>CATOUR010000019.1:0-1279316 GCA_951848785.1 Callosobruchus maculatus
GACAGACCGACAGACCGACAGACCGACAGACCGACAGACCGACAGACCGACAGACCGACAGACCGACAGACCGACAGACCGACAGACCGACAGACCGACAGACCGACAGACCGACAGACCGACAGACCGACAGACCGACAGACCGACAGACCGACAGACCGACAGACCGACAGACCGACAGACCGACAGACCGACAGACCGACAGACCGACAGACCGACAGACCGACAGACCGACAGACCGACAGACCGACAGACCGACAGACCGACAGACCGACAGACCGACAGACCGACAGACCGACAGACCGACAGACCGACAGACCGACAGACCGACAGACCGACAGACCGACAGACCGACAGACCGACAGACCGACAGACCGACAGACCGACAGACCGACAGACCGACAGACCGACAGACCGACAGACCGACAGACCGACAGACCGACAGACCGACAGACCGACAGACCGACAGACCGACAGACCGACAGACCGACAGACCGACAGACCGACAGACCGACAGACCGACAGACCGACAGACCGACAGACCGACAGACCGACAGACCGACAGACCGACAGACCGACAGACCGACAGACCGACAGACCGACAGACCGACAGACCGACAGACCGACAGACCGACAGACCGACAGACCGACAGACCGACAGACCGACAGACCGACAGACCGACAGACCGACAGACCGACAGACCGACAGACCGACAGACCGACAGACCGACAGACCGACAGACCGACAGACCGACAGACCGACAGACCGACAGACCGACAGACCGACAGACCGACAGACCGACAGACCGACAGACCGACAGACCGACAGACCGACAGACCGACAGACCGACAGACCGACAGACCGACAGACCGACAGACCGACAGACCGACAGACCGACAGACCGACAGACCGACAGACCGACAGACCGACAGACCGACAGACCGACAGACCGACAGACCGACAGACCGACAGACCGACAGACCGACAGACCGACAGACCGACAGACCGACAGACCGACAGACCGACAGACCGACAGACAGACAGACAGACAGACAGACAGACAGACAGACAGACAGACCGACAGACCGACAGACAGACAGACAGACAGACAGACAGACCGACAGACAGACAGACAGACAGACAGACAGACAGACAGACAGACAGACCGACAGACCGACAGACAGACAGACAGACCGACAGACCGACAGACAGACAGACAGACCGACAGACCGACAGACCGACAGACCGACAGACAGACAGACAGACAGACCGACGGAAATGAGTGACGTGGTTTTTCGTTATGTAGACATCATAAAACGCCCAAAAAGCGTATTATCCCAAAATCGAGAATTTTCGCGATCACAATACTCCTCTCACCTATCGGTGTGGGAAGTAATATAAAAAATGGAGTCAAGTTTATTGACTCAGTACTTCCCACACATTACTGTGATATCAGTTTATTATTTGCCTATAGCATGAAGCTTTACTCTGAGATCGCCTTGCAACCAAATCATCGGCAGCCTCCCCCCCCCCCCCCCCCTAAAATTGTCTTATGCCGCTAGGTCTTTCCATCAGAGGTCAATGGACAGCCTAAAACATCTAAAAATGAAGTTTGAGTTGTTTTCATACTTTTAGTTTTTTTATTATCGCTATATACGCTGCCACTGACACGCTGATACGCGTTTTCCATCCTCACCACGGTGTCAAAATTTAATTAGAATCAATTTAGTAGTGTCCACGTTACAAAATGCAAAAAGATCTAAAGCAATAAATACTCGTATGTATGTACACAGAAAATTCTAAGTCCCTCCGTTTCCGTAATAGGCGAGGCAATGTCGTCGAATGGACCTAAAGAGTTGATTTATGTCGCTAGGTCTTCCTTCACAGGTTATTGTACCGCCTATTATGAATACAAGAAATTTCTCAGTTTCTCAACCCTTCACACCCCCAACCACCCCAATTTCACCCCCACCCAAAAAAACGCAGAAAATGATCAGGCACCTCTAAAACGCTTAAAAACGAAGTTTGAGCTGTCTTTATATTTTTAGTTTTTTTATTATTTCTGCGCCGCCACTGGCACGATTTATAAAAACCATACGTGTTTTCCATCCTCGCCACGGCCACAGTAATACTGTGTCAAAATTTCATTAGAATCAATTTAGCAGTGTCCACGTTACAAAATACAAAATGATCTAATGCAATACATACTTGTATGTATACAGAAAATTCTACGTCCCCTAGCTTCCGTAATAGACTAGCACCCGTATGCACCGTTTGGCGATTCTAATCCTAGTTCCCTAATCACGTTTTGCTAATCTTTGGCATCTAGCCATGCACCGTCAAGAGATTAACTAATCCAGATTGGAGATACGGCAAGGCTGTGTTCGCAAGAGGGTTTTGGCAGTGACAGTTAAAAATTGTCAGTTTGCGGTGCATAGTAAACAAATAATCTAATCCAGGTTTAGGTAACTAATCGCGCAACTGACTTACGGTGCATACGGGTGTCTGACAATGTTGGGATGGACCTAAACAGTTGATTTATGTCGCTAGGTCTTCCTTCACAGGCTAGTGGACAGCCTATTATAAATACAAGGAATTTTTCAGTTTTTCAACCCCCCACCCCCTAACCACCCCAATTTCACCCCACCCAAAGAAAAACGCAGAAAATGATCAGGAACCTCTAAAACGCTTAAAAACGAAGTTTGAGCTGTTTTTATATTATTACTTTTTTTATTATTTCTACGCCGCCACTGGCACTTTTTATAAAAACCATACGCGTCTTCCATCCTCGCCACGGTAGTAATACTGTGTCAAAATTTCATTAACATCAATTCAGCAGTTTCCTTGTAACACAATATAGAAGGATCTAAAGCAATACTCTCGTATGTTTAGTTGTTTACACCAGAAAAAATTCTAAGTCCTTTGGTTTCTGTCATAGGCAAGGCAATGTTCGGATAGACCTAAACAAGTTATTTATGTTGCTAGGTCTTCCTTCATGGGTCAGTGGACAGTCTATTATGAAAGCAACAAACTTTTCAATTTTACAACCCCCCACCCCCAACCACCCCAATTTCACCCCCACCCAAAAAAAAGGTAAAAAATGATCAGGAACCCCTAAAACGCCTAAAAACGAAGTTTAAGCAATATTTATTTTTTTTTTTGTTTTTTGCTGATTACTCCGCCGCCCCTGCACCGATTTTCAAAATTATAGGAACATTACCTACTACGACCCCACAGCATATCGCTGCCCAAATTTCATCACAATCCATGCAGCGGTTGCTGAGATTACGAGGCTAGAAAAAAGCGACAGGCAGACAGACAGACAGACAGACAGACAGACAGACAGACAGACAGACAGACAGACAGACAGACAGACCGACAGACAGACCGACGGAAATGAGTGACGTGGATTTTCGTTATGTAGACATCATAAAACGCCCAAAAAACGTATTATCTCAAAATCGAAAATTTTCGCGATCACAATACTCCCCTCACCTATCGGTGTGGGAAGTACAATGTATGAACACACACCCCTTAATCAGGGTAAAACTACTGATTTGCACTAGAAATGGTTGTATGAATTAGAGCTGAAAAAATATTGATATAAGAATATCTGAAAAAATAGTATCCTTGAAATCTGGTTTATTTTGGGCAAAAAATTCAAGAGATGTTTTTTGTTTAGAATGAAACAGGCTATCGGAAATAGATATTTAAATGGTAAACAAATAATAAAATAAAAAGTTACATTGGGAATAAATTTTAGGGGTTTCGCTTTCCACCTCTTACGACCATGGGGTAAACCAAATAAATTACTGGCTAAGTGTCTTTTTGGTAGTGTTTCACGAACAACTACAGAGATACATCTTAATAAATAATTTTTTGCTGCGAACTGGTTTATTTTGGGCAAAAAATTCAAGAGACATTTTTTGTTTAGAATGAAACAGGCTATCGGAGATAAATTTTATAAATGATAAACAAATAAAGTTCCATTGGAAATAAATTCTATGGGTTGCGTTTTCCACCCCTTACTGGCTAAGTGTGTTTTTAGTAGTAGAAAATGTCAGGTTAATTTCAATATTGTAAATTTTTTAATGCTTGTGAGAAAAATTGTTAAACAAATTTTATGTACCCCCTTTAAGGGGCCGTATCTCAAGGGATGCCCCAATGAAGTTTATTTATATGAAAGATCTTATCTCGTTTTTCGGAGAGGAATTACCTCCTTAAATGTTTTAAACCTATTTAGTGTATTTGGTACTTAGAGATACTGCCAGTAAAGTAGAAAATATTAATTGAGATTACTAGTGTACGCGGAAAACTAGTTTTACTAGGGTGCCATCAACTGCAATATATAAAACACTCTATTTTAGTGACAGGCAATGAGCAGCCAACAACTTTGTTTTGTAAATGAGTTGAAAATGTTCTAATCTTGACGCATTTTGGTTAAAAAATTTGATATTCAGTATATAGCCATAAACAGCAACTGGACCAATCCAACAATTATCAAAAATTAAATATATTCCAATAACTGTATGTCCTGTTATAGAGATACCAGATGTAGACTTTGGAAAGAAATTACTATAATGAAGTGACAATTGACCCTCCAAAGAGTAATTTAAGACATTTCAAAAATGGTGAGTCGAAGAAAAGTGTCTCTAAGACATACAACGTTCCTACGTTTACACTTCAGTTTCCGCCTAGTAAGAAGTTTAATAAAGTTTCAAATGGACCTTGTACGTTATCCGATCTGCTTAGTAAATGAAGAAAATATGTTGGTGAAATGGATGCCAGTGAGTATCCGCAAAGGTGTTCCTCAAAGAAAGAAAAACTTCCAATTTTCTTGATGAAAACCCGCGACCAAATTAATTTGCTAAAAACACACCAGTGAATTATTGATACAGCACCTTCCTCCAATGGAACGGAAAGGATGTAGAGGATGATTTGAAAAATTTGGCTGCTACCTTGATGAAAATGGCCTCATGGAGATTACCAACGGCCACAAAACGAATTTTCGAGTGTATCCCAAAACAAAAGACTATGCTAGAGGAAGACCAAAAGGGTCGCGAGACTCTATGGGATAGACAAGGGGCAAGCAAAGTCTGGTAATTATAACTGTGCTTTTTAAATTTTTGACAGCATACGAATCAACACTTCTACAGTTTCCTTACAAGCCCCTTTCAGTAAAAGTTATCATCTCAGAACCGAAACAATGATGTACAGGGTATAACAAATAAAAACTAATTTAATTTAATGTTTAATAAATTAATTCAAATTATCTGCTGTATAGCTGCATTGAGGGCTAAATTTCCATTGATATAACTATGTGCAATATGCGGAGCTTACTATTATAGGGAATTTACATTTCGCAGGAGTTATTTTTTGTTCAACTCAAAAGGTTGGTATTTGCATCCTGATGAAATTACCCTATTCCGTGTACGATAATTCACTTTTTGTCAGATAGAAATATACTACTCGCAAGTGAAATCCGAACACCTAGAAAAAAAGGGATATTTGCAGCTTGGCAGTACATAGATTGTAACACTTTTTGTTCATTCTGACGCTATTTACCTACATGGCACCCCTTAAGATCTCTAGACGTGTAAAAACAAAGCATGACTTTTTGTTGATTCAAGAACGATGATATCTGTTGCAAATGTGGCGAGAGACTAATTGTTTGTGTAAAAATGCCCCCTAGAAGACGACAGCTCCAGTTTACGCAATTAAGCCCCTTTAAGTAGGGTCGGATTGTAGGCCAACGAGAACGTGGTGCTTCTTTCAGAGCAATTGATGTAACCATGAAGCCTAGCGTGGCTACAGTGTTGTATCAGCATGGAGCGCATGGATCGTAGAACGGCGAATGCAGCGAGCTAGAGGTCCTGGTGCACATAGAAGATCTACAGACCGGCAAGATCGTCACCTACGACTACTGGCCCTTCGAGACAGAATATAGGGAGGCCCATTCGAATCCGCACGGTGTATCACAGATTGTATGAAATGAGCTCAGGATCATATCGTCCGCATCTAGTGCTTCCACTCACTGCAACGCATCGTCGTCGCCAACGGTTAGATTGGTGCCAAGAACACCGACAAGAGCGTGCTGAGTGGCATCGAATTATTATTAAAAATTTGGACTCCTCCGATGAGTCCAGGTTTTATCTGGGGGCACGACGACGACGGGGTGAACGACGTGATCTCCAGTTTTCTGTTGAGCACCATGTACACCGTCCAATGACTGCGCAACATTATGTGAATGAGGTGTTAGAACCAATTGCCGTTTCATATGTCCGAGGCCTCGAAGAGGGTTTCTTCCGGCAAGATGATGCACGTCCTCCTATCCCAAGCGTATCGATGAGGTTCCTACAGGAAGCTAAGGTCAGGGTACTCCCTTGGCCTCCACGATCACCCGATTTATCGCCAATTGAAAAAGTATGATATTGGATGAGTCGATACATAGTCGACTTATTCAATCCTCCGACCATGCTGGACGAACTCGAACATGCTGTGAGGCCAACTTGAGAGGCTGTACCTCTAGAGTTTATCAACAACCAGCATGCCGCGTAGGCTAGAGTAAAGCACACGTCAACATGGAGGGCCCACCCATTATTGATCTGTTGTATTTTTTATAAGCTAATTATGGCGAATGAGTTCTTTTAGTATTGTATTTAGTCCTACCCCATTTCATAAATCGCAACCCTTTTTACTTCCCACACCGAAATGTGAGGGGAGTATTGTGATCGCGAAAATTTTCGATTTTGAGATAATACGTTTTTTGGGCGTTTTATGATGTGTACATAACGAAAATCCACGTCACTCATTTCCGTCGCTCTGTCTGTCTGTCTGTCGGTCTGTCTGTCTGTCGGTCTGTGCGCGTTTTTCTAGCCTCGTAATCTCAATAACCGCTGCATGGATTGTGATGAAATTTGGGCAGCGATATGCTGTGGGGCCGTAGTAGGTAATGCTGCTATAATTTTTAAAATCGGCGCATTGGCGGCGGAGTAATTAGCAAAAAACCAAAATTTTCAAATATTCCCCAAACTTCGTTTTTAGGCGTTTTAGGTGTTTCTGATCATTTTCTACTTTTTTTGGGTGGGGGTGGAAATTGGGGTGGTTGGGGGTTGGGGGGTTATAAAATTGAAAAATTTGTTGTATTCATAATAGACTACCCACTGACCCGTGAAGGAGGACCTAGCGACATAAATAACTTTTTTAGGTCTATCCGAACATTGCCTTATGCCTATTACAGAACCTAAAGGACTTAGAATTTTTTCCGATGTATATGTACATATGAGTATTGCGTTAGATCATTCTATATTATGTAAAGAAGAAACTGTTCAATTGATTTTAATGAAATTTTGACACAGTATTACTACCGTATCAAGGATGGAAAACGCGTATGGCTTTTATAAATCGTGCCAGTAGCGGCGCAGAAATAATAAAAAAACTAATAATATAAAAACAGCTCAAACTTCGTTTTTAAGTGTTTTAGAAGTTCCTGATCATTTTCTGAATTTTTTTGGGTGGGGGTGAAATTGGGGTGGTTGGGGGTGCGGGGTTGAAAAACTGAAAAATTTGCTGTATTCATAATAGGCTGTCCACTGACCTGTGAAGGAAGACCTACGTACATACGAGTATTTATTGCTTTAGATCGTTTTGTATTTTGTAACGTGGACACTATTAAATTGATTCTAATGAAATTTTGACATATTATTATTACTGTGGTGAGGATGGAAAACGCGTATGCTTGTTAGAAATCGTGTCAGTGGTAGCGTAGCAATAATCAGAAAACTAAAAATATGAAAACATCTCAAACTTCGTTTTTAGATGTTTTAGGGGTTCCTGACCGTTTTGTATCTTTTTTGGGTGGGGGTGGAATTGGGGTGATTGGGGGGGGCGGAGGGTTGTAAAACTGAAAAGTTTGTATTATTGATAATGGGCTCTTCATTGACCTGTGCGGGAAAGACCTAGCGGCATATGACAATTTGGGGGGGGGGGGGGTACTGGCGATGATTTTGTTGCAAGGGGATCTCAGACTAAATCTTTATGCTATGGGAAAATAATAAACTGGTATCACCGTAATGTGTGGGAAGTACTGAGTCAATCAACTTGACTTAATTTTTTTCTCAGTGTTAGAAAGTACTTTAATTATGTTTTCTATGATTACCTACAGTGAAAGCTAATAGGTGCCAACAAGTGATCTACTTGGTACCATTAACCTGTCGCTACGGTGTCTTAAATCCTCATTTTCCATTAAACTGAATTTATCGTTGAGGTCGTTTCCGAAAAAAATATGTTAAAGACAAATTCAAAATTACCAATGCTTCTTGAATGCTGTTTACCATAAATATTGATCTTATCCGTAACGTATTAAACAAAATCTATAAAACTATTGGCATCTTATCCTACAACTAACGCATGTTGCAAAAGTTTTGAGAATTTTTTTCAAAACTCGGGAGGTAATTTCATCGTGAGAAACGACTCAGAAATGGTTACCACGGTAACCAGTCGACATCTAAGCGTAACAATAAAACGATTTTGATTATGATATAAGTTGTCAAAATATCGTACAAATTAGATATTCGAAAGGGTATTTACAGTCTAGTTGGAAGACTTGAAAAAAAAGAAATGGTTCGCCTATATCAAGATCAAAATATTTCTGTTACCACAATTTATCGAGCGATCCGTGAATGCGTAGAAGGTATTCCTTGTATAAATTTACCAAAAAGTGGACGTCGAAGAGCGTTGAATGCTGCTACAGTTCAAAGAATGGTCAACAGAAGTGAACATCGAGTTGGAACTTCAACACGAAAACTTGAACGCATTTTTCACGTCAATACTAGCACGATCTGTAGAGGAATTAAGAAAAATAACCTAAGATTCCGAAAAAGAAGAAAATGTACAAAGTATTTCCCAAACCAGTTAGAAAAAATTCCTCAATTCTGTCGCAATTTACGTCGTACTCATTGCACTGGCAACATAAAAAGTGATCTTGACGATGAAAAGTATTTCACATTTTCTAATTCAGAAATCAAAGGTAATGATGATTTTTATACAAGAGACTTTGAAGCCTGTCTAGATAATGTAAAATTTGAATGAAAAGGAAAGTTTGAAAGCAAAATGTTAGTTTGGTGCGCTATATATCAGACAACGGTATTTCACAGCCGTACGTTGGATGAGTTAGGGCCAAAGCGGTTACCGCAGAAGTCTATACTCAAAGATGTTTGCCTAAACTACTCAATTTTATGCAAACGCACCATGCTAATGATAATATAATATTTTGGCCAGATCTGGCTTCAAGTCATTATGCTTTACTTACAAGAAACTGGCTAGAACAACACGGAATACCTTTTGTACCCCGAAACGACAACCCTCCCAATCTTCTCAAGCAAGACTTATCGAAACTTTTTTCGCTCAACTGAGTGCCAAAGTTTATAACAATGGCTGGGAAGCTCAAAACGAACAGCAGTTAAGAAGAAGAATAATGCTAAAGATCAGAGAAATTGATTTAGAATCTGTCCAAAACCTAATGAGGAACATTCAGAGGAAATTGCGAGCCGTGGAAGATCATGGCCCATTAGCAGTACTTTAATATAATTTTTATATTAAGAAATATTGATATTTTTTCTAGTTCTTGTTACAGTTCAAATATATTATTGTGGGATATTTTTTTAATTTTTTGAAAAACTTCTCAAAACTTTTGCAACATACGTTATTGTACCCGTTACCCTATCTACGAAGCAAGCTAACTTGGAAATCTTTTTGCGACCCCACTTGGTTTCAACCTTCTTTAATTTAATCTTGGAACTGGTAATGATACAAGGCAAAACACACATATTGCACTACGCATAAAAATATTATATATACTTCCAGTTGCAGCTTGTCCTAGTTTTATAAGTTAATATGCTGTTTATTGTGTGACAATGTTTTGCTAATTAAAACAGAGCTAAATTTAACACGGCCTGTAAACAAAAAAACTGCTGTAAATAAACTCTCATATTTCCTGTTCAGTGTAGATGCCGTAGGCAACCGCTGTCATTATTACATTCGCAGTTTCATGAAAAAGGTCGTAAAAGATTTAATTACCTACCAACTAGTGGTAGCTTGTGACATTCACAAGCTGTGGAATGGAAAATTTTAAACAAATATTCTACTGGGTGGTCGTTTTATCTCAAAGGTATGGAGCCTATCGGGCTCTGAAATTTTGAGTGAATAGTTCTTTCACTGGCAGCGATACTGTGAACAGCCTGACAAGTGTAGCAAGAGACTTAGGGCCGGTTTCTCAATGTCCAGTTAAAATGTCAGATAGGTATCTGCCAGATAGCGTTGCTATGGATACAACTGTCAGATAAGATTTACGTGACTTCGTAAGTTTAGCCTTCAATTGTTTAAACAATTGATCTAACAGTTGCTGTTATCTTGCTGATAAATATTTAACTGGACATTGAGAAACTGGTCCTTAGGAATTTCGCCGCTGTCTCACACGCACACGTTATTTCATATCCCCTCGTCTCTTGCTTTCCTGCAGTAGATACAATGACGTCCCTTAAAGGTTATACCCTTGTATAAGGGTATTGGATGAGAATTACACATTTCATCAAATTTAGACATTTGATTTTGATGACCTGTCATTCAGCGGTTTTTCCTGTATAGTTGTTAAGGCAATGACGCGTAATTTTCGTGTCCAGCAAGAAACCAGATGATTTTTTTTATGGACAGCCTCCCGCAAAGGCCTATGTCGCTGTAGAAGCGCTGCGAGAGGATAAGTGTCGGTGCACGTTAGATTTGAAGCGCTGCAGGTTGTAGCCGGCGGGAAACAAATTCCCTGGCAGCTCGTTCCACAGCGTCGAAGTTCTCCAAAAAAAGGAATGCTGGAGGAGACTGGTTCGTGGAGTAGGGACCTCGACCTGGTAAGGGTGAGCTCGCAGAGCCTCTCTAGTGTTCCTCGTTCGGGCGGCCTTTGCTGTTATTACCTGAGAGAGCTCACTCGAACATCTTCCGTGATAGAATCTGTAGAACAGGGACAGGTCAGCCACCCTTCTTCGATGTTCCAGGCTGTGGAGGTCCTTTGTGAGGTTAGGCGTATCGATTAGTCTAATTGCTCTCTTCTGGATGGTGTCCAGAAGCTTTAGAGAGTGCTTGGGAGCGCATCCCCACACAGGGGAGCAATGCTTCAGCGGTGGTTGGATCTGTGCCTTGTACAGCAGCAGTAGTTGCTCTGGTGTGTACAGCTTCCTACAGCGGAACAAAACTCCAAGCTTCTGGGATGCCGTTTTAGCAATACTGACGACGTGGTCGTGCCAAAACATGTTGTTGCTGATGTTGACCCCCAAAAGCTTGACGGAAGGTGACTCGTCTATGGGGTGACCCTCCATTTCCAATGTTGGTAAGCCAGTGTGAGACTTCTTTGTAAGTGTTGTTACCTGGGTTTTCTGTACGTTGAACTGTACTTTATTTACTAATCCCCACTCGACAATTTTTTTGATATCTGCGTTGATCTGTGAGGCATGCTGCTGTCGTCGACGTACCGTCTCCTGGGATGATAGTGGCTTGCCTGGTTCCATGCACGATATCAATGTACTGTCGTCTGCGAAGCTGTAGATTGGATTAGATGTTATTTCCAGCAGCTCGTTGATGTACAGCAGGAACAGTGTAGGGGATAAAACAGATCCCTGAGGAACACCGGCGTTTATTGAAAATACGTCTGATGAACAGCCTTCGACTACAACAAACAGAGATCGGTCGTTCAAAAAGCTATTCAGCCACTGGCGCAGACCAGGTTGTAGTCCATAAGCAGCAAGCTTGACTAGAAGTCCCTCATGCCACACTCTGTCGAAGGCTTTCGATATGTCAAGCGCAACAACACGGGATTCGCCATGGTTTTCAATGGCTCTGTTCCACAAGTGAGTGACATAGGCCAGAAGGTCACCCGTAGACCTGTGCTTACGGAAGCAATACTGGCGATCATTTATGATGTTATTATTGTCCAGGTATTTCAGGATCTGTGTGTTAATGACAGTCTCCATAACCTTGGACATGATGCTGAGAAGAGCCACAGGTCTATAGTTTGTGGGATCGGTTTTTTTGCCTTTCTTGGGGATGGGCTGTACGCAGCCAATTTTCCATGAAGCGGGAAACACGCCTTGCCGATAAGATAGTTTGAAGAGCTTGCAAAGATAAGGTGCAAGCTCAGCGGCACAGCGTTTAAGGACAATGGCTGGAATTTGGTCGGGACCAGTAGCTATCTTCGTGTTTAGCTTCTGGAGGATGCTTTTTACATCTCGATGTTGAAATTTGACCTCTGCCTTTCTCGAGTTTAGGTTTATGTTGGTGGTCGGATTGCTTCCTTGGAAGTCTACAGTAGAATTGGCTGCGAAAAGCCTCCCTAAGATGTCTGCTTTTTCTTTAGGAGCAGAAGCGATGGACTTGTCCTCTCTGGTCAAGGGTGGTATTGAGGAATAGGAAAAGTTCTGACTAACAGCCTTAGCTACAGACCAGAATGTTCTGGACGAACCAGGACATGAGAGGAGCTTGTTCTTAATTTTTTGGTTGTGTTCCTCCTTGCAGTTGTCAATCACGCGTTTACAGTGGCTTCTGGCGTCGATAAAACTGCGGTGGTTCTCGACGTTTGGATTTTTCCTCCATTCCTTGTAATGTTGGTTTTTAGAGGTAACTTCATCTCTACAACGCTGATTAAACCATGGCTTGTTTTTGGAGGGACGCTTGACGACATGTGGAATATAGGCCACCATGCCGGACATTATTACCTCTGTTATTTCTTGGGCGCAAGCTGATGGGTCTCGTGACTTGAAGCAGACGTCGTGCCAGGGAAAGGACTGGTAGTATTCCCTTAGGTCGTCCCACTTTGCTGATCCGTAATGCCAGACACGGTGAGGCATTATATGGTGGGGATCTGGAGAATGCATCCTGCATAGTGTTGAGACGGTGTTATGGTCAGACGATCCTAGTGGAGCGGTTACTTTCAGTGTGTAAATTGTTGGGGTAGTTGTTAGGTATAGGTCCAGCAGACTGGCAAAATCTCCATGGCGGCTGGGGATTCTTGTTGGTTCTTTAACTATCTGCTCCAAGCCGCAGCTAATAGCAAAGGCTTCAGCTTCACGCCCCTCGTCGTCCGTTTTGTTTGAGTGTTTGAGCCAGTATGAGTTGTGAACGTTGAAGTCGCCCAGAAGGACTATCTCTGAATTAGGATGACCTGACTACAGCGCGTCCACAGTGACTGAAAGCTTCTCGAAGAGCTCTTTGCAGTTGTTAATACTTGGTGGCCTATAGATGCAGCATATGAATTTGGAATGATTTTGGAAGAATATTTTAAGCCATATGATGTCAAATCCTTCCAGTTCGAGCTCTTCCTCTCGATGACAAGAAAGCCCAGATTTAACGTACACGCATACGCCAAACCTACGTCTAAATCGGGTGTATAAGTCATAGCCGGGATACCTGAAGACAGAGTTTATGTTGGAGGCAAGACCTCGTATATTTGTAAAATCGGCCTTCGGGCCTGTCGTCAGTGCGAAGTTGCTGCGAAGGACGGCTTGTGTTGATAGCCTGATGAGGAGTGGCAGCGAAATTTTTTAAACGAACTTCGCTTAATGTTCCCCCCGGACCACCTGGCACCCGGAGATACGAACGGCGAGGTGTTTTATCTCCGGAATCTTTTGATCCTGGAAGAGCCATTGAGCATTTTTAACATCAAATCTATTCAATTTGTCACTTATCGGTAACCGGGAACATCGGCCCAGCGACGGAACATGAGCCGTGAGGCCATTTGGCGCCGCCTATTTCCGGGAACCTATTTCTAGTTTCCCGGAAATATTCCGATGTGGGGGTGATTGCACCGCGGGCGAAGCTAAGTGACTCCACTTCTCCCCCCTTTGGCTGATTTCAGAGCTAATAGTATACGATGCACCATCGTTAGTGCGAGGTGTACCATCACCTCTGGGCGATGGGGTCGCCACATCCCTACGCCGATGATGCTTGATTTTTGAGATCCAGGGGCAGTTTGAAAACTTTTTTCTCATTGCACCATAACTCCAAAATGGGAGGTTCGGAGATAAAGGGGAGTGTTAAAACGTGAAAACAAAAACGTTAAGTAACCGCATGAAAATGCGGTAGCATTGTAATACTCCTACCAACTAATGTTCTAAAAAATCGTCATCCGAAATCTACGGACTTGTGCGTACCGATTTTTTTTTAATGACAAAAAAATAATCGCGACTAAACCGGTCGGTACTTGATGGAAAATTCTTTGTTTTTTTTTAGATAACACAATAAGAAATACTGTCATCTGTTTGTGCTGGGCAGTTTATGAGCAAAATGAGCTTCAAGTTCGATTTTTCACGTCATTTTCGTTAATAATCGTTAGTAAATTGTTCATTTTGTTTAAAACGGACGACTTTTTTTTATACATGTTCTCGACAGGTTCAACCAGGTTCAACTATCACATGCATAATGTCATCCGTTTTTATTATGTTTAACACATCTTTCATCCCCTATAGGGGGTGACATTATCGAACGCCTTCTAAAGGGATACTATGATCTTACAAATAATAAAATAGTGGATTAATAAATGATGTAGTAGTAAGCAAATAGGTACATTACTTATATGAACTTAATCGAATGATTACACCCTTACGCTGTTATGTTCTATCTAACATTTTGTTTGAATCTATAAATGTTTTTTTTTCTATCATACGTCAATGTCAATCTTCGAACGTGTGACAGCCGGGAGCGCGTTCCGCATTACCACACTGTTAAAGACTTAGGGGCAAATACTTTTTTTTGCGGATGGGCGGGCGATGATTTGGTTACAAGGGGATCTCAGACTATAGCTTCATGCTATGGGAAAATGATAAACTGGTATCACCGTTAGGTGTGTGTAATACTGAGTCAATCAACTTTATTCATTTTTTATGATTGCGATGCCTTTCCGCCGATGTTGTCAAGCAAAATTTCGTAACAAACAAAACATCACTCCTCCCGATAAATTTTATCGTGAGAAAGTAAAAAGAAAAGAAAATCCATGGCGGCTAGATGGCAAAAAGGGCGTAACCACACAGTGAAACCAGACGTCGTAAATTTTCATTTACAACATGAGTTAAAATCGAACAGGGACAAACGCCGGGAGTTTCCCTTTCCAGGAAAAGTAGTGATATCGCTGAAAAGCGAACCAGCGGTCCTGAAAGCCTCGTAAATAAATTATAAATGCATTTGTTCGATGAGAAATACGAGTCATAAGTACAGTATTTCACAAAGTGACCCGAAAGTAGTTATGGTATTTGTCTGAATCGACTAATATGTGGCATTATAATACTTGAGTAACCAAGCCTATACAGGGTATCCCACGACGATTAAGACAAGCAATATATCGGAACTGGGCAGTAGTAGCGAATTATAGTTTTGGGGGTGTAAATTAGAGCAAATATAGTATCTTTTCTTACTATTCCGTCACCCAATGAGGTACTTGTTTTTGAGCACGTGACGTCCGATTCAAAATGTTTAATGGGACACCCTGTATATTTGTGACTTTTTGTGTTCCTCCCGATAAAACAATTCCAACAAACTAGCACAATTGGGGTCTAAAATGATTAATTCAAGAGCTACAGGTACTTAAAGGACTGTACCACTACCATTATGAAACATTACCAAAGTAATTAACTGTAGGGGTACATGTTATAATCAATGGTAGTGGTACAATCCTTTAAGTACCTGTAGCTCTTGAACTAATCACTTTAGACTCCAAGTGTGCTAGTTTGTTGGAATAGTCTTATCGGGAGGAACACAAAAGTCACAAATATACCGGGTGTCCCATTAAAACATTTTGAATTGGACGTCGCGTGACCAAAAACAAATATCCGATTGGGCGACACAATAATAAGAAAACATACTATATTTGCTCTAACTTAAACCCTCAAAATTATAATTCTGTACTACAGTCCAGTTCCGATATATTGCTTGTCTTAATCGTCGTGGGACACCCTGTATAAAGAGGTTGTGTATCGCAGGATCTTTCAGATATCCAAGGTAATTTAAACATCATGATGTACCTAGTTCCTTTTCGTTACAATCATAATCTTCAAAAAAAACCGTTAAGCTAAAAAAACGGTTGAACAGATTTTCCTGAATTGTAGTAAAGGCCACTCTTGATAAAGTTAACTTTCAAACAAATTAAAATGGTAAAGTACAACTGAAAATGTGGGCACTGGATAATGAAAATAAACGTTTATTGTGTGACTCTCAAAAAAGAATTATACGATGTATTCATGAAAGTATACAGGATGTCCTTGAATTTCCTTGATGCTGGGTGGAATTTTTGAAAGTACTATATGGTCGATCAGGCCATGCTTTCAAAACATTTTCTTTGGACTTCGACCCCTAAAACTCACCCCAGCCTTTTTTTTTCAAATGGCATCCCATAAGTTTTCCTAAATAAATAGTCTCCCTATTTTATTCAAAATCTTGTGGTATCTTTGATGTTATACCCAAACTTACTTATTCGTAAAATCATAAGCATAATATAAATAAAATAAGACTCTGTTTGACGCAAAACACGGATAAAAAATGGAGTCAAGTTGATTGACTCAGTACTTCCCACACATTACTGTGATATCAGTTTATTATTTTCCCATAGCATGAAGCTTTAGTCTGAGATCCCCTTGCAGCCAAATCATCGGCAGCCTCCCCTCCCCCCTAAAATTGTCTTATGCCGCTAGGTATTTCCTTCAGAGGTCAATGGACAGCCTAAAACATCTAAAAACGAAAGAGTTGTTTTCATACTTTTAGTTTTTTGATTATTGCTATATGCGCTGCCACTGACACGATTTTTAACAAACATGCGCGTTTTCCATCCTCACCACGGTAATAATACTGTGTCAAAATTTAATTAGAATCAATTTAATAGTGTCCACGTTACAAAATACAAAAAGATCTAAAGCAATAAATACTCGTACGTATACAGAAAATTCTAAGTCCCTTAGTTTCCGTAATAGGCTAGGCAATATTCGGATGGACCTAAAGAGTTGATTTATGTCGCTAGGTCTTCTTTTACAGGTTATTGGACAGCCTATTATGAATATAAGAAATTTCTCAGTTTTTCAACCCCCCCCCCCCCCCACCAACCCCAATTTCACCCCCACCAAAAAAATCAGAAAATGATCAGGCGCCTCTAAAACGCTTAAAAACGAAGTTTGAGCTGTCTTTATATTTTTAGTTTTTTTATTATTTCTGCGCCGCCACTGGCACGATTTATAAAAACCATACGCGTTTTCCATCCTCGCCACGGCAGTAATACTGTGTCAAAATTTCATTAACCTCAATTCAACAGTGTCCTTGTAACACAATATATAAGGATCTAAAGCAATACTCTCGTATGTTTACACCAGAAAACATTCCAAGTCCTTTGGTTTCTGTAATAGGCAAGGCAATTTTCGGATGGACCTAAAAAAGTTATTTATGTTGCTAGGTCTTCTTTCATGGGTCAGTGGACAGTCTATTATGAAAGCAACAAATTTTTCAATTTCACAACCCCCCACCCCCCAACCACCCCAATTTCACCCCCACCCAAAAAAAAGTGAAAAATGATCAGGAACCCCTAAAACGCCTAAAAACGAAGTTTAAGCAATATTTATTTTTTTTTTGTTTTTTGGCAATTACTCCGCCGCCCATGCACCGATTTTCAAAATTATAGGAACATTACCTACTACGACCCCACAGCATATCGCTGTCCAAATTTCATCACAATCCATGCAGCGGTTGCTGAGATTACGAGGCTAGAAAAAAGCGACAGACAGACAGACAGACAGACCGACAGACAGACAGACAGACAGACAGACAGACAGACAGACAGACAGACAGACAGACAGATCGACGGAAATGAGTGACGTGGATTTTCGTTATGTAGACATCATAAAACGCCTAAAAAGCGTATTATCTCAAAATCGAAAATTTTCGCGATCACAATACTCCCCTCACCTATCGGTGTGGGAAGTAAAAATGTAGTCAAGTTGATTGACTCAGTACTTTCCACGCATTCTGATGATATCAGTTTTATTATCTTCCGTACATAACCATATGCGTTTTCCATCCTCGTCACGGTAACAAATCTGTGTCAAAATGTCATTAAAGTCAATTCAAAAGTTTCCACGTACACAATACAGAACGATCTGAAGTAATACTCGTATGTATTTCGTATACATCGGAAAATTCTCTAAGGCCCGGTTTCTCAATGTCCAGTTAAATATGTATCTATAAGATAACAGCAACTGTTAGATAAATTGTTTAAACAATTGAAGGCTAAACTTACGATGTCACGTAAATCTTATGACAGTTGTATCCATAGCAACGCTATCTGGCAGATACCTATCTGACACTTTAACTGGACATTGAGAAACCGGCCCTAAGTCTCTTGGTTTCTGTAGGTCTTTTTTCACAGGTCAATGGGCAACGTATTATGAATACAAAAAAATTCAATTTTACAACCCCCCACCCCTTAACCATCTCAATTCAATCCCCACTCCAAAAAAAGTAGAAAATTATCAGGAACCCCTAAAACGCCTAAAAAAGATGTTTGAGCTGTTTTCATACTTTTAAATTTTTTAATACTGCTGCGCCGCCACTGAGACGATTTATAAAAATCAGACACGTTTTCCATCCTCGCCAAAGTGGTAATACTGTGCATTTCATTAACATGAATTCAGTAGTTTTCGCGTTACATATAAAATACAGAACGATCTAAAGCAATACTCGTATATACAGGGTGTCCCAAAAAATAGTGTCAAGCGGAAGTCCAGAGATAGAGCACACCTAGAAGTATCTGAATCACCCCCATATATGTTATGAAATATTTTGTAGTTTTCGAGTTATGAATTTTTTTCTGAATTTTAGAGACTCCTCTACCTCGACAACTTGAAACTGTTAAAAAAAAGAAAATTGAAAGACTTTTCCAAATTATCTTTTTTGCTAATCAATCTTCAAGAGTTTACTGTTCATACTTAAAAGAATCGGCTTAGTGAATCTGATGAGAGTCATGAAAATTATGATGTAAAGTGAAAAATTTGCGTTCTGTTGATTACGACTTAAATTTTCGACTCGCAATTAAAAAACTAAAGAGGTGATTTCATGATTTCTATGTAGGTCTAAAAACTTCTTCAGACTCTCAGCTGTCATAATCATTAAAAAAACGTAGTAATTAATGGGGCTACTTTGGCTCCAATCGACCTTCAACGACAAGAGGCGGAGATTTCTTGAAATTAGCGATGGGATTTTAAATGAAACAATAACTAATTTTAGGGCGCGAATAGCAGAATGATTGTCAGTGCCGCAATAAAAAACATTCAGTGCGATCAGAATATCGATAGATGACCACCTGTGTCACCTTGTTAAGATTTTTTTACATTTTTTTGTAAGTGGGAAATTGTACAATGAAACGAAATTATTAGATTTCTTCACTAAGTTTATTAAATTTCACAAGAAATTTTCAAAATATCTACCTTCTTGTTCGATGCATAATCTACATCCTCTGAAGAAATCGTTTTTTAAATTAACAGAAGCTCTTCGATTGTTTTTTATTGTTTCTTCAGTCTGTGTAAATTTGTTGCGTAACTCGCTGATGTTTCGACACTCTTTAGCATAAACCAGTTCTTTGTAGTAGCCCCAAACAAAAAACTATCGGAATTAAGTCAGGTGACCGTGGCGGCCATTCAGTGGGTCCACCACGATCTATTTGTTGCATAGTCTCTTGCAGAAAACAGCATCGTTAAATCCAGTTGTCGTGCACTCAAGGTCCGTAGGAATAGTCAAGTAGTCAGACAACAGAAGCAACACCAATCCAAACCGATGGTACTCAGAGTCCGTAGGAAAAGCCAAATTTCGGATCTGCGTGCACTCAATAGTCCGTAAAGAAAGCCCAATTGTTCAAATAATTCACCAAACAAGCGCGTATCGTTTTAAAGCCGCAAAGACAAACAGACGACTGAATAACGACAACGAAAGCAACCTGTGCAATGACGCATTTTGAAAAGACATCACAACAATATCATAGCTATCTCTTGCTAACATCGTTTACTGCGTTAGTGCTAGCTCTTTTTGTTGTCGCTCAGGTAAAAACCGGTTTTGAAGAATGCGCTCCTTGTGGTGTTTTAGCAAGAAATAGGGTCTTTTTTAACAAATTTTTAATTTATGGAACGGTTTCAACGTTAGTTATTGCGGTACTGACAACCATTCTGCTATTAGTGCGATTGATGAATTGAAGATCACATCGCTAATTTCAAGAAATCTTCGCCTCTCGTCCTTGAAGGTCGATTGGAGCGAAAGTAGCCCCATAAAGTACTACTTTTTTTCAATGAGTGTGATAGCTGAGAGTCTCAAGAAGCTTTTATACCTGCTTAGAAATCATCTCTTTGGATTTTTAATTGAGAGTCGAAGATTTAAGTCATAATTATCAGATCGTAAATTTTTCACTTTACACTAAAATTTTCATAACTTCCATCAAAGTTACGAAGGCGATTATTTTACGTATAAACAGTAAACTCTTGGAGATTAATTATCAAAAAGTAGAATTTGGAAAAGTCTTTTAGTTTTTATTTTGGAACAGTTTTAAGTTGTCAAGGTAGAAAATTCTCTAAAATTCAGAAAAAAAATTCATAACTCGGAAACTACAAAAAATTGCATAACATATATGGGGGTGATTCAGATACTTCTAGGTGTGCTCTATCTCTGGACTTCCGCTTGACACTATTTTTTGGGACACCCTGTATACATCGAAAAATTCAAAGTCCCTTTGTAATAGACAAGGCAATGTTCGGACAGACCTAAAAAGTGTATTACACCGCTAGGTCTTTCTCTCTCATGAATACAACAAATTTCTCAGCTTTAAATCCCCCCACCCCTGAACCATCCCAATTTCACCCCCACCCAAAAGAAAGTAGAAAATGGTCAGGAACCCCTAAAGCGCCTAAAAACAAAGTTTTGGGAATATTTGAAACTTTTCGTTTTTTGCTAATTGCTCCGCCGCCACGCACGGATTTTCAAAATTGTAGCAACATTACCTCCTACGACCCCACACCATATCGCTACCCAAATTTCATCAAAATCTATGCAGCGGTTACTGAGATTAGGAGGCTACGCTACGCTATGCCAACAGACCGGCAGACAGACCGACGGACCGAAATGAGTGACGTAAATTTTCGTTATGTAGACATGATAAAATGCCCAAAAAGCGTATTATCTCAAAATCGAAAATGTTCGCGATCACAATACTCCCCTCACCTATCGGTGTGGGAAGTAAAAGGAAACTAAGTGGATTATTAAGTGTATTTTATTCATGCTTCCAAAAACAAATGCCTCTTAATGTTTTTTATCTTATTTTATTACAAAAATATTACGCCCCTAACAAATCCTTATTTTATTTATCTTACGCTTACGAAATTATGAAAAGAATTGGTTTGTGTATGAAATCAAAGGTACTATAAGATTTTTGATGAAATAATGGCCTTATTTATGTAGGAAAAGGTAGGTAGGGCGCTATTCGAAAAAATAAAGTTTGGGTTGAGTTTTAGGGGTTTAAAAAATATTTCGATACCAGATGTGATAAGCAGTACTCTTGAAATTCCCTCTTAGTTTTCTTTTTATCTGTTTTTCTCACAAAAATATGATGCCTCAAACAAATCCTTATTTACTTACCCTATGCTAATATTTTGCGAAAAAAAAATTGGTTTTTATATAAAATCAGAGGTACTACAGGATTTTAAATAAAATCAGGATTTAATTTGTGTAGGAAAAACTATTGAGCGCTGTTTGAAAAAAAGTTGGGGGTTAAAATACAAAAAAAATGTTTTGTAAGCATGATATGATAGACCCTATACAGGGTTATTCACGTTATTCGACACAGAGCATTATGGCTAAATTATGTGATAAAAAAGAAACTAATAATTTCGGATGGACAGAGACCCATAAAGGCTACATTTTGAAAATATTTTCATGTTATACAGGGTGCTCCAAAAACACGAAATGTATCAAAGTTATGTTTTTTAAAATGGAACACCCCGTATATTATTGCATACTCAGATTCCTTGCCGAATTCTAGTATGACATTATGTATCATACATGGGACTTAAAGCGAACCGTTTAGGTGTAAATCACCATTTTCGGTATAAGTGGATATCAGGAAAAAATTGAATATCGCAGAGATTATAAAATCTAGAAGGCTGTGACTTAGCCGTATTACTAAGCATAAAATGCGTCAGCTTTAGTGAGACTGTCAAATTTAAATTACGTTTATGCTTGGAGAAATCGGTCGGTTAATTAAGGAAACTTCGATCAGCGATAACTTGATTTTTTCAAACGGGAATGCCTAATTTCTTCATACGGTTAAAGGTAGAATTTGATAACCTTTCTAATGATATAAGTTTATGAATATCAATCTCTGGTAGTTTCCATTGAATTTTAAACTTTCAAACAAATCGGCGTTTTTCAATTTTCCTACCTATAAGCAACGGAGCGGGCCATGAAATATAAACAAAAACCTGTTTAGGTAGAAGAAAACAACTAAATTAGCTGAAAAATACACACGAACTAGACTAAAGGCACAAGATTATAAAAATTACTCACAACAAACAAAGTCTAACCATAATATAAATTAAGAAAAATAAATATTTTTCGAATTTTCTCGAAAATGAATCGACCAACCTAAAAAAAACGAACGTCAAAATAAAGGACATTGACATACCTTTGAAACAAACTATTACTTGATACACCTTGTCTTTTACTATTTTTAAGGGGATGATCCTGAGGGGCAGGGGGTACAAGGGAGGGAAGTACATTTTGATTAAAAAGTTGTTCTTCTTGACAAAAATTTTTTGACATGTCTCGGCGTTTTTTTAATCTGTGGTTTTTGGATAAATGCGTGGTGGGAAGTTTTCAAATGAACACCCTGTATACAGTTCAAACGAAATCTGAGAGGAAGTTCAGAAAGTTATACAGGGTTTTTTCGTTATTCGACACGGAGCATTGTGGCTAAATTATGTGATAAAAAAGAAAATAATAATTTCGGATGGATAGGGACCCATAAAGACTACATTTTAAAAATATGTTCACGTTATACAGGGTATCCCAAAAACACGAAATGTATCAAAGTTATGTTTTTTTAAATGGAACACCCCATATATTATTGCATATTCAGATTCCTTGATGAATTCTAGTGTGACTTTGTGTATCATACGTGGGACTTAAAGCGAACCGTTTAGGTGTAAATCACCATTTTCGGTATAAGTAGATATCAGGAAAAAATTGAATATCGAATATGTAGATTTAAGCTACGGAAAGATTTATCTAATATTCCTGAAAACGAATCGACGGATTTTAAAAAATCAAACGTCAAAATAAAGGACTTAAAGGGGTGGTACACGTACGAGCAAGTACGCGTACTTATGGCTCGACGACCTTTTTCGCCTGTGTATCACCGTAAGCACGCGTACTTTAAAACCGTCGCACAAACCGCCGGCGATCCAACTGGTTTGAAATCTTGCTCGTAGCTTGCCTTGGCTCGTACTGCGAGCAGCGAGCCTCCACTTTGTTTCGGCATCGATGCGCAACGCTTGTTGTGTTTGGCGTATGTTAAAAGTTTTGTTTATTTAGGAAAGTTATCAAAATTAGTGATTTCAGCTTCAAGTGTGTCACCGCTTCGAGCCGAGTAAGTTCGCGAATTTAAAAACCGCGTACTTAAAGTTCATACGTGTGTCACCCCTTTTAGACATACCTTTGAAACAAGGCATTACTCGATACCTCTTGTCATTTAATTTTTTGGGAGTGAAGTTGTTTTTGGTTAAAAAGTTGTCCCCTTTGGCGAATCTTTTAACGTGTCTCGCCGCTTCTTCTTTTAATTAGTGATTTTCGATGAATTCGGGAAGTTTTCAAACGAACACCCTGTATGTAAATTTTTTCAGGCTGTTCGGGAAGTATTACTATCGTACCGAGGATAGAAAATGCGTATGGTTTTTAGAAATCGTGTCAGTGGAGTTTCAACAGTAATAAAAAACCTAAAAATATAAGAAAAATCATACTTTTTTAGCTGATTTGGTGATTCCTGATCGTTTTCCTCATTTTTAATTGCTATATTTTTATAAATCTTAATCTTGCCTATCAGCCAATGATTATTTTAAGGGTCGCCTAAACGGATTGGCAATGCTGCCTATTCAACAGGATACACCAGTAAGCAGCGGATGAGGTGTTGGACGAGATGGCAAAGAAACCTCGCCGGTTAGAGCTTCTTATTTAAAATCAATAACTTTGGATATTTTTACTTATATTCGAAATGGTCTTATTTTTTTATGATTAGGCAGCATCGACTACTGGGTCATTAGATGCATGTCACTATTGTTAAATCATCTATCCTAAATTTTATAGTAGAACCCTGTAGTGCTAAGGAATGATAGGGTATTCTCTATTCGCAATAAGTCGTTGAGATTTTGCGTCCAGTTGTCACTCATCTCCTAGCAATCACGAAGATTAGTCAGTGCCAGAGAGGCACCAATAATGTGGGGTATTGTAAGAACAACATCACATGAAGGGCATAGTGGTGATTGTGATCTGCGCAAGAGATTAATGTGTGAGCATTGTATGGCCCATCCTCAGATGATGTAGTTTTACGGCATCTCTTCTGCTAAAATCAAGAATTGGATCCTATGAAGTTACAGAGGGTTTGACTTGTTTTCCTGTTCAGTCCCTTTCTCTTTGCCATAAATTGTTTATACAATGCGACATTTGGATTTTTTGGTCCCAAACTTTAACGGTTTGGACGTCTTTGTTTTGAGAAAGCGTCGCAATTTCAGCCGCTTCGTCAGCCAGCTCAGTTCCTTGAATTCCTATATGACTAGGTACTCAAAGTAGAATAGCTTTCTTACCAGCTTGCTTTAAATCTACTAGGGTCTGGAGGCACATCTGAACAGGCGGTCTGGCGAATACCTGTTACTGAGTGCTCTTAACGCAGACAAAAGAGCCAGTTGCAATAACTATGATCCTATTGATTGCCGCTATTTGAGCTAACTTTAGTCCTTGCTAAATGGCATATTGGTCTGATGCAAATACGGACATGAGGGGAGTGAGGCGAAGTGGTCTTATTTATTTAAAATTTTGTTTTACATAGTCATGTTATATTACGTAGGTCAATAAACAACATATCCAAAGTATACTGGAATTAGGCAATCCAAGTACCTGTTAAATCAACAATTAATGAATGGCGACTGATGGCAAAAAATCACAAAATAGAGATGCAAGAAACTGTTTACGAGTGTTTTTGTACTGGATGTTTTTTTGCGAGTGGGCGATGATTTGATTGCATGGGGATCTTAGACGATTGCTTCATACTATGGGAAAATAATAAAATGGTATCACAGTAATGTGTGGGATGTACTAAGGCAATCAACTTGACTCTATTTTTTTATTAAACTTTACAATCTTGCTCTCTGATTGATACACCTTTTTTATGAATTTGTGATTCTTGGGTTTTTAGGCCGGCGTCGTTTAGCGTTAAAGCTTGACGTTTCGCCACCACGAGTGGATGGCATCTTCAGAAGCTATTTCACTTATTTGTTTTTCACTACAGTATTTTGGAAGTCGCCGAAGTGAAATAGCTTCTGAAGATGCCATCCACTCGTGGTGGCGAAACGTCAAGCTTTAACGCTAAATGACGCCGGCCTAAAAACCCATGATCCACAAATTCATTTGACGATGGCCGCGAAAGCCTTACACAGTATATACACCTTTTATATCTTTCGACAAATTTCCAGGCAGAAGGCTGATGGTTCCTTGGCTATGCTATCTGTCATAATGATAATTAGTGGTGAAGAAAATACAGCATGTTTATGTAAAATTTAGCGTCAATCTAATCTAGTTTCGCTATAGCATCTTCTACTGCACTCTGGAATATCGCGGGAATGACCTGGTTGATTCGCCACCCATAGAATTTGAATCTATTCAACGCAAACCACGATTCTTACAATAATCCCTAATCTCTGTCCTTCCATATCATTTCACTCGATTACTCAACTTGGAACTCTAAAGCGAAGGCGTAGAGATCGTTTTCCAAACTTCCAATAATTCAGCCCTGCTAACGCTTAACGACCCAGTCGTTATTCGCTAACAATTCAAAAATATTCTGAGAGCTTTATCCTAGGCACACGGCAACCGACCTATCTGAAATTTAAATTATTATCATCGGAGAAATTTCAAGAAGGCGATTCCGATTTCCGCTCGGTATGTAGGGTTTCGGTACGGAGACCAAAGAAACAACTACAGAATTTATAATAAATAGCTGTATTGTGTTTCAATGCCACAGACGGAGGTTAACGCAATTTTTCAAGGGCAGATATTAGAGATGAATGCATAAAGAATGGCGTCAAGCGTTTTGACCCAGTATTTTCCATACATTATCGACACTAATGAAAATTTGTTCTTCTATTCCTTCACCATCCTCATGCAAAAAGTAGAAAATGATCCTTGGAAGCATCTAAACACAAAAATGAGCGATTTTGAAATTTTTCGTTTTTGTTAATTCCTCCTCCGCCACTGGCAAGACTTCCAGAAACACTGTTACCATTTCCTACAACGGTAGTAATACGGTGCCAAAATTTCATTATAATTAAGTTATTAATTCCCAAGTAACACGTTAGGATTATAATATATATGAATCAAATTATTCCACAGATATAAAATTCAAAGCCAAAGATCGGATCGGTCTAAAAAGCACAAGATATCTCGAAAGTAATTTTTTTCAACACAATGTAGAGTATTTTATGAATACAACAGATGTTTAAGTTTTCAAACCCCCATTCACCCTACCACGATTTCACTACCTCAAAAAAAATGTAAGTTTGGAAGGATTCTGATAATTTTTGTTTTTTACTACTACTGCTACTACTACTACTACTACTACTACTACTACTACTACTACTACTACTACTTTTCTGCTGCCAATGCACCGACTTTCAAAATTATAGCAGAGTTGCCTACTACGATCCCACAGCATATCGCTACCCAAATTTCATCACAATCCAAGCGGCGGTTACTGAGATCACATATCTACAAGTACGCCAATAGACCGACAGACAGACAGATCTATGAATGTGAGTGACGTGGATTTTCATATGTAGATATGGTTTACGCCCAAAAAGCATATTGGCTCAAAATCGAAAATTTTAGCGATCACAATACTCCCCTATACCCTATCGCTTTGAGAAGTGAAATGTGGAAAATGATCAAGAACCTCCAAATAGCCCAAAAATTAAATTTGAGCTATTTTTATATTTTTAGTTTTTTGATTATTGTTGCGCCACTAACACGATTTCTAAAAACCCTACGCATTATCCATCTGCGTGGCCGCCTGTTCCCTTTCTCCAGTGTGTGTGGCTAAGATGAGGGGTGATAAGTCCAAAAATCCAAAAGTAAGGTCAAAAGGTCCCAAGGTCAGGTCCAAAGGTCACCATAAAAATGAATTTCGCATTTTGAAGCCCCTGATGTTACCTTTAAACCTACAGTAATGATTCAAAAAGCAAATTGAAGAAGAAGGCTTGCGCTTTGTCACAGTGGTTGCCTTTTTTGTTATCATGTTTGGTTGTTAAATTACAGACATTTGAATTATGATATAACATGATTTTTCCCTGCAAGTTTTTTGCACACTAAACTTTTTTGAAAAGTTGCTCTTAGATGTCATTTGTTAAGGTCTTAACTATCACCTTCTGAAATATTGTGTAACTAGTTTGAAAAACAAGTGAGTTCTGTTCGAAACGGGAATCTGTGTTTTACATGGCAAATACATTATATATAACTGTGTACTCAGGCCCCTTAAGGATTGCGATGAGCAATTAAGTTTTGCAATGCTGAATACCATGAAGATATGTCTAGAGCTTTATTTGAGAAATGGTTCAAGACCAACTTTATCAAATATTCGTACGGGTAGTGTAATTGTTATGGATAATTCTCCACCACATTCAAGATTATTGGCAAAAATACCTAACATTTCCTCTAGAAAAGCTGAGATTAATGAATTTCTTACAAAACAAAATATCACAATTTCACGAGAAATAAACAAAAAGGTCAGTTATTGGAATTAGTAAAAAGTTACAACTTTGATGAAAGGTATTTATCTTTCTTTCAAAACTTCCACCCTATTTTTGTATTTTTAATCCGATTGAACTGATGTGGAGCGATTATCAGAAAGCACGAAAATCACCCTTAAAGTGCATCGGCAGTTATATATCTTATTATAGAGATCAGTTACATCGAATAGCTCAAAGAAAAGGGCGAAACTGGCGTGTGATAAAAGTAGAGACATTATTTTTAAATACACAACCGAATGAAATTATTATCAACCTGAGTGATATCGAGTGATCTGAATTTGATTTTGACTTGTGGTGATTTCTTTATATTTCCTCATTTTTCATTTGTATTCGTAAATAATATTGTAGAAATGTAAATTTTTAGTGATATTTATTGTACATTTTTTATAACGTCAATATCTACTAAAAATCTAGTAGGCAACCAGGTTTGATTTTCTTCTTCAATGATGATGTGCCCTTGGATGGTCAAATCCAGCACGTGACATTGTGCGTTGTATAATAACTATTTCTGTCCATTAAAGGTGAATAACTTTTTGAGAGATTAGTGCCATAAAATTAGCTGGTGGTGTATCTGGAACTTTTTCTTATATAACTAGTAGGTACGATATCGTTCCTGAAGTTATACTATATTAAAGTAGCTAAAATTATTCCACTTCATAAAAATGGGTCACAGAGTGATATGTCCAACTATCGACTAATCGCCTTGCTACCTATTTGATCAAGAAAATTTGAAACTATTATAAATAAACAAATTGTTCAATTCTTTCAAGTGTACAATTTTTTTCATCATGGATTTCTTGCAAAAAGAAGTGCATTCTCTGCAATAATGAATCTAACGGATTATGTTATTAGGGGCTTTGAAGAAGGCAGATTGTTACATGCTGTTTTCTATGATTTAACAAAAGCGTTTGATTGCTTGTCACATGATATCCTTTTACAAAAAAATGGTTACTCATGGCTTCGATGAACATTGTGTAGCATTATGCAAACTTATTTGACTGACCGTTGTCAATATGTGTCAGTCAATGGATTCAGTTCCAACAGGGACTATATAACGTATGGAGTGCCTCAGGGCTCTGTACTTGGCCCAACACTATGTCTGATTTATATCAACGACTTACAAAGCTGCGATACAGATTCCAAGTTTCTACTGTTTGCTGATGACATCACAAAATTAAATCAATTTAAAACTATTGACGAACTAAGTCAGCATACCAACACACAACAATCAGAATTAGAAGCTTGGCGCCTGGTAAACTCAATTTCAATATGAAACATTTGAAAGAGGACACTGCACCTGTCAAATATCTGGGAGTTCACTTAGACTGTACCTTGACTTGGGAACTGCATATCAAAGAAGTATCAAAAAAACTGTCTAACAGTGTTTATCTGATCAGGAATCTTTCTTTCGTCGCTAGTCAGCCAACATTAAAAGCGGCATATTATGGGTATTTCCATTTTCACTTAAAATACTGCATCATAAATTGGCCACTCTTGCCATGTCAAAACACTATTTTCGCTGCAGAGACGTTGTATTAGAATATTATCTCATCTTCCGTACAATGCTTTTTGCAGAAATGCATTCATAGATCTCAGTATACTTACACTACCCTGCATTTACATTTTAGAATGCCTCTGCTTTGCTAGGGGTAACATGCATAAGTTCATCAAACATTCTGATGAGCATATATTATGTACAACACAAGGCACAAAAATAATTTTACTGGGAACTACCTAAGACTCGAAAGATCTAAAAATGGAATTAATTACCATTGTATCAAGTTCTATAATGTTTTACCAAACAGTGTTAAAGCTGTAAACGATGAACAATTCAGATGTAGTATCAAAAATTACCTTCTGTCAAAGGCATTTTATTCTTTGACTAATACCTTTCATATAAATTCAAAGATTTTAAATGTTTGTATTTCTAGCTGTTGTTTGTAATTATAATAATATTAATAGTATTTATATTTTTGTCTTAGCTTTTTATGTAAAATCTATTATTTACTTTATTCAATATATACCTTTTTGACGTGTGTAAGCATCTTCATGCAAAAACACAAATAAATTACTACTCCTACTATGTAATTGGAACTGTATTCTCTTTCTCTTTCATTTCTAAAGATTGTAAATTTTTGTTTTCTGACATTATTGCAATTATAGCATGTCAATAAAAAAATCTATATCTATTTTAAGTATTTTTCATTTATACTCGTATGTTATAAGCACTATTTAAGTTACATTGAAATGTGCGGCCCGCCGTACAAAATCTTATTTTGAAAATGGTCGGCCGTCCGAAAAAGGTTGCCGACTCCTGCTATAGCGCAATCAAGTTTGAATATTCTTTCCATTCGCCATTCGAGACAGATAGAGAACAGTGCACTTTGGCATTATTTGCAACACTTGGAGGGCTGACCGATTTACAATTTTTTAACTTCGCCAAACTTTAAAATTGTTCCGTCGCGTCGGCCATAACAGTACAATTTTCTGCAACAACCCTCAGATATGCACAATCTTCTATTATTACAACGCCGATTGAACGGTCACCATACTCACTTGATAAAAGTTGAACTGTAAGATTCATAGGCTGACACATAGATGGATGGAAGCATTATAATAAGTGAACTGCGAAGAAACGACATCTCGAAATATCTTCGGAATACAATAAGCAGTAATGTCGAGAACAGGACGAGATGTATATCCAATTTAGATCTGTCAATGCCACTAGAACCCATCTACTGAAACATCCTGTACGATTAGATATTGAAGCTACCGCTACCTGGTAGCATTAGAACGATAGGCCTCGCAGATGGCTTAGCCTTAGTCGCGACAGTCAAGGGCGAGGTATATATTTTTATGGTCAGCCTCCCACAAAGGCTACAAGCCTATGGCGCTGTAGAAGCGCTGAGAGAGGATAAATGTCGGTGTACATTAGATTTGAAACGCTGTAGGTTGTAGTCGATGGGAAACAAACTCCCCGACAGCTCGTTCTAGAGCGTCGAAGTTCGCCAAAATAAGGAATGCTGGAGGAGACTGGTGCGTGGAGTAGGGACCTCGACCTGGCAAGGATGAGCTCCCAGACCCTTTCTAGTGTTCCTCGTTCAAACGACCTTTGCTGTTATTAGCTGGGAGAGCTCACTCAAACATCTTCCTTGATAGAATCTGTAGAACAGGGACAGGTCAGGTGATGATCCAGGCTGTGGAGGTCCTTTGTGAGGTTAGGCGTATAAATTAGTCTAATTGCTCTCTTCTGGACAGTGCCCAGAAGCTTTAGAGTGCTTCGGAGCGCATCCCCACACATGGGAGCAATACTCCAGCGATGGTCGGATCTGTGCCTTTTAGAGCAGCAGTAGTTGCTCTGGTGTGTACAGCTTCCTACAGCGGAACAAAACTCCAAGCTTCTGAGATGCCGTTTTAGCAATATTGACGACGTGGTCGTGCCAGGATATGTTGCTGTTGATGTTAATCCCCAAAAGCTTGACGGAAGGTGACTCGTCTATGGGGTGACCCTCCATTTCCACTGTTGGTAAGCCAATGTGAGACTTCTTTGTAAGTGTTGTTGCCTGAGTTTTCTGTACGCTGAACTGTACTTTATTTACTAACCCCCACTCCAATTGTTTTAATATCTACTTTGATCTGTGATCTTTGATCTTCCAGCAGCTCGTTAATTCACAGTAAGGTAAACCGGGCCTTACAGAAGATTAGTGAGTGGTTCAGGAATCATCACGTAGTATTAGCTCCAGAAAAGACAGGCAGTGTAACTACGAGGATATAGGATACAGGTGAAAAAGGTGAACTTCCAAATACCACCAAAGCGACGTAACCCCTCAGGACTTAAGATACTGGACCTGAACCTCCACCCCTGTGTTGATCTCAGCTCCTCGTAAACGAATAATCGCTTCTGAATTGCAAATCTTCCGAGTCTGCTCCAGCGAATCCGATCAAATCCGGTTTAATTAGTTTTTGTTCGCGATACCGTGATCATTAAATTATGAAGGAGAGAGGGGTGTGAAGAGGGCGGAGGGTAACCAAGTGCCAATCCAGCTTATTTGCTTTTTCCTAATGAACGAGCAGACGATGGTCATATTTAATTAGCTCGTAGAGAGATGATTTGCTTGTTTCTAACTGAGGCGTCCTAATTCGTGAGGGATTAGATGTCTACTAAGCATATGCATTGTGACGGCAATAGCAAGCGATTAGTGAGCTACCATAGATAGTGTACCATAAATGTTTGTTTAAATACAACTTTGCTGTTTTAACATTTCACCAGGAGGTTAAGCGAAGGTGAGACGGTGAAGTGTGAGTTGTTTAACTTATGTTTAGATGGGAATGGAATACCTGAACAATTCAATAATGATATAATAAGGAATACATTCCAAAAAAGGTCGACTAGAATAACTATCGAGGGATAACCGTGTTGAGCTCTGTTGGAAAGTTCCTCAAGAACAGGTTAGAAAGTGAGATTGAAGAATCAGAAGAGCAGAACGGCTTTTGCCCAGATCATATACAAAGTATCCGGTCATCGGTGTCTGAGCCTTTAGGGGGATAAAATACAGTATTTTTTATGGACAAATCATCCCCCATAAGTAGTTTTTCTCCCACTAGAATAAAATGACAGCCATTTCTTTTCGAAGCATGTGTGTTGTACTAATTAAGTCATAGTTACCCATGTAGAGGTCCTAGAAACACAAAATAAGTCTCATTCGATAGCGTCTTGTATACCATAAACAAGTGGTAAATATTTACCAAATTTATTTCATAAATGGCAAAAAAATGCTGAATGAAAATAATTATGTAACCTGCGCTTTTCTTTTTTCAATTTTAGCTTTTTCAAATAATCTTAGATCTTACCCTACAATTTTTTTATTTTTAAACGATAGTACATAATGTTCCCAAAAAAATAGCCATACATCTTAGCCCTAAGTAAAGTAGTTTAGAAGCTATGGTGGTTTGAATATGAGCTTTTATTGCCTAATCCGGCAGTTGAGAAGGCAATAAAATAGAATACTTACTAATAGTCACATCTTTTTTGGGAAAAAAAGAAACAAATTTTACAACCATTGTTCGAAATGGCCTCCTTGGTGTTGCAGACATGCTGATGTTACGAGCGACTGATCATCCCTTTGTCATTCCGTAATTCATTTCAGACTTGAATAATTTTGCAAATAAGCTCCGCGCGTGTATTTGGACGTCGACATAAACTTCATTGTACCCCACAAGAAAAAATCAAGTGAGGTCAAGTCCGGTGAACGCTGTGGCCAAGCCATTGTTCCACCGCGTCCAATCCATGGCGAATACCGCTCATTTAAATGGCTTCATACATTTGCATCGGTAGTAAAAAATGTTGAAGAAACTCGGACATTAAAGACAGGCTGACTAAAGATAAAGTTGCAGTAAAACAATTGCATCCAATTTTGTGGAACAAGAACATCACTAGCAACGTAAAACAACTTCTAGAGACGGAGATGTCGAATAACTAGAATGGATAAAATAAGGTACCTGCACGTAAGGAAAAAAATAGGGGATACAATCGGTATAATGGACAGAATAAAGGGACGAAGACTTAAATGTAAGAATAGCCTTAGAGTAGATAGTACCTAATAAAATGTTTTGACAGAACGAAGCAAAGGGCTAAGCGGTACAGTGGTCACGGCTGACGTGTTTGAATCAGGCGTTGAGAGCTCGATTTCCAAGCTGGATGACTTTTTTGTGTTAGGCAGGTTGATCAGTGAAAAACCTTTAAGAAATAACATTTTGTGATAAGTGATAAGCAAACCACTCTTAAGAAGTGACTTTTTGTGATACTAGCTAGTAAAAACTTTTAAGAAATAGCTGTTTGTGGAAACTGAAAACCTTCATTATGTGCAGGGTGATGCTGCTGTCTCAACAATGTCTGATAGGATTTTCGTGTAGTTTTTCTTATTTAAAATGTTGTGCGCCCCCATTTAAAAATTCAAGCACCACCACTGGAACTGGAAACACGTATTAGGTTTGGAGAAAATATGGTGGGAAAATATCCAGTTCCTAAATCAAACACAAGACGGCACATCTATAATTGCATTATTTACACACAGCGTGTTTATTAAACGCATATAATCAATATTGTTGCATATTATAAACTATAGCGTACAGAAATGCCAACTTTGACATTTTAGAGTCCGGACTAACTGCCGATCGTTCAATCCGAGAATCATACGTTAGCAGGTGAAGTATGATCAAAGCAATAACTTCATGTTCTCACCTTTACAACAAAATGATAAACAGAAAGCTGAAGACTTACCTTAAGGGGCTAGGATATAGCGAACTTGAGAATCCAAATAAATACGTATTCTCGTGTTAGGGCTTCTCAAATATGTGTGTCTAAACTAGAATGAGGGTAAGTTCGAAGGTTGCCTTGCCACACTGCTGACGGCCGACCGTCGCGAAGACGATTTCGCATCGAGGGGAGCCGAGTGCGACCGAACGTTGGCCTACTGATAGTGTGACGTTACCGTTAAACATACAGTAATGATTTTATGCCAGAATAAATCTGAACATTCTAATTGAGGTACTGGTTCAATGATAATAAATTATGAGAACCAAAAAGGACCTGCTCGTAGAATTTGTGAATTAAAACAAAGTAGAGAGATTCTACCTGGTGGACAGCAATCCAGCTCCTTAGAGGATCCTCCTGATTGTTTTATGGCTTCTCGTAAGTTATCGTAACACAGAAGAAAAGGGGCGTAAAGATAAAACGTTCGAAAACAGGAGTACAACCGTTCTCCGATGCCGCCGCGTTGCTTCTCCTCGGACCTCTCTCGAGTCGAGTCCACACGAAATTCATACGAGCCATTGGTTGAGCCTGTTTGAATACATTCTATCGGGTAAAGCTAAAGTATGATGCATTAGTTATGACTAAGAAAATTATAGTAGAGAATAAAAATGCGTTTCCTTAAGACTTAAAAAGCAAATAGAAGGAGAAAGCTTGTGCTAGGTTGATTCGGTGATCTTGTTTTGATATCGCGTTTGGTTGTTAAATTACAGACATTTGTATGATTTTGCATTACGAGTTTTTTTGCACAATAAAAAAACTTTTTTGAAAGAATCGCTCCTAATTGTCCTGCATTAAGGCCTTAACTACCACGTTTTGAAATTTTATGTATGTAGTTTGAAAAACAAGTGAGTTTTGCATGTAATTGTGAATCCGCATTTTACATGTCAAATACATATGTATAGATGTGTGAACCCAGGCCCCTTAACGACAGTTTGCTGCCCTATAGTCCCACACCCCAATACCTAGGTGTCACACTCCATAGGACACTGTAGTTTAAAAATCGTATTCAGTCCATCGCAGCTGAACAGCATAAAACAAAATACTGCCAAAAATTATGTGGAACGTCAAGGGGTGCCTCCGCTTCTACGCTGCCACTTAAGCCCTGAGCCTCTGTTTCTCTGCCGCTGAATTTTGCTCGTCAATGTGGCAAAACAGCACACATACTCTTCTATGAGGACTCTTCTTGTGTAGATTCAGGTCCAGAGAACCACCAATTGCAAGCTTCTCAACTTTAGTCTGATGATTTCAACCCTGCAGTTAATGGGCAAAAATTTGTGCGACCCAAACACAAGAAAAAGTGAACACTAATCTAACTGTTGGTCAAGAACTCCGTGGTTTTGAACCTCACCCAAAGGAATGGTCCACACTATTCAGAATTCACACGTCGCATGGAGTATGCAACTGTGCAACAGCAGCAACAGCAAGGACTTCTCCATGCTAAGCCATCGGGTAGAATGGATTTCCTGGCTCGATATTAACTTACAGCCTAGTTACTATTTAGATCGCAATTGTATTTGTGTTATATGTTGTAGCTGTTTTAGACTTTTATGACCGTTTTTTCATGTGTACTACAACCGTAAGCTAAATCGCCGTACATTAACAAAGACAAGTAGGGTCACTCTAAGCTCCGCCCCCAATGTTGTCTTTCCCGCTCTGCTCTCGGGTACTACGCAAGCTGGCGAATTCTGGCGCCCGGTGATCTCGAGCAGTAGCCGAACGGTAACAGCTGTGGTTTACAGGGTCATTTCACCTAACACGCGACACAATCTCCCCCTACCACCCGTTCAAACCTTTGCTCCAAGGGTGTCCATGGCTTGGACCGGTTATCTCTATTGAACATGCATAGCATATATATTGACCTGTAAGCTCGCATCAACAAAGTTTCTCTCACCTAACGTCTTCATAACGTATGTTGCAAGAGTTTTGAGAATTTGTTCAAAACTCGGGAAATAGTTTCACTCGAGTTTCATCGTTGGAAACAATTCAGAAATCGATACCATGGTAACCAGTCAACATCTAAACGTAACAATAAAACCATTTTGGTTGTGATATGAGTTGTTAAAATGTCGTACAAATTAGATATTCGAAAGAGTATTTACAGTTTAGTTGGACGACTTTAAAAAAAATAAATAGTTTGCCTATATCAAGATCAAAATATGTCTGTTGACTCAATTTATCGAGCGATCCGTGAATGCGAAGAAGGTATTTTTTGTATAAATTTACCAAAAAGTGGACGTCCAAGAGCGTTGAATGCTGCTACAATTCAAAGAATGGCCAACAGAACTGAACATCGAGTTGGAACTTCAACACGAAAACTTGGACGCATTTTTCACGTCAATGCTAGCACAGTCTGTAGAGAAATGAAGAGAAAACTTAAAATTCCGGAAAAGAAGAAAATGTTCAAAGTATTCCACAAAACAGTTATAAAAAATTCCTCAATGCTGTCGCAATTTACGTCGTACTCATTTTGCTGGCAACTTATTCTTGACGATGAAAAGTATTTCACATTTTCGAACTCAGAAGTCAGAGATAATGACGGCTTTTATACAAGACTTTGAAGCCTGTCCAGATAATGTAAAATTTAAACGAAAAGAAAAGTTTGAAAACAAAGTGTTGGTATGGTGCGCTATATCATACAATGCAACGGTACTTCACAGCCGTACGTTGGACGAATTAGGGCCAAAGCGGTTACCGCAGAAGTCTATACTCAAAGATGATTGCCTAAACTACTCAATTTTATTCATACCCACCATGCTAATGACAATATAATGTTTTGGCTAGATCTGGCTTCAAGTCATTATGCTTTGCGTACGAGAAACTGGCTAGAACAACACGGAACACCTTTTGTACCACGAAACGACAACCCTCCCAATCTTCGTCAAGCAAGACCTATCGAAACTTTTTGCGCTCAACTGAGTGCCAAAGTTTCTAACAATAGCTGGGAAGCTCAAAACGAAGAGCAGTTAAGAAGAAGAATAATGTTAATGCATTAGCAGTATTTTAATATCATTTTTATATTGAGAAATATTGTTATTTTCTGTAGTTTTTGTTACAGTTCAAATATAATTATTATTGTGAGATATTTTTTTAATTTTTTGAAAAACTTTTGCAACATACGTTACTCGTAGTATCCGCACCTCCTAGTATTTAAACTTTGCCTTCACGACTGCTCGATTATAAAAACATTACGATGTGGTCCTCGCTCTGATATAGAATGAACTCTAGTCCGTCGGCAAAATAATCGCCTTTATATTTTAATATGAGGACCCACTCTGTTCGGTTGTACTCGAAAACATTCGTCTGTCGATTCTTTTGTTCGCGATGTCCTGCAAGCAGAAGTCCTTTTATGCTGCCGGTTTGGTCGTGGGTCCTTGTGTTCATTGATTTTGTCCAATTACGTGAAGTTGTTGCTCCAGGCGGATTAGATTCGAATACACTGCTCAACATTATGCGGGTCATTCACGAGTTTGTGCGATCGAAAATTTCAGTTGAAAGCCAGCTATTTTCGAATCACTATTATGCGAAACTCACAAGTGGCATTTTCGAAACGTTGAAGTGGATTTTTCATGCGAAAATTGCTTCGAATAGTGTTTCGCAGGTGGATATAATAATTTATTGTTAAATGCGATTATATCAAGGCATATCCATAATGGGGTATTTTCCAAATTGCTAATATTGCCTGTTTAATGGGTGAAATGGATTGCTTGTATCTAATTTGTAATGATGGCACTGTTTGCTCAATTTTTTTCTGCCCACATGGAGTAAACATAGAGTTTGAAAATCATCTGACTATATTACACATATTCACAATTTTACTCGTCATTCTTTAACAGCCTGTCACTTACTGTCATGCCATACATAACCTCCCCTGGTCTCATGACTGTCAAGGTATCTAAATTAACCATGATGAAATGATGTAAACAAATATCTATCAATGTCAACACGAAGCGAAGGTTATGTTTTTAGATGGAGAAAAGGAGGTCAGACGACAAAGTAGAGTCATATTCTAATGTCGGCTACACACGTTCCGGCAGGCCTGTCAGTTCAAACTGAACGGTCTGCCTGAAGACCGGTCGCCTCGCCCCCACACGTTCAGGCAGGCCTGTCAGTTCGAACTGAACAAGGCCGCCTAAAGACCGGTCGCCTCTGATTGGCTGACGCCCCTCCACACGTTCAGGCGAATGTGAAAGATCAATCACTACGTTTCCACGGGCTTTTAAAACATTTTGTGTGTAATTTCTCGATATCTGGCAAGATATACCTGATAGAAGAAAATGTCAAGTACAAAGGTTATTTGGTTACTTAAGACGCATATCCTAAAAATATTTTGAAATATATAGGGTGTTGCGGGAAGTATTGGATAGTGATCAACTTTTTTTTTATATATAGAACTGTAACTTTTTTTTGATTCTTCTAGTTTCCATCATTGATTTCTATTCAACCCTAAAATATTTTTGGGATCGGTTGCGACGTTGCCAAGTTATTATCTATTTTCTATTAATTTCCGGATTTGCAAGGTCGCAAGTAATACGTCCAAATTGATATATCCCTTCACCTTTTCTCAATATTATTATACAGCGATTTACTTGAATATTAAATGTTAAGTGTGGTTTTGGCAGAATTTTAAATTACGGCAATTTGATGGTGATTTTACTTTGTTTTTTTAAATGTAACAATGTACCTTTTATTTTAAATCAAAATATCCACTAATAACCTATCTCGCCTTGTAATAGTTTTTTCTTGTTTGCGACGTTGCCAAGTTATAAATTATTTTTCCAAATTTTCAAACAAATATCTCCGATTTTTATTAATAGAACACACTGTATATTTTATTTAACATAGAAGTACTCCCTGGTTATGGCCTATAGCGTAAACAAGTTTTAACTGGTGTTCCTAAAATAATAAAACCGTTTTCCTTGCACACATACTACTATTTCGAATACCAGGTCAGTAAAAGGTACAGGAACGCTTAAATATCTTCAAAACTGGCACAGCCGGAACGAGAAAATCCATAACTGCAGGTTTTTGAACATGCAGAATTCAAAAATTCTAACAGCAGCGCTGCCAGATTTTACAACTTTTACGTTACTCGTCATAATTTTGTTATTTTCAATAGAATGCTCTACTTATCTTTATTGCAATTAATTGCGTATGTCGAATTTAGTAAAGTCTCACAATTTCAAAATTTTGTTTCTATTAATTACTGAGATATGGCAACACTGCTTTTTCAGTAAACAGTACCGGAACGCTTGAATATTTCCAAAACTGCCACAGCTGAAGCGCTGAAATTCAATACTTAGGGGTTTTTGAACATACAGAGTTCAAAAATGCTAACATCGGCGTTGTCAGATTTTCCAATTTTACCTTTCACGTCATTACTTTGAATGAAATGCCCTATTTATGAAGTCTAATGTAAAAGTGGTAAATCTGACAACACTGATGTTAGCATTTTTGAATTTTGCTGTAAAAAAAAAATATTGATAATTTTCGCTTCAGCGGTGGCAGTTTTGGATATTCAAGCGTTCCGGTACTTTTTACTGAAAAAGTGGTGTTGCTGTATCTCGGTAATCAATAGAAACAAAATTTTGAGGTTATGAAATCCTACTAAATTCGACATGCGCAATTCATTGCAATAAAGATAAGTAGAGGATTTTATTGAAAATAACAAAGTTATGGCGTGTAACGTAAAAGTGGTAAACCTGGCAACGCTGCTGTTATAATTTTTGAATTCTGCAGGTTAGGAAACCTGCAGATATAGATTTTCTCGTTCCAGCTGAGCAAGCTTTGGAGATATTTAAGCGTTCGTGTACCTTTTATTGACCTGGTATTCGAAATAAGCAGTATGTGTAAGGAAAACGGTTTTATTACTTTAGGAACACCAGTTAAAACTTGTTCACGCCGTAAACCATTACTAAGGAGTACTTCTATGTTAAATAAAATATACAGTGTGTTCTATTAATAAACATCATAGATATTTGTTTGAAAATTTGGTAAGATAATTTATAACTTGGCAACGTCGCAAACGCGAAGAAAAATAGTAGAGTAAGAGTAAAATGACCTTCAAATTGCCTTAATTTAAAATTCTGCCAAAAACACCCTGTAGATGTGCATTGCTGATAACAACCAAAATAATATTCACTTAATATTCAAGTAACGTGCTGTATAATATTATTGAGAAAAGTTCAAGAAATATATCAATTTGGACGTATTACTTGCGACCTTGCAAATCCGGAAATTATTAGAAAATAAATTATAACTTGGCAACATCGCAGCCAATCCCAAAAATATTTTATATATATAAAATATTATGATGGAAATTAGAAACTAGAAAAATTAAAAAAAAGATGGTCTCATATAAAAAAATCAATTTGATCACTGCCCTACTTTCCCGCAACACCCTGTATAATTCAAAATATTTTTATGTTTTTTTATGTTCGTCTTAACCAAATAACTTTTGTATTCGATATTTTCTTCTATGATTCTATATATTGCGAGGTATCGAAGAATTAGTCACTATACAATAGTGGAAACATCAATTGGATATGTTTTCAAAACGTTTCCTGTTCAAGGTCGATTCGCTACTTTTTGGGATCGTATCGAGATCCAAATGTCGTGGAAACACCAGCTGTATGTCTCTTTCTTTTTGAATGGACCAATCGTAGTGCGTCAGGTCGGCCGGATGGACGAACATATATGTGATTCTTCTCCGGTCGCCTGATCAGTCGTAACTGACAGGTAGACCGGACCATACACACGCTCAGGCGACCGGACGTCAGGCCGGATGGAGGGACGAACGTATATGTGATTCTTCTCCGGTCGCCTGAACAGTCTTAACTGACAGGTGGACCGGACCATACACACGCTCAGGCGACCGGACGTCGGCGGACCATTCAGTTCGAACTGACAGGCGTGCCGGAACGTGTGTAGCCGACATAAGGATAGCACCACGAAGGACTTATTACGTCACGCTAAGATTTATTACGTCACAGCTTTGGCGCGAATTTTATGTTTGAACATTGGAGGAGATTTTAACCCACTTCGCGTTCACAATAAAACGTAAGAATGTTCGTTACATGGTTTTTGGGGACGTAACATCAATATTCCGTCATAAAATTTTATTCGGAAAATACCCCATTTTGAAAAAATATTTAAGGACGTTCGTTCGGTACACCTAGAGTCAAATGAGTGAGGCTATTGATTCATGAAATTTATTCGGTACTTTATAAAAGTCGCAAGGCATATGAATAACCTTATAATTATTTATAAATTATTTCTATGTGTACTAGGTATAAGCTCTCTATTTTAAAATATCAGTCTCACTCAATAATATCTTAAGTCACGAATCAGGACCATCTGACATAGACCTTTTTTATCATCAACCCCACGAAACATACTAAAAAAAACCAACCTCAGAATAATGATCCGGCGAAATTTGACGTCAACTCCCAGACTATAACACACAAAGGATAATCGACAAAGTAACCTAACCTAACCGACGCGACGTTGTATGACACTGTACTGACAGTCTTCTGTAAGGAGAGGGAAGCGCTGTTGCCCGATTGCAATATGGTAAGAACAGTTTTAACTATCATGAGTAAAATAATTAATTACTAATTCAAAGGGTCATCGACCCTATTTTTTAATGCAATAGTATGAACTACATATTCCAAAGAATATTTATGTGTTATTTATGTTTTGTATCTAATCTTAAAATATGTTTATTCTATCTTTTAATACAAAAATTGCTGCTCTCTCATAGGAGCCCATGTAAAAATTCTAATTTTCAATTTTTAATCACCTGCTAGAATGATCGATAACAGGTGTTGATCTTTTTAGGGTAGATATCTATGTGATTAAACTTACCAAAAATTAAAAAAAATTTCTTTCAGACGCGGAAATGTTGTTTGAAAGTGATAAACACTACCATTACTTTGTGAATCCGTTGGCTTAGATGATATGGGCGAAGTAAGATTTAGAAGAACATTTCGGATATCAAAAAATGTGGTCGAAACTTGCCAGCCGTATTTCTGCTTTATGACAAGTAGGGTCACTCTACGCTCCACCCCCAATGTTGTTTTTCTCGCTCTACTCTCGGATACTACGCAAGCTGGCAAATTCTGGCACACGGTGATCTCGAGCAGTAGCCGAACGCTAACAGCTGTGGTTTACAGGGTCAGTTCACCTAACACGCGACACAATCGATCGGATCTACCGGGGTGCCTAGATAAGTAATATTTGTGTGTATATTGAGCATTTTGCGCGTATCTGCGAGTTCACAAAAAAATGCCGGCGACATGTTCTGTATATGGCTCCAATAGCAAGCAAGGCATGGGAAAATCACTTTTTCGATGTCCGAAAGAGGAAACTAGGTAAGATAGAAACGGGCATTAGGGTTCGTGGGTACTCATAAATATGCCAACCTTACCCCGGATCAATGTAATACCAGGATAAAAGTTTGCGAATTACGCTTTCCTCAAAAAAGTTTTATGAAACATAATTTGAATATTATATTACAGTGCGAATATATTTAGCGACCAAATTTACTATCGGTGACATTAAAGCATAATCAGGACAGAAAGTAAAACCAAATATAAAATGTATAAAAACGTGTCTGTCATGTATCTTCCAGCATTCGTATTTTTTTGCCTTATTGCTGTTTTCTTTGTTTTTTAAGGAGGTTGTTAAGTTTTGTATATAATTCATTCGATATAGACAAAATATGTGATGTTAAAGTACTAACTATTCCGTTTCATTATCTTATCATTTATATTTCAAGGAACTAATGGAACTAAAATATTGTCAATTCATTTGAATGGTTTACTGAATAATAAATTATATTCTATCTATACTGTAGAATTCATTTCTATTGACCCCCGTATAAGAAGTAAAGTGAACTTCGACAATATCGCACAGTCGGATTCCCTGTAAGTAAACGAGACGGCACGAACGGAACCCCTCTGAAATCGAGGCCGCTCGCGTTTGTGACATCTACATCAAAGTCGGCACGCCGAGTGACCTTACTTGTCTTTGTTAATGTACGGTGCTCACGAGAAGTATTGCTACACCTGCTGCTGTACAGCTCATGACGCTAGTTGGTGTTTATCTTAATTATGTTTTCTTTTAGTTACTTCATCGTTACTTCAGTTATATTCAAGTTTATGCTATTGGAACCATTGCGTTTTTGCGGTGTATACATGTTTACGTACAAATACCAAGGACCATGGAATGAAAAGTTGCGATCGTCACGTCGGAATCGAAAAAATCTGCTCGAATTTTCAAATGTGCTCGTGAATAGGTCTGTTGCATGACCACTGTTGAACACAATAACACTGTTGGGTTCAAATTAACAGTGCGTCGGAAAACTGTAACAAAGTCTGGAGTCCACAGGCGTATACAAGGGGGGGTAACAGGGGTAATTACCTCCCCCCAAGATTTTCGAAGAAAAACTCGATTCAACTTTGACTTATCTATTTAAGCAATTATCGCACTGAAAAAAAATACTTTTTGCAGTAACTAAATTACAAAAGTGTTTGTTTTGCATTATTACAGTGATGCATATCTAATATATTTCCATTGTTACATAATCAGTTGAATAGAGAGTTTTTGGACGTCCGTTTCCTGACGTTATTGCACGTTATCGGCTATTTGTGGCATGCGCATCTGCCGAAATAACCGAATCGACGAATAACCGATAAAGTAGTACGTTAGCTACGGAAGTTTACGGTACGATATGATTACGTGCGGTATTGACAGGTCTAAACCACTATGCGGCAATGAGAAAAGAACCGTGATGGTTTTGATAGCAACAATACTTACTTTGTGGTTTATCATTGTACAGAAGGATCAGGTTTTCTTCCGTCAATTTTATTACGACATTATTGCACGTTATCGGCTATTTGTGGCATGCGTATCTCCCGAAATAACCGAATCGGCAAAAACCGATAAAGTAGTACGTTAGCTACGGAAGTTTACGGTACGATATGATTACGTGCGGTATTGATAGGTCTAAACCACTATGCGGCAATGAGAAAAGAACCGTGATGGTTTTGATAGCAACAATACTTATTTTGTAGTTTATCATTGTACAAAAGGATCAAGTTTTCTTCCGTCAATTTTATTTGACAGTATTATCCAATAAAAGCTACAAAGTTAGGTGTCTCCGGCAACAGTGTGTGATCATCACCGGACTGAACCATGGTAGTGAAATCTGAACTGTCATGCTTCGGGGATCCTTCATAACCTATTTTTTATTTTACTTCTGATAACTGATGTGATCTATTTTCTGCTTGTGGTGTTTACTTGTTGCATGTAATATTTCTTGGACATTTCCGACCAAGTCGATCATAATGTGAGGTTAAGTAAGAATCAAATAGGTCCAATAATTGTTAATGTCAATTGTCGACTAACGCAACGATACACGTCGTTATTCGAAACACACTGCGCATGCTCAAAATAATGTTTTACGGATAGCGTCGTCCCAATTTTTAGTGGTTTAAAACCTCCCTAATGTCCTATACAACGTAGTAGCTTGTCACAAAAATTTACCTAACTCATTAATTACCTGTTTTGAAAATTGCACCAACAAGAAAAGTTGAAACACTAATTAAAAAATAGAGTACGTGTTGTAGCTATTAGGGTACTTGACTGGTGAGTGTTCATGATCATTTAATTTTGTATGTTGTGCCAATAAAATGTTCACGGATGATATACGTATTACATATTATTTGTATTCCGTAAAATTAAAATTGATTAATGCATCAATAGATTTTTTATTTCATCTCCCTAAAATACCTGATACTACACTGTTTCGCTTGCTGTTTATGTCTTCTTTTTTATTTTAACACTATTAACATTTCCCTTTTCTCTTGCATCGACATCTTTCACGAAGGTATTACAAAAAGTGGTGAAAGCACACACAACTTCATGCCCCGCTACCCCCCTCCCAAGACTGAGGTCTGAATACGCCCCTGGTCTGGACAGAAAACAAAGCACAAGGGCAGGATCATAATGTGTACGTTTATTTTAATATTTGGTTTGTGAGTTAGTATTGTTATTTATCTAATAATAATCCATTAATTATCCAATGACTTAAGAGTTTCGTAGGACATTTGCAAAAAAACCCTTAACTTATATTGAAAATGCAACGCTCCAAACCATATCATACCTCCTGTACTATGTAGATAGCAACGGGGAAGGACCTCGTTAAAATTCGAAATCTGGAAACTTGTTACCAACCGTAGTCCGCACGTAGATCTCTGTATTTCTGGCGCAATTGCTTTATTACAGCGGGAAGAAGTGGACACTCTCATTTCGTCAAGATGAATCAAAATTCAACAGTACGATTGTTAGGGACCACTCATATTTTTTGTATTAATACTGTAGTAGCAATAATTGCTTGGTTAGTGATTCTTTTGCATAGAATAATTTACCGAAAACAGATTTTGATTTTTCTTTAAACAGCATGGAAGTAATTTTGAGTGTCTTTAAAATGTCGGGTTGGAACGCTCTAAATCTTAAATATTGAAAACATTCTGAATTTTTTATTCCACTTGAAACATTCCTTAGGTGTATCTGCAAGAATTCGTTATTTGAAAAAACCTAAAAGTTATATTTCATGGGTCTTGATCCTGAAAACTGCTTGAATTATACGTTTTAGAAAAGTCATCAAACACCCACATATTTTCTAGTTGTAAAAAATAATAAATTGAGCCAAATGCTCTTGTGGCTATTTATAATGCATTAGTAGGACGCATACAAAATTATTTTTAGAATTCCTTGTTATCACTACCCAGCATCCTAATATTTGAACTTCCCCGAAATTCCCAAACCATACTGAGAAACAATGAATGGATAGAAAGACGTCAAAAAGTGAAGATTTTGCAAGCTTTCAATGTTTCATTTTACTTTTTCTATGACTATTCCATCCTTGGTAGTAACACTGGGTCAAATTTTCGTTACAATCAAGTTACAAGTTTCCAGTAGATAATATTGTTGAAGCATATGCATAAAAGAAAATTCCCAGATCTCTGGATACGTTAAGGCAAATAGGAGGACCTCTAATAATACTTTTTTGCATGTGACCCTATCTTCACCATTCACCACATAAAAGTAACGTCTGAAGGTGTTATGGCCAGTTAGCAGGCCCACAAATAACCCTATCCGGCTTCTCTCCAATGAGGGATAGAACCGCGCCACCTTAGCCAAACGTCCTAGAATAAGTTCTCTAGCTTGACGGAGATGTGCAGAGATTTCCCTCCATCTCGTAAGATGCTGATTTTGCAAGCACACTTCTGTTTTCCTTCTAATGGTACCTGCTGCCAGCCCCACAGCCTGTTCAAGACCCAGTTAACATTTACTCAATGTGTAGTTTTTAAGTGGAAAAGTAGTCATTTGTGAAAATCTGAAAATCGACATGCCAAAAGATTTTCAACATGAATTCGAGACCAATATTTGATGTGGGTTATTTTTTGATTAGCTTCATTCAACAGTCAATTCTATTCTAGATTTTCTCTCATAAAATTTAAAGAGGCTCCTGAACGAATCTATATCACTCATTTCCGCGGTCTATTGGTCAGTCTGTTGTATTCTAATTGGGTAATGTCAACAACCCAACAACCGCTCCTTCGACTTAAAAACAATTGGGGAGTGGTATGTTGTGGGCTTTGGGGTGAAAATAGACATTACTGTAATATTCAGCTCAGATTAACTCCAAACATGGTTTTAGGTAATTGAGGAGTGCCTGACTGTTTGTTTTCCACTTTTTGGGGAGGGATGAAATGGGGGGAGGTAGGTGATGGAGAAACTCCAAATTTTGCAATACCAATAAACAACTCACTACTACTTAAAAAAATGTAACATTAGCTCTACTCTACACCTTGACAAGAGCTCAAACCATCACCTTAGTTTTTTAGAATGGAGGAGCAGTAAAAATTGTACTTGTAGAAAGTACCGAGTTTAGCCATTTGACGCTATTTTTAATGTGGCGCCACCACCTGGAAGTCCAGATTTCAACTCCCTAGATTCCTCTGCTAAAAGTCAAGACCGTTTTTCAACATCAGAAATTCTCTAGAAACGTATAGAAAGGATACAATATTCCACTACCCCTTTTGTTTTGTGTGCTAAATTCTTACTGTAAATATACTTGGAATTTTACAACTTCTTCTTGTAGGCATCAAGTTATGGCCTATATAGATGATGTGATTCTGTATTTGTGCTTCTTTCACTTCCCACACCGATTTTCAGATAAGATGCTTTTTGGGCGTTTTATGATATTTAAATAACGAAAAATCATGTCACTTATTTTCGTCTGCGTGTCTGCCTGTCGGTCTGTCTGTCTATTGACGTTCTTCTAGCCGCGTAATCTCAGTAACCGCTGCTTGGACTTTGATGAAATTTGGGTAGCCATATGCTGAGGGGTCGTAGTATTTAATGCTGCTATAATTTTGATGAATTAGCGGAGGAGGAATTGGTAAAAAACAACAATTAATTATAAATAAATTTTCTTTTTAGGCATTTAAGGAGTTCCTGATCATTTTTCATTTGATTTTGGGAATGGGTGAAATTGGAATAGTAAAGGGTTTGACAGACTCAAAAACTTTGTTGTATTAAAATTTCCCTTGCGCGGAAAAAAAATACAGGTGTGTTTTTTAGACCTATCTGAATGTTGCCTTTGAATTTTATATCTGTGGCATAACTTGATATATATGTACTATGTGTGCTGATAGAACCCCATCTGTGTCTCAATATCAAAAGAGGCTCATGGCTATTTATATACAGGGTTATTCACGTTATTTGACACGGAGCATTATGACTAAATTATTTGATAAAAAAGAAAATAATAATTTGGGATGGATAGAGACCCATAAAGGCTACATTTAAAAAATATTTCATCTTATACAGGGTGTCCCAAAAACACGAAATGTATCAAAGTTATGTTTTTTTTAAAGGAATACCCCATATATTATTGCATATTCAGATTCCTTGGTGAATTCTAGTGTGATATCATGTATCATACATGGTACCTAAAGCGAACCGTTGTGTAAATCACCATTTTCGGTATAAGTAGATATAAGGAAAAAATTGAATATCGCAGAGATTATAAAATTTGGAAGGCTGTGACTTTGCCGTATTACTAAGCATAAAATGCGTCAGCTTTGATGAGACTGTCAAATTTAAATTACGTTTATGCTTGGAGAAATCGGTCGATGAATTAAGGAAACTTCGATCAGCGATAACTTGATTTTTTCAAGTGGGAATGCCTAATTTTTTTTTATACGATTAAACGTAGAATTTTATAGGCTTTCTAACGATATAAGGTCGTAAATATCAATCTCTCGTAGTTTTCATTTAATTTTAAATTTTCAAACAAATCGGCGATTTTCAGTTTTCCTACCTATAAGCAACGTAGCAGGCCATGAAATATAAACAAAAATCTGTTTAGCTAGAAGAAAACAACTAACTTAGCTGAAAAATACACACTAACTAGACTAAAGGGACAAGATTAAAAAATTCCTTACAACAAATCAACTCTCCCAGAAACAACTGCGATAACATCTCTAAGGTCAAAGAGAAGCTGGAGTATGGCAGTAATAGATATTTTTACTGTCTAGAGCAATTTACTAGAGGTTAAAAATTTCCAAGGCAATCAAAAACCCTCATATGAAACAGAAACAACCAGCGACTGTTGCTCCAGCACGCAACTATCAATCATATGTAATGGTGTAAAAAAGTACTAATTTGCGTCGAAGTCGATACCTCTGACTGGAGCCCCCTTCTATTTTTCAATATCTATTAGCAATATTGCAAAAAAGGAATACTGACAAATCAGATTTAAATTTTCTGCCATTTAAGTTATGTTTTATAATTTGAACGAATTTTAATTCATTCTTCATTTTCTACGACATTGCTAATAGGTACCTACTGAAGAATTTTCAGAACTCCAGTCAGAGGTACTTTTGACTTGAGTTTTTATGTCATTGAATGTGAAATTTTATTATGAAAATAATAAACTGCTTTTTCTAGTAGTTTTTACTTTATTTCAAAATTTTTAATGGTTTTGGAAATTGCCAATCTCTAGTACATTGCAGTAGCCAGTAGGCCGTGAAAAAATCCATTTCTGCCATACTCCAGCTTCTCTTTGACCAAAGATATGTTACCGCCGTTGTTTCTGGTTAGACTTTGTTTGTTGTGAGTAATTTTTATAACCTTGTCCCTTTAGTCTAGTTCGTGTGTATTTTTCAGCTAAGTTAGTTGTTTTCTTCTACCTGAACAGGTTTTTGTTTATATTTCATGGCCTGCTATGTTGGTTATAGATAGGCAAATTGAAAAACGCCGATTTATTTGAAAATTTAAAATTAAATGAAAACTACCAGAGATTGATATGCACAACCTGATATCATTAGAAAGGTTATCAAATTCTACTTTTAACCGTGTAAAAAAAAATTAGGCATTCCCATTTGAAAAAGTCAAGTTATCGCTGATCGAAGTTTCGTTAATTCATCGACCGATTTCTCCAAGCATAAACGTAATTTAAATTTGACAGTCTCATCGAAGCTGACGCATTTTATGCTTAGTAATACGGCAAAGTCACAGCCTTCCAAATTTTATAATCTCTGCGATATTCAATTTTTTCCTTATATCTACTTATACCGAAAATGGTGATTTACACCTAAACTGTTCTCTTCAAGCCCCATGTATGATACATAAAGTCACAATAGAATTCATCAAGGAATCTGAATATGCAATAATATACGGGGTGTTCCATTTAAAAAAACATAGCTTTGATACATTTCGTGCTTTTGGGACACCCTGTATAAGATGAAATATTTTTTAGCCTTTATGGGTCTCTATCCATTCCAAATTACTATTTTCTTTTTTATCAAATACTTTAGCCATAATGCTCCGTGTCGAATAACGTGAATAACCCTGTATACAGGGTGTCCCAGAAGTCGACGTCAAGCCACTACGGGGTGACGGGATTGGTTGTATCTGTCATGAGAAAAATCAGAAAAAAAATCTATCCCATACAGTTTGAAAATTATGGGCATTTAAAAAAATCTAGAAATTTTCTCAAATTATAACAGTTTTTCGGTTATTGTGGTTAACCTTTATTATTTTTGTTCATTTAAACTTTGGAACCGTAACCCTATATATTTCTAGAAGCACAGTAAAAAATAATGACACAATTGCCCCAAGTTTTCTAGAATGAAGACTATCTATTAAACTATGAATTTGAGATTTTCAAAGTTTGCCAACTTTGAAAGACCCTCCTTCAAAAAAATGTACTAAAGTACCTTGGCAGGTACCATTTACAGCTGGCGCATTTAACCAGGATTGTAAAATGGTACAATACCTGTTAGTTTCATACTAAAAAAAATGAGTAAAAAAAGGAAAACCTCAAGTAACCCGATTTTGCTAACCCACTTCACTCAGGTCAGATGTTCTTTATTCGCACTAGCTTCTGGTAGGTTCTTAATTTTACGGCAAAATGATGAGAGAAGTGGATAGCGCACATGTTTGCCATGAGTGAGCAAGACAGATAGTGACGCCACTTTCAGCAAAGTCAACAAAAATAAGTAAAATTAATAAAATAATGAAAAATCTTGACCTAGCTTAGTTTAGGTTTATTGGAATAAAGGTCATGCAATAAATATTCGAATTGTTTACCATCAGCCTCAATACATGCCCTACATCTTCTTAAAAAAGATCTACTTATTAGCCAGGCATATCCTCGATGGTTGATGTCCTCAGCAGCTTGAGAAATTCGTTTACGCAGCTCGGCTACGCTCCCAATGGGCTTTGAATAAACTTTTTCCTTGAGAACAGCCCGATAACAAAATTCCAGGGGATTTAAATCTGGGGAACGGGCTGGCCACGAGATGATGCCTGAGCGTCCACCTCCACTTCCCGGATATAATGGTCCACAGGATGAATAACAAAAGACTGGCGAAACTCGTATGGGAGGAGGTACCAGCTGGAAAGAGAAATCCAGGACGCCCGCGAATGCGCTGAAAAGATAATATCAGGGCGGACCTCTCAACAGTGAATGTACCACTCGATCACAACCTAATAGAAGACCGAAGGACATGGATGCAAGTTGTGCAGTCAGCCAAGACCAATCCGGGATTGTAGAGCTATGTGATGATGATGATGATGATGATGGTGTGGGGGGTACAGATATTTTGTTGGCACCGACAATTTGTTGGAAGTACTGAGTCTAAAAAACTGACGCTATTTTCTGTTTTATTATTTAGCTAATATCAATAATTTATGGACCAACAAACATTGTAGATATAGTGCGGTCCATGTATATAACATATGTTTACCATGTGGGAAATTCCGCAAAAAAAAGGTAAGGACGGGTTCTCACGATTCAGTTCCGCTGAATCAGTTTGACTGATTCTGTGATACTGAAAGCGATGTTTGTCGTCACTATTCAGTTTTATTGAATGATTTTAACTGATTCAGCATTAATAAAAATGACGTTTTATTCATTTTTTAATACTGATTCAGCCAAAATCAATAAAAAGTAGGATAGGCTTTCATTTTGACTGAAAATATAAACCCACTGATCAGTTTCAATGAAAATGTGCTCTCACGTTCATTATCTGTTCAGTGTGGCGATTCTGTAACTTTCGCTATAGCAATCAAAGCAGACGAAAGCGAAGCTAATCATTTACGGAATCAATTTTTGACGGCGTTCCATAACCAAAGTTTAACGCTTCGTTACGCTTTCGGCATGGAGCTCGATGACTCAGGAGCATTCACGAGTTGGCTTAAATATCTCTGGATGAGACTCTGCGAAATCCAGCAATGCCTACCATTGCGAAGGATGAGTTTTTTCTCTTCGATTCATTGCTGGTAATTAATTATACAAATAAATTTAAGCAAATTGTCACTTTGACACACAGCAATAATAACGTCAAAACTTGACAAACGAGATCCAAAATCTTTCACTGTCGCTTATAACGTTCGTCTGCGTTCGTTATATCCGAGTCGAAACGAAGACATTTATGGAATACCGAAACGAGCAACAGCGTCGCTATCGCTTCGCTTAGAGTGACAGAATCGCCACACAGTACCATTGAATCACTGATGAAACTGAAAAGTGAGAACCTACCTTAAGGAACCATAATGGCAGCCATCTGGGATGTACTATACCAAAATGTTTCCTGACGCATCTGTCAAACAATGTCACTTATTCAAAATGTATTTGTTGTAAAGTTTTGTATCTCAACAAAGTTGACCGAGACGTCAATAAAGTTTATCTTGAAACTGTGGTTTTTATTGATAAGCGAGTGAAGCACGATCTTGTCACAGAAAGTATCAGTATTTCCCAGACTATAAAAGAGGATACAGTCCGATATAAATTAGCTCAAAGCTTTGCCTTTGCTAATTCGTACGTAGAGCTCTCATCCCCTTCCCTTGGTGTACGTCTCAATGCCTGATACCGCCCCAGGTGCATGCCTAAAAGGCAACATCACACGCCTAACGGTAAGGGCCAAAGTTAATAGAAAATCTACCTTTTCGCTCTCTAACTGCTGTCGTCCAAACGACCTTTTCCCTTACTTTTTTTCTTTTTTTGTCTCTTCTTTAACGTATATGAAGAGGAAGTTTTATTTGCTGGCAAACTGGTAGATTTTTTCAGAAGCCTAGTTACGTTTATATCGGTTTTACTTTTACGGTTCTGAAGCTAGTTACGTATTTCACGTTACTGGATATTATTGAGCAAATTGAAAAATTAAGTCAAGTTAATTGACTCAGTATTTCCCATACGGGGGTGATACGAGTTTATTAATTTCCCATAGCTTGAAGCCATAGTCTTAGATCCCCTATTAGAAGCACACAGCATGTCGTTACCTCAATTTCATCACATTTCATGCAGCGATTACTGAGATTACGAGGTTATAAAAGCGCCAATAGACCGACCGACAGACAGACAAACCGACAAAAATGAGTGACGTGGATTTCGATGGATCGATTTTCGCGATCACAGTACGCCCCTCACCTATCGCTGTGGGAAGTAATAAAAAACAAAAACAAGTGTAAAACAACATGTAAGTATGCAAAACAAAAGGGACACAACTCACTTTAGGATATAAAGTCTATAAGCATTTCTTTAGCATAGGCAAACTTCTCAATCACATTTTCATTAAGACTAGATTTTTAAAAAGGCTTTTTTCTAGTGACAACACAAAAATAGCGTTAAATCTCTATCACCCATGTTGTTGCGTAAAAAAGTCTGAACTCTTTTACTTCTCACACCGCTACATGAGGGGAGTATTAAAATCGCGAAAATTTTCAATTTCGAGATAATACGCTTTTTGGGCATTTTATGATATCTACGTAACGAAAATCCACGTCACGCATTTCCGTTTCTGTCGATCTGTTGGCGTTTCTCTAGTCTCGTAATCTCAGTAACTGCTGCATGGATTGTTGAGCGCTTCATGGATTGTGATGTGCTGATATGCTGTGGGGTCGTAGTATAGGTAATGCTGCTATGATATTGAAAATCGGTGACTTCGTTTTTAGGCGTTTTGGGGGTTCTTGATCATAATACACTTTTTTAGGTCCATCCGAACATTGCCTTGCATACTACAGAAACCATTATGCTTATGATTTTACGGAAAAAATAAGTTTGCATATAAAATTAAAGGTACCACAGGATTTTAAATAAAATGGGGATATCATTTATGTAAGAAAACCTATGGGGTGCTATTTGAAAAAAAAAAGTTGGGGGTGAGTTTTAGGGGTTGACGTACAAAAAAAATGTTTTGAATGCATGGTATGATAGACCCTATAGTACCTTCAAAAGTACCACTCAGTTCTTGCTTGAACCGTTTTTCGTTACGAAAATATCATGTGTCAAGGAAATTCTGGGACACCCGGTATAGATACGCGCATTGCTAATAGCGCTTCAGCAGGTCAAAGAAAGCGTCAAGTACCTAATAGTACTCAGTTTTTCATTTGGATAATCAAAAGATGTTATAGTTCAGAAGACTAGTACTTGTACAATCTGCAACACCCCCCCATAGTGTAAAAATATACTATATATAGCATTAATTTATGATGAAAGCTACAGCTTTCATCTTGTGAATGCTGCAACACTCCGACTTTTGTTTATTTCTGAAGGCAGTGTATAGGGGCCCGCAATAACCAAGGCGATATTACCGCCTACCGCGGGTCCTATAGAGGTGAACCATTCGAACTCCTAATCAGTAAACGGTGCTGTTGTGTGACCGACATTATATTTAAAATACCAAGTTCGTATGCAATGCTTAATGAACGTCTTTTTTTTTCAAGAATCCCGATATATCCGAAAATCGATGATATTGCATGATATGTAATAAGTCTGTACTCCTACACTGTATACTGCATGAGAGATGAAGGTTGAGAGTTGATGAGGAAGAGGCTGAACGAGAAAGGCGGCATCAAGTGCGAAGCTTAGAGTGAATTTTCTTGTCTTGGCTATGATTGGTCCTCAGACGCGATTGTGTTTTATTGAGTGCAACTTTGGTCATCGCAGTCAATACGCCAAGACAACAGTATTACGAATTGATTCCCAAGAAACAATTTTAGTTTTATCAGTGCTTATAGGAAACTGATACAGCTCAGTATTGCATGCCCTTTTGAAGCAAACTTGCCTTAAGAACTTCGTTAAGGCAATGATATAACATCCTCACAGCCGGGAGGGCCCACACTTAGCTGTCACGGTTTCGTTAAAGCGAGTCTTAAGTCTCAGATAAGCACTCATTCTTCTGATCTTAAAGTTTTGTTAAATCCTTTAGGCTTTAAGACTTAAGATTGGCTTTCATGTAGATATTGTGGTAGACAAATGACCTTCTTATCTAGACATTTACAATATGGAGTATTGTATATACTACATTATCTATTACTATTGTATGATCATAAACTCGGAATTTTCTCGATTACTACAATGAAAAAAAAACGAATTACAGTTTAAAACTTTATAAGATAGCCCTAAAGGATGAGAGACCCTCAAATATATTACAGTTCTGATAAGAATCTTAATTTGAAAAATATTCAATTTGTTAGGTTAAAATTTAAAGTCGCATATATAGGTATTACTTTCAAAATGCAGGAGTTTACTTGCAATATATTTACAGTCGATATACACAGGAATTGTACTATTATCAAATACAATTACGTATATAAAATAATTGCGGTAATCAGTAACTCAAAAAATAGAGCGCGATAGACGCCCATTTCCAGGATATTCTTAAAACCACCCAACTCATAAGTCCTGCATATGGATAATATGGTCTTGGCCTAATTGCCTCAAAATACATTTTTGGTTCCGTAATATACCTTAAGTAGGTTAGCCTGTTGATGTTGGCGGTACCATTGCAATTGATAAACTTAAAACTAAAATCATTTTGTGGTTTCGTGCATTAATAATTTTGTGCTGCTGTGCTTGGGGTGGAGCCTTTGAAATTGTTTGAAATGACGTTGGTATTTCTTATCACCAAATAATTTTTTCACATTGCTTTTGAAATGCCCATTTTTATTTATTTTGCACCACTTATTAAATTTGGATCCATTGTTAAGTTTTAATTTTATCGAAGCCTATCTAACAAGAACATACTTTAGAATGGATTTATAGGTAATGTTAACTTACTTACTTAAAACGCTTCTATCTTGTCATAAGCATTCTTAGAGCCAACAAGTTTGATGGAAGATTTTAGTTGTACCTATTTGACTTGGAAAATATGTAGTTTTAAGGCGGCTCTATTGACTATTTTCCTTCAGCTGTTTAAAACTATTAGGCTTTCTTGAAAGATCTCTTAAAGTCGGTAAGTCTTAAGACAGCTGTAAGAACAAAATAGCTTTAACAAAATGTATATGAGAAGACCATAAAGCTTGCTCAAAGCTTTACAGTTTAAATTGACTATTGGCCGTATAAAATAGGTTTTATGGATACTCCTTATAATCTGTTGGTAGCATAATTTGATCTTGAGTGTATTTGGCCATAGTCAATGCAGTCATAAAACACAATTCTTATTAAATGCCACCTCAAAACCTATTTAAAACCTCCTTGAAGCTAAAAGGCTACTGAAATGTTTCTTGGTTTACTTTTATAGCTATCTACTGAACCAAACTGTCGGATCATTAATACAGGTAATGACAACCTGTCTGGCGGACCTGTAGCCAGTGCCTGTTGCATAAAAGAGTACGTTTGAAAGTCGCATAATCGTATAACGTTTCTTGATTACGTCCCAATCTGTCAATTCGTTACTTTTATAGGTCTTTAGGTTTTAGTATCTGTGCCCGTAGTAGGTTTATTCCCTAATTTGCATAAGGCGCTCAGGATAAATTGAAAGCGAAATTGCAGAGGCCCGCCCAGCTACGCCGTACAGGCTAAATCAAATTTAAAAACTATTAGATTTGTTGATGAGGGGCAGGGTTCTATGTGAAGCTCGTATCAAATTGATGATTTGATAGGTCTTAAAACATATGGGATTCAGGATATACGGAGGAGGAAATTGATAACTTATTTAAGGGCCTATCACAAGGACTGGCAGACTGATAGATAGACACATAGACAACGACAGACAGACACACAGACAGAAACAGAGAAACCATTCATTGTACCTGTTTTATTAAAGCCATATCACTGCTTTCCTAGTTTAGGAGAAGCAAGCATCATCATAGTTACTTAGCAATTTTGACTCCGGAATCGAACAGAGCAGGAAATATTTTAATCGAATATGATCTTAACCATGACTTTGACTTACAAGGCCATATGAAGGTCAGGATTTTTTTTAATGAAAACACCTATTTTTCATCCAGGAATTGGAAGGAGCAAGTAATCTTACGTGTGATATGATCTTAACTATATCCTTCATGAGGCCGTAGAGGTGATGGTCAAGGTCATATCCATTTTTTCAGTTTTAGAGACAAAATTAGTAGTTGCCATTTAAAAGAAACAATGTTGTCCCTTATATGGCCTTGAACCAGCCGTATTTGCCGTATCAATTATATGGGGCCCCCGGGCCACGGGGTAAGGAAAAAGAATAAAAACTTTCTAATTTATTTTATTTTACAAATGACGAAATTCTATAAAGCAATTCCTTTTTTCCCGCCTTAAGCGTGCGTTTAAAAGTTGGCAACAATCTGCATCGTTATGGCGGGCTGCGGGACTTCCCCGTTTTACTTACTTCATCTTCAACTCAGCGGGGAATCCCCGGGAATCCTTCATCGATATCGCGATGTACGTGTACGTTTTTGTACTTTGCATTGGATATTAAACCACGGCGTGCAGTGCACTGTTTATTTACGCGCTTTATTTAAATGTGCATTACATTGATTTGTAAAAGAAATGAGCGAAAGCAAAAGAGATTATCCAAGCGGCGCTGAGAAAAGAAAAATTAAACAGAAAAGGGACGAGGTTATAAAAAAAGTGCCCAAAATTTCTTCATTTTTTCAGAGACAAGATACTGTGAGTGATTTAGATTGGAAAGGTAAGTACTACCCAACTCATTTATTAGGGGCCCGTAGTGATAAACAAGGAAATCTTTTAATTTCGGTCTGTCCATCTGTCCGTCACAAAAAGTTGTCTCCCCCCTCGATTTTCACAATTATACTGTTTTTAGGGTTCCGTGCCTTGATTAAAAAAAACAAAATTCTAACTTATCTATAGGATCGATTTGTTTTGTTGTTTGTCTATCAGTCCGTATCGTATCGTTAGTTGCGTGTTGAGAACTTCAGATCTGCAGACTCGCTTTCGGGTTCTCGTTTTGTATGGCCACTACACTACGCGCTGCGCCGCAGGTGTATAGTAATGCACGGACGGGCTGCAGGTGATTTTGTATCTACTAATGGGTACGAGCACAATCCGCGTAGAGTCTGTGTGCGTCTGAACTGAACACTCTCTAACTGTGACCCTTAGTAACGTTATTTATTTATATATAACTCTTTTTAGTTTAGTATCAAAGCATTCGTATTTATTTTTTAACAATTACTCGTTTATTTTTAGATTCTTCTGAAGCATGTTCTTCGTCACATATCCATCCGGAAATAGAAGAAAGCCAAGCACATACTTTATCGGATGTCCATCCAGAAATCCAGAAACCCCAAGTCAACGATTCTGATATATCTGCAGATTGTAATATAATTTCATCAGATAGAGGAAATTTTGGTGACAATTTAACTGAATGCGAACGAAAAATAATTTTTAAATTGGGTCCATTTAAACCACATGGACCATTTCCAAAAGTTTCAGAAAATAACCGACCTTTTTCGGCTTATTATTATTCATATTTCAATCAGGCAGGCATAAAAATTATAAGACCAGGGTTACGTTATTCTAACGTTTTAAACAAACCGTACTGTCACTTCTGTTGGTTATTAGCAGATCGTCACAACAAATCGTACTCCTCTGCTTGGGTTAACGGTGTTTCGGTTAGAAGCAATTTCACACAAACTATTGTTGACCATGAAAAGTCACAGCAGCATATTAGTGCCTCACTCTCTTATAATAATTGGTTGCAAGGAAATACCATCGATACTCTATTGAAAAGTGAAATCGATAGTAAAATTACATTCTGGAGAGATGTACTGAATCGTATAATTAATGTTATAATTACTTTAGTATCTTGTAATCTACCTTTGAGGGGGCATGATTCTGATTCTGGCAATTTTATGGCAATTTCACGTCTGCTATCTAACTATGATGCAACTTTAAAAGAACTTCTTCTAAAACCGAAAGGTGAAATAAATTATTTAAGCCCTACGATTCAAAACGAAATTATTAGTTTGCTTGGTACCACCGTTAGGTACAATATTATCTCAGAAATTAAAAAAGCTCCATTTCTGGCAATAATTCTGGATACAACACAAGACTTGTCAAAAATTGACCAACTATCTGTAGTTTTTCGATATATCTCGGTTACAGAAAATGATGATAATGTGCCTAAAGAAATAAAAATCTGTGAGTCCTTTTTAGGATTTATAGCAGTAACCGATTGCAGTGCTGCAGGTCTGAAAACTGTCATTTTAAATTTGACTAAAGAATATGGAATTGATTTGACTAAATATAGAGGACAGGGATACGATGGAGCAAATGTTATGTCGGGTGTGTATGGAGGATTACAAACCCTAATAAAAGAGCATGCTCCAAATGCCGATTATGTTCATTGTGCTGCGCACGCTTTAAACTTGGTTTTGAACGATGCTGCGAGACATGTTCGTGAAGTATCGACTTTTTTCGATAATTTAGAAAAAATATATACTTTTTTGGCAATAGTATGTAACGCTGGGCTATGCTAAGTGACGATTCATCTGAAAAATATTTGATTACCCTTAAAAAGGTATGTCCTACCAGATGGTCTTCTAGGAACGACGCTTTATTAACAGTAAAGAAAAATTTTTTACTAGTCATGAAATCATTGTACCAACTAAATTTAGTTTCAAATAAAAAAGATGAACGTGAAGAATGTAAAAGTATAATTAATATTTTAGAGAGTTTTGATTTCTTAGTGCTCGTTACATTTTTTCTTCACTATTTGAAGTTATTAATCCTGTTTCTAAAGCTCTACAGCATAAAAATAATAACTTACAGAAATCTAGTATTTTATTAAGTAATCTTTTAAATAGACTATGCCAATTAAGAAATCAGAATTCATTTAATAGTTTGCTAAATGAATCCAAAGATTTAGCAAAAGAGTGGGGGGTAACAACTGTTTTTAAAAACAGTAGGCGAAAGATAACGAAGCGTTTTTTTGATGAGTTATCACAAGATGAGAGAATTTCCGACCCGCAATCCTATTTCAAAGTCAATGTATACTATTGCTGTTTAGATATATTAATTTCTCAAACTAATGAAAGATTTCAGAGCCTTTGCAGCCTGAGTAGTATATTCGAAATATTACAAACGGAGAAACTCCTATCTTCTTCAAGCGAAGAGATATTAGACGCTTCCGGAAAACAGTCTGCTAAATACAGTAAAGACATCTCACTTAATCTTTGTGACCAATTAAAGGCTCTAAAAACATGCTTAAATTCTGAAATTAAAAAAATGTATTCCATTAAAGAACTCATTGAATTATTGCTAGTAAAATTCAATAGTCTTGCATCCAGTTTTCCCGAGGTAATCACAGCATGCTTTTTATTCTTGACCCTTCCAGTTACAACCGCAACGGCAGAAAGAAGTTTTTCAAAATTAAAACTAATAAAAAATTACTTAAGAACTTCGATGGGACAAGGACGGCTGTCAGACATCTCACTATTGTCCATAGAGGCAGAAACTTTAGAAAAACTAAAATCATCATCAGCCATAAATGATTTAATAAATCAGTTTGCCGAAAAAAAGGCAAGGAGAGTGAATATTTAAGATTCGATTTTTATTTGTAAAATGGGTAAATTATGTGATAAATAAATATTTCTTCTCACAATATTTTTTTTCTTTATATAAGTGCCTCAAATTTTTATACGGGGCCCCGACAAGGCACGCTACGCCACTGCCTTGAACCTTGCATATAGTCAAGATGATTGTCAAGAGCATGGTCGAGGTCATGGTTATGCTGTGGTTATATTCGTACATCAAATTTCTCGCTGCTTCCAGGTCAAAAATAGGAGTGTCCATTTTAAATAACAATCTTGACCTTCATATGACCATGGAGGATAACGTCATGGTTAAGATCATATTCGGGCGTAAAACATCCTGCTCTTTCTGATTTCAAGGTGAAATATGTGGGTTTACATTCAAAAAACTGTTTTATCCCTTATACGACTAGGAAGGTCAGGGTCAGGATCATTTTCTTCATGTGCCCTTGAAACTTTTAAACTTTTAATCGAAACATTTTTCTAATCTTCGGAATCATTTGGGAGAGGCGATTAAAATGGGCCACCCTGTTTATACCCAACCCCGGGAGAAATAAGGAGAATTTGCGGGCCGGTATGCTCAATTATTGTCATTAGGAGGCTATCAAAGTTGATGTCATAGATGATTACCAATGAACAAGGCTTTCCAGGTAGTTCACAGTCCCGATTTGAATTATTTGACTTTTTCTGAATTTCAGTTGCCTCCAGAACCTTATTTTGAGAAGTATAGCTATTGCTTTGTGCCTCCAAATAGGATTTTGTGCCCTGTGTCGATATTATGTTTTCTAAGTCTAGTATGCCGTCATCTTCCTTTAAACGGGTCAAGGTGAGCTCCATAAACTTCTGAAACTTCTAAAGGTAGCGTGGCACATAGCCACCCATCCCCCCCCTCCACCCGTCCGAAATTTAGAAAGATCTAAATGTTGCTCATAGAATAATGGACAAATAAACAATATTAACAATAATTTCTAATAGTAGTACTAACTACTAGCTAATGATACATCGTTGAAGACTTAGTTGAAGGTACCACTTTGCAGCGTATGCTAAGTTTCCTTGTTTTGGGGTTGATGAACATAATAAAATTCAAAAACAGAAGCGAGTATTATGTTGCATACAGTTTTTGCTCAAAATCCATAGAAGAAATCATTTTTGTGTTTCACCTCTACACCCAAGTAGGCTATAATGATTTTTTTTAAGTTAAGTGTGTGTGTTTAGAGTGATAATGTAAAAATCTAAACACCATTAAAACATGCAACATTATAATATACATTCATATCGTTTGGTTATTCTATATTTGATATAGTTTATATTTGGATATCAACAGAATGGGTAATAGCCAGCAAAAAAGTATATCGAGCTCAAGCCCCCCCCCTCCAGGTGCTTGAGGAGTATGTAGATAAAAACAGGCTTTGAATATTTTGAATACTCAGCAGGTCCCCCTAGGTAGGGCCGTCACCTGTTCAGGCGGGCAGGAGCGCCAAAACCGTTTTTGTTGTAATGGTGACGCTTCTTTACTGCTCCTCCAGGAAATTTGAGAAATGGGCTCCAAAAATGGTGATACCTAACGACGTCTTACTACTGATACCCAGACGTCATTCAGTAGGACGTTTTTGGTGATACCTCACTTTTCTACAGCCTGAAGAGTTGAGTTCTCAAAATTTAAATAGTCTAAATCGGGATTGCTGTGCCTATACCTGCATAATTGCTGGAACCTGGAAATCCTTGTTCGTAAGTTCATATATAATAATCGACGCGTTATCTACATCGACAGCCACCTAATGACATTAAACCATAATACCCTTTATCTCTCCGGAGTTTGATAAGTTTATAATATACATACGTTGGGTAAGTGTCAACGGTAGTCTCAGCTCTCAGGCGCCGTTTTTTGTTATGTCTGCCCGCCCGATGTTGAACCAGCTTGAGTCCTCTGATATCATGTCCAACGGACGCAAACGCGTCCATCCGACATGTCACCACGGCCCGACCGGCTAAAATCCATTCTCTCTTTCCTTACCTCTGCTCGATCTCCATCTGCACCGGGCATCATCGTGAACGATATTCTTCACAGTGCAAGATGAGTTAAGTATGTTTTTTCTTCCCTTTCTACTTCTTCTTGTTACATGTCCCGACGTTCCTCTGTCTCTTTCAATTTTAAGATGCCTTGAACCATCTTGTGTACTATCTTCCAGCGTTTCTCGCTCGATATCATGATGGGCACCATGTTCTCTGGGGTCTGGTCCTCAAGCAGGTTCGCTCTAGCTTCCTGCTTGTAATAGGACCATCTGTCGCACTCAAATAGGCCGTGCTTGACTGTGTCGCTTTGGCCACAATGTCCACAACGATCGGTCGTCGCTCATCCTATTTTGTTTCTATATACCCGAAAGGGACCGTGGCCCGACAACGCCTATGTTAGGTAATAGCAGGTTGTCCTGTGTTTACACTCTGCCCACTCTTGTATATTTGGAATCAGACGCTTAGTCCACTGCGCCACCTCCGTTGTACTGGACCAGATCCCCTGCCACTGGTCCATAGTTTTCTGCCTGACGGTCCTCCGCCGCTCTGGCAGAGCACCATCCCCGATATACATATATCTCCTCTCCTTGGCCAACAAATGCAGTGGCGGTATCGCTGTTATAACCTGTAGCGCTTTGGTAGACACAGTACGATACGCACTGGCCACCCTCAGCAGCGACTTCCTTTGCACCCTGTCTACGGTTTGCTGGTGCTTTTTCCTCTCCATCGCTTTATACCATATTGGAGCTCCGTATAGCATAACTGAGTGGATAACTCGGTTCAGGATCTGTCTTTTTCACATACTTGGGCCGCCTACGTTTGGCATTATACGTGACAGTAATGCCACCTTTCTTTCTGCTTTCACCGCAGTTCTCTTTATGTGTTCGTTGAAACATCGTTCGTTGTCTACGGTAATCCAAAAGTACACTATCGATTTGGTGGGTACTATTTGCAGCCCTCTAAGATGGAAACTCACCTTGTTCCTAGTGACCCTAGAACCCCGGAGAATGACCGCCTCAGTTTTGCTTGGTGCCAGCTGAAGGTGGTGTCTGGACATCCACTCATCTATCCTTCTCAGTGTCTCGTTTGTTGTTTGCACCAAAGTTATCTCGTCTTTGGTGGAGGCTACCAGAGTGAGGTCATCCGCGAACGCCACAGTCTTTGTGTTTCGAGGAAGCACTATCCTTAAAACGCCATCATAAATTTATTTATTTATTTATTTGACCATTTTATACAAATGAATGCATTTATGGTGAGTCAAAATGGAGAAAGGGTAAAAAACAAACTTATAAGTAATTAAGACTAACTTAATATGTATGTAATATGTATGTACAGAGACTTGTGATAGTAATTCAGAAAAAGAAAAAAAATATATTATATATATACCTCAGTGAGAACTGTTAATATTGGTGCTCAGATATTCCTGTGTGGAATAGAAACAGTGATCCAGTAGCATCTGCTTGACTTTTTTCTTGAACGTGTGTAAATTGCTTTGACGGTAGTCATGAGGCAGTTTGTTATAAAACCTGATGTCTAAAGAGTTTTGCTTAGAAGTAGTTAGTCGGTATCTTGGTGGCCTTAATGCTTCAGATCTTCTGGTATTATAATTGTGGATATCTGACTGGATGCGGAAATTCTGGGAATTCACATGAATGGCAATTAATGAGTAGTAAATGTACAAACAAGGGACTGTTAATACGTGCAAACTTTTAAATATCGGCTGACATTCCAGAGAAGAGGACCCAAAGCTGATCCTTGTGGAACTCTTGTAGACATCTCCAGCTCTACGTTTGCTATTTTTATAACTTTGTCACTAAAATAGCTGCCAATCAGATTCCGTAAATACCTCGGTATGCCACGGTTATTCGACGCCATATTAAAGGCATTTTGCACGTCAAGTGTCACCAGTGGTCCCCATTTATTGGAGGTTCCTTCTATGCTATGCTACTGCGGAAGCCAAACTAGTTTGGCGACAAGCCTCCCGCTTCTTTGAGTGCCGCTTCTTCTCAGGCGCCGTAGTGTCCTGAGGATGTCCCGCTTAAGGTTGCGTTTCCACCAGAGATGTGCGAGGATATATTGAGAGAAATGTGTTTTTAACGAAGCAATAGAATCTCTCGAATTACCTCACCTCGCTCAGCACAGCTCTGGTGGAAACAGCTTAGCGGAGCGAAGTTTCTGTACGTACAAAACAAGACATGTTGGCGAGGAATGTGTGCTATTAATGTCTTCCGAAACATGTGCGCTAGAAATGCTTTGCGATGGATCTTCGCACCGCTCATCTTCTTAGCACGTCTCTGGTGGAAACACCCACATCGTTGAACAGCTCCGCTACACCGCCTCGCTGTGCACATTTTCCTAGCACATCTCTGGTGGAAACGCAGCGTAATCTTGAACGAAGGCTCTGCATTTAACGCAGTTTCCCTCAGAAGTGAAGCATTTTCTAGGGACAATTTCTGTGGGAATTTCCAAACCAAGCTAAGTAGTTAGGTATCAATTTCCTATCTCGTATTCTGAATCCCATATGTTAAGACCTATCGAATCATCAATTTGATACGAGCTTCACATAAAACCCTGCCCCTCATCCACAAATCTAATAGTTTTTAAATTTGATTTAGCCTGTACGGCGAAGCTGGGCGGGCCTCAGCAATTTCCATTTCAATTTATCCTGAGCGCCCTATGTAAATTAGGAAATAAAACTTACTGCGGGCACAGATACTAAAACCTAAAGACCTATAAAAGTAACGAATTGACAGATTGGGACGTAACAGAAACGTTATACGATTATACGACTTTCAAACGGACTCCTTCGTGCAACAGGCAGTGTCTAATGGTCCGCCAGATAGGTTGTCTTCAATGCACTAAAGATCCGACAGTTCAATGTAGTGAAGTAAATTCGTGGTATGGCGATGCTTTACGAAATGATTGCGCCGTCTTAAGCCAAATTCAATAAAACCCAGCCTGAATTGACAGATTGGGACGTAACTGAGAAACGTTATACGATTATACGACTTTCAAACGGACTCCTTCTTGCAACAGGCAGTGTCAATGGTCCGCCAGATAAGTTGTCTTTACTGTACTAAAGATCCGACAGTTCAATGTAGTGAAGTAAATCCGTGGTATGGCGGTGCTTTATGTAATGATTGCGCCGTCTTAAGCCAAATTCAATAAAACCCAGCCTGAATTGACAGATTGTGACGTAACTGATAAACTTTATACGATAATACGACTTTCAAACGGACTCCTTCGTGCAACAGGCAGTGTCTAATGGTCCGCCAGATAGGTTGTCTTTACTGTACTAAAGATCCGACAGTTCAATGTACTGAAGTAAATTCGTGGTATGGCGGTGCTTTACATAATGATTGCGCCGTCTTAAGCCAAATTCGATAAAACCCAGCCTGAATTGACAGATTGGGACGTAACTGATAAACTTTGTACGATAATACGACTTTCAAACGGGCTCCTTCGTGCAACAGGCAGTGTCTAATGGTCCGTCAAACAGGTTGCCATTTACTGTACCAAAGATGCGACAGTTCAATGCAGTAAAGTATGAATTTGTGGTATGGCGATGCTTTACGTAATGATTGCGCCGTCTTAAGCCAAAATCAATAAGTCTCAGCCTGAATTGACAGATTGTAACGTAACGGAGAAATGTTGTACGGTTATATGACTTTTAAATGGACTCCTTCATACAACAGGCAGTGGCTACTGGTGCACCCGACAGGTTGTCATTTAAGTTACTTAAGATACGACAGTTTCGTTCAGTAGATATCGATATAAACAATGAATCTGTAATATGTTGATGGTTTTGTGTATTAATTGAGACCTCGTCGCACTTCCTGCGTAAAGGATTTGCCACAATGATCCCCAAATTTTACAGGTGTGCACTCGCACTGAATGTCCAATGACCAGTTATAAATCTAGCCACCTTTCGTAGTTCCCTCCTACTCAATCACAAAGCATTCGCGGCATTAGAAAACAAGGGTTCCCTAAGCATCCTCTTTGACTGAGTATTCCCCACCACTCTGTCCCAGCGCTTCTGGTGCCCATTTGACAGTTTTAACACCCAACTGGTGACAGCTGTCCATATCATCACAGCATATCAAACAATCAGCAGAATATCTCAAGTTGGCGGCAATCATATATGCGCATCCCGCCATTTTGGGTATCTGTCAAATGAGGCATATACGTCGGTGGACAGCATTGATGCAAGGTCGACGCTCGTATTTGCTCATTGCTGAGACAAAATGCATAGGCATACGCCGTGAGATTTTGTATACGTGGTGTTGGTAGTATATGATCTTTAAAAAGGATAAACAATGTGTTGAAAATGTATGTGCTGCTAAACATTGCAGAAAAAGTTTTTTTAGATTTCCGAATGATCCCGTAAGTACCTATATATCATACAAATATGTACTCAAAAAATTACGGACACCCGGACTCTACTTTTACGGGTCGATTGACACGACTTAACTGATTTGATAGATAACAGCTGATCAGTCAGCATGCTTTTGAGCTAAATTTTATGCTAGCCTATGTTTTTTTAGTAATTACTGAACATAAATTGGCAGCTCACCAAAAGGTGTAACCGTTCACTTGAATGAGTACCACGTACACATGCGCATATACAACGCTGCTGATTCGATACAAATGTACACATTCAATACGCAGATACAACAAATACCAAACTGTCAATATCCAGAAAACGGTTTTGATATCCCCTTAGGCTAAAATATACCGTGGTGATAGTTTATGCCATTTTAGAACGTTTTTCTGGAATTCAATACATTTTTTGTAATTTCAGTACGTTTCAAAACATGATAGCGCTGTGCATGTACAAAAATGTACCAACTGATATTTCTCCCTATATTTCAAGGAATAAAGTTTCTCAATCACAATTAGGTATTAAAAGAAGTTCTTTATTTTTTTACAAAATATCAAGTATATATTTTTTCTATTCCATATTATTTCAATAATGACATAAAAAATAACGAACAAAATATTACTTAAAAATGTATTGCATTGAGTATTTTTGTCAACGATACTTTTTGAGCGATTCCAAGCTGGTATCGATTCTCTGTGCGAACCGAACGCGTCTTATTGGCGTGTCCAGCTCCATCAGTTATACTTGACCAAAAACATCGAATTGGTATCGGTGTCGATTTTCTCATCCGTACACAGACTTCTCACCCATAATGGCGCCGTCAAGGTCAAATTCTGGAGGAACCATTTTTATTTAGGAAGTCCTCAGAGATATTCTGCTGGTTGTTTAGTGTGATATCATGTTGTATGATGTTGGTATGATATACCAAAGATATACCACAGGCTGGTTCTAGCCCGATGAGAAGAAGTTCTACACCTTCCTTAACAATATTATCTCGGATATTGATTGCGGGTCCCTATACACTGCCTTCAGGAAATAATAATAATCGAAATGTTGCAACACGAACAGGATGCAAGCTGCTGCTTTCATGGTAAATTAATGCTATACAGGGTGATCCAATAAGCGCGCGGTGCTCTCTAGCGGCCATACCGTTTAAATTAGACGAAAATGTTTTGAATAAAAAAAGGCTCTACATTTAGAAAATAATTTCAAAGATGGCGGACTTCCGGATATACCGAAAGTAGGTATCAACTTCCTTATTTTAAAAAGAACACCCTGTATATTATTACGTTTTTGAATTCAGCATCGATTTTTAGGTCCAGTTTGTTAACCATTGTTTATGTCTACGAAGCCTATTTTCGGAGTTGTTCAGCAATTTTTACAAAATTTGACGTTTGTAGTACTTTACAAGAAACGTCAATATCTCGGAAACTAATCGCGATAGAAAGATGCGGTTTTCGGTTTTGAAACAAGCAAGGAACATGCTTGTGTTTCAGTAAGATCGTTGTTTCATAAGAATATTAAATCAATAGACTAGCAATTTTCAAATTTGAAAAGTTAAAAACGTTAAAAGCTTTTTTTTTCTAATGGGATGGTATGATATATTTACGGTTTTGTAATTATTGAATAGGAATTGGAAAAATCGTAGGTGGCGTGGCTCGCGGACGAAACAATTGGCAGGAAACCTTTCATCCAAAGTGTTTCGACCTCTAATACTAAAATGTGCTTTCGCTCCATCTTAACTGTAACCAGATTATTCTTAAAAACTGCTGTGGTGAATTTTTCAACAGTAGTTTATTATGCGGTTTCCAATAATACCACCCCAAATGCTTAGACTCCATGCTGGTTGTCAACAAACCTCTCAAAATTTGGATTTACGTGGGCGTAAAATATGAGAGAAGAAAACATGTAGTAGTAATATATGAAGATAGTGAGTTTGACATTCTCGCAATTGTAGTTGAAGATCCGCATAGCAGTGCTACAGCAGAAATTAGTCGCTATTTGGGCATTGCTCAAACATCTGTGAACATGATCTTAACGGAGTACATATAGCATCCTTATCACGTGCAGATAAATCAAGCAATTAAAAGACAAGACTTTGAAAACAATGAATTTCTGTAACTGGAGTCGTGCTCGAGTCCAAGAAGATGCACTCCTTTTCAACAGTATGTTGTTTAAGAATGAAGCTACACTTCTTATGAAATTCTGTCATTTTCTATTTTATGAAATGTGGCTACAGCGTTATGATTTACGGCCATGCAAATTGGCATAATTTACGTTTTTATACCGACGTAAATCCAAATTTTGAGAGGTTTGTTGACAACCAGCAATGAGTCTAAGCATTTGGGATGGTACTATTGGAAACCGCATATCAAACTAATATTTTCTAAAATTTTCTAAATGAAAATTTGGAAAACCTGTTGGAAATTCACCACTGGAGTTTTTAAGAATAATGTGGTTACAGGTAGATGGAGCGAAAGCACATTTTAGTATTAGAGGCCAAAACACTTTGGATGAAGGGTTTCCTGTCAATTGTTTCGTCTGCGAGCCACGCCACCTACGATTTTTCCAATTCCTACTCAATAATTACAAAACCGTAAATATATCATACCATCCCATTAGAAAAAAAAGTTTTTAACGTTTTTAACTTTTCAAATTTGAAAATTGCTAGTCTATTGATTTAATATTCTTTCGAAACAATGATCTTACCGAAACACAAGCATGTTGCTTGTTTCAAAACCGAAAACCGTATCTTTCTACCGCGTTTAGTTTCCAAGATATTAACGTTTCTTGTAAAGTACTACAAACGTCAAATTTTGTAAAAATTGCTGAATAACTCCGAAAATATGCTTCGTAGACATAAACAATGGTTAACAAACTGGACCTAAAAATCGATGGTGAATTCAAAAACGTAATAATATATAGGGTGTTCTATTTAAAATAAGGAAGTTGATGCCTACTTCTGGTATATCCGGAAGTCCGCCATCTTTGAAATTATTTTTTAAATGTGGAGCATTTGAAAAGAAACGTATTTTATTTCAAACATTTTCGTCTAATTGTTCAAATGTTAAATATGGCCGCTAGGGAGCACCACGCGCTTATTGGTGTATTCTTGCCCTGTCTTAGAAATTCATAAATGACCGATTATACCTATCCCAAATTCTCCCATGTCTGAGGTGCTGCAGATTGTACTAGTTTTTTAAGCTGGAATGTCTTCTGATTTTCCAATTTAAAAAGTATGTATGTACGATTTATTTGAGATGCTGAATTGCTATCTGCATTGAGAAATAACTACGAATCTTTTACTTCCCATACCAGCCAATAAACAATTAACAAACTAATTATTATTAAAAACAGATGTCCAAACTCTACAAGTACTTACGACCGCAGGAGTCGCATACGTTTTTAGTTCTTTTTTTTAATTTTACTTTTCCGAAGCAATAAACAAATTTGAGAATTTTGATATTTTTTAAAAGTTCCGATATTTCGATAATTTCTGATAGGTTCGGAAGTTTTGAGAATATCGAAAACTTTGAAAAATTAGAGAATTTTTAATATTATTTGGAAGTATTAATTAGGAAAATTGGGAAATTCGAAAATTTTGAAAATTTTTGAAATGTTCAAGTTTCGAGAAAAGTACTGACAGAATAATTACTAGCTATATCTATTAATCTACCTAAAACCATTATTTGGGAGATTTAGAAAATTTGTATAAATCCTCTAAAGCAGAGATTTCTATACAAAACAGCACTATTCCTGCATAGTTAAAAAAGAAACCAGAAAATACTCCAAGACGAAAGGCTATCCTAAAGAAAACAGAATGTAGGAACAAGTGTACAATGTACGTACCCTTTAAATGTAGCAATATATCTTTCGTTCGAGTCGTCGTGGTAGTCGTCGTGTAGCTTTTGGGGGTTTTATTTTGCAAATAATGGCTACGGATGCCCTGGGCTGCAGCACGCTGTAAGCAGCGCTGAGCGAGCACTGAAAAACCCAGACGTACAAATAGGAAAAAAGCGGAAGGCAAAGGAAGTTAACGCCGAGATTGGATTTGGGGTTTGTCTCTTTAGCGCCCCTCGTTTACATTGCTCTCTTTACAGATGAGATGTTCAAAACTTGTAGACGATTAGGTATATAACTCTTCAGCAGAAGAGCTTTTTTGTGTTCTCTGCTAATTTTCATAGCCTCCTGGTAAAAGTTAGGAAATTGACCAATTTTCTGAGAATAATAGTTTCCCTTAAACTCCGTCGTGCCAAATATTTAAACCCTAAGAGGAAAGCATATGGAAACCTGCCTTTTACTTCCCACACCGATAGGTGAGGGGAGTATTGTGATCCCGAAAATTTTCGATTTTGAGATAATACGCTTTTTGAGTGTGTTATGATGTCTACATAACGAAAATCCACGTCACTCATTTCCGTCGGTCTGTCTGTCTGTCGGTTTATCTGTCTGTATGTCTCACTGTCTGTCTGTTGACGTTCTTCTAACGTCGTAATCTCAGTAACCGCTGCATGGATTGTGATGAAATTTGGGCAGCGATATGTTGTGGTGTCGTAGTAGGTAATGTTCCGATAATTTTGGAAATCGTTGTACACTGGGTGGAGTAATATGTAAAAAACGAAAAATTTCAAATATCCCTCAAATTTCGTTTTTAGGCGTTTTAGGAGTTCCTGATCATTTTCTACTTTTTTTTTGGGTGGGGGTGAATTTGCGGTGGTTGGGGGGTGGGGGGTTGTAAAACTGAAAAATTTGTTGTATTCATAATGGGCTGTCCAATGATCTGTGAATGAAAGACCTAGCGGCATAACACTTTTTTAGGTCCATCTGAACATTGCCTTGCTTATAATAGAAACCAAGGAACTTAGAATTTGTGATGTATACATCCGAGTGTTGTTTTAGATCGTTCTTTATTGCGTAACGCGAAAATTATCGAATGGATTACTGCTACGGCGAGGACGGAAAACGCGTATGTTTTGGAAAAGACGTGTCAGTGGCGGCGCAGCAATAATAAAAAAAACTAAGAATACAAAAATAGCTCAAACTTTGTTTTTAGGTATCTTAGGTGTTCCTGATCATTTTTTATTTTTTTTTTTTTTTGGTGGGGTGAAATTGGGGTGGTTAGGTGGTGGGGGGTTGTAACACTCAAAAAATTATTCCATTCATAATAGGCTGTCCATTGAAAGAAAGACCTAGCGGCATAATAGACGTTTGTTAGGTCCATCCGAACATTGCCTTGGCTATTACAGAAATCAAGGGACTTAGAATTGTCTGATGTATACATACGAGTATTGCTTTAGATTGTTCTGAATTTAGAAACATGGAAATTATGGAATTAATGTTAATGAAATTTAGACACAGTATTATTAGCGCGGCAAGGATGAAAAATGCGTATGGTTTTCAAGAATCGTGTCACTGGCGGTGCAGCAATAATAAAAAAACTTCGTTTTCAGGCAATTTGGGGGTTCCTGATTGTTCCGTTTCGTCCAGTTGAAGCTGAATTGTGTCGGTCTAGTTCCTACGGAAAGATTTAGGAAACAATTTACTAGTTTTTGTGTTGGATGTTTTTTGACGACAGGCGGGCGATGATTTGGTTGCAACTATTATGTGGGGAAGTATTGAGTCAATCAACTTGACTCCATTTTTTTTATAGGAGCGTTGCCGGCGCCTAGGCTAACCAGAGCAAGAGGCTCCTATGAAAGCACTGCTACCCTGGAACCATCGATCAGACATATCTTCTCGAGTAGCCGCATCTATCATATCATCGTTCGTTTGTTTTTCCAAACCCTACGTCTCCCTGCCTCCAAAAGGATTAGGATTTCAGGTTGAAGCATCCGCCTCTTGCACTTCTTGCGGTTGAGCTAATCGACTCTCATTACTAGTATTACCGCGTACGTATTTCTCTTCGTAGCTCATGATTTCTCTGGCCAACGTCTTTATTGCCTTCCATGCCTGTTTGTTCTCGACCATCAATTTGACCACATTGTCGGGAATTATTTGTTGTCCAATACGAGACGTGTTTCTCATTTCCGACCATGGTGGGCAACAGAATAACGTACGATGCGCATCATCGATCTCCTCACAATATGCGCATTTGTCGCTTTGCCTTTTCCCAATTCTTTTAAGATAAGAGCTTAAACTACCATCCCCAGTAAACAACTGCGTCGTGAAATAGTCAATAGGCGTTTTCCTTTTACCTGTTTTATCTGATAAATCTGACTTGTGACGTCATGACTCATTTCTATGTACGTTCCTTTTGTCTTCTGAATCTGAGTCTAAAGTGAGATATTTTACCCCCACTTAAGCCCATCTGCACAAGATCGAAAGGTAGATCAGTTGTCTCAGATCATTTAGATGTCAAATAAATCAATAAATGAGGTTAGAATTTTTTGTAAGTTTGAATTTTAGCGGGTTTTGTGGTGTATGGATAGTCGATAGTGTATGGTGAGCTACGAAAAACGTAAAAAAATAGGTTATGGGAAGGATCGACAGATTATAGAACCGTAGCATATTACAAAATTTCGAGGATTGACATTTGACTGCACAAACACGTTCCTTTAACTCATCTGAGCATCTGAGGTTCCCAACTGAGCTGAGCCATCTGATTTTTAAGTGATCTGAGTTAGTGCAGATGTAAAAGGAAAGCACCTAATGTCACGTTGTGTGCAGTTTAAGACGGGTTCTCACGATTCAGTTTCGCTGAATCAGTTTGACTGATTCAGTGATACTGAACAGATAATGAACGTGTGAACACCTTTTCAGTGAAACTGATCAGTGGGTCTGTGCTTTCAGTCAAACTGAAAGCTAGTCCTACTTTTCATTCAGTTTGACTGAATCAGTATTGAAAGATGGATGCAAATTTTATTTTTATTAATGCTAAATAGGTTAAACTGATTCATAAAAACTGAAAAGTGTGAACAAACGTCGCTTTCAGTATCACTGAATCAGTCAAACTGATTCAGCGAAACTGAATCGTGAGAACCCGTCTTTAGCCACATATCAATATCCGGTATTAACCTCTTCGTCCACTGCGCTACATGATTGTTTAGTTCCCACTCAATCTGCCACTGCCTTATAATTGACCTGCGTACTTCTTTTCTTATACCCGATAAAAGACAACCTATGTTTTTGTGTAATAGTTGTCTTTCTTTTGCCAACAGATGTATTGAAATCTCAGCTGCCAGAACTTGAATACCTTTAGTGGGTGCTATTCTATATGCCGTTACTACTCTCAACAACACTTTTCTTTGAGTCCTCTGCATCATCGTTTTGTATGCTTTCTTTTGTAATGGGAACCTGCCTGGAACTATTGCAGAGAGCATTATCCCTAGTGGAGAGATAGTGCGTTACAGAGGGACTATCTGTAAATCCCTCGAAAACCATCATTGGTACCATTCACGAAGCAACGGAATGCAAAGATCACCAAGGCACTATTTCTCTTCGGCAAGCAAATAGAAGTTGCCAGAGAAATGAGATACCTAGGAGTCAAGTTAGACAAAAGATGATGAGAGGAGGGATCGGTTGTACCTGAAGCTTAACCCCTCGATGGTAAACTGGCTATATACCAGGGTAATCAGGCTCACGATGTTGTACAGTGCTACTACCGTATGGTGGCCAAAGGTTCATCAAAGCACAGCATCTAAAGCGCTCACAAAAGTGCAGCGGGCTGCGTCTGTGAGCGTAGCGGGTGCCATGAAGGTACACCAACAGCAGCATTGGAGGTACTGCTGAATGTTCCATCTCTTAACATTTACACAGAAGGAGAGGTTATAACACAAAATAGGTTCGGTTAGGTTAAAATAGCTGCATATACAGGGTGTCCATTTAGTGTGTAATTCTTCGATATCTCGCAAGGTATACCTGATAGAAGAAAATGTCAAATTCAAAAGTTATTTGGTTACTTAAGACGCATATTCTAAAAATATTTTGAAATATACAGGGTGTGGTGGGAAAGTAGGATAGTGATCAACTTCATTCATTCTAGGTTCCATCATTGATCTCTATTTAACCTTAAAACATTTTTGGTACTAGATGGCACACCGGCAGATCTTTTCTGTCGCATACTCTTTCAACAGACCGTATGGCGAAAAAATGTCAACGGATTTCCAATTTTTGTTATGGGTGCTTGAATTTGAGTATTGTGCTTTTACATCATAAGTCATAAAAAGTGATCAGCTAACTAAAACTTCGGTATAGGGTCTCACAATTGTAGACTTTTAGAAGAAAACTTCAAGTTGTAAATAAAAATGGATTCGTCTTGAAAAGTGGCTAGACAAGCAAGCAAATCGTGCAGGCAACGTTATAAAGTATGTTATATCCATTGATTTTCAGTTATGTATGGATCCATCCGTCTAAAGATTCCTACTTGAAAAAGTCTCATCTTCAGCGTCCTCATGAAGCATAAATCAACAAAAATCCATTCTTCTGACAGGATCGTCGTTTTTCAAAATATGTACTGGCATGGAGTTGTACGGATACAGAAGATTAATCGTGTACGTGCAGTGAACCACACCTTCCACTGCAAAATACCATATTGAGGCGACTTCATAAGCGTAGTTAGGTGGGGCCTTGGGGGGCTTAGCCCCTCAAGAATGAAATTAGCTCCCCTAAAAATCCAATAATAATTTGTTCTGTTACTTTTGTTATATCTAGGATGGGGACTTGAGCGCTTGAGCCCACCCAGATTCAGGGACTTAACTACGCCTATGGGCGACTTGCAACAGTGTAGGTGGATGCTGTAGGATTTTGTTTACCATTTCGGAGAATAAGGCACTCTTTTTCGAGATCATATAGACGAGGCATACTGGCATCACTGGGGCGTCGTCGAAAGGTTCCTGTCTCGCGTAGATGTCAAAAAGTCTGAGAAAAAGCTCTTTGGTTGGGCTGAGTGCGATAAGGGTGTCGCCGTCTATATTCCGCGGGTGTGGCCACAGCACAAAGCGTATATGACCACAATGTCCGCATATTCTTCATTTGTAAACATAATGGCCACTACTGAGCACACTGTGTAAATCGATCATGAACATAGTTACCCTTATGCTGAAAATGTAGATGACTTCCCTGCACGCGTGAGCACCGGAAGCGTTATCCGTTCTAAAATATAGACGCAGCTGTCACAGCCCACTGGACCTTAACTTGCGCAAGCGTACGTTCATTATTGTCAATCTACAGCACAACATCTACAGTTTGAGCTTTAGCGTACGTACGCTTTTATGAACAATCCATAGTGTCTTCGTAAGAGATATCACATTTCATTTTAGACCTACTTCTTTCTGGATGATTTACGACCTCTCATTTGTACATTAGTAGAAATCTATGGATATAGAATAACTTGGCCTGCATGTTCTGCTTGATTACCCAGCAACTTTCAAGAGACTACCTAGCGACTTTTTAAGACGAATTCATTTTAAATTACAACTTAAATATTTCTTTTAAAATTATACAATTTTTGACCCTACACCAAAGTGTTGGTTGGCGAACACTTTTCATAAGTAATAACGATCTAATAGCCACAATATTCCCATAATAAAAATTAGAAATCCGATAAAAAGTTTTGGCCAAAGAGTCTGATAAAACTTTGCGGAAATCCATTATGCTTTTAGAGCTTAAATGCGGTCTTATTGCCGGTGTTTACCTCATTTACAACAAGATTATAGTACGAATGGAATTTGGTGACTTTTTAAAATAAATTCATTTTTTGCATCAGTTCTTCAAATTACTTTTAAACACATGCTTTTGACACCATCTCGCAGTGTTTGATACATGATCACTTTTTTTTAGTTTATAATGATGTAATAGCATATTTGCTGAGAAATTCCAAAATCCGACAATAAAATTTTGTTTTATTAGAGTTTTCGTTTGGAGGTCTGCATTTTGATGAAAATCTCTAAAATTCAATTTATCTCGGAAACTATTAGGAATTGGACTTGGTGTAATGTGGTCAATTTTATAGCTTACCACCTCTACTACCACCTTACCGAATATCTGTATCGATTTACCAATAACCCTGTATATAAATGAATGAAAGAGAGAGCTTTCTGGTGGCCAGAACCACCAGTGCATATTAGGCCTACAAACGGGCCCTTTTGCACCTCTCCTAACCCTAGTTCCCAAGTCCAGCCCTCATCGCAAAGGTGAGGATGGCCTTGGATCCTGCCCATCTTATATATGCTCAGGTTCAAGAACCCTTGAACCGAGCATAAAGTCTACCTGTAATACTCAAGGGCTTCACAGCTATATAGAACCTGTGCCGAGGATTCTTCCTCCTCGCCACAGCGTGTACACGTCGGATCACTTGCCACCCCCATCACATACAAGCGACAGCAATCCTGTATATAGAGATCATGAACAGGGTTCGACGCCTTCGGCGGATTCTTGGAACCAACTGAGTTATATTATAATACAATACATATCCCCGATTTAAAATTATCGCCTAAATTTTATAAGAGAAGGCCTATATGCGACGAGTTTTGTCTGTGGTGCTGAACATCGTTCTTCTAACGCTGTAGAAGCAGAACCTGATTTATTATTGGCAGCTGTTTAGCGATTTCCGCTTTATCCTTTTGTCCGTCCACCACTCTCTATCCAATTTATTTTTTTTTTAATAATTCGTCTCGTAGGTGTAATATTTTTTCAACTAGCACTGTGGGCATTTAAGTTTTATTGTTGCAGTTTTTAAAAGTCGCTCTATTCCCTGATTGATTAGGATCTGTTGTTTCAGTTTAAACGTTTTCACCTAATGTTTTATAACTCGCAAAAAATGTCAAATGGCTTGCACTGTAGCTATTCCACGCTTTGAAAAACGACCAATTAAATACGCGAGACGTATTGGATAATGGCAATTAATAGATCGGGAAAGAAACAGGCCGCAACAATAATGTTCTTGCAAAAGGCGCCTTGTGACAAAAATTCAGCCCGTTCCCTTGTATATTTATTCTACACTTTTTAAGGTTGGCGGTAATTACTCGCGCATATCCCCCTTTTGGATGATTTTTTGTAGGGACGCTAACGATACTTCTGCACTAATATCGAGTATTTTTGTCATCGATACTTTTTGAAGCATTCCAAGCTGGTATCGATACTTTTGTATCGGTATCGAAAATAATTATATAATTATTGGGGGTGCAATCAGTTGCACAAAATTCTCTGTACGAACCAAACGAGCCTATTTGGCTAAAAAATATCGAGTTGTTACCGGTATCGATATTTTCATTTTCGCCTCTCTACCCAAACTTCACATCCATAAAATCATCCCAAGGTCAAATTCTGTGGGAACCATTTTTATATGGGAAATCCTCAGAGATATTATGCTGGTTGTTTACTATGCTGTGGACGTACATTGATAAAGTGGCCGGCTGCTTGGCCCCGGCACATTTCGCTTGGGATGCATCAGCCACAGACCATGATGCAGCAGTAGCAACCATCAATGTGCGATCATACGCAATGCTAACACGGATGTGTAACCCAACCTATGTGTTTGCTTTGCTGGTACTTTTCCTTACGTGACTTATAATACGCTAATATTGTACTAGACTTTAAAACGACGATAACTCAAATAGCTTGGTGAATGCTTGGTGAGACCACCATTTTTCGCGTAGTGCCATCCGCAGTGCCATCTACTATTTTATGAAATAAGCTACCATTTAACGTTTTTCCCGTTGTTAGTTCTCTACTCCTTGGTGAAACTCTCTCATCTGTGCTCTTTCCTATCTGTTTTGTGATTCTGTGGCTAAAGCTTAATTCAGATCAGATGCAAACGACATCCGACGATACGACGGTACATGGCCGACTCTACACTAGGCCGGAGCCCTAGATCTGGCAACATGGCTTAGCTGTCAAATAGTGGTCCGGTTACCGTAAATTGTTTTATAGTTTCAGAATAATAATTATTACATTTTATATGTATTAAGAGTTGATCTCGGTTGATAAATTAAGAAAAATACTTTTTAGAACTACTACTACTACTACTAATACCACTTATGTACATCTGATGTCTGGTTCATCGTAGTCAAACACTACAAAATAAAAATAAACGCAACCTGTTTCCTGCTGCCACTTCCACTTCCACTTAAATGAACACTCAATTTACTTTGTAAATGTTCACTTGAGCTAGCAAAATTCACTATTAGGTCACTTTGAAGCCATTCTTGCTGGTCTTGATTCTCCTTCACTATCAAATCCTTTCATAGGTGTGCCCAGATGTGTTCTATTAGAACTGTATTTTTCTATGATATTTCGGAGGTCCAGAAAACATTGTAGGTACCACATTGTGCTTTAAAATAGGTCTTATCCTTGGAAATGTTTATAAATTATTGTCTTTATTCTTATAAATATAACCAGCCCTTATGAGGAATACCTTTCACCCACTTCTGTTTATGTCCTTTATTGGAAGCACAATTGCTAGTGCAACCTGGTACTACACACTTTGCAGGCATCTAACTCAAATCACCAACAAATTATGATTTACTGATTTAAAGGAATGTCTATATTCATTGATACTAATACCACTTACATCAGATGTCTGGTTCATCGTAGTCAAACTTTACAAAATAAAAATAAACGCAACCTGTTTCCTGCTGCCACTTTCACTTCCACTTAAATGAACACTCAATTTACTTTGTAAATTTTCACTTAAGCTAGAAAAATTCACTATTAGGTCACTTTGAAGCCATTCTTGCTGGTCTTGATTCCCCTTCACTATCCAATCTTTTCGTAGGTGTGCCCAGATGTGTTCTATTAGAACTGTATTCTTCTGTGATATTTCGGAGGTCCAGAAAACTTTGTAGGTACCACATTGTACTTTAAAATAGGTCTTATCCTTGGAAATGTTTGTAAATTATTGTCTTTATTCTTATAAATATAACCAGCCCTTACGAGGAATATCTTTCACCCACTTCTGTTTGAAATGCTCGTCTTGAGGAAAATTGAACACCCTAATATGTCCTTTATTGGAAGCACAATTCCTAGTGCAACCTGGTACTACACACTTTGCAGGCATCTTTTTATCTTTATAGTTTCGTTTGTGCAGGTAAATAATTAGAAACACATTAAAAATCACCTTCCAATCTTCTTTTTCACTCTGGAAGGTTATGTTAAGCCATGGCCGACTCTACACTAGGCCGGAGCCTTAGATGTGGCAACGTGGCTTAGCACTCAAATAGTGGGCCTATAGTTCCAGAATAATTATTACATTTTATATGTATTAGAGTTCATGTGGGTTAATAAATTAAGAAAAAAATGCTTTTTAGAACTACTACTACTAATACCACTTACATCTGATGTCTGGTTCATCATAGTCAGACACTACAAAATAAAAATAAAGCAACCTGTTTCCTGCTGCCACTTCCACTTCCACTTAAATGAACACTCAATTTACTTTATTTACTTTGTAAATTTTCACTTGAGCTAGAAAAATTCACTATTAGGTCACTGTGAAGCCATTCTTGCTGGTCTTGATTCCCTTTCACTATCAAATCTTTTCCTAGGTATGCCCAGATGCATGCCCTCGTTGGCTTGCCCAGATGAGTTCTATTAACTGTACTTTTCTGTGATATTTGGGAGGTCCAGAAAACATTGTATGTACCACATTGTGCTCTAAAATAGGTCTTATCCTTTGAAATGTTTGTAAAGTATTGTCTTTATTCTTATAAAAATAACCAGCCCATACGAGGTACACCATTCACCCACTTCTGTTTATGTCCCTTATTGGAAGCACAATTGCTAATAAACACTCAACTTACTTTGTAAATTTTAACCTGAGCTAGAAAAACTCACTATTAGGTCACTTTGAAGCCATTCTTGCTGGTCTTGATTCCCTTTCAATATCAAATCTTTTCCTAGGTATGCCCAGATGCATGCCCTCGTTGGCTTGCCCAGATGAGTTCTATTAACTGTATTTTTCTGTGATATTTGGGAGGTCCAGAAAACATTGTAGGAACCACATTGTGCTCTAAAATAGGTCTTATCCTTTGAAATGTTTGTAAAGCATTGTCTTTATTCTTATAAAAATAACCAGCCCATACGAGGTACCCCACTTCTGTTTATGTCCCTTATTGGAAGCACAATTGCTAATAAACACTCAATTTACTTTGTAAATTTTAACTTGAGCTAGAAAAACTCACTATTAGGTCACTTTGAAGCCATTCTTGCTGGTCTTGATTCCCTTTCAATATCAAATCTTTTCCTAGGTATGCCCAGATGCATGCCCTCGTTGGCTTGCCCAGATGAGTTCTATTAACTGTCTTTTTCTGTGATATTTGGGAGGTCCAGAAAACATTGTAGGTACCACATTGTGGTTTAAAATAGGTCTCATCCTTTGAAATGTTTGTAATTATTGTCTTTATTCTTATAAATATAATCAGCCCTTATGAGGAATACCTTTCACCCACTTCTGTTTATGTCCTTCTTTGGAAGCCCCAATTGCTATTGCAACCTGGTACTACACACTTTGCAGGCATCTTTTTATCTTTATAGTTTCGTTTGTGCAGGTAAATAATTAGAAACACATTAAAAATCACCTTCCAGTCTTGTTTTTTGCTCTGGGAGATTACACTAATGACTTAACAACAAATAAATGCTCGGCCCCCGATTCAGTGTTGCCATATTTCAATGCTCCGGCCTAGTGAGTAGAGTCGGCCATGTTTCTATTGGTTCATGGCCGACCATGGCCGACTCTACACTAGGCCGTAGCCTTAAGCTAAATTCAGATGCATACGACATCCGACAATACGACGGTACGAAACTGTTCCTATTGGTTGAAATGTTTTGATTTGACATCATTTTGAATATTTCAACCAATTGGGAACAGTTTCGTGCCGTCGTATCGTCGGATGTCGTATGCATCTGAATTTAGCTTTAGATGTGGCAACGTGGCTTAGCTGTCAAATAGTGGTCCGGTTACCGTAAATGGTTTTATAGTTTCAGAATAATAATTATTACATTTTATATATATTAAGAGTTCATCTCGGTTGATAAATTAAAAAAAAATACTTTCTAGAACTACTACTACTAATACCACTTACATCTGATGTCTGGCTCATCGTAGTCAAACACTACAAAATAAAAATAAACGCAACCTGTTTCCTGCTGCCACTTCCACTTAAATGAACACTCAATTTACTTCGTAAATTTTCACTTGAGCTAGAAAAATTCACTATTAGGTCACTTTGAAGCCATTCTTGCTGGTCTTGATTCTCCTTCACTATCAAATCCTTTCATAGGTGTGCCCAGATGTGTTCTATTAGAACTGTATTTCTCTGTGATATTTCGGAGGTCCAGAAAACATTGTAGGTACCACATTGTGCTTTAAAATAGGTCTTATCCTTGGAAATGTTTATAAATTATTGTCTTTATTCTTATAAATATAACCAGCCCTTATGAGGAATACCTTTCACCCACTTCTGTTTATGTCCTTTATTGGAAGCACAATTGCTATTGCAACCTGGTACTACACAATTTGCAGGCATCTTTTTATCTTTATAGTTTCGTTTGTGCAGGTAAATAATTAGAAACACATTAAAAATCACCTTCCAAACTTCTTTTTACTCTAGAAGATTATGTTTGGTATGTCATTTATTGGAAGCACAATAGCTAGAGCAACCTGGTACTACACACTTTGCAGGCATTTTTTTATCTTTATAGTTTCGTTTGTGCAGGTAAATAATTAGAAACACATTAAAAATCACCTTCCAGTCTTATTTTTTACTCTGGAAGAATTACACTAATGACAAAAGCTCGGCCGACTATTCAGTGTTACTGTCGTGCGCATCTGAATTAAGCTAAATGCATAATCTAGGCTAGGGTAATTGAGGGTAAGCCACCACAGAGAAGCGACACGGCAGGGACCGATTTTCATAACGCATGCGCGGTGTTATTGTGGACAAATGTCAAACTCCAGGATACACTGGAAGAAAAAGTTAAATTTCCTGAAAGTATGTGTTACAAAGTATGTGTTATTTTTTCAGGTTAATATTGTGGATACGCAATAAATACATATCAGAACTCATAATAAATTCTTATAAAATTTATTATTTTTTCCGTGTAACAAATTATTAAATTGACGAAAACATTTTTCTCATTGTAATATTGTGGATGCGAGTTAGTTCAAGCCGATTCAAGGTTACTAATAATGACCCGCCGAATATCAAAGGTGTCGACAGGTTTTGTCGCTTCTCTGTGGTGGCTATTCTCGGGTAAGACAAACGTTCCGACGTTGCCAAATTGTAACGTTTTAACACAGCATAATAAACAACCAGCACAATAACTCAAGTTGGCGGAAATTACACGCGCATCCCCACTTTTGGATGGGTTTTTTGTAGTGATGGTAATGGTACTTCGATACTTCTGCACTAATATCGAGTTTTTTGTCATCGATACTTTTTGAGGCATCCCAAGCTGGTATCGATAATTTTGTATCGGTATCGAAAATAATTACATAATTATTGAGGGCTATAATCAGTTGCACAAAATGCTCTCTACGAACCAAACGCGCCTATTTGGATAAAAAATATCGAGTTGGTACCGGTTATCGATATTTTCATTTTCGCATCTGTACCCAAACTTGACAGCTGTAAAATCATGCAAAAACCCTCCCTAGGTCAAATTTTGTGGGAACATGGGAACCATTTTTATATAGGAAATCCTCAGAGATATTATGCTGGTTGTTTATTATGCTGTGGTTTGAAATGCTGCGTAATGTGATGCTTGAGCGTTGAAGGAAAACTTATTAACTAAAATTGCTAATTTGGCGATAGGTAAAACCCCAATAATGCTTCCAGACCCATTTGAAAAGACGACATTTCGGATATATCCATGTTCGACTTATGAATGAACAAGTTGTAGTGCGGAAACGTGGGAATTTGAAGTGATGTCCGCCTCTGTTTTATGGTCTGTGGATGTCCGATTCCATTACTCAAATACTCATTACCTATGATTAGATTTTGCTTCTCTTGCAATTTTATATTTAAAAATGATGGGCATATCATTACCGTTATTGCTCACTACAGTGTGATTTATATTGCAACACAAATTTGTCGTGGACATTAATTTGCACAAGTCCGTTCAGTTCGGACGACTAGTCATTGCTCATCACGCTCATCACACTGACGCACTGACTACTGACTAGTACTGACTGCAATTTTTTTATCTGAAAAATTCCAAAGTACTAGCGTCGTACTAGTAAGTTTAGCACTAGCACTATTTAATTATTTTAAGGCAGAAGTGAGAAGTGTTATCACAATCCCACTAATTATTTACATCTTTTTCTTAGTGTAAAGCAGCATTATTATTTGTGGATGAGATACCTTATCGTAATTCGAAGACCCCCCTAGTAGATTTTATTAAAGTTAAGTGAAAGAATAAGAATTTTTAAATGGGATTTGTAGATAACAATCGTGAGGTCAAACGTGTAATCTTCTACGCCACATAATTTCAAATATTTTTGTTAGACTTTTAAAGAAGTCCATTGGGCAACACAGCAAAGACGTAGGACGAAGATTCAAATTCAAAATAAATATGTTTTCGCGCCTTTCAGTGCATTCCAGACACCTGTTGATTTCCAAGGTATGAATTTAATGTTTTTTTACCAAAGCCAGGTCAATAAACTATTTAAATCAGTTTCTATTTCGTAGATATGACTGCATTTTGTTAAAATGAATATAATTTATACAACCTCTCCCTCCTGTTGAGATAAAATTATCATTTCACAAGAGGCCATATGTGGGTTATCAATTTTTTTAAAATATGTTGTTACGCTATCAAGCCAGTACGAAACAGAATTATGCAATAACTAATAACTGGATTGATATAAAGAGTTTATATCAAAACTATTCTCAGTTTTATCAGTGCTCTTGCGTAGGACAATTTTTAGGTTAGTTTTCTGTAACCTTTTCACAGAAGTAGTTTAGCTAAAAAGAGAAAAATGTTGGGAAAACGCTTAACGAATTTATTATTCCAGAACAGACCTGTGCTACAGCAAATAGCCAAAATGAGCAACGATTTAGCGAAGATTTTGAACTCCAATGTGTGGGATAGTGATCCTGAGTTATTTGACCTCATCAAGAAGGAAAGGAGAAGGCAGCAAACTAGTTTAGAGATGATTGCTTCAGAAAATTTCACTACCCTATCAGTATTACAGTGTCTTAGCTCTTGTTTACATAATAAGTATTCAGAAGGACTGCCTGGTCAAAGGTAAATACTTTGAAATAATTAAATAAAATAGGTATTAAATTTGTGGCCTCGTAGAAATAATTCAGACCTAGACGTTAATCTATTTATAACCTAAAAAAGTCATTTCAAAAAGAAGAAACTATGCATTCAGCTTTTTAGTAATCAAGACAGTAAACATGAACAAGGTAAAGGATGTGACATAGCTAGGGTGACCATTTGTCTAGCCGCAAATTTGGAGCTAAATTTCGTGTCCGGGCGGAATTACAAGAATCGGTAAAATGTCCCGAATTTGACCTTCATCGAAAAAAGTTGGCACAAGATACAACAAAATAAACAAATACAGTTAACGGACAGGTAAAAAATAATGGCCCATCTCTCTTCATTCTCTTACAGTCCATTAAAGCATTATTTGAAATTTGAAGATGATGAGCCAAAATTAAACTAATGCTTTTGTTTTCGATTGTATTGAAAGTTGCTTTCATAATTATGATGCACAAAACAATTGTTTAGTGAAAAGTTGGGCATATTTGTCCTTTACCTATAGGTACAAATTCAATCGTCAATTGCACCGTCCCTTCCTTATACAATGTGTTCCACCATCATGTTGACAAAGTTTGAGGTATGAAAAAACAATTAAAGTTATCGAGAAAAATGCGAAAAAAAAAGAGGTCATCCTATTAATTAATTTTTTATTACATTTTCAATTTCTGTATCACAACTCCATGGGTTTGTGCAGTTGTAGTGCCATAGCTTGATTATTTATCGACCGATAGTAATAAACAAATACATTTAAGGGAGAGGTAAAAAATTATGGCCCATCTCTCTTCATTCTATTACAGTCCACACACCACCCCATAAGCCAAGCGTCCAGAATTGATCTAGGAAGTATATAGTCACCTTAGACATCACCCTAAATGTTCAGGAAAGCAGTTTAACTAATAATACTTAAACATTATTTGAAATTTGAAGATGACAAACCAAAATTAAACTAATGCTTTTGTTTTTGATTGTATTGAAAGTTGATTTCATAATTATGATGCACAAAACAATTCTTTAATGAAAAGTTGGTCATATTTATCCTTTACCTATGAGGTACAAATTTAATCGTCAATTACACCGTCCCTTCCTTATACTTTATTAAGCTATAAGTCTCAGTATCTACCGCCACATGCACACATCAGTATCAGTAATTCCATACCTTAACATCAGACCCACATACCCTACACACACCCAAAAATTTGATAAAATACAATCCAATGCTCTTTGTCTATCTGTCAGTTGCTATGGAATAAGCAACCTCAGTAGCTTTGCATTCAGTATCTACAGTACTACATAATAAGGCAAAAACAGATAGTAAAATGAATGGTATGCTCATTACTTGCATACAAGTATCAAAGTTTTATAAGCCCTGCAGAGGCAAGCTTACAAAATATTTTTTACTTATCTGATATATTTTCCTTATAAATCGTATGCATTGTAGGAATTTGTAGTAAAAAATGTTCATCATACAAGGTGCTAACACAATAACACATTGAGTTATTAGAGGTCAAATAAGTATTAGTATCAAGTATCACTCAATTATACAGACTGCTAAAAATATTTTTAGTAATTTGTGCCATTATATCTTTCATTGGTGGCTTATACGTAAATATTCCTACAATGTACATAAATATTATTCATGCATTGATAACATTCCTAGATAATGCATTTTATATGCATCAATAGCAGTGTAATCAAATATGAGTGATGCAAATAATTGCAAGACATGCACTAATTTATAAACATATATTGATAATACATAAAATAACAATAATTGCCTTTTTGATTTTGTACCTAAGAGGAAAATTCCATGTATAATGTGCAGTAAAAAGATACATATTTTAAGGAAAAATAGAATTGAATAATGTTCATTTTTTAAAATTTCCTACAGTATAGAGGCTGAAGTCATGATCGAAATTTTAATCCTTATCATTGGAATGATTAGTTGTTCTTTTTGTCAAATATTTTGTTACAAATGTAGTGTATGCAATGCAGTATGCACGTTAGCAGCACAATGCAAAACAGAGCTTTATGTTACTTGGGGACCGTCCATTAACCATGTAAGGGGGAGGAGGGATTTGACAAATATCACATTTTTGTCAAAAATATTATTACTTATATGGTTATATGCCAATCAAAAACAACCTTTCAGAATGAGATAAGATATGTACTTTATACCTGTACTTAAAGACAATATTCCAAAAATTTTAAGATTCTTTGTAGTACCAAAAATACACATGATGTTGGATGGGGGATGGGGTTTGTGTTAAATCTCACCACATATCACCGAAGGGGAGGGGTTAAAAATGTTAAATAAAAGATCATGTGATTGATGGACGGCCCCTTGGTATTTATGATAACGTATAAAAGAATGCGTTTGTCATATTTCATGCACATATTTATTCACTGTTTTCTTGTCACCAGGTTTAAAATTGTTTAGGTTATAATGTTGGTGTGTATGAAATTTTTTCATTGATTTTTTTTTGACTCCATGTAATGTAATTATGTATCCCATATTAACTTTAATTTAGGTATTATGGTGGCAATGAGTATATCGACCAAATTGAAATCCTTGCACAAGAGAGAGCTTTAGCAGCCTACAAATGTGATCCAGAAAAGTGGGGTTGCAATGTTCAACCATACTCAGGATCTCCTGGCAACTTTGCAGTATATACAGGTAGGATCATTTGAATAGTAATACAGCAGAACGTTTTTAACCCAAACTCCAAAAATTTACCCTCCATTTTTAAAGTAATCCAATATTTTACTTTGTGGGAATGTATCTAATGACAAATAAAGACCTTTGTCTTTTTGTCAATTTACCTAAAAGCATTTTTTCTGGCAAAGGAATATCAACCCATTCAAGATATGCATTTAAGGCAAATACTGCGCTTGAAGTGAGAATGCTTGCATTCAGATTATAGAGGTGTTTGTTTGGATTATAGAGGTCCTGCTGTAGTAATAAACAACTTCATTTTTAGTCTGTCTGAGTACAGCCATTTAGCTAATCAATCAAACTTATTTTCTCGATTGAACATTATATCTTAAATATGTACAGTATGTGTAGTAAGTAATAGAGTAAAATATTTACAAACTGACAATTTTCACCTAATTTTAAAGACAGAAACTAAAAAATTTTAAACTGAATATAATAATGTATAGTAGTGATCTTTTTATGTATTCATATAGACTAAAGTGTATTAAAATATGTTGCTCTACTTTTCTCATTTGGTCTCAATATATTATTGCAAATTATCACTATAACATAAGCTTTACCCAACAATGATCAAAAGCTTTACCTTACATTGTGTAGTTGTATAAAGAGATGGACTCACAAAGTTTGTATTTTGCAAATTTTTTAGGTATTGTGGAGCCCCATGGCCGTATTATGGGTCTAGATTTACCAGATGGTGGACATTTAACCCATGGTTTCTTCACTCCAACAAAGAAAATTTCTGCAACATCTTTATTCTTTGAATCCATGCCATACAAGGTAAGCTCTTTTATAAGTGTTTTTGATTCACCTGATCACTTTTTAACTTGTTGAGAAAGGTCAAATTGGGTTAAGTGGGAAGATAGGGATTTGAGGAATGCCAATTTTTTTAGCAATAATTACCTTTAAGAACTTGTAAACTTCTAACTTGATTGTTTTGGAATATCCTTGCTAATGGTGCGAAGAGAAACTATCATGTTTTACAACATGACTCCATCTTACTTCCCACACCGATAGGTGAGGGGAGTATTGTGATCGCGAAAATTTTCGATTTTAAGATAATATACTTTTTGGGCGTTTTATGATGCCTACATAACGAAAATCCACGTCACTCATTTCCGGCGGTCTGTCTGTCGGTCTGCCTGTCTGTTGGCGTTTTTCTAGCCTCCTAATCTCAGCAACCGCTGCATGGATTTTGATGAAATTTGGGTAGCGTTATGGTGTGGCGTCGTAGTAGGTAATGTTGCTACAATTTTTGAAAATCGGTACATGGGCGGCGGAGTAATTAGCAAAAAACGAAAAATGTCAAATATTCCTCATACTTCGTTTTTAGGCGTTTTAGGGGTTCCTGATCATTTTCTACTTTTTTTTGGGTGGGGGTGAAATTGGAGTGGTTGGGGGGTGGGGGGTGTAAAGCCGAAAAATTTGTTGTAATCATAGTATGCTGCCCACTGACCTGAGAGAGAAAGACCTACCGGTATAATACCTTTTTTAGGTCTAACCGAACATCGCCTTCACTATTAGAGGACCCAAGGGACTTTGAGAATTTTGCAATGTACATACGAGTATTATTGCTTTAGATCGTTCTGTATTTTATAATTTGGAAACTACTGAATTGATGTTAATGAAATTTCGACACAGTATTACTACTTTGGCGAGGATGAAAAACGCGTATGATTTTTAGAAATCGTCTCAGTGGCGGTGCGCAGCATTATTAAAAAAAACTAAAAATATGAAAACAGCTCAAACTTCGTTTTTAGGCGTTTTAGGGGTTCCTGATCATTTTCTACTTTTTTTGGGTGGGGGTGAAATTGGTGTGCGTGGGGAGGTTGTAAAACTGAAATTGTTTTGTATTTATAATGGTCTGCCCTTTGACCTGTGAAAGCAAGACCTAGCGGCCTAATACACTTTTTTAGGTCCATCCGAACATTGCCTTGCTTAATACAGAAACCAAGGGACTTCGATAATTCTCTGATATGTATACAAAATACATAAGGGTATTACTATAGATCGTTCTGTATTTTGTAATGTGGAAACCTTTGAATTGATTTTAATGACACTTTGACATAGATTTATTACCGTGACGAGAATGGCAAACGGGTACGGTTTCTAGAAGTCGTGTCAGTGAAGGCGCAGCAATAATGAAAAAACTAAAAATATAAAAACACCTCAATCTTCGTTTTTAGACGTTCCTGATCATTTTTTATTATTATTTTTTTTTTGGTGGGGGTGAAATTGGGGTGGTTCGATGGTGGGGGGCTGTAAAACTCAAAAATTTGTTGTATTTATGATAGATTTTCCATTGACCAGTGAAAAAAGTACCTAGTAGAATAACACTTTCTTTGGTCAGGCGGACGATGATTTGGTTGCAAGGCGGTCTTAGACTATAGGGAATGTGTGGGAAGTACTGAGTCAATCAACTTGACTACATTTTTATTCTATAGTAGAGTGAATGTCACCATCATTCGGTTTTCTGTTTGTTAAACCATCATCAACCTATGAATCCAAATACTATTTTTATTTAAGGTGAACCCTGAAACTGGCTTAATAGACTATGATGAGCTTGCGAGAACTGCAAGACTGTTCCGTCCAAAGGTGATTGTTGCTGGAGTGAGTTGTTACTCCAGGCCCTTAGATTACAAGAGGTTTAGGGAGATTTGTGATGAAGTTGGAGCATACCTCTTCTCTGACATGGCGCACATTTCTGGACTTGTTGCAGCCGGTAAGAACGTTGAGCAGCTGCCTTTCGCTTATGTCCATCTTTAGGCCAATTAAAAGAGTTAGAGGAAAATCGTTACATTGAACACAGTTTGTAATTATATTTTGTCTTAATGGATGTTTTTGCATCTTTTTTATTTGCATGTTTGTCCAAAAACTATTATAAAGCAGTAATTTATAGTCGAATTCCAGACAAGTAGTAGTATTCATTTTGATTTTGTGTTTACTATGCAAAATAGTGACTAATTTGTATTGTTTTTCAATAAGCACTATTGTATTGTATTTTTACAGGTGTGACCCCAAGTCCATTTGAATACAGTGACATTGTCACAACTACAACCCACAAAAGTCTTAGGGGCCCAAGAGCTGCTGTCATTTTCTACAGGAAGGGTGTAAGATCTGTGAATGCTAAAGGAGAAAAAATAATGTACGATCTGGAAAACAGGATCAACCAAGCTGTATTTCCTGGTCTGCAAGGTAAAATATATAGATACCTAAAATCAAATACAATTAGATGTATTGTATCATTTTCAGTATTTTTTTAAATCCGGGAATCACAAACACATTTCTACTTTAGGTGGTTGTTAAGGGAAGCATTTGCACTTTTAAAAGTGTGAAAATAAAAGTGGATAAAAATTGTGCAAATTCGAAATCAGATTAGCAAGTTTACTTTACAAATTAAAGATGCATTTTATAACTTGTGCTTCAAAAACAGTTTAGCAATTGATAGCGTCAAGGATATCAATTTTTACCTTTTTTAGGTATAAGTCGAATCCACTAAAAGATGTGCGACTTTAAGGATTATGTAGTTATAAAAGCCCAGTGTATTTAAACAAGTGACCATTTTTCAAATGAGAAAAGATTAACTGATTTGAAGTATACTAGCTTGACTTTGTTTGCTTACTCATTTTTCGGCAAAGAAGTTATTGGTGTAAAGTTTTTAGCTTTGTGTTCACAGAAATTGTAGCAATTATCAAGAAACAAATTATCTAGAGCTGTTTCGTTGTTTTTATATTTTTGGGGATAGGGAGGTATTGGGCTGGTGGACATTGGCGGATGAGGAACTCAAAATTTATTTCTTTGAAGATGTACTGGTGGAATAACACATACATTTGATAATCATTTAACCTGCTACTTGGAAACCAATAACGCAGTGGCGTAACTAAGGGCCCACAACTGCGGGGGGCCCCGTCGTTTTGGAGGTCCCGTAGTCTTGGAGGCTCAGGATCCTCAAGGGCCATCTTTTGTGCAACAAGAAAATAGATACTAAATTAGAAGGTCGCTTGATGATACATACCTGTCATTTAAAAAGTGCTACAGTACTGCATTTTGAACTAAACCCTAAAAATTGGCGCAGTATCTGCAGTAAATAGAAAAATACGGTAAAACAACATACATCAAAATCATAGATAACCCATCAAAATATGTTTTGCCTAATTTAACGCGATCTCTTTCACAACACAGGTCACACAAACAACCAACACAAAAATGTGTATTTTCAACAACACGACAAATTACATGTCGTTGTTTAGTTAGTATTTTTGTACCTATGTATTGGTTGTTTCTGTACATGTGTTGTGAAAGATACCGAGTTAAATTAGTCAAAAATTGTTTGACTTTTTTTTATTGAGAATTGTTTTTGAAAATCTGTGACTCTAGGCACATTTATGTTTTTTGCAAGCAAACCTCAACGTTGAAGCCCCGAAGATGACAATAAACATTGCCGAAAGCTTGACATTTTCCTTTATGCAGTATCCCGTGTTTCTTTCCAAAATTTTGGCTACAACTCCAAGAATTTCTCTTTAGTATATACAGGGTAAGTCTCTAAGATGATACTTTTTTAACTGTGTATAGAGGTCGTTGAAATAAACTGGTTTTTCATATATTTTTTTTTTCAGAAAACTGAAAAATATGCGAAATCCAAAATAAAAAATGTAAATCTAGGTTTGTGTATCAAGACGTACCTACCCTAGTCTACGAGGGTTGCTCTATATCTCCGTCAATCCACGAATACGCAGACAGCTGTTTCACGCTTATTAGCGATCATCAGTGCGCCATAGGTCGATTGACGGAAATAGAGAGCATCAGTTCTTTCATGTTTACTAAACATATGAAACATGTGAGAGCAGAACCCTTCTGTCTCTGCTCTACCCTAGTCTGTTTATGTTTAGTTTTTTGTTCGGATTTTTGTGCAGTTGTCACTTTCTGTTTAATTTTGTTGATTTTAAATTGGTAATTCCTAAAACCGACAAATTATGCAATTTAAAAATAACTACGATAAACTGAAAGTGACTAGTGCACTAATTAACAGGTACAATGCCTGATGATAAGACAAAAATTCGAGCAAAAAACTAAAAATATAGAGACTAGGTACGTCTTAATACACAAGTCCAAACCAGGGTTTAGACTTACTTTTTTTGATTCTGTATCTCCCTTATTTTGCAGTTTTCGGATAAAAGTTATTTGAAAAAGTTGTTTATTTTAACGACTTCTATACACAGTTTAAAAAAATCAACTTAGGACTCACCCCGTATATATACATACGAAAAATATCTTGCAAAGGGGCCCCACGAAGTATCTTGCGGGGGAGCCCCGAATTTGAAGTTACACCACTGCAATAACGTAATTTTAAATGTCAACACCATATTACTCACAGACTGTAATAAAACCAACCTTGAAAAGTAAGCCAGTGGCGGCAGATTCATTGTCAAAGACGACAGTGTGGGGGTTGGAAGAAAACCAACACTTTCACAATAATTAATTATTACTCATGATAGTAATTGCATGCTGTAAATTGTTAGCTTCCAATTTGAATGTATTGACGCCACTTGACGCCATTTTTGTGCATCAGTGTTCTACTTGCGTAACCCATAAAGGAAAAAAAACAGTACAAAGACCTAAAAAATGTCCCTGCTTTGAAATCCAATTATTGTTTAAACTCATAGACGTGAGGGCGTTCATAGAAGATGGCAGAAAATGAGCACACATGTGGTTGATTTACTAAGTGAATTGAAAATGCAACACATGGAGAGTGCTTTAATTTCGACTATTCCTTTACAACATGTTGGCCTACCGCTCAGTAGTTAGTGATTAGAATTTAAAGCTGAAATATCCTACCTAAGTGTTAATAATGTCTTGATGCTCCTCGGTTTGCTACACACTCGTGAAGTCGTCGGGGTATCGATTGGATAAGGTGGTTGATCTCTACCTGGGGTATGGTATCCCAGGCCACCTGAATTTCGTTATGTAGAGCCTCCAGTGTTTGTGAGAAGTGCGGTAAATTATGCAACCTTGTTCACATGCTCTATTGGTGAAAGTCTGGAGATCGAGGCGGCCACTGAAGAACATTTGTACCGGAAGCTTCAAAAAAGTCTAGAGTTACACAGGCCACATGGGGTTGTGCATTGTCCTGTCGAAAAACTGCATTTGCGAGTGTTTGCATAAAGGGAAGCAAATGTGGTCGTTGATGTATCGCTGAGCGGCCATGCTGTCTTGAATGAATAAACGTGTCCGGCTGCCGTAAGCAATAGCCCCCCATACCATAACACCCACAGTGCGGTGAACATGGCGCTCAATTGAAAATTGGAAAATTGGGTCTTTCACCACATCTCCTCCTTACTCTGGAACGGCCATCATGCATCCCTAGGCCAAATTTGGATTCATCGCCGAACACAACTGAGTTCCATTCCAGATTCCATTATCGTCTATCTCTACTCCATGCCAATCGTTGCCGTCGATGCTCTGCCATCAGGGGTAGTACAAGATGAGGACCGTATGAAAACAGCCCGAAAGATCTTATTCGGCGATAAACTGTCCTCACCGATATTGCTGTTCCTACTACATCGAACCACTGGTACGCAACTGCCCTTGTTGTGGCAAATCGGTCCCTGAGAGCTAGGAGCCTTAACCGTCGGTCTTGCCGTTCTGTGCTCTGCCTTTGTAGTGCAGTGCCTTTCGCAGGTCCAGTTCGGCCTTCTTGGAACCATGGTCGAGAACATCTCATCACAGTGGCCGCGTTTCGTTTTACCCAGGTAGCAATTTTCCTAAACGAAAGTCCGGCTTCACGTAACCCGATTATCCGACTCCTTTCAGACTCGGAAAGTTGAGTGAAATTACGCGTCTACGAACTCTAGGCATGGTAATGTGGTGAAACAGGATGATACCAAACATCTAATTCCGAAAAGTAACTAAAATCATTTGTAAACATGTTTATTGCGTTAAAGCCATGATATGCCAGAACGTCAATAATAAAAAAGTACAGCTCGGTATACCTTAGATTTTTTATCAGGTGTCAAAGAGGTCTGTCTGTTTTTTTCCTTTGCCATTTCGGTTTGAGTCTTCTTAAAATCCTTGAAAATATGGCTGCTTTCCATTCATTTTGGCTCTTCTCACCAGGCCGAGAACTTTATGCTTATTGTTCTAGTGTTCTCCGTTTCGGTCAACGAAACGTGATGAAGGAATGTTATAGTTTCAATCGTTGACCGGAACCCATGAAAAACAACCATAATCTATAGTCGCGGTCACTAGAAAAATAAGCATAAAGTTCTCGGCCTAGTGAGAAGAACCAAAATGGAAGTAGCAGCCACATTTTCAAGAATTTTAAGAAGACTCAAACCGAAATTGCAAAGAAACAGACAGACCTTTTCGACACCTGAAGATGATTTATATTGAAATAAACCGAAACGTAGTAAAGGAAAGTTATAGTTTCAATCGTTGACCGAAACCCAAGAAAAACAACCGTTATTCTGGGTGTTGCATTGTCATTGTCATTCAGTATATTTAAGGGTCACTTGACAGCCCTGTTAGAGCTCGTTGTCATGCAGAGCAGTATTATTTAAACAATTTTCCAACCAATTTAGATCATCATCATCATGTTGTTCGACATTTGTAGACAAGGTATATATACTATGTTCCCGCAATTGATGGCACCAACGGCATACGGATATCTAAGAGAGATGCCCCATTGGTGCGTTGTGTTGCGTCGTCGCCGCGTCGACGGAGCGTCGCTCGATGTCGGCAGGGTTGCCGCTACTATAAGACTTTTCTTATCAATCGGTACCCTTTTTATTGGGATCCGTTTTATTTTGTCTCAGGAATTTCAGAAGCAGAATGGTTTACATTAATGTTTTTGACATTCTATTGGATAGCTAATTTGGATTTATTCAGATAATTTAAGTTTTTTGACTCACTACCGCTATTCAGTAGATATAGATAGAGATAAGTAAATAATTCCGGACTAATAATAATTAGAAGCACTAAAATATGTTTGTATTTGAAATACCGCGTTACTCTTGTATTCAATAATACTTAATAATATATATACAGGATGTCCCATTTTTTAGTGCCACTCAAATAACTATGAAAATATTAAAATTTGAAAATAACATTTTTCACTAAAGACGACTTCTAATTGCCTTACATGAATTTTTTAACAGGCAAACACGCCTGACTTTTTGAATTGCAAATAGCATTGTGTCAAAGAAAACACATTTTTCGAATTTACTACTACCATTGATTACGGTATTAACGGGAAATACTTTAATCAATGCTACTACTTAACTTTAATGATTCCAGAAAATAAAAATATCAACTATTATAATTTCAAATCCTAAAGGACATACATTAAATTATTTTTATAATTAATTTTTAACGTTAAAATTATAATTTGCTAAATTTGGATTTTACAAATACTGTATGCATTCAATTTTTTTAATGATTCATTAAATAAAAAATGTTTATATATTGCGCAATTTTGATAACGTTAGACAAATTTTCTTCACTTTCTAAATTTTGCCACCTTGGGCACTGCTCCTGACTGCCCTTAGTGTAAATCCACCTCTAATGACATACGTACATACATACTTACTTCAAAAAAAGTGTATGAAATGCCTGAAAATATTTTACAAACTATCAATTATGGTACAGTACATGATCTTAGTTTATTAAAAAAAAAGTTAAAATTCGATAATTATGTTACATCTGGTATCGCCTTCTTGTGCTGCGACGTCGTCCATCGTCGCAGCGCCACTAGTGATGGACCTCTAAATGGTTTGGGAATTTGGTGGAGGATTAGAAGATTAGAATTCGCAGCCTATAATTTGCGAACCTATAAAGTAGATTTATTAGAAAGGGGCGTGACAACATTGCTTTTGCAATTATTTCGGACTACCTATATCTACGTAATATTTTGAGTAAAACAGCGTTTTGATAAACTTACTATCTTTAATAATCTTCAGGTGAGAAATCAATCGAAAAGATTATCAAAAAATTAATATAAAATGGTACAAGTCCGAAATAGCCCTTTTGGAATTATAATCAATTTTATTTTTATTTAGCTTCAAGCACTTTGCATTGCTAATTTTGAAATACATTGCGACGAAATCCACCCCGCGCCGCTACTGTTTCTTCAAAAACTGAGTACATCCACTTGACGTAACATCCATTCTTCCAGGTGGTCCTCACAACAACGCCATAGCCGCTATCGCTAATGCCATGCGAGCCTCCCAAACTCCCGAATTTACAGCGTACGCCAAGCAAGTGGTGGCTAACGCGAAAAGGCTCAGCGACGGACTTCAGAAGAAAGGCTACAAGATAGTCACCGGTGGTACCGACCTGCACATGTTGCTGGTCGATCTGAGATCTGCCAAGCTGACAGGAGGTAAAGGGGAGTACATCCTGGAGGAGGTATCGATCGCTTGCAATAAGAACACCGTTCCTGGGGATAAGAGTGCTTTGAACCCATCTGGGATCAGATTAGGTAAGACATGACTCCTGGAGATTACACAGCCTCTCGGAGGTGCTAGCTATTTCAAAAAAATGGTGAAGGAACGTGTATGTGACGTAACCATATTTTGAATTTTTAAGTACCCTTTTTCAGTTCCATTGTGCTTCACTAACTTATATTAAAAAAACTACATGTTTTAGGATTAAAGTATTTATTTTTAAATTATTTTATATAATTTCTTATACGGTTTTGAATTGATTTTAAATTTAATTTTTTAGTTAATATGGTGGAAGATGAACATTTTGGCTATTTGGCCTTTTATCACAGTACTACACTAACAGCTGCGTATAAAAGAAAGGGCTGTCCAACTTCAATTAAATGGGCGGGGCTTGGGCGTTCTGTTACAGTTTTCTGCGAGGTTGCCAGCCAGCCAAAATTTGAAGAAAAAAAATAGTTTTGAATTAGTCAGCACTTTCAGGAAACAGCTTTTGTTTCTTTTGTGAACTAACTTTCTAAGTCGGTGATTCTGAAATCTTGAAGAATGCAGTGCGTTGCATTTGCATTGTTGATGAATCCAAAATAATAGCCAGTTATCTGATCAATGTTATCAATGTTCTGCAGATCAAAGAGTCTGGGTCACATCCTCCATTTCATTACTCCAAGCTCCAGCATGCAGTTCCGAGAGGATGATACAGTGTCCCCTGCCAAGATTCACAAAGAACCTACTGCCCTATTCCACAGTCGGAATGCAGATGATATTGCCTTCCCTTGAACTCTCAAGCGGAAGGAGATTCAGCAGAACTCTCGCTTAACAGAGGCGTGCGTACTGCACTTATTATACTAACACAAGCTGTAGTGAGCAACAGGTCACTATCAAAACCGATACCAAATTTAAAAACAGCCAAAGTGATCAAGACGTCTAGTGGTGGAATTTAGAACCCAATGGTGTGTGTGTGTCCGTGGTAACCAGATTCTTTTAGCATGCATGTGTACCAACTCAGAGAGAATGAAATCAAAACACAGAAATGTTATGATATGGTTTTTTTATTATTTGTTTCTTGACATTTGTTTGTTTGCATTCTTACAATATGGCCACCACACTAGTGATTCATCTAAATTACGCTATATGTAGCAAAAAAAAATTATCCTGCATCTAGTCTCCAGTAACTATATCAAATTCTGCCAAATATTGACTAATATGGAATGAAGGTACTTGCTTACTCCGCAAGAGGGAGATAAATTCAATCATTTGGTTCACAGAAAAATCGGAAAAATGAAGGGTACCGGCTAGATTCGAACCAGCGTCTCCGGCATTCTAGGCCGACGCGTTACCAACTATACTAAGGTGCCCCGTAATATAGCCGATACACAGCGCCGACGATATAGTATCGAATCCGTCGACCCCCACCACTACCCCTTATCTCTCTGAGAACCATGTATTTCAGTCATCCAGAGAGATCTAGTCGGCTGTTGGGTGAGTGTGAATCTCCCACCGCTATTTGCACAACAGTCACTCTCACCCAACAGCCGACTAGATCTCTCTAGATGACTGGAATACATAGTTCGCAGAGAGATACGGGGGAGTGGTGGGGGTCGGCGGATTCGATACCATGTCGTCTGCGCTGTGTATCGGCTATATTGCGGAGCACCGTAGTATAGTTGGTAACGCGTCGGCCTAGAATGCCGGAGACGCTGGTTCGAATCCAGCCGGTACCCTTCATTTTTCCGATTTTTCTGTGAACCAAATGATTGAATTGACTAATATGTTGATGAATTGATCAGAATTACAATTTTGAGACACCGCTCTGGTTGCTGTCTGACAAATACAGGATGATTGGTAAATCGATACAGATATTTGGGAAGGTGATAGTAGAGGTACTAAATATAAAATTGATCATATAATACCATGTCCAATTCCTAAGAGTTTCCGAGATGAATTGAATTTTAAGATTTTCATTAAATTGCAGACCATCCGAAAATCTTATTAAAACAAAATTTTATTGTCGGATTTTTTAATTTTTGGTGTTAGTCCTTATAAAAAATGGTACTACGTCATTACCGACCAAAAAAAAGGTATCATGTATCAAACACTTTGCGAAATAGCTTCAAAATCAGCATGTGTTGAAAAGTGACTTAAAGAAATATTACAATCAAATGAATGTATTTTAAAAAGTCACCAAATAATTAATTGTGCACTTTAGGACGAAAACATGCCCATCGTTTTAGTTATCCACTGATACTCCATAAACTTGCTGTAAATCTGATAAACATAGGAAATAAGATTGTATTTAAGCTTACGGATCTCCGAGCGTACAAAGTTTCGACAGACCGTTTGGCGAAAACTTGTCGTCGGATTTCCGACAAAGCCTATACAGAACACGAGGCTAATGACCAAAGCAGTCGATGCCGATGATACAGAAGTTAAAGAAAGTACTGAATGATAACTATATTTATTGTCATTTTTCTGGGCGATTGGGTGGGCACTTGCCCTTGTGCCCTGCAGTACCAGTCACCACTGCTTGCAAGTGGATTTTGACAAGAAATGTTATTTGGAGACGTTTATTTCATTACTGTCGCAAAAATTTTGAACTTTTTTGTAAAAGTCAAATAATCCCGCTCATGCGTCACTTGCACGTCAATATAAAATTCCAGCATTCTGATTGGTGGGATGGCATGTGGCAACAAGTCTCACCGATTCTGCTCCCTCCTGCAAATGCGTTTATGTTCCTTGACACTCGAGAATATTGTCACGACGGCCTCTTTTTCTTCACACCAACGAATCAAACTGGACGTAACTTTCACCGTTTTACTTCACAACTCAATACTCTAACTCTCTTAGCCTTAACCTTATCTCAGCTGCAACTCAACTCAACTGAGCTACTGCCACGCTACTCGTGGCGCCTTATATACTTTATCGAACCATCTAGAAAAATCGAGACACTCAGATGACATTCGAGAATGCCCATCCGTCAGTCCCGAAAATTCCAGACGATTCGATGACGTTTACATCAACAACAATACAAATAAGAAATGCTATATACCTGTATATCCTGATGTTACACTCTTCCCCCCTTAGCGTTCGGCGTCCTCGACGAACAGTTCACTTCGATCCTTGTATGGGCACAGACGATCGCTATGGATGACCTTCGGTTTTCCACTACCCATACGTATCCTGTAGACTACGTCGTTGAGGCGCTTCATCACCAGGTAGGGTCCCTCCCAATGGCGTTGTAGCTTCGGACATCTACTCCTTCTTCGTCGTGGATTGTAGAACCACACCAGATCACCTTCGACGAACTTTGGGCTATTTGCTTTCAGATCGTATCTGGTTTTCATTCTGTCGCTGGCACACTGGATGTTCCCTCTAGCAGACTCATGAATATCCCAGAGCGTTTCCTGAAGCTCGCGCACCCATTCGCATGGAAGACGGCGCGGCGTTCCGTTTCTGGGGGTGGACCAAGAGCTAAGTCCAGAGGCAGCCGCAGTTCTCGACCAAAAATTATCTTCGCTGGGCTCAACCGAGTTGACTCGTTCATCGCTGATCTGTGGGCCAACATTCCCAGGGGAATCTTCGTATCCCAATCAGACTGATGTTCGTTAACGAATTTTGACAGGTAATCCAGAATTGTCTTGTTGAAGCGTTCCACCATACTGTCAATAGAATAGCGCGGAAGTGCACATGAGGAGGGAGCAGTCTCTGGGAGTGCTAGTTTCCATTGGTTTCAAGAATAGGGACCCACGTCCATATGGCTCGGTATTTGTGAAAAGCAGCGAAGCGTTCCTTGAGCTGATCTAACCCTCGAAGATGCTTCCGCTTTCAGAACTGCTTGTCTGTAAGAGGATATATCTCTTTAATATCTCATTCTTTTCCAGGCACACCCGCTTTGACAACACGAGGCCTGAAAGAGCACGACATTGACAGGGTGGTGGAGTACATCGATCAAGCATTGAAGCTGGCCCAAGAAGCAAGCGTCATCTCTGGACCAAAACTGGTAGACTTCAAGAAAGTGGTCCACGAGCACCCAGATATATCAAAGAAAGTAGCCACCTTAAGGGCAGAAATCGAAAAGTTCAGTGAAGCTTTCATATTACCTGGATATGAAGGGTACTGATGAATCTCTTGTTTGATGAGATACTGATAATAAGTTGCGAGTCTCTCTGGCTGTATTGCGAACTAAATTTTAAATAGTTCGTCTATAGTCAGGATCAAGTGAATACTATCACGTTTTGGTTTATTTGAACCATCTTCCTGAATGTTTCGATTCTATTAACTTTTCAGTACAATTAATTGTTATTCTGATTTAGGAGCGAAAGACATATTAAATTGAACTTAAAAATATTTCAAATAAACCGAAAAATACGTAGTAAACAATTAAAAAATAATTCTTTTGGTTACTAAGAAATTTTATAGTGCCGAAATTTTAGATTTCTCTCCTATCATATAGGAGACTATTTAGACCTTAAAATGGAACAAAAATCGATCAACATACTACGTACTACGTTTTGTAAGTTAATTATTTTCCTTCATCTTTGCATTTATCTACTTTGTCATATCTTTATGTCAATCTTTTTAAATTAGTTTATTATTGCTATAAATAAAGCATATATATTTTCCAATAAATGATGTTTTATTAACTTTCGTGAGAACGTTTTGCATCCTTTAGGGACGTATTCATAGTCGCCTCTTGAGTGATACTTATGGTTCTCTTAAGCATTGATTAAAGTATTAAACGGGCCTTAAGTAATATAGTAAAAAATGAAAAAATCAAATTTTGAGCGCAATTTTCAAAATAACTTGATAATAATATATATTTTTGAAAAGCTTGAATTATTTCCGATTGACTTCAAAAATAATATACAGGGTGTTCCATTTAAAAAAATATATGTTTGCTTCATAACTGAAAAATGGTTAGAGCCAGAAAAGATCAAACTACACCACTGGATTCTGCAGAAAAAATTCTATAACACCCTTTTTAAAACTTTTCAATGAGATAAAATACAACCGAGTTACGAGGGTGGTCTCAAAATCGATAGTTTTCGATTTTACCCTGTATCTCAAAAACCAAGAGGGCCATGATAATTTTGTTAACGGCATCTTTATTTTCACAAAAAATAGCACTGTCGCGAAAACCGCAACGCTCTATCTTCAAAAATAACCGAGATACCCCGTAAAAGTGCCCAAAATGGGACACCCTGTACTGTCTTTAAAAAAGTCCATTTTAAAAGCTTTTATTTAACTTTCAATGTATGTACGCTTGTTCGGGTGGAATCTTGCAACTCAATTTTGAAGCAAATATCTTCAACCGATTGAGCTGAAATTTTGTATACACGTTTAGTTTGGATGACAATGCACGATAAGCTATATGACGTCGTTCTAAATCCAATAGTGGAATAGTTATTTAATGCATTTCTACAATATGGGTATCCATATTGATATGAGAACGCCCAGTAGATGCTAAGGGGAATGACAATCTAATGAGAGGAATGTCATCACTGACAATAGACGCAATAGATCCACTGATGTCATTTTTAGTCAAAGGATGCATTTTGTTGTGAGAGTTTGGGGAAAATACTATTCAAAGCCGGCAAGTTGTTTTATCACTGCATGAACCTGACGACCTGAGAGAAGAGAGTTTTTGCATTTGGCGCTCAACTAGAGGCTTGCGGTGTGAGCAAAATCTGGCAGCAGTCACAGGAGATTCTGGATCGAATTGTACTTCCTTTATACAACCTACGCAGTGGTCATCACCAAGTTGTATCGACGACGGTGACATCGACATGTGGTTAGGGGGTAGCTAACGAACCGCTGGTGCACCGAGCAACCACGAAGGGTAGACCGAACAGCCGGTGTGTATGACTGTGTCAGCGACGTAAGTGGTAAAGAAGATCCGCGGTAAGGATTTTCCAATAATAAGTTGTAAAGGAACATTTGGGGTGCTGGACTGACTTTGGGGAAGTAATAGGGATAAACTCGTGTTGTTAGTGGACTCTTACAGTTTTAAGGTTATACTTAGAGTAGGTCTATATTTTTAGTATAGATTAAGGTTTTCATGATGTCTAAAAGGGGTGATACACGTACGAGCAAGTACGCGTACTTATGGCTCGACGACCTTTTTCGCCTATGTGTCACCGTAAGTACGCGTAGTTTAAAACCGTCGCGCAAACCGCCGGCGATCCAACTGATTTGAAATCTTGCTCGTAGCTTGTCTCGGCTCGTACTGCGAGCAGCGAGCCTCCACTTTGTTTCGGCAGGCCATCGATGCGCAATGCTTGTTGCGTTTGTTAAAAGTTTTGTTTATTTATGAAAATTATCAAAATGAGTGATTTCAGCTTCACGTGTGTCACCGCGTCGAGCCGAGTAAGTTCGCGAACTTAAAAACCGCGTACTTAAAGTTCATCCGTGTGTCACCCGTTTAATAAAAGGAAATCTACGAAAATGAGTGGATATCAGGATAGCACAAATTCTAAGTTAAAAACTGTCATTCAGATGATGGCAAATAATATGTATTTTTAGATATAATACGATGATGTGTTTTGTTGTAAGAGTTTTGGGAAAATATACTATTCAAAGTCGGTGAGTCGTTTTATCACTGCATGAACCTTGTTTACGACCTGGGAGAAAAGAGTCTTTGCACAGTGAAAGGGCTTGTTGAGAGTGACTCGAAAAATAATATGACGTCATTCTAAATCAACTATGGTGGACCATCCAAGATGGCGAAATAGTTCTTTTTAATGCACTTCTGCAATATGGGTATCAAATAAAAGGGCTTGCCGAGAATAAATAAAAATTTTGTTGGATATAAATGCAAGTTAATAACTAAAAAGTAAAAAATAAATTACAACAAAAAAACTTTTTTAAAAAAAGCTTTTATTTAAAGGTTCTAAAAAAAAAGAAAATAAAAATGTTCCTTTAGAGTGTTAACTATCAAGTTATAGCATCATTATATACAATTTAATTAATTATATACAATGATCATAAAACCTTGTCGCGCGATATACTTGTGTAAATTAACTAGTACCTATTCAATTGACTAACTTTATGGTCTGCTAAATTTAAGTGTGTTAAAATTTCAGTTTAATTGAATTCCTATAGGTACTTACGCAAACCTCGCGACAAGCTTTTATGATCATATAAATTGTGTATAATGAGGCTATAAGTTGATAGTTAACACTCTAAAGGAACATTTTTTTTTTCTTTTTTTTTAGAACCTTTAAATAAAAGCTTTTTTTTAAGTTTTTTTGTTGTACTTTATTGAATTTGGCTACGCCGGTACTCTGTAACTTACTGCCCTGCCACAACGTGCCTACTACAATCGATCCCATAGTACATAGTGCTTAGAAATACACGTTTCTAAGTTACAGAGTACCGGTGCTGAAATCCCTCCTCAAAAATTAGCTATCATTTCGTGCAAAAAAATACATTACTCCTGGGCTATACAGGATCTCCTCAAGAAAAAATAAAACATTTCCTAGAAAAGTATATTGCAAAACTAAATAAGAAATTACAAGATCCTGTATGCTTCTATAAAGCGACTGCTTTACAATATCAAATGGAGCCTATTCTCCATAATTTCCATTAGATGTTCTCGCTGGAAGTAAAACAAATTATTTATATATGTAACTCTTCGAGCTGTAGGTGTTGGAACAGCAACTCGAAAAAGGAAGTGAAAACTATAAAAATGTAAAACATACAAGTTTATATTATGTCACAACAAATTTTATAGGTATAACAAATCAATTTGTTTCCTAAGTTGGAACCACAGGTTGGAACTTTATTTTGAAGGGCATATAGCACTCGCCAAAAGGAATGATTTATTTCCAATAACATATAACAGAAATGTTTATAGATGTAAAATAAGATATTAACCGATAATGAAATTCTCAGATCCTTAATTCCGTCCCTGTGCGACTAGGTCAAAACAGAGGCAAAAAAACGAAAAACACAGTTTGCAACGGGGCGGAGCACAGATGTACGTAGCAGCAAGTGTTTAACTTCTCTCGAATGTCAACGTGCTACATATCGGAATATCCGCGACTTTAACACGAACAAACCTGGTGCAACCGGCTTAACTAATAATTAAAGTGTGGTGGATGTATCGTTTTAGTTTAGGTGAATGTGGTTAAAATGCCTCTCAGACTTCGCGGAGTGTATACTGATCGTTTCCCTGACCGTATTCACCCTGCCCCCCGTCGATTTGTCTATCTCGTGCAGAGGGCTGGAGAGAGAATATTTATTATGTTCACATCATAGTGCACCATTTTTGTTGTTTTTAAAGTCCGGTGTAGCACGACGTAAACAATACACGAGATACCTCAAACGCGCATTGCCACCTGCGTTGTTTTTATGTCTGTTTCGATCTAATCGCATAGGTAAGGAATTAAAAATGAGCCATCGTTCAATATCTTGATATCCCTAAACATTTCGTTTATATGCTACTGGGAAAAATCACTCCTTTTTTGTGAGTACTATTATATTTCCCATCAAGAAAAGTCCCACCTAAGGAAACACCCTGTATATATACGCCACCAGGACGAATTCCTAAAAAAGAAAACGCAATGTATCAGAATGTGAAGTTGAATCAAACGGATAATTTATTTTTGAATTCGCATTTGTTACAATATAACAATATCAGGCCAGGACCATTATTTTCGTCCATATAGTTGGTCCCAGACATGCGTGTCGCGTGTGCTAATATTGATGAACAGGAATATTCAAATATATGTTACGAGGATTGAAGTACGCCCTTAACGCCCGTACGCCTCCGTCCACACAGAGTACCTATCTAGACAGGTATTCTGGATCTGGTATCATTTAATCGCTTCATAAGTTGCACTTTACTATCACAGTTTTTTGTGATCTAAACAAAGCTCTCGATTGTGTCAACCATAGACTGCTGCTTTTGGCAAAACTTAAGAAATACAACTATGGCCAAGAGAAGTATATCATATGCTCCTGAGATAAAGTGACCATTTTTTTCTGACGCCAATGCGGGACGGCGCGGCGCGTAGAAAGATCTAGCCCGGACACTGCTTGTGTGACGTCATAGCTAAAGATAGAAACATCGCCACCGACGCGTTATTATGACGTCACATGTCAAAATTTATCACTTAGGGTTATGTGACGTCAAAATGATGCGTCGGAGGTGGTGTTTCCATCTTCCGCTGTGTCAGCCGTGGAGTGGGGATGAAATTGTTTTATAAATTGAAAAAATATATACAAAAAAGAAATATATAAAATCCGGGACATTTTCCGGGACGGCGTAAATGCGGGATGGCTCGTCTGAAAACGGGACAATCCCGCAAAATCCGGGACTCATCCTGAGATCATATTGACGACAGAAACCAAATTGCCAGCAGACTTTCATCAAATTACAGATTCCTGGCATATAGAACAGAGTGGCGTTCAATCCGACTCTCGTTATCTCGTGAAGATGTCCGTAATTACAACACCCGCAACAATCGCTCTCTTAAGGTTGGTGAGGAGCCGTAGTGGTCCGGATACTGGGCAGTAAAATTTTATAATGTTCTACCTGAAGTCATTAATAAATTTCACCTACCACAATTCAAAATCAAATTGAAGGTTGTGCTCTGCAAAATGCAGTCTACTCGTTTGAAGAGTTTATAAGCCATAAGTTTTAACTTAAGAAATAGAGTAATATTTACCTGATACATGTATTTTAATTTGTATGTCTTTCTTTTTAAGTGTGATATGTGTTTTTTTTATGGTGAGTCTCCCGCAAAGGCTGAAAGCCTATGGCGCTGTAGAAGCGCTGCGAGAGGAAAAGTGTCGGTTCACGTTAGATTTGAAACGCTGCAGGTTGTAGCCGTCGGGAACCAAATTCCCCGACAGCTGATTCCACAGCGTCGAAGTTCTCCAAAAGAAGAAATGCTGGAGGAGACTGGTTCGGGGGTAAGGACCTCGACCTGGAGAGGATGAGCTCGCAGAGCTTCTCTAGTGTTCCTGTTTCGGACGGCTTTTGGTGTTATTATCTGGGAGAGCTCACTCGAACATCTTCCGTGATAGAATCTGTAAAACAGAGATAGGTCAGCCACCCTCCTTCGATGTTCCAGGCTGTGTAGGCCCTTTGTGAGGTTAGGCGTATCGATAATCTAATTGCTCTTTTCTGGATAGTGTCCTCCTAAGAGAGTGCTTCGGAGCGCATCCCCATACCTAGGAGCAATACTCCAGCGATGATCGGATCTGTGCCTTGTAGAGCAGCAGGAGTTGCTCTGGTGTATACAACTTCCTACAGCGGAACAAAACTTCAAGCTTCTGGGATGCCGTTTTAGCAATACTGACGACGTGGTCGTGCCAGAGGACATGTTATTATTGATCGATGTTGATCCCCAAAAGCTTGACGGAAGATGATCCGGCTATGGGGTGGCCCTCCATTTCCACGGTTGGTAAGCCATCGTGAGACTTCTTTGTAAGTGTTGTTGCCTGAGTTTTTTGTACGTTGAACTGTACTTTATTTGCTAATCCCCACTCGAAAATTGTTTTGATATTTGCGTTGATCTGTGAGGCATGCTGCTGTCGCCGACGTACCGTCTCCTAGGATGATAGTGGCTTGCCTGGTTCCATGCACGACACTAATGTACTGTCATCTGCGAAGCTGTAGATTGGATTGGATGTTATTTCTAACAGCTCGTTGATGTACAGCAGAAACAGTGTAGGGGATAGGACAGATCCCTGGGGAACACCGGCGTTTATTGAAAATACGTCTGATGAACAGCCCTCGACTACAACAAATAGAGATCGGTCGTTCAAAAAGCTATTCAGCCACTGGCGCAGGCCAGGTGGTAGTCCATAAAGCAGCAAGCTTGACTAGAAGTCCCTCATGCCACACTCTGTCGAAAGCTTTCGATATGTCAAGTGCAACAACACGGGATTCGCCATGATTTTCTATTGCTCTGTTCCACAAGTGAGTGAAATAGGTAAGGAGGTCACCTGTAGACCTGTGCTTTCTGAAGCCATACTGGTGATCATTTATGATGTTATTGTTGTCCAGGTATTTCAGGAGCTGTGTATTAATGACAGTCTCCATAACCTTAGACATGATGCTAAAAAGAGCCACAGGTCTATAATTGGTGGGATCAGTTTTTTTTGCCTTTCTTAGGGATGGGTTGTACGCAGCCAATCTTCCACGAAGCGGGAAACACGCGTTGTTGATATGAAAGTTTGAAGAGCTGTGTTCAGTTTTTGAAGGATGTTTTTAACATCTCGATGTTGAAATTTGACCTCTGTCATTCTCGAGTTCACGCTTATGGTGGTGGTCGGAGTACTACCTTGAAAGTCTACAGTAGAATTGACTGCGAAGAGCTTGCCCAAGATGTCTGCTTTTTCTTTAGGAGCAGAAGCGATGGACTTGTCATCTCTATTCAAGGGTGGTATTGACGAATAGGAAAAGTTCTAACAGCCTCTGCTACAGACCAGAAAGCTCTGGATGAACTAGGACATGAGAGGAGTTTGTCCTTAATTTTTTGGTTGTGTTCCTCCTTGCTGCTGTCAATCACGCGTTTACAATGATTTGTGGCGTCGATAAAACTGCGGTGGTTCTCGGCATTTGGATTTTTCATCCATTCTTTGTAATGTTGGTTTTTAGAAGTAACTGCATCTCTACAACGCTGGTTGAACCATGCCGGATATTAATACCTCTGTTATTTCTTGGGCGCAAGCTGATGGGTCTCGTGACTTGAAGCAGACGTCGTTCCAGGGAAAGGACTGGTAGTATTCCCTTAGGTCGTCCCACTTTGCTGATCCGTAATGCCAGACCTGGCGAGGCTGTGTATGGTGGAGATCTAGAGAATGCATTCTGCATAGCTTTGATACGGTGTTATGGTCAGACGTTCCCAGTGGGGCGGTTACTTTCACTGTGTAGATTGTTGGAGTAGTTGTGAGATATAGGTCCAACAGACTAGCAAAATCTCCGTGGCGGCTGTTGGTTCTCTGACTATCTACTCCAAGCCGCGCAGCTAATAATGAAGGCTTCAGCTTCACGTCCCTCGACGTCCGTTCTGTTTGAGTGTTTGAGCCAGTATGAGTTGTGAACGTTGAAGTCACCCAGAAAGACTAGCTCTGAACGAGTGTGATCTGATTGCAGCGCGTCCACAATGGCTGAAAGCTTCTCGAAGAGCTCTTTGCAGTTGTTACTGCTTGGTGGCCTATAAATGCAGCATATAAATTTGGAATGATTTTGGAAGGATATTTTTAGCCATATGATGTCAAATCCTTCCAGTTCGAGCTGTTCTTCTCGATGACAAGAAAGCCCAGATTTAACGTACACGCATACGTATAAGTCATATCCGGGATATCTGAAGCAGTTATCCATTGTTGAAGAGCCGACTTGAGTTTCCGTAAGAGCCAGAACATGTGTGGCTTCTCCGCCTGAAGGTGTTGATGGACAGAGTTTATATTGGAGGCAAGACCTCGTATATTTGTAAAGTCGGCTCTGAACAAGTTTCTCTGGTCTTCGGGCCTGTCGTCAGTGCGAAGTTGCTGCGAAGGACGGCTTCTGTTGTTAGCCTGACGAGGAGCGGCAGCACAATTCTTTAAACAAACTGCGCTATTAATGTTCCCCCCGGACCACCTGGCAGCCGGAAATCCGAACGGCCAGGTATTTTACCTCCGGAATCTTTTGATCCTGGGAAGAGCCATTGAGCATTTTTTACTTTTAATTAATCCAATTTGTCACTTATGAGAAACCGGGAACATCGGCCCAGCGACGGAACATGAGCCGTGAGGCCATTTGGCGCCGCCTATTTTCGGGAACCTATTTCTAGTTTCCCGGAAATATTCCGATGTGGGGGTGATTGCACCGCGGGCGAAGCTAAGTGACTGCACTTCTCCCCCCTGTGGCTGATTGCAGACCTAATAGTACATGGATGCACCGTCTTCGGTGCAAGGTGTACCACCACCTCTGGGCGATGGGGTCGCCACATCCCTACGCCTACATGTGCGTGTTTAATCTATGAACTTTTTTTTTGTAATGGATACGCATGATCATTTCCTCGCTTTATTGATGGACCCTAGACCGACACAACGATTTCCTGGACGTCGTTGGAGCGACAACCTGCCGTATGGCTTGAGCTTGCGCGGCGCAAGAGGTGAGCGTGCCTTGTGCGGTTCGATCGTCCATCCATAATTTGGATACCACCTATTTTCTGACACTCATTCGTCTGTCCTATACGGGGTATTTTGACCAGTCTCATTATGATATATCTTCCCCAGCACAGATGGCGACTGTAATCGGGTCTCGATGATTGTGACATCTGTTGGTGGATAGCTTAATATGGTAGATCGGATGAAACAAGAAAATCGGATGTATCTCGTATTATCATATTTGTAGTGGCAACGCCGCATTGGTTCCTGATCCTGATCTGATGTGCCCGTGTTCCCGAATCCAAAACTTCAAAGTCAACATAAGAGGTGCTAAAAGTTGTTACAAAAATACAGTACGATCAAGGAGAAGTAAATAAACGTTTCCCTATCGAACCTGAGTACAAATGCGTCGCTAGACCAAGTCGATGGTGCGCCGTGGATGTATCCTTTTGGCTGTATTTTGTTTTTTAGTTAGCACTTCGCTCCGAAGACGAATTCTATGAACCCATCCGATCACATTGGAGACTCAGACGAAGCTTCACGGTGAGTATATTGCCTCTTGTAGACCGAAAAAGTACACCTACGTCCCTCTACGCAGTTTTCCACACTTTCCAGAAAGATTTCCGCTAAATTTAGAGGTTATGTTGCTATACCCAATCTTGTTTGTCATTGCCAAATTGCCATCGTCTAAAATGAGAAGAACACGCGTTTCAGTTCAGAATAATAAGCTTTTGTATTGTTGGGACGGTTCTATATCGTAGTTAGAAGTGTTTTATTACATTTTTCAGTATTTGATTTCCAATGATCTTTGGAAAATGTGGTGTTCAAAACTGGTATCAATGGACCAAGACTGTGAGGTGGAATGCTTTGGTCTTTTGTATTTAAGAGACATGTGAACTAGAAGCTACTTAAAAACTCTTTTTAACACAATACTATAGGCTGTTTCTATAAATTTTCTTTCAATATGATGAATTCAATATGAGTGGTACATCTGATTTGGATTTTTTTAACAATATAAGCATGAGATATGTGATAAATATGTTTTTTAAGAAGATAATATCAACTGCAATGTCCAATATTCTTTTGTCTGTTTGTATCTGATCTCTTTGGCATTTTGATTATTGTTATGTAAGATAATTTTGGATATATATATCGGGTTCATTCCATGATAGTATGCAATGAAGCCTTTTGTTAATATTTTTACAATTAAAGACATTAGTTTATCTTCACTAAAAAGAAATACATGCAAGATGAGTTTTTCCTTCTTTTGAGTTGCATCTTGTCTTTATGAGACAGAACTAACAAGTAAACATAGTTGACTAGTCTTACTTATTAATACATGTAAACTATTTTGTCTTCCTCTAAAATTTTGTTTTAATTTGACAATGTTAATCAGTAAATAATTAATTAACAAACTGATATAAACTTGGTGGTATTATATTTACCTACCGACTATAAACCTAGGTTAGGTTATTTACCTATTTTTTTTGTTTTTAAAGAGATGCCAATGATGCCATAGAACTACATATACAATTATGCTCTCTATAGGCCAAGAGTACTATTTTTAATATTTCATTAATGATATTATCTATGTTCGAAGTCATATTGATTATTGAATTAACCATCATTGTAGGACTAATCCAGAAGCATCGTCGAGCAAGCCAGAGGGTGTTGAATCTGAGGCAGATTCAAACCAACCATCTGGAGAAAATAAAGACGAAGTAATGAAACGGGCAGCAGCAAAAAAACTCATAGAGAGGTACTTTTACCAGCTCACTGATGGTTGCGGCAACCCTAGCTGCGATAATAAGTACTGTGCTTCCAGTGGAACAGTAAGTTGAAGAAAAAATATTTCAAAATTTTCCGTAATGTTTTAGGAAATTCTGACTTAAAACTTAACTGGCATTGATGAACCCTAATCAGAATCGAAACAGCAATATGATCAAGTTGATATCTGATTTTACCTTATTCTATGGTTATTAAAAAAGAAATATGTTATGTATATTGTCTTCAGCTACATAATATCTTACAAAAGTAATAAATATGACTTGATTCTGTCAGTAGTGTTTTTGACAACTATTAATTCAAGAGAACCACTGTTAAATCAAGCTGAGCTAGGCCTGAAATGGAAGGTTGGCACCAAAATCAAGTTCTTAACAGGACATAAGTAACAGCATAATAAAAAATCAGGAAGTACAGAAAAATACTAAGGGAACTTATGGCCAAGAAACTAGTATAGATGAGAAAATCCCAAGAATTCCCAAGATTTTCTCATCTATTTTAGAAAAATATATAGGTCGCAACAAAAGTGTCTGATCCCAAAAATTAGTGAATGGACCTTGAACAGAAAACAATTTGAAAGCCTGTGGAAGCATAGCAGCCATGAATATCAAGGAAGCTGGAAACGAAAGTCTAATTTATCTCTAATTTGGTAGAATAATTTCAGGTTGACAGTTGCTCCTTAATTTTTTGCCAGATTTCAAAGTCAGCTCTTTCCTGTTAGAATATGAACACTTGAAAATTTTGGTGCTATGATATTTTACAACTTAAAAAGTTGTCTCTCTTTAAAACCTATTAAGATATTTCTTGCTGCATTTGGCAGTGAAGCCCCAAGTTTGAAGACTGTATGGCTGGTCCAACAAATTCAAATTGAAAAAGAATACCTCAGCTATGAACTGTGACAATGAAGGCCAATTTTCACAGTTTCTGATGAAGATATTGCTGCTGTTTGAGAGATGATTGATGATTGGAATGACTGCAATAAATTCTAAACATCATACATGATCAGTAAAGAGTTAGAAAAGTCTGTTATTGTTGGGGTCGCCATAATCTCTCAGAAGCCCAAAACCAACATTGTGTTGAATGGTGCCATCAAACTCTCAAGAAATATGATTATGGTAGGATAAGGGAGGCTATACTATAACTGGTGATGAAACATGCACATTTGAACTTGTACCTAAACGCCATTGGGGTGATTCATTCATTCAAACAACCATAGGGTGATTCCAACTTAATCACAATCCAGTTAAAGTGACAGGAAAAAATGGGGGCATGTTTTTTGGAAAAAGTGGACTTGTTACCTCATTTCCTTTGGGGAATCAAGGAACATAAGTGCTCTGTGGTACTTCCCAGCCTGTTTGCCTCAAGTATTTGCAAAAACTTGCTTACAGTGTTCTCAAAGCAACACTGTTTTGCATCACGACAATGCTTCGTCCCACTCAACGCAACAAACAAGAAAGTTTTTTGAGTCTAAAGTAAAATTACTTCCAGATTTGCCCTACAGCCTCGACTTATTACCATGTTATTTGTTTTTGTTCCCAAAGTTGAAAGATAAAATCTGTGATGGCATTTGTTCTACTCAATAATGATGTTATTGTGTTCAAAAACCTAGCTTATGAAGTGACTCAAGAACAGTGACCTTCTTGTTTTAATGATTGGTTTTACAGAATGAATAACTGTATTGATCTTGGGAGAATACTTTGAAGAAAAGTTATTTTTTTCCATTATTCTCATTTTGTCCAGAGTTTGTTATGCTCATCTTGATTTTAGTACAAAATCTTAATAAGCACAAATCTGTAAATACAGTACTCTAATTTCTGAACTGTGTTGGAGAAACAGTTGCAGTTTACAGAAACTGCATTTAAAAGCTTACTTTCTTTTTATGGCTTCAAATTTATTAGCTACCAACGAATTAGAATAGGTTAAAAAAAGCAACATCCATGCTCTAACAGGCATGTGAGTGTTCCCAAGATCCTGTTGTTATTATTTACTGTGTTCACAAACACTATGTTAATTTTTACAGAAATACGCAGGATTTAAATCTTGTGGAATTGTTTAAAAACAGTAATTTAGCACTTATGCACTGCTGAAGCCCAAAATTGACTGAAAACTATAACAATTAACCCGAAACGATCAACCAAAACAAAAGTTGCAATTTATGTTATGCCACTATAATAGTGCTGTTATTTTTTGGGGTTCTTTACCTGCTGTCTCTCGTCGTGATATACAAAGGATATACGGGTTTATCAGCGATTCAGCGGTCAGTGTACCACAAACAAAAACCTTGTTTACTTCTTCCAACCTAATCGAATTCGTTGTTAGCTACCAAGTGGTACCGTTTTTGTAATTTAATCTTATTAACGTCTGTCAAGGTTAAAGGGTGGGCACATCAAACCACATCTGTAGAAATGTTTTTCAATGTTCTTAATCTGTGGTCAAAACTAGCAGTTTCCATTCGGAATTTTAAAGTTAACCCTCAAATCGCCATTGACAAAACATAAAGATGTTAGACCTATCTCCAGATTCGGCGAAAATAGGATTGATACGACAATGCACATAATTTGAGTGTTCTTCAAATTGTGACGTCAAGACGTACTGCAAAAACGCACTGTCTTCGAATAGGAAATGGAAAGTGTAAGGCGTTTCTCATAGTTTACAGGAATAAATTAAGACTTAAAGGTTAAAGGCGCTTCTCGAGATATGCCTTTCATACAAATATTTGGTGGTACTATAAGGTGGACCTTGGAGATACGCCTTAACGATGTGTTCAATAGTGCGATTATTGCGAAAACGAAACTCAGTTTTTACTTGACTGAACGCGTTTGGAATACGATTTTACACACCTAATCATGGGCAAACTGGGAGAGAGAGAAGAGTGCCATCTCTTATACAATTCAAAAAGCTGTGCAATGAGCATTCTCAGCTTATTGCAGTATTCCACGCGACGAGCAAAACCCTTTAAATTTAATGACTTCAAAACATTCAGCGGAAACCTTAGATTGCGTTCAATTCGGGTTGACGATGAAGGCAATCCATTCAAGTGGACGGATATATTTGAGATCATGGTAACCAAAACACAAAAAAGATACATTAAGTCAAGTCCCGAAAGTGATATTTTACGGGATGAGTAGGTAGGGCCAGCCGTAGGCGAGTCCTGGAAGCTTGTGAGCCCCGTAAAATCACTTTCGGGCAGCGTTACGTACAGTATTTTTTACAAAATATTAAAAAACAATAGGGATAGATATTATATACTACTTATCAACATTACAGCCATCCAGAAAATAGAACTTTCGGTATAATTTATTACTTTCGGTACAATTTGTGTAAATTTTCACTTTCGATTTAATAAATCATACCGAAAGTTCTATTTTCGGGACGACTGCAGAAAAGACTATTTTTCAACGTTGGCCATTTAGAAAATATATATAATAAATAAAAATATAATCATTTAATGGCGCTATGTGTTGGAGCTACCTCGGTGACAAAGCTACCAAAGTACGTGCACTTTTATAAAAATTTACCTCATACAACTGAATAGATGGTTTGGTTCCAACCTCTTGAACCAAAGATTGTGTGCTATAGTTATGTTTAATCACAGTTACTTTTTGCATGGCTATTCTAGTTTGAGTCTCCTTTAAAAGGATTGTTGTATGCACTAATCGGTATATTAGCTATTTATTTTAAGATTGTTTGCCCTAATAGTTGCCGCTCAGCCTTAAGGCTTGTGCATCCCCGGTGAAATGGATCAAACAGTCCCATTCTTCTTTGCAAACTTTGAGATGCATTGGACTATGCTCGTCTTCTGTTCTGGCCTGCTTTCACTCAGGCAGGGCAGTCAAAGATAACATGCTTAGTTATTTCATCTGCCTCACCGCACTAACTGCATAATGAATTTGCCACTTCAATCCCCTGCCTTTGCAGATGTGTAATGAACGTCCAATGGCCAGTTATAAATCCAACCACCATTCGTAGTTCCTTCCTGCTCAATCTGAGAGCGTCTGCGGTATTAGAACACAAGTGTCCTCTCAGCATTCTCTTAGACTGAACATTCCCCACCACCCTGTACCGGCGCTTCTGGTGCTAATTTGACATCCATCTGGTGACAGCTGTCCATACTATGTTATCTGATATACCATATCCTGGTTCTGACCCGATGAGAGGGAGCCCTGCGCCTTCCTTGGCGTGCCTGTTGGCGTCTCATTACCACCTACACCTATATGACTAGGCATCTAATATAATATTACCTTGTTGGTCCTTGCCAGTGTCTTTAGGGTATTATGGCAGTACCACACTATTTTTGAAGTATAGCGCTGACTTGCTTAGCCATCAGAGCCGCCCGGCTGTCCGTTTTTGTTGCTGCATCCTTTATCTAATATCTATGCATAATTTGCCGCATCCCAAAATTGCGGCTATTTCTGCCTGGCAAACGGTAGCCAGTTTACCTTACGTTCCGCCCAGATCTACCACCTATATGCCGTATATGCCTCCTCCTGTACCTGATGAATTTTTGGGAGACATCAGTGTGCCAGGGAATACCATTCGACGTATGTCGAGGTCATCCTAGAGCTTATTCCGATGTGTCATTTAGGTTGACCCTGTATGGGATCTCGGTGCCCACGATTCCTGGCATTCTGTTGGGTGGCATCTCAAACTAGCTTGAAACTATTATTAAAATTGTTAGAAGCTGTTGCATTTTGTTTTTGTTCAAATTTACCTATGTATGATAATAATGTTCTGTAGGTGTATTTCGTAAATTGAATGAATACTATGTTTTTAAGTTATTTGATATAATTATATTTCTTCAAATATCGAAGGCTTCTAGCCTTTTTCCTGTAAGATCAATAAGGGCGTACCTTGTAAGTAGCACCAAACGTAATTTCTAGTCGCGTTACGTATAGGCGTATCTGAAATAAAGCGTTAAAAAATGCCTTTACAGTAATTTTTTCACAATTTGGGTTGTGCATCTCATTAGTCCTACATTGCTTGAAATTACCCCCAAAAACAAATATTCTTGGTTTAGTATTTTTTGACTTACGCTTAAAATAGTATAGCACATTTCTTTGAATCGCTCTCCCGAAAAATCGTTAAAAGTGAGATACGCCTTTACGGATTATCAATGGCGAAATGACTATGATTTCAAGGTAGTAAACGTTACTTTCAGATTGCTAATATAAAGTCTCAAAACTATATTCCCTTTAAGTTTTGTGTAAGTTTCATCAAAATCTGTTCAATTATGGGGCATAAAAAAAGAAAGTACTTATTTTAATTTACATCATCAATCATAAATCATAAATCAACTATAACACCCTTTAAACCATTTTAGCTAAAACCACTGACTCCAGATGAAGCTGCTGCACAAGCAATACAACTATTCTCACAAGACGCGAGGCTGTGTGAAAGACATCCAAATAAGATAGCGAGGAAACAGGGAAATGTACTGAATGATAAAAAAAGTGATGCTGATCTTGTCAGTCCACAAGGCGATATACCCACAAATGATGTCTCTCAAGCTAGTGATACAGATAGTAAAAATAATCTAAGGTATAACACAGGTATGTACTTTGTGTGCACATATAAACTTTTTTGATGACACGATACTTTGATATAATTAAAGGATAATTAGTTACAATATGTTTATAAAAAAAACAGCCAAGAATATATTCTATAAACCAAAAATTAATTTTAAGTGACCACCAAAAATGTATACAAACAATGCAAAATCAAAACAACAATTTCATATTTGGAATTGTAATAATATTGAACATCTTTTTATTAAAAATGTATTTATTGTTCACAAGATTCAGGTTAAACTAACTGCCTTTGTTATCAGGTTATATTTGGAACAAAGTTCAGCTATTTTTAATTTCTTCGAAAATTTTGGCACAGCCTTGATACAACTTTTTGAAATCTATTTTAAGATTTGATGATTGTTTTTACGGGAAATAATTAATTGAGGTATCTGAACTTTCATTTGTAAAACGTTATTGTACTGGGTTCAAGTTTGGCAGTAGATTATAATATGAGGGTTTTGCTGCGTACATTGTCACATAGAGGGTGTATCAACGACGTGTGAGTGGAGAATAGCTGCTTCTGTATTTGATATAGGAAAAAATGTATCGGAGGCGATAAAATCTATGTTACAAAAATATTTACCAGTACACAATGTGTCCAATAAATGTGTGACTTATAAAATTTAAATTCTTTTAAATAGAATCCCCTGTATATTATTGCGTATTTGTCTTTCTTTGTCGATTATACTGTGACTGTGTTTCCACATGATGCTTAAAACGAACCGTTTGGCGCAAACCACCATTTTTGTCATAGGTAGATGTTAGAAAAAATTAATATTGCTGTATGCATAAAACATGAAGAACAGAAGGCTGTGACTTTGCGGTATGACTAAGGATGAAATGTGTCAGCTTATGTAGTACTGCGAAATTTGACTTTTGCTTGTACGTGGTGATATCGGTAGATTAATTAAGGAAACTTCAAACACAGGTAACTTGATTTTTCCAAATGACAACGCCTATTTTTTTGTATACGGTTGAATGTAAAATTTGATAGCCTGTAGCGTTGTCGATATCAATTTCTTGCAGTATCCATTTTATTTCAAATTTTCGGTCGGTCGGCAAAACAGTGACAATCTGACAAATTATGGACTGTCCACAGTGCTAACGCTTAAGGCCCGGTCAAACACAGGGCGTTCTAGAACGCCGTAACGCCGCGTTCTATAAACGTAACTATTCAAGTTGCTGTTAGTTTTATATGAAAATTCAATTTCTAGTATCTTCCACTTTAAAAGTTGAATAGGAATATGATTGTGCAAACAAATAATCTGAACTTCAACATTTTCTCAGTTGTGGTCTGCTTTTGTAACTTGATACAATTTGAATAAGTGTTTTGATTATATTCTATATAAAATCTCAATTATTTTTATTGTTAGAATTTACGTTGAACTTTCAACTCTTCTGAATTCTGTGAGATCTTTTCACATTGCTTTTGTTACTTCTGTCATATGATAACTAAATATTTTCATCTGTTTCAGGTTCTGTACCAACAATTTTAACTGAACAGACCTTGTACAATATAATAGACGAATGTGAGGCAAATGATAGTTATTCTCCATTGATAAGGACGTTAGGAGAGATATTTAGTAGTATCGAAAACTTATCTAGGAGTTTTTTAGAGGAATCTACACCTACAGATGAACCTGTTATGATTATAGAAAGCACAGGTAATAATATGTTATTATTGGAATACTTAAACATGCGTTCATGTGGCGATTATTATTTCATTTAGTGATATTCATACTTCCCTAGCTACAATAGTTTTTTTCAAATATCCCAATGTAGGGAGTTTGGGAGACATCCAAGGTTATTGGTATTCATAAAATGCTTTTGTTTTCCCCACAAGATGTTATTCTTAAAAGACCTTCTTTTGACCTGGTATTATCCACTTATCCAGTACTAGTGTCCGACCGAAACTACTTTTTACGGCCGAAACCGAAACTAAAACCGAATTTCGGCCTCCGTCTCAGTTTCGGCCGAAACCGAAACATCAATATAACGTCAGTAATTTTTTCGTGGATATAAAAATGAATAACGTTTCATCAGCATTATCACACCTTATTCCAAATAAATTATTTATACTTTTTGAAATAAGAAGTTAATCTGAACCAAATATCAACTATTTTATATTTATATTACTTTTGTATCTACTAAATAACATTCCAAACTTTGGTCAATATTTATGACACTGTTATCAATTAGATGCCTTAAAACTAAATTTCTGAAGCACCTACATGCTAAGTACAACTACTAAGCATTTTTGAAAGTAAGGAGCTTTCTCTAAATTTAAGAAACTGTTGTGAGCTTCATTGAGCTACAGCTATTGTTGACTATCAGTATTCATAACTGAACAATGTAATACTGTAACATTGTAAGCGAGAAACAATAATTTATCAACTTTGCAAATAGCTTCCTCAGTCTGAATAAATTTGACTAGTAGCATTAAGTAGTCATTCAGTGGAAACAGTCGTCGGTAAGGAAGACGTGAATTTTAGGGGAACCTTTTGAAATGGACTGAAATTCTAGTGAGTGAATCTGCGTTTCTTTGAAAGTTTGGCTCCGATAAGTAGGCTTCTTAACTTGTGATAAGTTATTACCATCATCTACCCAGCAAAATGACACTTCTTCGCTTGAAGATTAGTGCTCCGAGGGCGTCCGATCGCAGCGCCAAATCCATCGAATTTAGTTTCAGTTCGGCTGCCGTCCAGCCGAAACTACGGCCGAAACCCGTTTTTTGGCCGAAACTAGGCTGAAACCGAAACCGAATGTTCGGTCGGACACTATCCAGTTCTTTCCAAACTAGCCGGATATGGCAGATGCTGTGATTTGATTTCAAAAAAAGGACTGATAGAAAAATTTTCGGTAGCAGTTTCAAAAGGGTGAAAAATTCAGGTATGACTGAGACTAAAAAATGTTGGAAGATATAACTGTCCAAAGCGTTTTACCCTCCCTGCATAGGTGCTCGTACTGCTATCATAATGGACTAGTATGATGAAGTTTTTTTATGGATGCATTTGATAGAGTATGACATAAGGCCCTCTTCATATTTTGCTGCGATTTTTTGAGCACGGGCAAGCCGAGAAAATTAGGAAAATAGAGGAATCCCCTCTAGGACCGTGACGTTGTGACTGTGACGTCACGGTCCTAGAGGGAAATAACCAATCGGAAGGAGGCTATTTGTGCCATGTTTGGCTGCAAACCAGGGGACGATGTGGCAGGCGAAGATTACGTTGCCAATCTTCGCAGAAGAATGGACAAGCCCCATGAGGAAGTTCGGCATAATATTCTCACGGCAAGCGATCGCATGAAGATGACGTGCGACGTAGGGTCCAGCGAAACGGCGTACCAATCCGGAGGCCTGGCCTGGCTGTACAACCCTCAGAAGCGCCGTGGCTTGTCACCGAAGCTCCAGAGTTCCTGGGAGGGCCCGTATGAGGTCGTCAAGAAGATCAACGACGTAATCTATCGCATCAAGAAGGCCAACGGTGGAAAACCCAGAGTCGTACACTTCAACAGGTTGGCTCCGTTTGCTGGAGATAATGCCGAGGCGCAAGTTAGAGAACTTGAGCAACTCCACCCAGAGCTGAACTTCAAGAATTTCATGGCCACTCACACTGGTACGGCGAAGTCTAGGTTTGGCGTGACTCGTGAGGAACATCGAGATTTGTTCACGGTGCCGGATGAGTACGCGTAGGCTCATTGTGTTGCAAGAGACCTCCGGATGTCCCGAGGGATTACCAGTGAATTCCAACGTCTGTTTGGCCAGGCGGACGAGCTGAAGAGACAGTGTGGACGAGTCGGACAAGTTTTGGAGTTACGAAGTGAAGAGAGGCGACTCTACTACTTGATTTCGAAGGAGAAGTCCTATCAGAAACCGACGTACCGGACTGTATGGGAGGCACTCCTGGACCTCAGAGAGAAGCTGCTAACTGCAAATGTTTTGAAACTGGCGATTCCTAAGCTAGCTTGCGGACGGGACGGCCTGGATTGGCGGATCATCCGAAACATGCTAGAAGTCCTCTTCAGGTTCACGGGAATTGAAATTCTGGTCTGCAGCTGGAACCTGAGATGACCGACAGAACAGAGAACCGTGGATTGCTTCTTTTACCAAACTTCTGGCTGCAAGAAGGGCGTTCTGTGTCCATTCAGACATGAACGTTTCGGGGACGAAACGGCCTTAAGGAGGGGGCAGTGTGCCAGTCCGGCCCTGTCTCTTTCGAGAAAATCGGCCGAGAACGCGGACGGGAAGTGGATGGAATTATCTGGACGCCGAGAACTTTTCTAGAGCCGGAGATCCGTACGATATATAGATAGCGCATCGGACGGCCGGGCAGACAGTGAACAGTGTTCGGTACAGTAGTGGTAATCCGCGATATACAAGTGGCGCGCGAAAATAAATGAACTGTGACATACATTAGTGAAGTGTAGGACAAATATAAATTAGTGTAGTGACTCAGTGACTGTAGATAAATTAGACTGTTAATTATTAGGTTAGGCATAGTGTTAGTGCAAATAAATAGTTAAATCCGTACCAAATGTTTTCTTGCCCAATCAAACTAAAGACTTGTAACATTAGGTTAACTTGAACGCCATACTGTAGCTCTTGGGTTGTCATAAATATCAGGTACTTTGGGAATTAATGAGTGAGAAGAGCTGAGGAAGTTAACTTTGCTTTATTATTGATAGAAATATTGGATTTGTTTACCTTTTAGGTGTGGACTGTAAACCATTAAAAAAAGAAGAACTTCGCTGGCCTCGAGGTTTTGACCCAGATAAGGATGAGGACACTTATGCACACAGGCCCAGTGAAGATGGCGGTGGTGGTGGTGGTGGCGGTGTTAACTCACGTCTTACACCGGTAGATGTCCCCGCAGTAAGGTAAACAAATTGCTTGCTCTCATCATAATTTGAGTATTTTCAGAATTAAATAGAACATGTTTTGTAATCTTGTAGTAGTAATAGTAGATACCTTTATTATTATTATTAGCAAAATGCTACATATAAGTTTACAACTAGGTCATCATGGCACTGTTTAAAACAAAAAACAATTTATTTATGTAAATCATACCGCTACTTATCCACATATAAAATGTGGACATTAAAAAAAGATATACAATCGCAAGTTCGAGCACACGTTGAAGTTTCCTGAATTATATTAATTACGTTTGATTAAATAACTCAAATAATAGTTCCTTGAAGACCCTTGTAGTCGGAGAGGTACCGTCAAGTTTTTACGGGTGATCATACTGAGAATTTATAGTATCTTGTTGATTGGTTTTCCGTATAAAAATGAGGAAAATGTATGTTAGATTACGCGACTCCGTGTGATATTTTGAGAGCCTGCGTAAGTCGCAAAAAATTTGTTTCGGGGTATTTTACTGAAGTTGAAAATTTGCAGATAGTTGATTAAATTTTCATCACGAAAAAATATGTTAGCTGCAAAATTTCTGTAACATGTTAGCTGTGCGCTTGGTCATGTAGAGCATGTATCAACGATATGTGAGTGAACAATAGCTGCTTCCCTATTCAAGATGGAAAAAATTTAGAGGGCAATAAAATCTATGTTCCAAAAATATTTACCATTTTACAAGGTGTCCAATAAATAATGTGTGACTTATCCAAGTTACAATTTTTTAATAGCATCCTCTGTATATTATTGCATATTTGGATACTTTGGTCGATCATAGTGTGACTTTATGTATCGCACATGGACATGATACTTAAAACGACCCGTTTAGCGCAAATCACCATTTTTGATATATGTAAGTAGATGTTAGAAAAAAAATATATCTCAGCATACATAAAACATACAAGGCTGTGCCTTTGAGGTGTGACTAAGTATGGAATGTGCCAGCTTACGGAGTACTGCCCACCGACTATTAAAACAAATAGACCCCTTTACTCATTCATGGATTTCAGTTCTTCTCATTGCACACATGAGTCGGGCCAAACGGGGGCAAAATACGGCGAAATGTCAACAAAATTGACCTTGAGCGACCAAATTCCACAAATGTCATAGGCGTCCCATAGAAACGGCAATGTGGGTAGCGAAATTGTAACATTGTTCAAGAAATGTATTTTTTTGGAGTATTGAATTGTAAAAACTAGAAAGCCTGAGACCACAGTATAATAAGTGTGACAGAGTTAATAAACAAACCAGTATGAGAAAGTTTATCAGTCATAAATACAGGGAGGTGAATTATGACAAAAAAAATGTTAGAGTAATATAGGTAATCATTTTTATTCACTGGGTGCGAGTTGAGGTTGAATTATCAATTACTTTGCAGTAAAAGAGAGAGAGAGAGAGAGAGAGATAGCGAGAGATACCGTGCGAAACAGACACACGACAGAGATAGCGAGAGATACCGTGCGAAACAGACACACGACAGAGATAGCGAGAGATTCCTAGAGAGAGGGGACAAAGATACACAGAGTGAGAGAAAGATATAAAGAGAAACAGATTGAGAAAGTCACACAGCGAGACAGAGCCAATGAGAGAGAGAGAGAGAAAAGAGAAGAAAGAGATACAGAGAGAGAGAGAGAGACAGAGATAATGAAGAGAGGGGGGTCAGAAGAGAGAGAGGAGTGAGAGAGTTGAGAGGGAGAGACGGAGGGAGGAGGGAGAGACAGACAGATAGGAGAGAGAGTGAGGAGATAAGAGAGAGAGAGGAGATAAGAGAGAGGAAGGAGAGAAGAGAGAGGAGAGAGAGGAGAGAAGAGAGAGAGAGAGAGGAGAGAAGAGAAGGAGAGAAGAGAGAGAGGAGAGAAGAGGGAGAGAGAGGAGAGAGAGAGAGAGAGAGAGAGAGAGAGAGAGAGAGAGAGAGAGAGAGGAGAGAGAGAGAGAGAGGAGAGAGAGAGAGAGAGGAGAGAGAGAGAGAGAGGAGAGAGAGAGGGGGGGAGAAAAGAGAGAGGGGGAGAGAAGAAAGAGAGAGAGAAGAGAGAGAGAGAGAGAGAAGAGAGGGAGAGAAGAGAGGAGAGTGAGAGAGGAGACAAGAGAGATAGACAGACATATTTATTAACAATTTTCTCTTACACTTAACTTCGTTACAACAATAACAAGATATATTCCAAGATCAACATTTAAAAATATAAGATACAAATTAAATATAAATGAGTAATAACACTAATATTAACATATTGAACGACAGGCTTAGATTATTATTGATCCACATGAGACCTTACACAAGCTATTGGACAAGTCAAAGGGGAAACATTCACAGCTGAGATGTATTAATCTACAGAGTAGACACACATGTTTGATACATAATAAATAATAACATCTTTATCTTGTTAGTCCACTATTGTTTTTTATTTCATCAGCTTCCTATCTTTCTTCGTTCTTGCTGGTAAGGCGAAGTCGTCACTCGACAAATCAGTAATGTAAAATTTCTCCTTCTGAAAAAAATTGTATTATTTAATTGCATTTCTCTTTACTCAAGTATATCCAGAAGGGGAGAAATGTGTTAGGGCGAACAAAAAGTCTTGGATAATGAATCTACGGACGTTCTCTACTTGTCCATTCTTCTGAGTAATTAATGTTGGAGCTATCATCGTATTCCAAATTTCTATAGTAACACATTGCCCTAAATAGGTTTTTAATCTAATCGTAAAGCAAATTAGTCACTGGATAAAGACTATCTGAGTACATTGTATAACTTAAGGATTACCTACACTCACAGAAAGCCCCTTGTTACCAAGGTTTTATTTGTTTCATAAAGCAGATAACTAAAGTATTTGGGACTCAACCATAACATTTGGATTTTTTCAAAATTGCAAAGACGATGGCAGCACTCTCACCTTTTTTTACTAGGGATCCTTCTGCTACTGAAAGAAGTGTCCAATGTACTAGCATTTGAATATGTCTTAAGCACCTTTGAGGAAGACTAGAATTGATCCAGCAGCTCCAGCCTAAAACAAATCAAGTCTTACAGCTTACACATGGAGTATTTAAGGAAAACACGAAACAATATAAAATACACAATAACTACCAACAAAGTACATTCATATAGATAAAATTTGCATGCATGGTGTTTTTTTACTCCTGTGTCATCGGTATCCACTGCTCTGGTCACTGCCTTGTAGGCTTTACAAGAGGATACAATATTTTTTAATCCTTGCTTGCTTCTACTTCACATTTCAAATGTTTCCCACTGAACATTTTCTAATAACAGGTTTCACCCCAATGTATTTATATTATTTAAATGTACCCTGACCATGCACTGTAATCTTGACAAAAAATCAACCAATTATAATCAATAAATCAATCAATTAATGTCTAACTCAAATTGTTCCCAGGGTTTCAGGTGATCTTCAAAAATGGAAGTGCATTGAAAGATTTAGTATTGCTAAAGGTTATTTATCTATGGGTTTGAGGTTACAGTATCTGTGGGAGTTGTAATATGACCAGAATGTTTCAAATACAGGGAAGTTTCATTAACTCACCTTGTTATAGCCTTCCAAATATTCTGACACAGCCACTGTACTTGCATCTGATCTATTATCATGTTCTGCTAACGAGTTGCTGAAACATAAATAAATATATCATTATTTGGAAAATGGGCCTTAGGACACAATGGAAGCATAGACATAGGTTTTTTAAGGAGAAAGGATCTATGTATATAATTAATATATTATTGAAAAAGTTACCATTATGATTAACAAATCAATCAACTTGGGAGCCAGATGATTTGCTTCCTTTTAGGATTTTGAAAGAAGATGTCTGATTTCAATTTTTTTCATGGTTACGCATGGTTTTCAGTAATATGCTGAAGGATTTACTATTGCGGAGGCTATTCCAATTCTTTATTATTTATTAATTAGTGTTTATTAGTAATTTTTGCTTGAAGACAATCTCAGACAGTTATTGGTCTGTTAGTTTCAGCTTACAGTATTGCTGGAAGCCATACATGATCTATCACCTAATATAACAAAACATGCTAATATAGGGTGGTGTTAAGAGCTCACCTTTTTTTGAGACTACCTTCTGTTGCAGTCGCTATACTTGCATCTTTAGATCCATCGTCACAAATTTCTGCTGTCCAGGGCTGAAACATAAACCCAGTTTCCATTAATTAAAAAGTTGGGTTAAGCAGCAATTAAAAATAGATACAAGGAACTAGCAAGTTTTTTTAAACAAGGAAGGTTGTAACTGGTGATATATGCATACATAAATGCTTTAAAGACATACTTTGAGCAGAGGACATACTTTATATATCAGCCACAGATAAGCATCATAGTTAACATTCATGTATCGTCCAAAACTACCTTAATCAATTAAAAAAATTAATTTTCAAACTAACGAAAAGAATATTTTAAAACAAAAAATCATTCCATAGAGGTTATTTTTGCCTATACTCTCACTAATTGAATGCTTTAATTGAAATATTTTTTATGTTAGCCTGTTGTTTACAATTAACTTTTTTATATTAAATCTAAGATCCTTCAATTAGTTACATCATAATTATGTATTGTCAGTCTGTATACCATTCACCTTCCAGGGTAGATACATGAAGATAGAGCATCCTTTTTCAACACTTTCTCTTATCTGTCCTTGTGATGAATAGTCGGCCATGGATGAATACATCAGGGCCCAAACACGCCTGGAACACAATCCTGTGTCTTTGGGCAATGCAGTATTCTCCAAACATAGGCATTGTAACCAAATATTTCTGATGCCACTATTAGTGGATAGCCTGGAAACAAGTAGCAGCATATACTAAACCAATTAACAAACGAAAACAAAGAATGTTGTTTTCTCAATTTGAAAACATCAGTGGTTGAAGTAGCTTAGGAAGTAGCTAACTAAGGGCTATTTTTCACTGTATTCTGATACTATTTGACAAGATTTCTTAACAATCATCAAAAATATAGAAATATACACACAAAATACAAAAATAATGAGGTAAAAATGTTTACCAAGAGAAACAAAGTTTAGGAAAGGTTTTCACCACGCCAATGAACAGTAAAAATAATGCATTCAATAGACATTTTTTCAACTTACCGGTGAAAGGGAAAACCAGCATATTCTGGTTTATAGGAACATATCTTGCAGATATAGCACTGATTAATCATTTCTGCAGCACTTTTCACTACTAAATACACTCGATTTCAGATAAAATTAAAATGGAAAAATCAAGCTTCGTCAGCTGTGACAGTGTCAACGAGAAGTGTCAACTACCACTTGTCACTCGTCGTTGGCGCCTTGACTTTTGTATGAATGAACTTATAGTACTATCGCGTGCCGCTGTTGCCAAATGTCTTAGCGTGATCCTACAATTTGGGGAAAGTTCTGGGGTACGCATAGATATGCAGATATGCATAGATGGTTTTCCCTAGTTCTTGGGACCCCATCTTGTCAAAATCAACATCGCAATACTTACGAGGGGGGATCTGTATATGTATGCAATGAGCTGAAATGTAAATAGATATGTCTATTTGATTTAATAGTCGGTGGTACTGCCATATTTGAATTATTTTTGTACTTTGTGAAATCGGCAGATTAATTAAGGAAACTTTAATCACGGGTAACTTGATTTTTTGAATGGGAATGCCTAATTTTTTATACGGTTAAATGTAAAATTTTATAGCCTTACTAACGATATAGGATTGTTGATATTAATCTCTTCTTGTTTCCATTTTATTGAAATCAGCCCTTTTCGTCATCCCCGAATATCACCCCTCAGTCACCAGTGGCTGCCTCTACCTCTCTACCAAAGCTTCCCGATGTTAGCCTAGCTTAGGGACGTTCATTCCTCTGGTTGGATTCCATCGGATTCAAAGATCTCGTATGTCATTCCGCTTAGCAACTCACTTCGAATATTCGAAGGCAACTCAAATTGCGCAAGAAAGTGGCTTCTCTCTTTCCACAGTCCATACATAGGGAATCTTCTTCAACTTCTAATAGTGATAGATGTCGAATGAGCCTGCAGTGCCCCGTCAAAACACATTTTTATACGGAAAACTCATCGACAAAAATCTGTAAATTCTCAGTATAATCACCCATGAACATTTAATGCTGCCTCCCCAACGTATAAGAATTTGAGAAAAAAAACGATTTGACCGAAAATTTGAAATAAAATGGAAAATACAAGAGATTGCTATCGACAATCCTCATGAGAACAGCTATCAAATTCTACATTTAACCGTATAAACAAAATTAGGTATAATGGTAAATAACTTTGTAACATTTTATTGCCCTCTTAATTTTTGTATTTGAAACATTTTTCTTATCTCAAATAGGGAAATAACTATCGCCCACTAACACATCGTTGATACACCTTCTATATGATCATGCGCGCATCTAACATGTTACTCACACAAATTTGGCAGCCAAAATATTTTTTCGTGAAGAAAATTTCATCAACTATCTGCAAATTTTCAACTTCAGTAAAACACCCCGATTTTTTTTGCGAGTTACGCAGACTCAAAGTCTCAGGTCACTGACCTCGACCAGCGATTAGACATTTTTTTTATCAACATCACGAAAGTCTACAGTACAAAATCCAACCTCAGTATAATTTGATGCCACCTTCCAACCATTGGAAATGTTATACTGTGTAAGGCTTTCGCGGCCATCGTCCAATGAATTTGTGGTTCTTGGGTTTTTAGGCCGGCGTCGTTTAGCGTTAAAGCTTGACGTTTCGCCACCACGAGTGGATGGCATCTTCAAAAATACTACTATTTTGGAAGTCGCCGAAGTGAAATAGCTTCTGAAGATACCATCCACTCGTGGTGGCGAAACGTCAAGCTTTAACGCTAAACGACGCCGGCCTAAAAACCCAAGAACCACAAATTCATTAGAAATGTTCTTTGGCATCCTATGAAATGTGAAATACCAGGATGTAAAACGTAACGTTTCGAGTGGGTACCTGCTTTTATTTAGACTTGTTTCCAGTGTTGCCAACTGGATTTTACCGTTTTCAGTAGATGAGGCTAACGAAAATCAGAAGAAATCAGTAGAATTCTCATGATTAAGAAATCAACGCTTTTTCAGAGCGCTTCAGCGCCAGCCAACATGACTGGTCACTTCCGCTTTTGTGCTAACTGGTTATTCATTGGTGTTTTCGGCGAAGAAGCGTTTTTCAAGGGTCACTTGCCCTTTGGACACCACACTCCTATTTTGCCTGGTTTTAGACTCTTTTGTGGTGAAGTTGCTCCAGGAATTTTTTGTTTATGAAAATAATACAATGAAACAGAAATAAATCTTTATTTTTTAGAAATCAATATCACTCAACCACTCTGTTTTGAAATTTTGAGCATATTTTATCTTCTTGCTGAGTGACGATAGATTCTTTTCATTTTCAGAATCGCTATTATCATAATTATTTCTCTTTTCACTTAAAGAAATCAAACTGTAATTAGCTATTCGGATATAGCACACATTTTACAAATCTTACCTCATTCTGTTTGATCGTGATTTGTGAACGGAACACTTGAACACTTTTAAAGTAAAGATAACAAAAACAACCAACAACCCCTGTTTACAAACGTAAGATATTAAAACACGAAACACGCGATAGCGTTACCGTATCTGTGTGTGGATGGCCTTAGATGCACCAAGAAAACCGAACCCTGTTCCCTGTATTCTGTACACTACCAAGTCATGTGTTACAGTGGCTCGCTACTTCATGGCGCTGCCTGCCTAATAGTAGACGGGACGAGTGGAGGTGTCAGAACAATTATTACATACAGATTTCAGTAGATTTATAAATGAAACCAGTGGAAAAATCAGTAGTGACGCGGTTATTCAGTGAATTTGAAAATGGTATTCCATATATCAGTAGATTTCCAATACAAATCAGTAGATCAGTAAACTAAGGGTGAATTCAGTAGATCTACTGATTTTTCAGTAGGGTTGGCATCACTGCTTGTTTCCCTAATGTTTTTCTTTCTCATTTATACCTCAAATTCATGTTACATTCTTCACTTTCAGGAGGGCTTTCCGTGCTCTGTTTAATTTGAACGCAGCTATTTTCGAAAATGCGTTAGTCAATGCTTTAGTCACCCTGGCAGGGAATTTACAGATGGAGTTGCCTACAAGAAAAGAAGGCGATGGATATGATGATATAGTCAATGTATTGATAATTGTGTTTGAAATACCAGCATTAGGTAAGTATTATGTCACAGAATGTTTTAGATTTTTGAAAAAGTGGCTGTATGCGTTCAAAATATGCATGCCATCATTATCACTGTCACCGCGAATTAAAAAAAAACACTGTTGTGGTAGGTTGTCGCCAGGGATCACTAGTTCATACATATATGGCCTTCCCCTAACCAATATTTTCTAAAACTGATATTGGGACAGTAGTTCTAGGTTATTCACATATAAAACATCCAAGAAATGACAGTAGTAGAATAGCAGCGTCACGTTTTATCAGATTGCGATGCAGTTTACACTATCGTTTAAAGAAAACTCGGGAGTAAATTCATGCTTAGACCATAATTTTATTGAGGAGATAGAATTGAGAAAAAAGGTATCCAAAAGAAGTGACCTTTTAATTAAGTTGAGCAGTTTATTTTAAACAGGGTGTTTGAAATTAATGCTCCAATTTTTTATGGTGTATTCTACGTTGAAAATAAAACCCCAGTTTCCTATATAAACATATGTCCGGAGACGCTTCCTTTTCAGAGAGAGAGAGAGAGAGAGAGAGAGGGTAGTGTTGAAGTTCTAAGAAAAAGACTATATTTCTATCATGACTTTCAAACCATTCGGGATATTTTATTGACATTCTATACACAGCGATATATTTGAAAAATGTACCACTGTTTTTTTCCCTAAAAGAAAAATTATCTTTGTGATTCAAATTTCTTACGAATTGAATCAATTCGTAAGAAAATTGATCTCTTGACCTTTTTCTGACTTATTTGCCATTTTCAAGTAACAAAAAAAAACATTTTGGTGCATGGCGCAATCGAATATGTTAAGCAATAAACCCCTAAGGTTCAAATTATTTTTATGAGTTTTATTAGCAAGAAGTAAAGATCAGTTCCATAAACAGTGTGAATCGCTTGTTGTTGTTGTTGCTTGTTTTTTTTTTCTAACAGTGTCATCATCAATCAGTCATCAGACTATTATCTTTTCTGTTTGCCTTGAAAGAAATGGTGAGATTTTCCGTGCGAGAAATGATCAAAATGTACCTGATATACGAGAAGGCCCGTGAAAAATGAAAGATCTTGTCTATGCCGTATCAATTAGAATGGGGTATTTTCCGAATAAAATTTTATGACGAAGTGGTTTAAAATCCCCTCCAAAGTTCAAACAAAATTTTGCGCCAAAGCTTTGACGAAATAAATCTTAGCGTGAGGTAATAAGTCCTTCGTGGTGCTATCCTTAGAAAGTGACTCTAACTTTGTCGTCTGACCTCCTTTTCTCCATCTACAAACATAACCTCCGCTTCGTATTGACATTGACAGATGTTTGTTTACATCATTTCATCATGGTTAATTTAGATACCGTGACAGTCGTGGGACCAGGGGAGGATATGTATGGCATGACACTAGTGACAGGCTGTTAAAGAGTGACGAGTAAAATTGTGAAAACCAACTAGGAAACATTCTCAGAGCTAATTACATAATAATGCAAAAAATCGAATTGCAGTGTAATATAACATTTATAGTCTACAAACATGAACTTTTATTCAGTTAAAACGAGGGAAACTAAATGAATATAATACATAAAATTAAGTTCACATCCTCTATAATGTGTAGAAAAACTAGGCAAAATGTTAACAGCGTGACAACCTTGAATCTACGCATAATTCAAATTAATATAGTCACATCCTATCTACATCCGGCATAAAAATGACTTTTGATTGGTTGATTTCTTAGGCGGGAGGTGTAAGGGATTTAAATGAGCTCTTTTCAAAGGATGATTTTCAAACTCTATCTTTACTCCACGTGGGCAGAAAAAAATTGGGCAAACAGTGCCATCATTACAAATTAGATACAAGCAATCCATTTCAGCCATTAAACAGCCAATATTAGCAAGTTGGAAAATACCCCATTCATAGCTTGGAAAATACTCCATTCATAGCCAACTACAAGAACAAATCCTTGCAGCTGCTGAGGAAATTAGACAGATGTCTATAATTCATAAGAAAGTATAACATTTTGTGAAACGTCTCCGAGTTTGTATGGCAAAAACTTCACATCTTGAACAAGTTTTACGGAATTGACCTGTAGTAACTTTTTGCTAATAAAAACTTCACAAAAATAATGTGAAACTGTGTGTTGGCATAAAAATGGTTTTTTAATTGAAAACGGTGCATTGTTCAGAAAAAGTCGGAATCAAATTTATTCCGAATTGAATGGGGGGGGGGGATATCAGAAATAATTTTTCTTCTAGGATCAAGCAGTTTCTTAAAAAAATATTCCATACAAATTTTGTACGGGCATCACACTTTTTGTTTAAGTATTCTACACCAATAAATGTTTTTTGCTGCTGGGACGCAGTCCATAAAATATCAGTGACATCTGGATTGGTGTTGAAAATCGTGATAAATAACAGTTTTTTTTTTTAGAATTTCAACACTGTATCTCGGAAAAGAAGCGTTTCCGGACATATATACGGTTATAGAAGAAACGAGGGTTTATTTTCAATATAGAATATGACGTACAAATTTGGTGCATTAATTTCTGAGCACCTCATATAAAGCAATTTCCAGCACTCCCAAAATATGTTTGTTCATTACTTCATATGTCCCATCAGGTACTGGCGATTTCTTGGAGACAGCTCTCCCAGCAATATGTAGAGCGGTTCAGTGGCTGCCAGTAGACGTCCAAGCAAGGCTGGCCAGGAGATGGGCGTCTACGCCTAGTTGTTCAAGCATACGTAGTATTTTGGAAAATCTGCAGCAGTTGGTCACACTTAGGGTGATAGTAACACATCTTCAAAGGGATTTCTTTGCCCAAGATGAGAACGTCATCACATCAGCCACAAAGCTAATGAAGGTGAGACCGGTATTATAATTAGAAATATGTTTATTGTGTTTAGGATTACCATAAATGTATAAGAGATGTGCCGCCCTTCTACCGCGAAAGGCTGAAGGTATGTCCACCCTCGTGCACATATACAATTCCAACTTGATATTTAATGTGTATCTCAACAGCCAATTCGACATGTGTCAAGGCATATACAGGGTGACCGACGGGAACCGGACGTTTTTCAAATGTTTAGTATAACGCCGCTAGCGGTGGTAGGGAGGGGATTCAGGTATCTGTCGCCTTGCTGTATAATGCCTTTTTATTAGCTATGGAGCAGTGGACCGTATGTGCGTTTGTCACGCGTATGTTGAAAATGCTGAGCCGGTCACGGCCGCGCAGTGACTGTTCCGCGTTCATTTTAATCTTGGACACCACGATACTATTCCAATAGTGCCACGAAGACTGCGAGGACGCCAGAAAACGTCGAGCGGGTGAGACAAGCGCTTACTCGGAGCCCTCAACGGTCTGCACGAAGACACGTGCGTGAATTAAACGTAAGTCGTGAATCAGTGCGCATAATATTGAATAAAGGTTTAGCCTTTTATCGTTACAAGATGTGTATTGTTCAGCAGCTTAAGCCAACAGATTATGAGCAACGAGAAGACTTCGCCATTCGAATTCAAATTCTGGTTGGAGACCATGAAAGTGCAGTAATCGTCATTTTCATTCAAGCGGAAAGATAAACAAACAAAATTTCCGATACTGGTCTCCAGGTGGCTTTTTCTTCACAATCATTCCTGTTGTTCACAGACTGTTAACCCATCTGAGAATGGTATTGCGGCTTGGAATAATATCGTGGCGTCCAAGATTAAAATTAACGCGGAACAGTCGCTGCGCGGCCGTGTCCGACTCAGAATTTTTAACATACGCATCGTAAGCGAACATACGGTGCTCTACGGTCCACTGCTCCATAGCTACTAAAATGGCATTATACAGCAAGGCGACTTAGGTGCATGCCTTTTATGTAGTCTCACTCGCCACATTTCTGTGTATTTGCAGAGATATATGCGATTTTAGCTTGTGCCTTTCGTATTCACGAAATTCAGGGGCCAAGCAGGCGAATCACCATCTCCTCTGACAGCCAGGCAGCATTAAAAGCATGGAGTGCTTGTAGGTTTACATCAAGGCTCGTTCTGCAATGTAGAAAGGTCTTGGATGACATTTCGGCAAGACATCAGGTATCACTTATGTGGGTGCCGAGTAATGATGGAGTTTGTGGTCATGAAATGGTAGACGCGCTCGCAAGGCGATGGTCGAGGAATAATTTCCTGGGTCCTGAGACGGCTTTGGGGCTGGCAGCAGGTACTATTAGAAGGAAAACAGAGGTGTGGTTGCAAAATTAGCATCTTATGGAGAGGAATCTCTGAACACGCCCGTCAAGCTGGAGAATTTATTTTAGGGCCTCTGGCCAAGGTGGGGCGGTTCGGTCTCTCCCTGGATAGAAGCCGGCTAAGGTTACTTGTCGGCCTGCTATCTGGCCATGACACCTTCAAACATCACTTTAATGTGATAGGGGTGGTAAGTGATTGGACGTGCACACGCTGTGGCGAGGAGTAAAAGTCCTTGGCACACATTCTATGTCGCTGTGAAGCCGCAGACCATACTAGGTTCAAGGGTTCTTGAACCTGACCTGAGGATATAAGATGGGCAGGACCCAAGGCCATCCTCATGTTTGCGATATGGGCTGGACTTGGGAACCACGGTTAGGAGGAGAGCCTAAGGGCCCGTTTGTAGGTCTATGCACTGGTGGTTGTGGTCACCAGAAAGCCTCTCCCTCTTGCATTCGTTCATTCATTTACTCTCTGTATTTGCAAAATGAATGAAGGTAACGCAATACAGTTCAGATGAAAGTATAAGTATACGAGGGATGCTCTATATCTCCGTCAATCCACCAGTACGCAGACAGCTGCTTCACACTTATTAGCGATCATCAGTGCGCCATAGGTCGATTGACAGAGATAGAGAGCATCAGAATTTTCATGTCTACCAGACATGTGAAGCTTGTGAGAGTAGGCGACAGAAAAGATGCGTGCATGTGCGTCATCTGGTACCCGAAGGTAACGGCAAACCAAACAAAGCTGCTGCTAAACAGCAGCAGACTTCTTGGTGGAACGCCACGGCGCGTTCGCTTGACCTGACCAGAAGAGCGCGCTTCTATGCCAACTGCTATGAGAGTCGATATACGAGGGCTGCTCTTCTAGGTTTTAAAACGTCGATACAAGATAAAAACAAAGTATATGGAAAATGTGGTACTTATTGTAGCTTGACTTAATATTCAATTTTTTTGTGTTGTCATTTAGTTGATAAACTGCTTTTCGGTGACCATGTAAAAACTGATTTTTCTCGCCCCAGGAATCTCACAGAGGTATGTAAAAAAGATGAGGTTTTGATGTATCGAAGTGGTATACTGATTTAAAAAATCTTTTGGAGTACAAAATCAAGCTTTCAATACTCAGACATCGACATCCATTGATAAATGTGGTTCAACCGTTCAATTATTTAGTTTTCTATAAATGGTGCAGTTGTTACCTGGTTAAACTCTTGGTATAGATTGACAGGGTTCTCTTAAGCCTCCCATTCATTATTCGAACCCAGACCCGACTCCAACTCTCGTCCAGACACGCGACCCATCTGTGCCCGCACACACATTACATGAACCTTGCAACGGCGCTCATTATTTGAGCATTGAACGTGGCGAGCATTTGGAAAGAGTTCTTTGCAATGGTGAACTAGTTTCATAAGCACCATTTCTTTTCTGTTTGTTTCGGTAATATTTGCCCTTGACATCCCATAAGTATGAATGTTCTTGATATAACAGGATAAATGTCTGCCAAAAGTCTTTATTGTCCTCAAACGGCATCTTTAAATCACCACACGAATTTTTCTCAATATAAAAGGAATAATTCTCGCTAAACGTGCTCGCCCACTTAGGCGAAGCATCGCGAACGGAAGCGGCGCGAGGCGAAGCGTCATTTAAGCGATGTCCGCACACTGGGGCGAAGCGGCGCGAAGCGTCTTTTACGGCGCGACGCGAATTTTATTTGTTTTTAAGCAGTTGAACGAGGTACGTTGTCTAGTGAGGTACGATAAGTAGTTCATCAGAAGAGGAACTCTTTGTATTGAGTTTAATTGCCACTATGGAAGAATAAGAAAAGAAAAAAAAACAAAAGAAAATGCTGGGTAATTAAATTACCTTTGTAATTGATGTCTTTGTATCACGGCCAGAGACTGCAATTTAGCACCACTTCCTACAAAATACTGCTAAACATTGAAAATATGTGAGAGGCATCAAGAAATATTTGGATCTTCTCGCCGCCTGGTACCGCCCATTCAGGCGAAGCGAAGCGCCAAGAGAAACAACGCCTAGTTGGTCCGAGGAGAATTCGCGCGTCAAACGACGCGCCTCTTCGCTTCGCGCCGCCTGAGTCGGCGGGCTGCCATATAACCTAATGTAAACTTCTCTGGCGTCAAATCCACAATTTTCTGGGCGCCGCTTCCGTTCGCGACGCTTCGCCTAAGTGGGCGAGCACGTTAAAAGTCTTTCACGTGTAACCTGAACAAGTGAACAAGTCCGACTGGCTCCCACACATTGGAGGATCGGTCGTGGTCGCGTCGTGGGTTCGGTAGTCGGACTACCGAACTCACGACCCGGACCCAACCGATGAGTGCGTTGTCTCTCATTGCCATTCATTAGCAGATCGGTCGGCAGACTAGTCAGAACGGACCGATCCGCTAATGAATGAGGGTCTTTAACAAGATTCATATATAGAAAATGCATTTCACCTTTAATTAACAAAAGTCAAACGTGCCACAACATAATAATATAATAAAATGAGCCGTAAAATCGTGTAATTATCTTGATAAATGTAATCCCAGAAAGTGAACATTTTTCCTCTGTAACTTTGCTTATATTTTTATATCTTGGATCGTGAGATACGTTGTATATATTTGCGTTTTTTTCTAGATATTGTACTATTCCAACATGCTAGCAGGAGTGCTAGAATCCCCAGAGCTTCGCGCCCACGACCTCACAGACTCCAGTGATAACCCTTTAAAGAAAAATATAATTCCCTCAGACCCCCTAGCGGACGAATTGGGAGTACATATGTTAGATTGTAGGAAACCATTTCTACCATTCACGGAATTTTATAATGAATTACTTAGTGATACAGTTGAGATGGACAGAGATTTCGCGAATTACAAGAGTGAATCTGGTAAGTCTAAGAGTTGCATTCCTTCTGATAAAACCGTTTATAAAATATATAGGAAGAATCTTTTGGATAGCATGTTGCAAAATGGCGTTCATGGTTTGAATAATGGAAGGGCTGATAATGTTTTATTAAAGGGGTGATACACGTACGAGCAAGTACGCGTACTCGTAGCTCGATGACCTTTTTCGCCTGTGTGTCACCGTAAGTACGCGTACTTTAAAACCGTCGCGCAAACCGCCAGCGATCCAACTGGTTTGAAATCTTGCTCGTAGCTTGTCTCGGCTCGTACTGCGAGCCGTGAGCCACTATTTTGTTTCGGCAGGCCATCGATGCGCAACGCTTGTTGTGTTTGGCGTTTGTTAAAAGTTTTGTTTATTCAGGAAAATTATCAGTGTGATTTTAGCTTCACGTGTGTCACCGACGTCGAGCCGAGTAAGTTCGCGAACTTAAAGTTCGTAAGTGTCACCCACTTTACATTTTTCGAATAGACCATTGCATGACAAATAATTTTCCTTGATGTCTGATTTTATTTATACTGGTAGTTTTATAGATTATCTAGCACTCACAACTCTTCTTGGAAAATGCATCAGTACTGGGACTCCATGCTGTCCTATAGAATTTTACGTATGGACTCTTATAGCGTTTTTCACTGAGCTCATTTTAGTGCACTCCGTGCGAGTGCAGAATACTGAAAAAATTCACCTAGGGTAATACTTTTGCACTGGGTTCTTCCAGTGGAATACACGTCAAGAAACAACAACTTGTTTTGACAACAATATTTGCATATGTACTACCAAACTTACTCGTTTGTCTGAAAACTGTTCCATAGTTTCCATGTAATTGCTAATTGAGGTTTTGAATAAAATTTTTGTTTGTCATAAATGGAAACCATTTCTACCCTTCACGGAATTTTATAATGAATTACTTAGTGATACAGTTGAGATGGACAGAGATTTCGCGAATTACAAGAGTGAATCAGGTAAGTCTAAGAGTCGCATTCCTTCTGATAAAACCGTTTATAAAATATATAGGAAAATCTTTAGGACAGCATGATGCAGAATGGCGTTCACGGTTTGAATAACGGAAGGGCTGAAAATGTTTTATTACATTTTTCGAATAGATCATTGCATGACAAATAATTTTCCTTTATGTCTGATTTTATTTATACTATAGATTATCTAGCACTCACAACTCTTCTTGGAAAATGCATCAGTAGTAGGACTCCATGTTGTCCTATAGAATTTTACGTATGGACTCTTATAGCGTTTTTCACTTTCATTTTAGTGCACTCCGTGCGAGTGCAGAATACTGAAAAAATTCACTTAGGGTAATACTTTTGCACTGGGTTCTTCCACAGGAATACACGTCAAGAAACAACAACTTGTTTTGACAACAATCTTTGCATATATACTACTAAACTTACTCGTTTGTCTGAAAACTATTCAATAGTTTTTATGTAATTGCTAATTCTGGGAGTTTTTTCTCCAGAATTTCTCCCTAAACGCATTATTTGTTCATCCTCAAAAGATGGGCTGGATTCCGCCAGTTCAAACAAGGAAATTAACAGTTCAATTTTTTCGTTCACTCTACAGATTCTGACTGAAAATAGTGAAAATCAACTAGGTGATACCATATTCAAAAATCGAAAGTTTAAACAGGTGAAACACAATTCTATGATTCGAAGTTTCCCGTTCAAACACAACACAACACAAACACTCACTTGAAAATCGGTGCGAAATTATTGCAGTTTGACCGCTCCGTGGGCAGAAGTGCCAGTGAAATGAGTGCTCTTAAAAAATGTTTGCACTGGAACTGCCAGTGAAACGCAAAACAGAAATCCAGTGCAACCAGTGAAAAACGCTATTAGGCATATCGAATTCTACTCAGCATGATATTGTTGGCATTTGGTACATGCTACGACTGTCATTCCTCCTCTTCTCAATGTCGGATACAAGGGGGAGGGGGCGATGGGGGCGATCGCCCCCTCTGCAACCATATCGGCGCGTAACATGTCTCATCAATATATTTAAATAAAAACTGTGGAAAATGTGAACGAAGTAGGCATCGTTCTAGGAACTTCACGGACTCAAAGTGTTTTTTGTTCATCACCTGTCCTTGTTTTACCATAACCTTGTTAGAGCAGTTATTGACATTTGTACATTTCACCCTATTTAATTTTTTTGGCCGCTATTTTGAGAAAAAAGCGACATGTGATTATCGTTTCTAGCATAAACAACGTCGTCTTTTGGTGGGATCAGATGTACCAATTTTGTGCAACCTCGACTCTCTTTAACCCTTAAACGTCCACATTCTCTTTGAACTGGTGCTATAAAACTTATATATTGTATTACCTTTTTTTTATGCACCCCCACCCCCACTGTCCGATCAGCACCAAAACTTTTGCAACTCGAAAGGACCTTTATAAATTCAAGTTTGCTAAATTTGGGAGCAATCGTTTAAGGCATTTTTAAGTAATAGTTGGAGAACGGAATCGTGGACGTACATAGCATCAAAAAACCAAAGTCTTCCGATTTGCCTCAAACTTGGTTACTATAAAAAGGTTATCATTAGGAACAAAAATCTAGTTTTGGTCCCGCTGCGACGATAAAAAAAGGGGCGGGCGTGCGAGTAACTCAGAAAATAATGTCATAACGTGAAATTCTAATCCTACCACAATATAAAGCATGTTTTGTTATGTCGAAAACGCTACCGCGGATGCCTCAAAAAATTGCGGAATAAAAATTCATAAAAAGTAGCAAATTTTCGAACCTCAAAATGGCAAGTAACTTTCACAAAAATGATCCAAATCATTTCAAGCTTTACTGTCATAAAACATTTTTTTGTTCTCTATCTTTTGGTCCACTTTTGGTGGGCAGATATATGATGTAATGTTGGGGGGTGGTGGGGGTTACTCGGAAAAATAATAATATTACATGGCATTTTCTTTTCCGAAAATGAATCGGGAGGCGATTTTACCTTGGAAATGACACCTCTCAAATTTCGGTAAAATTGGCAAAAACTTGCCGATTTTAATAATAACTTAACCCTCCTTCAGCGAAGTAAAAAAAAAGAATTACAAAATTGTAAATGTAAATAGCGGCCACTCTACTGCAACTGACTCAACCTCAAGTTTCCAATCTTGTGCACCGTGAGCCGTGAAATGGCATTTAGGCAAATAGGCCTAATTCTTATGCACACGATAACAAGCGACTTCTCACAGTACATGAACTTGTCGCCAGTTAGAAATCACCTCAATCATCCTCAAATCACTAAAGCTGAATCAATAGGCATCATGATGAGATCAAACTCATTTATTACCCTACAAGACATCTACCAAAAACTTAGCACTATTAAAAAAGTAATTATTAGTCAGTCATCAGTCACTTATTAATAAAACATATTTCAACCCTCATTCAATGAATAATTTTATAAGACCTCAATTTTGGAATTGGCACTGATCGACCCCCACCCCCATCAACAAAACGTCTGTATCCGCCAATGCCTATTCCGCTACAAACTTGTTTTGCACAGTTGCAAGCAGCATACTTTTGCCGGTTTTAACGTAGTAATACAGCGGTAAACACAAATAACCCAAAATGATGCGACTGAAAAAAAAAATTGACGAAAGGCGGTTATGCTAGTTTTCACCAAAACTCAATCAACTTGTTTGGGATGTCTAGTAAATTACCGAATCTCTTCGAAATCAGGTCAATAGTGATACAGGGTAGGCTCAACGCACACTTTCGCTTTGGAAACCAGATTTCTGTTGTAGAAATCGATGAGTCGAATTCTATGTGACTTGGAGTTTCACTACATACCCCACAGGCTTATAGTTCATGTGAAGCATTTTTTATGAAATAGATCATTCAATCTGCCACTTGCTCCAATGTCACTTTAGTTAGTTTTTAGCGCATTTTACATTGCAGTTTATGTTTAAATGTTATTCTGAAGTAAGATCACAATGTAAACTGCTCAACTTAATTAGAGAAACGCTTTTTTGATGCTTTTTTCTCCACTTGTATGTTCTCAAAAATGCAGGGTTGCGGAGGTAGAGGTGGATCGGAGCCCTGGGGGTCACATACGGCGCTACGATGATATAAACAGTTGTAGGGGACTTCATACCATCTGAGAATTACAAAAGAATAATGAAAGTGGCTCATAACTCAGTGAATTTGATGGTCAAACTCTCATCAAAAATCTTGAAACTTTTATTTTGGACACCTAGTAACTACCTGCCTTAGCAGCGGCACATTTTACCGATCGCGACGCAAATCACACTAGTGTTTAGAGAAAACTCATGGCTATATTCACGTTTAAACCGCAATTTCATCGAGAACATACAGGTGGAGAAAAAAGCATTCAAAAAAGCGTTCCTTTAATTAAGTTGAGCAGTTTACTTATAGAAGTCTACAAATGCACGGTCATGAATAGGGCTCAATCATTCCAATAAACCCTTGTGTGAATGTCCTCGGGCTAAATAGTTGCTTGATAACAATAACTTATTCTTTTGACTTCAGGGAAGTTCAGTTTTATGCACTACCCGTTCATTCTCACTCCTGCAACAAAAACAATGGGGCTTTATTTCGACAACAGAATCAGAATGTATTCGGAACGAAGGATAAGTTTCCTTCAAGCTGTTACAGGATTACCTTCTCAGCCCTACCTCAGGTTGAAAGTCAGGAGGGATCATATTATCGATGACGCTTTAGTGGAGGTAAGCAATATATAATTTTCTTATTACGTCACAAGTGGCGTGCCTGGAGTACGAGCTCGTACAGTGTTGCCAGATTACACGATTAATCGTCGATATTGGTCCCTAGTACATGAATAGAGGGCAAATTCTCACGATTTTTAATACTGCAGGTGAGATGTGCTTATGTTTTTTTGACTTTACACGATTTTTGGGAGTCGAGTCGCACGAATTTCTCTCCACCTCATCTAGCAACACTGGTTATACGAGCACGCCCACTTGTGACGTAATATGAAAATGATCTACATTCTCAGCCCGTTTTATTACTTGAAAAAATATATAGCACTTTTTTTGTTTAGGCTTCTCAAAGTTAGCGATCCATTTAATGTTGTAATCTTGTGGTCATGAAATAACTCCTACACAAAAAAGTGCATATGAACTTTTAAATAAAGCCGACAGACTTGAATGTAGAGTGACTCAAATTTTACATCAATCATAAAAAAAGTTTCTTGTACTTTGTGGATATTATTGTTACGTATATTGCAATCATCAATGAACATAGCTGGAAACGTACTTGGTTTTAAGTGCTGTTGAAATTTTGACTGCATTCAACAAAATGTATATGTTACGCTCAATACCCGAATTCGGGCAATGCCCGAAAAAAATATGCAGAACTAGTTTTGAGCAAGGAATATTTCCCAAACCTGAAATATTAATTTTATACGGCTATTGAGCATTACCAAATAGGCAGAACGAGTTTTGCGCATCTTGAAATACACAGAACTAGTTTTGCGCAACTTGAAATGCACAGGACTAGTTCTGTATATTTTCTGAATGACCAGCACAAATTCAGCTTCTTCCATTTAATCAGCGCCAGCGACGGCCTAAATATAAAGTTGGAGAAGTTAAATATATTTTAATGAATACCAACAAATAATAAATTCCCGACTGAGGTTGGTTTAAATTTTTTATTTGATTGTGTGAGCATCAAATTGGCTTGTGCTTTCAAACCTCTTTTTGCGTTTTCACGATTCGTACTTATATTGCAGGAACGTTGGCAAAGAAGCCTAACCTAACCTAAACGACAGGTTTTTGCTGGTTTTTGACACACAATGCATAACGAATGTTCACTTTAGTTGTCATTCCGTACCACAGAACTAGTTCTGTGCATTTCAAGTTGCGCAAAACTAGTTCTGTGCATTTCAAGATGCGCAAAACTAGTTCTGCCTATTTGGTAATGCTCAATAGCCGTATAAAATTAATCTTTCGGGTTTGGGAAATATTCCTTGCTAAAAACTAGTTCTGTGTATTTTTTTTGGGCATTGCCCGAATTCGGCTATTGAGCGTAACATACAGGGTGGCCAATCGGGTGACGATAATATATTTTTTTTAGATAGCCCGTACCGAGACCTATCCAAACCACCCCCATGTATATGTACCGATTATTGATAGTTTTCGAGTTATGATTTTTTTTTGAAAACTTAGAGATTTTCCAGTTTTTCCAAGAAATCGTCAAAAACAAAAACAAGAATGCTTTTTGGCTTATATTTTTTTCTGCAATTATACTCAGTATTAAGCCTATTTTAATATCCAATAAGGAGAACCTGTACATCCGAACAATAATTGAGTACATTTTGGGCTCAAAGTTTGTGATATGTGTTTTTAGTCAGGAGACCAAAACTTTCAAAATAAAATTAAAAATACTTATGCCTGGTTCTGGAGCTCCAATCTGATCTTAAAAACTCTGCAAGATATTGCAATTTCGAAATAATAATGAAAAAATAGCACTTATGGGGGCATTTTGCGCCGTACGTGACTGTTAAAGGTAAAAAGGTGATAATTCACGAATTTCCAAAATGATTGAAAAAACTATTATTTTATTTTATTATGACAAATTAAAGAAAAAATCTCATAACAACTAATAAACACGATAATCATTGATGTTTTAATCACTTTTAATAAAAAAATTAATACCTGTGCTTTTTGCTGTGTACTATTGAACTTCTGCTAAATTAAGTTGTATGGAAAGTTAACAAAGGAAAATAATAATAAAACAACAATCTGACTTTTAATTCCATGGCGGAATTACCTGGAAAGCGTTATCGTAGCATACGCCATCCCTTTTAGTTCCCACACCGATAGGTGTGGGGAGGATTGTGATCGTGAAAATTTTCAATTTTGAGATAATAGGTTTTTTGGGCGTTTTATAATGTCTACATAACGAAAATCCGCGTCACTCATTTCCATCGTTCTGTCTGTCGGTTTGTCTGTCTGTCCGCGTTTTTCTAGCCTCGTAATCTCAGTAACCGCTGCATGGACTGTGACGAAATTTGGGCAGCAATATGCTGTGGGGGCTTAGTAGGTAATGGTGCTATAATTTTGGAAATCGGTACATGAGCGGCAGAGTATTCAATACAAAAATTTCAAATATTCCTCAAACTTCGCTTTTAGGTGTTTTAGAGGTTCTTGATCATTTTCTGCATTTTTTTGGGTGGGGGTGGAATTTGGGTATTTGGGGGGTGGGGGGTTGAAAAACTAAAAAAACTTGTTGGATTTATGATAGGCTGTCTACTGACCTGTCAAGGAAGACCTAGCGATATAAATCACCTTTTTAGGTCCATCCGAACATTGCCTTGCCTATTACCGAAAATTAATTAACACAACTGCGCTTCGCCGACATGAGCTCGCAAAAAGCTACTCTGAAGGAAAGAGATGGCGTATGCTACGACATCGCTTCCCAGGTAATTCTGCCATGAAATTGGAAGTCAGATTATTGTTTTATTATTCCCTTCCTTTGTTAACTTTCCAAACAACTTAATTTAGCAGAAGTTCAATAGTTCATAGCAAAAACACTTCAAAAATCACAATTTCGGTATTAGTTTTTTTATGAAAAGTCATCAAAACATCAATGATTATCGTGTTTATCAGTTGCTAAGAGTTTTTTTTTCTTCAATTTGTCATAATAAAGCAAAATAATAGTTTTTTAAATCATTTTGGAAATTCGTGAATTATCACCTTTTTGCCTTTACCACTCACGTACGGCGCAAAATGTCCCCATAAGTGCTACTTTTTCATTATTATTTCGAAAGTGCAATGTCTTGCACAGTTTTTAAAATTAGTTTGAAGCTCCAGAACCAGGCATAAGTATTTTTAATTTTATTTTGAATGTTTTGGTCTCCTGACTAAAAACAGAGATTTCAAACTTTGGGCCCAAAATGTACTTAATTATTGTTCGGATGTACAGGTTCTCTTTATTGGATATTAAAATAGGCTTAATACTGAGTATAATTGCAGAAAAAAATAAAAGTCAAAATGCATTCTTGTTTTTGTTTCTGACGATTTCTTGGAAAAACTGGAAAATCTCTAAGTTTTCAAAAAAAAATCATAACTCGAAAACTATCAATAATCGGTACACATACATAGGGGTGTTTTGGATAGGTCTCGGTACGGGCTATCTAAAAAAAAATTATTATCGTCACCCGATTGGCCACCCTGTATACATTTACTCGGTGTCAGAAAAAATGTACCAATTTGTCACCTGGCATTGGCACTGAAATTAGTTCGTTTGGTCTGAATATTTTGAATGGGGAATTTGCCGATATTTTTTTTTGTATCATAAATATGACCCAGTTTACCTGAAAGAGACATTCCCCAATCATTATTCCTTAAAAGTTAAAAGTAACGATGTTACAAGGCTTACAGTCGAGTGATTCACCTCGCTTGGCGCCTGAACACCAGTGGCGTATCGTCACGTCAATCACGACGCGTTTTCGACCGCTCGGGATAATTTGAATTTCGCCTCACATTTAAACCTTCCTAGTGGGTGTTTGGAATGAAGCAGGTAGTTTTTGTTGGTGACATCTGTTTGAGTTCTATATAAACAAATGATATTTGCCGAACTTAAATTTCTGTCAATTTCGCTGTTTTGAACAAGCCTATTTACGGCTTTTAGCTTGAAATGATATCGATGGACAACCCAAACGACCTCAAAAAGCAACTTGTGGTGGAGTTTGAAGGCGAGCAAGGCATAGACGAAGGTGGCGTTTCCAAAGAATTCTTCCAGCTGGTCATAGAAGAAATATTTAATCCAGACTACGCGATGTTTGCAGTACAACCTGAAAGTCAAACTGTGTGGTTCAATCCGACGAGTTTCGAAAGTGACGCCCAGTTCACGTTGATCGGAATCGTCTTAGGATTAGCAATATATAATAACGTTATACTGTCGGTGAACTTTCCGATGGTTCTGTACAGGAAGCTGATGGGGAGGAAGGGGTCTTTTGAGGACTTGCAGGACTGGAATCCAGTAAGTACATTCTTCTTTTTTATCGATGGAAGTACATATTGTAATTGCCGAAAATTTGGATTTCAAGATAATACTGTTTTGGGCCACCTTTATGCTTACATAGCAAAAAACCATAAATCAATATTTTTTGATCTTCAAAAGGCCTTTGATACTGTAACACATTGCAAACTTTTTCAAAAATTGGAAACAATATGTATTCGAGGTGGCATCTTTGATATATTTGATAATTACCTATCAGACGGACTGCAAGTTGTCACTGGTATGTTAGAGTGGAGACAGTAAGAATGGGTGTGCCTCAAGGGTCTGTCCTTGGGCCTGTCTTGTTTTCAATTTTTATGGATGATCTCAACTATGAGAATTGTACTAGTATGTCAAATGGCAGAAAAAGTATAGATGATGTCAGAAATTGGTTCGGTACCAACAATCTCAGTTTAAATATTTCATTAACAAAATTAATTGCATTTTCTCTCAAATACATTCCATGTCTAACAGTTAGGAAAACAAGTACAGTTAATAAAGTCCATTGGTGTTTACATTGACAGATCTTAAATGGTCACCCCAAATTAACTCATTAACAAAAAATTGAAAAAAATGGCTTATTAGTTGTATACCTTACGAAATATTCTTGATGACTTGCGATTGTATGCAGCAGTTTAGTTGAATCTATTCTTAGATAGGGAATTGGTGTTTGGGTATCTGCTTAAATAAGCTTGTTAAATGGCAAGCCTAAAAAATACAGATCTATCCAAATTATATTCTAAGAATAATATTAAGAATACAGAACTGTCAGAAATGTATTCAGAACAGAGGCTATTTTGGATATGAAAGGGCTAAATAATATTGAATCATGCAGTTCTGAAAGTAGTTTATAAGAAAACAGATGTACAAAAAATAGATCACGGATATGAAACAAGAAACAATCTTGATAAACTATACAGGGTGGGCCAATAGTGCGTGGACTGAGGATTGTGGGCTTAATGAAAGCTATTTCAAAAATCTGTCACTTGATCATAGTAGGGACCCTTGAGGGCTATTACGTAAAAATATTTTCACTTAAATTCTGACGTTTATACAGGGTGATTCATATCAAACTTACATTTTTTTAAATGGAACCCCCTATATATTATTGCATATTTGGATTCCTTGGTCAATTCTAGTGTGACTTTATGTATCACACATGGAACTTTAAACGAACCGTTTAGGCGCAAATCACCATTTTTGGTATACGTAGGTATCAGAAAAAAATTGAATATCGCAGCGATTATAAAACTTAGAAGGCCGTGACTTTCCGGTACGACTAAGCATGAAATGCGTCACCTAAGGTCAGACGACTAAATTTGAATTCTTTTTGTACTTGGAGAAATCGATAGATTAATTAAGGAAACTTCAATCACAGATAACTTGATTTTTTCAAATGGGAATGCCTATTTTCGTTTAAAGAATCAAATGTAAAATTTGATTACCTTTTTAACGATATAGCACTCTTGATATCAATCTTCCTTGGTTTTCATTTTATTTCAAATTTTTAGTCAAATAGGTGTTTTCCAATTTTCCTGCGGGCAAGCAACCTAGCAGGCCATGAAAAATAAACAAAAGCTCGTGAATATGGAAGAAACCAACTAAATTAGTAGAAAGATGCAAACTAACCAAACCAGAGCAACGAGGCAATATTATGAAAATTCCTTACAACATATTAACTCTAACCGGATACAGCAGCGGCAAGATATCTAATGTTAATGAGTAGCTGGGGTATGACAGAAGTGTTTGTTTTTCACAGCCTACTAGCGATTGAGGTCTAGTAGAGCTTGACAACTTTCCAAAACGATTAAAAATTTTGAAACAAAAGGAAAACTACCAGCGATGTTTGTTTACAGTCTAACATGTTTAGAATGAAATTTCACATTTAATGGGATAAAAAAATTAGTCATTTCCGTTTAGTTAAGTCAAAAGTGAAGATATCTCCAACTGGAGCATTCTGAACATCTATTGAAATAATTGCTAAAATTTTTTAATTACGCTATGTTGTAATTGCGATTATTTCGTGTAGTTTTCTACAAACTAAATTATGTTTTACAATTCAAGCAGACTGCAAATCAAGTTTCATTTTCCGCGATTTTTCTAATAAGTAGAAGAGGAATTTGAAGGGTTTCAGTCAGAGGTATCATTACTTTTGACCTACGGAAATGGCTACTTTTTTATAGCATTAAATGTGAAAATTTATTCATAAGAGATAGATATTCTACTGCCAGCAACAATCACTAGTAGTTTTCCTTTGATTAAATATTTTTTTATTGACTTTGGAAATTGGATAATAGCTAGTAGGCTGTGAAAAATGAGCGTTCTTGTAAGGAATTTTGATAATCTTGCCTCGTTGCTCTAGTTAGTTTGCATCTTTCTACTAAGTTAGTTGCTTTCTTCCATATTAATGAGCTTTTGTTTATTTTTCATGGCCTGCTAGGTTGCTTTCATGCAGGAACGTTGAAAAACGCCGATTTGACCGAAAATTTGAAATAAAATGAAAACCAAAAAAGATTGTCATCAAGAATGCTATATCGTTAGAAAGGTAATCAAATTTTACATTTGATTCTTTAAACCAAAATAGGCATGCCCATTTGAAAAAATCAAGTTATCTGTGATTGAAGTTTCCTTAACTTATCCTCTGATTTCTCCAAGTACAAAAAGAATTCTAATTTAGCCGTCTGGCTTAACGTGACGCATTTCATGCTTAGTCGTACCGCACAGTCAAGGCCCTCTAAGTTTTATAATCGCTGCGATAGTCAATTTTTTTCTGATACCTACTTATACCAAAAATGGTGATTTGCGCCTAAACGGTTCTTTTGAAGTTCCATGTGTGATACATAAAGTCACACTAGAATTGACCAAGGAATCCAAATATGCAATAATATATAGGGGGTTCCATTAAAAAAATGTAAGTTTGATATGAATCACCCTGTATAAACGTCAGAATTTGAGTGAAAATATTTTTACGTTATAGCCCTCAAGGGTGCCTACCATGGTCAAGTGACAGATTTTTGAAATATTTTTTAGTAAGCCCACAATCCTCCGTCCACGCACTATTGGCCCACCCTGTATACATGTCAATATGTGAGCGAAACTGTATGCCAAAAATCCATACTTTATAATGGTATAAAATATAGAACTGTATCCCAGAAGATCTAACGGAAAAAGACTTAAAAACTAGGTTAGTAAAAATTATGACACACTCGGCCCTTTCATCCGAGCAAGTATGTAAGATGTCATGAAACGAAAACAGAATTTCGATAAAGTGAACTACAGAATAATGTAGTTCATTGCCGTTTGCCGTCCGTCTGCCTGTTCGGTAATCCTTAACCCCTTGATAAGTCATAAAATATTTGTTTGAAATGTGCACAGTATGTTAATACGGTGATCGGTCACAAGCGCACACGGTTTGATTCTTACCTGTTTTCGAAAAGGTTGCTTAATCGGCAGCGGTCACTTGCGCGCCGATGTTCGTAATGACAACGTACATTTTATTCTTAATAGGTGCTCCTGTAATAAGGTATACGTACACACATGACTACAAAAAATTTATCAATTATTTATAATTCGCGCTTTCAAAAAAGGTCATTACATTCCAGTGGTGTTTACGTTACTACCTAACAAATTAAGTGCTACACATTTTTTAAGTTTTAAATTGTTAGTCGTTTATTGTGGGGAAAAGAATTTATCTTTTAACCCCTCAAAAATAATTTGTGATTTTGAAATCGGCATCCATTTAGGAATAAAACAAGTTTGATCTAACTGTACAATAATCGGTATAGATTTCATCTAACACAAGCCTGGTTAAAAAAAAATACCGAACTTAGGTTTAATTGTAGCATATGAATACGCTAATTCTGAAATTGGGCGTTAGTTGGGATGTACTTTCGGTTTATTATTTCTAGATCATGACAGGTTGCTGAATACTTTGTAAAAGACTTATGTCATTATTCACTTTATTCAAAACATCTATTATTTATTTAAATACATGATTTTGAGTAAATTTTCGATGTTTCAATAAATATAGGTTTGAATTAATTTTGTATCTTGTTTCTAAATGAATATTACCAGCATTCGACAAGATAGAAAAAAAACACGTGGTGCAATTTAATGCGAATTTAATGCTGACAGGAAATGCTGCTAATCTACGATATTACGTATTACCATTTATTTCAATCAACGGTATTACGACAAAAGTAAAGGAGTGCCGCCCCGCGCGCTTGTGTCCACATGCCTGCCTCCTATCCGAAATATTTTGCGCGCTTTTGACCGGCGGGTTTAGGACCAATCTGACCGCGGCGCGCTAGTGTCCTACGGCCGTTTATACTATGACGACAAACAGTATGGACGGATAAATTACTCGCTGTCGTTTGGGTGCATCAACAATACAAATGCAAGACACTGTTCTTTAAAATTTCAGAATCGCCCACTTAGTTATTCCAAATAAATATGTTGTCAAATATTTTATTCCTTGATAATGAAACTTTTCTACAAAGACAGACAAGCACAGCATAGGCTTAAGAAATTTAATTTCTTTTATATTGTTAATTCCTTTTTCTTCTTTCTTTCTTCTAGGTACTCTATAATAGTTTAAAACAGATGCTGGAGTATTCTGAATCAGACTTAGAAGATACTTTTATGCAGACTTTTAGGATAAGTTACCAAGATGTGTTCGGTTCGACGATAGACTATGATTTAAAGGACAAAGGCGACGAAATTAATGTAACGCAAGAAAACAAATACGTAAGTTTTATTGAATCTTGTTACCACATTATTATCTATTTCACTAAGAGGCCTTTATTAATTGAAACATTTCATATGTATGTTTTAGGAATTTGTTGATTTGTATGCCAATTTTTTACTCAACAAATCGGTGGAGAAGCAATTCCACGCATTTTATAAGGGATTTCAGATGGTAGTCGATGAATCACCATTAGAGCTTCTCTTCCGTCCAGAAGAGATTGAATTATTGATATGCGGTAGCAAAGTAAGTATACCCCGAGATAAAAGTAATATGATAAGAAACATTGTAACGCCAGTCTTTTCGAATAAATGAAACCCTCAATAAAGCCAAATTCTTCGTGTCAAAATAACTTTTTACACATTTGTGACCAAATATAACTAATACACTTTGTTGTCAGAAGATATCCCTATGAACAAATATATACGACACACTGTCACAAAATTCATGGATTTGTAACATAATCGGCTTGACCTCGAAGAAATCTTAGAATGTAAAACGCGTGTTATTAAAATCCAGCTTCACATCTGTCAAAAAACTAAAGTAAATCGTTTTCTTCTGAGAAAATTATAATTATGCCATCTGTCATCATTATAGTCACAATGTCTTAACAGACATGTTGTGAACTCGTAAAATGCATTAAGTCGGAGCTAGAGTATTGCCGACACGAATATTATCAATAGTTTTGAGAACTGTAGCTCGCCATCGTTCGCGATTTACTGCCAGTTCAGTGGCGCTCTTATACTCATATCTAGCAACTGTTTCGTCGTATCCACCCAGCGTGTAGGGGAACGGCCAGGGCGCCGCCCACTCGGGGCGTGACCCTGAACTACAAGTTTCTCCATATTATCGCTTCTGTGTATATGTCCGAAGAATGTAAACATTCTCGTCGACACAATGGGGGATAGTCTCTTTGGATTACCGAGCTCATCCAGTATGGAAACATTAGCATTCAGCAGCAGCATTCTCCTCCACGTCCACGTTACAAAAGCATCTATGCGAGCTCGATCTGCCTTTTTAACAGTCCAAGTTTCCGAGGCATACAAAAATATCGAAAACTCAAGAGACTGAACCAGTGACATTTTGGTAGCTGTTATGGTCACGCCATATTTTAGTTAGCTTTCTCATGGCCACCCGTGCCTGTTGAATGCGCCGTCGAATCTCATTCTCACAGCTACCTGAATTGTCGATCAAAGAACCGAGGTACACAAAACTTTGAACTACCTCACAACGGCCTCTTGACTTTATTTCTCGATCATTGTCATGCTCTCTATCCACGATAATAACCTTGGTCTTGTTGCAGTTAATACCAAGACCATATGCTGCACTGTGTTGTTCTAAAACGTGCAATAGAGCTACTAGTTCTTCCTGAGAAGTAGCAATAAGGGTTGTATCGTCAGCAAATCTTAAGTTAGATATTTTGCTTCCACCAATAGTTATATCGCCATTCCAGTTGTCCAATACCTGTCTCATCACAAATTCAATGTAAATGTTAAATAACATCGGAGATAATGCGCATCCCTGACGAACTCCTTTTCTGGTTGCTGTTTGACCAGACAGGTTACTATCAATTCTTACACGAGCTGAGCTAGACTCAGAGTTGCTGTATGAGAAATCCTAAGTGGTAAGGGACTCCCATGGAGATAAGGATTTCCCACAGTGCCATCTGTACTACCTCTTAAAAAAAGTTTATACATAATCAACGGTCATCTTAAGTTTACCACAAGTACCTGCGACAATAAATATTTGATAACTTATTAGATAATTGTTTTCAAGGTAAAATGTGAACATGAATCCTGTTGTTATCTTCTCAATGGTAAAAAATATCGTTTTTACAGAATTTCGACTTTGATGAATTGGAGCATAGTACGGAGTACGATGGTGGCTACACAAAACAGAGCCAGATCATCAAAGATTTTTGGTCGATAGTGCATGCGTTACCGATCGAAGATAAAAGGAAATTGCTTCAATTCGCAACGGGTAGTGACAGAGTACCTGTGGGAGGATTAAGTCGATTAAAGTAAGTGGAAAATGATTCCTTTGTTGCACAAATTAAATTTTTTTCGATATTAAGGAAAAATTACAAAAATGTTAATATAACTTTAAGAAATGCCGTATTAAAGCTGTTATAATCGAATAGGTAGGCACTGTCACTTTAATATTTATTTAATTAGATGTTTGTTAGTTTTGAAGATTTCATTGAAAAAGTCTTAAGGACTTTGTTACATATAACATAGTCAACATAGTATTGAAGCAAATTAGCAAAGACAAGGTTACATCTACTCACCAACTTTTCATTCGCGGGATGACTAGTCAATACTGAAAACATAAAAACCCCTTTACTTATAGAGAGCAAGGAATATCTATCATCAGTCAGAAACAAAATATATTCCGTACTTACATAGTACAGCCCTGCTTTATCACAGAATACCAAATTACGACTTCCGATTAGGAGTTCAATATACGAACCTTCAGTCAGATGACCAGACCACACGCACGAAGTTCAAACAGCAGATAGAAGAATCTATGGACATTATACATCTTATAGATGTATGGCTTGGTTGTGATGTTATCTTCGTTTCCTGTTGTATCTAATCTGGTTGTAAGCATGTGAAAAGTCAATAAACTATAGTCTGATACCTGATACTTTAGACTGGCTTGACGTCCATTTGATAGATATCAGCTGACGAAGAAGTGCATCTCGGATTTAATTTTTTAGTAGTGGTCTGAATTGGCAACCCTGCCAGTCAGGACCGTTCGAGTAATATTTTTATCTTCATTCTTACTACTTTTTAGAAAGAAACGTCGAATTTTCCAGTAAAATGTAAAATAAGCATATAAGAAAACGTCACAAGTGTCAATTACTCGTGATATTGCACTCAATACAGCCCTGTATTCTGTCAAAGCTTAAAAGGGTTTTCATTTCATTTATTTGTAATGCCTATTGCAAATATTGCCACCCTCGAAGGGTATTGGCATAATTATGACATACAGATCACTTTAATTTCATATATCCGACTGTTCTTCATTATCAGTATCGGCTGCACTGTCTCTACTCTCATTGGTATATCTTCTCTATCACTCCCATCATTAAATCTTAGCCAGAAGCTTGCCACGACGACTTTCTTCTCGAAAATTTCCAAATTTTCTAAGCATTTTTATCAGAGATTTTGACATGATACACTTTGATATATTGTCAAGACTCATTCTGGGATATTTCTAGTTGTCAGTAGCCGAACATCTGTTCGCTGTTGACACGGCTGACAGTCCAAAGTATCGTGTAACAGGGCATATATGAGTATGAGTATAATCTCGCTGAGAACCGTAACAGAACGTCCAGGCCCTGCGCATTTCATTGAAGTAGGACCGCCGTTTCTCATATGCGCAGGCGCATGGGGTTTTGTGCTGTCTCTTTAAGTTTTGCAAAGTTCACGTTACCTCGGTAACAACCTTCTAAGCACAATATATAGTAACCGCCTTTTACTTTTAGTAATATAAATTGCTCAACTTAATTAAAGGAACTCTTTTTTGGATGCCTGTATGTCTTCAATGAAATTACGGTTTAAACGTGAATATAGCCCTGAGTTTTCTCTAAACAGTACAGTGATTTGCGTCGCGATCGCGTAAAACGTGCCGCCGCTAAGACAAGTCGAGCTACTAGGTGTCCAAAATAAACGTTGCAAGATTTTTGGTGCGAGTTTGACCATCAAATTCACTGAGTTATGAGCCACCGTCATTATTCTTTTGAAATGCTCAGATGGTATGAAGTCCCCTACAACTGTTCGTATCATCGTAGCGCCGTATGTGACCCCCAGGGCTCCGACCCACCTCTACCGCCTCAACCCTGCATTTGTCAAGTAGCTATCCGCAGTCAAAATAAAGGTGAAAGCACTAGAGCGACATATGTTGCGTGGTAGTATGACGTCACGGAGGTGTTGTAAACCTTTCCACCGAGAAGACGTGAAATGTAACAATGGAGTGAAGAGGAAAGTTAAACGCTGATACAGAGATATTGGGCTGGACATCTAACATTTATCATATGTCAGTTTCAGCTATTTAGACAATTCACGGGGATTCCAATGGTGCGCAACCATAGGGGAGTCGTGGTAACGCGGGAAGTTTACCCACTTCGGTGATGGTGGTGAATATTTTTCACATCGAAATGTAAAGTGTCATCTCTTGCAATCCCTTTGTACTGGATGATGTTTCATTCCACACACGCACGAAGCGAGATTTCTCGATTAAAATTCGAAAATGCAGGGTTACGGAGGTAAAGGTGGGTCAGAGCCCTGGGGGTCACATAAGACGTTACGATGATACGAACAGTTGTAGGGGAGTTCATACCATCTGAGCATTACAAAAGAATAATGACAGTGGCTCATAACTCAGTGAATTTGATGGTCAAACTCTCATCAAAAATCTTGCAACTTTTATTTTGGATACCTAGTTACTCTACTTGTTTAGAAGCGGCAGATTCTACGCGATCGCGACGCGAATCACACTAGTGTTTAGAGAAAACTCAGTGCTATATTTACGTTTAAACCGTAATTTGATCGAGAATATATAGGTGGAGAAAAAAGCATTTAAAAAAGCGTTCCTTTAATTAAGTTGAGCAGTTTACTATACCATTTTCTTGTAATTTTATAGTGGAAACTTTATCTACATCCAATCAAAGCTTAACGATAGCATTTCTTTCCTTGTAACAATGAAAAAAAAAAGACTTGCAATTGCTTCTTTAAATCCCTAAAGGCTGTATGTATGTAACGGTCGTATTTTCCATCCTAAATATTTGACAAAAAATTGGAGCAAAAATGGGTTGGCTGCGCATTCGCTACTGCACACTTTTACATCCAATTTGTTCGAATATTTAGAATATTTTGCTGGTGACAGATACAAACTGAGGTTATGAAAATTGAGTATTTTTAGTTTGCATATCCTTTGCATGTTTTTGTCTTTTGTCGAATAACAACATTCTACCTAAAAAATTTACCAAAACAAGCACAAAAATGCCCGAAATAAAAAAATTACCACAAAAGCAGGTTAAGGTTAAGATCCCAAACTTGACAGTTTAGAGATTACGTACAAAATGTTAAAATGAGAACCATGAGTTGGAGTGGCTTATTGACAGCACGACAATGACTGACAGAAATCAGAACCGTCAACAGAGAAATGACATGACTGTGCTGTGGTACGTGCATACCTTTGTCCTATATTGTAACAAAATATTTGGTCGTTGTATAATAGTACTGTAATAACTTATCATTCCCATTTTCACGATAATTTTTTGTCCTATATTTATGATGAAAATTGAGATCGTGACACACAGCCTCAATATTTTTGTGAATAGATAGATATTTTTCGTCAATACTACGTAGGAACTTTGAATTTAGTAATTTTGTTATATTTTTTGCAGATTAGTGATAGCAAAGAACGGTCCCGATTCTGACCGTCTGCCCACAGCCCACACCTGCTTCAACGTGCTCCTCTTGCCAGAGTACGCAGACAAAGAGAAACTCAGGGACCGGCTGCTCAAAGCCATCAACTACTCCAAAGGGTTCGGGATGCTCTAAGGATAACGCTCAGGCAGTGCTTCACTTCTCGTGTTGTAGGCGTTTCCTTACTAACATTTTCAACTACAAAACTAATCACACAGATCCCCCTCCCCCCTACTTTGCTCCTACAATTCTTGACATGCTCGTCGGGCTACAGTGCTGATGTTATAGTGAGACAGAGATATGTATATGTATAGGGTTTAAAAGGAGAGTGATTTACAGACACACACACACAGATACAAATTACAAAGCGTGTTCATAACATTATCTTAGACTAAAGAAACAGTTTACGATTGTAAGGTCATTGCTGAGACACTTTCAAATACTGATATAGTTACACGGCATAACATTATCGCCATGTGCTGATTCCAGTACCATACGGTTTTAATGTATTGACACAAATACTCCACAATTTTGAATTGAGAATAAATTTACCCTTTATAGGCTAAAATCGTTACGTCCCAAAAAAGCTTTTGAGCGCAAAAGGTCGGACAGAAGTGAAATTTGGTGGGATGAGCGGGATGAGACATGGGTCACCTGAATCTACACCTAAGAATGCGACCTGGGGGGGGGGGTACTGCTCGAAGAATAGCGTCGTTTTGGTACGTGCTATCGAAAAATGATTCAATGGAAATTCTGCATAATTTTAGTCTTTACATTTTTCGTGTGCGACAAATTGTTTCCATTCTACAGTGCATCAAAGTTAGGGGCTGATTTATGACGATTACAAAAATCAGAATTTGATCGCGGATTAAGTCGAAGTACGCTACCCAAAAGTTCTGTAACACTCTTTCCTAAAAGAATAGCATTTTTCATTTCTCTGTTATCTGCAGCTGTCGAAATTCAACAAATTTTTTTGCTTATAAAAAAAGTACGACATTTATTAACACATCGCTACGTATTACCGATATGTGCATTTCTGTCGTTGTTTTATATCAAGGCATTAATTATAGCATTGTCCGCATTCTGAACGTATAAACAATACACATAAATAATAAATCTACTGTCTAGGTCAATTATTTATCAAGTAACATTTGCCTTTGGTAATAATAATTAAAATGCACATATCAGTAGTAAGTAGCAATGTGTTCCTAAATGTTTTTTATAAGCCCAAATGTATTGAGTTACAGAACACAGAACTTTATGCTCTCCATAAATAATTTGAACCCCTTTTTTCGATCTCACTTACCACAACGGGGCTATATGTCGTAAAGCGTCACGAAGCAGTCCCCCCCTCAACGTTCGGGGTCAGGGGTCGCAAATTGAATCTTATCTTAATTAAACAACGCCGAGGTAGTATAACCACCACTAAAAGGATTCATAAATAAGATAGTTTTCGCAATAGCACATGCGTGAGTATATGCAGCTGCAGTTAATAAAAAAATGAGAAGATATCATTCTTTCAGGTAAAAAATGTGACAACTTTTTGATAAAGTTCTTCGCCTTAATCCGCGATAAAATTATGATTTTAGTGAAACCAACACCTAACTTTGGTGCACGTAAGACGGAAACTATTGGTCGCACACGAAAAATGTGAAGACCAAAATTATGCGGAATTTTGTTCTCCATAAATCATTTGAATCTTTTTTTCGATAGCACCTACCAAAACGAGGCTATTTTTAGACAATAGTTTTTACCCCTCAGCCCTCGAGCAGCACCTACGAGGTCGCAAACTTAGGTGCAGATTCAGGAGACCAATATCTACCATCCCACCAAATTTCATTTCTTTCCGACCTTTTGCGGACAAAAATCCCCTATCGCCTAGACTATTATTGGGCTGGAATTTTTTAATAGTCGTAGAGACAATACAAACCTTTCCAACTATAAATCAGATAAGCAATATTGATTGACTCCTTTTAGGAAATAATTTTTTTCCGTTAGTGGTTTAAATCATCGAGTTGTACTACTGTCGTCGTCATTTCACTTAAAAGATTAGAGTTCATACACCGTGCTATATCGAGAACCTCCGATGGTCACAGAAAACTGCTGAGATGCACAATTTGATGAAACCTAAAGGCAGATCCCGGTTTTTCCAGATATTGATTTAGTAATTGAATAAGAAATTGATTATTTGAATGGGATGTTAGCGATGAGTGCTACGCCAAAGGATCAAGCCCCGCTTTGCTATTTACAAGCAATTAAAATGTTTGTCTATACAAATCAATTTTAGATAATTTTGAATATAGTCCTCTAGTATTTCAGACGAAACCTGGCCGGAGAACTAGTATAAAGAACAAAATTTTGGCAAAATGTACGTTCTAAACCACTACAAGTTTGATGATTTTTAGAGGCCAAATTTCAGAACATAAGTGTCAGAAAACGTTAAAAACCAATTTTTTGATTTGATAAAACTTGACATTCTGCTTAGCCAACGAGGTGTCAGAACTGCCCAAAGTCGCTCGCCATTTACTTCGATAATTTTAAGTATTATTTTTCATCTTAGGATCTTGGTCGCTTTAGAAAGCATTGAAAGAGGTTATAATCTGGTACAGATTTATAACGTTTGTTTACACTCTTCTGGCAGCATACAATATAATTTTCGAAATACTTCAAACGCATAACTATGACACCAAGACATATATAGCAGCTGCGATGTTATTATGACCTGCTTTTGACATGTTTTGCGAAATTTGTCACTTGGTAAACAAATATGTTATATAGATGGGCGGTATTGTACCTCTCATAAAGTGGTACTAGCTTACTGTGGACACCCAGGACTGCCAGGGATTGGAAAAGTGCAGCTAAATAAAATTACAAAAATACAATCATCATTTAAGCTAAATGAAACTGATGAATTGTTTTAGTTGCTCAGTTACCCGACACTCTTCAAGCTGTTTTTTTTGTCTTTAGAAAATGTTTTGAACGTACCATTTAAATACAATCTGCTACATTACACACATGTGTTAAGGCTGAGACCTGCAAATCCTTTGCCAAGTTGTTTTCGTTGTGTATTTCAGCTCTGTATTTTTTTGTATATTGTGATATGATCAATAAACCTAAAAAAATGAAGTAATGTTTTTTACTGTGCGTAAGTGTAAAGCAATATATTGAGGCTAACAAACTTTTAAAGGCTGTAACAATACAAGTTTTTGGTGTGTCAACACTGGTGCGGTATGATAATACCGTTTGCTCTCTTCATCGTTTGAGGACAACTAATATTTACCTCTTTTTTTTCTGACGAGTTAAAAATCCTCACAGAAAAAAAATGGGATAATGGGAAATCCAATAATTTATGGTTGAAATTTTAGGCTATACCTCTCTGCTATCGACATTATGTTTCATAGTACTATCCGGTAATAGCAAAAGTAACGAGAAGCGACAGCCGGTGGCGGTGTATTTGATCTTCCTTTGATGTCGCAGGTGCCATTTCCGATGACCTTGAATACTCTCGTTTAACGCTGAAACGGCATATTACGCTGCTGACAATTGTAGTATTGGAGATTGGCATGACACGAATACAGGCACGCGAGACCAACAAATATTCTCGGCTGACACCGGACAAATGACTGAAAAACAGCATATTTGGCTCATGTACAATTTATGCATAACAGACTATTCAATCGCATTTTGACATATTTCTAAAAATGTCAAAATATACTTTTGTGTAAAAATTGGAGATGCATATATAACTTGGAATTCCTAATTTCACCATTTTCAGCTTGAAAGGAAATCTTGACCACATATTAATCCAAAATGTGAAAGATTTTCTTTCGTGGTATTCTAGAACTGAACAGAGTAGCACCTATAACGTATCTTTTTACACAAAGAAAGGGTTCTGAATACAGATACATTGTTCCAAAATAAGCAAGCAATATATCGGAACTGGGCAGTAGTAGCGAATTATAATTTTGGGGGTGTAAATTAGAGCAAATATTGTATCTTCTCTTATAATTGCGTTACCCAATGAGGTATTTGTTTTTGGTCACGTGACGTCCGATTAAAAATTTTTAATGGGACACCCTGTTTATTTGTGACTTTGTATTCCTCCCGATAAAATAATTCCAACAAACTAGCACACTTGGGGAGTAAAGTGATTAACTCAAAAGCTACAGGTACTTAAAGGACTGTACCAGTACCATTATGAAACACTACCAAGGTAATTTAACTGTAGGGGTACATGTTATAATGAATGGTAGTGGTACAATCCTTAAGTAGCTCTTAAGCTAATCACTTTAGACCCCAAGTGTGCTAGTCTGTTGGAATTCTTTTATCGGGAGGAATACAAAAAGTCACAAATAAACAGGCTGTCCCATTAAAAATTTTTAATTGGACGTCATGTGACCAAAAACAAATACATCATTGGGTAACGCAATGATAAGAGAAGATACAATATTTGCTCAAATGTACACCCCCAAAATTATAATTCGCTACTAGTGCCCTGTTTCGATATATTGCTTGTCTTAGTCGTCGTGGGACACCATGTATAACTTGGAATTCCTAATTCCACCATTTTCAACTTGAAAGGAAACCTTGACTACATATTAATCCAAAATGTGAAAGATTATCTTTCGTGGTATTCTAGAACTGAACAGCGTATGACCTATAACGTATATTTTTACACAAAGAAAGGGTTCTGAATACAGATACATTGCTCTACAATAATGCGATAAGTTGACTAAATTATATAAATCTGTAATCCGGTGCTGAAATAATGTTTGTCATAAATATCCGTAAAAAAAGCTCACCTAAGACTTTACTGTTGGCTGCTAATTAACAGTGCTGTTCCTAGAGTGGCTCCGGGTAACAGTAACAAAGCCTACACAGTACACGACGCTAATTAGCAATGCGGTCGATGCCGATGACACAGAAGTAAATTAAAAAGGCTGGTAAATGGGCTGGACAAGTCACTCCAGAGGCAGCTTGTACGGTACTATCACAGTGCCATGGCACTACCTCAATTGTCTACAAATACATATTTTTTTTTATCTTACGCCACTTTCCGATGTTTTTTTCTCTTTCATCACATGCAGCGATAAGCATAAATGCAGGCACGATGCAACAAGTGGCAACATCTATAAATGCGTGCTGTGCGACGTAACAGCGACGAACAGCCTGAATGTGACCTGAATCATATGGAATCGCATACCGGGCATCTTGTTATCATGCCCGGAGATAAATCTTAAGGTGCGTTTAGATTTAAGCACGCACGCACTAAGCATACGCGTACGACATTCTTTCAGGCTCGCCGGTACTGTTTAAACTGAAATTCCTTTTCTGGCGAATGGGTTGAGCCATTTGTTCGCGGTGTAGTTGTCATAAAGAAAACAGCGATGCACGACAAAAAAAATAGCCGCGGCTGCATTTATTATGATTTACAATTTAATTAAGAAGAAGAATTGTCGAAAACGTCGTCGTGGGTGGCAAACGGAAAAATATTTAGAAAACCAAATAATTTACGAAACATTCTAGTGTCGGAGAGTGGCTATGTGATCATAGCCAGCTGATGCTCAAAAATTTTACAACTAATGATCAAACCGGGTTTAAATTTTTGCTAAATTTAATAACGCCAAACTTATAAAAAAGGATACAAATTTTAGAAGAGAAAACGCTTAGTTCTGACTTTCATTGTATTAACTAGTTCTTGCCACGCGTCATTGTTTTTGTTTTGTTTTGGAATAGTACTGAGGATGCGTTACATCCCATAAAATGGGCAGCTTTTCGTAACCTTGTATCAATAATAATGATAAATCGTTGGACCATTCCATGTTATGGCAAAAAAATAACCCCATGCACCATCACAACAAAATAATGAATAAAACTATTGCAACATATGCGCGCACAAACCGAAGTCCCGTTTAAATCGAGCACGTGAATCCCTTTGAGCATGGACCAGAGACCGACACTAACCGGCTCGCGTTCGCGCCTATTCGCGCACAGAAAGGTTCAGAGCACAGAGTTAACATCTCTAGAGGGAGCCTAATTTGAATATTGGCCAGCCAACATCTATAGCGCTATTGCCACTCTTCTTCGCCCGCTTAAGGACCTTCCAGTTTCTTCAAAATCTGGCAGTTTCCGCAGTTTAAACACATGTTCCTCAAACTATTTAACTGGGTATTCAACTATACATTAAAATATACTTGCAATGTAACTGATTTACGTGAGGATAATTTGTATTGATTTAACGAAATCCCAAAAATGGTAAATTTCATAGCGGAATATCGCAATAACTTCTAATATGTCGTAAATCTGGCAACCTACAATCGGCGTCCCCTAAAGCTGCCATGTGGCTGTCATTGTAGTTGGTTATTGCGTATGTTGAGATTTTTGTTGTTTTAGTATATATTTGAGTGACTTTGTGACTATTTGTGGTGTGAATTAAATTATTTATGAACAATATTGTCATAATTGCATGATGGGATGAAACAAAAAGTGCATAGTTTGCTGCAAGAGCGACGAATCGGTGAACACCACTTATCATAGGTTAGTGTAGGTTTTGTTTTGGTTTTCAGTAGCGTAAAATATGGGGAAACACTTCATTGTAATAATAAATTATCAACTGTTACAATCAAGTTATAATAAGAGTAACTCTCTAAGTATAGCTAAATACTAATGCAACTTATTGTATCAGTTTGTAACATCAAGTAATAATTGAATCTATTAATGAACATCCAATTTTAATATAAAATCGTACGCTACTGGTAATGCCCTCAAGCTGTCAAAATTTCCGTTACATGTTGGCTGGTCAGCGACCTGTGCATTTTGTTGTTTACATTCCCTCTAGAAATGTTAACTCTGTGGCTCAGAGCGAGCGTGCGCGCACAGCTGTTTACACTAGAGCATTCGCGGTCGCTCAGTGCGTTCGTGCTCAAATCTAAACGCACCTTTACCAGAGCGACAGAGATAACTATATGCTGGTCGTGTTCACATTATGTTTAAATACAAAATCTAAGCAGATTCGTGCTGTGCCCCGATATCTCCATTCGTAGTCCAGCACTGTCTTGTGTCCAGCATGCCCTTTTTGTTTTAATTAAGGACTAAGAAGTTTCGTTTTGCTTACGTTTGATACTGAAGTATTTTTCTTTTGTGTTTAATACACTCCTGGACAAACTTCTCGCACCTCCACATGGCTTTTAGATATTTTTTGCGAAATAAAAAAAATAGTATCATCATCATTGTTATTGTTTCATTATTTATTAGCAAAAAAGAATCATATTCTATTCAACATAACGTCGGCTTAGTAAGAAAATCACGTAACTCCTCTTCACAAAATTTTACAGGGGACAGTAAAAACTGAATTTCTCAGGTTATGTTTGCGTTTTGTCTATGAAACTTTTGTGACAATGAAAATATAAGGTCAGATGCTAGAATTTGTTTTAAGCAGTCATTTTGACTTATTTTGAGAATATTAAATGGACTTACGCGTTAAGCAATTCAAAGGACACAGGAGTTACGCGATATTCATTATTAAAATAAGAAACATTTCATAAAGTAAAAATTTTAATTCTAACAAAAACAGAAAGTTTATCCTGAACTAAACAATTTTTCCTTAATTAAATAAACGGAATGTTAAAATACTGTGAAAAAACATAAGGATTGTACAAAAGGAAAACTATTAACACAAAATTGAAGGTTTTCTATTCATACGGCAGTTCATCATAAAAATTATGATAGTCTTCGAAGAGGCTTGCCTTTAATATCTGAAGGTGGTCATATTTTTCTTTCTTTATACTTCTTCTTTGAGCGTGTAGAGGAGGCAGTTCTTCAATATGACAGGGTCTAACTTTTTTATTCATTCGAACGTCCAGTTTAGCAAATTCCTGACTATGCCTTAGTTTGTATAAAATTTCACCACTGGGTACGTACCGTAATGCCTTAATATCTGTGACAACTGGATCTCCTGGACCTCTACCTGGACGAATGGAATTATAAAATTTTAGTCCGTCAAACTTCTTAAAATGAGTGTGATTCAGATATTTCACTTCATAAGGTGCTGGATTTCTTCTGGCTTTCATACAGTGGTAGGCATAATCTGCAGGAAGATTAATTTTTCGATTTCTGATTTGGCGCTCAATTGAAGAATGCATGGAGTCAACCTCCATTTGGGTATGACCTTTACATAAAAATTTTTGAGTTATTGTTATGCCGTGAATCATACAGATGTTCAGAAGAGCGTTAGCTAAGGTAGAGTTACGATTTTGGCCAGTACAACCATCACTATATAATATTATTTCTTGTATATTATTGTGGGATGATATTTGTGACTGAACAAAATACGACAGAATGCTAGAGAACTCGTTAGATGTAACGCCGCCCTCACTTTCATTCCATAAATAGCAGAATCCATCTTTGTTCTTCAAGTTGTACAAAGTAAAATTATGTACGATTAATTTAGTTTTATAATACATGGCTGACACAGTCGATTTTGGACTTAAGAGGACAGACTGTAGATCCATTGTGTATACATTTACATGGGAATTGGTGGAAGCTTTGTCCTTTTCCTTTCCATCCCGTGCTTCTTGCTTTAACGTTTGATGTTCAAGATATTTTTCTTCGGGCAAATTTTTGGTTCTATAGGCTTCACAGACGTCGCATAAGTCTTTTTTAGGTGTGTATAAAGCTAAATTTAGTTCTTCAAATATTTTGTAAAATGTAAAAAATGACGAACATTCTAACTTCTCTTCCACACAGTATCTATCTTTGAAAAATCTATACAATTCTGCTTTTGTGCTCCACATTGGCTCTAAATACATCTTTTGAGTTGAAGATCTACAATAATGACTCTCTAATCTTGGAAGCGACTTAAAAAACCTATACACGACTGCATTTTTCTGCTCAAAACACTCTTTGCGCACCTCGCTTTTTCTGTTAACAGTGACAACGTCGGCGACAGCAAGATGTTCTGCACTAGGAGTCACACCCTCTTTTATCCAGTTAAGCACCATAGTCTCTTTCAAACCTAATGTGCCAAGAAACATTCGCTTACACACTCTTATTGTCTCTAAACCGATTTTTAAGAAATATTTCATTGAAAACTTTCTTCTCGATATAGTCTGATCTCCTCTTCGTCGTTTAACCCCCTCACTTTGTACCAAAGTTTGGACCAAAACCTTCCTCTCACCCCAATTCAAACTGTTCCAAAACTTCTGAAAAAATTTCAGCCGGCTTTCAGGAGATAACATCTGACAACGTATCACACAATTCTTTTTACTCAAGGAACAGTTGCAAGGATTTGCTAAAAATTTGCCAGGCTTATGTACATCATACTGCCAATTTTCTCCATTTTTTATTTTTCCCAAATATGGTAAACCTTTTAGACGTTTCTCCTTGTTCACATTGTCTCTCCATCCAGAAGGCATTTTTCTTTTACTTCTACCCCTGACGTTCAAAACATCTTCATCGCCTTCAACGTTTCTCGACTGACTGGGAGAGAGTATACCGCTAATAGCTACCTCAGCAGAATTCCTATTTTCACTATTACCAACACTTTCACTGTGAGGAGCATAAGTTAGACCTAAGACATCTGCTCGATTAGATTCTTCTGAAGTTGCAGGTACTATTACTGTATCATTTACATCTAGTAATAAAATATCTTCTAATGGAACTATTCCATCAATATTTGGGGTCCTTCTTCAGCTTTCTCATTGCCATTGCTACTATCGAAATTTATTGGAACGGCTTGGGTGAATGATTTGATTCCAAATTTTGGGACTCTAGTATCTCATCAAATTCATGTGTTAGAAAACCTGTTTCTTCATTTATGGTAAAATTCATTGAAGTAACATCTTGCGAAGCCGGAGTGACCAACAAAGCCATTATTTTGTCTTTACGTGACGTCATATTTCCAACTAAAAAAAGAAAACCATTTTAAGTTTCAAGTTTTTTAATTACTTTATTTTGTATATATGTCACTAGATTCTACAATAACAAAACAAGTTAAAAACTGTCCCATCGTGAACAAAATAATAGGATAATAAGTAGATTTCGACCACGACTTAAATTCGTAAACATTTTCAGAATGTGAATATAAAGAACTTGTTCATGATAAATATTCCTTCTAATAGACTAATTCAAGCTCTAAAGAAAATACCACTCTGTCGTTAGGAGCACGAACACTTTCCAATAACATAAAAAATCAACTTTGACTTCAAACTCATAGATTTTTAATTCCATGTATTAAGATCTGCCTATGCCAAAAAAACCGGAAGTACCCTTAATTTTTTTGCAAAAGTCCATAATGATAGTAGAAATGCATAACGGTGCTTAAAAAGTTCCAACAGTCTCTAGCAGATTACATAAAAATACAATGAGAATACGCGATTGAGTCTAGGATAACCACGTATCTCCAGAGGTTTGGAAATAAGTGTAATTAAGAAAACCATGTATCTCCATAAGTTGAAATATGTGGAGAATACATAATTATCAGCTTTTATTTTATTATAAACAAAGTATCAAAGGGTTAAGTGACAAATATACTTTACGCTAAACAACAATTTAACCAAATTTTAATATTATTAAGATCTTACCAGTGAAACTCTCACCACATGGATCACATTCCGCTTGAAGATGCATACATAACTGGGAGATACACGCCTTGCTATGTTAAAAATGGAGGAATGGATTTAAGTGATTTTCTGGACAGGGATTTGGACGGTAACGGATATCGTTACAGGTGCCTCGTTTTTTAGATTTGATCGGTCCGATAATTTGTCACAAGATGACGCCAAAACCTCGTTTTGCTCTTAAAGTGGAGTTACGCGCTTTTCCTACTCAGCCGACGATAATAAGATTTAACTAACTAAATTCATTTGTAGGCAAAAAATCCATTTTTATTCATTTCAACTTCGATACAAAAATAAAACAATAGCCCCAAGAACAACCATAATGCATTATTAATATCACGTTTTGCCACTTCGAGCTGTAATAACCGCTTGAAGTCTTCGCGACATTCCTTTTATCAAATTTTGAAAACCCCTCACGCGCAGCCTGCTCCAGTTCGGGGAGGTGGATTTCATTGCCGAATACGTCTTTTTAACATGTCCCAGACATGTTCTATTGGACTCATGTCAGGGCTGCGTGGAGGCCAGTCTAAAGTGGTAATTCCCACATCATGAAGATATTGAATAACCAATCATGCATTAGTAAGAAATCCGCTCCTATGAAGGGCGCAAATGGAACTACATGTTTTTCAAGGACTTCCAACACATATCGTGGTGCATTGAGGGCAGGTCTAGGTAGAGGCACTAACTCCATACAGGCATCGTAGCCGATGCCTCCCCAAAATATACGACTTCCTCCAGCAAATGGCTCCCTTGGAGATATGCATGCTTGGGCAAATCATTCACCGGCTGTTCTCCATACTCTAGAACGACCGTCTGATGACCGTAAACCAATTCTCGTCTCGCCTGCAAACAAGACGCACCTCCAGTCATTTACAGTCCATCCCGAGTATTGTCTTGCAAACCTTAAACGACTGACACGGTGTTTTCTGGTGAGGAGAGGTCCAGTTGCAGGCCTTCTGTTACTTAGATTCGCCGCATGTAGGCGTCTCTTAACTGTACGATCTGAAATATGGGCATGCCGTTCTTCCCTAAGCAAATCGTTTACACTACGACTGGTAGATGTTATGTTTCTTAGAACATTGAAACGCACAAAACTGTCATCTCTTTGAGAAATAGCGCTATGTCGTCATTGTGCTGGTCTTCTTGTGTAAGTTCCGGTCTCCCGAAATTGCTGCACAGCTCTTATAACCGTTGTGTGATGCATGTCTAAAACGTCAGCCACATAATGTGAACTTCGACCTTCTCCAACTAAAGTTATTGCTTGGACCGCTTTCTTCAATCGTAATATCACCTTAAACCGTACGAATTACGACTGAAACAAAAAATGCAATATAAGGAATTTAATAATTCAGAAGAATTTGACCTTCAACACCAAGATAAAGTGAAACATTGTTGTTGTCCAGTTCTGCTTCCCTTACCAGAAAACATAAATAGCTGTTTCAATTAATATTTATTTTTGTTAAAACGTTCTTACAAAAATAAGCAGTGGTGCGATAATTTTGTCCAGGAGTTATAAAGTATCATTAAGGTGAAATTGAATAAAATTGGTACTAGAATAAACCCTTTTCTGTCGCTCAAAGAGAAATTGCAAATTAAAGAATTAGGACGGACAAAACACGAATTAAACATTAAAAAACATAGCGATAGTGGATCAAAATTGTGCTGTCGTATGTAAAAAATATCATAAAAACTACTGTATAAGTGGCTGTGAAGAAGTTATTAAACTGTTTTGTTTCGCATGTATTATACTTATTTGGAGAGGTTTTACTTGGTCGAAAAAAGGCACGGCCGGTCATATTATATGAGAAAAAAAGGTTATAGCGTTTAGAAAGTTTGGCTCTCATTCTTGCACTACCTTTCCAAATTGGCACAAGCCACCACTGAGACCACCAGTCTACGGTATCAATTTTATTAAAAGGAGGTGAAACATCTTGATAATCCAACATTTATTTTACAAGTACAAATTTATAAAAAATTAATGATCGTAATGCGTTTTCATGTTTAAGAAATAAAACCACGTTCTTTGGAATTGAAAGTTTCTAGATTGCAGTCTTTTTCATTATGCCAACAGCTTACCATAAATCGAATTTGAAATAGAGTAATGACATGGATATTTATTCATAATTCGAAGTCTCAAGCTGTTGGCGCTTTGAAAACGGCTGCAGAGGTAACCGTAGCATAATTTTAATTTCAAAGAATGTTGCTTTGTTGTGGGCTAGTAAAACGCGATAGATCATACTACAGGTCATGGATAATGAAGCTTAGCAAACCAATATGATTTATAAATAGTGAGAAGCGAGAAAAACAGGTATTAAGTTTTTACATTTGAATTTTCTTTCAAAGATATGCGACATATAAAGTTACTCAGAACAAGGAATCCTAAAGCGGCAGCTTGGTAATGCTGGCACACTGACCGCTGAATCAGCCGTATACCCGCGACGAGATAACAGGTAACGAACCCAAAAAAATAAGAGCACTATTATGGTGACCTAATAATTGGTTGATCGTTTCGGGTTAATTGTTATAGTTTTGGGTGAATTTTGGTTTTTAACATAAGGGTTAAAAAACTATTTTAAACAATTCCACAAGATTTAAATCCTGCGGATTTCTGTAAAAAATAACATCGTGTTTATGGACACAGTAAATAATAACAACGGGATCTTGAGAACACTCACATGCCTGTTAGAGCATGGGTGTTGCATTTTCTAACCTATTCCAATTCGTTGCACCAAACACGTTTAGACATGAAATTGTTATATGATATACTGAAAAGTTTTGGCGCACCATCTTGCGACTGTTTAATGTCACCCGTGCAGTTATAATAAGAACTCTGTCTGCGTAGGTTAATATTCTATCCAGAAAACTCGCCACCATACCAGTTTTTACCTTTTTATATGAACGCGAAGTGGCCTAAAATCCCTTCCAGACAAAATTTCACGCCAAAGTTGTGATGTAATATAGATCTTAGCGTGAGGTCATAAGGCTTTCGTGGAGCCATTCTTAGGATGTGACTAGACTTCCTCCGACCTTTTCTCTGTTTGCATACATAACCTCCGCTTGTTATAGACCATTTTCATATTATATCACAAGTGGGCGTGCCTGGTGTACGAGCTCGTACACTGTTGCCAGATTACACGATTAATCGTATAATTACACGATTTGGGACCCTGTTACACGAATAGAGGGCAAATGCTTTCGATTTTTAGTACTGAAATTGCGATGTACTTATAGTATTTTTATGACTTTACATGATTTTTGGGAGTCGAATTGCATGAATTTCTCTCCACTTCATCTGGCAACACTGGTTACACCAGTACACCAGACACGCCCACTTGTGACGTCATATGAAAATGATCTATTGACATTGACAGATGTTTGTTTACATTACTACGTGATCTATTTTGAGTAAACTATTTACCGTAACAGTCGTCACACAAGGGGGAGGCTATTATATAATCACATTCTATCTACATATAATAAAATAATAATAATAAAAATCACTTCTGATTGGTTGATTACTTAGGCGGGAAGCTCAAAAGATTTAAATTAGTTTTCTTCAAAGAGATGATTTTGTAACTCTTTTTCTACTTCATATGGATAGAAAAAATTAAGTCAAGTTGATTGACTCAGTACTTCCCACACATTACGGTGATACCAATTTATTATTTTCCCATAGCATGAAGCTTTAGTCTGAGATCCCTTGCAACTAAATAATCGCCAGCCCTAAAATTGTCTTATGCCGCTAGGTATTTCCATCACAGGCCAATGGACAGCCTATTATCAATACTACAAACTTTTCAGTTTTAAAAGGCCCCACACCCGAACCACCCCAATTTCATCCCCACCCAAAAAAAAGGTAGGAAATGATTTGATTTTTTCACACTTTTAGTTTTTTGATTATTGCTACGCTGCCACTGATACGATTTCTAACAGCTATACGCGTCTTATCCTCACAACGGTAATAATGTACTGTGTCAAAATTTCGATAGAATCAATTTAATAGTTTCCACGTTACAAAATACAAACCGATCTAAAGCAATAAATACCCGTATGTACACAGAAAGTCCCTTAGTTTCGGTAATACGTAAAGCAATGATCGGATGGATCTAAAAAGGTGATCCATGTCGCTAGGTCTTCCTCCACATGTCAGTGGACAGCCTATTATGAATACAACAAATTTTTCAGTTTTCAACCCCCCCACCCCCAAACCACCCCAATTTCCCCCACCCAAAAAAATGTAGAAAATGATCGAGAACCACTAAAACGCTTAAAAACGAAGTATGATCTGTTTTCATATTTTTAGTTTTTGTATTATTACTGCGCCGCCACTGGCACGATTTATAAAAATCATACGCATCCTCTATCCTCGCCACGGTAGTAATACTGTATCAAAATTTCATTGTAATCAATTCAACAGTTTCCTCGCTACACAATACAGAACGATCTGAAGCAATACTCGTACGTTTGCACCAGAAAAAATTCTAAGTCCTTTGGTTTCTGTAATAGGCAAATGTTCGAACGTACCTAAACAAGTTATTTATGTCGCTAGGTCTTCCTTCACAGGCCAGTGTATAGTATATTATAACTGCAACATATTTTTCAATTTTACAACCCCCCACCCCCCAACCACCCCAAATTTCACCCCACCCAAAAAAAGTAGAAAATGATCAGGAACTCCTAAAACGCCTAAAAAAGAAGTATTTGAAATTTTCTGTTTTTTGATAATTACTCCGCCGCCCATGCACCGATTTTCAAAATTGTAGCAGCATTACTTACTACGACCACACAGCATATTGATGCACAAATGTCATTACAATCCATGCAGTGGTTTCTAAGATTGCGAGGACACAAAAACGCGTACAGACAGACAGACCGACGGAAATGAGTGGCGTGGATTTTCGTTATGTAGACATCATAAAACGCCCAAAAACGTATTATCTCAAAATAGAAAATTTTAGCGATAACAATACTCCTCTCTCCTATCGGTGTGGGAAGTAAAAACAAACAGTGCTATTATTGCAAATTAGATACAAACAATCCAATTCAGCGATTAAACACGCAATATTAGCAAGTTGGAAAATACCTCATTGACCTAAAGTAGCTTATGATGGTGTCTAGGCAAAATAAATAATTTTGGACTAAACTGTTGGCAAAGTGGCTGATGTCACTGGACAGCGTTCATATTCATATCTAAACGTAGTTGCTAATTATAATAATACTTTTGACAAAAATATGTGCATTTTGTAGTATTGTGGAAAATACACTAACCCAGCCTGAGTGGTTGGCGAGTCAAGGCATCTACAATTTATCATGTTCCCAACTCAATTATACAGACATTTGGAATTTTTTACTTTATTTTAAGGCACAGTCAGCAAAAAGGAAATATGTTAGCACATACGGTATGTGCAGGCATTAGGCCTGTTAAATAAGAGTCATTTTTTCAAAGATATTTCACCTGTTACCTGTTAGTTATCATTTATTATAAATAAGCATAAATAAAGTAATCGAGAAAATACTGATTTAAAATGCAAATTCCCCGGGTGGTACCGAATCGTATAGACTACAAAAACACGCCCATCCTATGATGCATTCACTTGAGATTCTAGATACTCCTGATATCTCTTCTTTTGAGCTTCGTATAGTTTTTGCAACTTCTTTATCTGCCCTTTGCTGATTTCCTTACCATCTACATCGTGGGTCGGTAAGCCCTGAAATAAAAAAGCGCCCTAAAATCACTGCCGTTATTAAACTTGTTCAGATTACTTTTTTACGATCGATTTATTCATGTAAAATCCGTAACATCATAAAATTCGATGCGATCAAGACGACCAGAAGAGCTATAAAGTCAAAACGGTATATTTTGAGTGGAAGAATTCAAGCCGTAATGGTAGGAAAAATGGCGAATTTTTAAGAAAGAACGAATGACAATGTGTAACCTAAAATTTGAGCGAGACTCAAAATAGTAGTAAATAGTAGTTCAAATGACTACAAAGGCGTAGTTGCCATGTTGCTAAACGTATCCTAGCCCACAGGTATATTGATGGAGCCCCCACTGTAACCAGCATTTTACTGACGAGCAGATGTTCTCTTTTTGAAGCAACTCGAATAAGATTTTACAACCGATTATTGTTTTGTTCTTTATATAAAGGATACTTTATTTTTTTGATACCACTTTATCAAAACGGCGCTATTTTTCGAAAATCTTCGCAAAGCAGAATTTTCACCCTCCCACCCCTCAAGCGGCAACCCCCCAGGTTGTAAACCTCGGTGTTCATTCAAGGGACCAATGTCTATCATCCCACCAAATTTCATTCATTTTCGACCTTTTGCGCTCAAAATAGTTTTGTAGGACTTAACGATTGGCTAATATCGCTAGTAGTAGCGATACTAGCGATGGGTTCCTAAATTTGGTACTTTTCTTTAAGCCCAAATGTATTATTTAGGTAGCTGCAGACAATAGAGACATGAGAAATGTTATTCTCTTAGGAGAAAAAAGTGTTACAGAACTTTTTGATAGCGTTCCTCGACTTAATAAGCGGTAAAATTCTGATTTTAGTAAAAACCAAAAACCACCCTCTAACTTTGAGGCACTGTAGAATGGCAACTATTGGTCGCACAAGAAAAATGTAAAGACCAAAAATGTGGATAATTGTATTGTCTCTATGTATTATCTCAACTTTTTTTCGATAGCACTTACAACGTCGCTATTTGTCGAAAACCGTCACGAAACAGCTGTCACCCCCCCCCCCCTCCGCCCCACCCCCGAGCGGCAACCTCTAGAGGTCCAAAATTGAATCTTGTCTGAAGTATGCATAAATAAGACATTTCGGTAGTAGGTAGCGGTGTGTTCATAAATGTCGTAATTTTTTTTAAACCAAATGCGTGCGTTTATGCAGCTGCAGATGATAAAGAAACGATATCATTCTTTTAGCGAAATAAAAATGTTACACGACTTTTTGCTTCAGTTCCTCGTCTTAATCCGCGATGAAATTTTAGTGAAAATTACATAAACCAACCCCTAACTTTGGCGCACTGTAGGATGGAAACTATTGGTCGCACATGAAAAATGTAAACATCAAAATTATGCAGAGTTTTGTTCTCTCAATAAATTATTTGAAACTTTTTTAATATGCCTTACCTAAAGGCGCTATTTTTCGAAAATCGTCGCGAACCCCCGAGGTCGCAAACTTAGGTGTAGGATCAGTGGACCAATGTCTACCATGCCACCAAATTGCATTTCTTTACAACCTTTTGCTGTCAAAGGTTTTTTTACGATGCGACGTAACGATTGGACTAGTATTGTTTACATAAACAGTGTGTGGTACAGACAGCCAAGTGAGTACCGATAACGACAAAAAGTATGGTGAGTTTGGCATACTTTCCTTGGGTTTTAAGGACTCGTCCACACAGAAGTAAGAAAGAGAAACATTCTATGATGACTTTGTCGAACTATGTTTCTTGTTCCAGAAATATGTCACAGAAATAAAAAAATGAAGTCAAGTTGATTGACTCAGTACTTCCCACATATTACAGTGATACCAGTTTATTATTTAAATTTTTCGGTTATAACACCTCCCCCAAACAACTCAATTTCACCCCCCCCCCCAAAAAAAAACGCAGAAAATGATCAGGGGCCTCTGAAACGCTTAAAAACGAAGTTTGGGCTGTTTTTATATTTTTAGTTTTTTTATTATTTCTGCGCCGCCACTGGCACGATTTATAAAAGCCATACGCATTTTCCATTCTCGCCACGTTAGTAATATTGTGTCAAAATTTCATTAAAAACAATTCAACAGTTTCCTTGTTACACAATACAGAACGATCTAAAGCAATACTCGTATGTTTAAATCCCCCATCCCCAGACCACCCCAAATTTCACCCCACCCCAAAAAAAGTGGAAAATGATCAGGAACACCTAAAACTCCTAAAAACGAAGTTTGAGGAATATTTGAAATTTTTGGTTTTTTGCTAATTACTCCGCCGCCCATGCACCGACTTTTAAAATCATTGCAGCATTATCTACTACGACCCCACAGCATATTGCTGCCCAAATTTCATCACAATCCATGCAGCGGTTACTGAGATTACGTGGCTATAAAAACGCATACAGACAGACAGACCTGAGTGACGTTGATTTTCGTTATGTAGACATCATAAAACGCCCAAAAAACGTATTATCTCAAAATCGAAAATTTTCGCGATCAGAATACTCCCCTCACCTGTCGGTGTGGGAAGTAAAACTAAGTCCCCACATAGAAGGATACTTGTTTCTCGAAAGTCGTGATGACAAATATTGTTCTTTCTTACTTCTCTGTGAACGAGTCCTGAGGATTTCACAAGGAAGTAACCCTAAAAATATTTTTTACTCACAACATCATCGAACTTTGAATATTTGTCAGTCTCTTTTTTGAACATCTCAGTCGGTGGTATTTTCCTCTGCGCTTCCTTAGCCGCAGCAGCTGCGGCCAATTCAGCCTTTTTCTTTTCCTTTTCAGCGGCCTTCTCTTGCTCTGCCTTCTTTTTTGCTTCTTTTTCTTTTAGCAATGTTTCCTTATCTACCAGCTTTACTGCACTTGGCCCGCCTATATAAATGAAATATTAAATAAACCATAAATAGTGCATAGTAAGACTGTTGCGTATAGTCTAGCTCTTGATATTTATTAATGAAACCTCTGTTATTTCGTTTCAAATAATTTTTTATCAATCAACTTTGTAACTTGAAAAATGGCGCAGAGGTAGCCGAAATGTTGCTCTTTTTGATTCCAATAATGAAATTTTTGGTATGCATTTATTCGTCAGCTTCTATTCTCACAACGTTAGGTTACATTGATCAAATTTTGTTATATGATTTGCCTTACCCTCTCTGTCTTCTAATCTGACTCCTACATTTGGCAAAACATCATCCCTAAGTTTATCGCACTCATTCAAAATTTCCGTGGCTTTCAACGTTCTAGCCGAATTTCTAATGTTATCTCGGAATTCTGCCAATATGGTGAGATACGGCATTATTATACACTCCATCTACAAAAAAATATATACATATAGGAAATGCAAATCTTGTTTCGTTTGAAAATCGTCTGCGGTTGAGCGAGTATTAAAAAATATCCTTGAACAAATTTTCCTCAATCGAGTTCAAAGAAATTATCAACCTTGTCATCGGTTTACTGTGTTACGTAGCTTGAGCAATCGAATAAAGCCAAATAATCCCACATATAAAGTGTTTATATATAAAATTTAAATCAATATTAAACGGTTATAAAGGAATAGGAGCAGGACACAATGTAACCCCTTTTGTTCATAACAATTAATTTTTTTGATCGCTTGACAAGATAAACAAGCACCTACTAAACGAAAGGGCTCACCGCGTTACCTCCACTGCTTCCAGATTTGAACGCTATCAATTTCTTTATTGGGGTTATTATAAGGGACTAGAAACTCGGCGGAGTTGTGCAAAACAATGAGAAGGGTATAGCACTTATCGTAATATAAGAATGGTTTATCTTGAATGCTAAGGGCCGTATACATAGCCATCTCTCAGGTATCCACTTGAGTAATACCATTGATTAACGTATTGTTACGTTATCCGATGGTAATACTCAAGTGGGTCCTCATGCATCTGTGTCCTAGACAACACTTACAAGAGGAACAGAGAACAACACCTTACTTCAAAATTAACCTACAATATCTCCTGTCATGTTGATATTTCGTTACTAGAGTCACGGCTCAACCAACATTCAGCTATCTTAAAGGGGTGATACACGTACGAGTAAGTACGCGTACTTGTGGCTCGACGAACTTTTTCGCCTGTGTGTCATCGTAAGTACGCGTACTTTAAAACCGTCGCGCAAACCGCCGGTGATCCAACTGGTTTGAAATATTGCTCGTAGCTTATCTCGGCTCGTACCGCGAGCCGCGGGCCACCACTTTGTTGATGCAGGCCATCGATGCGCAACGCTTGTTGTGTTTGGCATTTGCTAAAAGTTTTGTTTATTTAGAAAAATTATCAAAATGAGTAATTTCAGCTTCACGTGTGTCACCGCGTCGAGCCGAGTAAGTTCGCGAACTTAAAAACCGCGTACTTAAAGTTCGTACGTGTCTCACCCCTTTTACTCAAGGTCGGTTTCTTTGTGATGACGTGTTGCAAATATCTGGGCCGGTATTCTTGACCCCTCGTGTGGAGCGATAACGCTGCCTTTAAATGCGAGAGGAGTGAAAATCACTGCTGTTTAGATTCTCACAACCTCTCCTTACAATTGAAGCGCTCGCGTCAAAGGGGAGTGCTTTCTGTCGCTCGTGTCACTGGTGTATCAATGTAAATAGGCTATCACCAACGATTAGGGTACCTTAAGTTTAGATGTGTGCTCTTATTTATAATTATTATGCTTTATAGTGGACAATCCTGTGTGTATTGGACTGTTAAACCAAGAAGAAGCATAAAAACATGTTTCAGAGCTCCGTCGAGTTATTTTAAGAGGCCCTCTAACACAGTGCTTTTCAACCTTTTCCATAACACGACCCCCCTAGTATTAAAAAATATTTCTTGATTTCCGACCCTTTTTTCATGTATGTTAAAAATATTTAAACCATACAAAACTTTTAGGCGTTTGCGTTATAATTATAATCTGCTGGAATTATCTGCCAATGGGATGTTCCGCTAGGAGTTCAAATCTGGAAATTTTGATACCTTCTGATCGAAAATAGAAAATAAGTACACAGAATTAACAATCGAGGCTTGAAGTATTTCATTCCATTTTCTACCTCGTACTTGTGCGAGTACGCAATTTCATCAATGGCCCAAATAAGAACCAAACTAAAAAAGGCCTAAATTTGGAAAACGATTTAATACTTAATATTGCAAATCGGATCCGTTATGGCAGAAATTGATTGGACAAAGTCAAGCGCAACCTTCACATTAAAATGTACCTTTTTAAAATGTATAGATCTTTTTACCGAGTTTCCACTCAAAAAACACTAACAAAACTCGCTGAAAACTAGTTCAAAAGGTTATTTAGATTAACAAAACAAACCTTTTGATATGTCTTGGACACAATTAGCATTTATATGGATGACCCTATAAAAATTACAGATTTATATCATCAACCAATAGTAAAAATTTTGGTTTACTATTTTTCAGTGATTTTATAAAAAAATTGGAAGCTTTTAAAAGTTTATAGTTTAATGTACTGATATGAAGTTATAATATGAACTACAACTAAAGTATAAAAAAAATTCTGACTTTACCTTGCGCATATATTTTAACCTGTCTGTTGTTCATTAAGAAAAATCTCAATAATTATTTGACACACAGGGATATTCACTCATATGAAACCCGTAATAAAAATAACATCTGTCCCTATCACTACCGTCTTCAAAGAACCAGGAATGGTACAAATTTTTATGGTGCAAAATTCTTTAACCTATTACCTGACACTGTCAAATCACTGGATTTTAAGACTCTCCATAGAAGAATCAAAGGTTATTTAATAGAAAAGGCGTTCTTCACCATTGATGAATATTTATCCAATAATTTCTGTGATATGGCTTGAGTTTCCTGTTTCTTTTGTACATTAATTCTGTCTATTTCTGTCTATTTTTGTGACCCCTATTGGTCTCGTTGTGATATCTGTCTTGTGAATTATTGTTATACATTGTGAATTGTTATTTACCTAGTTTTATACAATTTTTTTATTTTAGGCTTATTATTGGAGTAGCATATTTTAACTGATTTTATTTTCCCTTTAATAGTTTCGAATTTAAATTCTCTGATGTTTTTCTAAATCTCTGTATGATATGTATTGTTTAAATTGTTGGACTTTTATACTTCAGTTAATTTTGACCTGTGTAAACACTTTTGTGTATTAACACTAATAAATTACTACTACTACTACTATAATCGCTGTGATCTTCATTGTTCAATTTCAAACAACAATATCGGTATCGAAATAGAAAACAAGAGTTCTTTCACATTAAATGGCGGCCAAGTTCGCCGCTAATTAAATCAGATTTATCCTGGACGTTTCTTTTTGGTTGATACTAATCTTCGTCTAGAATAGTTAGTTACACCTTGATCGATGTATATCACCGACAATTATTATTTATCGTCTGTGATGTATACGGTACTTTATCAAATGAACATATTGGTTACGTTTTGACAACTTGACGTTTTGTTCGGACATTTTACATCAATACGCGATGTTGTCGCATCTCAGTGCTGGCTTTCCAAATTTGCGAGGGGAGCGGTAGGTGAGAATCTAGAAATGCCATATCGCTGCAAATCACATCGCTCCTTTGACGGATCGCTCGCTTGCGAGGGGAGCGAGTTGGGAATACCGGCCCTGACGTCAGCGACGCCATTTTGGGATAGTTTCATTCGCCCTAACAGGGGCGGGGTAGATAAAAGTGTACAACAGGGCACAATTAAGAAATAATGCCATGATCCTGCCGTGCCGCCGCTGTTGAAGTCTATCTCTCTCTAACCCAAAATATCGATGCGCAAAGGGATCGGCGCAAAGCATCCCCAGATCTTGAGTAAGACAGCTGATTGTTTGTTGATCAGTGCCAGAGTATCACTTAAGTGAGTCTTTCGTGACGGACGCTCAAGTAGCTGTCTAATGACTGTGAAACACAAAACAATACTAAATAATAAGATACTAACTAAACGTGCTTTGCATGATTACACTAGTAGTCTATGTAGTCAGAATGAAGGTATTTACAAAATATATATCTGATACTCTACTTACAGTATTTTCATTACTACTGGAAACAGGAAAACCTATTCTTGGTTGTTCTTTAATAGCCCCGAAAATGGTTAACATTTTTGTTACATATCCAGCAATGTCCTTTAGAAGTAACATGTTCGGTGGTTTCCGCTCCCGTAAATAAATATTACTACTTGTCACCATGTCTCTTAGGGAATCTAGGGCCCCTCTGGTATCCACATTATCTGAAAATATATAAAATTTTCTAAATAATGCAATAATACAGTTGAAAAAAGCCTATTGAGAAAAAAACAACCTGCTCTATAATTTTTTGGAAAAATGCAAAACTCTTATTCTGAGTTTCGTGAGATCCTACTCTAAAGCATTTTGACTTCTTTTTGGATGACGTTTCTCGGTGAGTTTAAAAAAAAAATGAGAACAAAAAATGCAGTGGGCGATGTTTTTGACCATGATTTTTTTCATGTTGTTCTCTGCTCAAAATTTGCATTACTGTAATGTCAATTTCCATGTTCCATGTTCCGTTAAGGACGTTCGTTCACGAGAGTTGTTGGTTGATTTTGATAAGTCTAATCGCATAGGTATCTACCCTCAAAAATTGAAAACTTGTTCTCGATCATTTCAGAAAGTTATTTACGATTAAAATTCAGAATTTTAACATTGGTCTTTATGAAAGATTAGCGTGGTTTTGTATTTAATGGTAGAATAAACATATTTTAAGATTATAGATACAAAAATAATGTTTAAAAATATTATTTGAGATATATAGTTTATTTTATGTTGCATTAGAAAAATAAGGTTAACGGGCGTATGAATCAGTTATTAATTATTTTGGTATTTAGTCAAGGTAGTTGAAAACTGCTTCGGAGATTAAGAGACCATATTGAAAACCTAAAACAGCGCGCTATTTTACAGACAGCATTCTCCTCTTCAGGAAAAAGACTGCATTTAGTTTGAACTACAAATATCCCGTTTTACGCGAGTGTAGTGAAATTTAAATGCAAAAACGGAAAGACAGTGAATTTCTTGAGTGCTGGTTTAGTGCGTGAATTAAAAGTACTGTTAAAATTCCATGTGAAGAGTGTTTTACAATAACGTAAACAAATCGGTAAGCTAGGTTAGGCTGGCTGGCTCAGCAGCGAAAAGAAAGGAACTCCGTGAAGGAACTCGAGCAATTTATCCGCAACGTTGTCGGCTTGTGCAGGATTTAAGAAGAAATACGAGTGGAGTGAAATTTGATCTAAAGACGGATAAGGAATATAGTTTCCGATCGGACGACGAGAACTATATCCTTGGCGCAGTCGTTAGATTGAAAGAGAAAATGGCGGCAACAGATAGTGATGACTATGTATCAGACGACCGAAAGAGGAAAGATAGGGAATCCCCACCTCCCTTCAGCCGATCAAAAAGGATACAAAGGACACCACAGAAAAACAGCTGGCAGAATCAAATAGCGGAGGATGAGCAGGAAGGCACCAACAGTTTACTGAAACAGCTTCTCTCTGAGATGAAACAAATTCGAGCTGATAACAAAGAATTCAGAGAATATATGATGGAACTTAAAACTGAAAACGATATGTTGAAAAAAGAATTACAAGAAACAAAGCAGTCTCTTTCTTTATTAGAAACCAGAATGGAGCACTATGAGAGAGACATGAAAAAGAACAATGTGATTGTGTCAGGTCTAAAAATAGATACTAGTACTAGCGATGGAACGACACTGAAGGAAACTATGAGTAACTTTATCAAGCACCACTTGCAGGAAGAAGTTAAGATAGAAAGTGCTCAAAAATTGGGAGAAAAAACCTGCTTACTCAGGATTGGCAGTAATGAAGAAAAATCCAGAATAATGCAAAAAAAGAATAAGTTGAGGTTTATTCAAGGAGCAACAGTATATATTAATAACGACCTAACAGCAGCTGAAAGAAAGATCCAGAAAGAAATAAGAGAAAAATACAAGGAACTCAAGAGTGAAGGGAAGGACATTAAAAGGGGCTACAATAGCCTCACAGTGGATGGAATAAAATGGATGTGGCGAAGTGATGGAAACATAGAGAAGAAGGAAATCCCAAAAAACCCAAAATAGCTTTCAAGAAGGACCGAGAGCAGACCAAGGACGATAGACCGGCGGCGGCAATTCAAAAGGACGTGAGTAAACAAAAAAGTAAAAAAAAGGGAAATAAAATAGATATAGGTACATGGAATGTTAGGGGAACTTGTGTGGAAGGGGCTTTTAAAAATATAATAAATGAAATGAAAAAATACAGAATTGATTTACTGGCTCTGCAGGAAACTAAACAGACCAGAACTGGTACTACCGAAATAGGAGAGTTCATTGCTTTTAATAGTGGAGATGGAGATAACAGATTTTTTGGTGTAGGCTTTCTATTAAATAAGAGGTTTCAAAAGGACGTTATCAATTTCTGGCCAATTTCAAATAGATTGTGCAAAATTAGGTTGCACGGAAAATTCAGAAATATAACAATTATTAATGCGCACGCTCCCACAGAAGAAAAAGATGCAGAGATAAAGGCAAAATTCTATGAGGATTTAGAGGAAGTGTATAATAGCTCACCAAACTATGATATAAAAATTGTTCTGGGGGATTTCAATGCAAAAATTGGAAAAGAAGAGATTTACAAACCGGCTATAGGAAACCACAGTAAGCATATAGTCACAAACGGAAATGGCCTCAAACTCATCGAGTTTGCACACGAGAGGCAATTGAAGATAGGCGGAACGTTTTTCAGGCATAAAGATATCCATAAAGCAACATGGAGGTCTCCAGATGGTAGAACAGAAAATCAAATTGATCATGTACTAATTGAAAGCAAACATCAAACTAACCTGCTCGATGTAAGAAGCTATAGAGGGGCTGAAGCTAATACCGACCACTATTTGGTCAAGGCAAAAATAAGGTTCAGTGCACCAAAGATTTTCAAGAGCCATGGGGCTAATAATATCACCTATGACAAGTTGAAGCTTAAGGATGAAAATTTAAAAAAAGAATTTGTTGGTATGATGGAAGGAAAGCTTGAGCAAATTCAAAAAGATCAGAGTATAGAGAGCATGTGGGCGAAAATAGAAGGGGCAATAAAATCAGCTGCAAAAGTATTCGAGATAGGAAAGCGAAGCTCCAGTAGGAAGGAATGGTTTGATGAAGAATGTGAATACTGGATTGACCAAAGAAATGATGCCAAAAAAAGGATGTTAGATCTAAACACCACTGAGAACAGAAATAGATTAGGAAGTCTCAGGAAAAAGGTGAAGTCAGTCTGCAGAAGGAAAAAAAGGAAGTACTTCGAACAAAGCATGCAGAACATCGAAGAAAAATTTGCTAATAAGGATATGAGAAACTTTTATCAGGAAGCCAAAAGAGCAAGCAGCAACTACAGACAAAAAATGATATTTTGTAGGGACACTCAAGGGAATCTGATAGGAGGAGAATCAGAAATGGTAAATAGGTGGAAACAACACTTCAGTGATATACTCAATAGCAATGATGATGAGACGCCTGACGACGACACGAATACAAGCTTCGAAGATGACGAGCAATTACCAACGAGAGAGGAGATAAAACAGATAATCAAAAACTTGAAGAACAACAAAAGCGCAGGGGATAACGGGATTATAAATGAATTTATTAAAGAAGGCGGGCCGAAATTGGAAGAAATTATTTATCAGCTGGTGGTGAGGATATGGGACGAAGAAACAATGCCAAAAAAGTGGTCAGAAGCAATCCTAATCCCGATTTTGAAGAAAGGAGACATCACAGTCTGTAATAACTACAGAGGTATTGCCCTACTTGACGTTGTCTATAAAATTGTTGCAGGCCTGATAAAACAAAGGATAGGTAAATATGAAGATCAAGTAATTGGAGACTACCAGGCTGGTTTTAGGAGAGGGAGATCCGTCACTGACCAGATTTTCACTTTAAAACAGATAATGTGTTGCAGCTACGAGTACAATCTATCGATGCATATTTTATTTATAGACTTCAAACAAGCCTACGACAAAATACACAGAAATGAAATCTACAAAGGAATGAAGAACCTCGGCATCCCTCAGAAGTTAGTGCGGCTCACTAAAATGACGCTAGAAACTACAGAAAATAAGGTACGGGTAAATGGACTTAAGTCAGAGGGTTTTAAAACAAATAGAGGTGTAAGGCAAGGAGACCCATTGTCTACAACAGTTTTCAATATTGTATTAGAAAATGTGCTAAGAGAGAGCAATATCCATAGGCAAGGAACAATACTTAACTTAAAACACCAATGTCTAGCATACGCCGACGACCTTGTCCTAATAACGAGATCAAAGAAAGAGTTGCAGGATATAACAAGGAGATTAGAAATTTCTGCAAAGAGAAAGGGACTAGAAATTAACGAAAACAAAACAAAATACATGATTATGAGGAGCGGTAATGGGGAAAAAGACGAAGATTTAGTCATAAAGAACTGCACAAATGAAAAAACATATAAATTTGAGGCAATAGAAAATTTCAATTACCTGGGAGTCAACATCAACAACAGAAATGAAGAGACGAGAGAAATTAATAGTAGGATAAACAAAGGCAGCAGAAGCGCAGGATCGCTCAGGAAAATCTTGAAGTCGAAAATGGTGTCTAGAAGAGCAAAGGAGAGATTGTACAGAACAGTTATTAGACCGGTCACTCTTTATGGATGTGAGGTATGGACATTAAATAAGTCAGAACAGCAGAAATTAGAAATTTGGGAAAGAAAGATCTTGCGGGGAATATATGGAGGGCAAAAAATAGGCGAAATGTGGACCAGAAGAACAAATGAGCAGGTGATGGAATTATATGATAGCCATTCTATAACATCGGTTATAAAAGCACAAAGAATTAGATGGTTAGGACACCTAGAAAGAATGCCAGATTCGAGAGCAGCAAAGAAAATGCTTAGGGGAAGTGTGACAGGGAAGAGAAGAAGAGGAAGACCCAGGAGGAAATGGCTGACGGCAGTGGAGGAAGATTTAGAGAAGCTGAATGTCAGAAATTGGAAAAACAAAGCATTGAACAGAAATGAGTGGAGAAAAATCTCCAACCAAGCCTTAGGCCTACAAGGCCTGTAGAGCTGATTATATATATTCTCCTCTTCACAAAAAGCCATAGTGGCAGTGACGTAAGTGCGCAGTGTTCGTCGGTTACGTTAGGTTGGCTTGTTGATTATGGTTTGTACTTTGCATGTTATATTTTGATTTATCTGAGAACCATTGACCTCTAGGGCGTCAACGATGAGAAGTGGGCTATTGACGAATTGGTTAAGTAAGTACAATGGAGTCAAAACAATAACTAATTTAGATTAACTTCCCGGAACCTTTAATGGATGATTTCTGGCACCGACTTATGTTCTTATATGTATGTTTAAATTATATGTTTATTCTAAATAGCTATAAAGTTGAAATGCCCTCAATCAGATCGCGAAATGGTTAATGTGTGGTGGCCCTTATCATACTCGTACGTCAGCTGAGGTAAGCAATCGACAAAACCATTAAAGACCTGTTAGCGTAACCGTACTAAACGCTCTTCGCCTGTTTTTGCTGTAAAATCGAAAGTGGAATAAGGTGTGCCGCACACGTTTCAATCATCTTTACGACAAAACTTCAAATGTTGATTTCTCTGTAACAAATGCGAATTTAAGAATAATTTCTTTTGATATCGGCTTCACATTCAGAAACCTAAGTGTGATTTCTTTTTTCGGGATTCGTCCTGGGACACGGTATAAGAAGTTCATAAATAATTGCAAGATTTTTATTATACCTTTCTAAAGTACCGAATTAATTTCATAGAAACTTAGTATACTCATTTAAATCTAGCGTAGCGAATGAATGTCCTTAAAGACCTTACATGCTGTCTCCGAAATTTTCTTTGACAGAAGCCGCGCACGTCCCTTGTCTCTATGCGATTACTTCTTTTTCGTCCTCCTCTCCTCAAATAATATTCATGTCAATATTTAATGGTTGCATGCGCTCATATCTTTTAAACCTAATGCGACGGAGTAGAAACAGTAGATTTATCGCTAGCGTTATCTATACATTTATTTTCCCCGACACGATTGGGTTGTTTAAGCCTTTGAAGGACATCAATTAGAAATATTTATATTTGAAACTCACCACACAGTGCTGCATGAACGCTGTCCTTTACATCTAGAAATTTATCATTTAGTTGTATATCTTGATTATTCCATTTTGAGAGAATGTTCGCGGAGGGAAATTCTTGACATAAATGTCTCGTGACGTCCTTAACATTCAAAAAGAATTCCTGAAAAACAGACACAAATATTTTCTATTCTTGACATATCAGAAATCCGTATCCCATTATCAAGCAACAAGAGTAGTATACATAAGGTTATTTAGTTCTAAAAACCTTACAGATATTTAAATTGTGTATAAGCACATATTTTACTTGAAATTACTTTTGTGATAAATATATTTGATTCAGATGTTTTTCAAATTAAGTAAAGTTTTGCTTGCGAGAGGATCGATAAACATTAGCATACTTGAAAAGTTTTTTCATACTGCATAGCACACTCCATGATATTCGGACTGTAATCAAGAGTGTCCTTCCAAGAATGCAGCAGAAACGCGAACCTCAATTGTCTAGCAGTGTATTTTGAGAGTGCCTCCTTGATGCTGACGAAGTTTTTCAGAGATTTTGACATCTTGCAACCGGAGATCGTCAGATGGCCAGAGTGAAGGAAGTATTTTACCCATTCTGCAGTTTCAAAGTATGCCTAAAAATAAAATTAACCAGTTATCTAAAATTCCAAATTTAACTGGTCACGCAATTTATACTTTGAACAAAGTGTAAATGCAGCCAACACAACGTTAGCAGATCAGTGTGATTTAATTTATATGCAAGCGGAACAAGATACATGAACAAGACAGAACAGGAAACATTAAACACAAAGATATACTATTTAGAAATCCATTGCACCGCACCTGTATCACTGAGAAAAATTTATTAAAACCTCAAATACCGCAATTTTATTCGTATTCTTTCTACAATGAAAATGATGACATATTCGATATAGAGAAAAAATGTTGCCTTTTAATTCCCTCACCGACAGGTGAGATTGTGATCGGGAAAATTTTTGATTTTGAGATAATACGCTTTTTGGACGTTTTATGATATCTACATAACGAAAATCTACGACACTCATTTCGGTCGGTCTGTCTCTGTTGTTTCCGCTGTTTTTCTAGACCCGTGATCTCGGTGACCGCTGTATGGATTGTGATGACACTTGGGTAGCAATATGCTGTGGGGTCATAGTAGGTAATCCTGCTATAATTTTGAAAATCGGTGCATGGGCGGCAAAGTAATTAGCACAAAACAAAAAGATTCCAATATTCCTTAAGCTTCGTTTTTAGGTATTTTAGGGGTTCCTGGCCATTTTCTACTTTTTCTGAGTGGGCGTGAAATTGGGTTGGTTGAGGGTGGGGGTTATAAAAGTGATTTTTTTTGTATTCATAATATGCTGTCCATTGACCTGTGAAAGAAAGACCTAGCGGCATAATACACTTTTTTAGGCTCATACAAACATTGCCTTGCCTATTACAAAAACCACGGGAATTTTTTGATGGGTACTTACGAGTATTGCTTTAGATCGTACTGTATTGTGTACCGTGTATTGTTTGGCAAGGGAAAGAATGCTAGGCAAAAGAATGCGGAGAAAAATAGGGCTGTTGTTTGCTATTTTCAGTATTTCTGTAATTTAACGTGGGCCGTGGTAGATCGATAAAGTATATGGTTTTTGAAAATTGTGTTAGTGGCGGTGAAACTGAATTAAAAAAAACCAAAATATAGAAGCCATCCAAACTATGTTTTTAGGTACTCTAAGGACCTCGGATCATTCTTTTTTTTTGAGTGATTAAAATGAGCCGAGGTAGGATAGAGCCTTTGATAGGATGGTTTCAATGCTCTTTAAAGACTGATACTGATAATATATGTGTTTTTAAATATCGGAAAATCAGCATGCCATTGATTAGGATACCAGTTGAAGCTTGCAGAACAAAAACTGTGTTGTCCTATTTCCTATGGAGAGAGATGCAAGATGCAATATACGAGAGTTTTTGTGTTGGATATTTTTTTGCATATGGTTGGGCGATGATTTGGTTGCAAAGGGATCTCAGAGAGAGTATAGCCTCATGAATGAGACATTAATAAAATGGTATCACCGTTATGCGTGGGAAGTACTGAGTCAATCAACTTGACTGCATTTTTTGGTAAGAAAGGCTGAAGCAACTAGGGTCTCATTTAATGGAATATGCTAATTTTTACTCATTTACGAGAAATTTCAGCCGAATAAATTTGTTACGATGGCATCTTGACAAAAGAACTCGTATAGCTCACCTCACTTTGAGCAATCTCGTTATCGTGATGCGGGAACCTGAGATCAATTCCGCCTGTGTGGATGTCCAAGGTGTTGCCAATTAGGTCCGATGCCATTGCCGAACATTCAATGTGCCAACCAGGCCTGCCTTGGCCCCAAGGTGAATCCCACGCGGGTTCACCAAGCTTACTACGTTTCCATAAAGCGAAATCGTTAGGAGAATGTTTGTCCGAGAGATGCTGTGTTGTTGTTAGGTCACCTAGAAAATTTATAATAAATCATTGTTTCGGTAACGTTCGCTTTAATGGTATGTGGTAGAGTAACTCGCACGGATTAGCATGCTTTAATGGTATGTGGTAGTGTAATCGCGAGGATTAGCATTCTTGAAGCCCAACAAGAGATATACTACCAGTAAGTGAAATAATAAACGGCCATTTGCCATTAGTATTAGTTTATAAAAAATACAAAAGGTCAATAATAATTGGTGGGCTCGTAATCTGGTTGTTAATAAACTATAGAGGTACAGCTTCCTAATCTGCCCTCAAAGCATGTTCCAGTTCGTCCACCGTGGTGGGAGGATTTGGTAAATCGAGGATGTATCGACTCATCCAATCCCTTACTTTTTCAATTGGCTATAAATCGGGCGATCGTGGAGACCTTAGCCTCGTATAGGAATCTTATCGAAACCCCTGTAATGTGAGGACGCACATTATCTTGCTGGAAGAAACCCTCTTCCAGACCTCGGAGATATGGAACGGCAACTAGTTCTAATACATCATTCACATAACGTTGCGCAGTCAATGTTCCATGAATCACATCGCATCATAAGTAAATGTGACTTGCTGTTGAATACAATGGCACCCCAGACCATTAAACCAATAGGACGGTGTACAGGACATGACTCGTTCACCCCGTCAACGTCTAACGCGTTGGCGTCCGTATGTGTCCTCAGATAAAACATTGACTTGTCGGAAAATGCCAGACAGTATGTCAATGTCGGTGTTCTTGACACCAATCTAACCGTTAGCAACGATGATTTGCAGTAAGTCAGTAAGTAGAAGCGCTAGATGCGGACGATATGATCTGAAGCCCATTTCATGAAATATGTGGTACACCGTGCTGATCCTAAGGGGCCTCCCGATAGCTGCATACCAAGAGTTAGCAACAGCTCGAGTGGATCGCGTTCTATTTCGAAAGACCAATAGTCATAGGTGACAGTTTTGCTGGTGTGTAGTTCTCCTACGTGCTCCACAGAATCTTTATCTTGCTCCATTCGCCCTTCTTGATTCATGCGCGCCATGCTGCTACAACTGTAGCTACGCTTCGCCCCATAGTTATAGCAATTGCTCTGAATGAGGCATCAAGTTCTCATTGGCCTACAATCTGTCCCCGATCAAACGGGTTTAATAGCGTAAACTGCGGCTGTCGTTATCTAGGGGGCATGTTCACACAACCAGCTAGCCTCCCGCCACATTTGCAACTGATATCATAGTTTTTATAGCGTATAGCGTTTTGGAGGTGTCTTGTATGTAAATAACGCCTGAACGACCAACAAGATGTGTACTAGAGTGTACTGCCAAGGTGTGCACATATCTTTAATGCGAATATCCCTTTTTTTCGAGATGTTCAGTTTTCACTTGGGAGTAGTATATTTGAAGCAGCTTTAAAAATCCATTGAAGAATTCCATCTCGCTTCAATGGCCTACTATTGAAAAACCGAATATGCCGAATTATATTAATCAAACTTTTCCTTGATACTTTATTTTTAATTTGTAACTGTTACCCTCCTAACGTAGTCTAAATACTTGATCACACTTTATTCTTGCTTTGTATTTCTGACTTTCAAACATGAGGGCTGAATTTGATGTGCCAGTAAAGCGTGATTGAAACAGAGAGACAACCACATAATAATGTTCCTATAGAAATGAGTCATATTAAAAGCTGTAACCTTCAAAATGACACCTGGTATACCAACAAGATTACTAGGTTTGTTTGCAAAATATAGACAATCATTAAAAAATACTATTTCGCCAAACTGCAATTACGTTAAAAATATCTATCAGCCAAACTAACAAATTAAGATACCTAAAATATAAGGCACTGATAAAGTACCAAATCCTCAGTAGGTACCTTTGTGGTAAATAATGTTACTCAAAAATTCTGTTTGTTTATAAAAATTCAATTTACTCATACTCTAATCAATTTTTAAAACTTTGAGTAGTGATTTGCCCGATGTGATTTATACTACAACATGCATATATTATCAGTTTTTCTAATTATATACCAATAACATCAGTTAAAAGGTTATTAGAGGTAGTGTTCTTTTTCCATAAATGAAATCAATTTGCTGATATTGGGCATTCAGGAATACCGTTTGTGATTCCACCACGATGGCGCGTGTTTTTAGAACAAGTGACAAATAAAATTGCTCATGCCCAAGACAATCATTGATTGCATCATAGTTTCATTCAAAATCAACATCTTCATTTGATGATGTTCTATGTGAGTATGAGCCGGTTATACAATGCTGGCTTAAGTTGGATTTAAGGTACGCCATCGTTAAGCCACCGAAGTTGCAAGACGTCCGTAATACGAGCTTTGTTAAGCCTAAGCTTAGCTAAGCTCAGGCTTAAAGTCGACATCCGTTGTACAATCGTCGGCTTAGTTAAACCTGGTTGATAATGAAATTCACTACAGTTGGCATCAATGAAGCAATACGTACTGACATAATGATCTGAAATATTACCTTTTTTGGTTAGGCACTTATGACAGTTTGTGTCAAATTTCGGCAACGACCGTTTCTGTCTCTGTTCTTTCTTTTGCTCTCTTTGTTAAATCAGAGACAAATCTTTTAAAAAATATGACCTAATAAAGTGACAAGTAATTTAAAAGCTCCTCCTTGACATATCATGTCACTTGTATCAGGTTAGGTTTTAACCTCAGCTACGCTCGCGTTGAGCATCGGCTTACGTAAGCTCGTGTTAAGCTTGGAGTGGGGGGTTAAGCCAGCATTGTACAACGCACATTTTGCAACTGACGTGGTTTAACGTCGGCTTACCTTAAGCCGAAGCTTAAGCTCGCATTGTACAACCGGACCTTAGTATCCCACTCCAAGCTTAACACGAGCTTACCATAAACCAACGAATCGTAGCTTAACCCTAGCTTAACTGTGGTTTGAATACAAATGACATGATGTGTCAAGCAGTAACCTTAAAATTGCTTGTCATTTTATTAGGTTATATCTTATTTGTGTCTAATTTAACAAAAAAAAAGCAAATAAAAGAACAGAGTCAGAAACGGCCGTTGTACGAATTTGACACAAACTGTCATTTTTTTAGATAATTATGACAGTGCCATTAGTGCCCACCATAGTGAATTTCATCATCAACCAGGTTTTACTAAACCGGTGATTGTAGAACTGATGTCAACTTTAAGCCTAGGGCTAGCTAAGCTTAGGTTTAATAAAGCTTGTGTTAAACCGGCATTTGTACAACGAGCCCTATGTGGGATTTATTTTTTAAACATAATAAAAATAATACCTTCTCCCTCATGTAAGCTGTTTGTGTCTCCGTATGCTTCTGGTACTAATTTTGCATAATGATGGTTGTCTCTTTTATCAAAAGCTGCGACATCAAAGTATACTGATTCATTGGAAACATATGCATAACCATTGGAGATTATTTTCTCTATGTATGCTATTATTTCAGGAATATACTCACTTACTCTAGTTAGTACATTGGGTGGAAGTATCTAAAATAGACAGGTACATTTAGTTTGCATGCCTGTTTTAAGGAATTCTTAAGGAGTTTCTTTTTTCATAATCATTCCTTCATTGAAAGTACAGATGCAACTTCAAAAGAGATACAAAGTCAGTGTAGTAATTCATTGTATATAGAAAAAAATCATAAGCATAAAGAGCAAAGTAAAACATTTTTGTTGACCTTTGTAAATAATGTGGATGTTTTAAAAGAGTTGTTGTTAAACTTTGTATAGAAAAATTCAGACAAGAAACTACAGCACTTAGTAATGACTAAAAATGTTACCATTTAATGAATGTTTGCTTCTATAATCACAATCAACCATAGTATCCAGAAAATAAATCATCTTACTAGTGAAAACAAAATCATTTGATAAGAAAATTCCACTTCCATTACAAATATTTCCTTAAAAACATCACATTAAGTGTAAGAACATTCAATATTGTTGTAGTCATAATTGTTTAAATAGAGTATGCCATTGCTGGTTATCAATATCTTGTAATAAAAATATTTGTTTAATGAATATATGGTTCAATTTCATTGAGATAAATGCATTGGATGAATCATGAAAATATATTATTTGTTCAAGTATGAATAATATGGGTGCCTCAATATGACCCAGGTACATTTGTCGAATTTAAAAAAACGTTCAAACTAATTGTAATTACTTGTATCACCGTTGGACTTAATAATGGAAAAAGCATTTTTTTAAATATATTATTTAAACCATGGCATTTAGTTGACGCCTGCGAATATTATTCACAATTTTTCCAAGTTTTCAAGGAATGAGTCTGGTCATATTTCAATATTCTTTTCCAACTCTTTTAAGGTTGTTAGATTCTTTGGCACACTGGGTTGTTAATAACCTCAGAAGAAAAAATCAGGTGGGGTCAGTATCATCTATCTGATAAATTAGAAATTTTACCATTCCATTCGTGAAAACAGCTTGTACAGTGTTCCAAAAGAGTTTTCGATATTACATAATGAAATCATTCTACAAGATCTTATTGTTAATCGACAAAGGTCTACTAGAACTATCCCTATTTGAGCCTGAGGCTACATATTTCTATTGGTTTTAACAGTTTTTGCACTAAAGCGGATATAGATGTTTCTGCTACAAAGTTTACCTTGCATTTGACCATAGAATTTATAACGGAGTTTGCATGCCAGGATAGGTGCAGAGTAATGGACATATGTGTTTCGAACATGATGGCGCTACGTAAAAATGGATATACATTTTGCTTCTAGATGACTCGCATAATATTTATTTATTCAATTACTTCTCAACAGATTACAGAAAAATGTTATACAGGGTGTCCCACGATGATTAAGACAAGCAATATATCGGAACTGGGCAGTAGTAGTGAATTATAATTTTGGGGCTGTAAATTAGAGCAAATATAGTATCTTTTCTTATTATTGTGTCACCCAATGAGGTATTTGTTTTTGATCACGTGACGTCCGATTCAAAATTTTTAATGGGACACCCTGTATATTTGTCACTTTTTGTGTTCCTCCCTATAAAACAATTCCAACAAACTACACACTTGGGGTCTAGAGTCATTTATTCAAGAGCTACACGGTACCAGTGGTACCACTACCATTGATTATAACATGTACCCCTAGAGTTAAATTATTTTGGTAGTGTTTTATAAGGGTAGTGGTCCAGTCTTTAAGTACCTGTAGCTCTTGAATTAACCACTTTAGATCCCAAGTGTGCTAGTTTGTTGGAATTGTTTCATCGGGAGGAACACAAAAAGTTACAAATATACATTAAAACTTTTGAATCGGTCGTCACGTGACCAAAAACAAATACCTCATTGGGTGACACAATAATAAGAAAAGATACTATATTTGCTCTAATTTACATCCCCAAAATTATAATTCGTCACTTCGGCCCAGTTCCGATATATTGCTTGTCTTAATCGTCGTGGGACACCCTGTATATGACGAGTAAAAGATAAACACACATACAAAAGAAAATTCGTATATTACATATAGTAATACTAAAAAAACACACTATCTAATCTCATCAGTGCAGGAGCACATGACACAGAACTAAAAAAAAATAATTGTTTAACCGACGGCATTTTGTTGACAGGACTCCTTTTACAAGCTATCACAGAATGAGTCTGATCATTTTTTAATATTTCTCTTCGAGTCTCCAAAAGTTTTTAGATTTGTTGGCACACTAGGCTGTTTAAGACAACCCCATTATGAAAACCAATTTGGGGCTCAGTACTATCTCTATCTGATAAATTACCATTCCTGAAAACAGCTTGTACAATGCTCCAAAAGACTTGTCTGTGGTGTGCAATGTTGCACTGTCTTGCTATAACCATGCTGGTGGTAGTACGCATATTATTGCAATGATACTATTTTCTGGCCAACTCACACAATAACTATTGGGCTATGCAAAGAACATTGATGTGATGCCTGTGGGTTGTCCATTTAACGAAAATGTGCTTCATTACAGAAGATAATGTTTTCGAAATTTTTTAAATTTCTTAAACATTACATTTACATAATTCAGTTTTGTCACATAAACATTTTCAATAAGAGATTGGATTATCTGAATTTTATTATCAATCAGATACAGATCAGACCGCATTATGCGAAACTGATGCTTTCTGACGCTGTGTTGAGGCTGCCAGCCTATGTAATCAACAACCTACCAAATTTTTTCAGGGGTTCTTGCAGTTCTTAGACCGCCATATTGGCTGCGTTTCCGCTAGTCTTGAATGTCTAGATTCAAGCAAGACTGGCTGCATAGCTGGCACTTCTATGTTGCACAATCAATAATGTAACCAAAATATTTCTGATGCAATTTGTTTTAAAACTGGATGTGAACACAAAATACCCACTTCTCACCTGAATAAGGCAAGATTGCTACTACAGTGCATAAGAACAATGCCCACTTCACCCCTCCTCTTTTTTGAGACACCTTGTATATAGAAAGATATTAATACACCAGAACAACAAATAATTCAGAATCCCCACCTGAGCCTTCAATGTTGTCTTCTAATTAACAGTGCTGTTCCTAAGTGGCGCCGGGAAACAGTAACAAAGCCTACACAGAACACGAGGCTAGTGACCAAAGCAAAAAAAAATACAGAATACCTTCTAAACCAGGGAGAGTTTCTCCTTAGTGTGCAATGCTGCACACCCCTCTTCAGCAAAATGCAAAAAATTAAATTATTAGTATGTCTGTATACAGTGCAAGTAGCTATTTCTAGGAAATAAAAAGTGTCGGACCTCAATGCAATCAGTTGCCTGATTTGTAGGCAGCTCATACTGTACATAGAAGCACACTTTGCATGTAGCCACACAATTTTATGATTTACGACCTAAAAATCTGCTGCGGCAAGTGGTCCTGTTGGTCAATCGACTCTAAAGAGAGAAAGAAAAGAAAGAAACTAATAAGGATTTGGCCGCAGATGTATCGTGTCTTAACATTAAGATATCATCTTGCAAATGAAAAAGTGTTAAAATGTGTAAGGTACATACTCACATTAAGGGCATGCATATCTTTATGGAACTCTGTCTCAAAATGCCTTGGCAAAGTACTGAATATGGCATTGTCTGTAACTGTACTGCCATATTTAATATCAAGCCAATCTGATAGAGGATCTTTACAATCTTCTAGAAATTTTCCTAAAGACTGTTCAATGCTTCCATTTTGGCCAGTTTTCACTGCATTCTCCAGATCTCCTATAGATGATGTGAGCCTAGGAAAAAGTTATGAACAAATCTGTATTCATGAAAGTGATAATTATTATAAACTTTACCTTGTTAAGAGTTTCTCATACATCTGTTTTTTATCAGGATCTGTAGCTTGCTTTACCCTATTGGAGAAGTTTTCTAAGACTTTTCTTGCATCTGCTATCACATTTTCTAAGCTATGCTTTTCATTTACATATTTTTCATATAAATGGTTTTGCCTAGCTCTCTTGATGATCTTGTCATCAATATCAGTGATATTCATAACATAGAAGACATTGTATCCAAAATAATCTGTTAACACTCTTCGAAGGATATCAAAAGTTATGTATGATCTAGAATAAATTTACAATTTATAATTAATAACAAATACCATTTTTTCTGAATTAGATTTTTAGTGGCATTATATTCAAATATTACACTTATAGAACCACATGGTCAAATGGAAATACCTAGGGCTTGTTTCACTGGTCCCTGATAAGTTTTGGATTTTGTTTCTCAAACTACATACACAGTATTTCAAAAGGTTAAGACCTTAATAAATGACATATAAGAGCAATTTTTTCAAAAAAGTTTTTTAGTGTGCAAAAAATCTCGCAATGCAAAATCATACATTCTACAAATATCTGTAATTTAACAACCAAACACGAAACACAATATCAAAAAAAGGCCAATTAAGTGACGTAACACAAGCTTTCTTCTTCAATTTGCTCTTTGAGTCATTACTGTAAGTTTAAAGATAATGCCAGGAGCTTGGAAATGCGAAATTCAATTTTATGATGACATTTGGACCTTTTGAGCTTACCTTTGGATCTTTTGACGTTATCTTTGGACTTTTGGACTTACCTTCCCTCATCTTAGACACACATACCGAAGAAAGAGAACAGGCGGCCATGCCTTCTCATTAATATGAGAATACATATTTTATTGGACTCTCAAGTTTGCCCGCTATACCCTAGAGCCTTAAGAGAAGATTATCCAAAACTTATCAGGGACCAGTGAAACAAGCCCTAGGTATTTCCATTTGACTATGTGGTGCTATAGGATGTAATATTTGAATCTTACAGCAAGTGGCCATATTTTTTGTTCTTTAAAATTGAAATGATTCCTTTTTAGATCATGGACTTTTCAAGTTTTACAACAAGCAGATGCACAAAATGATCATTTCTGGAAATTGAGGAAATACACTTTACAGTTAATAGAAAAATAGCTTCACATAATGTCTATATGTACTGGTAGATAATCTTTGAATGATTTAGGTCCGGTTGTACAAATGCGGGTTTAATACGAGCTTTGTTAAGCCTAAGCTTAGCTAAGCTCAAGCTTAAAGTTGACATCCGTTGTACAATCGTTGGCTTACTTAAACCTGGTTGATAATGAAATTCACCACCACACCAATAAAGTAATACGTACTGACATAATCATCAGAAAAATTACCTTTTTTGGTTAGGCACTTATGACAGTTTGTGTCAATTTTCGGCAACGACCGTTTCTGTCTCTGTTCTTTCATTTGCTCTCTTTGTTAAATTAGACACAAATCTTTCAAAAAATATGACCTAATAATGTGACAAGTAATTTGAAGGTTCCTCCTTGACATATCATGTCACTTGTATCAGGTTAGGTTTAAACCTCAGCTAAGCTCGCGTTAAGCTTCGGCTTATGTAAGCTCGTGTTAAGCTTGGAGTGGGGGGCTAAGCCAGCATTGTACAACAGACATTTTGCACCTGACGTGGTTTAACATCGGCTTACCTTAAGCCAAAGCTTAAGCTTGCATTGTACAACCGGCCCATAGTCTTCATAATTATATAAGAAATATGTCAGTTACCTGACAATGCAGTCACTGGTTTAGGTTTATATAACAAGTGAAACAAGCTTTCATTTCTGTAATATGGGTTGTGTTTACCTATAAAATCAGGTTCTGATAAACAGCATTTAAGATGCCATCATAAAAAATGGAATCAGGTTGACGGCTAAATGAAAACAAGGTCGCAAAAATAACAATATTGACATTTTATCAAGCATTGAACAGAAGTGGATCAATGTAGTGAAAAAATGGCATCCACTCACAAAATAAGTGATTGCTACAGTAGCGATGCGAGCGATCTGATGTATGAAGTCAATTAAAAAAACATCTAAAAAAATTAGATATTGTCAGAAAGACTTCTACATGTGTTTTTTATTTTACTTTTTTTGTAATTACAACAGACAGTACCATGTCCTGAAATGGACATCCTTTTGTATGAAATATATACAATACCAATAACAATTTGCAATATGTTTGCAAATTATTTTAGAAAATGCATAAAAAATGTTCACACTATGAATAAATAAACCCTGATCCAAAGAGCCTCTCAATTTTATAGGAATGGTCTAAGAACATAAAATTAAATTCATGACAAAACGAATCTATATATATGTATACCTATATCAAACTGAAACTTGTCAACTAAGCATACCTTGCATGTCCCATATGAGAGGCATCATAAACTGTGGGGCCACAGCTGTACCAAGTTACTCTGTTGCCATTAATTGGTACAAACACCTCCTTCTGCCTTGTTAAACTGTTGTACAGTTTTAGAACAGGTTTATCGTTGGATTTTGGGGGCACCCAATTAGGTTGAGCTCTTTTAGACATGATAAATGATATTGCTCACAGAACTACCAGCTCTTCTTGGAAGATATACTTGTACACCTATGATTGCGTCATTAATACCACGACATTATCATTTAAGGAAAAACCATTTTTTTGACAAAATTAAACGTGTACAGCGGGGTGGGAAAGCGTGCAATGAGAGGTTAGGTCAGCTTGTCATCCACTTGTCAATCCGTCAGCTGTGAACTGTCAGTGCCAAAAATGCAGAAACCTGTGATTGTCGTTGGTTGTCTAATTACCGATGTAATCGTTATTTTAAAGATGGCAGCACATGTTATTCACTGTATGTCGCAGACTCCAGACTGTAGTCCAGTCTACTGTGACTCTATCGATAGAGTCACTGTAGTCCAGTCCAGCAAGTTAGCACACTGCTCGGTATAGATGCAGACGACCTAAAGGGGTGATACACGTACGAGCAAGTCCGCGTACTTATGGCTCGATGACCTTTTTTGTCTGTGTGTGTCACCGTAAGTACGCGGACTTTAAAACCGTCGCGCAAACCGCCGGCGATCCAACTGGTTTGAAATCTTGCTCGTAGCTTGTCTCGGCTCGTACTGCGAGCCGCAAGCCACCACTTTGTTTCGGCAGGCCATCGATGCGCAACGCTTGTTGTGTTTGGCGTTTGTTAAAAGTTTTGTTTATTTAGGAAAATTATCAAAATGAGTGATTTCAGCTTCACGAATGTCACCGACGTCGAGCCAACTAAGTTCGCGAACTTAAAAACCGCGTACTTAAAGTTGGTACGTGTATCACCCACTTTACGTTTATGTAAGGAAAGAAAGAAATGATAGTAGGTAGTTTTCGTTCTTCTTAATTAATCTTACCGCTTCGCTTAACAAATATGTTGTCAGAACCGCTATTCGACAGATAAATAAATAGTTTTCGGAGCAAGACACCACGGTAAGATGCCCCCTAACCTTATTTTGAGCTATTTGGGAGCATTTTTGTAAAACGACGGATAATAATTGTTGCAGATCTACTGAAAAGCCAAAACCAGTGTCACTGTCAAAACCAAAACAGGTTATATGATCTAATTTTTATTCGTGCTGCGTATGCGTGTAGCTTCGTTAATCGCTATGGCTATCGTCCGTACAATACCGGCATTTAGCGGTTACGATATATGTAAAACGAAATCCAAATGGCAAAGTTGTCAAATAGCGTTAAACGGAACATCACTTCCCACATAGCACTGAATATTCTATGAATATTCTTTAAATCTCCTATATATTCCATGAACATTCAGTAGAATCATAGAATATTCGTTACTTCTCTTGATTATTCTGGATTATTAAAGTAATATTCTTTATAGAATATTATTATTTTATCCACTTAGGATAATCAGTGATTATTCGTTTAATGTCTGAATTATTCCAGAATATACCAGTAATATTCTTCATAGAATATTATTTTAATAATCTACTAAGAACAAGATTTAACTATTTTCTGACGAACATTTAGTAATATTTGTAATAGAAATATCTGTATGTAGGCAAATATTCAATATGAGGTATTTTTAATTTCATTCGTTTTGCGTTCATCCTAAATACACCTAATAAGCAATACAGATACGGCATCCACCGACGATAAAGTGACAGCATCTTATGCTGATGTATGGTGACTATGGTGTCGTCAGTTGTCAATCTTGTCTGGTTGTCACTCTATTCTTCGCTTCAAGTGTTCTGTCATTCTATGCTTCAACATGTGATGTGGGCATTTTAGCAGTCCACGAATTCACGAGTTTTATTCCTGAATTTATACCCAATTTTGTACAATAAAGTTGTTGGTTGTTATAAAGTGTGTGACAGTGTTCCAAATTATGGTCACCTACTATGGTATATGGTTCATTATATAATGTGAGTAGAATTTTGAGGTTAAATGCAACAAGTTTACATTTTTTTCACTTTATTATCTAGAGATGTCTATAACCACTTAACTTTTGTGACCATCTGCCACTATAGTAGGTGCCATTATTTTTGGAACAGTATCCATAATTCCCTAAAAATGTTTCGTATATGAGGTAATTTAGACAAAATGTTCCTAGAATATTCAAAAACATTCTACAACGATTGTTCATGTAATATCCGTGCCGAATATTTGGCGGAATATTCTAGGAATATAGCGTGTTTTTCCCATTTCGAACGTTTACAGAATATTCTGTAAATATTCTAATTAGCCATGGAATTTTCTCAGAACATTCATAATATCTGTAGTGAATGTGAACAGAATATTCTTATATCATCCAGTGCTATGTGAGTTTGTAAGTAACGAAAACTGCCTAGTATGTTAACAAGTTTGGATGGGAAGCACAGGGTGTCCAACGACGATTTAGGACCGGTTTCTCAATGTCCAGTTAAATATTTATCTGCAAGATAACAGCAACTGTCAGATAAATTGTTTAAACAATTGAAGGCTAAACTTACGAAGTCACATAAATCTTATCTGACAGTTGTATCCATAGTAGCGCTATCTGGCAGATACCTACCTGACACTTTAACTGGACATTGAGAAACCGGCCCTAAGACAAGCAATATATCGGAACTGGGCAGTAGTAGAGAATTCTAATTTTGAGGGTGTAAATTAGAGCAAATGTGTCTTTTCTTGTCATTGTGTTACCCAATAAGGTATTTGTTTTTGGTCACGTGACGTCCGATTCAAAATGATTAATGGGACACCCTTGTATATTTGTGCCTTTCTGTTTTCTGTGTTCCTCCCGATAAGACAATTCCAACAAACTCGCACACTTGAGGTCTAAAGTGATTAGTTCAAGAGCTACAGGTACTTAAAGGATTGTACCAATACCATTGACACACTAGCAAATAAATTTAACTGTAGGGGTATACATACATGCTTTATGTTATAATCAATGGTAATGGTACTTATGTATAATCCTCTACGTACATGTAGCTCTTGAATTAATCACCTTTTGACCCCAAGTGTGCTAGTTTGTTGGAATCGTTTTATCTAGAGGAATAATTTTTGAAAATTTAAAGGGCTACAGTAGATTCTCAGAACGTTAATTTTGACTCTGACGAAAACTGCTACTGTTTTATATCATTAAATGTGATACTGCGTGTTGAAGATATAAGACTGCAGGCAACAATCACTGAAAGTTTTGCTTATATTTCAAAATCTTCAGTGGTTTTGGAAAATTTTAATCTCTAGTACGTTGCAGTAGCTAGGAGGCTGCAAACATTATCAATTTCTGTGGTACTCCAGCTTCTCTTTGACCTTAGGTATGATACCGCCTTTGTTTCTGGTTAGAATTGATTTGTTGTAGGGAATCTTTGTAATCTTGTCCCTTCACTGTAGTTTGTCTGTATATTCCTGTTACGTTAGTTACTATTTCATGCTTAGTGATTCGGCAAAGTCACAGCACTCTTTTTATAATCGCTGATATTCAATTTTTCTCTGATATCTAATTATACCAAAAATTGTGATTTGCACCTAAGCGGTTCACTTTAAGTCTCATGTGTGATAGCTACATGAAGTCACACTAGAATTGACACAGGAATCTAAATATGCAATAAAATATAGGGTGCTCCATTTAAAAAAAAACGTAATTTAGATATGTCACCCCTTTATTAGACACCTTGAATAAGAGTAATTATTTTTAAAGAGTGGTCCAATTCGACCTAATACATACACTCGTTAAGTTAATTTTCTGAAAAGAGGTAGGTATCTTCTGGTCACAAGAGTCCGTGGCGTTGAGCTTGACTATTGACTAATGCACCCTGTATAGGTTGTTCTATTTAAAAAAAATTAAATGAAAATATTTTAGCGTTATAACCCTCAAGGCCTCTACCATGATCAGGCAGATCATCAGGTGACATATATTTTTGAAATATGTTTTAGTAAGTCCACAATCTTCCGTCCACTCACTGTTGTCCCGCCTTGTATTTAGGAAATACAACTGCAAGATATTTTATTTTCCTTGACTATTCTATACAAGCAAGAATTTTCAATCAACCAACATCAAAAACATTATCTTGTCAAATTCTGAGTTGTTCATCATCAGGCACGTATCGAGGATTTGGTTTTGGGAGGGGGGTTCAGATTATGGGTGTCACTTTTTAATTTTGCTTGACCTTTCGGGAGGGTCTGGACCCCCGGGACCCCCACTAAATACGTGCCTGTTCATCATACTTGAAAGTATTAAATCGTCTGATCTTGATTTTTTTGTTGTATGCGAGGGCCATTAACTATACAAAAGAACACCGTTATTATTTTCGAATTTTGCTTCTACGCCCTTGTATTATATGGTAACCGATATTCCAAAGAAATAAATAGGCCTTTATAATTTTCGATTGATAGACAGGTACCGAAAATGTATCACATTGTAACAAGATCCGCGTAATTTTTCGGTAAACAGGCGCTAATGGCGCTATTGTATTACCTGTAACCGCCTCCCTTTAAATCCGAATTCGTGTTCAATTTCATGGCATTGTTCCTGAGACAGGAAAAATATATTTCGCCACAATAATTCGAAACAGATCCCATGAAGTTATTGATTAGATCAAAGAAATTGTGACAATAGGCGTGATTTATTTTTTTGCAATCCTACTAACTGACTGTTAACTGCCTAAGCCAACTTTTTTTTTTAAATCTAGTCGACGGATTTTTTGTTTGCGGCCGTTGGTATTTACTCGAATGTACCGGGCGGATAACGACAAGAACGTGAAGATCTAACATCTAAAAAATCAACGGATGAAAACGGTAAAAGGTGTCCCAGCTAAAATTTGCCACCCAGCTTATCTCTGAAATGATAACAAAAAGTTTGAGTCAAACTGATTGACTCTGTACTTCCCACACATAATGATGATACCATTTTATTATTTCCCATTGCATGAAGCTATAGTCTAAAATCCCCTTGCAACTAAAATTATCGCCCATCCGCCCGCAAAAACGACATCCAACACAAAAACTCTCGTAAATAGTTTCTTGCGTCTTCCTTCTTAGGAACCAGGACGCCACAGCTTTTTTCTGCATGCTACAACTGGACGACGCGAAACGATCAAGAGCCTCCAACCCGTCTAAAAACAAAGTTTGAGCTGATTTTATGTTTTTGGTTTTTTGATTATTGCTGCGCCGCCACTGACACGGTTTTTCAAAAACAGAGTCGTTTTCCATTCTCGTCGCGGTAATAAATTCTGTGTCAACATTTTATTAAAATCAATTCAATAATTTTCGCTTTACGAAATATACATAGAACGAAATAAAGCAAAACTTGTATGTACAGATCACAAAATTGGTTTCTGTAAAGCCGGCGCCACATATGCGGTATTCGGCGAGCAACGAACCCCGATTATTTGCTATTCGGCTAATAAAGCCGGTGCCACATATGCGGTATTCGGCGAGCAACGAACCCCGATTATATGCTATTCGGCTAAAGGGCGATACGTGCTCGCTATTCGGCGAGCAAGGTTGAAAAAACGGCGAATATTGATATTCGGCAAATACCCGCATATGTGGCGCCGGCTTAATAGGCAAGCCAATGTTCAGATGGACCTAAAAAAGTGTAATATGCCGCTAGGTATTTCTTCTACAGGTCAATAGACAGACTATTATAAATACAACAAATTTTTTAGTTTTACAACTCCCCACCCCCCAACCGCACCGATTTCACCCAAACCAAAAAAAAAAGTTGAAAATGATCAGAAAACCGCAAAACGCCTAAAAACAAAGTTTGAGCTGTTTTTATATGTTTAGCTTTTTTATTATTGCTGCGCTGCCACTGACACTATTTTTTCAAAACATATGCGTTTTCCATACTCGCTGCGGTAGTAATACTGTGTCAAAATTTCATCAATTCAATAATTTTCACGTTACGGAATATAGAACGATCTAAAACAATACTCGTATGTATATACATCACAAATTTAAGTCCCGTGGTTTCTATAATAAGTATGCAACTTTCGGATGGACCTAAAAGAGTGTAGCATGCCGCTAGGTTTTTCATTCACATATCAATGGACAGTCCATTACGAATACAACAAATTTTTCAGTATTACAACCCCCCACCCCCCAACCACTCCAAATTCACCCCCACCCAAGAAAAAGTAGAAAATGATCAGGAACCCCTAAAACGCCTGAAAACGAAGTTTGAGGCATATTTGAAATTTTACGTTTTTTGCTAATTACTCCGCCCCCCCAAAACGATTTTCAAAATTATAGGAAGATTACCTAATACGACCCCACAGCATAACGCTGCCCAAATTTCATTACAATCCATGTAGCGGTTATTGAGATTACGAGGGCAGAAAGACGCGACAGACAGACAGACAGATAGACAGAAAGACAGACAGACAGACAAACCGACAGAAATGAATGACGTGGATTTTCGTTATGTACACATCATAAAATACCCAAAAAGCGCATTATGTCAAAATCGAAAATTTTCGCGATCACAATACTCTCTTCACCTATCGGTGTGCCAAGTAAAATAGAAATCGCCGTGACACGTCGATTTTTATTTCACGGGTGAACTCTTCCACCGCGTACGTCATTATTCTGCCATCAACCCCCTCACCCCCAGCAATCCCTACTTCAAAATCGTAAATGAGACCACCATACTTGTGATACATCTTTTTGAAGAACATTCATTGACAAATACCACAGTGTGGTCAGATTGGAGAATGATTCACTTTATGGAAGTTGATGAAAATATGGCGGTTATCAAAATTAAGTATTATTTCCATTACCCGGAATATTATCTTAAGAAAGGTTCCAAATGAGAGCCATTTTGTTCCATATACACGTACAGGCGATATTCAAAATATCTTCGACTGCTTTTATGGGGACACTTGAAATCAAAAGTCTATAGTATACGCAGAACGGTTCTATAGACGATCTCCACAGTACCTCCGCAGATTTTGAGAAACGTGCGAAGACATTTTGAATATCGCCTGTACGTCTGTATAGAACGAAGTGGCTCACATTTGAAACCTTTCTTAGGATAATATTTCAGGTAATGAAAATAATACTTAATATTGATAAACACCATATTTTTTATTAACTTCCATAATAGTGAATCAACCTTCAATCCGATTACACTGCTGTACTTCTCAACTAATTCCTTTCAAAATGATTTAAAATTTAGGGTTGCTGGGGGTTGATTGCACAATAATGACGTATTCGGTGGAAAAGTTCCCCCACGAAATAAAAAATGAAGTCAAGTTGATTGACTCAGTACTTCCCACACATTGCGGTGATACCAGTTTATTATTTTCCTACAGCATGAAGCTGTAGTATGAGATCCCCTTGCAACCAAATCATAGCTCGCCCGACCAAAAAAGAAAGTGTGCTATGCCTCTACGTCTTTCTTTCACAGGTCAATGGCTAGCCTACTATGATACAAAAAATTTTGAGTTTTACAATCTCCCATCCCAATCACCCTAATTTCACCTCCACCCAAAAAAAAGTAGAAAACGATTGGGAACCCCTAAAACGCCTAAAACGAGGTTTGAGCCGTATTTATACTTTTAGTTTTTTTATTATTGCTGCGCCGCCACTAACACGATTTCTGAGAACGATAAACGTTTGCCAATTCTCGCCACGGTAATAATAGTGTGTAAAAATTTCATTAGGATAAATCGAATAGTTTCCACGTTACACAATACAGAACGATCAGAAGCAATAATTGTAAATTCTAGTCCCTTGGTTTCTGTAATAGAGAAAACAATGTTCGGATTTCCGACGGACCTAAAAAAGTTTATTATGATGTCAGATATTTCTTTGACAGGACAGTGGACAGCCTATTATGAATACACAAATTTTTCAGTTTTAAAACCCTCACCTTCCAACCACTCCAATTTCACCCCTATCCAAAAAGCAGAAAATGATCAGGAACCCCTAAAACGCCTAAAACAAAGTTTTAGGTATATTTGAAGTTTTTTGTTTTTTGCTAAGTACTCCGCCACCAAGCTAAACAAACGCCAACAGAAAGACAGACCGGCAGACAGACTACAAGGCGGACAGACAGACCGACGGAAATGAGTGACGTGGAATTTCGTTATGTAGACATCATAAAACGTCCAAAAAACATATCATCTCAAAATCGAAAATTTTCGCGATCACAATACTCCCCTCACCTACTAATGTGGGATATAAGATCGACGTGTTACGGCGATTTTTATTTTTTGTTATCGATTCAGGGATCAGGTGGGTGGAAAACAGCTGGGACACAGTGTATATAATTTTCGAGTGGTTCAGCCGTTTTGGGTGTATCGTACTTTTTTATGTGCAATTACCCCATTTTTATGTTCATTGTCTGAAATAAGTTTGCGGTGTTTATTCGTACTTTCGTCTTCTCATGCTTATACATTGCTATAGATAATGTTGTTAAAAGAGAAATGGTTGTTATCAAAGGCAAAAGTGATAATTTGGCTGATATTGTCCCAAGGGTTGTTCGATTGGCGATAAATCGGGTTATCGTGGAGGCTAGACGAGCATTCTGTCATCAGCTTCCTACAAGAACCTCATGGACATCCTTGCTATATGAGGAGCGCATTATTTTGCCTCAGACGTATGAAACGGCAACTTGTTCTAACACCTTATTCTCATAACAATGGGTCATCATTGTGCCACGAATCACAAGTAAAGGTGATTTGATGTGAAATGTAATGGCACTTCAAACCTTACGCTGCGTTTCCACCAGAGATGTGCTAGGAAGATGAGCGGTGTAAAGATGTGAGACGGCGCTGTGGAACGGTGTGCAGATGAGCGTTGCGAGGATGTTTGGCGGGCTCTTTTTAGAGTTTTCTTTTCGCTCGCCTACATCACGGTCCCTCGCCCATATCCCTAGCACACATCCACCGCAACGCATTTCTAGCGTACATCTCTCGAGACACATTCCTCGCCAACATGCCTTATTTTGTACGTACAGAACCTTCGCTCTGCTAAGCCGTTTCCACCAGAGCTGTGCTGATTGAGGCGACGTAAGTCAAGCGATTCTATTGGTTCGTTAAAAACACATTCCTCTTAACACATCCTCGCACATCTCTGGTGGAAACGCAACCTTATGAGGACGATGTATATGTTGCTCAACAGTAAACTAGAGGTCACGGCGTTACCGTCGCGTCGTTCATTCCGTAGTCGTCTAAAGGCTCATATTAATGGTACAATAAATGTCATGCCACTTAAAGTCATGACAATGTGACATTTTAAAGTTTGAAACAAGGCAGTTTCTCATATTCTTCCAGAAAGTCGACGATATTAAAGACTTTTCGTTTTCCATTTTGTAACGTGTAAACTAATATAACCTCACTTCACACGCGTGAAATTACAGCCACGTGTAACTAATGTAAAATATCACAATAATATCCACATGATTCTGATGTCACGACAATCATCCACAACTTCAAATTGCTGCCGTGACAACGCGACTTTGAAGTTTGCATGTTTTAAAATGTCGTGACTTCTAGTGTCATAGCACTAAAGTCGCGACATTCATGTTACATGAAAATGGGCCTTAACGCGTAGGCGTCCATCGTGTGACCCCAGACAAAAGCTCGCACATGCCATTGTCGCTTTTTGGTACCAATCTAACCGTTGCGTTGGCGAGGATGATTTGCAGTGAGTGGAGGCACTAGACTCAGACGATATGACCTGAAGCTCATTTCACGCAATCTCTGGTGCCCTGTGAGGATTCGAAGGGGTCTCCTAATAGCTGCATACCAGGCGTTAGCCACAGCTCGAGTGGATCTTATTCTATCTCTTAGGCCCAGTTTCACAATCAGTGGTCACTCTGATGGTTTATTAACCTCGACCTGCGAGTTAACTCGAACAATGGAACGCCTCTTGTTTTACAATCATAAAATGACGTAGGGTTAACTGACTGCGAGTTGTATTTTAGTTTTAGCGGTTGGTGGTACTGTGTCTGCAATATTTAAAATTCCTCTTCTTCATATTTCTTTCGTTAGGTGTTTTGTGCTGGTGTTTTGTGTTTTTCTGACAAGACTGTCAAAGAATGAGTTCGTTGAGTTGTCAGTTCCGTACGATTTCCAGCCTCATTTTGGTTTTTTCCACTCACGTTTTTTCATTTCATTAACAGTTATTTGGTGTTTGGCTTTGGCATAGTTAAAAGATTTTTAGGTTGGGTTGGTGTTTGGACTGCTTGGCGTTGTAGTTGGTTCTGGGGCCTTTATCAAATAGTAGCCGTGCATGTACCCGTGTGTCAGCATGGAAAACCCAAAAAGAGCGAACAACCTTTCAAAAGATGAAGAATATCTGTTCATTTCGTTAGAAGAAAAGTGCAGGCATGTAATAGAATGCAAAACAAAAGGTGCAACAACATGTCGCGAAAAAGACAACGCCTGAGAAAAGATAGGAGAAGAATTTAATTGCAAATGTGCAAATAATAGCCTCAGATCTGTAGAGGTGCTGAAAGAAAAGTAAAAAAATTTAAAAAAGACCAAGGAGTCATGGTCATCATATTCCTCAAAATAATTGACTCTAGGTCGAAATATTCTTGGTTTCATTACTTGTTTATCACTGCTATACACATTTACATCATAACCATCCGTTTCAAATAAAAGGAACGATGGAAAGCGTTAAGGTAAACGATAAAATATGAAACTTCAAACGCCCAGCAAGTAGCAAAACCAAAGTGACATAACCTAATGCGCATGCGTCACCGACCTGGGGTTAACTCAAGAATTTCTTGGGGTCAAGGTAACTCAGAGTAAAATCGAAAACTACCATTTGTGAAACATGACATCTAGGGTTAACCTCCGGTCAACACACAACCTTGAGTTAACTCATCATTGTGAAATTGGCCCTTAGGGTCAGTAGTCATAGATGACGATCTTGCCGGTCTGTAGTTCACCTACGTGCTCCAGAACCCCTAGCTCGCTGTACTTGCCCTTCTAGATCCATGCGCGCCATGCTTCCACAGCTATAGTCACGCTATGCCCCATAGTTACCAGCAATTGCTATGAAAGAAGCGCCATGTTCTAGTTGGTCTGCAATTCGACCCCGTTCAAAGGGGATTAACTTCGTAAATTGAGGCTGTCGTCTTCTAGGGGGCATACACAACCAACTAATCTTTCGAAAAATCTGCATCTGATATCAAAGGCTTTGTACCGATAAAAGTTCATGCTTCGTTTTTACACGTATAGAGTTTGTAGATAAATAGCGTGTGAATGAACAACAAGTAGTGTTAGATGTGTAATAGAGTGGGTACTGTCAATATGTGCACACATTTTTAATGCGAGAATATGCATTTTTTTCTATTTGTTCAGATTTCACTTACGAGTAGTGTATAAATCGTCTTAAAAACACTTTTTTTACAGAACAGGAGTGTTTCGTGGTCTTATTTCCTTCAGAATAAAAATTCTTAATCCGTAACCACTGCAAATACTATAATATATCACCCCGCTTGAAGCCATTTGTCTTGAAGGTCTCCCTTACATAATGTCGAATACCTATTTGAATGAGGAATTCCCTTCATTACTCCGGATTTCTTGTTGTCTCTGATATAAGCCGTTCCCGGCCATTTTCCGGGAAGCGGGAATCGCCGGAACATCATAAATCTCCGGAACCTGTTTCACCTCCCTCCTTCCGATTCCCCCCAATCCGTCCCCAACCAACCCCCGCAGTGCTCACTAATTAAAAATGCTAAATTGCGCGTGAGAAGACCCTGCCCGGTTCCATGGAAGACTCTTCTCCATCGCCGGCCATTATCCTTTTTTATTTATCCTTTTTTCTTCTCCTCAGCTTTCTCTGGAAACGGTATCAGGTTTGGACTGAGGTAGTCATTATCTTTCGAAAGATGTTACGCTCTGTTACAAAATAAAGCCTGGAGAAAAATGTTGGTCAATTTAGAAATCTATGACTTTATAAAATTAGTTTTATCGTGCACGTCCAATGTTTTCTTGAGAGTTACTATTTGACTAATTATGAAAGGACTACGAAAAGGTTTTGTCATTGACATGAAAATTACTGTATCTATAAAAAATGGTGTCAAGCGTTCCTTTATCCCTACACTTTGAAACATTTAAAAATGTTTGGCCGTTTTGAAATTTTTTGTTTTTTTGATTTTTTCTCCGCTACTGGCAAGAGTTCTGTTACCATTTCCTCCACGGTAGTGTTACAATTTTATTATAATTAAGTTCGTAGTATCCAAGTCACACGTAATAGGATTATGAATATTTTTTCTTAAACCCCTACCCAAAAAAATGGAAAATGATCAGAATCTCCTGAAACGCCTAAAAACGATGCTTGGAGGCGTTGGGTTGGAGGCGTTTCAGGGGTTCCTGAACATTATCTACTTTTTTGGGTGGGGTGAAATTGGGGTGGTTAGGGGGGTGCAAAAAAAACTGCAAAATTGATCGAATTCATAATAAGCTGTCCGCTAAGCTCTTAAAGAAAGACCGTCATAATGCACTTATATAGGTCCATCCGATCATTACCTTGCCTATTTTACAGAAATGAAGGGACTTGTACATGCGAGTATTGCTTCTGATCGTTCCTGATTATGTAACGAGGACAATGTTGGATTGATTTTAATGAAATATTTACACGGTATTTTTACCGTGGCGAAAATATAAAAACAGATCAAACATCGCATCGTTTTTAGGAGTTTTAGGGGTACCTGACCATTTTCTAGTTTTTGCTAGGGGGGGGGGGGGGGTGGAACTGGGATAGTTGGCGGGTGGAGGGTCATAAAACTTAATTTTTTTTTGTATTCATAATTGACCTGTGAAAGAAAGACCTTGTGGCATAACACACTTTTTTGGTCGGGCAGACGACGATTTGGTTGCAGGGTATTACCGTAATGCGTGGAAAGTACTGAGTCAAACAACTTGACTTATTTTTTTAGTTTTTTTAGTATTGCTGTCCCACCACTGACACGATTTCAAAAATCTAAATTGGAAAATTGAATTTCATCAGTGCTTTGGTGCCTATAACAAGTAACGCTGAAGATTTTCTGCTATGATTTGGATATTAAATGAATTTTTAAAGCTTTTTTGACAAAGTTCTGAAATTTTGTTCTCAGTTGTGAAATACCTTTAGAAATCTCATAGTACCATCCAATTCTTTTCTTTAATAACCATTAGCATATGTTGATTGTCAAAATGATCCGTTGGACCTTATCTCTTGTGCTACAGTGACAAATCATAGGTCTGTGGGGTCTTGGAAGCAGGAACTAGACTACATCAAAGAAAGAAGGAAATGTGAAACTAAATCTTCTTCGAAGGTATTTTGTAGGAGTAGGTTTCTAAACCTCGAGAGCTACAAAAGCATTGTCGTTGGTTTAGATATAGGCTTGTTTTGTAGTGAGGGGTTAGGGTTCAGTTGCCCTAATAGTGGCCGTGCATCAAACACATTCCCATCCTAAGTTCTTTGCGAACTTGGAGATGCTTTGGACTATACTCCTCTGTCTTCCTTATGGCCGACATTCAGATGGGAGCTCCTGCTTCCACTCAAGACAGGGCCAGCTTTTGCAGGTGTGCACTGAACGTCCAATAGCCAGTTATAAATTCACTTTTCGTAGTTCGTAGTATCCCAACAATGTTGTATGATAAACGACATGCTGGTTCTGGCGCGAGAGGGAGTTCAGAGAAACACTTTTGATACGTTTTTTTGCTCTACGTAAAAACAACCGAACCTATAAAAATTACCCGTTTTACCGTACTGTATTTATATTGGACTATGCGAACCTCAGGCAAACTGATTCCTTAGAAACTACAAATGACAGCTTATAACTTTGTTTTGACTATATTTAAAGTCAATATGATATTTTTGAAGATCCAATTGATAATTTAAAACTACAATAAATTGACGAATTAGAATTTTAAATTAACTATTTGAATTTGAAACTACAATTGACAATTTAAGATGTAATTCGATCTTTTGGACAGTACTGCTGGAAGCAGTGGCGGCTCGTGACCGGTGGAGCCAAAATATAAAAAATAACCTATTTTAACGACACCTTAAAAATATAATAAAACAACAGCAAAAACACCCAAAATTTTATCGGAATATAACCTACGTACAAAAACAAAAAATATACTTTTAAATTGCCCAGTATGTAAAATCTAATCGTCTTTCCTCATTTTTTGCAAAAATGTCAATAACTCGTTTGTTAAAATTGTCAATGTTATTTAAAAACTTTTTTTCGGCCGATATAACATTCCAAGAGCACTGAGCCTATCTTATTTCATAGAGTTTCTTAGAAACGTTTTTGACGTCGATTGAACTTCCGTACAATGAACATTCGACGAACTAGAAACATTTTGCGTTTTTTGAATATCTAAATCGGGAAGCGGTCTTCTCAATTCCTTGATTTCAATTTTTTCCTCAATCGAGTATGTGGAAAACTTTCACGTCGGGTCGCGAAACGACAGCAGAAATTAATCCGAATATTCCCAATCGACAACGACAACAAGATCTAGTCAAATCTAGTTTTGGTAAGCCAGCAGTTACCTGGCTCCTTTTCCTATTAAAATCGGGCTCTGCGCATAACGTTAATAATGTGACCTCATGTAACCTTTCTACTCGATGTATGTAGCAGAATTGGTGCCGTTGGCTGTTTGGCTCCGACACCGCACGCCATGCTTTCACAGCAATAGTCTATGCGTGTTTGGCGAAAAATTAAGATAATATATTGGATTTTTGTGAATATTTAATGTTTGCAAAATAATGTAAAAAATAGGATGTAATATAATATTTAAAAGTAGCACAAAAAAAAGTTAGGTACTCGATTTATTGTGGTGGTGCCATTTCTCCTTGGCTCCTTAAGGCGAGCCGCCATGGAAGGGGTTGTAGTAGCCAAAAAGACTTTTCATATCAGTTTATGTAGTAGGCCCGTGTGCACCATTTTGTTAAAGGCCCCTAGACAGATTCAACATTCCCTCGTATTTTTCCGTTTGTGTCATAGACAGACCTTGTATTCTGCAGCTCTCCTTGTATTTGAATCCGTAAGGATGCCTGGGAGCGGTTTGAAGACTTGAAAATCGGCCCTGTACTCCGGCGATAGCTTTGCGCTCGCTATAGAGACGGCCTTTGAAAAGGGCCGCCCGAGGAAAAAGAGGATCCATTTTAATTATGGAAGTTTTAATAGAAATTAATATGGAGTGTCTCCGTCGTGCCGTGCCTCTTTCATCTCTGATGGCAAGGAGCTTAACAGCTGCCGTAGATTTTCATCAAAAGTGGAAAAAGGAAAAAGGGGGGCAATAATATGGGGCTTGGAGGGTACCGGGTGTTGTAGGAGAAGTGACCATTATGCTAAGTAGTAGAATATCGATATTCTTTCAGACACTTCAGAGCTATGCGAATAGATCATAGATGTTACTAGGTTACAGTCATCCCTCAGATACGTGGCTTTATAAGTAGTGTGCGTAATGCCTCGTGTGTAGGTAAATTTAGTAGCAAACACGAATTTCCGTTAAAATTTATAAATTATGCAAATTAACGCAAAACTAAGAACATATATATTACAGTTTCGTCCATCAAAATATGAAAAGTCTCAAAACTGCCCCAAATTTCGTGCTTAAGCATTTTGGTGGTTCCTGATCATTTTCTATTTTTTTCGGGAAAAGTGGAGTGATGAAGGAGGAAACTTAAATATTTTTTGCACTCATAGAAGACACTCAAGAATAATATTAAAAAAATGAAGTCAAGTTGATTGACCCAATACTTCTGACACATTACGGTGATACCAATTTATTATTTTCTCATCTTATTTTTACAGGTCAATGAACAGCCTATTATGAATTTTCAGATTAAGAAATATTTGAAATTTTTATTTCTTGTTAATTACACTGCCGCCCATACACCGATTTTCAAAATTATAGTAACTTTACCTACTATGACCCCACAGCATATGGCTACCCAGATTCTACCACAATCCATGCAGCGGTTACTGAGATTACGACGTTACAAGAACTCCAACAGACAAACATACCGGCAGACTGTCTGACCGACAGACCGATAGACCGACAGACCACCGACTGACCACCGACAGACCACCGACAGACCACCGACAGATCAACAGACCCACAGACCCACAGATCCATGACCAACAGACCCACAGACCCACAGACCGACGGAAATGAGTGACGTGGATTTTCGTTATATAGATATCATCATACGCCTAAAAAGTAAATTATCTCGAAATTGAATATCTTCGCAATTACAATACTACCCTCACTTATCGGTGTGGAAAGTAAAAACAGATTCAGGACATTCTGTGCTTTAGAGACATGTCCGGATATTGTCTTTAAAAACGTATCTGTGGAATTTTCTTCCCATACCAGATATTCAATCATTTCAATTCAATAATCTCAGTTACTGCTGGGCCGATTTTGAATAAAGTTGGGGTGTGAGGCAATGCGAGATGTAGATTATACATTATTGCAGTAAACTGTAATAAACGTTGTCCAAATACACTTTCCTAGAGGAACATGAATTATATTTACCTTTTCTGTAGAAAAGATAAAAAATTAATATCAGTTTTTTGAAAATGGTCTCCCATGTGACTTTTGAAATGGTAAAAACGATTCTAGATATACTCGTATTTTTGCTACTAAAATTTATTTATCGAGAGTTTCAAGATTTCTGTTTAGATAGGGAAGGCAAATTTTGTTAACTTATTCTACTGAAGTGATATATCCACTGAAATCTATCAGAGTATAATAGTATTCTTTTCTTTCTTCCCTTTCATCCAAAGCTTCCTAATCAGGTGCAGAAGGAACCTAACAGTTAAGTTCCAGTGGAATTTAAATTTTGATTTATAGGTATGGTACTTTTTGGTAATTGATCTAACATACCTACTACATTTGTAATTTATACATCCAATATACTAACGACTGTATAAGGTTTTTTGGATACCGACTGAAACTAAAGCAAAGCAAGATATTACTATTCAAGTAGTAGTATTAATATGATCCGTAGTGTCAACCTTATTTGCACACCTTTGCATCTGTCCCGCTCATTTTTTTGCATCCTGCTTCCTGATATTTGACACCAAGTCGCTACCGCATTTAAATCAGCCGCCCCATTCGATCTATACACTTTTAAGCAGAATTTGATACCTTGCATAATGCCTTAATTTCGAAAATATCCAGAGGCGATATTTACACCTATCTGTTAGAGATGCAGTACATAAAATCTTTACGGGAAGTAATAGGTACATATTTTTACTTCCGTTCCTTTCTGGCTACGTAATCTCAGTAAACGCTGCTTGAATTATGATAATATATAATAATAATTTTATAAAAATCGATGCATTAGAGGCGGAGAAATTGGTAAAAAACAAAAACATAACAGAACCCCACCAAACTACGTTTTTGGACTTTCCATTTGTTTTTGGGAGGGGGTGAAATTGGCATGGTGGGGGGTTTTGAAAACTCAAACATTTTTCGTATTCGTGTGTTGGACAACAGGTTGCGCTGAAAAATTGAAAATTGGTGATATTGTGTGCTTGTTGGACCTATCCGAGTATTGTCTTTGAACTTTATATCTGTGGAATAATTTGATATACATATTATAATCCTATTACGAGTAACTTGGACGAACTGATTGTTATGACATAGTGATGCCGTTTTACTACCGTAGAGGAAATGGTAACAGTATATCGTTGTTGGAGCTTTTGCTAGTGGCAGAGGAGAAACCAACAAAAAACGTGGCATTTCAAAATACCTCAAAATTCATTTTTAAAGGTTTCAAAGATTCCTGATTGATTATTGTTTACCTTTTTAATGACTATGGTGAAGAGATACAGGAACTCAAAATTTTTTGTTAGCACCGATAACGTGTGGAAGTACTGGGTCACGACACTTGACACCATTTTTTGTACAAGTGGAAGGAGCTGTGCGTAAAAGTTAGTAAGCTGTGGTCCTATACGCTGCAGTTTTTCCTTTTTCTCAATTGTTATTTGCTAAAAGGAAACATTTCTGATAAGTATCGTAGTTTTAAGTCACAGTCAAAAGGCAAACAACTAGGCATTTTGTATTTATTAATATTAATTAATTATGGAAATGTCAATGCTTTGTATACCTATCGGAAAAATTAAAGTGGAGCAAAGGGATGCGATAAAATTTTGTGTTCGGTTGGATAAAATACCAACTGAAACTTTGGAGCTCATTAAAAGTACACCTAATTCCATCTGAATACTGGCCAATGACGTCATAGTTACGTAGGTCTAGGTGCGCAGTGTCCGCTTAATCAGCTGATCGGCTGCAGTCCATACTGTCGTCAGTAGCGAATGTAAGTAGCTGTTGGGGAACAGAACAGAGGTGGTACAGGAAATGTGGAAATATGGGTATACCGATACAAGAAAATGTATTGCATTCACTACTTTTTGCGGACGACCAAGTTATTTTTGCACAGGAAAAAGAAGACATGGAATATATGATAAGAAAGCTCAAACAAGAATACGAACTGTGGGGACTTAAAATAAATATAAATAAAACGGAATACTCGTGTATAATAATAATATAATAATATAATAACAGCTGCCAAGCTTTTAAGTATTTAGGAGCGACAATATACAGAGATGGTACGTGTTTAAGAGACATACAGGCCAAAATAGCACAAGGAAAACAAGCCACAAAAGCACTTCACGGACTGCTATGGAATAACAATATCACGAAAAAAGAAAAGATATTTGAAAGTATAATACAGAATATTACTCTATATGGAGTGTTATAGGCAATGGCAACAACAATAAGGAACAAAATAAGAACGGTCGAATTAGACTACATGAGAAGATGCTTGCAAGTCACAAGAACTGACAAAATAAGAACTGCAGAGTATGCAACGGAGGCACAAAGTCAGCCCAAGATCGCAGAAGGTCTACATTATTAAAAACGCTATGGTAAAGTGTTTTTTTTTTTGACTAAAATACTGTAGGTACTGTAGACCACATACAGTAACGAATGTAGTTCGAGACACTTAGATTTTTTTGATATATCCTCCTACTGTCGGACCGATAACTTGTGAATGTTATTTGCATAGTAGCATAGTACATTCAAACTACCAATCGATTTTCGATAAAGTTCTGGCCGCCCATCACTAGTACTCGTGTATACATATATTTTTTGTCGCGTTTCAGAGAATTCGGAATCGGCACCCTTAAAAGGCAGGTGTGCTCGAGCTTTTGGCATGTGCTACTCACTTTTTTGTGGTATAACAACAGATTTTGATAATAGGGGAGGCTGTCGAGAGAGCTTTTGGCACAATCTGCGCTATTTTAAAACGGTGTATATTTTTTGAGAGGGTGGAATCGTATGTAGGTCTAAGAGCTAAGGGCTCAAATTGAATATGAACCTTATTAAATCAATGTGCAGTAAAGCAAACGATAGCTGAGTTGCTTAAAAATGATATAAAAAATGAAGTCAAGTTGATTGACTCAGCACTTCCCACACATTAAGTTGATACCAATTTATTATTTTAATCACCGCCAAACCCCCCCCCCAAATTGTGTTATGGCGCTAGGTCTTTCCTTCACAGGTCAAGGGACAGCCTATTATCAATGCAACAACCTTTTCGGCTTTAAAACCCTCCACCCGCCATATTTTTAGTTTTTTTATTATTGCAACGGTACCACTGACACGACTTCTAAAAACCATACGAGTTTTCCATCCTCGCCAAGATAATAATACTGTGTCGAAATTTAATTAAAATCAATTCCGTCATTTCCAGGTTACAAAATGTAAACGTTGTACAGCAATTCTCGTATGTTTGTTGGTTTCTGTAATAGGCAAGGAAACGTTAGAAAGGCCCTAAAACATTGTATTATGCCGCTAGGTCTTTCTTTCACAGGCAATGGACAGTCTAGTATGCATACAACAAATTTTTCACTTTTACGACCCCCACCCCCCAACCACCCCAATTTCACCCCCACCCCAAATAAGGTAGAAAATGATCATGAACTCCTAAGACATCTGAAAACGAAGTTTGAGCTGTTTTCGTATTTTTAGTTGTTTGACTATTGCTACGCTGCCACTGACACGATTTCTAACAACCATACGCGTTTTCCATCCCTACCACGGTAAAAATACTGTGTCAACATTCCATTGGAAACAATTTAATAGATTCCACGTTATAAAATACAAAACCATCTAAAGCAATAAATAATACTCGTATGTATACAGAAAATTCTTAGTCCCTTAGTTTCGGTAATAGGTAAGGACATTTTTAGGGCAATGTTCGGATGGCCGTAAAAATGTGATTTGTGTCGCTAGGTCTTCCTTCATATGTCAGTGGACAGCCTATTATGAATACAACAAATTTCTCAGTTTTTCAACCCACCACCCTGAAACCACCCCAATTTCACCCCCACTCAAAAAAACGTAGAAAACGATAAGAAACCTCTAAAACGCTTAAAAACGAAGTTTGAGCTGTTTTTAAGTTTTTTTAGTTTTTTTATTATTTCTGCGCCGCCACTGGCACGATTTATGAAAACCATACGCATTTTCTATCTTCGCCACGGTAGTAATACTGTGTCAAAATTTCATTAAAATCAATTCAACAGTTTCCTCGTTACACAATACCATCTGAAGCAATACTCGTATGTTTACACCAGAAAAAATTCTAAGTCCTTTGGTTTTTGCAATAGGCAAGACAATGTTCGGATGGACCTAAAAAAGGCTAGGTTTTCCTTCAGTGGTCAGGGGACATTATGAATGCAACAAACTTTTTTGTTTTACAACCCCCCACCCCTAACCACCCCGAATTTCACCCCACCCAAGAAAAGTAGAAAATGATCATGAAATTGTTTGTTTTTTGCTAATTACTTCGCCGCCCATGCACCGATTTTATAGCAAGAAGAAGAAGTTATAGCAGAATTACTTACTACGACCGTACGGCATATTGCTGCCCAAATTTCATCACAATCCATACAGCAGTTACTGAGATTGCGAGGCTAGAAAAACGCGTACAGACAGACAGACAGGCCGACAGACCGACGGAAATGAGTGACGTGGTTTTTCGTTATGTAGACATCATAAAACACCTCAAAATCGAAAATTTTCGCTATCACAATACTCCCGCCACCTACCTACCACCCTTTTACGAAAATATATCAAGCGAATTTTCAGACTGATATTCAAAAACATAGCTTTTTATTATATAATGTAATATAAGTACTTAGACAAATCAAGATAACTATGAAACTTTTTTGAAATTGGGTAAGTGAAACAATCTTAACGTAGCTAACCAAAACGCATGCTTCAGAAATTAACTTACACCTGCGATAAAATTGTTCAGAACTTAACTGCTTACATTTTTTTAATTATAAGGTACACATTAATTCATAGGATTAAGTGGATTAAGGCAATTATTTATTGAAACAATACCAATAATTTATTTTTACTTCCCACACCGATCCGATAGGTGATCACAATACTGATCGCCTAAATTTTCGATTTCGCGATAGTACGCTTTTAGGGCGTTCCATGGTATCTACATAACAATAATCCACGTCACTCATTTCCGTCGGTCTGACTGCCTGTACGAGTTCTTCTGGCTTCGTAATCTCAATAACCGCTGCATGGATTGTGATGAAATTTGGGCAGCAATATGCTGTGGGGTCGTAGTACCTGCTGCTAATATTGAAAATCGGGGTGCATGGGCCGCGGAGTAATTAGCAAAAAACAAAAAAATTCAAATATTCCTCATCCTTCGTTTTTAGGCGTTTTCGGTATTCCTGGTCATTTTCCACTATTTGGGGGGGGGGGGGGGGTAAAAATTGGGGTGGTTGAGGGGTGGGGGGTTGTAAAATTGAAAAATTTGCAGCATCCATAATATAAATGTTACGGTCAAAGATGATATTTCGGTCTTTAACGATATTGGCCGGTCATTGTCGTGAATGTCCTATTACAGCGGGACGTCCTGATAATGACCGGCCAATAGCGTGAATATCCATGTAAACTGGGCACTGTTGATAAACTGGGAATGGATTTACGTTTTTACGACTTTGTCCGGGCAATCTCGTTAATGCCCGCTCAAGAGTGGGCTGTCAAGGTTTTAATAAAAAATATAGGTTATGTTATTCTCATTTTGCCATTTTTGTGTCTGTTTGTGTAAGTAGAGTGTGAGCTTAACAGCTTTACGCATACAGTAGGTGGTGAATATGAGTGCAATGCGTGAAAAATTCATTGAAAAGCTGAACTTGCTTATTAAATCAAAGCGAAATGATAATAAGGCGTTTTTGAGTGGCAGTGAACACGAACAGCAAATTAGCAAACTAAAAGGCGCGAAAGAAGTGCTTTGTACCGAGATGTCTAACAAAACAACGAAACATTACAGAATAATACGCTGCTCTAACCTGTAATATCAACTTTGCCCATACATTGATGGTCCATATCGTGAATGGCCGGACAAAGATGCAAAAACTAAAATACTTTCAACCTTGTCCACGACAGACGGGCATTCTCGTTATAGCCTGGGCAATAACGATATGGGCCTGCATATTTGGCTTCTAACGTTAATGCCCGGCCAATGTCATCAATGCCCAATTTACAACAGTGGCCGTAACATAAATATAAATAATTTTTTTTAAGTCCATCCGAACATAGCCTTGCCTATTAGCGTAACTAACGGACTTACGAAAACAGCTCAAACTTCGTTTTTAGATGCTTCAGTTTCTATCTTTTTTAGGCGGGGTAAAATTGGGGAGGTTAGGGTGGGGGTTGCAAGTGTGAAAAATTTGTTGTATGCATAACAGACTGCCAATTGCAGTGAAAGAAAGACCTAGCGGCATAATGCACTTTTTGGGTCCTTCCTAACGTTTTCTTGCCTATTATTACAGAAACCAAGGGACTTAGAATTTTCTGATGTATATTGTGTACTGTGTAACCTGAAAATGACCGAAGTGATTTTGATGAAATTTCGACACAGCATTATTTCCTTGGCGAGAATGGAAAACACGTATGGTTTTTAGAAATCGGATCAGTGGTGGTGCTGCAATAATAAAAAGAAAAAAAATAGAAAACCAGAACAATCTTCGCTTTTAGGCGTTTCAGGGGTCCCGTATCATTTTTCCAATTTTTTTTTTTTGGAGGGAGGTGAAATCGGGGTGATGGGGGTTGCTAAACTGAAAAATTTGTTGTACTGATAATAGGCTATCCAATATCCGACCTGTGAAGGAAAGACCTAGTGGCATAACATAACTTTTAGGGGGGGGGAGTATAGCTTCATGCTATGGAAAAATTATAAACTGACATCACCATAATGTGTGGGAAGTACTGAGTCAATCAACTTCATTTTTTCTGATTTACTCTTTCTTAAGTCTCCACAAAATAATAAATAATAGTCTGGCAATGTTGAGTCGGGTGACCCAGTTGCCAGTTACTCATTCTATCAACTAATTGAGCTTAGGTGCGTGTGCTTGAAAATTGGGCGTCTGATGTAAAAGTAAATCATTTAAATTGTTGTCATAAATGACCGCCGAAGATATACAGATAAAATTAAAATCTGATTTTGCGTGTCAGTTAATGAAAATAAAGACCAATACCTACTTTCTACTATATTTTGAATAACTAAGCTCATTGCGGACAATTTCAGAATATGAGCGAAAATGTTTATACTTACATCTAGGTATAATTTTTGTGCTCCTTATAAGATAAACTTCATGTTACTAAGCAAAATTGAAATTAGTTGTATATAAACAGACGCTTTTTAAAGATTTTATGTTTTACAACTGCTCATGATTATGTTTCATTCTTTAATGTTATCAAAAAATATGTCTAAAACATCTAAATTAATTCTAGATGCGGTAGTGTGGTACAATACAATGACAACTAAATGTATTTTAATATCTCTAAAATTGTTGATGCAAACAACTAAGAAACAGGAAAACTGTAATAGCTTAATAGTTATAATATTGTGTTTATAAAACAGTTTTAGTCCAAAAGTGCAGAAATATGGTAACAGGTTGAGTTTAAAAGTAAAGAAATGTGTTACGTCTAATAGAAAACAGTCTAGCGAAGAGTATCCACAAGCTACAAGAGGGAGTGGATAGTTCAAGTCATTCTTCCACATACCTCTAAAATTTTGGGACAATTTCTTGCACACCGCAGTTAATAATTTTTAACGCAATGGTGTAACATAATTATGCCGCGACTGTTATTACTACTTTTATGTTTTCAGTTTTGCGAATGAATGGAACTTAAAGGAAATTGTATTTTATAATTTCGTATCGTTGCGATCGAGATGGGGAATAGTAATTCATTTGGCGTCAATCCAATTCCCCTGATATATCTTCAACCTTCAACCTTCAACCCACCCTTTTATGCAGGGTGCGCGTATTGATTGGCTTTTAAATATCTGTGTAACAGTATCCCTGTAAAGAAAAAAACAGTATCTTAAAAGCCCTGCTACCCCGTCTCTTTCCTCCTCAACCCCCACGTTTCCCTTGTCCATATCTCTTTTACTTCCATATGCGTCGGTAGTGGGAAATATTCGGGTATTGTTCATAGTGGAAATAGAAATCTTACTTTCAGTTGAACTACCATGTATATTGTGGGTATGTTTGCCAAACATACTGTTAAAAACAGTATTATACTGTTTTTCACTATATAATAACTGTTTAACTTAAAAAAAGTATCTAATATACTGTTTTATAGTAACATTGATCCCGAAGCTTTATCCGCAGCCATAAAGAAGATTTTATCAACATGAGAACTGGCAAAAAATTAAGTTATTTGCTGGTAAATGCTTCAGAAGAATTCATTAATATACCAAAATTATTCCATATTTACTTTCTGTTCCTGCCACTTCGGCATTCATAATAAGGGTATCTTCTGCGATGCATGCAAAGTGGCAAGATGATAGGAACCGACCCTCAATTAATTTAATGAAAAATGAGCCACCCATATATTTAAATTTTGACCTAAAATATTGTGTGAGACCTTCAGAAATGATAGTTTTTTTTATGAGCTTTGCGAATAGCTCCAAAAAGTATGTGTTTAAATCATGAAAAAATGGAGTCAAGTTTATTGGCTCAGTACTTGCCACACATAAAGGTAATATCATTCTATTATTTTCCCATTGCATGTGAGTCTGAGATCCCCTTGCAAGCAAATCATTACCCGTCTGTCCTCAAAAAACATCCAACACAGAAACTCTCGTAAATAGCTTCTTGCATCTCTATAGGAACTAGGGCGACGACACAGTTTTCATTCTGTAATCTTCAACTGGATGAAACGTAACGATCATAAACCCCCAAAATTGCTTAAAAACGAAGTTGAGCTAATTTTATATTTTTACTTTTTTATTATTGCTGCGCTGCCACTGATATGCATTTTCCTTTCTCGCCGCGGTAATAGTACTACCCCCTTACTATCCCAATTTCACTCCCACCCAAAAAAAGTAGAAGAGATCGGGAACCACTAGAACCCGCAAAAACGAAGTTATAGCTGTTTTTATATATTTTTTGTTTTTTATTATTGCTGTGCCGCTACTAACACAATAAATACGTTTTTCCACCCTCGCCAAGGTAGTAATACTGTGTTAGAATTTCATTAAAATCAATTCAGTAATTGCTTCGTTATGCAATACTCGTATGTGTGAGTATATGTACATCAGAAAAGTCCCTTGGTGTCTCTAACAGCAATGTTCGGATGGACCTAAAACATTGTAGATGGAACACAATGATGAAATAAAAAACCGATTTCAAGAAAAACAAACGTTTAGTTTTGACCTAACACGATTTCTTTATAATACCATTTATATTCTTGTTTGTGGCAATGAATTAGATTTTCAAATTTTCCGGAAGTTTTCAAGCCTTGGCAGTTTTGAATGGTCTTAGCTACAGTATTTATGCATATATAAAAAGCACAATAAATATACAAACAGTAATATTTAACATCTAGCCTCAATTTTTTACACATTTTTTACACATATTCGTTGAAATATATTACGGGTAATTAGCAAAATTCAGCCAAACTACAGAAAAGCCAATGCGATAGCAAATATTCAGGTATTAAATGGGTGACACACGTACGAACCTTAAGTACGCGGTTTTTAAGCTCGCGAATTTACTCGGCTCGACGTCGGTGACGCGCGTGAAGCTGAAATCACTCATTTTGATAATTTTCCTAAATAAACAAAACTTCTAACAAACGCCAAACAAACAAGCGTTGCGCATCGATGGCCTGCCGAAACAAAGTGGAGGCTCGTGGCTCGCAGTACGAGCCGAGACAAGCTACGAGCAAGATTTCAAACCAGTTGGATCGCCGGTGATTTGCGCGACGGTTTTAAAGTACGCGTACTTACGGTGACACACAGTCGAAGAAGGTCATCGAGCCATAAGTACGCGTACTTGCTCGTACGAGTAGGTATCCCCCTTTAAAATAGAGCATCTGTGGTGTTTAAAATAAAGCATTGCATTTAGCCTTTTCTTGAAATTGAGTAATCTGTAGCTGATGTATTCATGAGGAGCTTATTCTAAAGCTTGGCATTATTCTGTATTAATATTAAATTGTAGAATGTCTGCGATCTTCCATCACTGTTTGCGTTTAACTTTATGTTAACACCATAGGTGACATACGCAAGCTTATGAAAAATAAAAGGAGTAGAATATACTGCTTGCTCGAAAATAACACACAAAAATTACGCAACTTTATTTTGTACAATCAATACGGCAATTCTTCCTAAAGGTACGGGCACATATAATGGCATCGGACGGACGGGACGGAAGGAAGGGCCAGTACTCTACGGATTTTTTATCAGGGTATCGCACATTTCTGATCAGAATTAACGGAAGAATTGGAGGTCAGTTGCAAATGTTTTCGAGCGGTGAGGAGTTGGCGATTATTCTGGAAGAAGAAACTTTTCAAAAGCGTAGAAAGTGTAGACGGGTGTGGATTCATGAAAAATGTCGAAGAAGGACAGTTTTTGTGGAATATGTATTTTTATTCCCGGACTTAATGATTGACGAAAAAAAGTTCTACAATTACTCCAGAATGACTCGTTCTAAATTCCATTCTTTATTGTAGAAGTAATAACTGAAGAAAAATGTCCATCTCTCCCACTTATTGGAGCAAAAGAAAGGTTGATAATAACCCATTGACTGGCTTTAAATTCTAGTTGCTTTATTTTCACCGGATTTTGAAAATCCGATGCCTAACGTACATACAGGGTGATCAAATTATACTCCGAAGTTGGATACCTTCGCTATTCTGAGAGATACAAAAAAACTTTCCAATAAACGTTGTAGGTAAAGTTAAGATCTACCTTTTGAAGTTATTTTACAATATACAGGGTTATTGATAAAGTCACGGCATACCAAAGTTGTGCCTCTTTTTCTCTATTCTGCAAATATAGGATTTTATTGCTTTATATAGGGTACTTTCAGAAATATGTGTGAAAATCATAATGAGTCCTTTATCACCCCGTATCTTAAAAAAACAATCCTTCATCACCCCGTATCTTAAAAAAACAATAACTGGAGGCTTGATTCTCAATGATAAATTAATGTTCTGGTTGTCTATTCTTGTTTTAAATCAACAATTTACTATTTTGATTTTGTGTACAGACTACAGGGTGAACCAAAACTCACGACTATAATTTTCTTTGTTATTTTAAATGGAACACTCTGTTTTTTGTAGCATTGTCAGAAAGTTCTTACTTTTATAAGCATTCCACTTCGACATTTTTAAGCATTCCCTATTACATAAATGTAACAGTTATGGGGTTATTTCGATTTGAAGTAGTAAAACAATACTTCTGCCAAATTCTGGGTTTTGTTAGGGTTGGCCATGGATGCTATGCTTGTTATGTTTGTTAAATAATTGAAATTGATATTTTAGTTTAGATTCGGTTTCAATTGGCTATTACAGTTGGCAATTAACAGATTGAAAAGCACATGTCAATTACAAAAATTATCTGAAAATAAAGTTACAGAATCATTAACAAGACTACATTAGTTATTGCAAGAAGGTTTATGTGTGAACGTATCAAAAACAAGAAAACAGATTTTGACTAAGCATGCAAAAGTGATTGACTCCGAAGATTCTTCTAGTGGAAGCTACAAATGATTAATTGATAGCCTGATACGACTTCCTTTTAGTTCTTTCACGTCCTTTGAGTCCTTCCATCCTTGACTCAGTTCTTTTCAAAGAAAGGTCAAACAGTGTAATAAACACGGTAGCCATGCCCAACTCAACTTTCAGTATTTGGCAAAAATGTGGTAGGTGGTAGGAATCGTTTCACTACTTCAAATCAAAATAGCTCCATAACTGTTACTTTTAGGCATGGGGAATCATTAATAAAAGTAGAAGTATTTTGTAAGAACCACCTTTTGTTTAGCACTTAAATAAATATGAATCATCCTGGGTGTGTTCTTTGTAAAATTTTACTTTAAAAAGTGTTCTTGATGCACTAACGATTTGTGGAAAAAAGTTGAGTTTTTGCAGACTGACATTTGACGAAAAAGGTTGATATATTTCTGTCATTGTAATATCAGTTCGCTTCCAAAACTGCTTTTCTAAGAGGAGCAACTAAATCGATCTCAATAGTCCTATAGAAATATTTTTTATACAACTCTACGCACAATTTTACGTAAAAAGGTCGTAGGACCAAACAATTTTTGGAAAGTATGGATTTCTGCAGATCAACGTAAAAAGCATAGTAAACCCCTATTAAAGTAATAGTGCTATTATTCTAAAACTTTTTTACGGAGAAAAGCTATCAACTAATTCTCAATATCTGCAAAAAAATATTTAATACGTTGGTAACTGTATAAACATTTTAACTGTTTAACTGACTATTTGATTGACTATACAACCATATGACTTTTTTGATTAAACATATGGCATTTTCTGCACTTTACATGAAATTTCTTGAAACCAACTTTCCAAAGCAACAAACTCCAACCAAACGTCAAGCTCTTTTCCTGCGTTTTTTGGTACGTCCTTGCCTTCCCCCTCTCTGCACCTTTGAGCTCGTAAAGGAATTATTCTTATAAAGGTAACGAAGTAAAACGACCGATCGATAGACTTTTAATCTAGAAAAAATACGGGGGAATTTAAGAACGAGAGAGAGGAAGGATTTTGTTTCAATATCATCGCGAGTTTGCTTCCATACGAAATGTTGGTAGAGCGAAGGGAGGGAAGTGAGGAGAGTTAAGCGAAATGAGGTCAGGTCTGGGAGCTCGAAGTTTATATTGTGTCGGTAATTATGTTTGGGAATACAGGGCTGTAAAGCTTGCTACGTTTATGAGTATACGCATTTTGTCAAACAAGTTCAATCTAAGCACAGCGTCTCTCTAGCAAGAGTCAAATCGCACTTCGGGACGGTAAGTGTCTGCTCACATTGAGCTTTGAGGTTCTACAAAAGAATGACCTAAGGGAGGTTCGTTTTTTTATGGTGAGCCTCCTGCAAAGGCTGAAAGCCTATGGCATTGTAGAAACACTGCGAGAGAATAAGTGTCGGTGCACGTTAGATTTGAAACGCTGCAGGTTTTATCCGTCGGCAAATAAAATTCCTGGCAGCTCGTTCCACAGCGTCGAAGTTTTCCAAAATAAAGAATGCTGAAGGAGACTAGTTCGGAGAGTAGGGACCTCGACCTGGTACGGATGAGCTCGCAGGGCCTCTCTAGTGTCCCTCGTTCGGTCAGCCTTCGGTGTTATTATCTGAGAGAGCTCATTCGAACATCTTCCGTGATAGAATCTGTAGAACAGGGACAGGTTAGCCATCCTTCTTCGATGTTTCAGGCTGTGGGGGTCCCTTGTGAGGTTAGGCGTACGATTAGCCTAATTGCTTTCTTCTGGATAGTGTCCAGAAGCTTCAGAAGGTGCTTCGGAGAGCATCCCCACACATAGGAGCAATACTCCAACGATGGTCAGATTTGTGCCTTGTAGAGCAGCTGTAGTTACACTGGTGTATATACTATAGCTTCCTACAGCGGAGCAAGACTCCAAGCTTCTGAGTTGTCATTTTAGCAATACTGACGTCGTGGTCGTACCAGGACATGTTATTGTTGATCCCCAGACGTACTGTCTCCTGGGATGATAGTAGCTTGCCTGGTTCCATGCACAATACTGTCGTTTGCAGAGCTGTAGGTTGGATTAGATCTAATTTCCAGCAGCTCGTTGATGTACAGCAGAAACAGTCTAGAGGATAGCACAGATTCCTGAGGGATAGGTATCGGCTTTCATTAAAAATACGACTATAACAAACAGAGATCGGTCGTTCAAAAAGCTACTCAGCCACTGGCGCAGACCAGTTGGTAGTCCATAAGCAGGAAGCTTGACCTGAAGTCCCTCATGCCACACTCTATCGAAGGCTTTCGATATGTCAAGTGCATTAATACGGGATTCGCCGTGACTTTCAATTGTTTGTTCCACAAGTGAGTGACGTAGGCCAGGAGGTCACCTATGCCTACAAAAGCCATCATTTATAATGCTATTGTTGTCCAAGTGTTTCAGGAGCTGTGGAAGTCTCCATAACCTTAGACATGGTTCTGAGGAGAGCCACAGGTCTAAAGTTGATGGAATCGGTTTTTGCCTTTCTTAGGAATGGGCTGTACGCAGCCAATCTTCCATTCAGCGGGAAACACGCCTCGCTGATGTGATAGTCTCAAGAGCTCGCAAAGAATAAGTGCAAGCTCAGCGGTCAGCGGCACAGTGTTTAAGGATAATGGCTGTAATTTGGTCAGGACCAGTAGCTTTCTTCATGTTTAGTTTTTGAAGGATGCTTTTTACATCTCGATGTTAAAATTTGACCACAGTCATTCTCGAGTTCACGTTTATGGTGGTGGTAGGAGTACTTTCTTGGAAGTCTACAGTAGAATTGGCTGCGAAAAGCCTTTATAAGATGTCTGCTTTGTCTTTAGGAGCAGAAGCGATGGGCTTATTTCTCTTTCTGGTCAGGGGTGGAATTGACACACAGTCTTAGCTACAGACCAGAGTAAGTGTCTATTCACATTGAGCTTTGATGTTCTGCAAAAGAAAGACCTAAAGGAGGTTCGTTGATGTATTGGAAGTTCGACATGGTCACGACGAATCCCTTGAACATAATGTAGTAAATAGGAGATACTCGAGATAATAAAGAAAGAATCAATAGCAAAGCTGGTGGATTAGGCCATTGCTATCCTTAAGATTTCGTTTAGGTCAATCAAGTCTGATTTTGAAGGAACTAATAACGCAAGATCCAGAATATAAGTTTTGTATGAGAATGACGCCACAGTTGCTAAAAAATTTGACGCAGTTAGATCTAGTAGTAGTACTAGTAGTAGTGATTATCACCCTTCCCGAGCAAAATTAGAATTGGCAATCACATATTTAATCCGTGGATACAGTTTTAGACCTGTACAAAAGTGTTTCAGAGTTCCAATTCCAGATATATCTAATATGATTCCAAAGATATTCTTCCAACCTGTACAGTGTTATGAATCTTGATGTCATTTCGGTAGTCCATTTTAACGAAATCACTTTGAAATCAGTACAAGAAGGTAAAACAAGAACACGTGCGCTTGCAAACACCTACTGATTCGTACTGATTTACTGACTAGAAAGATCAAGAGATCAAATTAATTCACAATTGGATTTTTTTAGTCCGACGCACGGGCTTCATCTAAAATCTTCTCTGTTATTTTTTTAAGCAAAAAGCGTGCATCGGATTTAAAAAAATCAAGTGCTCAACTTTGGTTAGAAATGAGTGGGGATTTCAAAAATAATCTTTATTTTGGAACAAATTAGTGGCGCACCATCAATGTCTGTCAAAATAGGCAGGTCAAATTAGGTACTAACGCCACTGGTGTGAATTTAAGAAAAAGTAATACATTAAAAAATGCGTCTTTGATTCATAGTACATGTATGACGAATTTCGTTAAAATATCTGAAGTGGTATTTTAGATATTAATAATAAATTATTTATTTTTGAAAACTTTATCACCCTCTATCTCAAAAGGTAAGACGTTTAGGACATATCTACGTTCATATGAAGTTTCCTTCTTAAAATTGACCCAAAATTCCCTCCATAAATATTGACATTCAATTAGGAAACACCGTCTATACATATGTACATGGTAAAGTTAAAATATTAAGTTTCACAAATTCTGCTTTGCATGGGACTCGCGGCACTCGCGATAACGGAGTCGAGCGGCTTTGTAGTTCAGACACAGTTTCTCGTGACACGTGTGATACTTGCAGCAAGTGTCTATTTTTAATTCTAAGCACACAGTGATTTATAATATTGGTGGGCGATAATTATCGATGTATGAAAAACATCGATGCTTGACGTCCGATGATCGATGTTTTTACCATCGATGTTGTTAACTTGAACCATCGATGAAAACATCGATGTTTTTAAAAATTTGCATCGATGTTTTCTTAAAAGTTTCATTACAAATTAACAATATACAAAAAAGTAAATTTAGCGAGTCTGCAGTTTTCTGGTCTTCGGTTTTGCCCCATGATTTAAAATACCAATTGAAGGCGCTTTGGGTTCCTTTGTAGAAGTGTGCATTCTACTTCCTTTCAGAGAACTAGTTACTACTATTCTGTACCAAAACAACACCGACGCGATGGTGACTGATTGACTTCATTACGAATTAATGGGGGGGGGGGGGGGTATAATCACAAGCTACTAGATTTGGCAAGTTGATAAAAACCTCGGCTCACAACCTCACAATTAAGTTTTCTATGTGAATTGTTTTTTGTTTGTCCTATTTCAAATTGATTTGAGATGACATTTGACATTGGTTGATTTTATCTCAAATTCGCTAAAGTTGCAAAGCAATTTGAAAAAGGAAATAGACAACCAAAACTTATTTTTATTTTTTTATCAAAATTTAATAAAACTTGTTAGTTTAGCTAGTTTCTGGTCTTTATTATTTCCTGTTTACTATGCTGTGAAATTTGAAATACTTGGTAGTAAAATACATATCATTATTTATTTGTAACATTTGAATTGAAGAACACCAATACCCGAATATATCGATATTTTTGCGATGTTCAAACATCGATGTTTTGAATACGATATATCGTAGTTATCGATGGCAGACCGTCGATGTTGATATCGATGTCCAACATCGATGTTTTCTTTCGATGTCCCATCCCTAATTTACAACACGGAAGATACTAACCCACTAAATAAAATTTTGTTACCTTCCTACTTTATGCAATGCGTTTTTAATGTGTCTATTCTCGACGAGAGAGAACATACGAGAGAGAACATAACGAATGTTCTTGAGAATTTTGGTGTGCGCACGGAGAATAAGTCATTAATGCAGAGGAAGTACCGAGTCAAATTTTGCTCTTTAACTCCATTTAGCTTTTTACCACCAGAATAAAAGCACCTGCGCCTATATCCGCAATTATCGAACGGCAAAGGAAAAATCCCACCCCAAGGCTTTTGCGAGCTGAGGGTTGGTGTTTTGGTGGTGGGAAGCATTTCTAATTTTTCCAAATGCTAATTCCGCATCGCCTTAATTTCCCCAGGGTTGTACCTTGCCCTTAAAGACGGCAGCCGACCCTTTTCTTTGTTGTATTATAAATAACGCGGGCACGGAGTATAGATAAAAAACAATGGGGGACAAAAGGACAACTCCCGTTATCTACAAGATGCGCTCGCACGTCGGATGGCAGCGGCATGAGATAAGGATATATTAAGTAGGTAGTGTACTGTTGCCATTTTCCAGTCCGAAGACATGGACTTTGATTAGTGTGCGTAAAGAGGAACATAGCAAGTTGAAAGATTAGTGACCATAGCGACGTAAAGGAGTATAAAGATATGATAGGAGTAGTAAAATCAGGCCCGGATTAGCATCAACTTACGCCCTAGGCCACAGTCCTAAATTACGCCCCTTCCGGGTGGCCTCAAGGTTGTGAAAATTTTGGCTGTAGGACACTAGCCCGCCGCGGTCACATTGGTCCTAATCCCACCGCTGCGCTCAAAAGCGCGCAAAATATTTCGGATAAGAGGCAGGTATGTGGACACAAGCGCGCGAGACGGTGCTCGTTTACTGTTGTCGTAATCGTAATACCGTTGATTGAAATAAATTGTAATACGTAATTTCATAGATTAGCAGCATTTTCCGTCAGCATTATATATTCGCATAGAACTGCATCACTTGGTTTTTTTGCTAACTTGTCGAATGCTGGTAGTATTCAAAGTATTTAAATAAATAATAGATGTTGTGGATCCAGTGAATAATGGTATAAAAGTATTTTACAAAGCATTCAGCAACCTGTCATGATCTAGAAATAATAAACCGAATGTCCATCTCAAGTGTCTTTATATGCTACAATTAAACTTAAGTATTTTTTGAGCCAGGCTTGTATTAGATGAAATCTACACCCATTATTGTACAGTTAGGCCAAACTTGCTTTATTTCTAAATGGATGGCGATTTCAAAATCACAAATTATTTGTGAAGGGTTAACAGACAAATTATTTTCTCCACAATAATGGACTAACAATTTAAAACCTAAAGCATGTGTAGAACTTACTTTTTAGGTAGCAATATAAACACTGCTGGTATGTAATGACCATTTTTGAAAGCGTGGATTATAAATTGATAAACATTTTTGTACTGTAATCAAAAGTGTCATCTACGTATACCTTATGACAGGAGCACAGAAATTTGTGCTCGCAGAGCTTCTCTAGTGTTCCTGGTTCGGATGGCCTGTGGTGTTATTATCTGAGAGAGCTCACTCGAACATCTTCCGTGATAGAATCTGTAAAACAGGGATAGGTCAGCCACCCTCCTCCGATGTTCCAGGCTATGGAGGTCCTTTGTGAGGTTAGGCGTATCGATTAGTCTAATCGCTCTTTTCTGGATAGTGTCCAGAAGCCTTAGAGAGTGCTTCGGAGCGCATCCCCACACATGGGAGCAATACTGCAGCGATTGTCGGATCTGTACCTTGTAGAGCAGCAGCAGTTGCTCTGGTGTATACAACTTCCTACAGCGGAATAAAACTCCAAGCTTCTGGGATGCCGTTTTAGCAATACTGACGACGTGGTCGTGCCAGGATATGTTATTGTTGATGTTGATTCCCAAAAGCTTGACGGAAGGTGATTCGACTATGGGGTGACCCTCCATTTCCACGGTTGGTAAGCCATCGTGAGACTTCTTTGTAAGTGTTGTTGCCTGAGTTTTTTGTACGTTGAACTGTACCTTATTTGCTAATCCCCACTCGACAATTGTTTTGAGATCTGCATTGATCTGCGAGGCATGCTCCTGTCGTCGACGTACCGTCTCCTGGGATGATAGTGGCTTGCCTGGTTCCATGCACGATACTGATGTACTGTCATCTGCGAAGCTGTAGATTGGATTGGATGTTATTTCCAGCAGATCTTTTATGTACAGCAGAAACAGTGTAGGGGATAGGGCAGATCCCTGAGGAACACCGGCGTTCATTGAAAATACGTCTGATGAACAGCCCTCAACTACAACAAACAGAGATCGGTCGTTCAAAAAGCTATTCAGCCACTGGCGCAGACCAGGTGGTACTCCATAAGCAGCAAGCTTGACCAGAAGTCCGTCATGCCATACTCTGTCGAAAGCTTTCGATATATCAAGTGCAACAACATGGGATTCGCCATGATTGTCTATTGCTCTGTTCCACAAGTGAGTGACGTAGGCAAGGAGGTCACCTGTAGACCTGTGCTTACGGAAGCCATACTAGCGATCATTTATGATGTTATTGTTGTCCAGGTATTTCAGGAGCTGTGTGTTAATGACAGTCTCCATAAACTTAGACATGATGCTGAGAAGAGCCACAGGTCTATAATTGGTGGGATCAGTTTTTCTGCCTTTCTTAGGGATGGGTTGTACGCAGCCAATCTTCCACGAAGAGGGAAACACGCCTCATTGATACGAAAGTTTGAAGAGCTTGCAAAGAATAGGCGCAAGCTCAGCGGCACATCTCTATCACTTAGGCTTTTTGTGAAGAAAAAGAAGGCTGTGGGTTTATAAAACAGCACCACGGCTCAAAAAACATCAGCTGTCTACTCACGGTCGGTTTCTTTGTGATGGCTTGTAGCAAATATCTGACGTCAACGACGCCATTTTGGGATAGTTTCATTCACCATGATCCTGATAGTGGCGGGGTAGAAAAAAGTGTACAACAGGGCAGAATTAAGAAATAATACTCAATCAATGCGGTGTAAAAGGAAGGTAAACATTAAAGATAACATAAAACTTATATTGTCCTTAATGTTTACCTCCCATAAAATACTAGATTTGCGCTGTGGTCTATATTATTTATCTCTATACTCATATTCTATGTAGATAGCCATTACCCTGCCGTGCCGCCGCTGTTGAAATCTATCTGTCTAACCCAAAATATCGATGCGCAAAGGGATCGGCGTAAAGCATCCCCAGACCTTGAGTAAGACCGCTGATTGTTAAGCCGTGTTGCATCTTATAAAGTTTGAAATATTTGGACCATGTCTAAAACCAACCCGTCGCATCTCCATGTGTAGACCATTTACTCGGCAGAAACTTCCAAAGTGAGGGGACGAGCCCCGTGCCGTAAGGAGGAACGCGTGTCTTGGCGTCCTTTAAACCGCCGCAGGATCGAGGATAATTAATAATCCTTCCGGGAAATTAAGCCCGAGAAGGATTAGAGCCGGAGAGATGGGGGGTGGGGGGTATGAGCCAGGAGGGGTCCCCGTTTGATTAGGTTTTTTTATTACGTTGAAAAATTGCCCCAGCCACCGGGATTTCCAAGGGAGAGAGCCATCCATCGCTGCCGAGTGAGTTTTTTTAATGGGAATGGGTCCGAGGGTAGTGGGAGGTTTTGTTTTTATGGACTACGATCGCGCGGCAACGAAGCTTCTAAAGTAATAAAAATTAACGATTTTGAACGCAGGCATACTATACGTTGTGGAGTGCAGCTTGAATAAAGCCCAGCTAATGCTAGAAAAACACTAAAATTTTATGGCTTGTGCTAATTATTATTTGTATTAAAGAAGTTCCCTGAATTTCCTTGACACCCGATATGTATCTCGTAACAAAAAAAAAAAATAGTTCAAACGAAAACTGAGTGAAATTTTTTAAGATACTATAGGGTCTATCATGCTTCTAAAACATTTTTTTTAACGTCAACCCTTAAAACTCACCCCAAATTTTATTTCCAATAGCACTTCATAGGATTTCCTACATAAATGATATCCTTATCTTATTTAAAATCTTGTGGTACCTTTGATTTTATACGCATACTTATTTTTTGCGTGAAATCATAAGCATAGTATAAATAAAATACGAATTTGTTTGACGCAAAAAACGGATAAAAAGAAAACTAAGGGGTTTTAAAGGGTATTTGATACATACTTTCGATAACAAATGTCGTTTTTGTCCTTTCTTATTCAAAACATTCTTATTTTATTTAATCTTATGCTTATAAATTTGGGTTTAAATTTGGTTTGTGTATGAAATAAAGGCACTACAAGATTTTATATCAAATAATGGCCTCATTTATGTAGGAAAAGCTGTGGGGTAATATTTGAAAAAAAATGTTGGGCGGGAGTTTTAGGGGTTGAAGCGCAAAAAAATATTCCGAAATCATGATAGGATAGGCCGTTCAGTACGCTTGAAAAACAAACTTTTTAACTGTTTTTCTTACAAAAATATTACGCCTCAAACAAATCTTATTCTATTTACCTCATGCTTATGACTTTTATGAAAAAAATATGTTTGTGTATAAAATCGAGGGTACTACAAGGTTTTAAATAAAATAAGGACTAAATTTGTGTAGGAAAAATTATTGGGTGCTAATTAAATAATAAAGTCGGGGTGAGGTATAAGGATTGAAGAACAAAAAAATGTTTTGTACGTCGTATATAGTATGATCCGATAGTACTTTCAGAAATTCCACTTAGTTTTTGTTTGAACCTTTTACTGTTACAAGAATATCACGTGTCAAGGAAATTCAGGGACAGCCTGTACACCCTTGGACAAAATTATCAAATATTTCTTAGAATTACTATTATTTCAAAATAATTTTAAAGGATCGCCGTACATATGTGCTGATGTTGATCATCTAGTAGGCTGACTATTCACTTGTTTGTAAATATTCCGAAATTTAATTTACAGTGATGGCATTTAGCACATTTTGTCAAAAACAATGCATTTAATATTTTAAGAATTATAGTGAATTAAGTTATCAGAGTATAATTAACTAAGTAATAGTGAAAAGTTTTTGTGTTTGCCTTCATTGGCAACGTCATTATGCCACCAGTTAGACATTGCAATGAAGCTGAAGCGGTAAAAATTGTAACTCTACACATAATGAAGGATATAAACAAATAGATATCGTACAAGGTGTCAGGAGAGGTCAATCTACGGTATCGAATATTTTGAAAAGGTATCAAGGAACTGGGAATTTTGGATCCAAAACCCGTCAAAGGCGTAAGAGGTGTACAACACCAATTGATTCGAATTTGATATCTAATTCTATACGAAATCGTACATTGACATAGACGCATGTCTAAAACCAAACGTAACACAAATTCATGTAAGTTCGAAAACAGTCAGACGAAGATCAGAAGAAGCAGACTTGAAGCCAGGACGGCTCGCTAAAGTTTCACCCCTTCTCCAAAATCACAAAACTCGTCGATTAGAATTTACCAGAACACATATGCGGTAGAATATCAAAAATTGGAAAAATGTACTTTCCACGGACAAAGACTAGAATAAAATTATGGAAGCCTTCCACGTTCTACCCATATTTAACCTCAACTGTTGTATAGTAGTCAAAATTCTTGTGGAAAAAGAAAAACGAATGGGGATAGTTTCACGCTTTAGAGGTTATACCCGAATACAACAATTAATACATCAAATAACAAAAAATGTGTTTATTTTTACTACTCAAAAAGTCATTCTTGTTTAGCAGTGGTTAGCTCTATCGTAAATTACGTTAATGTTACTTCCGACATCATTTTAAGAGGTACAGTAGCCCCCTAATAATTTGACTCCACTTTTTCCAATAATCTACCAAATATATTTTCCAATAGGGGGTGGCAGAACCAAGTCACATAATTACATTTTTAATTATGTAAGCAAGCAGAGAGCTTCAAGATGGTGACGGTCAGCTCCTATTCGAAACGTGTCCCGTGGAACCTTCCAGCTTTCGAGCCGCTGTAGTTACCCCACGGGTTCGCCACCCCACGCGGATGTTTTCCGGGGGACACAGCCTACTGCGCTCCAAGCAGCATTGCCTTTCTGGCCGCGAGGCAAGCCCGGTTTTGGATCGCGATTCACTCTGTGAAGCAGTTAGCGTAATGGGAGTTTCATCTCTTTTGTTTCGCGCTTGACGTAGAAGTGTGATATACGGGCCACACACGGAGATGTACGGTAGTTTACGGTACTATTTCTAGCTGACTTCTATTTGGCCCATGATGGCACTCAAGGACGTGCAAAGAAGTGTGACAACTCTCGGACCTTCTAGGCTTTGTATTTTCGGCAGGTTTTCCAGAGGCGTGGTCATTTTTATGCAAGGGAGTCTAATTTTTTAATTTATTTGTTTTATAGGTCAGCCAAAAGGTATATTTTTGTTCTAGGTACTGGAACGATAAAAAACTACTACGCACAGGCGCATAGCCTATTACTCAAATACAGACCTACGCTTGTTCTAATCTAATTGTCTTTCGCTGCAAATGCCTACCTTGTATTTGAACAATTTTATTCAGATCCAGCAATGTTTTGTTATTTGTAAGGAAGGTTGATGGTATTAGATGTATCATTTTGAGTTTTTCTTTCGCTGTTTCTGAGTTAGTTTCTTTACATAAAGCACATGTCAACCAAAACGAAACCAACCAGCATTTGGTGAAAATAGAGATGCGTCTGATATACTTGCTCAGTAAAAAGCATAACAGTTGTTGTTCACTTAGACGCTATTTACCTACATGGCACCTTCAAAACACTCTACGTGTAAAAACACCGCTTTTGTTCAGTTAGTTTTTTTACAGAGATCACAAATCCAGCAAAACTAAACAAGGCAACGTCCATTCAAAATAAAGATCCGTTTATTATTATATTATAGTCAGCAAGGAAAAAAGTGAGGTCAAGTTGTTTGACTTAATACTTCTCACACATGACGGTGATAGCAGTTTGTTATTTTCTCATAGCATGAAGCTTTAGTCTGAGATCCCCTTGCAACCAAATCATCGCCCACATGCCCACAAAAAAAGTATGTTATTCATCTAGGCCTTTCTTCCACAGGTCAATGGACAGCCTATTATAAATATATAAATATAAATTTCCGCTTTTACAACCTCCCACCCCCAACCACCTCAATTTCACCCCCACCAAAAAAAAAAAAAAAACTCGAACGTCACATCCAAATTTTAAGTTTCTAATGATGAAATCGTCAATAGGATTAAAGAAGAAATATGCCGCTGATCAGAAAGGATAATTTGAAGATCATGAAGTGAGCACCGTTGAAATGCATACAAACATATAACAGTCCAAAGAGAGAGAGAGAGAGAGAGAGAGAGCAGCTAAAGACAGGTTAGCTAAATTACAATGTTTTATATAAGGCATAGCCTTCGAGGTGGCAATATTTGGTTGTATAGTACAAAAAAATAAATAAATCAGGTACCCTCATAACGCCTAAAAGCGAAATTTGAGCTTTTTTATATTTTTAGTTTCTTGAATATTGCTGCGTCACTACTGACATGACTTCTGAAAACCATAAGCGGTTTTCATCCTCGCCAAAGTAACAATACTATGTCAAAATTTCATTAAAATCAATTGAATAGTTTCCACATTACATATTACAGAAGGATCTAAAGCAATACATTTGAATAGTCCCTTGGTTTCTGTAATAAGCAAGGAAATGTTCCGATGGACCTAAGAGAGTGTTTTATGCCTAAATACTTCTTTCACAGGTCAGCGGACAGCTTAATATGAATACAACAAATTTTTCAGTTTTACACACACCCCCCCCCCCAACCGCAACCACCCCATTTTCACCCGCACCCAAAAAAGAGGTAGAAAATGATCAGGAACACCTAAAATGTTCAAAAACTAAGTTTGAGCTGTTTTTATATTTTTGGTTTTTTTACCATTGCCGCGCTGTCACTGACAGGATTTCTAAAAATGTTAAACGTTTTCCATCGTCGCCTTGGTAGTAATACTGTGTAAAAATTTCATAAACATCAATCTAATAGTCAGAAGCAATAAACGTATGTATGTATACATCAGAAAATTCCCTTAGTTTCGTAATAGGCAAGGCAATGCTCGGATGGACCTAAAAAGGTTTATTATGACGCTATGACTTTCATTCACAGGTCGGTAGCCAGCCTATTATGAACACAACGAATTTTTCAGTTTTACAACCCCCCCATCCCCAACCACCCCAATGGTTCCCCCACCAAAAAAATTAGAAAATGATCAGGAACCCCTAAAACACCTAAAAACGAAGTTTGAGGAATATTTTAATTTTTAATTTTTTAATCGCTGCCTAAATTTCATCACAATCCATGCAGTGGTTACTGAGATTACGAGGCTAGAAAAACGCGTATAGACATACAGACAGACAGCTCGACGGAAATCAGTGACGTGAATTTGCGTTATGTAGACATCATAGAATGCCCAAAAAGCCTATTATCTTAAAATCGAAAATTTTCGAGATCACAATACTCGCCTCACCTATCGGTGCGGGAAGTAGAAGTAATAATTGAGTTAATAACAAACCCCGAAAACAAACAGAAAGTCATACTTGTATACTGTCTGCAACGACGGCTAGTTTTACGTGACTAGATAACGTACAAAGCTTGTAAAGATTGGACCTACGAACACAGTAAGGCGAAGGATTATATTTTAATGGTCATAGTATAAACTAGTTTCTACATACCACAAATGGACAAAACTGAAAGGCAATTTTTTTCAGACATTTATAAAATTAAATGTCATTTGTTAATGTGTGCCTACATATCAAATACCATCAATGGGAAGTTAAAAATTCCAAGGTACCAGCATCTATTTGAAACAACCCCCTTTGTACTTTCCCGCATTCGAGCCGCTGTGCTTACCCCACGGGATCGTCACCCCACGCGGATGTTTTCCGGGGGACACAGCCTACTGCGCTCCACGCAGCATTCAGCATTGCCTTTCTGGCCGCGAGGCGCGCCTGGTTTTGGATCGCGATTTACTCTGTGAAGCCCGAAGCAACTACCGTAATGGGAGTTTCATCTCTTTTGCTTCGCACTTGACATAGAAGTGTGATATGCGGGCCACACACGGAGATTTACGGTAGTTTTTGGAACTATATTTCAAGGTGATTTCTATTTGGCCTATGAAACTGGGGTTTCAAAGGTCACAGTTTGGAGTAGTGTGACTCCTCCCAGACATTCAAGTCTTTGTATTTTCTAGAGGCACCGTGAGTTTTACAAGAGGGTTGCATTTTTGATATATTTGTTCGATAGGTCAGCCAACAGGACTAATTTTGTTCTAGATATTTGATCATTAAAAAAAGTATAACTACTGCCGCCCAACTTGTTTTATACGTACGCTTGGACTAATTATTTTCCGCTGTAAATGCCTACGTTTTGTTTTTTATATTCGGAGCTAGCAATATTCTGTTATTTGTGGTAGGGCTATGAGAGAGTATGATAATCATGTTAAGCTCATGTTTTTGTTTCACCAAATTAAAGCTATTTTTTACATAAAGCATGGTCAGCCTCCCACAAAGGTTGAAAGCCTATGCCGCTGCAAAAGCGCTGCGAGAGGATAGGTGTCGGTGCACGTTAGGTTTGAAACACTGCAGGTTGTAGCCGTCGGAAAACAAATTCCCCGACAGCTCATTCCACAGCGTCAAAGTTCTACAAAAGAAGGAATGCTGGAGGAGACTGGTTCGGGGAGTAGGACCTCGACCTGGTAAGGATGAGCTTGCAGAGCGTCTCTAGTGTTCCTCGTTCGGTCAGCCTTCGGTGTTATTATCTGAGAGAGTTCACTGGAACATCTTCCGTGATAGAATCTGTATAACATGGACAGGTCAGCAGCCCTTCTTCGATGTTCTAGGCTGTGGAAGTCCTTTGTGAGAGTATCGATTAATCTAATTGTTCTCTTCTGGATAGTATCCAAAGGCTTTAGAGAGTGCTTTGGAGTGCATTCCTACACATGGGAGCAATACCCCAGCGATGGTCGGATCTGTGCCTTGTAGAGCAGCAGTAGTCGAGCAAAACTAAGCAAGTCAACATGGAAATAGAGATCTGTTTATTTTTGTTCAGCAGGCAAAACATTAATAGTTCACAGCGAACCCTAAAAACAGAAACAGAATCGAATAGTAGACATACTTTTAGAGAGAGAGACTGATGGATACTGTACAAAGCTCATAAGGATTGGACCTATTAATACAGTAGAATAGTTGCTGCTCAGTCATGCGTTGTACCTCTCCTATTAGTTGGTTTCTGGTATTTGAGCAAATCCGGTTTAAAGTTTTTTGCAAACATTGGTATTATTTGAACTACACTTTTGTGCCTTTTTCAAATAGGGTATTCTCGGTCTAGACAAGACAGAATAAATAATCTAACATATTCTGCAGTATCTTCTGTTCCTCCGCATGTTTTTCTTAAGGAACTTATCATCGGTGCGTTTATAGTCGCACAGGGTAGATTGATAATTCATACATTTCAGTTTGCCCTAGACTTTTATCTTATTTAATTATTACACGTGGGACGGCTGGACCCCAGAAGCTTGTAATGTCGTCATATTACTACATATAGTTACAAAATCAAGAAAGATTTGACAGTATAACCTCAAATATTTACCACGATCAGAGGCGAGAGACGCACGAACCACTCGAACAACACTTCCATTCTTATCGCATGCAATTGAAAATGAGGAGACGTAAGACATGCATTTCGGGACGACCATCGCACGAGAGCGAACCATTATAAATATTTTTTGTGGCCGTAGCAGGGACTAGTTTCCACATGCCAAGTGCCCCAAAAAGGTTAAAAACTTGTGCTTGGGTGTAGGGTCAGTAGAGGAAGGTAAAGGATTATATTGTTATGGCCATAGTATGGACTAGTTTCCACATACCATGAATTGCCAACACGGATAAGCCTCTTCCCAAAGACAGACCGTAAATAGAAAGTTAAACATACTAAGATGCCAGCGTCTATTTGAAACAACCCCCTTGTCCCTTCCCGCATTCGAGCCGCTGTGCTTACCCCACGGGTTCGCCACCCCACGCGGATGTTTTCCGGGGGACACAGCCTACTGCGCTCCACGTAGCATTGCCTTTCTGGCCGCGAGGCGCGCCTGGTTTTGGATCGCGATTCAATCCGCGAAGCAGTTAGTGTAATGGGAGTTTCATCTCTTTTGTTTCGCGCTTGACGTAGAAGTGTGATATGCGGGCCACACACGGAGATTTACGATAGTTTATGGAACTACATTTCAAGGCGATTTCTATTTAGCCTATGAAAGCTGGTGTTTTGAAGGTCACAGTTTGGAATTGTGTGCCTGTCTGCCTCCCAGACATTCAAGTCTTTGTATTTTCGCCAAATTTTCTAGAGGCACCGTGAGTTGCATTTTTTGATATATTTGTTCGATAGGTCAGCCAACAGGGCTAATTTTGTCCTAGATATTTGATCATTAAAAAAAGTATAACTACTACCGCCCAACTTGTTTTATACGTACACTTGGTTTTTTTTATAACTGAGCAGACCGCGCAGGCAGAGCCTAAATACCAGAGTACCGCGGCTGCTGTGAAAGGGTTATGGTAGGGGAAGTTTGTTAACGCGGGATTGGAATGGGCCCATACCCGCAGGCCCAATAAATACATCTTCTGGCAGTCCATTCCAAGCCTTGGACATCCTGGGAATAAATGTGCGGTTGTACCGCTCAGTTCTTGATGTATGAAGAACGACCGTCTTAGGATGAGATGCAGCGGTCGCACGGGTACATCTGATAGGAGAAGTGAGCGGCGGAACGATAGAGGATAACTCAGAGGAGCAGATTCCGTTGGAATATCGGTAGAAGAGTGAGAGGTCACCAACAACACGCCGGTGACAAAGTGACTGAAGGTGGCGCATTGAGGCCGGATCGCCAATTAGTCGAATTGCCCTTCTCTGGACGGCATCTAGTATAGACAGGGTAGTAGGGGCAGCAGCTCCCTAGACTTGAGAACAATACTCCAGGCAAGGTCGTATCTGGGCTTTATATAGCGTGAGGAGGTTACATGGTGAGAAATGCTTTCTGGCTCTAAATAGGCACCTAAGCTTTTTACCAGCAGCTGTTGCAATTGACGCGACGTGTTCGTGCCAGATCAGATTTTCTGTAATGTTGACTCCTAACAGCTTGAATGAGTGACTCCTTGGCAGAGCCCGGTTGTTCATTAGAACCTGGTGTTGGCTTGGGCACTTCTTGTTTGATAGCGTACAATACTGGGTCTAGTTATTTTCCACTGTAAATGCCTACCTTTCGTTTTTTTCATATTTGAAGCTAGCAATATTTTATTTTTTGTGGTACGGCTATGAGATGTATGATAATAATTTTAAGCTCAAGTTTTTGTTTCAGCAAAAATTTGTTGAAAGTTGTTTTTTTACATAAGGCACAAGTATTATTTATGGTCAGCATCCCGCAAAGGCTGAAAGCCTATGCCGCTGCAAAAGCGCTGCGAGACTATAAGTGTCGGTGCACGTTGGATTTGAAACGCTGCAGGTTGTAGCCGCCGGAAAACAAATCCCCGGCAACTCAAACCATAGCGTCGAAGTTCTACAAAAGAAGGAACGCTGGAGGAGACTGGTTCGGATGAGCTAGCAGAGCGTCTCTAGTGTTCCTCGTTCGGTCAGCCTTCGGTGTTCGGTGCTGAGAGAGCTCACTCGAACATCTTCCGTGATCCGTGAATCTGTATATCAGGGACAGGTGAGCCACCCTTCTTCGATGATCTAGGCTGTGGAAGTCCTTTGTGAGGGTAGGCGTATCGATTAGTCTAATTGTTCTCTTCTGGATAGTGTCCAAAAGCTTTAGAGAGTGCTTCGGAGCGATTCCCACACATGGGAGCAATACTCCAGCGATGGTCGGATCTGTGCCTTGTAGAGCAGTAGTAATCGAGCTAAACTAAGCAAGGCAACATGAAAATAGAGATCTGTTTATTTTTAATCAGCTAGCAAAAAATTAATAGTTAAGTTTATAGCGAACCCCAAAACAAACAGAAACGAATAGTAGAAATACTTTTAGGCTGTCTGCAATGAAGGCTACTTTTACGAGGCTGGATATCGTACAAGGCTTATAAGGATTGAACCTATGAGTACAGTAGATTAGTTGCTGCTCAGTCATGAGTTGTACCTCTCCAATTAGTTGTTTCCTGGTATTTGAACAAATCCGGTTTCAAGTTTTTTGCAAACTTTGGTATTATTTGAACTACGCTTTTGTGTCTTCGTCAAATAGGGTATTCTCGGTCTAAACAAGACAGAATAAATAATCTAAGCTAACATAATCTGAAGTATCTTCTGTTCCTCTGCAATTTTTTCTTAAGGAACTTATCACATTATCATTGATGCGTTTATAGTAGCACAGGGGCAGATTGATAATTCATCCCCAGAGGCTTGTAATGTCCTCATATTACTACATGTATAGTATACAGTATACTCTCAAATATTTACCTCGATCAGAGGTGAGAGACGCACAAACCACTCGAACCACACTTCCATTCTTATCGCATCCAATTGAAAATGAGGAGACGTAAGACATGCATTTCGGGACGACCATCGCACGAGAGCGAACCATTATAAATATTTTTTTATTTATGGCCATGACAGGGACTAGTTTCCACATGCCAAGTGCCCCAAAAATGTTAAAAAACGTGTGCTTGGGTGTAGGGTCAGTAGAGGAAGGTAAAGGGTTATATTGTTATGGCCATAGTATGGACTAGTTTCCACATACCATGAATCGCCAAGACGGATAAGCATCTTCCCAAAGACAGACCGTAAATAGAAAGTTAAACTTACTAAGATGTCAGCGTCTATGTGGAACAGCCCCTATTGTACTTTCCAGCATTCGAGCCGCTGTGCTTACCCCACGGTTTCGCCACCCCACGCGGATGTTTTCCGGGGGACACAGCCTACTGCGTAGCTTCACGTAGCATTGCCTCTCTGGCCGCGAGGCGAGCCTGGTTTTGGATCGCGATTCACTCCGCGAAGCAGTTAGCGTAATGGGAGTTTGAACTCTTTTGTTTCGCGCTTGACGTAGAAGTGTGAATGAACGAATGAATAAGAACCAGAGGCTATCCAGCACGGAATGTGGCTGGTGCATAGGCCACACGATGGGCCCTTTTGCGCCTCTATCCGCGCTAGTTCCTAGGACCTGCCCTTTTGGCAAAGGCAAGTACATTCTTAGGTCCTATCCGTTTTATCTCTATTGGTTCCAAGGTTCTTGAGCCCAGCATAGTCTGCCTGTGATAACCCAGGGTTTCACAGCGACACAGGATGTGTGCCGAGGATTCTTCCTCTTCACCATACCACGTGCACGTTGGGTCGTTGACCACCCTCATCACAACCAAGTGACGCCTGAAGGTATTGTGACCCGTTAATAAGCCTACTAACAATCTCAAGTTACTCCTATCCAGAGAGAGACAAAATCGTCCTATTCTCTCTAATAGCTCCCGAGCCTGACGGAGATGACCAGAGATGTTGTTCCATCTCAGAGAGTGTTGATTCTGGATCCACTCTCCAGTTGTTTTCCTAACCAAATTTGCAGACAGTCCTAAGGCTGGTTCCGGGCCCACAAAACTGTTTCCGGATCCCATCCTGGCTAGATGATCCGCCATTTCATTACCCTTTACCCCAGCGTGCCCAGGTACCCACATCAGTGATACCTTGTGTTTAGCTGAGATGTCGTCAAGAGCCCTCCTGCACTCCAGGACCAGTCCCGACGTTATTTTCCAAGCACTCAGTGCTTTGATGGCTGCCTGACTGTCAGAGCAGATAGTAATCCGCTTCCTAGACCCGTCAATTTCCCGAATACGATTTACACAGGCAAGTATCGCATAGACCTCAGCCTGGAATACTGTGGTGTGCCCCCCAAGAGGGAATGAAAGTCTTGTACGGGGCCCGTAGACTCCCGAGCCCGAGCCCTCTCTAGCGAGTGAACCGTCTGTGTACCAGACCTGTCCTCCTCCTTCGATGAGCTGTCTTTCCTTAGACTTCCACTCTTCCCTTGACGGAAACACCACCGTAAATTTGCGATTGAAGCGATGCGTAGGAGAAACTGTATCGCTCCTCGCCAACAAAATAGGACAATCCTCATGCCACTCTGCTAGAATCGTCGAATGTCCTTTGCCTGGATTCATAAAAGTCCAGCTACCCTAACTCCAGAGACGGAACCCAGTTTTTCTAGCTTCCCCTTGGATTACCAGATCCAAAGGAGGAAGATTCAATAGTGTTTCAATGGCACTCAAGGGTGTTGTGCGCACTGCACTGGTTATACTAAGACATGCCAAACGTTGGACCTTATTAAGTTTGGCTCTTGTTGCCTCCGTCTTTATACAGGTCCACCACACTATGGAGCCATATATTAGTGACGGTCTGACTATTGTAGTGTAGAGCCAGTGCACCACTTTTGGGCTCAGGCCCCAGCTACTACCGACAACTCTTCTGCAGGCCCATAATGAGTTTCGAGCCTTGCTTACCTTATAATCCACGTGCTGCCTCCAAGTCAGCTTGTGATCCAGTATGACTCCTAGATACTTTACTGACTGAGACAATTCAAGTGTCGTTCTGAAAAAGGTAGGCCTCACGAGGCCTTCCATCTTCCTTTTCCTAGTGAACATAACGAGCTCCGTCTTTTCAGCGTTCACTGACAGATCCACCTCATTACACCACGTTTCCACAACACGCAGCGCGCCTTGCATTACCTCGGAGACTGTATTAATGAATCTACCCCTGACCACTATGTTCAAATCATCGGCATAGGCCTGTACGTAGACCCCTGTGTTGCTTAGTCTCACGAGTAGGTCATTCACCACTAAGCACCATAATAGAGGTGAAAGAACACCGCCTTGTGGGCAGCCTCGCGCCACTGCAACGCTATAGTTTATGTCATTAAGCGTTGCAGAAGCCACTCGGCCCTCTAGAGTAGTAAGAATCCACTCCACTAGGATTGGAGCAATTCCATGTCTCTCTAGGGCGCGTCTTATCGAATTGGTAGTGGTACAGTTGAACGCACCCTCGATATCAAGAAATGCTACCATAGCCACTTCCCGTTGATCCAACGTTTTCTCCAGCCTGATGACCAAATGATGAAGTGCCAGCTCAGCTGATTTTCCCGCCTGATATGCGAACTGATAGGCATGGATTTCAACCCTTTGTAAGGGCCCATCCCTGATATATCTATCAACCAACCTCTCCAGTGTTTTTAGTAAAAACGACGAAAGGGTAATCGGTCTAAAGTCCTTCGGACGAGTATAGCTACCTCTGCCCGGCTTAGGAATAAAAACGACCCTTGAATGCAACCAGCTCTTCGGTGTGAAGCCAGTAGCCACGCAGGCGCGAAATATCCTAACTAGGTATGGTAGTACCAGATCCTGTCCATGTTGTAGCATGGCTGGAATGACTCCATCCTTGCCTGGACTTTTGTATGGAGCAAAAGTATTTATCGCCCATCTTGTGCGGTCATAAGTGACGACTTCTCCTGCCATCTGCCATTCCTCTCTATGAGGCCGGCGGAGTGGCCTATGTGCACCTGTCTGCTGAGCGGCAACCGATCCCGGAAAGTGCACACTCATCAGCAGTTCAAGCGTTTCCTCCTCGTTATTGGTTCTATGACCATTCGAGTCCGTCAAGGTCCCCAACTTGGACTTGGTGTCCTTGCTAAGGATCCTATGCATCCTTGCCGTCGCAGGAATATCATTGATGGACCTGCAGAAGTTCCTCCAAGATTCCCTGGAGGCCCTCCTGACTTCCCTCTTATATTCCTGTAGCTTTATCCTATACTCATCCCATTCAGGAGTACCTTTCCTGTACCTAACTCTCGTGAGTAGTTTGTGCAGGGACTTTTTCCTGGTTTCTAATTTCTTAGTCCAGAAGGTGGCATTGCCCGCCACGCCCACTTTGCGTAGGGGACAGTTATCCTCAAAGGAGGCTCGGAGGTCCCTACACAGGGAATCAACTGCCGCCTCCAAGCCCTCCCCTTTACTGAGATCCTGCTCTATAGGACGGAGCCTGCTGCCTAGGTCCTCTTTAAAAGAAGCCCAATTTGCTTGCCTAGGATTTCTAACAAGGATTCCCTCTTTTTCCCCGTCAATCCTAAACGTTTTATGTCTATGGTCGGACAGTGACGGTTCCAAGGATACTGTCCAGTCCTTGACCTCATTACAAATACCGACCGTGCTCAGTGTTATGTCTAGGACCGCATCCCTCACATTGTTTGAGAAGGTAGGAGTGTCGCCAACATTCAGGACCTCTAGGTTCGACGTCCCTAGAAATTCCATCAGCTCTTCACCACGTCTATTAGTGTTAGAGCTACCCCATAGGGTGTGATGGGCATTGCTATCACACCCCACGATCAGCTCGAGATTATTATCTCGACAATGAGACACAAGGTCCTCCATCTCTTTTGAGGGAGGAGGATCTCCTGAATCATACGGTAAGTACGCTGAGCATACCACTAAACTTCTTTCGATGCCTTGTTCTCTAAGGCGAATCACCACCGCAACCATGTCCCTAGTTGTAAAGTCCATTAGTTGCCATGCATTCATATTATTACATAATATGCACACTCTAGGCTTTGTCTCCGGAGCGCTACTAAAAATGGTATACCCTGGAATGTTAAGCCCGCTAATAATGCCATTCCTTATCCAGGGTTCCTGAATAAGAGCTATGTCATAGCGACCCCTAGTGATCGTCTGAGTAAGAACCCTAGAAGCCGCTATGCAATGCTGCAAATTAATTTGAATAAAAGAAATGTAACTCACCAACGTCTAGTTCCCCACGGTGGGGCCCCGTTCGTTGCCGCTACCCTCGCTGTGACTGTGGCGTTGATCCGTCTGCCACAGCATCCTGTCTCCCTCCAGTGCTGAGTCGGAGTCACTATCGAGTAGCTGCCCCTCACTCACTGGTGTGCTGCTCTGTGGCCCACTAGTTCCTGGTGTGGGCACATCCCTACCCAACTCCGGAGACTCCTGAGGAGTCTGTTCCTGCCGCTCGGTCCCCCTTGGAGGAGCCCGAGCAGCAACAACAGCCTCCCCAGGTGCCAGCTGCCCTTGGTTCCTAGGCTCCTGGCTCTCGCCTGGGCCCCGATCACCGCCGGCAGCAGCAGTCCCGCGTTGCTCTTTATTCTTGCTCAGCAGAGTAAACACTGCTGAGCTCGCTCCGCAGTAGAGCCGCAGCCCCCTGCCTTCGATTACGCCCCAGCTAATGGAGTCAACGCTGAGGACCAGACGTACGCCTTTCGGCTCCATCTTGACCTCCATCACCCTCCACGAGCTGGGGTGTATCCCAGGATTTTGCCTGTCTAACCTCCTCAGGAGGATGTCCTCTTTCACGTGAGGGCCCGGGAACCAAGCCATTACCCTCCTGAAGACGGGCAGGTCCTCAAATCGCATCGCCCTGAGTCGTGCTCCTTCCCAGGGCCTCAGGTTGCCAACCTGAGCCTGCAGCCACGTCTGCGAGAACTCGTTCTCGCAAAGATGGCCGCCCCCCTCGAGAAGTAGCAGTCAGCGAACCTTGGAAGGGCCCCTTCAAGTGGGAGCCCGTCCATCAGTCCGCCCACTGACTCCTGGATGCTGAAGACTTGCGTCTCCACCAACTGAGCACTAGGGTAGTCCTCGGGAACGAATACTACCCTGTGCCCGGTTTGCGCCACTCTAGCGTAGCTAACGTGAGCGGAAGTGCGAGCTCTCTTCCGCGATGAGGCACCCTCCGGTGTCACACCCGCCGACCTCGGACGTTTCCCAGCAATGCTAGGCCCCGCCGAAGCCGCAGCTGCAACACCCGAAGGCGCCCTAGCCCGCACAGAAGCCGCAGCGCCCCCCGAAGCAGATGCCCCCGAAGAGGCATCTCGACTTCCGGAGCCCTGCCCCTCCTGCGCCAGCCTTAGCCTCTGGGCCCGCTTCTTCTGCGCTCCCGTCCTGCCCTTTTTCTTCAGATTCAAGGTACCCACCCCCTTGGCGAGTTCCCTTGAAATGTCTCTCACTTGCTCTTCGCCAGTGAGGGTTCTATCGGGGTCCCCTGGTGAGAGGCCACCCGGTTGCTGTTCGGGGTCCCCTGATGGGGGTCCCCGGATTTGGGTTTATTATTATTGTTTTTTTTTACTCATAATAAATCCCACGAGTAAGGGGGAACTACATGGTCCACACCCGCGGCGCCCCCTGCACGAGTGTAAGGCTTGTTACTCTGGGAGGTCGCCTGGTATCCCAGAGGCTCCATTAGCGACGGTGCACCCCCACCGCCACGCACCCTTTAGCACGGATCGCATGACACATTGGGTTGGGTTCTTCAGTTATCCTAGAGGACGTTCGGTGCGATCTCCTAGGCATGGGTGCACTCACTTTTATCGTGAGTACACCCTCCCCCAGGAGCTGGCACCGATACTGGCAATGCTGTTGCCCATTGCCAGGGAGCCTTTCGGGGCTCCAGCCTAGATCCGCCAGGATTAGCTTCGTCAAATTTGACGAAGACAGGGGCCACTACGAGAAAGGTGCATTTCTGCACGGGGTAGGTGACACATTTGTCTCCTACCCACTCCTGGACGGTCTTGGGGGGCCTTGCGACCCCCCCCTGAGAGTGAAGAGGCTCGAGTAACTGTAAAAAATCTGGTGATCTCGAGCCTCCGCACTTCCTTGACCCCCACGTAGAAGTGTGAGATGCCGTCTTTACGATAGTTTATGGAACTATATTTCTACTTGACCTATGAAAGCAGGGGTTTGAGAGGTCACAGTTTGTAGATGTGTGACGCCTCCCAGGCATTCAAGTCTATGTATTTCCGCCAAACTTTCTAGCGGCATCGTGAGGTTTACAAGAGGGTTAAATTTTTTGATATATTGTTCGATAGGTGAGCCAACAAATGCATACCATTTGTTTTTTTTTTATATTGAGGGCTAGCAATATTTTGTTATTTGTGGTAGCGCTATGAGATGTATGATGATCATGTTAACATCAAGTTTTTGTTCCACCGAATTTGTCCAAAGTTATTTTTTTACATAAAGCACAAGTTGAGCAAAACGAAACAAGGCGTTTAAAAATCGGTTGAAAATAGAGATCTGTTTATTCTTAGTCAGCAACCAAAGGATAATATTTAGGTTCAACGCTAATCCCAGAAACAATCCGAAAGGAATAGTATTCATACTTGTGTACTAGCTGCAACGAAGGCTACTTTTACGAGACTGGATAGCATACAAAGCTTGTAAAGATTGGAGTCATGAGCACAGTAAAGGAAGGCGAATGATTATGTGTGAACGGCCATATAGAATAAACTAGTTTCTACATATCACAAATGGCCAAAACGGAAAGGGAATTTTTTCAAAGGCATTCATAAATTTAAATGTTATTTGTTAATGTGTACATATCAAATAAAATAGAAAGTTAAAAATACGAAGGTGCCAGTGTCTATTTGAAACAACCCCTTGTACCTTCCCGCATTCGAGCCGCTGTGCTTACCCCACGGGTTCGCCACCCCACGCGGATGTTTTCCGGGGGACACAGCCTACTGCGCTCCACCACCGCTCCACGGCTCCTCGTAGCATTGCCTTTCTGGCCGCGAGACGCGCCTGGTTTTGGATCGCGATTCACTCCGCGAAGCAGTTAGCGTAATGGGAGTTTCATCTCTTTTGTTTTGCGCTTGACGAAGTGTGATATGCGGGCCACACACGGAGATTTTCGATAGTTTATTGTATTTACTGTACTTCTAGATAATTTCTATTTGGCCTATCATAGCACTGAAGGACGTAAGGAGTTACAATATAAAGGGGCGTGTGGGGGGGGGGGGGGTGATTGAGAGCAGGACATGGAAAATCAAACTACCTACATTTTAAGCGTAATTGAATGTATTAGAAATATTTGTAGCTTTTTTGTATAAGATTGACAGCAAATCACAGTAGCTTGCCAAGTGCACTACCGAGTTTTAAAACTTCTAGGCGCCGTGTGCGAAAAGGAAATGAAATTTTAATTGTGAAATAAACTAAATAACTTCGAAAATATAACTTTGAATGACAGAATTAATAAATTGAGAATGGGAATGTCCATTTCGGACTAAAACAGAAATTGATAATGATGCGCAGCTTTACGGACTTCTTCAAGCTTTTTTTTCACTGTCATGATGAGAGACGCATGGCGTGCTACCCGCTTTCTACGCTTTTTACTGGCGTATACCGTGTGATCCTTTTTGAGAGTGCATAGCGTAAATTTTATATTTTTTGATTAGAGAAATATGAGTTTCGGTTGTTCACCAACAGGGCGTGACCCTCCCAGACATTCCAGGATTTGTATTTCCACAAATTTTTCAGAGGCGCCATCAGATTTACAACAGAGTCTATATTTAGACACATTTTTTGTCATATAGTCAATCGAAAGGAATATGTTTCTCCTAGATAGTGGATCCATAAATAAACAAAATTACCACGCATAGTGCTTGGTCTAATTGTCTTCCATTGCAAATGCCTACCTTGTTTTTGGCCGTAATGAAACCCTTGAAATTCACGCCTTGTATTATAAGGGTATTGGCTCATAATTATTGTATGTCAAATTCAAGTTTGACACTTCCTTTCTCGTGACATACTATATCCACCAGCAGTGCTCTTACACATTCGCCTCATCTAGTTTTATATGCCTTCAATATCGGTGTTACCTTCATCTGCCTGACTATCATGGTATCCAAATATCTGATCTGAGAGTCTGTTAATAGACCAGGGTAGATTGATAGTAGGATGAAATCCATTGTGAAAGGAGGAAAAACTATTCAAAATGAAAAGAATAGTAATGTACGGACGATCTGAGGTCGGGAAGCGTAAGGGCTCGGATAAGGGGGTCACTTTTTAATGGTAAAAAACGGTATTATCTCGACTTTCGGCAAAACTACAAGCCTTATTAAAAAAATTTAAATGGCAAAGTTGTAGGCAATAAAAATACCTACAAGTTTTGTACCTTTATATTCCATTTATTCTCCATTTCAAATACATCTCACGATCCTCTTAAGTTTTTGCATGAAATTCCCAAACCATCATTCTCTTTTTTTATGGCTCCCATTCTGGAAACAGATGTGCGCCAAGCCATTCTCAAATTAAAAAAATCCAGTAGCATGGATTACTACGGTTTAAACAGTTGCATGGTAAAGTCTGTTGCCGAAATCATTATTGAACCACTGACTTGTTTATTTAATAAGTGCTTGGAGGAGGGTGTTTGGCCAAATGCGATGAAAATATCGAAGATTATCCCAATTCATAAAAAAGGTGCCTGTGACTGCGTGGACAATTACAGGCCCATAGCGATAGTCGCTATTTTTGGGAAAATCTTCGAAATTATACTTAAAGAACGATTAGTCGATTACTTTGAACAAAAATCTCTGTTCAATAAGGCTCAATATGGCTTCAGAAAGCATTTCTCCACTATGAGAGCTTTGTTAGATTTAGTGGAAACCGTAGTTGAGGGTCTTGATGAGGGTCAAAAGACATTGGCAACATTGTGTGACCTCACCAAGGCCTTTGACTGCGTTGACACGGACATCCTAGTAGCGAAGCTAGAATATTATGGGATACGTAGTAACTTACTTAATTTGTTTAAATCGTATTTGGACAATAGGAGACAGTATGTTAGCTACAACGGTGAAAACAGCGAACTACTTCAGATTCATAACGGTGTTCCTCAGGGATCGGTTTTGGGCCCGATTCTATTTATTATATATATTAATGATTTACCATCTTCAATTAAAAACAGTAACTCTCTCCTATTCGCAGATGATACTACCCTCCTATCTAGAGGCAGGCCGCCTGACAATACTGAGGGCTTGGAGCAGGCCAAACAATGGTTTTATGCTAACAAGATGGTCCTGAATGAGAGCAAGACGGCGCGTATCTTGTTCAGCTCCGATAGGTTGGAAGCTAGATCAGAACCTGTGAGGCTTTTAGGAGTTGTGCTGGACACGCGCCTGAACTGGTCTCATCAGGTTGACTACGTCTGCGCTGGGCTGTCATCACAACTTTTCGTTCTTAGACGTATACGACCATTTCTCGATGGGGGTACTTTAAGGACGGTTTATTTCAGTATCGTTCACTCTCATCTAACGTATGGCATATTATTATGGGGAAATTCAGTTAGATCCCACAGGGCGTTTGTGATGCAAAAAGCAGCCGTTAGGATTATTGAAGGTGACCCTTACAACACACCTTGTCGTCCATTCTTTAAGAAAAATAGGATCCTTCCACTTCCATGCATATTCATACATGACACGTTACTTTACATACACAAAAACATTTTCAAATTTACAACCCACGCCAATATACATACGTACGATACGAGGTACGCCACTGACCTTGCAGTACCCCGATCGCGAATACGCATGGCAGCTGTAAACAAACCTCTAGTTGATATGTACAATACCTTTTTGAGATACCATAGAATTGTTGAAATACATGCTATGAACGTTTACCAATTCAGTAGGTTTGTCAAAAAGTTCTTACTTACCGAATGTTTTTACTCTGTAAATGAATTTTACACACATATATCTAGACGCTAGGTGGTGTATTGTATCCATATAATAATACTGTTAAAACCTCAAACATGTAACATGTAAGAGTGGTAATATACTATACTATACTATACTATGCTTACTGCAATTATTCGCTCAATGAAAACCTTAACAACAAATCAAATCAACAACATGTTTTCCATCATTTCTATCCAAATACTTGAAGGTCGCGCATCGTGTAGAACTGCGACGAACGTTGCGTTCAGTGTTGGAAGCACCTTTGGCGCGGGTTATTTTTGCCGACAGGAGCCCGAACTTTCCATGCGGCCAACGTTGAACACATCCAGTTCGCCAACTCACGCCCACACGATATGGCAAATGCCGATTTGTCCAACGTTGGAAGGCATTCGCCACATCGCATCGTGTGGGACCGGCTTTATGATGTTTCTCATCTCATATTCAGTTATATAAATGGAATATCCATCTTCCTGTCATTTATGCAGCTTCTTTAATATGCCCGAGGAAACAACACACATACTCAGCAAACATCTGTTTCTTGATAAACCAAAATCGAATGCTTTTGACCAGTGGATACCCGCATCTCCAAATCACACAGCTCAGTGCCCGAGAATCCTCAAAATCCTAATCATAGTCACTGATGCCTGTCATTATAATAATGCGATTTGTCGATAAAATCAACTAGGGCGCACAAAGGGCGACAGACTTCCGGTAAATCGGGTCGTCAAGAGGACTCATTCAAATCTGACATGCACGTATTATGACGTTTCGGTCAAAATAGGAAATGCCTGCGAATTTACGTGATTTCAACGGTCTTTCTTTCATTTTTTGCATATATGAATCAAAAGGGGCCTTAACAGGAAGTCAATTTGCCGGAAGAGATTGACATCTCACCTCATTATTTTGCTATTTCGAATCGGAACGTGATTTTACTATTGCTACCCACATATTAGAATAACAATCGTATTGGCTATGCAGATTTTCTTATAGTTGCTTGTGACGGTTGTAGTTTTTTTCATATGAACCTATTTTTACTTTTCCTTTGAAATCTTGGAAATTGTGTATAACACATGTAGTCTGTCATTATCGCAAAAAGAAATCTTTGCCGTTACAGTTTTTTCTAAAAAGTTCGTTACTTACTTCCTTAGTGCCTTTGTACCCTTGAAAAGTATACATAAAAGTATGTATTCCGTCGTTCTAAGTTAACTAAAGAAAAGGAAAGAAGGAACATGTTTTCAAAATTAGCTCAGACCTATCTGAGAAATGCAGAAGTCAGCAGCCAAATTCTGTGACGTTATGATTTTGACTCAGTACAAGAGTTACCAGGTAACATGAGTTAAATAAATTAAATATGAAAATTGAGTCAAGTGGGTTGACTCGGTATCGAATTTTTGCATGAGCTTTTGCCTGTGCTTAAGAGTGTCTGTCCATTAATTATAGGAAAAATGAAAAAAAATCCAAAGTTTGAGAATATTTTGCCACCATTCCATGCCTCCTAATTAAACTTGTTCCTCCCAAATTTCCTAAACAATGCAAAAATTATCAGATACCATGAAATGATCAAAAGCGAAGTTGGAACATTATTTTGTTAATTTTCATTTTTCTGATATGTAATGTATCAAACAAAGTCAACTGGAAATTATTCTAAGGACCTCTAAAGTCCCCAAAGGAGGACTTTTATTTATTTATCTATCGTATGGCTCAAAAACGTGACAAAAGTAAATATAGATCAAAAGAAAAATTATTATAACCTATACTAAAATAAAATATATACAGCTACAAACTAAGATACATAGTCTTTGGTATTTACAGGTTGATGTCAAGTTCTTTCAACCATTTCAGCGCCAACAGTGTGGCTGTGAAGAACTCTTCTCGCGATCCCTGAAACGCACGCAGTTCACATTCGCTCGTAATATGGGTTATAGTTTGGCGGGGCGCGCCACAGTCACATAAGGGAGATTGCACATAGCCCCACTTGTAAAGGGAGTCGGCACATCTGCCGTGGCCTGTTCGGACTCTATTAAGTTTTACCCACTCTTTCCGGGGTAGTTCTGATCCTGGAAGTAAGGCTGCCCCCATAAATGCGCATCGCGAGTGGTGTTCCGCAAAACCTTCCCACTGGGAGCGCCATTGGTTTAAGGAGTCGAAGTTATTGGTTTTAAGCCCTTCTGCATCCCTTATTGGTGGTTGTCGGGATTTGAGTCTGTTTATCTGCAACGGGGGTATTGCTCGATGGATGGGCAGTTTATTGTTGGCCGTAATCTTGTTATACTCCCTTAGAAGGGCGTCAGTCCTTCGCAGCTGCGGTGGGGCTATTCCAGAGAGTACAGGCAGCCATTGAGTTGGGGTTGTCTTAACTGCGCCTGTAATAAGTCTCATAGTGTGATTTAGTTGGACGTCAATTAGTCTGGTATGATGGCTGTTAATCCAGACAGGCGCACAGTACCCAGCACACGAATAGACAAGAGCTAGTGCACTGGTTCGTAGAGTTGGAGCAGTGGCACCCCACGTCGTTCCACACAGCTTTTGGATAATGTTGTTGCGCGTTCTGAGTTTTCCTGCAGTGTTTGCGAGATGTTTCTTATAGGAGAGGGTGCGATCTAACGTTACTCCAAGATATTTTGGGAAATGGTTATGCTTCAGGGGTTTGCCTGCAAAAAGTACCTGCAGTTCATATTTAGCTAGTTTGTTACTCAGGTGGAAGCAGGAAACTTCGGTTTTGTTGGGGCTCGGTACTAGTCTCCATTTCTTGAAATAGTTGTTTAGAGCTAACAAGTCGTTAGAAAGAGTATGCTCAACGTTCTTGAAGCTCTTATCGGAAAAAGCTATGGCTATACCGTCCGCATAGCAAAACTTGTAACTGACTGTTTCTGGCATGTCAGATATATATAGATTGAAAAGTAGGGGGGCCAGTACTGAGCCTTGTGGAAGTCCGTTGTTCAATTTGCGCTGCCTGCTTGCTTTCTCGTTTAGGATTACTTGGAACTTTCTGTCGCATAACATGTTGTTTATGAGTCTTGTAGTGGTCTGACAGGGAATCACCTGCAGCAACTTATATAGGAGACCCTCCCTCCAGACCGTATCGTATGCGGCAGTGAGGTCAACAAACGCCACTCCCGTCTTCATGTTCTGCTGGTAGCCTGCCTCTATATACGTTGTGAGGGACAGCACCTGATCACAACAACCGCGGCCCGGTCTGAAACCAGCCTGGGTTATCGGGACCCGGTCTAAGATAGTCGCGCTCAATCGGTTGTACACGGCTCTTTCTAGTAATTTATAGGAGCAACTGGGTCTGTAGCTGGCGGGTTTATCGTTCGGTTTACTGGGTTTTAATATTGATATGACCTTCGTTCTTTTGAATTCCCGTGGGAGGTTTCCCGTATTAAGGAGATTCGTGAAGAAGAGAGATAGCCACACTCTTATTTGCTGACCTGCGTGAATGAGAAATTCCGGCAGGACGCCGTCGAAACCAGGAGCCCATCCAGGCCTAACATCTGATATGGCATTATTAATGTCTTCGATCGAGAAGGGTCGGGAAAACGTTGTTTGGGTAGGAGCGTTCCTCCTCAGTAAAGTCAATCCCTTCTTCACGCGTTTTGTATGCTCTCTATCAGAAGGTGCTCTTGACGTTTCTACAATATGCGCAGCAATCTTGTCTGGAGTTACGCCCGACGGTGCCCGTGTGGATGGCGTGCTTGAGCCTAGTTTTCTAAGAAGGCTCCAGGCCTTTCGACTTGAGTGTTGGAAGTTCATTTCCGACGTAGTCTCCTCCCACTTACGTCTTCGTGAGCTGTCCAGGGCAGAGATGAGTTCGTCGGAAATATCTGGATTGTTGGTTTCCTGAAAGTCGCCGTATAGGAGTTCGCACCGCTCATCCCACCCAGGGATATATTCCTTCCTGTATCCCCTAGGAATGGTTCTTTTTGCAGCGCTCATCACTGCTCCAACGAAACGTTTGTAATTGTTTGATGTTGGCGGTATCCACTGTACCAGCCGGTCCAGCTCCCGTGAGTAGTTACACCAGTCCGCCTTTGCAAGATTCCATCGAGGCCGAGGGATGGATCGTATTAGGGGTATTTGGATACCCACCTCTAAGAAAACTGGCCTGTGTGGCTGTGTGGGAAGGCCTCTGCGACTTTTCTGTTAGCTGGTATAGGGATCCCTTTCCGGTTGCAGCTCACAAAGCACAAATCAGGGTTACTTTCTGAGTTCCAGGCTGCTGATTTGAAAGTGCCTTTATCTTTGGCATCAAATACAAGAAAGATATCATTATTATCAGCCCAGTCAGCCAACCTTGTGCCATTTTCGTCACAGTCGGGGTATCTCCACCGTTGGTGGTGGCTGTTAAAGTCTCCAATATATATAGCCGGATGCTGTTGTACTGGAAGTGGTTGTTCAGGCCACTCCGCTGCCGTTGGCTTATATACGTTTACAATTGTGACTTCTCCCACTTTTACTATTACGCTGTGTATGTTGTTATTTGTGTCATTGGAAATGAGTTGGGCATTGTCAATATTGTTGCGAATATAAGAGGCTACGCCGTAAGTATGGTGGTAAGTGGCTCCCAGTAATGTATAACCAGAAATCTGTCCCCGTCTGGTGAGTGATTCCTCACTGTCGGCGTGAGTTTCTTGGATCGCTATGACATCAACCTTATTGTCCAAAAGTAGTTTGGAGATGCATTCGCTTTTAGCTCTGCTTATGCTCTCCACATTTAGCTGACAAATACGAATAAAACTACCGATATTTCTAGTCTGTAAGTTTTTAGCACTTATTTCCGTCATGTTTTAACCAGGAAATCTCAAAAAAAAAAGAGTCTGGTTGCCAGGTTCGCTCTAGCTCATTTAGCGTTACCCAGGGTGCACGTGTAGCTTCCTGCTACGGACGCGAGCTAGTCTGCACCCCAAAGGAGGACTATGAAGAAGGTTAGTCGCTCAGACACAAAAATGTACCTATAGAAGTAGAAAATCTTGGGCATGTCAGCAGAGCGGACGAGGTAGAGGAGCAGAAAAATTGAAGGATGGTAATCCGAGCGATAAGTATTTCTGCTATTTGGCGTCGTCAGATTCACACAAGAAAAAAAATTGTTGTGTTTTCAGTTCAATTAATTGTTAGTTTTTGTATGTTTTTCCGTTACTTCAAATTGATTTACATTTGTTTCAAATCCATGGCAATCAAACAGTAGCGTAAAATTTGGTACAAGAAAATTGAAAAGCAACTTGTAAAATTAAAAAAGCGAGTCTCTATAGAGAATATGATGTAGTTAATTTGTCACTTCTGAACAACATATAATTTGATTGTAAAAACAACAATTTGAAATCATTCTCATCATTCCCAGCGCATTCAAAAACTTCTGCGCCGTTTTTGTGCTTGTCGTCTCCATCACTGGTTCACCACATTGCAGCTATCCATTTCAGCTCCCGATCTGTGCCGTACAATATACGGAAACAAAACCCCAATCAAAATGCTTTTGGTCATGTTCATGAGATAAAATGCACTTTGAAAGTACCATGTGACTGGACTTAAATCAGTTTGTTCATCTAGGTATGATTTCCTACTTAATAACACGGAGACTAAATGCATTTAGTCTGTTTTTTGCCATTAAATAGTTAGTATTTGATGATAGGAATACAGCGCCTCCTCTATCTCAAATTCGGAAAATTTGGACAAAATGCACCTTGAAAGTCTGCTGGTCAATTACCACCTGTAGTATAAATTTAGTTTGAATTGAAAGTATTTTAGAAACAATTATAAAAAAGGCTGTAATTGAATCACTCACTGAAGTTTAATGACACCTTGTCGGTGGATTGGCAACAAGATATAATTAAACTCCAAATATACCCTTCCCATTGGATAAAACATTACTGTATTTGAGGAATACTTAATGTAAGATCCCTTTGAATCAAAGCGTGAGTATTTGATGAAACGAAATCTTTTTCTGTGTGCAAATAGATGTTATAAGCCCCCATCTCGCCTCAGATCTCGCTTTCCGAGAGAACAGTTAACGTCGTCACGGAGCCCAGCTATAGCTACCTGCAGAAAGACCCCTTAAGCACCCAAAGGAAGACTATAAAGAAAGATAGTCGTGTAGACACAAAAATGTACCGAAGTGGGAAATCGTGGCCATATCCGCGGACAGGAAGAGTTTGAGTAACAGGAAAATTGAAAGGTTGTAACCCGAGCCATACGTATTTCTGCTTATTGGCATCACCAAGCCCAAACGGATGTTATAAGGCTCAATCTAGATGAGGTCTAGGGTGAAGAAAACCTCCAGAAACCATCGATAAGAGCCAGCCAAAACATTTGTGGCTACTAATATTATTTATATTATATTAATAATCTTTATTGACATGTAGTACACACCAAAAGTTCAGTAAAGAGCATAACAAATATCAGGTTGATCTTCCACTCAACCTTTCCTACAATTAACTACTAAATAAATTAAAACTGATGTGTATTTAAACAATTAGGTAGATGAAGATGAACGAATTAATGTTAATAGATACAATTATGATTTTTTTATAAACATTCTACAGTTATTATTATTGTTTATCAATTATTATTACTACTCTTATGTGGCAGCCAACTAATCGGGAAATATTACTTATTCCAGATTATTTTCTGTCGATTCATTTGTATTTTAAGTAAAGCTACAGAAGTAGATGAAGATAACTTTGTGATGGAGAAGATAGAGCAGACGGCTTTGAACAGTGCTCAGTATAAGCCCAAAATATGGCTCAGATACATGGATGACATATTTGTTGTATGGAGCCACGGACAAGGCAGGCTAGTGGAATTACTACAACATCTAAACAGTGTATATCCGAACATCCAGTTCACGATGGAAGTGGGGGTCAAGGAAGTGCGGAGGCTCGAGATCACCAGATTTTTACAGGTACTCGAGCCTCTTCACTCTCAGGTGGGGTCGCAAGGCCCCCCAAGACCGTCCAGGAGTGGATAGGAGACAAATGTGTCACCTACCCCGTGCAGAAATGCACCTTTCTCGTAGTGGCCCCTGTCTTCGTCAAATTTGACGAAGCTAATCCTGGCGGATCTAGGCTGGAGCCCCGAAAGGCTCCCTGGCAATGGGCAACAGCATTGCCAGTATCGGTGCCAGCTCCTGGGGGAGGGTGTACTCACGATAAAAGTGAGTGCACCCTTGCCCAGGAGATCGCACCGAACGTCCTCTAGGATAACTGAAGAACCCAACCCAATGTGTCATGCGATCCGTGCTAAAGGGTGCGTGGCGGTGGGGGTGCACCGTCACTAACGGAGCCTCTGGGATACCAGGCGACCTCCCAGAGTAACAAGCCTTACACTCGTGCAGGGGGCGCCGCGAGTGTGGACCATGTAGTTCCCCCTTACTCGTGGGATTTATTATGAGCAAAAAAAACAATAATAATAAACCCAAATCCGGGGGCCCCCCATCAGGGGACCCCGAACAGCAACCGGGTGGCCTCTCACCAGGGGACCCCGATAGAACCCTCACTGGCGAAGAGCAAGTGAGAGATATTTCAAGGGAACTCGCCAAGAGGGTGGGTACCTTGAATCTAAAGAAAAAGGGTAGGACGGGAGCGCAGAAGAAGCGGGCCCGGAGGCTAAGGCTGGCGCAGGAGGGGCAGGGCTCCGGAAGTCGAGATGCCTCTTCGGGGGCATCTGCTTCGGGGGGCGCTGCGGCTTCTGTGCGGGCTAGGGCGCCTTCGGGTGTTGCAGCTGCGGCTTCGGCGGGGCCTAGCATTGCTGGGAAACGTCCGAGGTCGGCGGGTGTGACACCGGAGGGTGCCTCATCGCGGAAGAGAGCTCGCACTTCCGCTCACGTTAGCTACGCTAGAGTGGCGCAAACCGGGCACAGGGTAGTATTCGTTCCCGAGGACTACCCTAGTGCTCAGTTGGTGGAGACGCAAGTCTTCAGCATCCAGGAGTCAGTGAGCGGACTGATGGACGGGCTCCCACTTGAAGGGGCCCTTCCAAGGTTCGCTGACTGCTACTTCTCGAGGGGGGCGGCCATCTTTGTTTGCGAGAACGAGTTCTCGCAGGCGTGGCTGCAGGCTCAGGTTGGCAACCTGAGGCCCTGGGAAGGAGCACGACTCAGGGCGATGCGATTTGAGGACCTGCCCGTCTTCAGGAGGGTGATGGCTTGGTTCCCGGGCCCTCGCGTGAAAGAGGACATCCTCCTGAGGAGGTTAGACAGGCAAAATCCTGGAATACACCCCAGCACGTGGAGGGTGATGGAGGTCAAGATGGAGCCGAAAGGCGTACGTCTGGTCCTCAGCGTTGACTCCATTAGCTGGGGCGTAATCGAAGGCAGGGGGCTGCGGCTCTACTGCGGAGCGAGCTCAGCAGTGTTTACTCTGCTGAGCAAGAATAAAGAGCAACGCGGGACTGCTGCTGCCGGCGGTGATCAGGGCCCAGGCGAGAGCCAGGAGCCTAGGGACCAAGGGCAGCTGGCACCTGGGGAGGCTGTTGTTGCTGCTCGGGCTCCTCCAAGGGGGACCGAGCGGCAGGAACAGACTCCTCAGGAGTCTCCGGAGTTGGATAGGGTTGTGCCCACACCAGGAACTAGTGGGCCACAGAGCAGCACACCAGTGAGTGAGGGGCAGCTACTCGATAGTGACTCCGACTCAGCACTGGAGGGAGCCAGGATGCTGTGGCAGACGGATCAACGCCACAGTCACAGCGAGGGTAGCGGCAACGAACGGGGCCCCACCGTGGGGAACTAGACGTTGGTTCGCTACAAACACACGAGGGTGGACTGCCAAAATAAAAAATGGTGAGTTACATTTCTTTTATTCAAATTAATTTGCAGCACTGCATAGCGGCTTCTAGGGTTCTTACTCAGACGATCACTAGGGGTCGCTATGACATAGCTCTTATTCAGGAACCCTGGATAAGGAATGGCATTATTAGCGGGCTTAACATTCCAGGGTATACCATTTTTAGTAGCGCTCCGGAGACAAAGCCTAGAGTGTGCATATTATGTAATAATATGAATGCATGGCAACTAATGGACTTTACAACTAGGGACATGGTTGCGGTGGTGATTCGCCTTAGAGAACAAGGCATCGAAAGAAGTTTAGTGGTATGCTCAGCGTACTTATCGTATGATTCAGGAGATCCTCCTCCCTCAAAAGAGATGGAGGACCTTGTGTCTCATTGTCGGGATAATAATCTCGAGCTTATCGTGGGGTGTGATAGCAATGCCCATCACACCCTATGGGGTAGCTCTAACACTAATAGACGTGGTGAAGAGCTGATGGAATTTCTAGGGACGTCGAACCTAGAGGTTCTGAATGTTGGCGACACTCCTACCTTCTCAAACAATGTGAGGGATGAGGTCCTAGACATAACACTGAGCACGGTCGGTATTTGTAATGAGGTCAAGGACTGGACAGTATCTTTGGAACCGTCACTGTCCGACCATAGACATATAACGTTTAGGATTGACGGGGAAAAAGAGGGAATCCTTGTTAGAAATCCTAGGCAAGCAAATTGGGCTTCTTTTAAAGAGGACCTAGGTAGCAGGCTCCGTCCTATAGAGCAGGATCTCAGTAAAGGGGAGGGCTTGGAGGCGGCAGTTGATTCCCTGTGTAGGGACCTCCGAGCCTCCTTTGAGGATAACTGTCCCCTACGCAAAGTGGGCGTGGCGGGCAATGCCACCTTCTGGACTAAGAAATTAGAAACCAGGAAAAAGTCCCTGCACAAACTACTCACGAGAGTTAGGTACAGGAAAGGTACTCCTGAATGGGAGGAGTATAGGATAAAGCTACAGGAATATAAGAGGGAAGTCAGGAGGACCTCCAGGGAATCTTGGAGGAACTTCTGCAGGTCCATCAATGATATTCCTGTGACGGCAAGGATGCATAGGATCCTTAGCAAGGACACCAAGTCCAAGTTGGGGACCTTGACGGACTCGAACGGTCATAGAACCATTAACGAGGAGGAAACGCTTGAACTGCTGATGAGTGTGCACTTTCCGGGATCGGCTGCCGCTCAGCAGACAGGTGCACATAGGCCACTCCGCCGTCCTCATAGAGAGGAATGGCAGATGGCAGGAGAAGTCGTCACTTATGACCGCACAAGATGGGCGATAAATACTTTTGCTCCATACAAAAGTCCAGGCAAGGATGGAGTCATTCCAGCCATGCTACAACATGGACAGGATCTGGTACTACCATACCTAGTTAGGATATTTCGCGCCTGCGTGGCTACTGGCTTCACACCGAAGAGCTGGTTGCATTCAAGGGTCGTTTTTATTCCTAAGCCGGGCAGAGGTAGCTATACTCGTCCGAAGGACTTTGGACCGATTACCCTTTCGTCGTTTTTACTAAAAACACTGGAGAGGTTGGTTGATAGATATATCAGGGATGGGCCCTTACAAAGGGTTGAAATCCATGCCTATCAGTTCGCATATCAGGCGGGAAAATCAGCTGAGCTGGCACTTCATCATTTGGTCAGCAGGCTGGAGAAAACGTTGGATCAACGGGAAGTGGCTATGGTAGCATTTCTTGATATCGAGGGTGCGTTCAACTGTACCACTACCAATTCGATAAGACGCGCCCTAGAGAGACATGGAATTGCTCCAATCCTAGTGGAGTGGATTCTTACTACTCTAGAGGGCCGAGTGGCTTCTGCAACGCTTAATGACATACACTATAGCGTTGCAGTGGCGCGAGGCTGCCCACAAGGCGGTGTTCTTTCACCTCTATTATGGTGCTTAGTGGTGAATGACCTACTCGTGAGACTAAGCAACACAGGGGTCTACGTACAGGCCTATGCCGATGATTTGAGCATAGTGGTCAGGGGTAGATTCATTAATACAGTCTCCGAGGTAATGCAAGGCGCGCTGCGTGTTGTGGAAACGTGGTGTAATGAGGTGGATCTGTCAGTGAACGCTGAAAAGACGGAGCTCGTTATGTTCACTAGGAAAAGGAAGATGGAAGGCCTCGTGAGGCCTACCTTTTTCAGAACGACACTTGAATTGTCTCAGTCAGTAAAGTATCTAGGAGTCATACTGGATCACAAGCTGACTTGGAGGCTGCACGTGGATTATAAGGTAAGCAAGGCTCGAAACTCATTATGGGCCTGCAGAAGAGTTGTCGGTAGTAGCTGGGGCCTGAGCCCAAAAGTGGTGCACTGGCTCTACACTACAATAGTCAGACCGTCTCTAATATATGGCTCCATAGTGTGGTGGACCTGTATAAAGACGGAGGCAACAAGAGCCAAACTTAATAAGGTCCAACGTTTGGCATGTCTTAGTATAACCAGTGCAGTGCGCACAACACCCTTGAGTGCCATTGAAACACTATTGAATCTTCCTCCTTTGGATCTGGTAATCCAAGGGGAAGCTAGAAAAACTGGGTTCCGTCTCTGGAGTCAGGGTAGCTGGACTTTTATGAATCCAGGCAAAGGACATTCGACGATTCTAGCAGAGTTGCATGAGGATTGTCCTATTTCGTTGGCGAGGAGCGATACAGTTTCTCCTACGCATCGCTTCAATCGCAAATTTACGGTGGTGTTTCCGTCAAGGGAAGAATGGAAGTCTAGGGAAAGACAGCTCATCGAAGGAGGAGGACAGGTCTGGTACACAGACGGTTCACTCGCTAGAGAGGGCTCGGGCTCGGGAGTCTACGGGCCCCGTACAAGACTTTCATTCCCTCTTGGGGGGCACACCACAGTATTCCAGGCTGAGGTCTATGCGATACTTGCCTGCGTAAATCGTATTCGGGAAATTGACGGGTCTAGGAGGCGGATTACTATCTGCTCTGACAGTCAGGCAGCCATCAAAGCACTGAGTGCTTGGAAAATAACGTCGGGACTGGTCCTGGAGTGCAGGAGGGCTCTTGACGACATCTCAGCTAAACACAAGGTATCACTGATGTGGGTACCTGGGCATGCTGGGGTAAAGGGTAATGAAATGGCGGATCATCTAGCCAGGATGGGATCCGGAAACAGTTTTGTGGGCCCGGAACCAGCCTTAGGACTGTCTGCAAATTTGGTTAGGAAAACAACTGGAGAGTGGATCCAGAATCAACACTCTCTGAGATGGAACAACATCTCTGGTCATCTCCGTCAGGCTCGGGAGCTATTAGCAGGGCCTGAAGAGAGAATAGGACGATTCTGTCTCTCTCTGGATAGGAGTAACTTGAGATTGTTAACAGGCTTATTAACGGGTCACAATACCTTCAGGCGTCACTTGTTTGTGATGAGGGTGGTCAACGACCCAACGTGCACGTGGTGTGGTGAGGAGGAAGAATCCTCGGCACACATCCTGTGTCGCTGTGAAACCCTGGGTTATCACAGGCAGACTATGCTGGGCTCAAGAACCTTGGAACCAATAGAGATAAAACGGATAGGACCTAAGAATGTACTTGCCTTTGCCAAAAGGGCAGGTCTTAGGAACTAGCGCGGATAGAGGCGCAAAAGGGCCCATCGTGTGGCCTATGCACCAGCCACATTCCGTGCTGGATAGCCTCTGGTTCTTATTCATTCATTCACGATGGAAGTGGAAAAAAAGAATAAAACTGGCTTTTCTCGATGTGCTATTGACCAGAAAAGGTTCGACCTAGTGTGCAGGAAACCAACAAACACCGTTCACTATTTGCACAATATCTTGAACCACCATGCATTCCAGATGTTTGGATTCATCAAAATACTGACACTGACAGAAAGGGCAAGGAGAGTCTGTGATCCAGCCGAACTCGGTTCTGAGCTCGAACATCTAAAGAATGCGTTGAAGGCAAAAGGCTACTCAGAAAAGCAAATAACAAGATCTATGCGAGCTGGTAGAGTAGAAAAGCAACCACAACCACCACCAGTAGCCAAGGCTTTCTTACCTTATGTTCCCCGGATCCCAGACAAAACTGAGAGCTTACTGCAGAAGGCAAATATTAGGATGACATGCAAACCAACTGGGAAAATACAACAGCATTCCAGTTTAGCAAAGGACAAAGGGAATCCAAGGACAGCATCAAGGATTCATCGAATACTATGTACCTGTGGAACTTTATACACGGGAACAACAAAAAGATCGATAAAAACCAGAATTTGGGAACACAAATCAAATTGCCGATTAGGTCAGACAGAAAAACCTGCAGTAGCTAAGCATTCACTCAAGAAATCGATAACCACAAGAAAAAGCTAGATGAGACACAGGTTCTGGCTACGACTTCCTCTTATTACACCAGATTCTACAGGGAGTCCATTGAGATTTATAAATCTAAGAACAACTTCAATAACAAAGAAGGAGCATAAAAGCTCAACAGAATATGGATACCCTTAAGGGATGCAAAGATTCTAGGATGCGCAAGACTTCCACAGGCATCGACCGTGCACAGCGCAGCCGCCTCCACTCCTAATCCTGGGTATATAAGTGCCAACCCTGTGACGCGGTCTCAATTTCTCTGAGGAAGCACGCCGACGCCAAGGCGGTGTAGCGTATCGACGCCAGCCGAACAGCCCAGGAACCAACAGTTCATCGGATCATGGCCGCGAAGGTCCCACACAATACACTAGAGGAATATTATTTTGTTTGCTTGAACAGCTGCCGTTTTTTATCGGCCAGTGAAGCACAATGGAAAAAAAATTAATTTTTAATAAAATAATGCCTACCCATATAAGATTAACTTTGTGGTTTCTCAAACTTCTCGATTCTAGATATAGACATATTGAACTACCGGCTTGGCGGGGACACGATCTGGAAGAAAATCTGAATTCAATTTTTTTCCTGTTAAACAAATAATTGCTTTTCTGTGTGACGCCGATACCTCGGTTCGCTTCGGTCGAATCGTTGATCGGTAAAAAGAAATTAATTTTCCTTAATCCCATCCACCTAAACCAGCAAACTCTCAAAGCATTCAAGTAATAAATTACGTCTTAACCATAAAAAAGCGATTTTCCAGCGAGCGCGGTGCGCAGAGTATTTTTCCCGACTCATTTCCATCAGTGCTGGAAAATCCATCGGCAACGCCAGACACCGATGATTAAAAACACATCAATCTCGACTAAACTCTCCCACTTCCCCTTCTTCTCTCACTACGCAAAAACTGTTTAATTTCTCTAATGAATTTCGCCCATTTTTTTGTGCGTCGACATAGGTATATCTAATAGGATGTTAAACGTATTGTTCAATCCGCTTTTAGATGGTGGATTGATAATTGTCTATAATGGGCTAGTATAATGATTTTTTTGTGGCTGCATAGGATAAAGTATGGCATAAGAGCCATCCTATATTTTCCGCGATATTTTTGGGCACGGGAAAGCCAGAAGAATGAGGAAAATATTTGAATCGTGACGTCACAGTCTAAGATAGTACGTGCGTACACAATAAAATTTTTATTGTGTACGTACGTACTTTATTTAACTACAGTTTCCAATATTCATACCTTTAACTGATCTACACATTTGAAGAAATACGAGAATGTGTAAAATTTTGAAATCCTTAGAATCAAGCATTTGCCACCCTATAACTAAAGAAAAAAAAGCTTCGATTCGAGACAGGAAATTTATAAAATTATAAGCTTAGGTTTAGCCTCACTTGACAACGAACTGCACAAAACAAAGCTTTTCTCACAGAACCTTCCTGTGACACAGCAGAGAGATAAAACCCACAGGGCATCCCCTGACGGCAAATCAAATCCTAAAACAGTAGTTTAGATCATGCAGTGCTGATGTACACCGCGCTTCGTACTGATTGGCTGCATTCGAATTCCTTTTTTTAAACTTTAAAATGGAAGTACTATGTAGTAATCAAAATGTTGCAGAGAGTAACGAAATGCATCAGTATCAGCACACCTATTTTACTTCCCACATCGATAGGTGAGGGGAGTATTGTGATCGCGAAAATTTTCGATTTTGAGATAATACGCTTTTTGGGCGTTTTATGATGTGTACGTAACGAAAATCCACGTCACTCATTTCCGTCGGTCTGTCTGTCTCCTCATCCTATGAGTGCCCTTTTATCCTTATTTTTGCCTGTAGGTGCATGCACGAACGCCTGAAGACAATTCAATATTAAGCTTGTCGTTAGCTTAAGGAAAGTATTCCATTGTTCTGTTTATCTGTTGTTCCTCTCCCTCTCTTTTGGGAGACACACCACAAAATTCACGGGCTTCGGAGGTGGACAGACAGGTAACATTAAAAGCACCGAAATGGAGAGGAATCTTTGTCAAGCAGGAGAACTTATTTTAGAACCGCTGGTTAAGGTGGGACGGTTCTGTCTTCTGAATAGAATCGTTTGAGGTTACTTGTTGGCCTGCTATCTGGCCATAACATCTATGCCGTTGTGAAGCCCTTGGGTTTCGTAGGAAAACCATACTCAGTTCATGGACTCTTAAACCTGAGGAAATAAGATGCGCAGGGCCCAAGGGCGTCCTCATCTATGCGATGAGGGATGGACTTGGGAACTAGAGTAAAGAGAGGTGCATGAAGGCCCGATTATAGGCCTATGTACTCTCCTTCTTTCATTCACTATCTGTTGTTCGCCGTGTGGCTGGATGCCTATCGAATGCGTCCCCAGGTGACGGATAGGGGAATGGGCGGGGAAGAGGAATCTCCGAACCCGAGGGCCTAAAAACATTCAATCCTCTTGCGAAAGCTGTCGCCGTGGACCAACCCACCCAAAGCTAAGTAGTAAGGTATCGTGCTGGTCTGAATTGTCACAGGGTAATATGCGGCCGCAAACTATCCCCTTGGGGAACTAGGTGGCACCCCATTGTAGTAAGCTGTGCCCTGACATGCGGGGCTCTGCCAGCGGTGGACTCGCCCCTTCCCTTGCTACTCGTGAGAATGACTATGGAGAACATAAAACACAAAATCCCGAGGCTGGACCGTCAAGTTTACCTCAACCTGAATCCGCAGCTAAGGTTAAACAATGTTCACCACAAGCTGCGGCACAGACTGAAGTTGGACGAGAAGGATCACCTCAGGAACAACATAAGAAACAATGGCCAAAGCGTCGACGAGTTTGTGGCGCCGAGGCTAAAAGAAGAGGGAAGGCGAGAGAGGCGAAAGAGGCGGTCTCAACAGGTACTACCTCCTCCTCCTTAGCCCCTTCAAAACTAAGGAAGAAGGCGCCCAGCTGGTCAAGTGGCAAAAACCTCGCCTCCAAAAGAGGCCAGGAGGTAGCGACACCTGGGAAACGCCTTCACCCAAACACCTCCACAGAGGGCACCCCGAGAAGGATTAAGAAGGCTCGCAGTGACAAAAAAGCCGCTGCACCTTCCCAAACCTTCGTGGAGGCAGCCCTAAAGCATCCTACTGTTGCTATGATAGGCAAGCATAACCACTACGGTAAAGTCAATGTAGAGTGGGCAATATTTATCAAAAGACGGCTAATGGAGGAGCTGGACAAGTTAATCTTGACGCCTCCCAGCAGCCAAAATAAAGTGCCGACATTTAAATCATGGACGCACTCTGGTAAGATCACCAAGATCATCTACGATGACGATGGGGCACTAAATTGGGTCTCTGGGGCTATCAAAAACCTAAGGCCATGAGAGGAAGCATCACTGGCAGTCGTCAGTTTGGACAAGCTCCCAAAGCATACCAAAACCTCTCTTTGGGTCCCGGAGGATGACACTACCGCCACCTTTGAAGACCCGGAGAGGGTGCTGCGGCGGCTTATGGTGCAAAATCCGGAACTGTCGGTAGCCAAGTGGTGCACCTTCCACCATGGGGTCAAGAAAAGCCCTCCAGACCTGTACGTCTTCGGTGTTGGAGACGAGGACATGGCTGTCCTAAAAAAGAGGTCGATGAGGTTGAGCTATGCGTTCACCTCATTGACCATCAGAGCCTCCAGTAATAGGACGGGAACTTCTGCAGAACCAAGGACCTCGGATGAGGGTACATCCAACACCGAGGCCCCTTTGAAGAACGCATTGGGTCCCGAACATATGGACGCCATCTCCCCTCTTACTGAGGAGGAGATGGGGTCCTAAACAGGTAAATCGACGACATCCGAGCCATGGGCAAGGACGTCATAAAAAAGGTAAATACCCTTCAATGCAACCTCCAACACAGGAAATCGGCAACAACATTATGCCGCCGACTTGATGTGCTGGAGGATGCAATAGCACTAATTCAAGAACCTTGGATCATAAAGACCAGAATAACAGGTCTAAGCTCGCTAACTGGTCAAATTTTCAGCTTATCAAGCAACTTACAACCCAGGACTGCAATATATGTACATAGGAAAGTTAAAGCCACCCCAATGGCACAATTTTGTATCTCAGATTTAACTGCGGTTAAATTGAAATGTCCATGGGAAAGAGGCAACAGCAGGGCACTGGTCCTAGCATCGATCCTTCCTTCAGATGCAGCCACCCTTACCACCAACAAAAGATCTAGTAGACCACTGCCTCAACCAAAAATTGGAGCTTGTCATTGGCTGTGGTTATGCCCCGTCTGGGATGGGGCAGCAAGGACATTAACTCCCGAGGTATTGTTAAGAAGTATTTAGTAAAACAATCTTGGGATACGGTCATGGTTATAAAATATAATTTTTTTACGACGTTTCGACGCTTCTATTAGGCGTCATCTTCAGGTATTAAAACTTAAATAAAATATCAAAAATGTCAAACAGATACAAAATGATTAACATTAACAATTAATTTTTTTTTAAACAAAATTACAATTTAAAACAAATAATTAAAATGCAACAGAAAACTTACATTATACCACAACAGTCATAATTATGTATTATGCTGGGTGGTGTTGGCAATTTGGTTTTCAGTGAGAGACTGGCGTGGTGGAACAAAAATATGCAGCTGATAAAAGATTGGTATAAAAGAAACATCTTAGAGATGATACATATAAAAAGAAGTTCTAACAGCATGAATTTCAGGACAGATACAAGCAATCTTTCATGCATATATGCAAATTTAATAAATGGAACATAGCCTATACTTTCTTCCATCTTATCAATATTTACCTTCCTCGATATTTAATTATTTTCTTATGTTTTGTACTTGTATATATTTTTTAACGGATATTTTATCAGCTGGATATTTTTGTTCCACCACGCCAGTCTCTCACTGAAAACCAAATTGCCAACACCACCCGGCATAATACATATGACTGTTGTGGTATAATGTAAGTTTTCTGTTGCATTTTAATTATTTGTTTTAAATTGTAATTTTGTTTAAAAAAAAATTAATTGTGAATGTTAATCATTTTGTATCTGTTTGACATTTTTGATATTTTATTTTAGTTTTAATACCTGAAGATGACGCCTAATAGAAGCGTCGAAACGTCGTAAAAAAATTATATTTTATAAATATAATAATTGACCGTATCCCAAGATTGTTTTACTACATATTTGGTACCGACGGTCAGGATTCAAAAAGTAAAAAAATTCTATTGTTAAGAAGGATTTACGAATCTTAAATAGAGGCACGGAAAGGACTTTTATTAACGCCCGTTGCTAAGCTGTTATAGACATTACGCTGGCTGACACTTCGACGTCTGACCACCATTGGCTGAATTATACTTTAAGTTTGGAACTCAAAACTCTCGTGAGCTCGCTAAGTCTCGCGACCCGAAGAGGACGAATGTAAATCTCTACAACCGACTCTTAGAAAGCGTAACGAACAGGTTTTGCCTCCGTGCACTAACGAAGAATTGGAAAAATACACAATATCTATCCAAGATAAAAAAGTTATGCTTATAAAAAATCCTGCCCCATAAGGATGGTCCAGGAAGGTGGCAAACCAATATTTGGTGGTGTAGCGAACTGGAACACCTTAGGAGAGCAGCAAGGACAACTTGCAACAGAGCAAAGCATGCCAAAGTCAAAGAGGACAGGGACTTGGGAAGGCACTGTAGGTAGTGTGTACCCCAGGTCTCTAAACCTAAGAACAAAGTGAGCTATGGGTAAACCTGCCAATGTCGTTCAAATGGAACTGGCTGGCATATCGATAGCCGCAAATGAACTAGCCAGGAGAGATGTATCTGGCAAGACTGTAGTAATCTGCACTGACAGCAGACAAGCATCTCTAACCCTGAAAAGACCTTGTATCACATCAGGGCTAGCAATGGAATGCCCATGCTTCGGACAAAAACAATATTGTCCTGAGGTGGGTTAAAGGGCACCAGAACAACAACAAAGGTAACCGTATAGCGGACAGTCTAGCCAGAAAGGCCGCTGGCCAAAGAACTTTAGGACCATGTGACCTTTTTGGAATGTCGACAACCATAATTGCGGAAATAGCCAAAAAATACTCCCATTCCCAAATGGTAAAACGATGGGAAGAACTACAAGGATGCCGATTTGTCGAGGAAACCCTTGCAGGTTTTGACATGGCAATATCCAAGAAGTACTTTGCGATGGCCAGACCAAACCTACGTCTCATAGTAGGATTCCTGACTGGCCATTGTCAACTCAGGAAATACCTCTACACTATGGAGTTAAGTAACACACCGATATGTATTAGTCTATTCTATCTTCTATTAGAGAGTGTGCGTTCGGCGAGTCTTGGCCTACACCTGCCCACATAAGGGAGATGTCCCCTAGCGACTTGTTCACCTTTCTACAATTGGCAGGATGGATGATGACCTGAGAAAACAACTCCCTGGGAGGATGTACAATGGGCCAGTTGTGGCCTAAGTGCTGTGGGACCACTCATCCTCTCCACTCTACAGATACAGATATCTGTTGTTCTGTTCAAACGTCATCTCAGGAATTCGATAGCTTGGAGGCGTTTGAATTTAGATAAGCAATATTGCCTACTGTTTTTGCTTAGACTTCAAAGAAGAATTAAATTATCCAATACTATACAGGGTGTTTCACTTAAAAATGCAGTTTTGGTGCACCATGTCTTTATGACCAATCTTGTCCGATTAATTTTTTAACTGCTTGGTGGACAATATTGTTGCATCTTTTTTTTGATAACTTCGATTTGTCCAATAAAGAATTTTTTCTAAACCTAATTAATATGGTTTATTTATTACCTGAAAGACTCACTATTTCTTAAACAGTTGAATAGGAGTACACCATATTCTAATAGTACGGAGCTGCTACTATCCCGGCGATACTTGATGCAGTCAATAGAAGAGCAACTCGACAAATCGGTGACACAACCTTAACACGCCACCTCGAGCCTCATTCTCACCGGCGTGGTTGGTGGCCTCTCACTTTTATATCGGTATTTAAACGGAGTCTGCGCCTCTTAGCTATCTCTCTAATTCCGGCGCCTATCAAGCCTATTAAGCTGCGTACACATCTGAGTGCACATGGTTTCAATACACACGAATATGCAAATGTGGAAGTCTCATTCGTCGTGTATCAGGGCATGAGGGCTGACTCGTGCGCGACTTTGAGCACGCATGGGTTGAGCTCAATCTTGTGGAGCGAGTAGAGAACACACGCATGCAACGTAAAAACTAAAACCAACACATGATGCACGGATATGTGTGTTCTCAGGTCATGTGCGGTCAGAAGGGTACGCAGCTTCAGATGCACCCGCGGGACCACTGCAGTCTGACTGCGCACCATCCCAAGGCGGTCGTTCATACATTAAGAATCGAGTGGTACGATCGCATAGATGCTTTCGAAATATGGACGTGGAGGAGCATGCTGAGAGGTCCTTATATCGCCCATCGAACTAACGTTTCCATACTGCATGAGCTCGGTAATCCAAAGAGACTATCCTCCATTGTATCGACGAGATTGCTTACATTCTTCGGGCATATACACAGAAGCGATAATATGGAGAAACTTGTAGTTCAGGGTCAAGCCCCGAGTAGGCGGCGCCGTGGCCATCCCCCTACACGCTGGGTGGATACGACGAAACAGTTGCTGAATATGAACTAAATAAATCGCGAATGATGGCGAGCTACATTTCTCAAAACTATTTATTATAATATTCGTGTCGGCAATACTCTAGCTTCGACTTAATGAATTTTACGAGTTCACAACATGTCTGTTAAGACATTGTGACTATGATGATGATGGTACGATCGCAACTTTGTTCTTGGAGTATATATAGCTTGGAGCAGACTGCCAAGAAATGCATTTATTGAGCCTACGAGTGTTGATCTATTCAAGTCACGTGTCAACAAATTTCGCCTAACATAACCTTTTCGCCCGTGCGGGGGCGGGTTAGAATATCTCCCATCGTATATCCTGCGTGTCGTGAAAGGCGACTAAAAGGAACACCGAACTACTGTCGGTATAAGCAGTAACCTCTTCTCAACCAATAGCTTTGGGTGGACGAGTTGAGAAGAGTCAGGACACCTTCTTGTTCTTGGGGTGAGAAATTGCCCCTAAAAGCGGATGAACCAGTAGATACCATCTGGTCAACGGCATGAGGATGCAGAAAGCAAATGGGAAACTACTGCATTAAAGATCTTAAAGATATCGCAAGAGAAACTCGTAAAATGTGTAAATGCATTTTACGAGTTCACAACATGTCTTAAGACATTGTGACTATGATGATGATGAACCTTTTCATAGCGAACGCGGTACTATGGTATTTAGACTTTGCCTTCACGGTCTGCTTAGTTATGAAAAAAAAATTATCCTCTCCTTCCAAAGTTTTGCGGACCCTGACGATATATTAGACTAAACGTACCTCTAGGATTCAAAAGATAGGAAATAATTCATATCTGGCTATAAACATCGTTAAAAAATTAGCATGAATATTTCATGTTGTATTAATATCGAAGGAAAACAGACCGGAGACGAGTTTTTTCCAACTCCTCCCCCCTTTTCCCCACTCCATCCCTCTTTCCATCCATTGCAAAGAGGGCGAATCAAATTAATTTTTGGAAGGTTGCAGAGACGAACATAATGGCAGAGTTTTAACGTTGAAAAATGAGTTGGTAGCTGGGCTAAAAGAAAATAGCGGTAAAATTTAAATACTGGTTCCTGGGTAATTAATAATGAAGGGAAAAAATGCGAGGAGCAAAATGCGCAGGGATAATGGATTTTGCTAGGAACAAACAAAGGGTGGGATGGTGCAGTTTTTAAATTTTAAATTAATTCTGAAAGCAGCAAAATGGTAACAAGCACAACTGAATTCAGACTTTGGCGTTTCGTAAAATGAAATTTGTGATAATTTTAAGCCCTCTTGAAAATTTTCTTGAAAACTGCATTCGGTTAAATTTTCCACTTCGTAGATAAACAGTAATGACATTCTCACTAAATTCTATTGGGAACAAATACAACGATATGTCGAACTAAAACCCATATTGATTAACAAAAAGCTGATACTTTTTCAACCGACGTGCTCCAGATTTACATGCCTATTATCCAAGTTTTGGCTTGAATCTTACAATTCGTCAATCCTTGTCAGAGCGGTTAGATGGACCTTTGCTCATATTTGCGGTCGTGTTGGTCGATCAGCTTGTCAGGTCTGGTTACCCAGAGACCGGACAAAGTCATGGAGATGTAAGGGAAGGAAAAGGGTATAGCTGGGCATAGTCGATTTGAGTTCGCTAATTTTTGGTAAAAGTAAAACAACTGATCCCTGAGGGACACCGATCATTTTGGGCCGAAATGTCGAAACGGTATTGTTAATATTGAATTATATATTTGTCAATGGTTAGCGGTCGGGTTTGTTATGGCGTAAGCTAAAATTAATCACATTTCAGAACCTTTGAGATCTGAGTAGTATGTTCGAAATATTACAACCGGATAAACTCCTGTGTTTTTCAAATGAAGGAATATTAAACGCTTCCGGAAAATTGTCGGCTAGTTAGCTCAGGTAACTTATGTTTTTACTGTCTAAATCTTTATGGACAATTAAAGGTCCTACAACATGCTTGAAATCTGAAAATCAAAAAATTTATTCCATTAAGGAAGTCATTGAATTATTGCTGAAATTCAGTAGTCTTGCATCCAGTTTTCCCGAGGTAATAACAGCATGGTTTTCATTCTTGACCTTCCCTGTTAGGTACAACCGTAACGGCTGGAAAAGGTTTTTCAAAAATAAAAATTTATCTAAGGACTTCGATGGGACAGGAACGCCTGTCAGACTGATCACCATAGAGGCAGAAACTTTAGGAAAAATAAACTCATCATCAGCTATAAATGATACATCAGTAACATGACCAGGGGTATCAAAAGATAAATGCAAGCGATCGTGTGTCACGAAAGTGTTGAAATATACAGGATATTAAAGGTCAAATATTTATAAGGTAATGGAAAGCCCTTTATAAGTCCTCAACACAGATCAATAGGTATTGACTTAGCTCGGCCCGTCAATACCTGATTACATCACATTATTTCGAAAAGGTGAGGATAATCGTTATAATAATAATAGTAATAATGCCTATGGTCTAGTGGGTTAAAATCGGAGACTGAGGGCTTTATAATGGCTTGCCAAGACGGTGTCTTCAACGCCTTGGTATACCGTAAAAGGGTTCAGATGTACCCGGCAACCGTTGTAGAGTTTGCCGACAGGCGCCAGAGACGCTTGTGCATCTCTTGTCGGCGTGTGAGAAGTACGCTTACGTCCATCGGCACAACGCGGCTCTACGAGTGCTCTACTTAAGCCTCTCGTACGGTATCGATGAGACACCGGTGCTGCCATACGCTATGATATAGAGTCCGTTGTGGAGAACGAGAGATGCCGGATTCACTGGAACTTCTCGTTACCCATGCTCGAGCTTGTACAGGCAAACAAGCCCGACATAGTCCTTCTCGACCACCAACAAAACGATGTTTGTTATAGAATTTTCGGAACCTGTCAAGGTGAACATCGTCTCAAGGAGGAGGAGCAGCAGACTAGATATCAGGAGTTGCTCGGATAACTTCGCAGGCTCTGGCCAAACTAATATGTAAGTCTGCTGGTTATGGTTATTGGATACACAGGTGGAATGAGGAATACGCTGCTCTCTGCAGTGTGCAAAATACGCCGTGCGTCAGCGCACATCTTAGCCGCCAAAATGCAGAAGGCAGTCATCCTTGGGTCTCTTCGTCTACTTAGGGCGCACGATTCACGGACCCAGTGATTGCTCTCACCTCACGGTGTGAGGAGTAGCGATTGGTAATGGAACAACAGCTTGGTGTGTCTGTGCCCGGGCTGCACTCTTGTTTTTTTTACTTTTCACACCGACAGGTGAGGGAAGAATTGTAATCGCGAACATTTTCGATTTTGTGATAATACGCTTTTTGGGCGTTTTATGATGTCTACCTAACGAAAATCCATGTCACTCAGTTCCGTCGGTCTGTCGGTCTGTCGGTCTGTCGGTCTGTCGGTCTGTCGGTCTGTCGGTCTGTCGGTCTGTCGGTCTGTCGGTCTGTCGGTCTGTCGGTCTGTCGGTCTGTCGGTCTGTCGGTCTGTCGGTCTGTCGGTCTGTCGGTCTGTCGGTCTGTCGGTCTGTCGGTCTGTCGGTCTGTCGGTCTGTCGGTCTGTCGGTCTGTCGGTCTGTCGGTCTGTCGGTCTGTCGGTCTGTCGGTCTGTCGGTCTGTCGGTCTGTCGGTCTGTCGGTCTGTCGGTCTGTCGGTCTGTCGGTCTGTCGGTCTGTCGGTCTGTCGGTCTGTCGGTCTGTCGGTCTGTCGGTCTGTCGGTCTGTCGGTCTGTCGGTCTGTCGGTCTGTCGGTCTGTCGGTCTGTCGGTCTGTCGGTCTGTCGGTCTGTCGGTCTGTCGGTCTGTCGGTCTGTCGGTCTGTCGGTCTGTCGGTCTGTCGGTCTGTCGGTCTGTCGGTCTGTCGGTCTGTCGGTCTGTCGGTCTGTCGGTCTGTCGGTCTGTCGGTCTGTCGGTCTGTCGGTCTGTCGGTCTGTCGGTCTGTCGGTCTGTCGGTCTGTCGGTCTGTCGGTCTGTCGGTCTGTCGGTCTGTCGGTCTGTCGGTCTGTCGGTCTGTCGGTCTGTCGGTCTGTCGGTCTGTCGGTCTGTCGGTCTGTCGGTCTGTCGGTCTGTCGGTCTGTCGGTCTGTCGGTCTGTCGGTCTGTCGGTCTGTCGGTCTGTCGGTCTGTCGGTCTGTCGGTCTGTCGGTCTGTCGGTCTGTCGGTCTGTCGGTCTGTCGGTCTGTCGGTCTGTCGGTCTGTCGGTCTGTCGGTCTGTCGGTCTGTCGGTCTGTCGGTCTGTCGGTCTGTCGGTCTGTCGGTCTGTCGGTCTGTCGGTCTGTCGGTCTGTCGGTCTGTCGGTCTGTCGGTCTGTCGGTCTGTCGGTCTGTCGGTCTGTCGGTCTGTCGGTCTGTCGGTCTGTCTGAAGTTTTGGTACCGATATGCTGTGGGGTCCTTGTAGGTAATGCTGCTATAATTTTGAAAATCGGTGCAGGGGCGGCGGAGTAATTAGCATTAGGAATTAACTTCGTTTTTAGAGGTTTTAGGGGTTCCTGATCATTTTTTATTTTTTTTGGGGTGGGGGTGAAATTGTGGCGATTAGGGCGTGGAGGGTTGTAAAACTCAAAAATTTGTTCTATTCATAATAGGCTGTCCATTGACCTGTGAAAGAAAGTCCTAGCGGCATAATACCATTTTTTTAGGTCCATCCGAACATTGCCTTGGCTATTACAGAAATCAAAGGACTTAGAATTTTCTGATGTTTACAAACGAGTATTGCTTTAGATCTTTCTGAATTTAGTAACATGAAAATTATGGAATTGATTTTAATGAAATTTAGACACAGTATTATTACCTTAGCGAGGATGAAAAATGCGTATCGTTTTAATAAAGAATCGTGTCTTTGGCGGCGCAGCAATAATAAAAAGACTAAAAATATAAAAATGGCTCAAATTTTTTAAGCAATTTGGGAGTTCCTGATTGTTTCGTTTCGTCCATTTGAAGCTCGCAGAATAAAAATTGTGCCGTTTTAGTTCCTGCTTCCCCACTTAGTCTTAGCCTGGGCGAAAGATAAATACCAATAAATAGATATACATAAATCGAACACACATATATAACAAATGATGTTGCAATCTAATCTAATATATTTCGCACTAAGAGAAAAAACGAGGATGTCTATGAATTAAGATACTTTACTATTAGGCTTTCCTTTTTTAATCAGCGTGATGACCAAAATCCCGTCTGAATCCCGAAATCCCGCAATTTAATCCCTGCGTGTGCCGACTATTCACCACCCGACAGGACGGTGACGCAATCCTCACCCATAGCATCCTCTGAAAAAACTAATTTGCATTTTTTCTACCCCCACGGAGAGTAAAGAGAGGACTTGACTCACCCCTAGCGCGAGTCCGCTGTTAAGTAGAAAATGGAATGAAATATTCAACCCTTATTTGTTTCTTACCCTTGCTAATTAGGTTGTGGGGCATACCAAGCGCATCGGCTCTTATACTGCGTCTTCCTTGGGTTGTACGATGTAAGGATCTTGTTACATGACTATTGCTTTGCGTAAGCGTAACCAATCCAAAATAATTTTTTAATTTTGAAATACACATCAATAGTATATGGAGTTTTGTTCCGCTTTAGAAAGCTGCATACACCAGAGCAACTACTGCTGCTCTACAAGGCACAGGTCCGACCATCGTTGCAGTATTGCTCCCATGCGTGGGAATGCGCTACGAAGCACTCTCTCAAGCTTCTGGGCACTATCCAGAAGAGGGCAATTAGGCTAATGGATACGCCTAACCTCACAAAGAACCTTCACAGCCTGGAACATCGAAGAAGGGTGGCTGACCTATCCCTGTTTTACAGATTCTATCACGGAATATGTTCGAGTGAGCTCTCCCACATAATAACACCAAAGGACGCCCGAAAGAGGAACACTACAGAGGCTCTGCATGCTCATCCTTGAGGTTGAGGTCCCTACTCCCCGAACCAGTCTCCTTCAGCATTCCTTCTTTTGGAGAACTTCGACGCTATAGAATGATGTACTGTACGGTGTTGAGGCTTGGACAATGACAGAAGCAACACAAAAAAGAATACAATCATTCGAACTTTGGTGTTACCTTAAGATGCTTAGAATATCTTACGTGAGTCATACGACAAATGAGAAAGTCTTGCGAAGAATGAACAAGACAACAGAGGTTATGAACCTCATAAAACAAAGAAATATACAATATTTCGGCCACATTATGAGAAACGAAAAATACGAGTTACTCCGTCTTATGATCGAAGGCAAAATCAATAGTAATACGACAGTGGTCAAATATGACCTCCATAGAATTATTTAGAGCTGCCACAAATAAGATTAAATGGGCAAATGTAATAGCCAACGTCCTCAAGGGTAAGGCATCTTAAGAAGAAGAAGATAGAATGAGTTGCTGGGCAATTTGTTTCCCGACAGCTACAACCTGCAGCGTTTCAAATCTAACGTGCACCGACACTTATCCCCTCGCAGCGTTTCTACAGTGCCATGGCTTTCAGCCTTTGCGGGATGCTGACTATAAAAAAATATATATTCAATAGTATATTGTGCAAGAGCGGTGATGACGGTAATAAGTAGCTCAGTCGAAGTTTATAAATCAACACGTACGTTATTTGCATCACTGTGATTATAATACTATACTTTATAATTCCATTGTTGAAAATTTTAGTATACAGCGATTACCGAAACACTTTGGAACAAGTAGCGTATATACAAAGAACCTGAATTATTTTTCATAACTCACGCTCCATATCCGCGAATATCGTCTACTTGATACCAATACTGATCTCTTGAAAATGCATATGATTAAATTCAGCTATAAGGTGACGTAAAATAATATCCCTTATTTCTATTTTATATAGATTAATTAAAAAACAGCCATACTGTAAATGAAAAATGTTCATTTAAACTAAAAATTTGTTTTGTTACTTACAAAAAATAATATCGACCAAATGGTTACCCCCAGCATTAATGCACACAAAACCACTAACAGGCTCCAAATCAGCAACCACAGAGGTACTGTAACTGTGAAAGCGAGGGCAACAAAGAACCACATACCAACTTGGAGCCCAAATGGAGGACCTAGAAAAGTCTCAACAGTATTAGATGCCAAATGGGCAGGTCTGGGAATAACTTAGTTGGGGATACGCTAATTTTCTAAACCAAAATTTGGAAAAAACCTGCTCGAAAATTTACCGCTGGAGTTTTTAAGAATAGTGTTGTTACAGTTAGATGGAGCGCCTGCACGTTTCTGTATTAGAGGCCGAAACAATTTGGATGAAAAGCTTCCAGCCAATTGCTTCTTCTGCGAGTCACACCACCTACGATTTTTCCAATTCCTACGCGCTATTACGGAATAATTATAAAATCGTAAATATCTTGAAAACCATCAAAAAAAGAACCACATATGCTGAAATAAAAGTAGAAGAGAATTTAATTTAGAATTCACTGATGTGAAACTTATCATACCATTCCATTTATAGAAAAAGGTTTTTAACGTTTTAAACTTTCGAAATTTAAACACTGCTAGTCTATTGATTTAATGTGCTTTTGAAACAATGATCTTAACGAAAAACTAGTATGTTTCCTGCTCGTTATAAAACCGGAAACCGCATCTCTCTATCTTGCTTAAGTTCCGAGGTATTAACATTTTTTGTAAAGTACTACAAACGTCAAATTTTCTAAAGATTGCTGAATAACTTCGAACTATGGTTAACAAACTGCATCTAAAATTCAATGCTGAATTTAAAAATTGCAATAATATACAAGGTTCGCCATCTTCGAAATTATTTTCTGCAAGTAGACCGTTTGAAAAGAAACGTCGTTTATTCGAAACATTTTCTTCTAATTTAAACTTTAAGGCCACTAAAGAGCACCGTGCGCTGGACCATCCTGTATGGAACCCTTTCAACTCAGTTTTTTTTTTCGAAAACTGAAAAATAAGCCAGATACCGAATAAAAAAGGTTATCTGAGCTTGTGAATCAAGACGTATCTGGTTTGTTTATGTCTAGCTTTTTGTTCGGTTTTTTGTCGTATCGATTAGATGTCAGATAGCGCAGTAGTCACATTTCGTTTATCATTCGTATATATCGCACGGTTAAAGTGTCTACTTGGATAGTTTGTAAATTAGCTGGATAGTATCTTCTTCTTCTTAGAGTGCCATCTCCATTCAATGAAGATCGGCAACAATCATGGTAAATTCCTCTCTATTTTGGGCTCTTCTCAACAAAGTATTTGAGTCCAAGCCGGTCCAGTCTCTGATGTTCTTCAGCCAGGAGCATTGGCGACGTCCGGGTCCGCGCTTTCCCTCAATCTTGCCCTCGATTATAAGCTGGAGGAATTCATACTTGCTATGCCTCATAAGATGTCCCAAATAGGCTGTTTTCCTCTTTTTTATTATGTCGAGGAGTTCTCGCTCCTTGTTCATTCGATAGGATAGTATCTAAACTATCCAAATACCTGGCTAATTTAGTGGAAAGTTAAGTTACCTTTCGATTAAAATAGCAATAAGTTTTAGTTAGTTTGTATACTATTCAGCGAATGTGTAAACTAGCCAAGAATTGCCATTAAAGTACAAACCACAAAAGGATTACACGAATTGGCCGGGGTTTTTGGCTAGTTTATTTATTATTTAAAATTAAATTAACCAAAGGTAATGGCTTAGTTTGCATGCTAACCAACGAGTTAGTTATTACATATTACCAGGAATATTTAGTTCACACTTTACCCAAATACTGTGGTTAGTCTGTAAACGTCTTTTGCGGTTTGTACTTTAGCTACAATTCGTGACTAGTTTACAAACTAGCTGGATATAATACAAATTAACCACCATTCATTGATATTTTAATAGAAAGGTCACCTTCCACTAAAATAAACAGGCGTTTGGATATTTTGTATAATATCCAGGTAGTGTATAAGGTAGCCATGTAAGCACTTTAACCGTAACATATATACCTTTTCAAATGTAGTTTGGTAATCGCTGTATAACTTCATGGGAGTAAACACTTGCTCCTTCATACAGTGCATTCCAATGAAGACTGTCCTGCTTGAATAATCTTAACCAAGAGACTTTTCGTGGAAAATTTTAAAATATGTCTAAATTATTTGTAGGGGAACGTTCGGTTACATACCTACCTATACTCGTTCTATGGATCTAACATTCACCCCTAGTGACCGTGATATTTATGAACACCCTAAATATTCGCAAATACATTGTTTTGAGTAATGAGGAATGTTAGCTAAATAAAACAAAGAGAAAGGGCGAGGCATGTTCTAATCGAGTTGCTTTCTCTCCGTGGAGCATCACCTCCAATTTGTCGGTTGCCCTCCCAGCAGCGGAAGTTAAGGTTAAGGAAGCAACTGAAAGTGACACTGCGTGATGTTTGATGTCTGTGCGTAGATCTGCCCAGATAGCACGTGGCTTTCTTTAGAGGTGGGAGAATGTGTGAATCTTTCCATTCTTTGTAACCACTACTTCCGGATCAGGCCAGGATACCTCCGATCCATCTTAGGTCCTCAGGACACGTTTTCTTGTAATTTAGTGGATATGCTATTTGTTGCGTCCTAAACCATCACACTGTCGATAATTAATTTACCCCACTTAAATAGAGAGTCCACAAGTCTGCCATATTTGAATCTAATCCCGTTAAGGGTCTAGGGTATAGCGCGCGAAATTGAGAATCAAAGAAAAGACGTATTCCCGTGTTAGCGAGAAGGCGTGGCCGCCCGTTCCTTTTCTCCAGTGTGTGTGTCTGAGATGAGGGGAGATAAGTCCAAGAATCCAAAGGTAAGGTCAAAAGGTCCAAAGGTAAGACCCAAAGGTCACCATAAAAATGAATTTCGCATTTCCAAGCTCCTGACGTTACCTTTAAACTTACAGTAATGACTCAAAGAGCAAATTGATGAAGAAAGCTTGCGCTTGTGCAACTATTTAGCCTTTTTTTTGATATCGTGGTTGGTGGTTAAATTACAGGCATTTATAGAATGTATGATTTTGCATGGCTAGTTTTTTTGCACATTAAAAAACCTTTTTGAGAAAATCGAAAATAGATGTCATTAATTAAGGTCTTAACTATCGCTTTCTGAAATATTATATATGTAGTTTGAAAATAGAGTGAGCTATGCGAGAAATTGTGAGTCCGTGTTTTACATGGCAAATACGTATGTATAAAGGTGTGTATCCAGGTCACTTAAGGCTAACCTATGTTTTTCGAAGAAGGTCAAATCAGGTAGTTTTTTTAGTATACAAGGCATTGGGTGAAACTGTTCTTGGACTATCTTTATGCATTCCTTTCGCAAGGAGCTTACAAGATCATGGCGAGTCAGATGCTGTCTCGCACGACCTTTTTTGGTACAATATAGAGCCTGTGTTTTAGAATGGTTGATTTTGATGGGCTACCGGTCCGCCCACTCTAAGAGCCAAGCTACAAGAGCGGATATTCCGCTGCGTATGTTACACGGCGGTTTGCACGTCGCAATCAGAAACGTGCCATAAAACAAGCGCAACTAGACGAACGGGAAGTTCGTCGCGTTGTGTTTCTTTCCGTCGGCGGTGAGCGTATAGAACGCTCTCGACTGCGTTAGGCTAATCAATCAGTTGTTTTGTGTTTCTGACGCGAGATTCTTCAATAACAATGAACCGGAAATGTGTAATTGCTATGTGGTTGTTGTATCGCCGCATCAAGTGCCGTAGGATTAAGCGCAAGTGGTGGATTCGTCCTATCAATCAAAGCAGGGACAGAGTGGAACATTCTGTACTCTTTTTTGGAAGAACTGAGGCGTGATGGTAGGTTTTTCAACTTCTTTGGAGTGTCTGTTGCTTCCTTTGACGAACTCCATGAGAAGGTGAAAAATAAAATCCAACGTCAGAATACCAAAATAAGGAAAGGAAAGCAGGTCTTGGCTTCACCAATGAGAACATCATTATGTATTGAGTCAACCATTTCTTTATACGCACGTGGTCCTAAATCACAAAACTAGTATAGTAGTTCTATATCACCAGAGCACTTGGCTGGAATAGAAGATGCGTAAGACGATCTATCGGTCGGTAAACAATCGATACGTGTGCAAGCGTGTATTTAGTACGTATGTCACTGTGTCGCCGGGGCTTCCCGATACCGCGGTCTGCAGTGGCAGTGGCCGGCTGATCGCCGGTATTTTACCGGTATTATTTTACAGTCGGCGTGTGTGTGTGAAGTCCCGTTCCATCCAGTGGTTTACTATTGGAGTTTGGACGGCCGGAATAAAACCGACCGTCCAAAATGGGTGTGTGTGCAACTAGCCTTAACGTGTTGTTGAGTACGGAGTAAACTAGACGAGGTGACGGTGCGACAAATTCGTACTGAATGTACCTACTCAACGGAAAAAACGCTTTCTGTTTGCTGCCAATTCCAACGGAAATCCCACCGCATGAAATACGCCGCGGAAATTCCGCTCGTGTAGTTTGGCTCTTAGAGTGGGCGGATCGGTGGCTCACCATTCAAAACGCAGGCTCTATATTGTACCAAAAATCGTCGTGATACCCCATTGGAAGTCTCAGTAAACGGTGCGCGAATTCCATAATAAAACACTGCCAAGTACCTAGGAATTACCCTGGACAAGGGTATGACTTGGCAAAAACAAAAAGATCGTCGCCGTCACAACGCAACGTGTTGTTCAGTACGGAGTAAACCAGGCGAGGTGACAGTGTGACGGATTCGTACTGAATGTACCTACTCATCGGAAGAAACGCAATTCCAACGGAAATCCCATCGCATGAAATACGCCGCAGAAATTCCGCTCCTGTAGTTTGGATCTAATAGGCGGGATATTGGAATGAGGTTTGTTGATGTTTATGTCCACAAGATCACCATGGATATGAATAGTAAGGTTTTAAGTATTTCCTTTTAAAAAGAGGAATATGACTTAACCGACAGCGGTCAAGTTCGAATATACTTAAGAGCTGATGAGCCTCATTCATTTAAGTTATTGTGAGAACACTTAGAGACTGCTACTATTGGACACTGTTACTAGACGCTACTATAGTCTTCCTGTAAAATCATTCTTATAGAATCATTTCACGAGAGGTGCTGTTAGTGCTGAGACCTCATCAATCGACCTTGGACGGAGGACTTCGGGAGAGATGTAGATATGATGCTGAAATTGCGAAGGCTGAAATGAAAAGCTCTGTACTGAATGGCCGTGAAGGGGGCAAACCTCTGGCCTTGAACCATCGACAAGGAAACTAGTTCCGGATGTTAGAGAATTGCCAAGAAATAGTGCGAGTGGGATAAAGAAAATAAGAAAATCGTAGGAGTATTGTAGGAGTATATTTTTTTGGCAGCGAGGTCGTTAGGGTCTCTGTTGCCCTAATATTGTCGCTCAGCCTTAAATCTTATTCCCTCTCACTCCCAGTCAAACGGATCAAACAGAATCCCACCCTAAGTTCTTGGTGAACTTTGAGATAGATTGGACTATGCTCTTCCCTTCTGGCCTACATTCATATACGAGTTCCTGCTCTCATTCATCGCCCTTCCTGCATAGTGGATTTGCCAACTCAATCACCAGCTTTTGCAAGTATGCACTGAATTTCCAATGGCCAGTTATAAATCCAACCATCTTCCGTGGTTCCTTCCTGCTCAATCTGAGAGCATACTCCTGGTTATACTCTAGATATGAATAGACGATGATCAGAGGCAAGTAATCAATTTGATTACGAAATCGTCCATCGGGGGAGGTCCAAGTATACAAGAGCCGTGGATGTTGTGAAAACATAGTGTTGGCAATTGAGAAATTATGGTCAATACGGAATTGAAGCAGACGTTGACCCCTTTCATTTCTGACACCAAAACCGAATTTACCAATATGTGGTCTAAGATGTTCATCATCTATGGTTTGACCAACCTTTGAGTTAAAATCGCCCAAAATAAGGACCATTTCCCGATTCGTCAAAGATTCAAGTGCACACTCAAGATCGCTATAAAAAGTTTCAATCGTTTCCTCATCATCCACCATCGTTTCCGAATTTGAAGTAGGTGCATAGATTTGCACAATGTTGATCGGTGTAGGGTTCGCATTGATACGTATTGTTATGATTCTGTCACTAATACACTTGTAACCAAGAGTGGTCCTTGCGTGAGCTTTCGCCACCCAAAAGCCAACACCGTTAATACTTTCATCTGATTTACCTGAAAAGCAAATAAAATTCCCCTTGCTAGAAGTAAAATGACCTATATCTCTATAATGAGTCTCAGAGACAATCCAGCAATGGCTATTTTATTTGCTGTAAGCTCTTGTTCGACGATGCTGAGCTTTCCTATAGCTTGAAGACCTCTAATGTTCAAGGTTGCCAGGCGATGTTTTCGGCGCGTTTTAAAAGTGTCATCAGTAGTTAATTTCGCTCAAGAAGCCAGATGGTCGCACTTCTTGTTCCCGGTCACCAGCTTCACACTGACCCCCCCCCGGACGAGGAATAGCGCCGATTGCCACTCGGACCGCGAGGCATCACATCCGAGGCCTCGCTGATTCTCACGTTTTATTTTTTTATTTTACGAGCTTCTCTTGGGATATCTAAAACATCTTTAATGCAGTAGTTTTCCATTTGCTTTCTGCATCCTCATGCCGTTTACTAGATGTGTCTACTGGTTCATCCGCCTTTAGGAACAATTTCTCACCCCAAGAACAAGACTCTTGTCAACTCGCCCACCCAAAGCTGTTCGTTGAGAAGAGGTTACTACGTATACCGACAGTAGTTCGGTTTCTTTTAGTCGCCTTTTACGACACGCAGGATACACGATGGGAGATGTTCTAAACCGCCCCCCCCCCCTCGGGTAACGATAAGGGATAAGACGAGCTATTTGTACTAATGTTATCCATGCGTGGTTTCGGTAAAGATATTGTAGGGAGGTGTTTTTTAGTTGGCATTTTCTTTCCACCTATATAAAAAATAAGGTTGGGATGACTGAATACACAGTTCTGATAAAGCCTTAGGAGGATAAGAGGCCCAATGGAGCCCAAATGGTCCTGGCAGATGACCCTCCTCCAATACAAAATACAGAAAAGCATGGAGCATGTTCAATATGCTTATGATGGTTTATGGGTAAGTCAGAATCAGTGATCACCACGTGAATAGTTGATCAGTGATAGTCACAACTCTAGTCCCGTCACGTCACGCCGGCCGGTGGCGTGGCAGCGGCAAGCGGCAAGCGGCAGGCACCTGCTGTACAGTTGCTATAGAAACACTCATCCGGGGTAAGACGGAAGGAAAGCGGAAGGGGCAGGGGGAGAGGAGAAAAAAAGCGAGGGTGAAAAAAAGCTCGACGCGGCTCCAAGTCGGGGGCCGGGGTGAGTCAAATAAAAAAACGGATCAATATTAACTCTTTTCCTCCGTAGGACGCCGAAGTGTATCTCTTGCTCCCGCTCTTTGGCTCTCTTCTCACCATTCAACTTTTCGCGCACGAGTTTCGGTTTCATTTAGACGCTGTGTAGAGTTAAGCTGTCGTTTACCTAGAAAGTTTTATAGCTGCAAGTTGATTGTTATCATTTATGTTATTTGGTAGCTCAGCACGATACCGTCTACCAAAATCAGGGCAGCTATTCATTAAAGATTATTTGGTCAATTATCTCCCAGTATACAGGGTGCAAGGATATAAGGCTGATCAGTAATCTGTATTGGGAACAGAAAGCAAATGTTCGAGTCCATAATGCAGGATCAACAGATGATGTTGAAATATAAAAGGGAGTTAGACAAGGGTGTATTTTGTCGCCGATGTTATTCAACCTATATGTGGAGAGAACATTTGCTGAGGCCTTAGATAACCCTATCGGCATTAAAATAAACGGATTTCCAATCAATAATCTCCGATACGCAGATGACACTGTCATACTAGCAGACAACGTGAATGACCTTCAAACTCTACTGAGTCGCGTTAACGAGGAAAGTCAAAGGCTGGGTCTGAAGATAAATATCATCAAAACCAAGTTCATGGTGATTAGCAGAAACCATAGGGAGTAAGGGGTAGTATGCGTCTCAAATAGCCTCTAGTACTCAAAAGTCAACCTCACCTTCACGAGTGGTAATTAATTATCCGGTACTCCCTGTCTGAAAACTGACGAGGCTCTGACGACCGAGTGATTGCCGGTATAAGCAATCCCCTCTTGCTAGCCAACAGCTCCGGGTGGAAGAGCTAGTAAGAGTTAGGGCACCTTCTTGTCCTCGGATAGAGAAATCTATCTCAAAGGCGGACGAACTAATGATTTGGTCAACGGCATGAAGATGCAGAAGGCAAGAGGAAACCACTGCATTAAAGACCCACAAGAGTATCCTTAGTAAATCATCATGGCAACAAAAACTAAAACAGAAAAAACTACTGATCATGGTAATCGGAAGCCAAGATCCGGCAGGGGAGGACAAGCGGAAGATTACAGGGCCTCTTCGGTCGTCAGCCTGCTAAATCCCTGTAAAAGTAAACAAAAAGAATAAAACATTATTAAGAATTGGTACCTGGAATGTTACAAGCATGTTTGAACCAGGAAAAATGCACAATATCTGTAAAGAAATGAACAGACTTAAAGTGGATATCATGGGAATCAGCGAAACGAGATGGCCCGGTACCGGACAACTGCAAACTACCTACGGGATGATATATTACTCTGGAAACAACGAAACCCAACATAGAAATGGAGTAGCTGTAATGGTAACAGAGAAGTTTGCGAGATGTGTAACAAACTTTGTTCCCTTCTCAGACCGAATCATTCTCCTGCAAATACAAACCAAAACAGGTAAGCTCAACATAGTCCAAGTATATGCTCCTACAGCAGATAAGACAGATGAAGAAATCGAACTATTTTACAGCCAACTTGACACAGTTTTACAAACAACAAAGTCGCAGGATGTCACACTAGTAGTTGGTGACTTCAACGCAAAAGTTGGAAAAGGGCGATGCGGTAAACATGTAGGAGAATATGGACTAGGACAGAGAAATGACAGAGGAGACAGAATGATACAATTTTGTCAAGAGAGAAACCTGATAGTAACTAACACTTTTTATCAACTGCCGAATAGAAGATTATATACTTGGAAATCCCCACAAGATACTGATAGTAAAGTAGTCAGAAACCAGATAGACTACATTCTCATAAAGGAAAGATACAGGAATGCAATTAAATCAGTTAAAGCGTTTCCAGGAGCAGATGTTAATTCAAATCATAACCCTCTAATTGCTAAAATGGACATCAGATTAAAGAAGATAGTGAGAGGGTGCACTCATGATCAGATGGACGTAAACAAGCTACAGAAACCAGACATTAAAGATGAACTTCAAACAAGAATAAATGACAACATAACACAGATTGACTCACACATACAAGAAAACCACACATATATAAATGAAACATGGGGAAGCTTCAAAAGGGCGATAATGGAACCCAGCAGAACACTATTAAAAAAAGAAAAGACGAAACATAAACAGGAATGGATGACAGAGGAAATCATGCAGCTCATGGATAAAAGAAGATCGTTCAAGGGAAACAACAATAAATACAGAGAAATACAACAGGTGATAAGATCAAAAATTAAACAAGCAAGAGAGGAATTTTTTAGGAGAAAATGTGAAGAGATAGAAGAGCTGAAAGCCAAACATGACCATCATAATATACACAAGAAGGTTAAAGAATTCACAAATACACAAAAACACAGACAACAACAGATTCTGATGGATGCAAATGGCAAACTTATAATAGAAAATATGGGAAAACTATATAAAAGAACTATTTGAAGACGATAGAAAGGCAAATAACCTCGAGAACACCCAGGTAGATGAAGGTCCGGATATAACAAAGGAAGAGATTCTATATGCTATAAACACAATGAAAAACAGAAGAGCAGCCGGCCCCGATGAAATTCCAACCGAAAGCCTCAAACTAATAGAAGAAGATAAGCTTCAAATATTAGTAGACTTATTTAACGTAATCTATTCGACCGGAATAATACCTGAAGAATGGCTGTTATCTACTTTTGTGACGCTTCCTAAAAAAGTGAATGCTAGACGTTGTGCAGATTACCGTACAATAAGTCTAATGAGCCACACTCTGAAGGCTTTATTAAAAATTATACATAACAGAGTGTATAAAAAACTAGAGCAAGATGTGAGCGAAACTCAGTTTGGCTTCAGAAATGGTCTGGGTACAAGAGAGGCACTATTCGCTTTTAATGTAATATCTCAAAGATGTCTGGATATGAACCAAGATATTTATGCGTGTTTTATCGACTATAATAAGGCATTCGATAGGGTTCAGCATGATCATCTAATTAAACTCCTGAGAGATAAGGGACTAGACCGCAGAGATGTTAGATTGATATCAACCCTATATTATAACCAAAAAGCCAAGATAAGAGTAGAGCAGAACATATCGGACGATATTGAAATAAAGAGAGGAGTCAGACAGGGATGCGTTCTTTCGCCAACTCTATTCAACCTATATTCCGAAGATATCATCAGCAGGGCCTTAGAAAAAGTAGAAAATCGCAATATCGGTATCAAAATCAATGGAACACCAATAAATAATATACGATATGCTGATGACACTGTTTTGTTGGCAGAAACCCTAGAAGACCTACAGACCCTGTTAAATGAAGTGGTGGAAAGTAGTGAAACATATGGACTTTCATTAAACATAAATAAAACAAAGCTTATGTTAATATCTAAAACCACACAAAACATTGGAAATCTCTATATACACGACGTAGCGGTTGAACGTGTTAAGCGATATACTTATCTTGGAACATGTATAAATGAGAACAATGATTGCTCTATTGAAATAAGAATACGCATAGAGAAGGCCAGAAATACATTCATGAAAATGAAAAAAGTGCTGAATAGTCGGGATCTAAGCCTAGAATTGAAGATGCGGCTTGTGAGATGTTACGTATTTCCTGTATTGTACTATGGGATGGAAACGTGGACCATGAAAAAAATAGATACCCAACGCCTCGAAAGTTTTGAAATGTGGATATATCGTCGAATTCTGAGAATATCATGGGTAGACAAAGTTACAAACGAAATAGTATTAATAAGAATGAAAAAACAAAGGGAAGTGTTACTAACAATAAAGAAAAGAAAATTACAATACCTGGGACACATCATGAGAGGGGATAAATATCATCTACTTCAAGTAATAATTGAAGGAAAAATCGCAGGGAAAAGAACAATAGGAAGGAGAAGACATTCGTGGTTAAAGAATCTGAGGGATTGGTATAATTGCTCCAATAACCAGCTATTTAGAGCGGCGGTTTCCAAAATTCGAATTGCCTTGATGATTGCCAACCTCCAGAATGGGGACGGCACCTAAAGAAGAAGAAGCAGAAACCATATCCCAAACATCCGAATCCACTTGAATGGAGGGGACATCGAACGGGTCACCAAATTTAAATATCTGGGATACATGGTAAATGAGAGATGGGATCCAGATCAGGAAATAAGATGCAGAATTGAACAAGCTGGGACAATTTTCCTGAAGCTTCGAAAATTTCTTACCAACAAAAATTTGAACTTCAGTCCCAGATACAGGATGATGAAGTGTTATGTTTGGTCCACTCTGTTATGTGGCATGGAGGCATGGACGCTTCTGCGGCAGCCATTGTAAATAAGATTTCACTCTGCGACGAATGCTGAGAGTGTCCTGGGTCGACTATGTGAGAAATGAGGACGTTCTCTAGAGAGCCGGCTTAGCAGAACGAGAACGTTTTGAGGTTATAAGGAAGAGGAAAATAGCTTACATAGGCCACATAATGCGTGGGGAACGCTATCACCTCCTGCGTCTCATTCTTCAAGGTAAGGTCGAAGGAGGGAGAAGAGGAATTGGAAGAAAGAAGCTATCATGGCTGTGAAACATCCAGCACTGGACAGGAATTAGCGACTCCATGAATTACAGAGGGCTGCAATCAATAGGATGATCTGGTGAGAGAAAGGATGAACGCCTACGCAGGAATCTGCATGGCACCCTAAGAAGAAGATACAGGATGGGGTAGCATAATTTTCTCTTTTTAAACGTGCGGCCTTCTCTCGATTGATGTCGTAGCGGAGCGCTAGTGGTCTGGTTCAAGAGCGTTTCTTTTAAAGTTTTCTTCGAATCCAGTTGAAAGTAATTCTTATCCCAGTTTTTTTAATAGAAGAGGTTTCTTCGGATTTTGGGATAAATTAATGCAAGACTAACTCAAAGAGCCGACGTTTCGGCGTTTATGTTACGCCTTCTTCAGGGCTAAAATTCATACGAAGACGAAAAATATATAAGTAAAACATAGAGTGTCAAAACGATGAGTACAAGCGTTGACAATTCAGTCTAACAGACAAATTTAAAAAAAATTAAAATTTTTACACATAAAGTTACAATTAAAATAAAAGATTTTAACATTTAAAAAAGTTAACTCGGCAAAACAACCAAAATAAAAAGCCGGTACATTGTATAAAAATATAAAAGTTAAAAATATAATACAATTTTCCACTAGAATGTTAAAATACACTAAAATGTAGAGCATACATCCTTACCTATCGAGCACACCCCTAAAGCAACAAGGAATAACATATCCCTTTGTGTCAATAAACAGCAAAAAACATTCCAGAAGATTGATAAAAAGAATCGTAGATGCCGTTCGTCAATACACCTTTTATTGATATATGCTGCTGTACACCGAAGACAGTGTGAGAAAATATGAATATTTTATACTTACATACTATTTAATGAATATACCAGGTTCAGTCATAAAGTCAACCAATTCTTTGATTACGTTCTTTTTAGTTTAATGTAATTAGTAATCAATAAATTATAAATCTGAGTGTCAGTTTTCTTTATTGACAGTCTTATCATGCTTATAGATATAAATCATTTCGCTGATCAGTCGTTTTTTGTAATTAATCTCGTTGTCAAGTATACTGACAGAATCGAATTTAAAATGGTGATTATACTCGAAATGGTGAGACGCTAAGGCTGTATGATCCCTATCATTTTTATGAGTATCTTTACAAGATGACTTGTGGGCTGAAATCCTGTTCTTTAAATTTTATTTTGTTTGCCCTATACATACAGCATCACATTGCTCGCAAGGTATTTTATAGACCATATTGGATTTGTACTTGGTATCAAGCTTATATTTTTGTGAACAAAAAAGTGAAGATACAAATTTCTCCGAACACAGTTCAGTCGTCATTGTGCTCTTGTGGTCGTCATCAAGCTTTGGAATAGTGAGCAGCGTGCCTTTGCCGTTGAGGCCTACTTTTATAGTGGATGATCCATTTAGATCACCTGCGAACATTGTAGTCTAGGCGGTAGGGGTTTTTTGAGACAGCGAAAGGTCGGAAAGAAATGAAATTTGGTGGGATGGTAGACATTGGTCCTCTGAATCTACACATAAGTTTGCGACCTCGGGGGGCTGCTGCACGAGAGGTGGGGGGTTGAAAATTCTGCTTCGCGACGATTTTTGAAAAATAACGCTGTTTTAGTGATTTCGAAAAAAGCTTCAAATGACTTGCGGCTGCGACCAATTGTTTCTGTCCTACACTGCGTCAAAGTTAGGGGTTGGTTTGTGATTCTCACTAAAATCAGAATTTAAGGGTGGATTAAAGCGAAGGATGTCGTGTAACATTTCGTTTCCCTAAAAGAATGATCTCATTTTTTTATTATCTGCAGCTGTCTTAACTCACGCACTTGGTTAAAAAAAATACGGCATTTAGAAACGCACCCTTACCTACTACCAATATGTGGTGTTGCGAAAAATATTGTATTTGTGCATGCTTTTAGTGGAAATGATACTACCCCGGCATTGTTTAATTAAGATGAGATTCAATTTGTGACATTTGGGGGTTGCCGCTCGAAGGTGGGGGGGGGAGGTGGGTGAAAAGTGTTTTGTGACGCTTTTTGACAAATATCGCCGTTGTGGTTTGTGGTAAGTGCTATAAAAAAAAAACGATACGACGGCAACCCCCTGAGGTCGCAAACTTAGGTCAACATTCAGTGGACCAATGTCTACCATCTCATCAAATTTCATTTCTTTCCAACTTTTTGTGCGCAAAAGCGCTTTTTAGGACAACGATTGACTAATATCGGTAGTAGGTACCGATGTCGTCCTAAATGTAGTAATTTTTTGAAGCCCAAATGTGTTATTTAAAAAATTGAATATAACAGTGATATGAGAAATGTTATTATCTTAGGATAAAAAGTGTTACACAACATATTGATAGCGTTCCTCGACTTAATACGCGATAAAATTCTGATTTTAGTAACAATCACAAACCACCCCCTAACATTGGGGCTCTGTTAATGGAAGCTGTTAGTCGCACGTGAAAAATGTAAAGACCAAAATTGTGAAAAATTTTGTTGTGTCCATATATCGTTTGAACTTTTTTTCGATAGCACTTGCCACAACGGCACTATTTGTCAAAAAACGTCACAAAACAATTTCCACCCCCTCCTCCCCATCCTCGAGCGGTGACCTTCAAATGTCGCAAATTGAACCTAATCTTAATAAAACAATGAAACAATGCCAGGGTAGTATCATTTCCACTAAAAGTATGCACAAGTACGATATTTTACATATATCGGTAGTAGGCGTAAGGGTGCGTTTCTAGCGAAACAAAAATGTTAAAGGACTTTTTGATAAAGTTCTTCGCCTTGATCTACCCAAAAATTTCTCTTCATAAATCACTTTTTCGATATCACTTACCAAAACGGCGTTATTTCCGAAAATCGTAGCGAAGCTTGAGTTTTCATCCCCCCACCCTTCGAGCGGCAACCCCTCGAGGTCGCAAACTTAGGTGTAGCTTAAGGGGACCAATGTCTACCACCCCACCAAATTTCATTTCATTCCGACCTTTTGCTGTCAAAAGCCTCTTTTTACGACGTTACAATTGGACTATTGAGGCAGTGCGGACTTCGCTGTAGCAATCACTACTGCGTGCGGTGCGCAAATGTCTTTGTCCTTGGACTTTCCGTTCGTTCAGTGAGGAGAAGTCTTCATGGGGATCTTAATTTATATCATTACAAGATGACGATTATGCATTGGACTTTCTGAACGTGACTTATATTCTCTGTGGAACGCGTGTGAGGTTTTCATCGAAGTCGTTCCTGAGGACGCTATTGTTTTCTTTTAGCGATAAGGCCTATTTTCATTTGTGTGAATCAGCCAACAAACAAAACAGGGGCTACTGGGCTCATTCTAATACCCGAGAACTGCATCAAAGACCTTTGCATTTACTTAAAGTTACAGTGTGGTGTGCAATTTCCTCAGCTGAAATTATTGGTCCCTGTTTTTTTTAGGCAGATGAAGTCTTTGTTTCTCATCTGCATCTGATGGGGGTTTAGAGGAATGTTTAAAAAAAACAGTTCATAAAAATCATAAGATCAAAAAATAATATTAGCCACACTATAGTCTTTTGTATTCACCGGGTTATGATGAATACTGAATTTAGCTTCAGCTACACCAAATACGTAGATAGTGTATGTCACTTACACTACTACACTTACTTGGGTTAGTATGACATATAGATACTGGAAAAAAGACAACTAGCGTATTTTGAGTCCGAAAAACAGACAATAATTAGAGTCCAATTTTTTTGAAACTGAAGACCAGGTGAAAACCTACAAAGTACAACACTGAAGTTATAGCGAGTGGGTGAAAAGTATGCCATTTTTGGCAGTTGTTCCACTATTTCACATCTTGTCTTTCGATGGCCCTACTTCCACTTCTACAAGCGTTTGCTGCGTCGGGATGAAGCTCCTATGATCAAAGAGAAGATGGGCTGTTTTGTTAACTTTAATACTCTGTCTTTCAGTTAGCTACCCTCTGACTGCATTTCGTAGTAATATTATGATTTTCTGCTCTGGAAAAAGATTCGCAAAAGAATTACCAAATTTTATATACTAAGTTCATATAATCATAATGAATGAGTCATATATTGTCTGTGTAACCCTGAATTGCAAGTAGATGATTGAGGGATTTTGTGGATTACATTTTTACGACATTGTATAGCGTTTATTCAAAAAATTATGGATTACTATTTATTATTCTTCGGGGAGGTAATTACCCCCAGTACTCCCCTTATCGACGTCCTTGGCTGAGACCTCACCAATCGACTGGATGGGGGATACTCGTGAGATGTATAGACTTATAGTGCTGACGTTGTAAGCGACTAAGTCAAAAGCTATGAAATTTGACACAGCTCCGTTCTCAAACATATACGTTTTATTTCTTTACAAACGGTTCGACTCTAAATCTTCTAATCGGTTTCCAAACGGGTTATCTACACAGTGATATTTCGTAACTCAATATAAAAAAAATAAGATTAACATTATTTAGTAAGCAATGTTAATGTGATGACTCATGACTGAGCTTGTGTATTTCTTGGTTGTGTGTGTTTCAAAACCAGTCATCTTGATCTAGTTTATTTCTCGCCATTGTTTTAATTTTCAAAATTCACTTTCAATATTTGTAGACATATTTTGTTTTAGTTTTGAAGGTTGGCGACCCCCTAAATATTCATCGTGACCCCCTTGGAGGTCGCGACCCAACGGTTGGGAATCACTGAAACTGAAGCTACAGATACACATGCTCATAAATAGCATGCTCTTTAAGCATGCTCAAAACTAGCATGCTACTGTCACTGACACATTTCCATTTAATCGCATGACCGCCGGTTCTTTAGCATGCTCGAAATTAGCATGCTTATTTCGAGCAAGGTGCGTATACACATGCTACCTTGACTCTACAAACCAGTAAAATGTACCGATGTACTGGTAAGCTTTATCTAAATGACAAAAATGTAAATATAGAGGCCAGTCGGCCAGCAGCCCTTTAAATCAGAACACATGTTCGACGTACCGAAATCCCACATGGAGCGAGTAGTAGTAGTGGCATTGACCTTGAGATCGATAAAAAAGGAATAGGAAACAGGGGGAAAGGGTCACGCGACGCAACGTCATACATAATACACTATCATGTCATATTGTAGAAAAGGAAATAACTATTCCCTATTCATCATTTACTTACGTATAAGCAATTGCTGACCTTTTGAGACATTGTTCATAGGTAGATCTTTATCATCGCCTGTTGAGTTGCCATTTTAGTGCAAAGGGCTTAAGGAGGCTATGCCTACAATGCTAATTAGCACAAATACGTATCGGTCGGGTTAACATCTTTCATTTTCTTTATTTCCAATTTTTCTCCTGACCGTTATTATCCAATACTTAATAATGAATCCTGGGATACGTACAAATCTTATATTTCAAAAATATATATTTTAAACGGCGTTTCCACGCTTAAACTTGCGTCATCTGCAGGATATGAAGTGTAAATTTTACCACAACAACCACATGACTTTTTTCCGGACGGTGTTGGCAAATTGATTTGGAAAGACTAGTTTATAAAATTTACCATTCATAGTCTACCTAATAAATCTGCTTGATAGTTATGGACCACGCCTATAAAATTGTTTCCTCAGCATACTTGACGAGGGGCGTATCCAGACCTCAGTCTTGGGGGGCAGCGGGGCATGAAGTTGTGTGTGCTTTCACCATTTTTTGTAATACCTTCGTGAAGGACGTTTATGCAAGAGAAAAGGAAAATGTTAATAGTATTAAAATAGAAAGGAAGATATAAACAGCAAGTGAAACAGTGGAGTATCAGGTATTTTAGGGAGATGAAATAAAAAATCTGTTGATGCATTGATCAATTTTAATTTTACATATCCGTGAACATTTTATTGGCACAGCATACAAAATTAAAGGATCATAAACACTCAACAGCCAGGTACCCTAGTAGCCACAACACGTACTCCATTTTTTTTAATTAGGGTTTTAACTTTCTAATCGGTGCAATTTTCAAAACAGGTAATTAATGAGTTAGGTAAATTTTTGTGACAAGCTACCACGTTGTATCATTGATTAACGTATTGTTAAACGATACGTTAATCAATGGTTGTATGGGACATTCAACTGATTATGTAACAATGGGAATATATCAGATATGCATCACTGTAATAATGCAAAACAAATCCTTTTGTATTTTAGTTACTGCAAAAAAGATTTTTTTCAGTGCGACAATTGCTTAATTAAATAAGTCAAATAAAATAAGTCAAAGTTGAATCGTGTTTTTTTTTTCGAAAATCTTGGGAGGGGTAATTGCCCCTGTTACCCCCCCTTGTATACGCCTGTGTATTTGACTTATATTATCTCGATAATTCATGGTTTTGACTTCATGGAATACTATTATGGCCTTATAAATTAGTTGTTCGTTAAATAAGAATAAAATTCGATAGTACTTTTTCAAAATAAATTAATTTCAGTACAGAAATGGAATATATTTAAAATTTTCAGAAAAATCGAAATATCTCGGAAACTGATGAATAGGTATATGAAATGTCATACAAATATGAAACAGCATATTGAAAGCAATTTTTTGGTATAATGAAATATGGGTGGTTACATTTAAAACAAAAGACAAAATCTAGTTTTTGCATTCTGCTTCACCCTGTATATGAATATGCGTCGGCGACTTTTTTACAGCTCAGGTTACAATTAGAGGATATTTTTTATCTTTACATGTAAATAAATTATGTTTGATAAATTAGTTTTCTATATACAGTACGTTCATTTGACAACGATTTTGATACAGAAATGGTCATAACTTTTGAAATACCCTGCATAATGTTACAATACCTTATATTTTAAGAGCAGAAATCACTAGTAGAATCTAAATATGGAATAATACATAGGATGTCTAATTTAAAAAAAATGCTTGATTACATTATCACGTAGTTATGCATCACCCTGTATAAATCAAAATATTTTCTACGCAAGGAGTTACAACTTTTATAAACAATTTTTTTTTGCTATCTTCTGCTACTGTGGAGTTATCGACCGAACCGGTACTAAAAACTCACCCTGTATACAATGCACCTTGCAGACCTCCAATTTTCTCACAACTGCTACCTTCTTCTTATGGGTGGTGGTATTCATCCACGGAAAGTAAGTACCTAATTTAGTTAACAGGATCTGTAGACGGCCTTTAAAGAAAATTACCATATCTCCAATAACCACGGTTACAATGTTTTGCCTCCTCACTACATTGGATATTTCCATGAAGGAATTTTTATGTCGCTTAGATGGCTAATCAAAACCCGGCTAAGTGAATTTTCCTCAATAAAAAGGGTAGACGAAGGGCATTTTTATTAAAATTCCGATGAGAGAATGGCGGGTGGTTCGACGGAATAGCGATTTAACGCCAGAAATATTTAATTGGATTATATTCCAAGACAGACGTGATTAGGTTACTGCTTTTTAGGAATTCTTTGTTGTATTGGAATAATTTTTCGAAAATGCTTTCTTCAAACTTCGAAGGCCTAATAAAAATAATTAACTTACAAGATCAACGATTTGATTAAATATATAAGAAAGAAATTGTATGATGAATCTTGCTAATCTTTCAGGTAAGTACATATATTACACTCAATAGCCGAATTCGGGCAATGCCCGAAAAAAATACACAGCACTAGTTCTGAGCCAGGAATATTTCCCAAATCCGAAATATTAGTTTTATACAGCTATTGACGAGCACTACCAAATAGGCAGAACTAGTTTTGCGCATCTTTAAATGTACAGAACTAGTTTTGCGCAACTTGGAATGCACAGAACTAGTTCTGTGGTACGGAATGCCAACCAAAGTGAACATTCGTTATGTATTGTGTGTCAAAATCCATCAAAAACCTATCGTTTAGGTTATGTTAGGTGAGGTTGGGGTAGGTTAGGTTAGGTTTCTTTGCCAACGTTCTTGCAATATAAGTACGAATCGTGAAAACGCAAAAAGAGGTTTGGAAGCCCAAGTCTATTTGATGTTCACACAATCAAATAAAAAATTTAAGCCAGCCTCAGTTGGCGATTTATTATTTGTTGGTATTCATTAAAACATATTTAACTTCTCCAACTTTATATTTATTTGAATCCGTCGCTGGCGCTGGAAGAAGCAGAATTTGTGCTGGTCATTCAGAAAATATTAAGAACTAGTCCTGTGCATTTCAAGATGCGCAAAACTAGTTCTGCTATTTGGTAATGCTCAATAGCCGTATAAAATTCATATTTCGGGGTTGGGAAATATTCCTTGCTCTAAACTAGTTCTGCGTTTCTTTTTTCGGGCATTTCCCGAATTCGGGTATTGAGTGTGACATATACAGGGCTATTCACGTTATTCGACACGGAGCATTATGGCTAAAGTATTTGATAAAAAAGAAAATAATAATTTGAGATGGATAGAGACCCATAAAGGCTACATTATAAAAATATTTTCATGTTATCCATGGTGTCCCAAAAGCACGAAATGTATCAAAGTTATGTTTTTTTAAATGGAACACCCCGTATATTATTACATATTCAGATTCCTTGATGAATTCTATTGTGACTTTCTGTATCATACATGGGACTTAAAGCGAACCGTTTAGGTGTAAATCACCATTTTCGGTATCAGTAGATATCAGGAAAAAATTGAATATCGCAGAGATTATAAAATATGGAAGGCTGTGACTTTGCCGTATTACTAAGCATAAAATGCGTCAGCTTTGATTAGACTGTCAAATTTAAATTACGTTTATGCTTGGAGAAACCGGTCGATGAATTAAGGAAACTTCGATCAGCGATAACTTGATTTTTTCAAATGGGAATGCCTAATTTTTTTTATACGGTTAAAACTAGAATTTGATAAGCTTTCTAATGATATAAGGTTGTGAATATCAATCTCTCGTAGTTTTCATTTAATTTTAAATTTTCAAACAAATCGGCGATTTTCAATTTTCCTACCTATAAGCAACGTAGCAGGCCATGAAATATAAACAAAAATCTGTTCAGCTAGAAGAAAACAACTAACTTAGCTGAAAAATACACACTAACTAGACTAAAGGGACAAGATTATAAAAATTCCTTACAACAAATCAACTCTCCCAGAAACAACTGCGATAACATCTTTAAGGTCAAAGAGAAGCTGGAGTATGGCAGTAATAGATATTTTTACTGTCTACTGGCTACCGCAATTTACTAAAGGTTAAAAATTTCCAAGGCAATCAAAACCCCTTATATGAAAGAGAAACAACCAGCGACTGTTGCTCCAGCACGCAACTATCAATTATATATGTAATGGTGTAAAAAAAGTACTTAATTTGCGTCGAAGTCGATACCTCTGACTGGAGCCCTTCTATTTTTCAATATCTATTAGCAATATTGCAAAAAAGAAATACTGATAAATCAGATTTAAATTTTCTGCCATTTAAGTTATGTTTTATAATTTGAACAAATTTTAATTCATTCTTCATTTTCTGCGACCTTGCTAATAGGTACTGAAGAATTTTCAGAACTCCAGTCAGAGGTACTTTTGACTTGAGTTTTGACAGAATTGCATACTTTTTTATATCATTAAATGTGAAATTTTATTATGAAAATAATAAACTGCTTACAACATTCTGTAGTAGTTTTTACTTTATTTCAAAATTTTTAATGGTTTTGGACATTGCCAATCTCTAGTAGATTGCAGTAGCTAGTAGGCCGTGAAAAAATCCATTTCTGCCATACTCCAGCTTCTCTTTGACCAAAAATATGTTACCGCCGTTGTTTCTGGTTAGACTTTGTTTGTTGTGAGTAATTTTTATAATCTTGTCCCTTTAGTCTAGTTCGTGTGTATTTTTCAGCTAAGTTAGTCGTTTTCTTCTACCTGAATAGGTTTTTGTTTATATTTCATGGCCTGCTACGTTGGTTATAGGTAGGCAAATTGAAAAACGCCGATTTGTTTGAAAATTTAAAATTAAATGAAAACTACCAGATATTGATATGCACAACCTGATATCATTAGAAAGGTTATCAAATTCTACTTTTAACCGTATAAAAAAATTAGGCATTCCCATTTGAAAAAATCAAGTTATCGCTAATCGAAGTTTCCTTAATTCATCGACCGATTTCTTCAAGCATAAACGTAATTTAAATTTGACAGTCTAATCAAAGCTGACGCATTTTATGCTTAGTAATACGGCAAAGTCACAGCCTTCCAAATTTTATAATCTCTGCGATATTCAGTTTTTTCCTGATATCTACTTATACCGAAAATGATGATTTACACCTAAACGGTTTGCTTTAAGTCCCATGTATGATACATAAAGTCACAATAGAATTCATCAAGGAATCTGAATATGCAATAATATACGGGGTGTTCCATTTAAAAAAAACATAACTTTGATACATTTCGTGCTTTTGGAATACCCTGTATAACATGAAAATATTTTTAAAATGTAGCCTTTATGGGTTTCTATCCATCCCAAATTATTATTTTCTTTTTTATCAAATACTTTAGCCATAATGCTCCGTGTCGAATAACGTGAATAACCCTGTATACAAAAACGTTTGTGGGTTTGACTTTTGGTCTATCATTATTAGACCTTTTCTCAGCTGTAGAAATCTTAAATTTGAAAACGTATGACAAAATGCGATTTTATTATAAAACCCAGTTTGGTACGCTGCTATGGTCTACAATGACTGTTGTGTATAGGTAGGCCTAGGACTTGCTATATGTCTATAACACCCGGTCACCAAGAAAATGTTGACAGCTATTGATTAATTTAGGTATTTCAGCAAACCTCGTATAGACGCTAGGCATCCATACTATCTACACGTGCTGTTGGTGAAATGGGGATACACTATCATTTGGGCATGTCCAGAATTCCAAAAACGTCAAATTTTACTTCTAATACGTGTTTGCAGATTGTCTGCCGTTTTAGTGTCTTGAAATATACAACTTTTTTCATTAAACATTTGAATGGTAAATACTTATTCCAGATCCTAGTGTTTTATATAACTTCAAAGGCTCAAAAATTATATAAAAATATGCATTACCTTAGCAAAGAGAATTTATATGTTATTTACATTATTATTATTATTATTATTATTATTATTCTGATTTTTCAAGTTTCCCTCGTATGACTGCGGTAGCAACAAATGTTGACGGGCTGAGCCAAGTCAAAACCTGAATTATTACGGGGGATGATGTCAGAGTGTAACTGTAATATTGATCTGTGTTTTCTATTAGTTTGTTTGTTGTGGCTAGTGCTTGGTGTATGACCTTGGCCACAGAGTTATGTCTGGCTGTCTATTCGGTGCCGGCAAGAGCTTTGCACCCGCTTGTTATGTGATCTGTTGTTTCCTTTTGTTGTTGACATTTTCTACAATTATCGTCTGTTATGGATGGATCTTTCATTACGTAGTTTTTGTAGTTTCGTGTTGCAATGACTTGGCCCTGGATAGCAAGCATGAAACCGTCCGTTTCTGGGAACAGCTGGCCATCCTGCAACCAGTTGTATGACTGTTTCTCGTTAATGTGGTCTTGTGTGATGCGGTATCCATGTTTGCCGTGGAGTGCTTTCTGCGACCAGGTGTTTATTTTTTCTTGTTGTGATCTGATGTGATTGTATCTGTCTGCTGCGTGATCCGGACAAGAGAGGTTAAGTGGTGTATAGTTTTTGTCTGCTTTTACTATTGCTCCATGTAGGTTTGTTTGTTTGCTTTGGAAAAAATGTCTGAGCATTTTTATTTGCCTTGAGTGAAGAGACTGTATGTCTATAATTCCTCTGCCCCCTTGTTTTCTGCCTACGGTCAGCCTTTCCTTGCACGCATTGGGATGTGACATTCTGTATTCGTGAGTTCTGCTCGCATGAGTATATGTATGTTTTCTATGTCAGTGTGCGACCACTTGATGATGCCAAAGGAATACGTGAGGGTTGGTATTGCAAATGCGTTAATTGCTTTTGTGAGGTTTATAGATTTCAATTTCATTTTCAGTATCTTAATGAGGCGGTCTCTAAATTCTTGTCTAAGTTGCGCCTTGACTTGTGTGTGAGCTATTTTAACATTCTGATTGAAACCAAGGTACTTGACGTTTCGTTCTTGCCCATGTTATCCAAGGTCTGGTCAGTTACTATTTCCTGTTCGGAATGGTTCTTCCATTGGCCTTTAGTGATGTAAAGCACCTTGCATTTGCTCATTCCAAAATCCATCCTGACGTCTAACGTACAAACCTCTGTTGTTTTGAGTAATTCTCTCAGTTGCACTTCAGTGGCGGCATATAGTTTTATATCATCCATGTAGAGAAGATGATTGATTCTGTGTTGATTTACCTTCTGATGTCTGATGTTGAAACCATAGTTTGTGTTGTTCAGTGTGTTGGAGAGTGGATTTAGACAGAAGCATAACCAAAGTGAACTGAGAGAATCGCCCTGGAAGATACCACGTCGTATATGTAGTTCCTCCGTTTGGATATGGCCGTCCTGAGTTGTAAGGTGTATGCTGGTTCGCCACGTCTCCATGGTTTTTGCAAGAAACTTACGAAGGCCTGGGTTAATTTTATATATTTGCAGAATTTTCGTCAGCCAGCTATGTGGTACAGAATCAAATGCTTTTTTATAACCTATGAAACAGGAATGAAGATTTCTATGTTCTTTTCTAGTTTGCTCCATGATCACACTATCAATTATAAGTTGTTCCTTGCAACCTTGGCTTTGTTTTCTACATCCTTTCTGTTCTTCAGTGAGGATGTTGTTTTGCGTGAGGTGTTGTTCAATCCTCCTGCATATTGTTGCGGTGATGATCTTATACAAGGTAGGAAGGCAAGTGATTGGGCGGTAGTTCGCAGGGTTATTATTATTATTATTAATATATTTTTTAAAGAAGTAGCACTAGCACCTAACATCAACATGAGGTTTGCTAAAATACTGCCGATCGCTGGCTCTCAGTCTATTATAATAAATGGCTGTTGTAGTTGGACAAATAGGCTACTACCGAATCGGTAGTGAAGTGTATGTTTCAGCATACGTGGGGCCAATGGAACATGACGAATCAGCAAGGCAGCCTCATGATTGGCTTTATGAATTATATTTGCCTCCCAAAATTTCTACCTCTAAACAATGACTCATTAGCACCCCAACTTCAGAGCGGTGTACGTTACACCTTATCCATGTTTTCCTACTTTTTCGGAATACGCATTGCAATCAGCTCCCCCAGTATTTAAATATTTATTTCATAACCCCCAATTTAGCCAAAAGCCTGGCTGAGACACAGGTGTGTGGGAGGCTGAAAATCCGTTCGAGTTTTTTGTTGTTTCGGGGGGCACAGCCACTTTTCCGGTCGCTGTTAACCCCTCCTCCCTGCCTTCTCGCTCGGATTCATCCCGCTAATGCGTTTTTGTCATCCTGACTAAGCTAAGGATGATAAATTAAAAAATGTAATTAGGCTGGGAGAGATGTTTTTCTGCTGTCCTGCTTTCTTCGAAACTTCTTGCCTTCGGTGTTTTGCAGCTTTTGTACAGGTTAGACGCGCCGGTGCTGTAATGAGGAACGGGATATTTTTTAACGTAAAACATAAAAAAATAAATGTAAGTGGCTTGATCCGGTACTTCTCGTAATAAAAAAAAAATTCGAGTTATAGTACGCGTCAGAAATATAAGAGCTGTTTACATTTTTTGTCCTACTAGCGAGTGCCGACACTACAAAGGATCCCTTAATCCTTCAAAAAAGCCCGACGAGTGGGGTGACCGTTATCCCTTTCGAAATGTTTTATTGGTCTGGTGATAAAGCTGGCACCGTCATTAGTGTAGTCAAAATTGTATATGTCTGTGTATAATAAGATGTTAATATATAATAAATAGATCAATTTATTTTGCTTTTATCTATTCCAAATTGGTATTTTCAATTATTTTGATCTCCTATCACTTTCTGAATTGTTATAATATATATTTTGTATAGATACTTACGGTTTTATCCGGGGTTTTATCATTACAGGTCACTTTCCCCTTTTTCCACACCATGCTAATTTCGCTACCATAATGCAGAAATATGTTACTTGGTTATGTTAGAGAGCCTTGGGGGGGCTACAACCCTAAAATATTTTCACTTAAATTTTGACGTTAATATGAAATGAATATGAAATGATTCATATCAAAGTTACATTTTTTTAATAGCACTCCTTGTATATTAGTATTTAGATTCCTTGATGAATTCTAGTGTGACTTTATGTATCCACATGGGACTTTGAATGAACCGCTTAAGCTTATATCACCATTTTGGGTGTAAGTAGATATTAGAGAAAAATGAATATCATAGCGTTTATAAAACCTAGAAGACTGCCACATTGCGGTGTGACTCCAAGTATGACATGCGTCAGCTGAGGTTCGACGATCAAATTTGAATTTTGTTACTTGATTTTTTCAATGCCTAATTTTTTTACCTGTTGCAGATAGCATCCAAACTCCGGACAATGACCAAACTGACCAGACTTCGGGAGTCGACCAAACATGAAAAACTCTTCTCCGATTTCTGTGTTCTGACCTTGGTTTCTAGGATCTTCAAAGATTAAAGTGGCCTAGCAATCAAACCAATCAATAAAAGATGAGATGCTTTTATTCATGGGGTGGGAACATTTTTGTTGTTTTTAGAACAGACATATGATTTCGAAATAATTGAGAATGGTTTATTTTTATAGCAATGTTTTTTTGTCACCGTATTCATACGGTTACTTACTGAGACTATTTGTAAAGACTGTATTAGACTACCTTATTTTTGAGATAAGATTTGATTTCATTTCTTCAACCAAAATTGAAATGAAAAATGGTCTCAAAAATTATGATCGGGCATTTTATGTTTGACACTGCACCATAACGTTAAATCTTGATTCCAAATAATACGCTGAGTGCAAGTAGCAGGTAAAGTGTATCTCATGTCTAAACATTCATAGAATGTTTAATACTATTTTATTCCATATTCCATTATAAAGTCGACTATTATCAAACAAAAGAAACTTAAAACCTTTCTGATCTCTCTAAACACAAGCATCAGTAACAACTTCAGCATAACAGGCAATAAAATTCGAGCTGAATTATAACCGTCAAAAGCGTTTTATTCGGAAACAGCTTTGTCATTGTGTAGGTAGAGACTCGTGCAATCTTGGAACAGGACGGGGCAAGAAACGCGAAACACCCGTTGCACAAAGCAGAGATGGTTTTAGGGTGTTTTTACTCTTTTTTAACCCGGCATCCTTCATATAATGATTCACATATGTTCAGTTTCGAGGAAAGACCGCAACAGTGCCCTATATACAAGGGCGGACACTTATATTTATTAGAAAGGGGATGTTGCAACCTTTCATGAATGTTTGTTTTTGTCACTACAATGTTTGTTTGTCCAGTTATAAGCTATTCCGCCAACATGACTGCGAGTGAATGTATATCATGCGGCATCCATATTTGGTAGCACGTTTTGACTGACAGATGAATTTTGAATAATCCAAGCGAATATATTACGACCATTCCGCATTGCTTTTCTCCCAGTGGTAGAGAACTGTTGGCACTTGGAGTAGCAAGGCACAAAAGAGCGTGGGCTAGTTAAACTTGGAGAATAAAATTATTTGCTTCTGAAGTCTGTTTCGGTGAAATTGAGGAGAAAGAGGTTGTTAGGTTGGGAGAGCCCCTTTTACTTCGCATACACATAGGCGGAAGTATTGTAACTGCAAACGATTTCGAATTTGAGATAATATCTTTAATACAGGTTTTATGAGTCAGCATCACAAAAAATCATATACCATACTGGACGGTTTCGTGAAGGCATTTAAAACATGTATCTATTATTGGTGTCGAAATATAATTAAGTACATGTAAACCCATGTCAGCTCAAAGAATTTGCAATTCAAAGTTATTGAAAGGTCTCTTGCTCTTATGAATAAAACTATACATATAAAAAATGGAGTCATTGCATGAAGCTATAGTCTGAGACTCCCTTGCAACCAACTCATCGCCTACCTGCCCTCAAAAAATATCCAACACAAAAACTCTAGTAAATAGTTTCTTGCATCTCACTTCCCGTAGTAACTATGATGACACAGTCTGCGAGCTTCAACTGGATGAAACTAAACGATCAAGAACTCCGAAATTGCCTAAAAATGAAGTTTGAGCTATTTTTATATTTTTTGGTTTTTTATTATTGATGTACCGCCACTGACACGATTTCTAAGAACCATACGCATTTTCAGTCCTCGCCACGGTAATAATATTGTGTCGAAATTTCATTAAAATCAATTTCAATACAACACGATGTAAAGCAATAGTCGTATGTAACATACATCAGAAAAAATGCAAGTCCCTTGATTTCTGTAATAGGCAAGACAATGTTCCGATGGACCTAGAAAAGTGTATTACGTCGCTAGGTCCTTCTTTCGCAGGTCAGTGAGAGCCTATTATGCATTCAAATATTTTTTCAGTTTTGCGACCCTCCACCCCCAACGATCCCAATTTTACCCTCACTCAATAAAACAAAAACTGATCAGGAACCCCCTTGAGCTGTCTTTATATTATTAGTTTTTTTATTATTGCTGTGCCGCCACTGATACGATTTTCAAAGACCATACGCGTTTTCCATCCTTGGCACGGTCATACTACTGTAGCAAAGTTTCATTAAAATCAATTTCATAACCTTTTATAGTATGTATACCTACTACCTATATCAGAAAAGTCAAGAGCCTTGGTTTCTGTGGTAGGCAAGGCAAAGTTCGGATCGAGGTTCGGATGGACCTAAAAAAGGGTATTATGCCGTTAGGACTCTCTTTCACATATCAATACATAGCTTATCATGAATTCAACAAATTTTTGAGTTTTACAACTCCCCACCTGCCAATCACCCCAATTTCACCCCCAACCCAAAAAGTAGAAAATGATCCGGAAATTCTATAACGACTAAAAACGAAGTTTAAGGAATATTTAGAATTTTCTGTTTTTGTTGAATTGAGGGAGGTTTAGAACATGAAACAACGGTTGATTCATGATTGTTTTTCTCATGGGCTTTTATGCGATTAAAAAGCCCGCAATAGTTTTGTCAGTTCTGAAAGATAGATTCAACTGATGGTGGAGGAGGTAGGCAGAAGGATTAGGAAATTCCAAAAGTCCTAAATAAAGTTTGCACAGTTGATATCCTGTTCAAAAGCTTAACATATATATATAGTACTACTTACTGACTACTTATATCACTTTTATGTAGTTATATGTATTTGTTTGATGGAAGACGAAAATGTCAATGGTCTTTGTGGGGTCAGGGGGGAGAGTAATCGCTCAAAAATATATAAATAAAGTTTCAGATATGCTCAAATTTAACTCTTGCCTTTCTCGACTTCAATGATCATTTTATATAATGAAGCATTTCAAGCAAAGTCAAAGAAAAATGTACATGATTTAATATTTTCGACATTTCCAGTTTCTCTATGTGTAGACAAAATATTTTTAGGAGATTATTTTTAATATGAAATTTGGAGGTTGTGAACCACAAACTGTTATGCAATGGTTAAACCTCCGTTCTAATATTGCGTTTTTATACTAGAAGTATTTTACAAAGCAATGTTTACAAGACAAGTAATTTCAACTCGCATCCAAATCTATATAACATCTTTTCTGGAAACTATATTTCTGACGGACTTCACAGCGAACGAATAGTAAGTATTTTATTTATTCTTTTGCTGCTGATTCACCGTACATTAGCTCTGTCATTTCACAGGCAATTGTTTCTGAAAAGGAAAGTCCATAATGTAAATATCAAAACTGGTTTGACGATAAATTGCAGTCATTGCAAAAAGAGTAAAATGGATAAAGACGCATGAGAGAAAGATCCCCAAAAAGTATATTGCCTCAAAGGAAAATACTGATCCAGTGTATTTGTTAATACGAGTATATAGAAAATTGGAAGAAGATGTTAATTCGGTCAAAACTAGGCCTCTATCATAGAATGTGCGATTCAGAAACTTCAAGGAAAATGATTTGGACGTTGGTCAAGTAATATGTCGTATTAATAATTATTTTCACAAAACGTGACAACGTCGCAACGACCGACTGCCGACCTTGGGCGAACAGGTAGAAACAGCAGATAGTGGCTGCGCTTTGTTGTGGTTTCAGCGTGTCCTGTTTGCTGGGCCATTTTTGAGTGAATTTTGGATTTTGTTCATGCATTAGTGAATAATAGACTACTTTAGATAGTACGGAAGTTCTGCACGATTTGCAAGAGACGATTTAAGCGCAATGGGTGCAGATGTTAGAATATATGGTAAATAATAACTTGATCTTGAAAAAATCAAATGCCGGTAAGGGCTGTAAGTGGGTGACATACGTACGAACTTTAAGTACGCGGTTTTTAAGTTCGCGAACTTACTCGGCTCGACGTCGGTGACACACGTGAAGCTGAAATCACTCATTTTGATAATTTTCCTAAATAAACAAAACTTTTAACAACCGCCAAACACAACAAGCGTTGCGCATCGATGGCCTGCCGAAAAAAAGTGGTGGCTCGCGGCTCGCAGTACGAGCCGAGACAAGCTGCTACGAGCAAGACTTCAAACCAGTTGAATCGCCGGCGGTTTGCGCGACGGTTTTAAAGTACGCGTACTTACGGTGACACACAGGCGAAAAAGGTCATCGAGCCATAAGTACGCGTGCTTGCTCGTACGTGTACCACACCTTTTACCTTGGGCATTGCTTCTACTAATCTGTTCGAATTCGATGGTCATAACAGTTGTTGCTGCCCCTTAGCCCTACGCCAATGTTACCAATTCCGCTATCTCTCACATCCCTGCAGAACTACCACCCGTTACCGGGAAAGGGTGTCTTTCCTGGTTGGTATATATTTTTAGACTTTGTTGTTGAGGTGTATCGATGTATTCCGCAGAGTACACATCAGATTTTCCATAATATCCTCATAATATTCGACGATATCACAATGGGATCAAAGCGTGCCGTGCGATAATGGCGGGCATATCAAAAGCGGCGATGTCTTTGATATCAGTTGCTTTGAAGTTTTCTACGAATTTCCAGGCGTGTATGTACAGCCGTTTTATTGGGTATTAGAGGAGAAGAACGCTTTTCACCGTGAATTGAGACTGCAAGTGGTGCATCCTAAAGACGATCTGATACCATGCGAGCGGGTTTGAATCGAGGGAATCAGACATCCCGAGTGAATCAATCTGAGCTTACACGTGTCACGTCAAAATTGTCAATTCGTTAATGCGGTTAATGTTTGTCAGGGTAGTATCTTTTTTGTTTGTTCAAGGGTCTAGGGTATACCGCGAAATTGAGAATGCAAGAAAATACGTATTCTTGTGTTAGCGAGGAGGTGTGGCCGCCTGTTCCCTTTCTCCAGTGTGTGTGTCTAAGATGAGGGGAGATAAGTCAAAAAGTCCAAAGGTAAGGTCAAAAGGTGCAAAGGTAAGGTTCAAAGGTCACCATAAAAATGAATTTAGCATTTCTGAACTCCTGATGAAGCAAATTAAAGAAGAAAGCTTGCGCTTTGTCACTGTTTTGGCCTTTTTCTGATATCGTGTTTGGTTGTTAAATTACAGACATTTGGAGAATGTATGATATTGCATTGCAAGGTTTTTTGCACACTCAAAAACTTTTTTCAAAAAATGGCTCTTAGATGTCATTCATTAAGGTCTTAACTTTAACCTTCCGAAATACTGTGTATGTAGTTTGAAAAACAAGTGAGTTCTGTTGGAAATAGGAATCCGTGTTTTACATGTCAAATAAATATGTATAATTGTGTGTATCCAGGTCCCTTAAGGCATCGATTATATAGTCATTAGCCATATACCATTGACTAAGTATTGTATATTGTGCGATTTGTAATATTAGGTAATGTAAATAACAGAGCTCATGTTCGTTCGAATGAACTTCAGCTCATTCATAAACTGTAGTTAACATACTTTTGTATTGGTGGCGCCTTTATCAGTGTCCCAATAGGAGCGCGATTGTTCAATGCAAGGCTCTGACTGTAACCATTTTTGACCCTATATATTAATAATTTTTGGTACAAAAAAGTAATTTGCGTTTTCTTATAACTACAATCTAGAGAAATGTCGATCCAGATTTTAGAATAAGTTTATACAAGGTTATGAACGAGACCGTGCATTTAGTCGAAAAAACGTCAATTTTGGCAATTTTTTAATATTTGTCTATTAGGAAATTTCAAAAAATACGTCGATATTTCTCTAGAGCCGTCCTTTTTCTTCATGCCCATATTATTTCAGTTGAGAAATCTCAAAACTTATAGTGAAAATGATTACAGCTGAACGATTGCAAACAGCTCTCATGTACGTACTACAACCCCGTCTTAAGATTTTTCTAAGTTTATCAAAACCGAATCGACCAATTTAAAAAATCAAACGTCAAGATAAAGAACTTCGACATATAGTTTAAGAGCTTGCTACTTGAAAAAAGGTCACTCGGTAAAGTAAAATGTTTGTCATTTACAGGTTCGGTAGGTATCAACATAGGGATAGGTGGGCCTTCACAACACGTAGTGGATGTATAAAGTAAGGGTAGGGGGTTAAATATGCATTTTTTTCGCATAATAAGTGATGAAGTACAGCTCTGAAAATTTGGAATACAAACGCAAATATTATAAGAAATTAGAGAAGAATAATTTTCAGAGGTGTAGGCGAAAGGTAAAGTTGCGAAAAGTTTTGCAACAATTATGTCACTCGCCACTCGGTACATTTCTGACAATTTACATACTCCTTCTATGAGTCAAAATGAAATTCAATGATCTGTGGAAACTAATTACAAATCGCCAGAAGGCGTGGTCGACGATTATCGGAGATATTATCGATAGTAAGAACATCGATGCTCCACTCAATTTATCATTATATCTAGAATTTTATATTTTATTTCAAGTTAACTTTTGAAGATTGCTTAGCACAATTTTCAATATATCCGTGCATTATTGGTCAACTGTCAGAAGTGAGAAAGGCATTAGTTTTTTATAGGATAATATGGAAATAATTTTTATTTATACCTTTAATACAAAATATATTAGTTACTTTAACTGAATACTTATACTAGTGATCGCGAATATTAATACGAATTTAAAATCACTCGAATGTAAAATTACTTTGTCGCATAACCATCCTTTTCCATGTCGCTAACCCCCAATGGTTGTTGCTATCAATGTCTACTCACCAGAAGTGAACTTGACTAAATAAAATGTAAAATTTTCGATATAATGACAAATCCTTTGACTGCGGACCACTGTCGCCAACGTTTAAACTGGTGCAGAGAACGAAATCATTGGGAGGCAGAATGGCATAACGTTGTATTCAGCGACGAATCACGATTCTGTCTAGGTGTGCACGAATGTTCGATGGCTGTAGAAGGATTAGGCACTGCCGTGGAGAGCGACATTATATTGGGTTTGTTGTTGAGAGGAATGTACACAGAACTGTTGGAGTAATCGTTTGGGGGGCTATTGCCTATGGTAGCCGATCACCACTTTTGTTTGTTTGAGGCAGTATAACAGCAGCACGTTATATTAATGAAGTTCTTCAAGCCACTTTACTGCCTTATCTAGATGACAGTCCACTTCGTCCACAAGTCCTTTTTCAGCAAAACAACGCACGTCCCACATTGCTCGTCAAACTATGGTCATTCACCAACAAGCTGGCATTAATCTTTTGCCGTGGCCACCCCGTTCACTTGATTTGAATCCCATCGAACATGTGTGGGATATGATGCAGAGAAGACTGTCCAATTTGCACCATTCTCCACAGATACTGGCACAGTTAATCCACGAAGTTCAACTTGCTTGGAACGAGGCACCACAAGCAGACATCGACCATCTCATTTTGTCGGTATCTAGACGTGTAAATGAGTGCGTTCAGCTACGGGGCCGCCAAACACATTATTAATTTTTTCATATTATATTGTAACATACTGTATATTATGGTATTCGTGTATTTGTATTAGTTGTCATTGATTGTCATACATGAGGTAAAGTCAAAGTGCTAGGTTAGATCTTTTGAAGTGTAAACGTCATCGAATCGTCTATTATAGAGTTTTCGAGAATGACTGATGGATTCTAGAAATGTCATCGAATGCTCTGGATGGTTCGATGAAGTATATATAAGGTGCTACGGGTAGCGTAGGAGTCAGTTGAGTTGAGATCTAGTTGAGATAAGGTTAAGAGATATTGTATTAAGTTCTGAAGTAAAACGGTGAAAGTTACGTCGAGTTTGATTCCCTGGGTGAAGAAAAAGAGGCCGTCGTGACAATTGGTGTCGGAAGTGTCGGATTATCTATCGAATCAAACCAGGAAAAGGAGTTAAGAAGTGAGTACAGCATCAGTCAATGCCTGTAATCAGAGCTATGGCGTCCGACATGAGTGCATTGATGGCTATGATACAAGAAATGAAGGCAGATATGAGAAACAGCATCGAGCAAACAGCCGAAATGAGAACCAGCTTAGATAACCAGGCAGCCGTTATGCAAGCAACAGTCGTGAACCTAGAAGAAAAACTCAAGCAACATCAAGATGAGGTAGTCGCAGGTTTGAAGAGTGACTTGAAAAGTGGACAGGAGCTGGTAATGACCAGATTGGAGGAGCAGAGGCAAGCCGTAAGTCAGGCGTTAGAAAATCAAGATCAGCGTATTAGTGCTATAGAGACATCGCAAAAGATCGTTGAGGAACAGCTGCAGCAAGTGAAGGATCAAGTGAAGGAAATCGTGAGAGACGAAGTGCGAGAGCTTAGTGGAGGTGAGCGTGAACAACTACAGCAGGTGAAAGATCAGGTCAAGGAAATGATCAGAGAGGAGCTGCGAGAACTTAGTGCAGGTGAGCGTGGTTTAGCAGCTGTAGCACCCGCTTTACTTGATAAACGCAGTTTGCTAGTAGCAGAGCCCTATCCATATGATGGCAAGATATCATGGGACGTTTATTTTATGCAATTTGAAAACATCGCACGAATGAATAACTGGTCTAATGAGGAAAAAGCTTGTGCGCTGACATCAATGCTCAAAGACTCTGCAGCAGGTATTTTGGAAAGTCTCTCCTGTTCAGAACTACGTGACTATGATAAAATGGCGTCGGCATTAAAGTTACGCTTTGAAAATGCACACTTGAACGAGTCGTTATATGGCCAATTGCATAACCGGACACAGAAAGCCAAGGAGGATTTGACGACGTTTGCATACGAAGTCCAAAGCTTAACCAAAGAAGTATTCGTCAACAGTCCCATCGAGACACAGGAATACGTCGCTGCTCGCCAGTTTGTCGAAGGCATTGCGGACGCGGAAGTTCAACGAATGGTAAAACTATCCAGTCCCATAAATTTACAAGATGCTGTGATCAAGGCTTTGCAAATTGAAGCACAAGTCAGGGCCACATCATTTATTTCAGGAAGAAGAGGTGCTAGCTTCCAAAGAAACCCGGTTCGCACAAGCCTAGAAGGAGCTGAGAAGTTTACATGCTGGAGATGTGGACAGAAGGGGCATCTTAGGGTAGGCTGCCGCGCCCAGGCTAATAAGATACAAGCGGATGTAGAAAAAGCAGATGAATATGCGAACAAAATGAAATCTATGCAAGACGCGATAAACTCAATGAAGGAGAAGTTTGACAGAGACATGAAGAATTTAGTAAAGAAGAACGAAGAAAGTATTGCCAAGCTTCAACAACAACACGGAGTAGCCATGAGGGAACTTAGAGCAGATAGGGATAGGATGAAGCAGTTGCTTGCCTCTCAGGAATGGAGAAGTATGCATATAAAAAGCAAGTTTGAAACGAATAGAAAGAATCTAATGAAGAAGGACGAACAACACGAAATAGCCTTGAGGAAACTCAATAAAGAAGTTTCTGCTTTGAAGGGCGAAATCAAGAGATCGAAAGCTTTGAATCAGTTGAAGAAAGCAGAGAGGGAATGCGACCAAGTTAAAGATGAAAATGCAATGCTCAAACAGAAGATAAATCAGATAGAGGCTGAGTATGCATTCTGTAAGAAGAAGTTGAACAACGCGATTGATAAAGCCAAAAGGGTCGGTATCAAGAAGAATGAGTTGAGAGAAAGGTTGGCGCAGCTTGAAGCAGAAAACAAGAAGCTGAAAACAGATTTGAGCGGCGAAGTCGAGGATGCGAAAAAGCGAAAGGAAGATTAGTCTAAAGCAAGATAAGTTGATAGTAAGACTAAACAGGGACTGGTGATTTTGAAAAACGAGAATTCTCGACTGAAAGAGGAGCTGGAAAACGCATTGGCTGAAGCAGAGTACGGTAGCTCCAGGATGAAGCATATGAAGAATGAAAACAGTAACGTGAAGCAGAAGATTACTCAGCTGGAATTTGAGATCGATAAGAAGAAGAGAGAACTGAATAAGGTCACTGAGGATACAAAGAAGGGTGTGTCCGCAGTATTAGCGAAGCCATTTTACGATGCAGAGTTAGAACAGGGATTGGCGCAACTGAAGAAAGAAAACCAGAAGATAGGAGCAGAGGTTGGCGCTGCACTCAAGGACTCATCATGGGATTTTGAACAGACCACGCAACTCAGAAGCGAGAATGTTAAGCAAAAGAACAGGATTGCGCAGGAGGAAGACGAACTCAGCAGGTTCAGAGAGGAAGTGGAGAATAGCCTGAGTAATGGGAAGAAGGAAGTGTCGAGAGGTGACAGTCGTCAAGGCAAAAAGGTGCAACTGAAGAGAATGATAACAGAGCTAGGAAAAGAGAATTCTGCTGGAGCTGAAAATGAGAATCGCAAGTTGGGCAAAGAATCTCACAGTTACGAGGTGATCTGGTATGGTCTTGCAACGCACGACGCAAGGAAGGGTAGATGTCCGAAGCTACAACGCCATGGGGAGGGACCCTACGTGGTGATGAAGCGCCTCAACGACGTAGTCTACAGGTTATGTACGGAAAGTGGAAAACCGGAGGTCGACTATGCTGATGTCTGTGGTGATACAAGAATCGAAGTTGTTCGTCGAGGACGCCGAACGCTAAGGGGGGAAGAATGTAACATACTGTATATTATGGTATTCGTGTATTTGTATTAGTTGTCATTGATTGTCATACATGAGGTAAAGTCAAAGTGCTAGGTTAGATCTTTTGAAGTGTAAACGTCATCGAATCGTCTAGAGTTTTCGAGAATGACTGATGGATTCTAGAAATGTCATCGAATGCTCTGGATGGTTCGATGAAGTATATATAAGGTGCTACGGGTAGCGTAGGACTTGTAGGAGTCAGTTGAGTTGAGATCTAGTTGAGATAAGGTTAAGAGATATTGTATTAAGTTCTGAAGTAAAACGGTGAAAGTTACGTCGAGTTTGATTCCCTGGGTGAAGAAAAAGAGGCCGTCGTGACAATATGTTAATAAAATGTATTGCAAATATTATCGTTTTATTCTTGATGTAAGACTATACCATGGTTAAAAAGTCAAGTTCAAGAAATCATTCCTTCTCGGTGTAACACTTCTAATGTCATTGAGTATATTTCTGTTTCTATTGCAAATTTCCAGAGCTGTACTTCATCACTTACTATACGAAAAAAAATGTATGTATAACCCCTCACCCTTACTTCATACATCTACGGTGCATTATGACGACCCACCTTCCCTAATTTTACTTTACCCAGTGACCTTTTTTTACGTAGCGAGCTCTCCGTCTAATATCTTTGAAACAAGCTACTATCCGATGCAACATGTCATTTTAAAGGGACGACCCTGGGGGCCGAGGGTAGAAGGGGGGAGTAGTTTTTGGTTAAAAAGTTGTACCCCTTTACAAATCTTATGAAGAGTCTCTGCGTTTTTTTCTTTTAATCAGTGGTTTCCAATAAATCCGTGGTTGAAGGTTTCAAATGAACACACTGTATGCTGTAAGGTTTCGTAGGAGCAAAAAAACAAAAAATTCAGGCGACAGCCAATTTTTTTAGAAATCAAATCGATTTCTTCACTGGCAACTAAAAAAGATCCCGTAAAATTCTGAACAGAGGGTGCGATATACGAGCTCCTGCTGGTCGAGATTCCGCAACCTCTAGCCACGTGTTGTGTCGAGCAAGCAAAAAAAGGGGGAAAACAAACCCCGTTCGCCAGATGACATGGCATGGCACCCTTTTCGCTTCAACTTAATAATTCGCTCTCGAATTTCCGAAAAGCAAAAAAGAAACGGTGTGTGGCGGGTTCTACCTGAAAGGTGACGCGTGTCCTAACGCCCGCTGCGTACCAGCACCCACTGACCTTGTTTCTTCTTTGGAGAAAAGAGGTAAAAAACAACGGCACGTTGCACATGTCGTATAGCGGTGCGTGTGCGGGTGCCGTTAACCCTTATATGCGTGCGTTTTGCGGACTGGGAATGGGTTTTAGATGCACCCTCCGTCACATTGTTCAGTAGGAACTTGTCTCATCCGCCAGAAACTATTTTGGAACTAAAGTCCGATTCATAAACTCGACGTCGTGCCTTTAACCTAGCTTTCCCATCGTGTTTGTAAACATATTCTATTGCGATTTATCATCAGTGTTTTTGGCTTTGTGAAAGATTTTGAATTTTCCTGATGAAAATGAACATAGTCAGAACCAATAACCAATACAGAAAACTTGAGAAAACCCTGGAGAAAATCCAGAAACCTTTTGACAGCTAGACGTCAACAATAATAACAATATCACATGACCGGTACCGACGACTATGATTGGCTTATACGCCATGGCTACGACGCGCGACGGTGGCTACGAACGGCGGACGGCAAAAGTTGAAAGATGGTTATGTCGAACGGCGCGCCCAATGGCAGACCTGACGGCGGACGGTGAATATGAATGGTCTTAAGCATTTCCATGTATTTATGTTGCGACGGCCAACGGCAACGCCAACGTCGAGTTTATGAATCGGCCTTAAGAGGTTAGAAAGTTTGGAAGCACATATGATGAGGAACTAATGTAATTTCATTTTCAATTCGAATTGAGTTCGAAACCATATCCGGCGTTTCATGTGTTTACATGTTTAGTTTTCAGATCGATTTGGATCCGTTTTGTGAAGTGGCGAGCAAGGTATCAAAACTATCCTTTTTTTTTATGGTCGGACTCCCGCAAAGGCTGAAAATCAGTGGCGCTGTAGAAGCGCTGCGAGAGGATAATTGTCGGTGCATATTAGTTTGAAAGGCTGCAGGTTGTAGCCGTCGGGAAACGAATTCCCCGGTAGCTCGTTCCACAGCGTCAAAGTTCTCCAAAAGAAGGAATGCTGGAGGAGATTGGGGAGTAGGGACCTCGACCTAGTAAGAATGAGCTCGCCTAGCCTCTCTAGTATTCGAATGAGGAACAGCCTTTGGTGTTATTATTTGGGAGAGCTCACTCGAACATCTTCCGTGATAGAATCTGTAAAACAGGGATAGGTCACCCACCCTTCTCCGATGTTCCAGGCTGTGGATGTTCCTTGTGAGGTTAGGCGTACGATTAATCTAATTGCTCTCTTCTAGATAGTGTCCAGAAGCTTTAGAGAGTGCTTTAGAGCGCATCCCGCACATGGGAGCAATACTCCAGCGATGGTCGGATCTGTGCCTTGTAGAGCAGCAGTAGTTGCTCTGGTGTGTAAAGCTTCCTGCAGCGGAACAAAACTCCAAGCTTCTGGGATGCCGTTTTAGCAAGACGGGCGACGTGGTCGTGCCAGGACATGTTATTGTTGATGTTGATCCCAAAACCTTAACGGAAGGTCACTCGACTATGGGCTGCCCCTCCACCTCCACAGTTGGTAAGCCAACGTGAGACTTCTTTCTAAGTGTTGTTGCCTGAGTTTTTTGTAAGTTGAACTGTACTTTATTTGCTAATCCCCACTCGACAATTGTTTTGATATCTACGTTGATCTGTGAGGCATGCTGCTGTCGCCGACGTACCGTGTCTTGGAATGATAGTGGCTTGCCTGGTTCCATGCATCATATTAGTGCACTGTCGTCTGCGAAGCTGTAGGTTGAATTGGATGTTATTTCCAGCAGCTCGATGATGTACAGCAGAAACAGTGTAGGGGATAGGACAGATCCCTGAGGAACACCGGCGTTCATTGGAAATACGTTTGATGAACAGCCTTCGACTACAACAAACAGAGATCGGTCGTTCAAAAAGCTATTCAGCGACTGGCGCAGGCCAGGTGGTAGTCGATACGCAGCGAGCTTGACCAGAAGTCCCTAACTTATAAATCTCACTTCACCTACAACCTATAACCTAGCCTAGTTTTTGTTGAGTACCCGACCAAGAATAACAAAACCCATTTTGTTTTCTTTGTAGTTTTCGTGCTTAGAAATGATATTACAGTTTCAGAGAGGCCCTTTGCGCAGTCGCCGATTCGGTTTCAATACCGTTGCCTGTTTACATGGATTTCAATACGATCCACGTTCGATCCCTAAGAAGAGCGGTATCGACCTTGAAACTCAATTCACTTTCGATCTAAATTTTGCAGTGTTTACATGCAGTATTCAATACCTAAATCAAATTCAGTTCAAATTGAATTCCACATGTAAACGTAGTAAATGTAAAGTAATCTAGAGAGAGATAGTAAAAATCCTAGGAGACGGATGCGCCTTGTTCCACCTGGCATATATTAACTATGGGAAGTGAGCACAGGATGCCAACAACATCACTTGAGAGACCCTTTAGCGTCGAAATCGAATGGAAAGGAGAACTCGAGGAAACACCCAAACAAGAAATAGTTTGGTTTACTGACGGTACCAAAACAGACAATGGAACAGGAGCAGGAATTCACGGTCAATCTCCCAGATGTGACATCAGTCAACCTCTGGGAGTTTACGCCACTGTATTCCAAGCAGAAATATATGCAATAGACTCTTGTCTGAGAGAAAACATAAGAAGGGGATACAAAAGTAAAAACATTCTTATCTGCTCGGATAGCCAAGCGTCGATTAAAGCTCTTAACGGCTGCCAAATCAAATCCAAACTCGCCTGGGAATGCTTAGAAAACCTCAAACAACTTAGTGCCATGAACAAGGTAACCCTGAAATGGGTACCAGGTCACAAGGGAATTGAAGGAAACGAAAAAGCACCTTAGCACGAAACGGATCGGCATCCAGCTTTACCGGCCCCGAACCGGCGATAGGCATTTCAAGGTCTTTGGTAAAAACTACGATAAACCAGTGGGTGCATTCACAGCACCTAAAATACTGGCAGTCACATCCAAAGCTCAGACACAGCAAGCTGATGGTGAAACAACCCACACCAAAACTAGCTGAAGAGATCCTAAAACTAAATAGGAAAGAAACTAGGCTAATAACCGGCCTCCTAATCGGACACTGCGGCCTAAGAAAACATCTACACACATTAGGGATCTTCAAAGAAAACCCAATATGCAGACTATGTGACGAGGACGACGAAACAGCCTCTCACCTAATCTTTGAATGTGAGGCTCTATGCTGGTGGAAATTCAGACTGATAGGGCCAAACAACCCCAAATCACTCCCCAATCGAGATATCGTGAAGAGACTCTTGGATCTTATCAAGGTCACAAAACTCTTCACGGATTAACAAGCGCACAGGACAATACAATAAGCCAATGGCTGCAGTGTTGGGGCTACCTAACCCGGCCTGTACGTTTGACCCCCCTAACCTAACCTAACCTATTCCACCTGGCAAGCTTTCAGCAAAAACTGCTCTTACATGCTAACTAAGGCTTAGAAATGACTACATGTTATAAAATACGTTAGATAGTTGAAAATGTATATCTAAGCTTATGTAATGCTTAATACACAAGTTAAATAGAACACATGGAAGTAATAATTAGTAACAACATTACCAATATTAAAAACAAAAAAAAAACACATGTGTGAATAAAAAAAAAGACGATTAGTAGATTAATGAATTCCGAAACGTGACTGTCAGATCCTTTATCTTGGATTCAAAAATCCTGTAGAATATTATTTTCAGGACGGATGGAGTTTGACTGAAAAGTTCTGACGCTAAATATGAAAGAGCTAATGTTATAAAATTAACTAATTTTTGCTCATTACAAGTAAGTGTTAATTTACTATTAATGGTTTATAAATCCATTGCTTGAAGAATATTGTCCTATGCTTAGGGACAGTGTGACCTACAAATATTAGGTTTACACCATGACATTGGGTCTTTAGCCCCCTGCGTACCAGCACCCATTGACTTTGTTTCTTCTTTGGAGAAAAGATGTAAAAAACTCACTGTGGAATTTGTTGGTATAAAAAGCTAATATTTTATTATATTGACGAAACCGGATTTTTCCGGTTCTAGTAATCAACAAATTTAACGTTTAATCTTAAAAAATGAAAAAAAAGTTGTTGACCGCGGTGAGATTTGAACCCACGCCCTCTCGGACTGGTGCCTAGTGTCTTAACCGCTCGGCCACGCTGCCTGTGCTTCAGGAATATCAATACACCGTACTAATACGTCGTCAGTTACCTGTCGTAATTTAATTCATTTTTTTTTTAACCGGAAGAGATATCGACAAAACCGGATTTTTTCCGAACTAGTTTTTTCATGCTGATTCCGAATCTGTATTTAGTTTATCTCTAGCACCTGTAGTTTTGGCTATCTTTTTTATACGGCCAGACGGATGGACGGACAGACAGAGGCTCTGCATATGCTCTTTAGTGACTTCAGTGAGTCAGTGAGAGCTATCTGATTGAAGTTTCCTTAACTAATCGACTGATTTCTCCAAGCACAAACGTAATTCAAATCTGACCTTCTAACCTAAGCTAACGCATTTCATGCTTAGTAATACGGCAACGTCACAGCCTTCTAAATTTTATAATTTCTGCAATATTCAATTTTCTTCTGATATCTAATTATACCGAAAACGGCAATTTACACCTAAACGATGTGCCGTAAGTCCCATGTGTGATACATAAAGTCACGCTAGAATTCACCAAGGACCCTGAATATGTAATAATATATAGGGTGTTTTATTTAAAAAGTATAACTTTGATACGCTTCCTGTTTGGGGGTATAACATGAAAATATTTTTAAATGGGTCCCTATCCGTCTGAAATTATTATTTTCTTTTTTTATCAAATGCTTTAGCCATAACGCTCCGTGTCGAATACAGGTTGGTATCCCTCCGGTGTCAAAATTTTTTATTTTGTTCATACTGTGGGACTAAGTTATGGAACTTAGTTCTTCTTCATTTTCATATGACGAACCTGTCGTTGCGTAGCGTCAGAGCGCCTTCACGTCCACTCTGTATATGCCGCTAACGACCCCACGGCACAAGCGGGGCACGGAGAGCGCGTGGGTCTGGAGGCGAAGGCATCCTCTGCCACCCCACGCAGATCTACCCCACGGGAACGACGCGACGCTACTCCAGCGACGCCGCCGCCGCCGCCAACGCTGCCGACGCGCGACGCCGACGGCAGGAAGAGTTATATCGATCTCGCTCCTTGTCTTTACCACGCTCGGCTTTGAGCCGTCCGTCGCGTCGCGTAGCGTCGCCGGCCCATGCCAGATACGTTTAGACCACCAAGACCTTCATGGCTACGGAACTAGAATATACATCGGCCGCGGCTTCTCCGAAAAAATCACCGTCTAAGGCGAAAAAATCCAGCAAAGGAGCCCCTACTAAAAAGCCGATGGCGCCGAAACCGAAAACTGCCAAAGCTGCTGCGTCGTCTCCGAAAAGGAAGGCCGCTTCTCGTAAGAAGAAGAAATAAACTGTACGTGACCATTGTTGTTAGGAGTACGACGACGATATCGGATGGCGACGTAATTTATGCGGGAGGCTGTCCGCCGCCGCTGAAAAAAAGATAATATCTTTATCTGTGGTTGGTATTACGTTTCCTGGACTATAAAGAAACATCGACACCTGTTTCGAATTATAATTGATACTTCTGAAATTACATTTGATTGACATTCCCCACTCCAGGTACTTCATAACCTCGCTTCCTGTCTGGGCTGCAAAAATCTTCATTGTAGTACCAGTCCTCGAACGTAACAGATATCTGATTCTATTTTATCAATCTATAGATGTTTTAACCTAAATGTCGTGTGTGATGAACTAATTGACGAGGATATTATTTAATATCATAATATTTTTAAAGAATTTTTGTGCGAGTCTAACCAATATGTTCCATTACGTACCTATTTTCTAACCTAAGCAACAATCTCAACAAACTTTGTAAGTATAAACTCCATTTTTTGCTTACCTGTTGCTTATGTTAATTCAATATTTCAGCCCTGATGATGTAGGCATAGTTCTCCGAAAGCTTGGAATTCAGTTTAAAGAGTACACTTCACTTTAATATATCTTTTGCCGCTTCCCAGCTATAGCTAATTTTGTTTACATGATCTTCCTCTAAACATTTCACAGGGAAGTGTCACCATGTTCGCAGATGACACTACAATTATTACAGTATGTGGTAAGAATCTTGAGGAACTCCAGGAAAACGTAAAATGGATGAATTTAGCAGTTGGTGTCAGTGCAACAGGCTGATACTAAATGAAGACAATACTGTCATAACTAACTTTACCTTACTACGAAGGCTACCTGGTGAGTTTGCTACAGTGGAAGGTATTGCTTTAGCAGATAATACTAAATTTTTGGGTACATACTTTGATTCCAAGTTAACTTTTTCAGATCACATTCATTATGTATCTCAATCATTGAATAAAGCATTTTACGCTATACTGCAGCTAAAATATGTTCTTGATGAATCTGGGATTGTATCTGTGTATTATACACTTGCACATTCACATATGTCTTACAATATCATGGCATTATGGCATGGGGTAACGCAAAAGATAAAGATCGCGTCTTTATTGCACATACGCGTTTGGTAAGACTTATATATAGTATTAAACCTGGGAATACATGCAGGTCAATTTTTAAATGTAAAAAAAATTTACCTTTCCATGTATATACATATATATCTTAAGTGTGTAATTTATGCTAAGAGAAATCCTTCATGGTTCAATACATTAGGTCAATTTCACCAGTATAACACTAGGAATGGAAGACTTTTATCTATAGACAATCACTCTACTAATAGCTTTAAACAGTCGCCTAACTACAAAAATTGCACAGTAATTTACAACAACCTACCAAACTTTTTAAGGGACATTGACAAATATGAACATTTTAAACATAAAGTTAAATCCTACTTGGCAGATAATGTATTTTACTCGGTGAAGGAATTCCTTGAAAAAAAACGACTGGTGAATAATATTACGATGTTTTCAATTTGTAAGGTGCTTTTTAATTTGTATCGTTTTTTTGCCAATAGCTGACGTGTCATATATGCAAACATTGTATCAATTTGACAAAAATATACTACTACTACTACTACAGGGTTATTGGTATTTCGATACATCAATTTGGGAAGGTGATAGAGTTTCCGACAAAACTAGCAATTTGAAGTTTTATAAAAGTTGAGACAACGTTTATAAAACATTTTTTTATAAAACAGTATTGGTAACAAAAACGTTTTGAAAACGTTTATACAACACTTATATGAGACTATTATAAAATTGTTTCATAAACGTTAGAGTACCAAGACCTTCGTCGCCTCGGAACAAGAATATACAGGGTTTAATATAATTCGACGTATTATTGCGGGGCATGATAGCAGAGCCAAAATACAACAAACTTGGCTTGATGTATGTATAGACAAAAATCATGAGTTTTTGAGATTTTTCACTTTTAACGGAATTCTAATAATTACCCAAAATCTGGCATTTTTGTCTAAATAATAAAAAAACTACTTTAATAATCAGCAAGACTTATTTTAAAAAAATACGCTCACACTTATTCATTACCATCGTACTGAGGTGAAAAGCTACTCTCATTATCGTTTTCGTTTGAATCAGAATCATATCAATCTGCTGGAAATAACATTCAACCCAATCAAAAACTTCGCAGACGACAGTTCTGTGATATCGTGGACCTTCATGGCTACGAAACTAGAACAGGATAATTGGTAATTCGATACATCAATTTGGGAAGGTGATAGAAGTGGTAAGTTAATAAATTGACCATGTATTTATTATACTGTCCAAGTTTCCGACCCAGCTAGCAATTTGAGGTTTTATAAAAGTTGAGACAATGTTTATAAAACATTCTTTATAAAACAGTATTGGTAACAAACACGTTTTGAAAATGTTTATAAAACACCTATATAAGCATAATGGGCACAGGTTTATGAAATACTTTAGTTGTTTAGACATCTTTATAACGCCATGGGTGACCATTATAAAATTGTTTCATTAACGTTAGAGCACCAAGACCTTCGTCGCCTCGGAACTAAAATTTACATGGTGATTGGTAATTCGATACATTAATTTGGAGAGGTGACAGTAGAGATGAGAGAGTTAATAAATTGACCATGTTAATACATTGTAATTAATGTCAAAGTTTCCGAGGTAATTTGAATTTTAGAGATTTCCATTAAAATGCTGTCCTCCAAACGAAAACTCCAAAAAAACAAAGTTTTGTTGTCCGTTTCTGGAATTTTTTATATTTGTCCTTAGAAAATATGCTATTACGTCATTATATCGACTAAAAGAAAGTGATCAATTATTAAACACTTCGCGAGGTGGTGTCAAGTCAGCATGTGTTGAAAAGTGACTTAAAGAAGTGTTGCAAAAAATTAATTTATCTTAAAAAATCACCAAATAATTAAACATGCACTTTTCGGTAAGAAGACGCATCTTTCTAGTTATTCATTGGTACCATAAATTTGTTGTAAATGTGGGAAATACAGACAATAAGATTGCATTTAAGCTCTAAAAGCGTAATTGATCTCCAAGACTACAAAGTTTCAACAGGCCAATGAATTTATGATGGTTCTTGGGTTTTTAGGCCGGCGTCGTTTAGCGTTAAAGCTTGACGTTTCGCCACCACGAGTCGATGGCATCTTCAGAAGCTATTTCACTTCGGCGACTTCAAAAATACTAACGGCTGTTGGATCTGCACCTGTAAGCTGTTAACGATGATGTGACCCAACCAGGTAGCGTTGGTAGCCTCGCCCCTTCGCGATTTGGTAGTGTATTCAGGTCCTTTAGGATCGGTACCCATGTCTGGTTGACCTTCTGTATTTCTTCCTTCCTATTGAAATTATTATGATGTTTTTGTATTGCGATGGCTTTTCTGTGAAGTCTGGCATGGTATGAAGACCTTGCGGCAAGAACCTGGGTTTCTTCAAACTTGATCATGTGATTTCCCTCCTTAATCGCATGTTCTGCTACCGCTGATTTGTCCGTATGGCCTAGTCGGCAGCTAACCTTATGTTCTGCAATTCTTGTGTTTATTGATCGCTTCGTTGTTCCTATGTATACACTCCCACATGTGCATGGTATGCGATAAACCCCCGGTGTTGTGAGTGGGTCTCTTTTATCCTTCACCGTTCTCAAATATTCTTGTATCTTTCTTGTGGGCTTGTAGATGGTCTTGAAATTTTCCGTTCCTAACATTTTTCCTATCCTGTCTGTTATTCCAGCCACATAGGGTAGAAAAGCTTTTGCTATCGGTTCAGGTTGTGATTTTGCCCTATTTCTTCTCATTGTTCTTGTTATTTCCTTTTCTGTGTAACCGTCTGCCTTAAGAGCATTGTTTAGGTGTTCCAGTTTGGTGTCGAGTTCCTCTGGTTCGCACACTTTTCTAGCCCGTTCTGTCAAAGTTCTAATCGTTCCGGTTTGATTCTTTATGTAAGTACCAGTTAGTATGAGTTGGTTTTCTATATACCTTGTGTCCTAATTTAACTCATTTTCTTGTTAGAGAAACATCAAGGAAGGCGAGTTTTTTGTTTTCTTCTACCTCCATGGTGAACTTGATATTTTCATGCACGCTGTTCAGCGCCGGTACTCTGTAACTTAGAAATGTGTTTCTGTGCACTATGTGCTATGGGATCGGGTGGTCTCGTAAATATGACAGCGTGCCATGACAGCGTCGTAGACACGTGATAGGCACCCGAAGCTGCCCGATCGTCATGGTCGTCATGGTGATAGAAACATGTTTCTATCTCTTAAGTTAGAAAACAACGCCGCAGGTGTTCTAGAAATTCTTCTAGCTTTTCTCTTTCGTAGTTCCAAATGTCGAACGTATCGTCCACGTATCTGAGCCATATCTTGGGCTTGTATTGAGCGCTTTTCAAAGCTGCTTGTTCAACCTTCTCTATTACAAAGTTCGCTACTACCGGGCCTAGAGGGCTTCCTACGGCTATACCTTCAATTTGTTCGTGCAACAGTATATTCTGCCGTAACGTAACGAAAAATGAACCAATTCGGACCGGGTCTCTAAATTTGGTCGTCTAAGGCGACCAAAGTACGAGGACGTAACCAACGGACGTACCAAATTCCAACGTCCTGCGCGGTAGGTAAGTTTATAGTGTTATCTCAATTATGACAAATGTGACAACGTTATGGCGACGTCTTGGATACGGGATTGAATCAGACGTTGTCTATGGTGCTTTTTTGGTGGAAATGTCAAACCTTGCACTGTTTTATTATATGTGTCTTAATAAACATACAGTGAGAATATATCTAAATAATAGTGCCTGCTGGCGTGGTCTGAATATATCATTTAAAGCAAACTCAGCACTAGAGCGAAAACACTTTTGGTTTTGGTAGATTATATTCACAGTCGTAGATGTACTCGATTCATAACCATTAGGTTGCATTACTCGAGGTAGCCGACCCGCTAACCAAGGTTATAGGTTATGTTTGCAAATGGTAACGTCTTAGATAAGGAAAGAGAGAGGATTCCGCACGTCCGTTTGATGCTATATGGATTAGCTGTGACCGAAAATGAATAGCTATTTGATAGCCGTTAAAACATTTTTTATGATATTTAGCCTTTTGAAGACCAATCATTGTAAAATATTGTGGTGTGCATAATGGTAGAGTGTACAGCCTACCGTTGTAAAAGCCACAGCAGCAGGAAGGAGCCAGGAATCACGTATCACAGGTAAATTTAATAGAGCTTTGGTACATTTTTAGTGCCATTTGGTAACAGCAATGTCAGTCGCGCGTTCCGTCCTCTCTTTCCTTGTCTAACGTATACGATTCACAACTCGTAGTCGATTTGGCTGACGTTGCTAGTGACTTATTAATCCGCAACGTAAATTAGGTCACTGAAACGAAACGTCAGTTTAGGTCGGATAAACCAACGTCCATATACGACATCGGCAAATCAGCAAAAAGCTACGTAGCGGCTTTTGACGTTGGCGGTTCGTCATGTATACTGACTAACATCAAGCAACGTCGAGTTTGATATAACACCGACATCGTTAGGCGCCTCAACAGGTTACGACCTCTATTTGCACTTAATCGGACATCGCTTTAGGACCACATTTAGGTCGAAGTCTGATAAACGCTTCTTGGGTATCTAGTTGCAGAGCTACCAACCTCTGTGGCACCCGCGATTTCTTTCCCCCTTTTTTTTTCATTTGGTCCGTCGCGGCGCGACGCCGGGCATAAGACCGACGCTCGAGTCACCCCACGGAAAAAAAGCTTTTAAAATGCACAAGGAGAGTAAAAAAAATCGATAGAAAAGAAAGGCGAGGGTGCGTCAACCCTTTTTTTATTTCGTTACAGCCCATCTCTTTCTATCATTCGCAACGCTCCGTGTTGCATCCTTTTACAGCTCTGATAAGGGTCGAGGAAAAATCTGCCGCTGCCAGGAAGAAAACTCAACGTAGAAGGGTGAGAGTACAGCACCGACAAAGAGACGCAATTTTCTTTCTGTGGAACGAAGGAGTTTTGTTAAGAGGCCATGCAAACAAAATACTTTTTTCAGGTTCGAGGAAAAATCTGCCGCCTGCTAGGAACAAACTCAACGTAGAAGAGTGGGTGTACAGCACCGACAAAGAGACGCAATTTTCTTTCAGTGGAACGAAAGAGTTTTATCAAGAGACATGGCCGCCTTTACTCACTAGGCCGTTTGTTGTCATTAGTGTATTCTTTCAGAGCAAAAAATATGGTTGGAAAGTGAGTATTAATGAATTTCTAATTATTTACCTGCACAAACGAAACTATAAAGATAAAAAGATGCCTGCAAAGTGCAATTGGGGCTTCCAAACAAGGACATACCAACATAACTTTCCAGAGTAACAACGAAGAGTGGAAGGTGATTTTTAATGGGTTTCTACTGATTTACCTGCACAAATGAAACTATAAAGACAAAAAGATCCCTGCAAAGTGTGTAGTACCAGGTTGCAATAGCAATTGGGGCTTCCAAACAAGGACTTACCAACATAACCTTCCAGAGTAACAACGAAGAGTGGAAGGTGATTTTTAATGGGTTTCTACTGATTTACCTGCACAAATGAAACTATAAAGATAAAAAGATGCCTGCAAAGTGTGTAGTACCAGGTTGCACTAGCAATTGTGCGTCCAATAAGGGACATAAACAGAAGTGGGTGAAAGGTATTACTCGGAAGGGCTGGTTATATTTATAAGGATAAAGACAATAATTTACAAACATTTCAAAGGATAAGACCTATTTTAAACCACAATGTGGTACCTACAATGTTTTCTGGACCTCCCAAATATCACAGAAAAAGACAGTTAATAGAACTCATCTGGGCATGCCAACGAGGGCATGCATCTGGGCATACCTACGAAGAGCTTTGATAGTGAAAGGGAATCAAGACCGGCAAGAATGGCTTCACAGTGACCTAATAGTGAATTTTTCTAGCTCAAGTGACAATTTACAAAGTAAATTGAGTGTTCATTTAAGTGGAAGTGAAAGTGGCATCAGGAAACAGGTTGCGTTTATTTTTATTTTGTAGTGTCTGACTACGAAGAACCAGACATCAGATGTAAGTGGTATCAGTAGTAGTAGTTCTAAAAAGTATTTTTCTTAATTTATTAACCGAGATGAACTCTAATACATATAAAATGTAATAATTATTCTGAAACTATAGGGCCACTATTTGACAGCTAAGCCACGTTGCCAGATCTAAGGCTCCGGCCTAGTGTAGAGTCGGCCATGCAAGAGACCATACATACAAAAATTCTTTTCAGGTTCGAGGAAAAATCTGCCGCTGAAAGGAAGAAAACTCAAAGTAGAAGAGTGAGAGTACAGCACCGACAACAGACGCACTTTTCTTTAAGTGGGACGAAGGAGTTTTGTTAAGAGGCCATGCAATCAAAATACTGTTTTCAGGTTCGAGGAAAAATCTACTGCTGCTAGGAACAAACTCAACGTAGAAGGGTGAGAGTCCAGCACCGACAAAGAGATGCAATATTTTTTCTGTGGAACGAAAGAGTTTTATTAAGAGGCCATACAAACAAAATACTTTTTTCAGGTTCGAGGAAAAATCTGCCGCTGAAAGGAAGAAAACTCAAAGTAAAAGAGTGAGAGTACAGCACCGATAACAGACACAATTTTCTTTCTGTGGAACGAAGGAGTTTTGTTAAGAGGCCATGCAAACAAAATACTTTTTTCAGGTTCGAGGAAAAATCTACCGCTGCTAGAAACAAACTCAACGTAGAACAGTGGGTGTACAGCACCGACAAAGAGACGCAATTTTCTTTCTGTGGAACGAAGGAGTTTTATTGAGAGAAACAAAGTACTTTTTTCAGGCGACTCTCACGAAAAAGGGATTTTAGCTTGTTAGGCACCATAAGGTATCAGTTTTCTGGCCGCATGTACTACAGCTAGATTGAAATATATTGCTTTTGTATAATTTAGAATTAACCCCGGTTTTAGCTGTGAATACTGTCAAGTGACTTGACCCAGTACTTCCCATACGTTCTCAGTTTTTTTTATTATAGGGGGTTTAGGAAATCGGCATGATCGCCAGTCAGAAGCACTCCCAAAGGGAATCTGTCCGCCCTGACGTTGTATAGATGAAGTCAGAAATATATGAGTTGTCCACATTTCTTTATAATAATTCAGAAAGTTTAGAAGATCAAGATAATTGCAAATACCAATTTGCAATAGATAAAAACAAAATAAATTGATCTGTTTGTTGTATATTGACACCTGATTATACACAGACAGTATACAATTTTGATTTCATTAATGACCTTGCCAGCCCTTAGCCAACCCAGCAAAAAGTGCCGCAAAGGGATTACCGTCATCGGACTCGTCGTCGGGTGTCTTGTAAAGGCATAAGGCATACTGCGTAGTTTCGGCACTCGGTAGATGCACAAAAAATGTAAACAACTCACAGGGTGTCAAACGACGACTAAGACAAGCAATATATCGGAACTGGGCAGTAGCAGCGAATTATAATTTTGGGGGTGTAAATTAGAGCAAATATAGTATCTTCTCTTGTTACTAAGTCATCCAGTGAGTTATTAGTTTTTAGTCACGTGACGTCCGATTAAAAAATATTGATGGGACATCCTGTATATTTGTGACTTTCTGTATTCCTCCCGATAATACAATTCCAACAAACTAACACACTTGGACTCTAAAGTGATCAATTCAAGAGCTACAGATACTTTTAAAGGACTGTACCACTACCATTATGAAACACTACCAAAGTAATTTAACTGTACGGGTACATATTATAATCAATAGTAGTGGTACCATCCTTTAAGTATCTGTAGCTCTTGAATTCATCACTTTAGACCCCAAGTGTGTTAGTTTGTTGGAATTGTAATATCGGGAGGAATACAGAAAGTCACAAATATACAGGATGTCCCATTAAAAATTTTGAATCGGACGTCACGTGATCAAAAACAAATAACTCACTGGGTGACTCAGTAACAAGAGAAGATACTATATTTGCTCTAATTTAAACCCCCAAAATTATAATTCGCTACTTCTGCTCAGTTCCGATATATTGCTTGTCTAAGTCGTCGTGGGACACCCTGCATTTCTGAGTCCATCTATAACAGCTTCTGTACAGATTATTACATTATCATAGAAATGTATAGCGACAACACAGTACGGATTAAAAATGGACTGACAGTTTCACAACCGATACATGCCACCAAGGGATTGAGACAGGGATGCAGCATGTCTCCTCTGCTATTTAATCTATATGTGGTAGTGGCGCTTAAAAGTTGGAAAGCACGATGTGGCGGAATGGGAATACCGATAGATGATTGTGGTACACTGTTCACACTCTTTTTCGCTGACGATCAGTTTGTCGCAGCTCAAGACGCGTATGATCTAGAATTTGTGATGAAACGGCTGTATGACGAATATAAAAAGTGGGAGTCTTGAAAAAACAGAATATCTGGTAGTAAACAGCGATGCTCGGTTCCAAGTTCTAGTTAACGACGATGTAAGCATTAATCAAGTGGAAAAATTTAGATATCTAGGAGCACTTGTAGACAAAAACCGAGTGGGAGAAACAGAAATGAAGCACAGAGTCAGTTTTGGGCTACGAATCAGAAGTGTGGACTTTGAATGCAGATCTAAAAAGAAGAATATTAGCTGTGGAAATGGACTACATCAGAAGAAGTGCAAGAATATCGCGATTAGAAAGTATTTGACCCAACTCCTGATGTTCGGTATGTGTTCTTGTCCATATTGCCGTATGGGTATGGCTTTCCCAAGCGTTTTTTCATATAGCGTTAAATTCTTCTCCCTTACTCTTACTTTTTGTGTAACCTAACCTTCTCACCATTCCAATTTCACCCCTATACCTTCGGCCACTATCTACAATAAATAATCAAATATCATTGTGTATAGTGTAAATACGCAGCCTACTTAATCAAGGAATACCATCGTCAATGCAACGATACTGGTGCAGCAGCTACTGAGGTTACGAGATGGTAAAAACCATTTTTCATTGAACAAGTGCGAAGTGCATGTGATTTCGATTTCATGACTTTGGAAATTGCAAACTGAAAATTATAGTTTGAGTGATTGTATCACGTGTGATGTGACCTATATTTCAGGATGACAACGGTATCGAAAGATAAATGTACAAACTATGCACACTTTATACACCAGGCTTGAGCTACAATAACAGACAGTCTCATGATTTTACATATAGATCAAAAATATAATTATAGAACTATCTGCCTAAATTGAACTATCATCTTCTATGAGTTATTAGGTATATAAAAGCCAACCTTTGTATCCCCACGTATCATGTGCCACAATCCACCATGGTTCAAACAAACAAAACTTTTTTTTACTTTTCCTATTCGAGTTCGTTGGTCCCAGTAGTCTATAGGCAATAAAAAATAATTATTCGGTAACTTATTACATAATTAACAATATGACCCAAAAAATTGATTTTTTGGATTTGCACCTCAAGTTCGTTCGAAGCTGTCAGCGAAATTCAGTTCATATTTTTTAATTGATATTAAAAAAGTATGACATCCTGGATTTTTTCTGATATTCTAGTGGAACTTGGAGCACTACAATCGTTAAGACGCCAGAAGTCTTGTAACTTTGAGGGTCCACCTAGAATATGGTGTTATGGCGTCTAGACATTGGTTTAATTATTCTGATACTGATAACAGTAGTGTTACTATATTAGATCGTAATGTATTTCAGGACCATCTTCCTGTACATTTTAATTATATCATTTTATTGCCTACTTTTTACTTGGTAATGATTTCCAATTGAAATGGTTGTCAGTGGCACACTCTACCAGATTGATGTATCACTTGATATGACTCAGGTTAACCACACAGGCCGATCCAGCACCCTCTAAATCATGCACCCTTCTGTTACAATTTTTACGTATTCGCATGTCCTTTTTTGATGCAAACGGTTGTCACGCGTCGACAATCAGGCCATATTAAAAAAAGTGTGGAGTAACAACTAAATGTAGAGGGAGTACAAAAAATTGGAAGACAGACAAGATTTTTATGTTGGTAATATTTCTGATTTATTTGTTTTTTACCTTTTAGGAGAATTTGCCAATTATATATCATATACCTAGTATATGGATTCAATGCCGACATCAAGTAACATTTGCTTTCATTTGCCTTATGCAAATTTATCAAGCTTTGGAAACTGTTCGAATATTTGTTTTTAATTATCTAATAGGTTGGAGAAACTTTCTTTGTTTATTATTCTATTTGCTGATCATGGTTAGCAAAAGCTACTAAAAGCATATCATATCATATCATATCCATTTTTTTATTTTGATAATAAATAATAATAGTCTATTGGTGCTATTTACAATTCAATATTTGCACAGGTCAAGAATTAAGTAAATATCAAATATATGTAAAAATATGAGTGACACTAAATACAGGGTGTCCCACGACGATTAAGACAAGCAATATATCGGAACTGGGCAATAGTAGCAAATTATAATTTTGAGGGTGTAAATTAGAGCAAATATAGTATATTTTCTTATTATTGTGTCACGCAATGAGGTATTTGTTTTTGGTTACGAAACGTCCAATTCAAAATTTTTAATGGGACACCTTGTATCTTTGTGACTTTTTGTGTTCCTACCGATAAAACAATTCCAACAAGCTAGCACACTTGGGGTAGTGATGTGTATCAGCTGGTATTATTTTAATAGTATAGTAATGAGTTTCTACTATTGCACTAACTGTTGGATGTAAATTACAACAGTTGAATTTACAATTAATAGTAAACTGATATACTTACGAACTCTTTCCAAAACTATGCTTCTTAGGTACCTACTCGAAGTAAATTTCTGAAAATCACATTATGGATCTATCTTTTCACTTCTTGACAGATTTGGAAGAGAAAAATGTAGGTCATGAGAATTTCGTTATTGGATCGGCAAGATAAAGGAAATTAAAAGCAAAATCGTACGTTTTTATAACGAACATTTTTAATAATAAAATAATATTGACATAGAGTTACAATGGTACAATAATTTACATACACAGATCAAGAGATCACATTTTTGGGGGGAAGGGAAATGGGACTAACCACATTTATATAAGTATTAATTTTTTTATACATTCAACATCCGTTTTACACAATTTTTGTCTGGAAAGACCTATCGTTTGCTTAGAAAGTAAGTGCTGTCTTAGATATAAATGTATGAAGTGAAGTAATGAAAAAAATAAAAGATACTGTGATATTAATTTTATAAAATTGGTCATAAGCACAATATACACTCAAATCTAAGACTTGACTTTCTATCAAACAGATGAGTTTTCTATACAGCACACTGAAAAACATCGTATATGGTATGCCCTCTGTAGATATAGAGAAGCAGTGAGAGAGACGCAAACATACGTATATCAAAGAAGCCCTTGATCCTATTTTCGGGTAAAAACAAACGAAAAGCAGGTGAAACCTTTCACAGTACTCGTATACCCGAAAAGGAATTAGGAAACCTTTCTTTTTCCTCCGTTTTAGGTCATAGAGAGAAATTAATCTTTTTTGTACTAGCGTTTGAGGTAGCGTGAATTATTAGAAATAAATACTCGTATATTTGAGGCGGTGTTCTATGAACCATGTCTATACATTCACTTGTATCTAAAAGCTGATTGTTGAATTACTGAACTGTCGTATTTTTTAAATTATGTAAAAAAAGTTGGTCAGTAGGATTCCAAGCTGCCCTGAACAAATTTTGATCAACTGGGCTTTTAAATAAACGTTTAGGGTTTTTCTTCAAATCTATTCTCTTGAAAAACATGGACAGGAACTTTAACATTGATCAAGGGCCATTGGAGATCATCAAAATAAATGATAATTTCATATGGTAGTATTCTGGTGGTAAATCACTTCTACCTTATATGAAAAACAATGTGAAGGATGCTGTTATTATAAATAAACTGTTGACGTGTGTGCTAGATTTTTTATTAGATGATATAGACTTCAAGATTCTAAATTAAAAGCGTCATAAAATATATTTGATTGCTTTAGCAACAGTTTTTGACTAATTATGAAACAGGACGTTGATTGGAATAACTTCATATTTTTGGAAATAATACAACCTGTACTAATATGACAAAAAATAGCTTTCCTAGATATATAAGGTACAAGAATTATTATTTTTTGACTATTACAGTGCATTGGATTAAATTCAAAAACTGCGAATAATTTTTTAACTAAGTGGTAGTAGTCATCAAAAACATGTTTGTAGTTTCACATATAGGGTTCAAAGAAGTTCTGGATATTATTTGAACCAAAAGTTAGCACATGTCAAGTTGCTGGAAATACAAATACTAGTATGTTCACTTATACTTTATGGGTATACAATACCTACGTTAAGACTTGAAAATATTTGTCACACATTTTAGTATATTATCTGCGATATTATTTTATTTGAATATGTAGTCATAGCTCAAAGAACATCAACCTCTAGAGCGTAGAAGTATATTATTTACATACAAAATTCGATAGTATACTCTGTTTTGTCGTATATTATAATAAAATCTAAGAGAAAATCAGTCTTTGCAAGTTGCTGGAAATACATATATGTTCAGTTATATATGTATAGGTACATGGAGGTAGACATTTGTAGAATAGAATACAATGATTCTTAAAGCTGATAAAACAAAATAGTAAAACGAACATTCTACTCTTATTTATTATGTACAATAAAAATAGTATCAGATGCCTATACATTTGACAGCAATGAGGAGAATAACAATCCAAAATTATAAGAAATAATAAAATCTGGTAACCCTGTGTTTACTTATATAAACTAAAATACCCGTATTCGTCCATCGAATAGATCAGAAGGACTAATTTGAGTAAAAGAGAAGTGTTAGATAACACAATAAGTACCATTCATTAGGGAACTATTTCAAATATGGAATCAAAAGGAAATATTATCATTATTTCAGAATCAATTAAACTCATTCCAATCATTAAAAAATATACTGTATATATCTTAGATATTTATACATATGTATAATCAAGGTAATAGGGTTTTGGGTAAATATTTCTTCTTAGTATAAACATTCTTTTGACTAAACTTTAAATTGCCTGATTTTAACAATTTTTAGTAGCATATCCTGTTGACCTGGCCTGGAAGTACGTTACAATTGCTTAACAGGAAACACCCTATCGATATATATGCTTTATGTCAGTCACATTATGTAATACCACCTATAAGGATTTTTATAATCTTCGTTATTACTATTATTCCTTTCCCTCAAATTATTCGCTTCTGATCTATAGAGGATCATACCTCGCAGCCTAGTTATTCAACCAAGCTGTTCCGTCATGCCCTGTCTGATCATGAAAAATCGAAACTAAGAACAAAAACGTATCCTGTTGGTAAAATGGCACATAGAAAAATATATACTTAGTATTTATAGACAAGAGATAGTTACATTGGACCATATATTTATCTTACAAACTACCGATTCAACAAATAAAGTATTGTTCAACAATTACAAAGAGAAAAACAGCCACGAGATTTACAAATTTACCATATGGTTTATATACAGGGCCTTCCATTAATGTACATGGTAACTGGATTATCCGTTAGAGATCGCGTGTTGCGAAAGACTCTGTATAATATTCAAACAACAAATACAGGGTTTTCCAAAACTTAACGTGGTAACTAGAATTGATATACAAAGGAAATGTTAGTTCTGGATCACCCTGTACATGTGACATAAAGAAACAACCAATCACACAAATATACAAACATTCACTAGTTGGATCGATATGTATATGTACGACTATTTACAAAAGAAAAATCCGTTCGGAAAAACTGGTATGCTGGGTAATGCTTTGTTAAGGTGTGTGCACAATTTTCATGAATTTTGTGGTATCGGGGTTTTGTATTACGGCTGTTTTTTTAAAGATATAATGATTTTTGTTATTTCAAATGGATCACATATTCTTTTATGTTTGAAACCCTTAGTAAATACCCTTTTTTTATCAAAATAAAATATTCTCAATACTCAAATAATTTTTGTATAACAGCTAACTAATTTACATTGTATCCACCCAAGTTAAATTGAGGCATTTGCTTCAACAAATATAATGTAAAGGCGGTTACAGACATTACAGTAGATGCTCAAAATTTTGTCCGTTTAATACAACAAGCCATGCGATCTTTGAAAATTTACAGTACATTTTGCAACATGCCTTGCTACTTAACTCTTCTTATCTCTCTTAACGTATGTTTCAACGGTGAAACAATTCAGAAATCGTTACCATGGTAACCAGTCAATATCTAGACGTAACAATAAAACCATTTTGGTTATGATATAAGTTGTCGAAATGTCGTACCAATTAGATATTCGGAAGAGTATTTACAGTCTATTTGGACGACTTGAAAAAAAAAGAAATAGTTTGCCTATATCAAGATCAAAATATTTATGTTGCCACAATTTATCGAGCGATCCGTGAATGCGAAGAAGGTATTCCTTGAATAAATTCATCAAAAAGTGGTCGTCCAAGAGCGTTGAATGCTGCCACAGTTCAAAGAATGGTCAACAGAAGTGAACATCGAGTTGGAACTTCAACACGAAAACTTGGGCGCATTTTCACGTCAATGCTAGCACAGTCTGTAGAGAAATAACTTAAAATTCCGAAAAAGAAGAAGATGTCCAAAGTATTCCCCAAATCAGTTAGAAAGAATACATAAATACAGCATAAAAATTATTCTTGACGATGAAAAGTATTTCACATTTTCGAACTCAGAAATCAAAGGTACTGATGGTTTTTATACAATAGACTTTGAAACCTGTCCAGATAATGTAAAATTTAAATGAAAAGAAAAGTTTGAAAACGAAGTGTTAGTGTGGTGCGCTATATGAGACAAAGGTATTTCACAGCCGTACGTTGTACGAGTTAGGGCCGAAGTTGTTACCGCAGAAATCTAAACTCAAAGATCTTTGACTACTCAATCTTATTAATACCCACCATGCTAATGACAATATAATGTTTTGGCCAGATCTGGCTTCAAGTCATTATGCTTTGCTTACGAGAAACGGACTTGGAACAACACGGAATACCTTTTGTACCACGAAACGACAACCCTCCCCATCTTCCGCAAGCAAGACCTATCGAAAATTTTTGGGCTCAACTGAGTACCAAAGTTTATAATAATGGCTGGGAAGCTCAAAACGAACAGCAGTTAAGAAGAAGAACTATACTAAAGATCAGAGAAATTGATTTAGAATCTGTCCAAAACCTAATGAGGAACATCGAGCCGTGGAAGATCATGGCCCATCAGCAGTACTTTAATATCATTTTTATATTAAGAAATATTGTTATTTTTGGTAGTTCCTGTTACAGTTCAAATATATTATTGTGAGATATTTTTTAATTTTTTTGAAAAACTTCTCAAAACTTTTGCAACATACGTTATACCTAATTATTTTAACTTGGCGGATATTTAGTTGTAACTCCGAAATTATGACGTTTAGGTATATCAAATATTATACAAAAAATAATCGATATTTTCCAAGGATTCCAAAAAGAAAGAAATATACAGGGTGGTCCATTTGAAATAGCAAAGTTTGTTATATTTCCGGCCAAACGGTAGATCTGACAACAGTGTAAATACCATTGTAAGATTGGCCGTATTGCAAAATCCTGTACCACCAGAATTCATGAAAATCGATTCCGAGATAATTAAGGCGTTGTGGCCATACTTAACACTCACTCTGTATGTATGTATAAGTCAAGCAGAAATGCAGCAGATAGACCGACTAGTTGTTATCTGGAAGACTAAATTACGTTGTGTTAATATTTTGTCTTTACCCACTCATTCGACGATTTCCGAGCATGCAGTGAAATTCAAATACACTTTTGGTATCAATTACACCATAATGGCAAGAACCACATTTCAAACTTGTTTCAAAGGTTTCATTTACTGCATGCAGTCCATTTCGACATTCATGTATAGAATTACAATTCAGACGTAAGAAAAGGGTAACGACTTTTCTGATAGCAACAATAACGATATTAATAAGCCTATCTTTATATTTGACTCATACCCTTGCGATGCAAATATCAAGTTGCACTGGATAAGCGAAAAAAAATCTCCTAGAAAAAACTAGTTCTGCGGATACAAAAGGTTTTTTAAGTTGTAGCTTGTTCAACGGTCAAAGAAATAGAGAAATAAATGAATGATGTGCGGTTCTGGAAATCTTTCGAAGTATTTTTACCCTTACTTGCCAAAGGTGGGGTGGAAAATTCATAGGATAGGCTAAAAATAGAAGAACGCATAACCGAAAATGAATAAAAAAATCTCCCCCTTTTAAACAAAATGTGAGACAATCGGCTGAACTTTTTTTGGTAAGCACTCACTAACTTAGCAAGCACTGGAATGCACAGATAAGGAAGAGAAGTTTTTCAACTGAAAATAGGGTTTTATCATGTTGTATAGGGTAATTTCAGATATATGGCTATTTTTAAGTGAAAATCTTAATAAATTCATCACCCTGTATCTTAAAAAACTCAATAACTGGAAGCTTGATTCTGAATTCTAGAATAATTTCGCGGTTGTTTAGTTTTGTCCAAAAATAATCAAGTTTCTGCTATCTTTCATTTTGTATACAGGGTGAACCAAAACTCGCGACCATTGTTTTCTTTGTTATTTTAAATGGAACATCCTGTATTTTATAGCATCGTCAGAAAGTTCTTACAAAATTCTTCCATTTTTATTAAGCATTTCCTGTACCTAAATGTAACACTTATGGAGCTATTTCGATTTGGGATGGAAGAACCCATTATTAAACATTTTTAGCGTCCGCTAGAAAAATCTTCTGTTTTTAAGACAAAAGTCAATCACTTTTACATGCTTAGCCAGAATATATTTTCTTGTTTTTGATACGTTCACACATAAACCTTCTTGTAATAACTAATACAGTCTTGTTAAAGGTTCTGTAGTTTCATTTTCTGATAATTCTTGTGAGTGAACCGTGCTTTTCAAATTGGTAATTACCAACTGGAATATCCAATTGAAACTGAATCAAAACTATGATATTAATTTCAGTTATTTAACAAATATAACATAATCATAGCATCCATGGCCAACTCTCACAAAAACCAAAATGTGGCAAAAATATTGTTTTACTACTTACTTCAAATCGAAATAACTCCATAACTGTTACATTTAGATATAGGGAATGTTTATAAAAGTGGAAGTATTTTATAAGGACTTTCTGATGATGCTATAAAATACAGGGTGTTCCATTTAAAATAAAGAAAATTATGGTCGTGGGTTTTGGTTCACCCTGTATACAAAATCAAAGATAGCAGAAACTTGATAACTTCAGACAAAACTAGACAACCACGAAATTATTCTAGCATTAAGAATCAAGCGTCTAGTTAATGACTTTTTAACATACAGGGTTCATTAAGATTTTCACATAAAACCCTATATTTGCGGAATAGGGAAAATGAGCATAATTCAAATTCAGGATAATATATTTGAAAAAGCACAGATTTGGTATGTTGTGGCTTTATCTGTAACCCTGTATAATATAAAATAATTTAAAAATGTAGGCCTTAGCTTTACCTACAACTTTTATTCGAAAGTATTTCTAGTATCTCTCATAATAAATGAGATATCAAATCTCGGAGCATAAGTTGATCACCCTGTATGTAGATCTGAGTCAATGGGTATGAAACTATTTTATTCGATAAATTATTCTCTTTGGAAACATAAAGCTGCAAATCAAAAACGATATAAAAATCCGTTTTTAAGAAATTGGACAGAAATTCGTCACCTGTTGGCATTACACCCAGACATCAAAACGTAGCTGTTGTGCGCAAGGGTAAAACGGTTCCAAGAAATCGATAAAAAATCAATACTGATATACCTGTTATTGATTTTTGCCCTACGTCACTGCAGTTAATAGCTCTTCAACTGTTTTAAACCGTATTTAAGAGATTACACCGACAGACGACCCTTGTCATTTCGCGCAGGCAAAATGCCTTGACCACCGGCCCACTGCGATTGTCCCGAAAGCCATAAAGTGAAATTTGCTGCAGGCCGTGTCACCGCATTCAAAAAAATTACAGTTATCTGGAGCAAAAGTGCACAAAAGGCATTCTGCCGGCCGCATGCTGTCTTTACGCAGTCATGCAAATTTTTTTGGGATCAGGTCAGAATATTTGCATATTGTGTAAAAGTTGCCACACCAATAGACGTGAAGAAGGTCGAATTTTGAAAGTTTGAGTACATACGATAGCTGCAAATGTCAACTTGGATTTTACGGCACCTTTTATGATTTTTACCGCTTTGAGTAACAGCCTCCTTCCGAGAACTTAAAGAAATGGACAGAGCAAATTATTAATTAACAAATATACTTACTTACTTTGGAAAAAAATTCACAATCCAAGTACCTCGTGGTTTTTAAGTCCTGAGTTTTGCAAACAGGACATTTTTTTGTACAGCACCCCGCTCTATGACAAATATGTATATGTATTAAACAAATGTGCTGGTAATGTCCAAGATTTACTATAGACTGATTTTTTTGATTAAAAGTTGTGGACGGATCATTTCCCGTAACACACAAAATACGATTTTTCTAGAAATTTCGCATTTTTTTTCTCTGAAAATACCTGGAGGTATCTTATGCATGCTTTAGAGCTTTTTTTATGACTGTATGTACATATGCATGAGGGCAAAATAATGTAATTCTCATATACATCTGCGTACGATGTAATTTTTCATTCTTTGAATTTATTCGAATGTTTATAAACACTATTTGTGTAATTAACTATTTAACACATTCTTAGAAAAGCGTTTACCCAGCTTATATAATCTGTTTTAGATCGAAAATCAAAACCATTCACTCAATCGTTATTTTGTATAACAATGACTACTGCTATGGATCAGGAACTTGCATACCAACATTTACGAAATACAAATCAAAAAATGATAATACTAAATATTCCCTGGATGAGTATACATTGTTTAATCGTATTTTTGACACTTTTAGTGAAGCTTCAAGTAGTGATAGAGAGAGATTGCCAGTGGATACTGTTTTCTTGTTACTTAGGGATTTTTTTCATAATCGTCTTTACTGGTGACTCATGCATAACAATTGATTGAAGAAATCACTCGCTTGACATTTAAGTTTCTTATACGAAATTTGAAACTCATATGATATAAATTCAATAATTTCACGTTTTGATTCAGCCAAGGCTTGATGAAATAAAAAAAAAACACTTATTACTTAGTAGATTTTCAAAGATGAGGCGAAATGAAAAGTTGTAAATGTAATTTTTTTATTTGTTGTATTCATTAATAATACCTCTTTCAAATATTTTGCAGTGAGTGTTTCGAGTAATTGTTTTCTCTGTGTTATTTATTATGGTATTTTGGGATTACACAGCTACCTGAAGGTGGTTTAGAATGGGATACACCAAAATGTTGTAAATACAGGAAACTTGGGCAAATAATAAATATTACAAATATGACAGCTCTCGTTGAAATCCCATTTAAACTAAATTGAGCCACTTTATCGTATAAACCAAATACCTTTAAAGTAACTGCTGAAACTTATCCACTGGATGTCTCTCTGACCATTTATTTATTGGCTCTATTTAAGAACCATTCGTTGAAAAGTTCACCCATAGGCGGCAAAGGTAACGAAAACTTTAGTAAAGTATTTTTATTCATTTGCCACTGCAGCGTGATGAAACTACCACTACTTTCCAGCTTCAATCTTTGCTAATAAATTCACCTACACTAATACAGTCTGCCCCTTACCTACCGCTCTTTCTGCAGTAGAAAAATAGCGCTGACTCCTGAGGGTCTTCTTCCGTGTCTTCTCCCTCCCCCTCTCCCCTTGAGCTTGGGGAGTGAGGGGAACCTCCCGTGGAGCTATTGGTCGAATGCAGACCACCCGTGGACATGCTCAGGTCTTCAGGTTCGGTTTGTTCAGGTAACGCCACCTGGAAGATAATGAGAGAGAAATTAGGCGAAATTCATAATCAATGTACTAAATGATGACGTACATAGGGCTGAAAACCATAATGTTTAAATCATTATTATACTGTTTTCTCTCTGTCAAAAAAATATTCGGTTCTGATAATTTTTGCTTTTCACTAATTTATGCAAACCGTACGTGTTTTCCATTCTCGTCATGGCGATAATACTGTATTAAAATTTCATTTAAATCACCTCAATAAAGCAATAATCGTATGTATACATCAGCGAAGTCCCTTGGTTTCTGTAATGTTCAGATTCATATGTTCAGAAGACCTAAAATGCTGCTAGGTTTTTCTTTCACAGGTCAATGGACAACATATTAGGAATACAAACCCCCATATCTCAACCACCCAAATTTCATCCCCACCAAAAAAAAAAAAGGTCAAAATGTTCGGGAACCCCCAAAAACTAAGTTTGAGGAATATTTGATTTTTTTTTGTTTTTGCTAATTACTCCGCCGCCCATGCACCTATTTCAAAATTAAAGCAAGATTACCTACTACGAACCCAAAACATATCGCTGCCCAAATTTTATCACAATCCATGCAGTGGTTACTGAGATTACGAGGCCATGTTGCCAACAGACAGACCGGCAGACAGACCGACAGACAGGCAGAATCGAAAATTTTCACGATCACAATACTCCCCTCACCTAGCGTTGTTCGAAGTAAAAGGTTGCAGTCATCTCAAGAAGATTTTAATTGAATAATTGTCAACTGAAATGGATTTATTTTAACCAGACCAACTGGCTTTCTTCAATCAGCTGTTTATGAATGAAGTCTTTGGTCAAATTTAGTCATGTTCAATTTGCAGAAGCTTAATATAGATGCTCCGTGTTCCAAATTGATAGAGTTTCAAATAGTTTAAAAAGAAGCATCTAAAATATAAAAACTTTCTGGAAATGGGTAGTAGTCAAAAGTCAAATGTATTTTAGTAAATAGGACTTCAGAAAAATATAGAAATATAATAATTCCTCATTTACTTTCTGCTCCAGTTCTTGCATAGTCGAAAAGGGGTATTTTTGGAAATTAATGCTATAATGCTAATTGTTATTACTTTTAATACTACACAGACATCAATACACTTTACAGTACAAAAAAATATTGACAACCCCACGCGTACGAGACCATCAAAGATTTTCATGCGCAAAAAAGATTTACTTTGCAATTAAGTTTTTGTTCGGACATAATTGTGATGTTACAAAATATGTGAGAGTTCTGACTTTCTTTTCTTGTATTACATATGTTACAGAGTGTGTGCGGTATTATTGTATTCGCTCCAGGGCATCTATTTTTAAATCATGCGATTCTTATTTCGAATGCGAAATCACAACATTTTCGAACAACATCAATGAAACTGTATTTTCAAATTCCACTTACGAACGCTATTAAATCCGTGTACGAATTTTTTCGGGCGAGCGACATCGATTGGTCTTCACCAACCGAAAATGGAATTCGTATGCGAAAAAAATGATTTTGACAGATAGAGCTGTGGATTTTAGGTTATTTATGTTAAAGTTGTAGTAGTTGTTCCCATTTAAATTTTAAACGATTTGTTGGTTTGGTATATTATTGTTATTATTAGTATGGCTATTAATAATCTAATCAATTTAGGTGCGATAGAGGCTCTTGAACAAGCCGAGCTTCTAGCTAGTAGGCCTGTAAGGCAAATACCTTCTTGGAGCGATCCGTATGAATTGAGCGATAACGCATTTGTTCAGATATACCGGCTAAGCAAGCCTAGGACGGAGAATCTAATAGACACTTTAACACCTCATATTCCAGCACCTACAACTATATCGGGCTTGAGTGTAGCACGAAAGGTATTTTTTATGTGTATTGCGTTATAGTGCCCACCTAAGTGCAGTGAGTCCCACTTGTATCAGCAGATAGTATACAAAAATTGGATGCTAGATAAGTCCAGATATCACATGATCACTATGCTACAGTTCTATGATGAGAAAATTGTTTATTTTTCAGGTATTTTTGTTGTTGGACTGTCAGTTCTAGTAATTTTCATTTTATACGAAAGCACCCATGCGATACGTGCGACGTTGTCACATCTATTCATTCGAAAATCAACTCGCATGAATCGGTCATTTCGTATGATGTTTGAAAATACCGATTTCATGAATTATCCGACTATAATTCGTATGCGATTTGCGTATTCGAAATGAAATCGACTGATTTGAAAATAGACGCCCAGAAGCCGTTTTTGAAATGGTATACGAAAACAGCAAGAAAATATCACTATCCCTTCGCATTTACTGGTAGACTTTATCTACAATCACATGAATAATCTAACAATTTACTGTTGTATCTTACCTGTAGGGGTAACGTAATGAGCGGCGCTGAAGGGGGATGCAACACGACTATTGGGGGTCTCCGGGGGGTAACGGTGGTCGTTCCTCCCACCATTTCATCGTCGTCAGAGTCAGCGGGAGAGGGGAGATCTTTGTCTGGAACTCCACACTTGTGATGCAGGAGATGATGCCGACGGCGAAAGCGGCTTTGGCATCTGTAACAACAAGATAATGATAGTTCAAAGGATATACACCAAACTATAGCAATAACTTCAGTTTGTTTTTGAACAAGTTAGATATTCCTCAAATAATGATCGAAAGAATGACTAACAGCTTCTTCAATGGTCTATTAAGTGCTACGCATCACGATATCTCAACTGATGTTATATCTTCGATCATTAGTAAATAAATTAAAATAAAAAAAAATAACAAAAAGTCTTTTATTTAAATGTTCTAAAAAGAAGACACTGACATTGGATTAAGACTGGTGTCAAAATATTTTTTTAATTATTCTCGGCAAGCCCTTTTATTTGATACCCATATGCAGAAGTGCATAAAAATAACTGTTTCGCCATCTTGGATGGTCCGCCATGTTAGATTCAGAATGACGTCGCATTATTTTTCGAGTTACTCTCAACAAGTCCTTTCATCTAATACCCATATTGTAAGAGTGCGTTAAAATAACTATTCCGCCATCTTAGATGGTCCGCCATATTGGATTTAGAATAACGTCACATTAGTTTTCGAGTTACTCTCAAAAAGCCCTTTCATTTGATACCCATATTGTAGAAGTGCATAAAAAATAACTAATCCGCCATCTTGAATGGTCCGCCATATTGGATTCATAATGACGCCATCCAAACTCAACGTGTATACAAATTTTCAGCTCGGTTGAAGATATCTGCTTCAAAATTGAGTAGCAAGATTCCACCCGAATAAACATATAAATACATACATACATTGCGAGTTGAAAAAAAGCTTTGAAAAAGCCGACTCCTACCATTTATTTTAGAGAAAAATGGTGATTTTTGTAAATCAAGGAATTTAGGAATTTTGAAATTCAGCATTTTTAACATCAAAGCCCCGTATTTAATTTTATTGAAACGTGTTCTCTACTAACAACTGTAAACGCGTAGTGAAGAACATGAGCATGTTTATTATCAGATTATACAAGATAAAACATGGATACGCCATAACTTGAACCCAAGTTTTATTTGTATAAAACCGGTCAATCTTCCTCCTCTGAATATCTACATAAATGTAGTATGTGAATTTAATTGTGTAAAGTAAAAAGTTGATTTGATGAAACTTACTAATCAAGGTTCACTTCTGATTAAAAAAAATGGGTGTTGCATATATAACATTGCTCGCAAAATAATGCAAAAAAATCATAGAACTCATTCTTACCTGTCGCACGAGAACGGTTTTTCGTTAGTATGTATGAGTACGTGAGCTTTGAGTTGGTTGGAGTCTGAGAACTTTGCACTGCAATGTTCACAGCTGTAGGGTCTTTCTCCAGTATGGACCCTGAGGTGTCGCCTTAGATTTGCTACTTGGACGAACTGTCGATCACAGTGATCACATCTGGAAGAATAAACATAAATCAAAGACGAGGCTCCAACAAACACATAGACTGTAAAGGGCGGCATGTAAAAGTCCAGAGGTTATGATCACCGAACATATGTAGATAACAAAAATTGATACTCTAAGCTCCGACCCCAAAGTTATCTTTCTCGCCATATATCGGGGCTCTTGACAAAAAAACAGTTACCTTATTCATTGTGTGCGGACTTCGTACAATAAATATGATATGTGTTTATTGATCCATTACAAAAGGTATCGTTATTTCCGCTTATTCATTTAATCTTGTTTGGGATACACTTGTTTAAAACATAAATCTATGAATTAGTTTTATACAGGGTATCTCACGACGATTAAGACAAGCAATATATCGGAATTCCGATTCAAATTTTTTTATGGGATACCCTGTATATTTGTGACTTTTTGTGTGCCTCCCGATAAAACAATTTCAACAAACTAGCACACTTGTGGTCTAAAGTAATTAATTCAAGAGCTACAGGTACTTAAAGGACTGTACCACTACCATTGATTATAACGTGTACCCCTACAGTTAAATAATTTTGGTGTTCATAATGGTAGCGGTACAGTCCTTTAAGTACCTGTAGCTCTTGAATTAATCACTTTAGACCCCAAGTGTGCAGTTTGTTGGAATTGTTTTATCGGGAGGAACACAATAAGTCACAAATATACAGTGTGTCCCTTTAAAATTTTTGAATCGGACGTCACGTGACCAAAAACAAATACCTCATTGGGTGACACAATAATAAGAAAATAATAAGTAACGGCCATTGTATCACCTGTTAGACCAAGAAGGTCTTTATTTAAGAAAAACCTAGATCATAAAATGTGTGTTTTCAAACCACGGATTTAGTAATACACCTACGGGTTTTTTAAAATTTCAACATGTAAAGGTCGTTCCTGTGTGTTTGTAATTTACAAGTATATGTTCGTTTGGTTCCTGACCTGTTAGTGGAAGACGCCATGACAGCATAGGTTTTGAAAGATTTTATCAAAAATTGTGACGATTATTTATTTGCTTTAAGAAGTCGTTTTGCACTCAATGCAATTGCTGTTTTCAAATTGGCAAACCTCAACGTTGTGAGTATAACTTTAATAATTTATTATACATTTTGAAACTAAATTCTTTTTTGTTTTTCTTTAACTATGTAGAAAGCCCTGAAGATGGCAATAAACATTGCCGAAAGCTTGGCTGTTAGCACCAGAGTCTCCTCCATGCTGTGACCCAGCCTCTTTTTCAAAATTTTGGCCACAACCCCAAGATTTTTTCTCATCTAAATAATAAGAAAAGATACTATATTTGCTGTAAGTTATACCTCCAAAATTATAATTCGCTACTACTGCCCAGTACCGATATATTGCTTGGAAACTGTTTTCAAAAACACCCTGTATCCATCTGCTGGCATTAGTTATTGGTAGTAGTTAACAGAAAATAAAGGATACGGTGCGACCACTAGTTGCCAATGGTTTGTTAATTCCATCTTATGTTGTTTATATCTGGTTTTATAATTTGCTTTGACAGGATTGTGTGACGTAAGAAACCTTTTGTATTTATTTCTATTAATCATATTAGTTATACTATGCAGTATTTGATCTATGTTACTCAAATAAAAATATGCTTACCTGTAAGGTCTTTCACCTGTATGCAATCGCATATGCGTTTTGAGGTGATGGTCCCTTGTGAATCGTTTGTGGCATTCTGGACACTCAAAAGGTTTTTCGCCTGTGTGTGTCCTTTCATGGTTCTGAAGAACGTGCTTGTACCCAAAAGATCTGGAAAAAGGAGATACATGAAGTGGACACATTCTTCCTAACGCATTAACAGAAACATATTCTAGCGAATATATTATAAGTTCATTTATGTCTCATTAAGGTATTCTCAGACCATCAATTATTTAAACCTTATCAGATGGAGTCTAAAGTTTTCGAGAGGAATGTCTTTATATGCCATTCTTATTCTAGAGGATTAGACAACAAAAAAGTATGTCTAATCTTCATTACGGGAAACATTGGGACTGACTGAATGTGCAGACTAGCCATACTATTGAGTGCTCTCCTTGTTCTCTCACGCAATTGAGGCTAATATAAGACTATTCTATCTTACTATCCTATCTTCATGAGAGAGTAATCGATATAGTTCTCGTCTCCATTAATTTCAATGAATCGATAGGAACTGCGTCTTTATACCTGTAACCCCAACCTATATCCCACGAGTGTTTGGACAAAAGAAGTGAAATCATAAGATCATCGTCGACCTACACAAGCGCATATATCCCCTCCTTATCTCGTCCCGTTCCTTTTTCGAGTAGCAAGTTTTGCTATTTTTACTACATATTTTTTATTTTATGTAAGGGAAGTTTCCAAATGCGGGATCACTCACTTATCCAGTGAATGAATCAGAAGATTCCAGCTTCGGATCCTGGCAGGATCGCCATGTAAAATGTCTATATATCCCACGTGAAGTAGCATGGCTCAGGGGTTGAAAATTAGCGGTTTAGAAACAATTATGCTTCTTCCACGCCCCTCCCCCTTTATTTTTTGAATGGGTTAACTCAAAAAATTGAAACTTGGGATAATGAAATTAATCCATGAATACTATATTTTGAAGTAACACTGGCTGATGAAACTGAAGATGGCGACTGAACGCCATTTTGAAAAAAAATTAAATTGAAAGGGGGTTCTTGTGATTCATCTTTTCAAAGCTCCTGACAAATACATCACAACCCTAGAATATAAATTGAATATCTTCATCTACTACAAAATGGCGGAATATTTAATAGTTGCCTGATACGTTATTACAGAAACATCACTTTTTATCTAAATTAAAATAAAATTGAATAATTAGCATGAACAATATATTCTATTTTAAATTTTTACGTTTACCTTCAAACTTTAAACAAATATTTATAGATGTATCGATATTAATGTTTGTATCAGGCAGTTATTAAATGTTTCGCCATTTTGTTGGGGTTGTAAAGTATTCGTCGGGAGCTTTATGAAAGTGTGTCACAAGACCCCCATTTCAATTTAATTTTTTTCCTCAATGGCATCCAGTCGCCATCTTGAATGTTCATCTGTCAATTTTACTCCAAAATATAGCATTCATGCATCAATTTCATTACCCAAGTTTAATTTTTTTGAGTTGACCTGTTCTAAAAATAAAAGGGGGCGACATTAAAGTAGAGCACATGTATGTTGTAAAATGTACATGTTACAGGAAATAAACGGAAATACAACGTAAGGTAATATCTCGTACTCATTAAAGATATCTCTTAGTAAACTACAGATAACAAAATATCAGCACTAGCTTAATAAGTGACGCAGAGAATAGGAAAGTGTATCAGCAAATCGGAAATCGTCGCCAATACTTTTGTATGAAAATATTATTACCTTAAAGTATCACCAACTAGTTTCATTGGGCGTCTGATTTTAAAAGCACAAGGTAAGAAGGCCGTGACAAATACAATGGAAGGAGCTGTGGATTTATTTATTAAGCATAAATATAACTGCCTAACGCAGAAAACACAAAGTTGGAACCTATTATTAATATGTACGTAAAATTACAGTTTATAGTATTATACTTTGGATTATCTATTTGAATCCCAGAATATTGGTAAATCGATATCCAAATTTACGTTTCACTAACTTGACAAAGTTAGGTCAGAAAATCGTCACACATTTTTTATTTTAATATCATTAGAAAGTAGGCGGATATTTCCCTACTTGATTAAATTTGACTGGTTTCTTAACTGCAGTACAAAATTTGACCGCGGTTTCATTGGACCTCAGCAAAATGCGTGTAACAAGTAGGTGGCCTCAGAATAGTATTGCTTGTCCTCTCATTCCCACAAACATCATAGTCACATGTTTGAGTTATTCGTATAAACAACAATTCTGGATTATGGATTTCTTATTATGTGCAGACAAGGTCACAGTTCATGGAGAACATACCCAATCTACAAAGCTATCCCCATAATAGGGAATCCAATAAATATTCTCCTCAACCTCCATTATCTACAATGAATCAGTCGGAACTGCGTTTTCATCCCCGTAGCTCCCCACCCGTATCCCACTTCTGATGCGAACGTGTGCTCTCGACAAAAGAAAGCGAAACCAAAAGATCGTCGACCTACACACGCTCACACATCCCCTTTTATCTCTCCTCGGTCTCCTCTTTCGGGTAGTAAGTACATGTCTCGTATCACCTACCTGTTGCACACTCCACACGTGAACTGTTTGTCCCGCTGCCCCCCCTCCTTGCCGTCCGACGAGTGGATGGAGGCGGCTGGAGGGGAAGAGGCCGTCGAGGTGGGGGAGGGCATCGAGGGAGGCGGCGTTGGCAGATCTTCCGGATCTTCCTTGAACTTCCGTTTCTTGTCCACGATCGGTGTCGCTGCAGTCGTCGTACTGCTCGTCACCTGAAGCAAAACGTATTCGTTACATTTTAGTTTACAACTATTGTACTGTAAAACTAAAACCATTTATTTAGATAATTAGATAAAAATAAATTGCATATAAAATGGTACGGCTCAACAATTGTAGTAGAGTCAGCGGCGGGAAAAGACTAAAAATTGAATCAAAAATAAAGAAGCAATAGCATACAAGAATGATTGAAAAGACATAAAAAAACATACAAAAAAACGAAAACAAAAGAAAACATACAAACACATGGTGTCAAGTTGATTGACCCAGTCTTTCCACACATAACGGTGATATCATTTTATTATTTTCCCTTTGCATGAAGATATAGTCCTAGACCCCTTTGCAACCAAATCATCGCTGTCTGCCCTCAAAAAACACCCGACACAAAAGCTCTAATAAATACACCAATGTATAGCATATGTAGATGACTTAATACAAGCAAAAACAAAGAAAGAACTAGAGAAAATTACGGTAAGGATAGCTGAGGAAGCAAGAAGATTTGGACTGGAGATAAGAAAAAGTAAGACAAAATATATGGTAATGGAGCAAATGAAAAAACTTCAGATGATCAGCGGAACCTAACTTTTGCGGCCAACAATATAGAATATACTTTTGAAAGGACTACGAAATTTATGTACTTAGGGGTAATTAGCAAAAGGGACAGGAAAAGCAAGAAATACAAGCAAGGATCATCAATGAAAATCAGAAGTATGGAGCCCTGAAAAATCTTATAAGATCCAAATATGTATCCAGAAAGACCAAAGAGGGAATTTACACAACTTTTATAAGACCAGCAGCGACATATGCTTGTGAGACGTGGACTAAGAACAAAGAGGAGAAATAATTGTAAGATCGGAAAGAAAAATGTTGAGAGCTAGTTATGGAGGCTAAGGACAAACGAGGGATTGAGGAGAAGAACAAACCAGGAACTGGAACCCAAGTTATCAAAGCGCGGAGTATAAGGTGACTATGACATTTGGAGAGACTGAATGGGATGAGAATGGCAAAACCAGTCTTCCAACGGAGACCAATAGGAAAAAAAGAGGAAGACTAGACCAAGGGAGATATGGCTGAAGAAGTCAGAAGACGATTTAAATAAAATTAATATTAAACACTGGAAAGAGAAGAGGGCAGACAGATAAAGGTGGCGTGGAATATAGTGCAGGATATACTTAGAAATAGGTGGTGAAACAATGGACAAACATCCAAAGACAATTTTACGTTACATAAATTTTAGCGGTATAAGATTAGACTGTACTCATTTTTGTCCTAAGCCCTCATGGCCTGTTGAGCAAACTAATAACATCTATGTTTAGTGGTTTAGCCAATGTGCTTATAAACGTTTTGTGGAGGTGCCAACAAAACTCATAAATGCTTTTTACGGTCTCATACACGACAAAAGTAAATTTGCTACAAAAAGAAGAAAATAAATTTTGATGTTTGGAAGAAATCAGTAAGCTACTTACTTAATATTTTAGCAAATTTTTGAATTTCAAGAAATCTTACACTAACTGAGACATTAACGGGAATGCCGCATCACTGCAAGGACATAATTTTGGAAATACGCAATTCTTTGGTACAACTGATTACACCATTTTTGACAATTATTTTAAAGGTATTTTTGATATAAATCATTTATAACACGCTTGGATAGAGATAAAATGTTTAAGTTATGGAGTGAATAAAAAATTACTTAGGCCGTTAGACAAATAATAACATACGCTATTTCAAAAAATGGTGGAGGTACATGGCAGCTTCAATGGACGGCCACCGAAAACCTACTGCAAGGAAAATGTGCATTTTTCTTGATTGGCGGTGAAGTAAAGCTGCTTGTTCGTTTAACGACGTTTCGATTTATTTACATTTAATCCATCTTCAGCTATTATAGTGTAATTGTATGCAAAATTGCGTGAACCTTTACGCAGAATAGAACATACCCACTTAGAATATATAGGGTGTTCATTTGAAAACTTACCACCCCAGATTTCTCGAAAACCGGAGATTAAAAGAAAAAACGCCGAGACATATCAAAAGATTTGTCGATGAGAACAACTTTTTCACCAAAAACTACTTCCTCTTAAAAATTTTAAATGATAAGTGGTATCGAGTAATACCTTTTTTTTTAAACCGACACCTATCCGTGTGCGAAGTGAGAAAAGCAACGAAAAGGATGCGATGCAAGCCCATGTAACGCTTATTATAAGTGAATCATCCGTATCAAAATTTAGATCTCTACAAAGAGAGTTTAAGTATTAGCTGTACAATGACGTTTTTTGTAAAACTGCGTTAAACATACACCATTATATCAGTTTGTGAGCAGTTTCTATTATTATGAAAAAGAATTCGATTCTTGCCGTAGACTATTAGGTATCGGTAACACTTATACACTGACAAAACGGGCCAAAGGTGGCCAACTTGCCTGGCTTCGCCTCCCCATCACTACTACTACTTATACTACTACGGTATAATAACATTCATTCAAAAGAAAAGTTTTCAGTTTAACTTTAAGCAACAGCAGTGTTGGACACTGTTTCACATCTACAGATAACTTATTAAATACTTTTGAGCCTAAGACATTTGGGGCTCACTTTACAACATTGTATTTTGAGAATGGAATATAGAAGTCACTACCTTGCCTCGTACAGCGGTTATGAATGTCTTTATTGAATGAAAACTTATTCTGATTTTGATAAATATAAACTGATAGCTCATAGATAAATAGAGATGATAAGGTAAGTATTTTAAACCTCCTAAATAATTCATTACAGCTATATGTACTGCTAACACCTGCCATACATCTTAGTACTCTTTTTTTGGTTAAAAATACCTTATAGGCATCGGTAGAACAGCCCCAAAAGCAGAGGTTGTACCTTAACCTTGACTCAACTTGCGCTTTATACAATATAACTAATTGGTGTTCAGTAAGTACCGTTCTTAAATTCTTGAAGCTATTTGCCATAGAGTTTAGTTTGGACACAAGATGTCCACAATGGATTGTAGAAGAAAGACGTTCGTCTAAATAGAGCCCTAAACATTGTGTTTCTGATTTTACTTCCCGTACTGAGTTATCAGCAATTACATTTAATGGTTGTAAGCTCCTCTGGACATTATGGTATCTCATTACTGATATTTTTGTTGAGTTTAAGTATAACTGCTTTTCTCCAAACCATTTTTCTAATTTTGCCAGTAAGCTATTGCAAGAAAATACTTTGAATCTGTTTTTCGATCCTACAGCTTCTTATGTTTGCATTTACATATCAAAATAATATTCTACAGTGTCTCTAGAATACTGATAACCACTGGCTACGCTAATTTTATTTCCTGTGAAATTGATGTCACTTACCACATTATTATTGTTGTTGTTAAGATGCTGCTTGATCCCCGGCACGGGAGGTGACGGAGGCGGCGAAACCGCCCCTCCTCCTTGCCGCCCTTTGTGGGCGGAGCCGGTGTCCCCGCCCACGGAAGCCGTGCCCCATGGTACCTGCAGCAGCGCTGGGTGGAAGAAGGCAGCGGCGGCAGGGTTGTTGGACATCGCCATCAACTGACTGGCCATCAACAGTTGGGAGGGGGTGAAGAGCGCTGGGTGCGCCATTGGGTGGTGGGGGTAGTGGTGGAAGGGAGGGGAGGGACTGCCACCGCTCGACGGCGCGCCGCCCACCAGAGGAGGGTCTTCGGTCTTCAAGGGCAGTTTCATAGGCGACAGCAGCTCTGTAACAAAGAGTTAAATTAGTTTTAGGTGACAGATCATCTTACTTGCAACAGTGGAGCATAGTTTGGTGATAGTTGATACGCTTCAACGCAATGCAAAACCAGTATTGAACTAATAACTTATGGTATTTGCAGTAGACCTATAAACTGTCCAAGACGAAACATATGCGTATTTTGGTACAAATTCTCAATTATTTTGTGAATCGGCCTAGCGGTTACCGAGAAACTGTGGGAAAGCTGAAGACTCTCAAATACTACCAAAAATAGCTTTACAATATTGTGAAAGATATGCATAACAAAATGTTTGTATCTAGATGCAATTTTCTATAACCTCGACTTTACTGGTTGACTAAACATATTTTTATGACACTAAATGGTACTGCTTCTTGAACAACTATTTCGAAATTCATTTCAACTCTGTGAAATACAAAAACGACTGTTACATGCGTCATACGGAAATCAGATTTGGATTTCTCTGAAACTATCAAAAGCATTGTAAATATAAATGGCTATCGAGTCTCCTTGCGTAGAAATCAGTATTCAAACTGCACTATACTACTTTAGATATAACGAGTACTGGCCCTTGAACAAATATGTGCCAAATAGGCAAAAACAATGTTTTTTCCTGTCTCATAATTTATTCACTCTGCGTTGGACTCCTTTGAAAATACATTGACAGTGGTAGACCTTCATATTCATGTGTTCCCCTAAATCTCCTCTGACTCAGCATTTCCTTCATATTCAGATAGCATTCAACATGATTAATGTGTCTGGTGGTTTTTCTGGTGAATTTTCATTAGGAAGAGTCAATCTTTCTATCCAACTGAGGGCAAGTCCGGCAAATGCTAAATAGCAGGAGCAAACAGCTTCACTTTAGCTAAAATTCAAATCATTTATGATTTTGACCAACATTTACTCAATAAAACTAGTTTTTAGAAGAACGTTTGAGAGATTTGTAAAGCTACGCTTTGGAACGTGGCTTCAATACGAATTCGAGGTATTTACACTTTTGCATATAAGTACAAACATTTATGATGAAGCGAAGTATTATACATATTGTATATTGGCAGCTATTCGCAAAACTACAAATTCAATGATAAATAAAGAAAACCTTCAGAAAAGGTTAAAAATTTCAGAAAACCAAAAATTCTTCACTTTCGGACATAGGCTCCATCTGGAAGTGGAGAACTTTCCAGTGGCAATGCCTGTGCAAATTTCCAAACCAAGCTAAAAAATAAGAATTATTAATACTTCTTAAAGATATTTAAGCTTACTTAATCAGCTTCTGTTACCAGTATTACGGAGTGCACAGTCAATCTATACCGATGTAGATAACTATAATCTTAGTTCTGTTATCAGATATTAATTTAAGCATATTCTGACTTGATTTACTCACTGTTTGATTGAGATTATAAATGTGATCCTAAAAACTATTCTGATTGGATGATTTGACTCTGTACTCTGTAAGTAAGTATAGAGACACATTGAAAAACACTAAGCGAAACTGTATCTCAGCCGTTTACAGTTACTGAAAATTCACGCTAGGGAAGATTCACTACACTAAAGGCTAAATACCTTCAGTTATTCAGAACTATTATTCACAAGATCAAACAACCCAACCTTGCCCTTTAATGTTCAAAATCACAATGACCCGGAATTCTAAAAAATTGAATTTGGCGGATGGGTCTCAAATCCCCACAATGGCAATGATATAATGATACCCTTTCCAACGCCTCGAGACACACTGTATTTGGACAGGCTGGACTGAACCATAACAAATAGTTCGGGAATATTAGACACAGCAACATCTTTGGAAGGTAATTTTACATTAATTGATACATTTTACTGTAATTTCTGAATCCTATTTTATTAGTGGTTGTCTCTCGGATGCAATTGCTCTTCACGGATCCATGAAAAAATTTGTCGAAATAAAAAATTACTAACGTTTCGGCTACCTTTTCGACGTTTTCAAAAAGTAAATTTTTGATACAAACTGGTTTATAATAAGTAAAAGACATTTAAATATATTTTATTTATTTTTTTAAGGAAAGTTAAAAAATATGTTTTACCTTTAACACAGGCCATAAGAAAAGTAGAATTCAAAATCAAGATTTTCTCTTTTTTAAAAAATGTATTATACCAGAAATTGCTTTTAAGATGATTTTTCATATCTGTATAGATTTCATATACCTGCATTTATCAGTTTCCGAGATATTTCGATTTTTCTGCAAATTCTAAATATATACCTACTTCATATTTGTGTACTAAAATTTATCTATTTTGAGAAAGTACTGTCGAATTTTATTATTATTTAGCGAACCACTAAGTTATAAGGCAGGAATAGTATTTGATGGATTCAAAACCCTGAATTATTATAATAATTATAATTATAATAATAGTTATAAGTTAAGTATTCTGAGGAAACAATTTTATAGACGTGATTAATAATTATCAAGCGGATTTATCAGGTAGGCTTTGAAATACTGGCAGTTTCCACAATCTGCTCAATAGTTTCGTACTATGTAAAAACTGAGCTTTAAAAATGAATTGCTTTAAAAATGAAACAAATCTTTTGAAAAATTGCCTACTTGCCTCTAGAATTTATCAACTACCAACAACGATATCCAGAATGGAGGCACTCCAAAACTGATGCATTTGAAACATTGAAGAATCATTTTGTTCGGGCTGAGTCATTTACTATTTCATAGCCTACCTGATAGATCTGCTCGATAATTATGTATCACGTCTATAAAATTATTTCCTCGGCATACTTGACTTATACTATTTTGATCGTTTAGGGTTTTGACTTAACCAAATACTGTTATTTTGCAGATAAATCGAAATATCTCAGAAACTGGTATATGAAATGCTATACAAATACGAAAGAGCATATTAAAAGCATTCATTGCTATAATAAAATATGGGGGGTTACATCTAAAAAAAGAGAAAATCTAGTTTTTGCATTCTACCTCACCCTGTATATGAATATGTATTGGCGACTTTTTTTACAGCCGTGTTAAAACTAGAGGATAATTTTATCTTTCCATGTAAAAGAAATAATTTTTGATTCGTTGATTTTCAATATACGTTTATTTGGCAGCGATTTGGACATAAAAATGGTTATAACTTTTGAAATACCCTGTATAATGTTACGATACCTTATATTTTAAGAACTTGAATTATTAGTAGAATCTAAATATGGAATAATACGTAGGCTGTCTCATTAAAAAAAATGATGTTTGCATCACCACGTAGTTATGGATCACCCTGTAAAAATCAAAATATTTTCTGAGCAAGGAGCATATCCTTGACTAAAACTGTTATATATTCCTTTTTTCGGTATCTTCGGCAGTAGTGGAGTTATTGACCGATCCGGTACTACAAACTCACCGTGTAGGCATTGGGGCACACATACACACACAAACTGTAATATTGACCGTCTTATTATGTAAAAATTCGCGACAGCAGTCGCTGAGCAGATGCCGAACAACAGCGACACGACAGCAACAGGACCGTCAAAATTGTAAGTTATAATGTTGTTATCCGTCACGGTGACGTCGTTGCATAATACGAAATTTACGATTGACAGCAGATATTGCGCGATTTTTGTCTGTCGCTTGTCGTCTGCACGATACGTGATAAGGCTGCGGATCTTTTCCTATGATGATTGGCCTATTAGAAGGATCAGCTCAACTAAAAATGACGAAAAGCGCGTGTGTGTCCGTGTATGCCGTTTTGCCCTATTCGTGTGTGTCGTAGCGTGATGAAGGAATCGTCCGTTCTTAAAAGCTCCGGCCGGCACAATGCCAATGTCACCGAAAAGGATGAATGCACGAAAGACGACACATATTTTATCCGTAACTGTGTCGAATGTGTGCCTTCGTATTCGCCCTCTTCGTCGTATCTCTTCCTTATCCTTTTTCATGCATACGTGCTTGTTGCGTATACCTTAGGCGGGGGTAGAGGGCTCGCTAAAGATTTAGAAGGGAATTGACAGTTATTAGATCGATACTACGTGGCCTATCAAAGTAAAGCCTCCACCTATGCTTGTCTCACATTTTGTGGGGTGGATTCGTTTGGTTGTTTGGAGAGACTGAAGTTGCTGCTTCTAATTACTATGTCCCCACGGGCCTTCGAAACGTTTTCAAAACGTTTTGAGTTTTGAAATATTTCGTGGAAACGTCAATTGGATACTTGTTCAGAACATATCCTGTTCAAGGTCGATTCGCAAATTTTTGTGATCGTATCGAGATCCAAATGTCGTGGAAACGCCAGCTGTCACTTTCAACAGTTCTGAAATGGAACATGCCTTCGAATCCTTTAATGTTGGAAGGAATATTCACACTGTGTTGTTGTCTAATACCACTATAGTTAGCTTGTTGAAGTTTATTCGAAATTCGATGCTGAAGATTTTATGATAGACAACAAAATAGGTTATAAAACTAGGAAATGACATTTTTCAAGAGTGTCAGTTGAAAACGCTTTTGATGCGTTTTGAAAATCGTTTTGAATCCTAACATGAAAACATCGCCAATCCAAAATCTCAAAACGTTTTGAAAATAGTTTTGGAAGTCCGTGGAAACGTACTATATATTATGAAGGTATTTGATCAGTCCAAGTATGGGTCGTATTCGTAGTCGATACTTAAAAGTCCCTTAATACTTGAGGGTAGGGTTTTGTGTTACGACAGCTACATGAGGATTCCTTACGTAAGGCTCCCTTGAGTAATACTCAAGTAACGAAATGTCATCACGACATGTCAACATGACATCGTCGCAGTCAAGGTGATTTTGTGAGTTAATTTTAAAGTAGAGTGTTGTCAGCTTCTTCCACATCTGGGAAAATGTTCAGCACAAAACACGAAATGCTGGCACTAAACAAAAAGGTATAGCAGAAAACATCCAAATGCGTATTGACTTAGGCATAACAAATTGACTTATATTTGAAATATGACAACGTTGCCAAATGAATTCCGCCGTCTCATAGATGTTGTCTAGGAAACAGATACACAAAGAAAGCCACATTTCAGGGCCCCTTGTATTCCTTGAGTATTACTTAAGGGAGCCTTAAATATTACTCAAGAGGCGACTATGAATACGACCCTTAATTATTAATCTTCTGTACTATGGCTTATCAGGGAACCTTGCCAGTGGATAGCGGACTTTTTGTCTCCAGTTTGTCCCAAAAAATGAGTGGCCCAACATTATATGATAAGGTGAAATTTAGAACTTTTGTATACGAGCATTCAGGGTAGTAGAAATATCTCTGTAATTGAGAGAGTAGAAGGCTGTCAGCAATTTGTTCTCTGTTAAGAGATCTGGAGACCCCTTGGGTCTGAGTCATATAGGAGTGTATTCAAGACCTGGTAAAATACAAAATTATACTTAGTTTGACAAGGTGAACTCGAACGGGAGTCCGGTTCTCATGATCCATCAGGCACTGTCAAGGAGTTAAGTTTGTTCAAGCTGGTATGCGTCAAGTTCTCAGAATGTACGATTTCGTATCAACTCTCCAATAACTGCTGGGAAAAGGGTGAATAATATTGGTAGTGCCCTCTTGCTACAATGGCAGAAATTGAAATGTTCATACATCGCTATCGGACTGTTTGAAAGATACCTGTTTGTTTTCTAAACTTTACATTAAGTCATGTTTGCTTTTGCTTTTTTTACAATTATTTGTACAACTTGAAAATCCGTGCTAATTCAGAAAGACGTTGTAATCTAAAAGAGGGTGCGCTTTCACCATTTTTTAATATACTGATCGGTCAGAAAATAACCTTAGCAATTCCAGGTAATAACGAATTTGCAGTAATATGCGCAGTAATAAGAAATAGGTAAATTATTTTCCAATAATGATAACGAAGGTCCTTATTTACCGCGAATCAGAATCTCAATTTTTGCCGTCATTTTTGACATATTTAACATCAAATGCTGTATGGTAGTCAAGATTCTTGTGGAAGAAGAAAAATGAGTGACCGCTTCCAATAATGTTTTGAAAGATAAGATATTGAGGATATTTTGTCACACAGGTTATACCGAACACAACAATTAAAACGTCAAGTAACATAACCTGTTATTATTTTTATAGCCCAGCAGTAGTTAGCACTATCGTAAATAACGTTATCGAGGATTTTTCTATCTTTCGACGTTATTTTAAGTGGTTCAAAATTTCCCTAATGAGGATACGTATAACTACTATTCTTTCAAAAAATGTGTTTAAATGTAATGAACGGGTCAAAATGGTCATATACCCTTTAACCCGATACTTTGGATTGTCATGCGTGTCAACGGCGAACAGATGTGTCTTGACATATACCATTTTAAGCTTTGACGGAATACAGGCTTGTACTGAGTGCAAGTACTGCTAATGACGAGTAATTGACACTTTGTGACGTTTTTTTATATGCTTATTTTACATTTTCCTGGAAAATCCGACGTTTCTTTCTAAAAAGCATATCAATATGGCTGACCTGAAAGATGATGATTACGCTTTAAATGCGGTAAGAATGAAGATAAAAATATTACTCAAACGGTCTTAACTTGCAGGGTTGCCAATCCAGACCACTGCTAAATAATTATATCTGAGGTGCATTTCTTCCTTAGCTGATACCTAGCAAATAGACGTTAAGCCAGTCCAAAGTATCAGGTAACTCTCGATCTATTGTCAGTGAAAGTCTCATGGCGGCCATCAACCAGCCGAGTCGATTTTAGGTTAGGGCCGTTATAACACGTGCATTTCAGTATTTTGAATTTCTAATCTTTGAGAGATGTGATATAAATTCTTAAACCGTCGATAGTAGTGTAAAAAATTGAATTACATCCAATTTGCCAAATATTTAGGACACTTCCTAAATATCCGAACCAATTGGATGTAAAACTGCGCGGTAGCGAATGCGCAGCCATCCTATTTTTTGTTAAATACTTAGGATGGAAAATAGGACCGTGACAGACAGCCTTTAGATAGGTAACAGACAAGTTCGATTTGAATTCTGACTTCACAATCAAGTCAATGTAAAACCAACCCAGGCAAAATGGACGGTAACCATTTTGCAACAACCAGACTCCGTTCAGCAAAGAACTAGAATTAGACTGGTACTCACAGTTTTAACAAAAGCTAACTCGTCCCTCTATCAAAGATTCTTCACAGTGCTAAGATATGTATACTCTAGAACTAGATCACATCTCTGTGACCACTGCATTTATTAGCTTCCATTATTCCTCTCGATTTTTCGACACAGGATAAGCAAAACGTTTAGTTCTATTTTTGAAACAATTGTTAGAGCAAGAAACAATATTTCTTTTTGAAAACTTTTATTCAACTTGCAATGTATGTATTTATGTATGTATGTTTGTTCGGTTGAAATCTTGCTACACAATTTTGAAGCAGATATCCTCAACCGATCGGGATGAAATTTTGTAAACACGTTCCATCTGGATGACAATACACGATAAGCTGTGTGACGTCATTCAAAATCTTATATGGCAGACCATCCAATATGGCGGAATACTTATTTTTAGTGCATTTCTACAATATGGCTATCCAATGAAAGGGCTTGTTAAGAGTAAACCGAATAATAATAATAATAATATCCAAGATAGAATAGTTATGTTTTACATGGGTATCAAATGCAAGGACTTGTTGGGTAACTCAAAATATAAAGTGACGTCATTCTAAATACAATATGGCGGACCATCCAAGATGGCGAAATTGTTATTTTTAATTCATATCTACAATATGGGTATCAAATGAAAGGGCTTGTTGAGAGTAAATCGAAAAATAATGTCACGTTAATCGTGTTTCTTTTGTTCAAAAGGTGACTGGGTCTAGGGCGTTTTTCTTCTGTTCTTTTTTTTTTGTTAGTCAGTGCTTTTTAGTTGGCGAAATCTGCACTTGCTATTTATACCTAAAGCTAAGAATACCTCTTTTGCCCTGACTACCACTCCGATTTTATTTCTTTATTCCAACTTCCACCACCGTCTTATAATGCTACTGAGAAAGAAGAAGCAAGTAATGAATTCCTGGTAACGTTGCCTGCTCCCCCTTATCCCCCATCGAAGAAGGGGCGCGTGGTTGAATTGCGCTCGCGCCAATTTGGAGGCAACGCTCTGTCATTATGATGATGCGTTCTCTCTTCCTATGTTTGCACATTGTCTATCTTTCCTTGTCGCTCCTTTATTAGAGAGGCTCACTGCGCACTGCCATATCCTTTTAACCCTTCCTCTGCTTCTTCCAGAAACCCGTTTCCATAGATTCCACGTGAATGGCCGACAATAACGCAGGGAAGGCGACCAAAGGGGTTAACGTTTTAATGTAGCGGCAATTGTTATTCAAAATGAGGCTATACAGCAAGTCGTTCTGAATTTTTGAACATAATATGCGAACACTTCATAGATTATTCCTAGCTAAACTGTTTTTGCTTGTTTGGTATTCCTCAAATTGCGACAAAACCATAAAAATGTATAGATAATGTGTATCAGAATAACCCTTTAATAAAGTCCATATATTATCTCAAAAGGGGAGACACATATTGCTTCGACTACAAATTTACAGTGAAGAATCGTACAAGGAAGAGTCGGGCCAAATCAAGCGGCGGGCGGCTTTTTGAGGAGGAAAAGTCAGTCTAGTATACAGGCGGCTCACTTACCAAAAAAGGCTCCGGACCTGGGGTCTGCGGCCCAAAAACAAAGCTTTCCTCTCTCTTGGAGGATACACCATGGTATTCCAAGCACAAATATATGCGATTTCAACTTGTATCTCTTGTACTCACGAAACTCAGGGGCCTAGGAGGCGGATTACTATCTGCTCTGACAGTTAGGCAGCATTAAAGACATTAGGTGCTTCTAGATTTGCATCAGGGTCCGTTCTGCGATGTAGATGATGGATCAAATTTGTCTGATGACTTGGAGGACATTTCGGCGAGACATCAGGCGTACCTTATGTGGGTGCCGAATCATGATGTAGTTTTTGGTAATGAAATCGCGAACGCGCGCAAGACGGTGGTTGAGAAATAATTTCCTGGGTCCCGAGCTGGGGGGCTGGCAGCAGACACCATTAGAGAGAAGAAGAATCAACATCTTATGAAATGGAGAGGAATCTCTGCATATCTCAATCAAGCTAGAGAACTTACTATGGGGCCTCTGGCCAAGGTGGGGCGGTTCTGTCTCTTACTGGACAGAAGCCGGCTATGGTTACTTGTGGGCCTGCTATCTGGCCATAACATTATCAGACGTCAGTTGTATGTGATGAGGGTAGCAAGTGACCCAAAATGTGCACGCTGTGGCGAAGAGGAGTCCTCGGTACGCATTCTATGTCGCTGTGACGTCCTTGGGTATCGCAAGCAGTGTCCACCTTTGCGATGAGGTCTGGACTTGGGAACTAGATTAAAGAGAGGTGTAGAAAGGTAGGCTTGTAGGCCTACCCAGTGGTGGCTTTGTCACCTGAAAGCCTCGCTCTTTCTTCCACTCACCTCAAAAAGTAATTATTGAGCTTCTGTTAAAGCAGATGATTGTGCAAACAATTTTTATTTAATACAATACATGCTACCCATTGTGTCCTATATAAGTATCAAACAGCTGTAATGACTTTATCATCAGTAGATTCACCATATTCAGGTCTATGTACTGACGGAATGCTGATATCTAGTCTTTGAAGTAATCGGTAGAAACCTGTTCCCAATGACCGATTTCATGAGGTTATTTCCATTGTAGGGAATAATTTCCATCTCCAGCAACATCCCATTATGATCAAAGATGAGTTCCATTCCACGTTCAGAAGACCCGTCTAACTACCCTAACAGCCATATCACCCCATCAGAGGATATGAAGGGTCACCAGTGTCAGAAACTTGGGCTTCTGCGGTTCAGTACCAACAGTAATCATCACAACGTGCCAAAGGCCTATCCTCGTCCTCCTAGAAGGAGCCCCTTCAAAAGCTATTCTTTTAGAAAATCTGTAGGAAAGGTAGAATGCCCTTATAATATATACAGGGTGTCCCAAAAGTCAACGTCAAGCCGCAACGGGGTGACAGGATTGGTTGCAACTATCATGAGAAAAATCAGAAAAAAATCTATCCCATGCAGTTTGAAAATTATGGGCATTTAAAAAAACCTAGGAATCTGGTCAAATTTAAAAGTGGCGTCACTATCTGTCTCTTATCGCTTTGCCGTAAAATTAAGTCTTCCAAAAACTTGTGCGAATAAAGAACATCTGATCTGAGTGAAATGGGTTAGCAAAAATCGGGTTACTTGAGGTTTTTATTTTTTTACTCGTTTTTTTTTAGTATGAAACTAACAAATATTGTACAACTTTACAATCCTGGTTAAATGTGCCAACTTTTAATGGAACTTGCCAAGACACTTTAGTGCATTTTTTTAAAGGAGGGTCTTTCAAGGTTGACAAACTTTAAAAATTTTAAATTCATAGTTTAGCTAATAGTCTTCATTCTAGAAAACTTGGGGCAATTGTGTCATCATTTTTGACTGGGCTTCTAGAAATGTTATTTAGGGTTACGGTTCCAATGTTTAAATAAAATAATAAAAATTAACCACAATAACAGAAAAATTGTTATAATTTGACCAAATCTCTAGGTTTTTTTTTAAATGCCCATAATTTTCAAACTGCATGGGATAGATGTTTTTTCTGATTTTTCTTATGATAGTTACAACCAATCCTGTCACCCCGTTGCGGCTTGATATTGACTCTTGGGACACCCCGTATAAGCATTTACCTCTGTGAAGTTTCTTGGGAAAAATGTTCCATGAGTCCTCAAAGATAGTTTGAATAAAATGACTTACGTACCATCCAAATTATAATCGCAAAGCTTTCATCCTTAGACATGCAAATTTTAAAAACCATGCGAGGTGCTGATCAGGCTGCTTTCAGAGTATATCTCCTTTTACCGATTCATAAAAACTTAATTACAAGTCGGCCATATTCCGACAAAAAGATCCTAATATTTTCAATTTTTCGGTGAGTAACGATGAAAGTGGAAGTGTTGAATTTGAATATTTCGATTACATGATTACACAATTTCATGGAAACCGCGACGGCGTGTGGCTCGTTTTTGTTTGTTCGATCGAAAGTAAGAGTTGTTTGTGGTAGTCTTTTTCTGTCACCGCGCGTATATTCAAATTTTTGGCGCTTTCCCCGAAATTTGTGTATTTGATTCGGTACGGTTTTACCTGAAAAACACTCGAAAGGGAAAGTGCATTGATTTCGCGGGTGAATACGCAAATATTCTATAAATTACCGTGAGAGTAATATTGCAGAAGAAATCAAACAGCTTTTCAGAAATAAATAAATTCAAAAAAAAAATATATTGTTATTTTATGGCATTTTAAGAACATATTGCGAGCACCAGTAAAATACTGGCATAAACGTCGTGCTTGCGAGGTAGAATTCGGGATTGCTTTTATTTTCATGCTTTTATTCGCACGTGGATTGCTGAATTTAAATTCATACCAGAAAAAAAATGTCGGCGGTCGACGATGTGGTGATCACGGGTTTGAGTCTCGCCGGCCCATAGGCGTATACAAGAGAGGTAACAGGGGTAATTACCCCTCCCAAGATTTTCGAAAAAAAACTCGATTCAACTGAAATTGTCGCACCGAAAAAATTTTTTTTGCAGTAACTAAAATACAAAAGGGTTTGTTTTGCATTATTACAGTGATGCATATCTAATATATTCCCATTGTTACATAATCAGTTGAATGTCCTATACAACGTGGTAGCTTGTCACAAAAATTTACCTAACTCATTAATTACCTGTTTCGAAAATTGCACCGATTAGAAAAGTTAAAACACTAATTAAAGAAAATGGAGTACATGTTGTGGCTACTAGGGTACCTGGCTGTTGAGTGTTCATGATCCTTTAATTTTGTGCTGTGCCAATAAAATGTTCACGGATATGTAAAATTAAAATTGATTAGTGCACCAACAGATGTTTTATTTCAACTCCCTAAAATACCTGATACTCCACTGTTTCACTTGCTGTTTATATCTTCTTATTTATTTTAATACTATTAACATTTTCCTTTTCTCTTGCATCAACGTCCTTCACGAAGGTATTACAAAAATGGTGAAAGCACACACAACTTCATGCCCCGCTGCCCCCCCCCCCCCAGACTGAGGCCCGGATACACCCCTGCGCCGGCCGCCACATTTTTCCGACATTTTCTGGTACGAATTTGAATTGAGAATTGATGATATCATAAATACATATATGCAGTTAACCGTATCATTAGACGGTACATAGCACTTCATAGGTCTTCCTGCATAAATGCGGTATCCATATTTTATTAAAACCTTGTGGTACCTTTGATTTTATACGCAATCTTGTTTTTTGCGTGAAATTTGTTCGACACAAAAAAGGATAAAAAACAAAACTAAGTGGATTTTAAATGGTATATGATACATACTTTTGAAAATCATTTTTTTGTTGCGAAAATATTATGCTTCAAAAATATCCTTATTTTATTTAACTTATGCTCATGAAATTGGGAAAAAATTGGTTTGTGTATGAAATAAAGGCACTACAGGATTTTAAATAAAATAATATTCTCATCTATGTAGGAAAAGCTGTGGAGTGCTACCTATTTGAAAAAACTTGGGGTGAGTTTTAGGGGTTGAAGTACAAAAAGATATGTCGAAAGCATGGTAGGATAGGCCATTAAGTACCCTTGCAAAGCCCACTTACTTTTGTTATTGTTTCTCTTACGGAAACATTACGCCTCAAACAAATCCTCATTTTATTTACCTACCTTAATTTAATTTACTTAATTTGTATAGGAAAAACTATTGGGTGCTATTTGAAAAAAAACTTGGCGGTGAGTTATAAGGGTTGAAATACAAAAAAAGTGTCATATATGCTTTTTGTTTCGAGAATATCACGTGTCAAGAAAATTCAGGGACACCCTGTATATGGTTCCCGAAGGGTTTCCCCAAAAAATCGATGACGTTTATAATTATAGAAGTATAATTAATACAAAAATCTTAACTCAAATTACCTCAAAATACGTTTTTTAAGTTAACTCTAGGAGACCCATAATTATGAAGTCTACCGAGCTTGTGTTTGTCGAAGCTTGCCAGAGCTACCGAAAACTTTTATGCGTATATATATTATGATGACGTACATGTAGTCTTAAGCTAAGCGATGTGGCTGTACACATAAGCAAACGTCACACTGAGGAGGTATTAAAGGCAATTACAGTTGTGTTTTTTTGTTGTTGTATGGTTATGTGATATAGAGAATACTAAGGGCCGGTTTCACCAGTCCCTGATAAGTGTCAGATAACCTATCTGCCAGATAGGTCCATATTATTTATATAGCGTTGAAACCGGCCCTAAGTGTCATAAAAGCCTTGCCAACCTCACATAACTCTAGCCGATTTTATACGACAAGAAAAGAAAATGATTGGAGATCTTTAAAAAAACCTTAAATGATTACTTATTTTGTTATTCAATAATTTTCGCAAACACTTCATAGATCGACTTTCCAAATTTATAAAACTGTGTCGTTCTTGCCTAGGTAGTAAACTGGTGGGAAAAATCAAGGTGTCATCATGATAAAATTTTCTTCAATTTAATAGGTATATCACGTACGTGAAAAGGTATCAAAACTATATAAACAAATATATTCGTATTTAGCTACTACAGCATAAAATGCTTACATTTTAATAAATAGAAAGCGTCAGATCAATCCACTTAAGTGTCAATAACAATCATTATGTCTTATGTGAAACTTTTTTTTCAAAACCAAATTATTTAGCAGTTGTTCGTTAACTGATAGTAATGCGGGTTCCATCATAAAATAATTCTAATACAATTAATTTTTCAATATGTTATGTTAAATATTATATGTATTAATAAATTAGGCTGCTAATGTGCATGTCATTCTTTGAATATTTAAAATACTAGATACTAGAAGTGCAGTGACAATAACAAATTACCATTACATTCTCTTTTACTTGCAAAAACTAACATGACGTTATCTGTATGAGAGTCATTCCAACTGATAGCTATACCAAAGGTTGATGAATCATGAAATACATTTCATACAGACCATATTTCTAATACATATTCCGCCACAGGATCATGACCAAAGTTTGAAAATGTTTAGTAAAACAATCTTGGGATACGGTCAATTATTATATTTCTAAAATATAATTTTTTACGACGTTTCGACGCTTCTATTAGGCGTCATCTTCAGGTATTAAAACTAAAATAAAATATCAAAAATGTCAAACAGATACAAGATGACTAACATTCACAATAATTTTTTTTAAACAAAATTACAATTTAAAACAAATAATTAAAATGCAACAGAAAACTTACATTATACCACAACAGTCATAATATGTATTATGCCGGGTGGTGTTGGCAATTTGGTTTTCAGTGAGAGACTGGCGTGGTGGAACAAAAATATCCAGCTGATAAAATATCCGTTAAAAAATATATACAAGTACAAAACATAAGAAAATAATTAAATATCGAGGAAGATAAATATTGATAAGATGGAAGAAAGTATAGGCTATGTTCCATTTATTAAATTTGCATATATGCATGAAAGATTGCTTGTATCTGTCCTAAAATTCATGCTGTTAGAACTTCTTTTTTTTATATGTATCATCTCTAAGATGTTTCTTTTATACCAATCTTTCTCTTTGCATAAAGTTCTAACGTTGTTAATCGATGGTATGTTTATTTTCTATAGCATGTTTGCTTAGGGCGGTAGAATTCAGGTTCTTATTTTTAATATCATACTTATGATTATATATGCGTTTATTTAAATATTGTTTAGTTTGTCCTATGTATAAGTTGGGGCAATCTTTACAAGGTATTTCATAAACCAAGTTGCTATGCATGTCCTTTTCTAATGCAGGTTTCAGGCTTGAAAATACTGTACGGGTTGTTGTCGTGGCAGTATGGGCAACATTTACATTAAATTTATTGAAAACTTTATTAATGAAATATAAAAATTTTATTAATGACATATAAAACCAGTGTAATAAATAGTCTCACCGATCGAGCCATTTTGCTTTCTGACGTCAAAAACAGACCTGACAATCTCAAAAAGGTAAGGAATATCCTGTCCCAAAACAACTACCCCCAGCACTTCACAAACACCACTATCAAGAAGAGAGTTCATCAACTTTATAACCGCCGGCAACGTTCAAATAATGATAATAATAAAAAGAAATATTTTTCAATGCCTTATACACCTGGACTCTCCGAAAACATTAATAAAATTTTCAATAAATTTAACGTAAATGTTGCCCATACTGCCACGACAACAACTCGTACAGTATTTTCAAGCCTGAAACCTGCACATGCATAGCAACTTGGGTTATGAAATACCTTGTAAAGATTGCCCCAACTTATACATAGGACAAACTAAACAATATTTAAATAAACGCATATATAATCATAAGTATGATATTAAAAATAAGAACATGAATTCTACCGCCCTAAGCAAACATGCTATAGAAAATAAACATACCATCGATTTTAACAACGTTAGAACTTTATGCAAAGGGAAAGATTGGTATAAAAGAAACATCTTAGAGATGATACATATAAAAAAAAGAAGTTCTAACAGCATGAATTTTAGGACAGATACAAGCAATCTTTCATACATATATGCAAATTTAATAAATGGAACATAGCCTATACTTTCTTCCATCTTATCAATATTTACCTTCCTCGATATTTAATTATTTTCTTATGTTTTGTACTTGTATATATTTTTTAACGGATATTTTATCAGCTGGATATTTTTGTTCCACCACGCTAGTCTCTCACTGAAAACCAAATTGCCAACACCACCCGGCATAATACATATTATGACTGTTGTGGTATAATGTAAGTTTTCTGTTGCATTTTAATTATTTGTTTTAAATTGTAATTTTGTTTAAAAAAAAATTATTGTGAATGTTAGTCATCTTGTATCTGTTTCACATTTTTGATATTTTATTTTAGTTTTAATACCTGAAGGTGACGCCTAATAGAAGAGTCGAAACGTCGTAAAAAATTATATTTTAGAAATATAATAATTGACCGTATCCCAAGATTGTTTTACTAAATATTTGGTACCGACGGTCAGGATTCAAAAAGTAAAAAAGTTTGAAAATGTATGTACAACGAAAATTTGACTGTATGACAGTCATTATAAATCCATCAAATATCAATTACGAATTGCATTTTCTCACCTCTTTTCACCGAGTTTTCTTGCAATAGCGGCATGTCTTAAAGTATCTTGGACACTGGTCAGCAAGCACTAAGTCCTGCCATCACGATAACTTTCTCGGCACAACGTCCAATCAAAGTTCCATGGATACTAAACAAAAACCGTATTTGAACTTCAAAAAATCAAGTAGTCCTTTCCCGCGCGAGTGTTCGTAAAGCTTTGGTCGTCGACCAATAGAAATCGAGACGGATATGACGTGCTCGGCGTCGAGCTTTGCACTGACGGCGCTCGGCGTCTTGACGAAGGGGATGACCTAACCTAACGTGATCGAGCCCCCACCACCCTCGCCGCAGCGGTGGGGGGAAGCAAGCAACCCCTTGATTGGCGGTAGGCAGGGGGTGGCACACGCGAGACTCGGCCGAGGGCAATTAGCTGGAGTTATTGTAGCGCGGCTGCTGTTGCTGCTACTGGCGAGGCTTGACGTTAGATCCAGCCGTTTACGCAACTTTGGACGCTTGTATCATCAATACAAAAGTAAAACAGTAAACGTTTATTATTTTATTCCCACACCATACGCGAGGGAAGTTGTGTTATTTTAGAAACATATATTCTGAGATTATATATTTTATGGGTCTCATAACAAATAACACTAGATGTCCAAGTGACATCCAAAATTAGTCCATAACGTCCTAGTAGCCTAGAACTAGAAATGGATATTCACTGAACAGTCATTTTTTGACGGCTTATGGATCATCCGTTTTGGACATAATCCATGTGTATACGTCAAATGTCCAAGATTGGCACCGTTTTATATTTATAAAATGGTTATTTGCATTATTCTCTCTTGCCAAGAAATAAACTGAATAAAAATTCGAAATTAAATTTAAAAAAATTCATAAACTATATTATCTTAAATTATCAATTTCAAAACAGATAGAAAATTAAGCTTATCAGCTTTAAATATATTTGGAAAGTATATGCACAACTCTAATTTCAATATCATATGCTTCATTGTCCTCTGACAAACTTTTCCTCCTTTTACTTATGCCGTCTTAAAAGAGAATGTCGAGAGGCTCACAATCCAGTAACGATCTGTATTTATCCTTCTTTAAGAACATGAAAACAAAAAGGATGAAAGACATCTGTGGTAAGTGTCAATTGTCAATTATCGCCTACGATTTTCGCTTTTATTTTAATATTTGTGTTAATCGTCAGCATAAGATCTTAACCAGAATATCGTTATTTCATGGTATCCGTTGCCTGGCGCAAGTATTAATATATATTATTGTTCTGACCACTTCTTTGTAAAGTTGTCTTCTTGTCTCCATTTAATGAAGTTTGGCAACAATTTCGGTATACTTACTTCAATCTTGAGTATAGTGTGGTGTAGTGTTCATACCAGTTCTAACGCGTATGCTTTTTAACCATGAATATTGTCTGCGAGCAAGGCCATGCTTTCCTTGGATTTTTCCTTCTGTTATTCATTTCAGTATATTATATACTTGTTTCTTCGTTTTGTTATTGTAACTCTCTTTCCCTTCTCATACGTCTAAGCACTTCATCGTTAGATGTACATGTTGAATCCATGATTTTTTTAATAGTGTATGGACGGTCTACATTTCAAAAGCCTCGAGTGTGTAAAGTTGTAAAAGGGGACATTCCGGAATAAGTGGCTACCTCCTATGCTACGATGACTAGTAATTGTGACTCTGACTACTTTTAAGTTTGCTGGCAAATTACTACATTAGAGCTAATTTAATGAGTAGTAAGCTTTTCGTAACAAGAAAGGTTTAAGGTTTTTACGGAAACGTTTCAATCAAACTGTTTTTAGTTTTCAATGACTGAGGAAGACTATTATACATCTTTGTAATTTGACTGAATCTCTCATAAGTTATATGTGATGGTTTAGGTGTTATTAATCTAAAATATTTTTGGTCTGGTATTGTAAACCTACATTCATTCTTTCAAATTTAGTTTTTTTGTAAAAATAGAAGTCTACTTTTGTGAGGTATCTAACTATTCATGTAATGAATGTACCTACTTGTACGATAATAGGCTTAAATGTTTTGTTGTTCATAACAACCCATTTAACAAATGTCCTTACAGTATCTAAAATGCTGAATATTACTGAACTAATCATGGATTGTCCAAAATGGATGTCCGTTGGATATCATTTGTAGCACTTTTATGGGATATCTCGGTTATTTTTGAAGATAGAGAGTTGCGGTTTTTGAGAAACTAAACATGTCGTCAACAAAATTATCATGGCCCTCTTGGTTTTTGAGATACAGGGTAAAATCGAAAACTATCGATTTTGGGAGCACCCTCGTAACTCAGTAACTTTTATCTTATTGAAAAATTTAAAAGAATCTTATAGATTTTTTTCTGTAGAATTCAGTGGTGTAGGTAGTTTGATTTTTTATTACTCTAACCATTTTTCAGTTATAAAGCAAATATATATTTTCTTAGTGGAATACCCTGTATATTATTTTTGAAGTCAGTCGGAAATAACTTAAGCTTTTCAAAAATATATAATACTATTAAGTTATTTTGAAAATTACGCTTAAAATTTGATTTTTTCATTTTTTACGTTATTTGTTGCAGTAGGCCACGACTAATCTATTAAAAACGATATCCAAGTAAACAATTATTAGGATACAAGATACCTACTCAATACTTTTAAACTCAATTATTTAATTATATTTTATACGCTATTAACTACTATTTGTAATAATGTTCAATAAATATTACTTATTGCAGTCCATTATTACATTATTTAAGACTAAACAACATTATATCTGAAGAATATCAACACAATAATAAATTTGAATTTGAATCAATATAAAAACTAAAAACATCGAGGAGGTTTTAGAGATGTTGGTTCAAGTTGGAGACTATTTTCTCGAATGCAAATTTATGGCACAACTTATTCTTTCAATGGCATTTAAAAGAATTGTTGGTCTCCTTCGTGTTATGGCGTTTAAATATTCCCAAACTTGGATCCTGTGCAAATGTTGAAGTATCTTAACTTGTATGGATGGTAATTGTACCTGTTTTTTTAGAATTCTTTCTGAAGTTGATTTTGGTACCCCTACAGCTTCTTCTATGTGCTTACAAGATGATGAAGGCGTTGCTTCTATGTAACCTAATACGTTTGTTTCCCTTTGCTCCCTATTCTCCTTGAAATAGGTTTTAGGACATGATTGAATAAAGGATCCGTAGCTAACTATATTTATTTTTAGACCAGTAAATATATCTGGAAACGGTTGCTGTTTCTCTAGGTATCTAAGCTGCCATTATTATAGAAAATTGACAATAATTAAAATAAAAACACAGAAAGAACAAATCTTTGTTTTTAATAGATGAGTTATGGCCCACTATCTACTCAATATTATAATAACACAATCATCGGTTCAGTGAGACATTATTATTTAAAAAAAATTATTTTAATTCTGTTTTTTCGAATTTGAGTAGTACGTCTCTTTTGTAGAGTAATAACTGCTTAGATGCCTATTATTCATAATTGATTAACTATGGCCTACTGCTACAAATAAAGTAAAAAATGAAAAAGTCAAACTTTGAGAGCAATTTTCAAAATGACTTAGTACTAATATATATTTTTGAAAAGCTTGAATTATTTCCGATTGACTTCAAAAATAATATACAGGATGTTCCATTTAAAAAAATATATGTTTGCTTCATAACTGAAAAACAGTTAAAATTAAGCTACACTACTAGATTCTACACAAAAAATTCTATAAAACTCTTTTTTAAACTTTTCAATAAGATAAAAGATAACCGAGATACGAGGGCGGTCCCAAAATCGATAGTTTTCGATTTCACCCTGTATCTCAAAAACCAAGAGGGCCATGATAATTTTGTTAACGGCATCTTTATTTTCACAGAAAAGTAGCACACTGTCGCGCAAACCGCAACTCTCTATCTTCAAAAATAACCGAAAGTGCCCAAAATGGGACACCCTGTCCATGGGACACCCCTTTCTCCAAAAGCGGACTTCCATTGTACTTCCAATTCCAATGGCTCAATATGTGCTATCTGGAATGACGTCTAAATTTAAAAAATGTATGTCACTTATTTTAGTCTTTAATCTCAGTAGCCGCTTAATCTATTTTGATGAAATTTGGTGTGTGACTTCTCCAAACTTTTAGCCATTTTATGGGATTCTAGCGGTGTGTTATCTATATAAACCATCATCAGCTGACCTGGGCTTTCTAATAAAGTCGAAGGGAACTATCAAAACAGTTTCCTAGATCCTTATTGCAGACATCGTTGCTCGTATAACAGCCACGAAGAGAAAATGTAATTGACGTTACATTAAAGCTCCACACTACTTATAAACAGCTGTATAATTATTTATTTAAAGGGCAGCGTGCCGAAAGATTAAAATCACGAGAGTAAGACTATGGCGAAAATCAATTTTCAGACCCTCATCTTAAGTGTTTGATTAGAGAGTAGTTTTAGAAAAGTGATAACTCTTCGTGCTTCGTGTCGTCGGTACCTGCAAATTACACCCTTTTTGTTCATGCCTTATAATAATTATGTTTACGTTTTCACTAATAACATACCTTTCTGTCGGGGTTTTTAATCTTGTTAGGTAGAATGACCCCCATTTGCTCGCTTTGGGAATTACGGGTACTACCTGTGAAGATTACCGAATCTGCAATAATACTAACTTCCTAGAAATTAACTTAATGCAAAACTGGGTTTATTAGTTTTTTAATACCCCGGTTTATGGGGGATCATTTAAATAAAGCCGTCGTAAAAAGAGGTGGTTTATGGTCAAGTTTTGGGAATTCGGAAGTCTGACTTACAATAAAAAATCAAAAAGTCAAAAATAATAGGGCCTATAGCTAAAAAAAGGTGCTGTGCGGTATGAGAAAGATTATGTTTTTTGGCTTTGAATTGTGGTGTGCGGCCATAAATTTAAAAAAACCTGAACAGGAATTATGGAGGTGAATATGAATTTGGTGATATGAAAGCAGTGAATCAACAGAAACAACTGAGGCGTTTCTCGGAAAAACCTCAAAGTCAATTTTTGCCAAAATTTAGATAATGGCATCATCGCATTTCTACCATCCATATACATGAATAGAAGTGATTATTTTTCGAGAGTTTGAGCTTATTTCGGTGTACGTTGTACCAATTTAGAAGCACCTAAGTTTAAGAATCTTTATCAGAAGTATATCTGAAGGCTCAACATACCGTTTCTACATAGGGCTACTGGTAATATGTCAGGGAATCTAGGGGTCATCAGCTAGTTAACTATGGGGCAACGTTCCACCATTTTCTGCGATATATGCATTTTTAAACTCTCGTATCTACAACTTTGAAGACTATTCTATAAAAAACAAACACTTTAATTATGCCCATTCGACTAATACGATAACCAAAGTATGGGAGTTTTATACACAAACTCCTTTCGATTGATTAAAAGCTACCACCTCAGTACTGCACAATTGACCATCAGGCATGTTGAACAATAAACGATAACATAACTTTCTCCATCTTTGCAAAAAAAACCGTCTCGAATCTGAATCCTTTTCGTAACAAAAGAAGAATACGCGCGGTTTATATCTTAGAAAACAAAAGCATCGTTCCAGAAATCTCGCTGTCTGGTTAAGCGGACTTCAAAGGGGAATTCTTCTTTGTGAAGTTTCCTTTGAGGTCCATATGTTATGACAATATCTCGTTAGGAGGGACGTGTGTGAGGATAATAGGCATACATATTCTGCATTGGAATAAGTGCCTGTATAAGAACGAAGTATCTCTATCGTGTACATATTAGCAGGGAAAGAATCACGGATAAGCAATGTTGCGATTGCATTCATTCATCTATAACTAACCACAGGTATTGCAATTTTTTAAAAGGTCAACATTCAATGCAATTTTTTATACAACGTTGGCTGGACAAGCAGTGTGACGATACAGGACTCTGGGTCAGTCCTTGGAAAGCTGAGTTCATCGTGTTTACTCAAAGAAGGACTCCAGAGATTGGGAAGAATGCGATACATTTTGAACTTCCTGATGGCAAATTTGATGTGTGACCTCGGGGTTAAAATTTGTGTTTGTATTTGGTACGACAGAATTTGAAGAGAATCACTGTACTCAGTAAACTGGTCTTTTTATGATCAGCCTATCGCAAAGGATAAAAGCCTATGGTGCTGTAGAAGCGCTGCGAGAGACTAAGTGTCGGTGCACATTAGATTTAAAGGTTCTAGCCGTCGGGAAAGAAATTACCCGACAGCTCATTCCACAACGTCGAAGTTCTCTAAAAGAAGGAATGCTGGAGGAGACTGATTCAGGGAGTAGGGACTTCGACCTGGTAAGGATGAGCTCGCAGAGCATCTCTAGTGTTCCTCGTTCGGACGGCCTTTGGTGTTATTGCCTAGGAGAGCTCACTTAACATCTTCCGTGATAGAATCTGTAAAACAGGGACAGGTCAGCCACCCTTCTTCGATGTTCCAGGCTGAGGGGTACTTTGTGAGGTTAGGCGTATCAATTAATCCAATTTCTCTCTTCTGGATAGTGTTCAGAAGCTTTAGAGGGTGCTCAGGAGCACATCTTCACACATGGGAGCAACATTCCAACAATGGTCGGATCTGTGCCTTGTAGAGCAGCAGTAGTTGCTCTAGTGTATACAGCTGTTATACACAATTCTTTAAACTAATTCAAACGGTCAGTATTTTTAATTTCAAATTAATCGAATTTGTCACTTATGAGTAACCAGGGACATCACCCGGTGACGGAACATGAGCCGTTAGGCCATTTGGCATCGCCTATTTCCAGTTTACCGGAAATATTCTGAAGTTGGGAGGGTTGCACCGCGGGCGAAGCGTAAGTGACTGCACTTCTCCCCCTGTGGCTGATTGCAAAGCCAATAGTACACCTTCATCTCTGAGCGGTCCTTACGCCGGACGTAATAACTTTGATCAGGAGACCTGGTAGATTTGACAAAGGTCAGAGGTTGCATATTTGCCTGGCTTCGCTGCCACATACTACTACTATTCAAAGAAGAAAAGTAGATGGTTTTCAGATACCCACGATGGCCCTTGTACTACTAATCTTAAGTCAACGGGTCAAATACCTGAGGAACCAGATGGATATAAGTGTATTTACCATGTTTATAAAACTGCCCTGCAGCAGCCAATTTATGTAGCTCAAGCCAAAGGTGCCAAACTTGCCCTATGTATCATACGTGTGGGACGTGGGTGCGCAAGCTGGCTAAGATTCAGAGGGGTAGCAGCGATAGGGATAACAGGAGTCATGAGAGCAAATTACTACGACTCTGGAGGATTCTTGAGCTTATCCTCTTTGTACGTCTGAATGGTACGAGACCCGGTAGTTGTCCACACTAGAATAGAGCGATTCGCGATATCCTCATTGAAAGGTGAAAGGCGACGAAATACTTTGATCCTCATACATCCTTACAATCATCCCTGACAGAGATGACTGTTGGATGAAGGACGAGATTAAGTCCCGCTTAGTAAGAATCAACGACAGTATCGGGATAGTGCTTGATAGTCCTTCCTGGAGAGTATTCTGCTCTAGAGATCTGAATATTAAACTTAAGGTCAGATTGGCCAGATGTTACGTTTTCTCGATGAGACCAAGTTGTGGACAACAAACAAAGTTGATCTGAGAAGACTTGAGGCTTGAGATGGCCACAAATGTTGAAATCTTAAGTCGCATTAATAAAAAAACAGAAATAGTAGAAACTGTCAAAATGGGGAAACTGTCTTACCTGGGTCACGCTATGCGTGGAGAAAGATTTCTGCAACTGATAATGCAAGGGAAAATACAAAGAAAAAAAAGTGCGGGGAGAAGACGCACTTCGTGGCTGAAGAACTTGCGAGAATAGTATCACTGTACATCTATAGAATTATTTTGAGCCACCGCACCTAAAGCAAGAATCGCCATGATGATAGCCAACCTTCTTAGAGCAGACGGCACTTAAAGAAGGAGAATAAGTGCTTCCTGGAAGATATAAATAAACGCAGAGAAGCTGTGCACGTGAGGCCTGCACGATTGTCTTCCAGGGCTATCGGTGATGCCAGTAGTGGTGCACAGGACAGCAACTCAGAAAGGGGTAGCAGCTTCGAGAGCTAGATCGCACTACAAATATATGACCCTATTGTGGGTCCTTCGACACATTGGTGTGCCAAGAAGACGATTTAGCTAGTTAGAATAGGCGCCAAAAGCTCCTGTACCGGTAATGCACCCGTTTTAGTTAAAATGGGCGCCAAGTAAATATTTTCCTGGATGAGTAGGTATAGAATGAACTAGTGAAAACGTGATTATAGAGAAATGACTCCAGAGAAGCAAAAAAGTGTATCAAGAGCCCGGACAAGTTCTGTGCAGGCAAACAAAAGCAAAGAATCGCTTATCCTTTTGTTGTTGAATCGCTGCTTTCATATCAGCCTGATACCGTACTTTAACCAGGTCCACTCGATGAGATCCGAAAGATCGAAAGAACGCTATCGTAGTCTAGGAACATCGTTCCTGATGCGATCCAGGACATGTTCCATACAAAGATTGTGATATGTTCAAGCTCACTTTGAGTAAGGTAGAAATCATTTTTTCTTCATGTTTCTCCAGGGAGAGCACTCGAGCCAATACTGTAATTCAATGCCAGTAGGAGTATTTGACCTCGCAGTAATTATTTCGTTTGGTTCACTACTTTCATATCAGCCTTGTTATGGATGGCCTCCTTGCGAGACTTAGCTCGGCCGCCTTCTACACGCAGGCCTACGCAGACGACGGCCTGGTGTTATTCTGTGGTAGATTCCTGGGCGTCGTCTGCGATGGAATGCAGATGGCGTGCAACATTTTGGACAGGTGGTGTGGCGAATCAGGACTCTCAATCAACCCAGTGAAGACTGGGCTGGCCCTATTCACTCACAGGAAGAAAATAGATGATTTTAAAGCCCCCACTCTCTACGGCGTACCACTGACCCTAACACGGGAGGTCAAGTGCCTGGGGGTATTAATTTATAATAAACTGCCATGGGCACAGCATATCGACTATATGTATAAAAAGTCTATAGCTACCATGTGGCAGCTGCGTCGGGTAGTCGGCGGAACCTGGGGCCTCAAACCCAAGGTCCTAAACTGGCTATATACGGCAGTTGTCAGAAATAGGATCTTGTATGGCTTCTCGGTCGGGTGGCCGAGCGTAGAGAAAGTCTTTGTTATGCTCAAGCTCGCAAAGATTCAGAGGCTTGCAGCAATCAGCATAACAGTTGCCACGAGGACAACACCCACTGCTGCCCTGGAGGTACTCTTGAGCTTGCCGCCTCTGCACCTCTGGATAAAAAGAGAGGCGATGACGGCCTCCCTAAGAATGCGTGACGGGGGAACGTGGCCAGCACGCGAACCATAGTTGGGCACTCCAGAATAGAGCGATTCGCGGAGAGTAATATCCCGATATCGTATAAAAAGCCAGACATTTTAAATTTAGATAACAGAATATCACTAGTCATCCCGGAAAAAAAAGATTGGATGAGAGGGTTTCGCCCAATAGCCTGGTGTGCTTCACTGACGGATCGCTCTTAAAGGAGTCAGGAGTTAGGATCCGGGGGAGCGGGCTTCTGCCGGGAGTGTAAAGAAGTGCGGCGGAGCTTCGCGCTGGGAACCTGCACGACTATCTTCCAGGCGGAGGTGTATGCTATATTGATGGCGGCATACTCGACGGAAGTCGAACAGTGTTCTGAACAGAGCATATATGTATACGCTCTGACAGCCAAGCAGCTCTGAAAGCGGTGGCAGCTCCGAGGGCCAGATCAGCTCTATCCCAAGAATGTTCTGCCGCCCTTCAGAAATTAGCAAGCCATAAGAAGGTGACCCTGCTGTGAGACATATTGGTATACCGGGTAACGAGAGAGCGGACCGATTAGCTGAGATAGGGGCCAGCAGCCCCTGCATCGGCCTAGAACCTATGCTGGGAATTAGCAGACGCCAGGTCAATGTGGCCCTGGACAACTGGGCCTACAAGGAAATGGCGAAAGCCTGGTTAGAGAGAAACGACTGCAGGCAAGCCAAAAGATTCATAGCAGGCCCTGATAAGGGCCGAACGCTATGGCTTTTGAATAAAGGCAGAGATACGCACTCAACCTTCTGGTGGGGGCTCTCACTGGCCATTGCCGACTGAATAGACATTTGTGACTCATGGGAGTGGTAGGGATTCCCATTTGCTCCAGATGCTGGGAGGAGGACGAGACAGCGTTCCACTTCCAGGAAAGATGTGCAGTTTATCGCAACCTTAGGGTTCAGATATTCGGCACGACGGAGTTCGGGGAGGAGCCACTATATTCAGCGAAATGCTCGGACATACTGACTTTCGTCAGGAGGTCTGGTAGGGTGTAGAATTTTAGTGTTTTCAGTGATTGGTTCAGTGGAGTTGGCAAAAATGGCCAAAGGTGGTCTACTTGCCTGGCTTCGCCTCCCCATCACTACTACCACTACTTCATATCAGCCTGATACCGCGCTTTACCCAGGTCCACCTGAGAAGATCCTAAAGATCGAAACAGCGTTGTTGTGGACTAGGGACATCGTGCCTGATGCGATTCAGGACATGTTCCAAACAAGGATTTTGATATCCTTGAGCTCACTTTGTGTAAAGTGGAAATCATTTTCTTCTAATTTGTGATTGCCCAGGTGTATTTGCAACGCAATAATACATTATGGAGGATCGCTGGCTTTCGTTGGCTAGTTACGGGAACCATTTGGCAGGATGTATAAAGAGACCAATGTGTCTTAGTGTTGTGATCCTGACACAAAATACAACGCACATCTAGAATTAATAAGGTGTAGGTACTTTTGTAGACGTTCTGAAAACATATATCTGGTGTTTCCTGTAATTATTATTTTATGTCTCCTATACCGATAACTAAAAGTAACCAACGCTTCTTGGCTGTCCTGTGGTCCAAACGTCTTGACTTGTATGGACTTGTATAGATCGCCTCAATGAACTTGAAACAAGGAACAAAGTAACTTTGGTTTGTGTTCTAGGTCACAGTGGAGTGGAGGGCACTGAATTTGCCGATACACTGTGCAAGAGGAGTCACCGAATCTGCGTTCATAGGTCTAGAACCATTTGCAAGCATTATGAAAAGCGCTGCAAGGAAAACCGTCTCAGACTGTGCAGAGACGAAAGGACTCCTTCACTGGCGAGAAACACCAGGGCTACTTCACTCGAAGTCGTTCATACCACATCCCTCTAGTTACGAGTAGGCCTCCCTAGGATCCTAAAATGGAGCAAGAATGATCTACGCATTCTGATCGGTGTGTTGGCAGGACTTTGTCGTCTGAGAAACCAGTTGCAGAAAATAGGTCTGGAACACATCGGATAATCGTTTCTGCTACATATTTTCAGATGGAAATAGCAGTGAACTGATTTCACGGAAATTTCAACCAACACGATTATCGCCTTCGTCAAAATGTGTGGATTATACCGTGAACTCCAAATAGGTGTGCGTCACAATAGACACAATACGATCACAGTGGAGGATGGAATGAGGTATATTTGCCCCACTCACTTTCAACCTAACGTAACCTAACCTTGTGATTGCCAGGCTGTCTTAGGAACTCGACGATATATTATAGATGAGCGCAGGCCTTTATTGGCTAGTTCCGCGAACCTTTTGCCAGGGTGTATAAGGAGACCAATGTGTCTTAATGCTGATATCCTGATACAAATACAGAACTCTACTCTACTCTACGAATGAATTATGTACCTCTGTAGACGTTCAGAGAACATATATCTAGTGTTTCCTGCGATAAGTAATTTCTGTCTCCCTAACCGATAACTCAAAGCAACACACGCTTCCTGATTGTCCACTCGTACCTCAGCTTATCCGTATTTTTCAAAGTACAACTTGTGTCATTTGGACAAGCGATAAGCTGCTTATCTGCAACCACAATATTTATTTCATTTCCTTTTGAATATCCGTTGACTATCACTATGTTTGTTTTCTTAGGATAGGGTATGGACATGGATACATTATTAGTTTACACTAGCGATGCGCCGAGTGTATACCAGATTACATTCTTTCAGCTACTTTAAGCTCTGACCTTGACTGTCTCTTTCAGTGCACTATTACTTATCACTTACTGGGTACATCTTGCAACAAAAGCACTGATTTTGTGAAAGTGAATATGAATCAAGAAGAATTTTGGGTATTTCTTCTTTGTTATTCATTCATTTCAAAAGCTACATGAATAAATGAGGGTCATTCACAGAAGGCACTGCCTTGTGCGTGAACATCACCCGGTATAGAATAACTAGAATTCAAGTTCATATGTTTCTACTACTTCGCGTGCGCTCACTGACTTGTAGACCTTTCCATGATTATTCATCTTTTGGTTCCTCCTATAGTCCTGCTGTTTCTACCATCTCGACCAGTAAAACTCCTACTGGTGCAGCCAAACATCAACCATATTAATTTTCATAAACTTTGTTTAGAATAACTTCACAAATAAATTTTGAATCTCTGCCTATGCCTCGAAGCATATCAGTTCTGTTGGGATTCTTCTCAGACTGGAATTGAGGTATCTTTATTTACGGCTCCATAGGGTTCGGCTGATGAAATGTCGCTCTTTTCGCTTTTTGTTGTTTTGGTTGTCTATTGTTGATACCTGTTTTAAACGTTCACCCTACTACAACTGTGTTGTGTTATATAACAAGCTTCCGCACGAGCTGCGCGGCATAACTCATTATAACAGTTTTAAGTACCAAGTGAAGTCTTTCCTAGCAAATCATGCTTACTATACACTAAATGAGTTTTTGAAAACTATGTAAGAACTGTCTTATGTACATGGTATCTCGATATTTTAAAATGTATACGTTAGATTTGTGTGTTAATCTTATTTACGTCCGATAATAGGTATATGAGAGCACATGATATGTAAATCTAAAAATTGTGATACCTGTTTGATCTGTTTTAACGTTTTTCTATATTCTGTAATTATGTTCTTTTGAATTATCATTGTATACCCTATTTTTTATATACTTCTGTTTTATCTAGTTTATTAACCTTTCTCTTTGTACACTAACGTGCCATATACACCCATCTGTGTTCTTTTGGTCAATAAAGCTTACTTACTTACTTACTTACTTACTTCATTTATAACAAGGGGCAGAAGGTACTTATTATGTGATATGTTCAGAAGTTTACTTAGGTGCCATTAACTAGTAGTGCAATAATATCAGTTATCATTTCATATCATATCAGTTATAAAGTGGTTCCAGCAGTAGTTTGAAAAGGATCAAATTAAATTTCTAAAGCGTCAATTGTAAATTTAAACTGACAGGTATAAATTGCACCTAACAGTTTGAATTTACAATTGACGCTTTAGAAAAGTAATTTGATGATTTTGTAACTACTGCTGGAAAAGGTATAGTAAAACAAAAGGATATTTCTAGGGTGTTTGCAAGAGTAACAGTTATAAGCTGATCAGGCTACAAAGGAAGTCACTGCTAAGGTTATCCTGTGCTAACATCTGCTGACTGAGGAGAGAAGAGACATCTTGTCTCACAAAAGGATACAGAGACAAGGCGGAAAGACTGCAGACAACGGACCATAGAGAAGTGGCAGATATCATCTTAAACGACGGAGGTTGCGCAGTTGATAAAAAGAATTATACTGGTATTTCCTGATGCAGGCTCTAATTCTAGCTTTAGACGGTGCCTTTTTTCGTGCCTCGTAGCGCAACTATGACGCATGCGTCTCTGCATGCGCTTTGTGATGCGCACCGGTCGTATGCGTCATAGCGCAAAGAGACGCAGTGTTTTCCGAGACCGGTGGGAATTTTGGTGCGCTACCTGTTGCCTCTCCGCACTGTTTACAGAAAAATGGATTGTATTTATATTGATTTTTCTAATAATTGGCCCAACCATTGACAACAGTTCTTCAAAATCCGTTGAAGACTTTCTAGTAAAGTTTTGAAAGAACCAACCGCCATCTAACAGCATTTTCTCCATAAAGGTATTATGATACTTTTTTTTCAGCAATTCTCGGATCCAACACTTGCGTTTGTTTCATTTTTTATGACTTGCTATTATTATGAGCGCGGCACACACACCTCCAAACTCCACCACATCCATGATTAAATGTGTAAGATGCATCGATATCAATTTTTACGTGTAAATGGTATGTTGCACGATATTGAAAGGCAACGGTTTTGTGCGCTATATTGCATGCGCTGCTGCATGCAATGCCGCATGCGCTAACGCATGGAAAAAGGCATCGTCTAAAGCTAGCTTAACGGCATATGGCCCGTTCCGCGTCTATCAGAAAAGGCTGGGAAGAGCTGCCGATGACCAATACCGCGATTGCGGACAGTTAGACACGGCAGAACGCTCTTCAAGTGTGAGAGGTGGCTTAGATACACACACGAAGCTTTGCAAACCTACCTGAAGATCTGGAGGCAAATAACATGGTCAAACTGGCGATCTCCCATTAAATGTATTGGAAGACCATCCAGTGCATGGTGAGGAAAGTTCTGAGGGCCAAAGAAAGCGAAGAACCAACGTAGATACGGTAATCGAACCATAAGATCAACGAACTCGGACCAGCTCTGCACAATAGTAGGAGGGTTTGGGGGCAAGGAAAGAGATAACAGATCTTAATCGGTTGGGTCATGGTGACATATCGGTTGGAAGCAATTGCGTCCGCTAGACATGACGTTGGGGGACTCCAGCGTTGGTTGGGCAGATTCTCTCTCACATTTCCGGGTGTGCAAGTGCTTCTGTCCTTGCGATCAAGCAGATTTTCCAAAAACCTTTGTAATAGGAAAAAAGTTGTAAACCTGAATAAAAGAATGTATTTCTTTTAGCTGTTATACTGCTGATACTGTCAGCTTATAAATATGTGAACAACGCACTCTTTACTCTTTTGCTTCATCAATAAGTAATATGCCTTCAAAGACGATGGTCTGAAAAGGATATAGTTAGCCAATAAATAGTTCTATATGAATAGAAAACAATTCGGAGTCCGACCTCCCTGCCACTTCAGCGTTATATGGCAAGCTTTCGCGTCTATTCTCGGATGAACTAGTGTTAGTTGGACTATTCGGTTGGTTTGAATACGCTCCATCGTCTCGGCGTCGTCGCGCTTCGCTTCTTGACGTTCCGCCAACACGAGTGGATGGCATCCAAGGAAGCTGTTATAGCTGTATCAACACCGGCCGAACAGCCGAAGACACACTAGTCGATTATCTAAGTTTTTGTTACCACCCTTTATGTCATCATCATAGCCACAATGTCTTGACAGACATGTTGTGAACTCGTAAAATGCATTAAATCGGAGCTATAGTATTGCCGACACGAATATTATCAAAAGTTTTGAGAATTGCAGCTCGCCATCGTTCGCGATTTACTGTCAGTTCAGTGGCGCTCTTGATACTCATATCTAGCAACTGTTTCGTCGTATCCACCCAGCGTGTAGGGGAACGGCCACGGCGCCGCACACTCGGGGCGTGACCCTGAACTACAAGTTTCTCCATATTATCGCTTCTGTGAATATGTCCGAAGAATGTAAGCATTCTCATCGACACAATGGAGGATAGTCTCTTTGGATTACCGAACTCATCCAATATGGAAACATTAGTTCGATGGGCGGTATAAGGAACTCTCAGCATTCTCCTCCACGTCCACATTTCAAAAGCATCTATGCGAGCTCGATCTGCCTTTTTAACAGTACAAGTTTCCGAGGCATACAAAAATATGGAGAACACAAGAGACTGAACCAGTGACATTTTGGTAGCTTTAGTGATGTTATGGTCACGCTATATTTTAGTAAGCTTTGTCATGGCCACCCGTGCCTGTTGAATGCGCCGTCGAATCTCATTCTCACAGCTACCTGAATTGTTGATCAAAGAACCGAGGTACACAAAACTTTGAACTACCTCACAACGGCCTATTGACTTTATTTCTCGATGATCGTCATGCTCTCTATCTACGATAATAAGCTTGGTCTTGTAGTTAATACCAAGACCATATGCTGCACTGTGTTGTTCTAAAACGTTCAATAGAGCTACTAGTTCTTCCTGAGAAGCAGCAATAAGGGTTGTATCCTCAGCAAATCTTAAGTTAGATATTTTGCTTCCGCCAATAGTTATACCGCCATTCCAGTTGTCCAATACCTGTCTTATCGCATCCTGACCCTTTATGTACATCTCTTCAATCACAAATATGGAGGAATGAAATTCGAACATTTACAGTCTCCAAATGACACTCTGACTCTTCCAAATTTGAATATTGATGCACGGTAAAAATGGACTGCTGTAATATAGACTGTTAAGACTGTTAAGCAATATAAATGAAAGCTTTTTACCATACATAACTTTTGTGACTAACTATACATCAGACATCCTTCTGTCGCCTAACTCGTTCTAATCATTTCATGGATAGCCTGATGGTGATAATGTGCAAACAAGATATTCGGTAATTGATTTTTAAGCTACTGTCTAGTAATAATTTGACCAGATAACTTAATAGTTGATAAGCATGTGATTGACAGCTGTGCTGTTAGTCGTATGCTCATTACTCATATCAGCCGTTTGAAATTACAGCTTTCAAAAATGAAAAATGAATGTATACAAGAGTTAAGGACGTTCGTCCCCGAGCGTTGTTGGTAAAATTCAAAACCTGTCAGCGATCATTTCAGAAAGTTATTAACGGTTCAAAGTGTGGACGTTGAACGAAGTAAACCTCGTTCTATTTTTTTATAGGAACTTCCCCGATTCAAGTGGTTATTGTTATTTGAGTATTTCAATTTATTTATTTTTTTTAGCCTCCACTTCAGGATTAATTGGCATCTGACATAAAGATACATTCTCTTTCAACTGGTGCCATCAAATTCATATGTTGTATTACATTTTTTTTTGTGCACCGCCCACCGTTTTCCACCCCCATTGTCCGATCGGCACCAAAACTTTTTCAACTCGAAAGGATCTTTATAAATTCAAGCTTGTCAAATTTGGGAGCAATCGCTTGAGGCGTTTTTGAGTAATCGTTGGAGAACGAAATCGCATACGTACAGACAGACACGCAGACGGACATCAAAAAACTAATGTTTTTCGATTTTCCGCACACTTGGTCACTATCAAAGGTTATTATCTTCTCTATATATAAAAATGAGTCCCTTTTTCCCTTGGTCACGGCATCACGTGAGAACGGCTTTACCAATTTCATCCATCTTTTTTTTATAAGTTTGCTATTACTTTGTAGAAGGTTCTTACGGGAAGAAATCTAAGGAAAATTATACAGAACATTGGAAAATTTGAAAAAATGTGAGAAAACTTGACAACTACGAAGGGTGTGTAGTGTTAGTGATTTGTTTGTTATTATTTTCATGTATGACGTTGCTGTCAAAAATACCGGTTAAGTGTTAGATGTTTAATGATCTGGAAATTTCGTGCCCATCAAGTGTGCGTCGTAGAAATAATGACAAATGCGTGTACAGAGTGTCCGTATAATCGACCGATAACGCTTGACAGGTGATAGACCCTATGAACGTTGAGATAGGAACATAAAGCCTTACAATGCTTAATTTTCAAGATACAGGGTGTCAAAATGTTTTCTTTTATTTTCGATTTTTCTCAATTATTTCGCAATAAAATGGCAGAACGATATAAAATTACAATCGGAGGGTTTTTTAAGGCGAAAAATCCAAATTCAGCCATAGTTTTGCTATCATGAATAGAGGGCGCCACCCAAGGAACATTGAACGGATTACCAAAACCTTTTTCCGGTTTGCTGCATCAATGTATCAACAAAATCCTCAATATTTTACATGAAAAAGGTATGATTTGCTTGAGTCTCTAGAGGTAACTGTTTTCGACATAATCTTCATTGAAATTTCCAATGCGACTGAATTGTAAATTGCGATCGAAAGAATTATCGGTATTTCCACACGAATAAATATTAGGCTTAGGCTCATACTTTTAAATCCCATTTACGAAGTATTCTCAAATTTCAATACCACCTATTGTAAAAATTAGATATATTTGAAACATGTTTTTTGATCTACCTAATATTAATTCGTGCCAGAAAACCGATAATTCTTTTCATCACATTTTACAAGTAATTGGGCTGCCTTGGATATTTTAATAAAGGTTATCTCGAAAACGGTTACCTCTAGGGCCTTAAACAAAGTATACCTTTTTTTCGTAACGCATATTGAAGAAACGATACAGGGTGTCAAAGATTGGAAATAAAATTGGTTTTTTATCAATGACTTAAACATTAATGAGCCCTTTTTTTTAATCTGTAGTCTTTCACTGCATTAAGAATCTAAGTCACCACTGACTAGAAGATAATTATCCTTTCCAGTGGCGTGTCGGGGTAGGGGGGCAGTTTCACGAGAATATTAGCAAAAAGATGAACGCCACTAACTTTGAAAAAATTAAATGCGGTTTTTCAGATTAAACAGATAAAAATACCTTTTCTTTTCTTTTGATGTCTTTCGTATCTCATAGCCCCTTTTTTTCGATGGGCTATGAAGTGGTTTTTATTTTTTTCCTTCAAAACAAAGTGGGATACGAAGCGACACCAAAAGACAAAAAAGTTGGATTTTCATCTATTTCGTCTGAAAAACAATATTTAATTTTTTTTGAGGTCAGTGGCATACACTCTATATTTTCCAAACTTTGACACCATGTAACTTGAAGACCAGACTTTAGGCACATGTTTAATTGAACTTTTCTGCTTGAATTTGGGTCAGAAATACATTCAGAGAAAAAACGTAAAATTGATTAAAAATACAGGGGAATTCAAAAGCGAAGACGTCTTGATTCCAAGCATCCCTATCATTTTAAACAACATGCCATTCGACTTTAGGCGTTTGCAATTTTCAGTGCGGCTTGCATTTGCATGACGATAACTAAATAGCAAGGACAGTAGTTGAACGTTTGTGGGATCAATCTTGATAATGCATGTTTTCCACGTGGTCATGTAGCCTGTTCCGTGTTGACAAAATCATCATTATCTATTTATGGGCCCGAAAACGAAACAAAACATGTTGGGTATCAAAAAGTATTTCAATGATCATTATGCTCTTCAGATAGGTAATTATTATTTATTGCAGATTTAAGTTCAATTTCAATATTCATAGCTAAGACAGGACAGCGTCTGTCGGGTCAGCTAGTTAGAAATAAAAATCTAGTTTTTGGTCCCGCTGCGATGATAGCAAATGGGTGATGGTGCGGAATAAAAATTCATAAAAAGTACCAAATTTTTGAACCTTAAAATGGCAGTTACTGTCACAATAATGATCCAAATAATTTCAAACTTTACTATCATAAAGAGATGCTAGTTCTGTATCTTCTGGTCCACTTCTGGTGCAAATCTATGATTGAATGATGAGGGGAGGGGTACTCGGAAAAATAATAATATAACATAGCATTTTCTTGCCAGAAAATGAGTCAGGAGGTGACTTTACCTTGGAAATGACACCTCGAAGGTTAATTTCGGTAAAATTTGCGAGAACGGGTCAATTCCAATAAATTGTCCCTCCTTTGTCAAAGAAGTTAAAAATCAGAATTCTAACATGGACCCTTATGACAGATTAGCGTAAAACTGAAAAGTTTGTAGTATTCATAATAAGCTGTCCATTGACCCGTCAAGCAAAGACCTAGCGGCATAAGACAATTTGGGGGGGGGGGCTGTCGATGTGGTTGCAAGGGGATCACAAACTAAAGCTTCATGCTATGAGAAATAATAAACTAGTATCACCGTAATGTGTGGGATGTACTGAGTCAATCAACTTGACTTCATTTTTTTTAAAGCAAAAAAATATTTTGAAGGTAGGTATATGATAGACACTATATATTACTTCCATAAATCAGTTTTCGTTTGAATTTTGTTTATTACGACAATGTCAGGTGTTATGGGACACCGTGTATATTTTCATAAATGCATTTTTTTATTCAAAACAAAAACATTCTACCAAGGGCGTACCCAGGTAGGGGCAGGGGGGGGCAGCTGCCCCCCCTAGAAGATTAAATAAATGTAATTTTTTTTGGCAAATAAAAATTAAAAACGTGTTACCTACTCTGCGCAAAATGAAGTGTTGGAAACAAAATATCTTTTCAGCCAGATTTGTTCTTTATTTTCTATAGTTAAATATTCTACAACATTCGATATAGAGTCTGTATAGTGAGTCGTGTCGGTCGTGTCACAACGTATTTATTAGAATATTTTATATGGCGACCTTCAGCCGCCGTCAAACGAAACGCAAAATGTTTTGATCAAGTTTTGATACACTTTATTTATTTCTTTATTTCGTTTTTATTATTTGTTAGTTATCACTAACAAATGAAAGTGTCAGTAATGATTTATAGTCGATAATTTAATTTCTAGAATCTGATTTTGATTACGAGACAGAATAAATAAAAATTAAGTACGGTTTTGATGCAAGTTTGGTTTTATTATATAATTTTTGTTTTCAATGCTATGCTAAAATAAAATAATATTCAATATGTTGCATATTATTTTAAGTAGTATATATCTGTACAGATTTAGTTTAAGATTCTTAGTGTTCATAAAATAAAATAGTGAAAGTATCAAACTCAAATTTCATAGCATATTCTATTCAGTGCTTACAACTAAATTATTTTTAAATTTGCCGCGGTTATTTCTGTGCCGCGACTCACTAGACAGACTCTAGTATACTGTTAGCGATGCAATATAATTTAAATCTCCCACAAAACCGTGGTATCTCGTAGTTTCCGCTTCCGACGAGACAATCAGAGCCATATAGGATTAAAGCTGAATATAATTGGAAGAAAATAACATCTAACGCCATCTAGTTTCGGACGGCAGTACTTTTTCCAGTAAAAAGAAATAGGCTCAATGTATACTGTATACGGTCAATAGAGACATCTAGTATTGAATAGCAATACCACGAAGAATATTCTAGCATGGACTATTCCGGAAAGAAAAGACAGTGATAGCATGTATTATAAGACAAGGATGGAAATAGAGTCGAGCTCGAGTATTTTCTACATATTTCGGGAGCGAGAATATTTTCAATATATAAGCGGAACGTAAGGCAGAGCACGTGAATTTAGTTCGAATACAATTCAGTTCGGAGTGGAATACGAGCGAATATTTCATACGCCATAGATAGTGTCTTATAGTTTCGTTGCGGAGACACGAGATTTACGTTTACTGCGCAACAACTGGAAATATTACTCCGTCAAATGGATATCAGGAAATTCTTTGAAAGAGGTGAGTCAAAACAAAACACTTAAGTACATACTTAATATGATTATTTGATTTGTTTAAGGGGGGCTATGACTCTCTTGTAAGTGTATATCTTAGGCATTACTTACAATATTTAAATTTATTAATTACAACACGTGGTTTTGTTATAATAGCTAAAATAACATTTGTGAATATTTTGTGATAAAAAAGTTAAAAAAAAAACATAAAAGAAAGATCCTTGCAATATTTTGGATTTATTAATAAGATCATACCGACAACAAAATCCCTTTTCTCTAACGTCACAACAAGTGTATTATTTCAAATTACTTACCTAGTTTTGATTATTTGGCGTTCAAACCATATGCAAGAGAATGTGAAACTTGATCTTTGATTTTCGTCCTATGCAACCCGCCTAAACACTGTAAGGGTAATTCTGTGTATCCATTTTTTAGGGAGGCCACGCGAAAAAAGAAAAAAAGGTCGGGAAAGTAGCAGTGGAAGCGATGAAAATGACAACCATGATAAAACCACTCATGTAATGCCAATATCATTGCATGCTAACATTGGACAAGCGTCAAATTCTTCAGTAGAACCTCTTAATATATCTGTTGCCGACTATTCTTCTCCATCGACATCCCAACAAACTTATGACGTCAACGTCGATCCTGAAATTATAGTGGACGATGGCTGTCATGAAAATGATCTGGGTCGTTATGTTGGATTGGCTACCCAGCTATCGACGGAAAAGAAGAGGGAGTTGTTACAAAATCCTTGGATCCCGCCCAGAAATTACGATTTTGAAAGTGATGCAAGCCATTTAAAAAGAAAATTTAATCATGCTTGGTTGGATCAATATTCACCATGGCTAGTATATTCCAAGCGACTAAAAGGTGCTCTTTGTAAGTATTGTGTTTTGTTTCCTCCGCCCATTAGCACTGTGAGAGGAATTTTGGGATCGTTTATGGTCAGGCCATATTTAAAGTTCAAAAATATGCATGAAGACTGCCGAAAGCATGCAACGACCAACCTTCACCAAACGGCGACAAATGCTGCAAAAAATTTTCTTGAAAATGTTCCTGTAGACATCCAACTGCAAAGTGGACACCAAAAAGCAATCGATGAAAACAGACAAATATTGTCATCAATTATTTCTTGTATAGTATTTTGCGGTACACATGATATGCCTCTTAGGGGCAAACAAGCAGATGAGGGTGTTTTATTAGATTTATTGAAGTTGAGAATCGATTCAGGGGACAACAAATTAAAGAGTCACTTTGAAAAGTGCCGTCGAAATGCAATTTATACTTCGCCAAGAATACAAAACGAACTAATAAATTTATGTGGCGAAGTTATTCAGGAGAATGTAATTAGTGAGGTTCGGAAGACCATGGCTTACTCAATCTTAGCTGATGAAACAGCAGACGTATCTGGGAAAGAACAGCTGTCAATAGGCGTGCGGTTCTACGACGAAAGCAAAAGTAAAATCAGAGAAGAATTTGTAGGGTTCGTTGAACTAAAAGCACAAAATGCTTCCGCAATCGCCGAAGCAATTGACAATTTCTTAATTAGTTCTAACCTCTCCAAGAAGATTGCGTAGGGTTTGGATTCGATGGCTGTTCTACAATGGCAGGAAAAGAGGGTGGCGTACAAGCCATTTTGAGAAAAAAATATCCTCGTGCTTTATATTTTCATTGCTCAAGTCACAAACTCAACCTTGTTGTGAATGATGCGAACGCAGTGCCAGAAATTAGAAATACTGTCGCCACTGTAAAGGATGTTATAACGTTTTTCAGAGAATCGACTACACGTCGAAACTACGCTCCAAACCTATCACGATTATGTGAGACGAGATGGTCCGAAAAATATAAATCAATCAGAAAGTTTTCTCAACATTTTTCAGAGCTCGTGAAATCTCTAGAAACGTTATCTGTAGAGGGAAATTATGCCACCAGAAAATCTGCATATCAGTTGCATTCAGCCGTTACAAAACCAGTGTTTATTGTTTCTCTACAAACAATAGCCAAATATTCAGCAGTTATAGAACCAGTAGTTAACGCACTGCAAGCTAAATCGATCGACATGATCTCGGTAGGAAAACACATTAAAAATATCAAGGACATTCTCAGAAATGACCGCGAGTTTCCTGATAGAATAAGTAATGAAATACTTCAAAAAGCACGAGCTGTTGCAATGGATTTGAACATAGAAATTTCGGTTCCACGTCTTGCTCATAAGCAAACACATAGAAGTAATCCGCCATCAGACAATGATAACGAATATTGGCGGCGTTCCCTGATAATACCATACATTGATTCACTCATTTCATCATTGAATATTCGATTCTCCCAAGAAAATACTCCGGCGTTTGCTTTAAGCAGGCTACATCCCTTGTATATGACAAAAACCAGCATTGCAGACCTACACAAAAACGCAGAATCATTCCAAGAATTTTATAACCTGGATATCACCGGGGAACTGAACCTTTGGCATAATTTATGGGTGACGAAGGCTTTATCAGATGATCAATTAAAGGACATAGAAGTAGTTGATCTGTTCAAAGAAGCGAACATTTTTTACCCTGCTGTCAGAAAGGCATTAATTATTTTAAGCACTATCCCATGCACCACGGCGACCGTAGAACGGTCCTTCAGTACGCTGCGAAGAGTTAAAACGTGGCTAAGAAGCACCATGGGTGAAGAAAGGCTTACGGGTTTATGTCTGATGAGCGTACATCGCAATTATTTAAAAGACAACAGTGAGTTTATTGAAAAGATTGTCATAGACAAATTTTCGGCAAATCCGAGAAGATTACTGTTAAATTAAAATAAACATATATAATATTATATATTATACATAATGTATAGTATAATTATTATGTACTTATAATATTTGTTTTGTGTCATCATAAAAGTTAATGAATAAAAGTCAATTTTCGAAACAGGTATAAGCACTAAGCAGCCCCCTGCCCCCCCCTAACTGAAATCCTGGGTACGCCCTTGCATTCTACCTACAAGTTTCATACCACTGTAAATGTGGTTCATTTATTAACTAATTATATGAGCAGTGAAGAAATTTGTAGGATTTATAGGAAGTCTACGTTTTTAAAGATAATATAAAAATATAGGGTTACTCTGCTTTCACTTCCAATATCAGTGTTAAACCCTACAGAAGATACTGTCAAAAATGAATAATCGTCCACATATGATTCGGCAGCCCTTAAGCAATTCCACATTTCCAGACATCATTCAACGACGTCCCTTGAAGCATGTATGCACCCTGCGTTCAAAAGCACCATGACATCAAGTTTTTTCCATTCCTCAAGATGATATTCTTCTGCAAACACGTTGCACAAGAATCGTATTAAATCGCACACAATACTGGAATTTACTCTCCTACACACATTCTAGCGATACCACATACAGTCAGAACGAACAGCTTAGATGAACGATATCTTAAAACCGTTGACGATTAGTTTTGTTGGCTGTATCATGACGTCCCTGAGCCCAGTGTGTGTTAGTACAGGGCGACTAAGTCTCTTTCAGATATATTTCTGTACCTCAGAGGTCAACTGTACCAAGTCCCGTTTATCTAATTTTACAGGAGAGCAGTTTCAACAAACTAATGTTATCAATATTATTATATTGCGATTTTTTATATACCTACTATTCAATTTTCAGAAAACATTTAAGCAGGTGTATAAGATGGTAGTTGGCATATCACGCTAGATTTTTGTGATAAAAGATTGGAATTCTTTTGTTTTAGTGATTTACTAGCAAGAGTTGTCATCACATTGGTAGAGTTAGTATTAAATATTAAAAAAACATGACTTAAAATATTCCATTTTTCTTGAGTGTGCAAAACAATTTTGTATTTTTTTACCCAGATGATCCATGAAAACATAATAAAAAGAAAGAATTAGATTTTATAATTTATTACAATATACAAATAATGGACAAAACAAAAAAGTAGTAAAGAATTTACTTGATTAAATTCAAACGCCGCTCTCACTGTGGAATTTGTTGGTATAGAAATTTGAAGTTTTTTTAAACCGGAAGCGATATTGACAAAACCGGATTTTTCCCGGACTAGTTTTTTCATGCTGATTCCGAATCTGTGTTTAGTTTTTCTCCAGCACTTGTAGTTTTGGCTATCTTTTACATACGGACAGACTGACAGACGGACGGATAGACAGAGGCTCTGTATCTTATAGGTTAACAACAGTAATTGAAGAGTGGAAATTAGAAAGGGCCTATGTGACATTTTTTCAAAATTGAGTTGTTGACGTAGAAAGGTTTAAAGTACCATCCTTAGTATCTAGCGACAGTAATAGATGGCGGTAAACGTATATACCCAAGTATTTTCATTTGAAAGGCCGTAAGTCCTACACCGAATATCAGATGATTTTCAGTTTATTGTACTTCTGCACGTGTTAAGTTCGCTGTTTTGTGTGCTGGTCGGTTTACAATAAAATGGAGAAAAAACAAAGAAAAAATCAATGGCAGTGGCTTCGCTTCGAGGCATGGTACCTTACCTTAAGAATAAGGAACCCCAACGCTACTATAAAAAACTCCTTAACAAAGAAGATATACCGATGCAAGGAAACCAATAAGGATATCTTTTATAGATAGTTGTTTATTCACACATTCATAATAAGTAATGGAAATATTTTTTGTAAAAAGTTTGTTTTTGGACTTGTATTTCTTGCATATATTTAACAAAAACGATACATGCGAACTCTCTGACTTCTACATTTATTAAGCCTTAACCAATATAGTTTTTATTGATTATCTCAAAATTATTTTTTTGCCATACGCCGTTTCTAATGTCCACTCTTCAATTATTCTAAACATTATAGAGCTTAAACAAAACACGTGCAAATGATGTCACCAATATAATAAGAAAAAAAAGTCGTCTAGCTTGGGGATCGATCTCTGGACCTTTGGATTACAAAACAGAGACTTTATTACCATTGCGCCATGGAGCATTTACATTTCATTTCCTCAAAACTATAACATTAATGCAGGGACACATAATACCACTTTGTAGTATTATTCATGATTTCAACTTGTACCAATAAAAACAAGGCGATATTGACAAAACCGGACTTGTTCCGGACTAGTTTTTTCACGCAGATTCCGAATATGTATTTAGTTTATCTCTAGCATCTGTACTTTTGTATACGGACGGACAGACAGAGGCTCTGCATAAGCTCTCTTGCTCTCTTCAGTGAGTCAGAGAGAGCTAAAGAATAAGAAATTCTCGCAAACTTAAACGTGATTTTTCGTATTATTACTGCAACGTATACTTTGGTAGACAGGATGGAATATGTGTGGCACCCACTTCAACAACTTTTGTATTTCTTGTCATTCTTTTCTGCTATAGATTTTTGTACATCTCTGACGACCGTATTCCGTCTGGAAATGATACTGATCGATGAGTGTTCTATTCAAATCAAGGACGTCATCATCTTGATTAAAGGACTACTGCGATATTCTGCGGTCATTTTCATTTAGTTTAAGATGAAAAGTTTTTAAAGTATGCGGTTTCTATATTAAAAGGCATACTGGTCAATCGTACAAGCTGTTGCCAGTCTCATGGCAGCATAATATGGAAATTTGACATCTTCTTTCGTGCTCTCTCTGTCTCTATGAGAGAATTATCAATATCCTCTTCGAGATGTATATGGGGCATATCAGAAAATATTAGATGTTTATCACTTTCAAAGTTGGAATCCAATTTAGAATGGTACTGTATGCTAGTATAACGCAATAATATTGCGATTCTGGACCAGATTGTCACTTCCTTAGGTCTCTACCAGGTATTTCAACAAGCATGAGGAAATTTAATTACCACCTTTGCCTGGTACGGTCTGGTTCCACATACAGCATGCTGTTAGATTCGTGGACGTGTCTTGAATAGTATTGTTGAGTGACCTTAACTTTAGTGAATGAATGCTCTGAGCGTTTGGCAGGAGAGGATTTCGTAAACATTTTTCGAGGTCTACTATTAAGGATTGTTTGGTTAAGGAAGCTCTTGCATTCTTCTTAATTATATCTTTCAGGCCATACTCTTTGATGCTTCGTCTAAGTGGGCAAAATATATTTTTTGGTTGGCTTTATTTCCCAGGAGGATGTTACACCTTTATTATAGATATCCAGCACTCTGATAGCATTGTCTGGACGTTTAAATGAATACTTGAACTCACTATTAAACATTTTGTAGGGGGCCAGGATGCAGATAACTGTCTGCTCTGACAGCCAGGCAACATTAAAGGCATTGAGTGCTTGTAAATTATATCAAGGCTCGTTCTACAATGTAGAAAGGTCTTGGATGATACTTCTGCAAGATATCAGGTGTCACTTATGTGGACGCCGAGTCATGCTGAAGTTTGCGGAATGAAACGGCGGACGCTCTCACAAGGCGAGGGTCAAGGTCATGAGCCGGCTGAGGGTCTGGAAGCAGGTACTATTAGAAGAAAAGCAGTTGCAAAATCAGCATCTCATGAGATGGAGAGGACTCTCTGGACATCTCCGTCAAACTAGAGAACTTATTTTAGGACCTCCTTTATTTTGCTGCGAGAGGATAAGTGACAGTGTACGTTAGATTTGAAATGTTGCAAGTTGTAGCCAAATTCTCCGACAGCTCGTACCACAATGTCGAAGTTCTTCAAAAGAAGCAATGCTGGAGGAGACTGGTTCGGGAAGTAGGGTCCTCGACCTGGTAAGGGTGAGCTTCGCAGCGCCTCTTTAGTGTTCATCGTTTGGACGGCCTTTGGTGGTATTATGTGGGAGAGCTCACTCGAGCGTGTTCCATGGTAAAATCTGTAAAACAGGGACAGGTCAGCCACCCTTCCTCAATGTTCCAGGCTGTGGAGGACATTTGTGGGGTTAGTCGTATCTATTTGTCTAATGGTTCTATTCTGGATAGGATAGGAACAAAACTCCAAGCTTCTGGGATGCCACGCGTTCTAGCATTCCGACGACGTGGTCGTACCAGGACATATTATTGTTGATGTTGATCCCCAGAAGCTTGACAGAAGGTGACTCGACTATTGGGTGAGCCTCCATTTCCGTAGTTGGTAAGCCAACCTGAAACTTCTTTGTTAGTGCTGTTGCCTGAGTTTTCTGTACGCTAAGCCGTACTTCATTTACTAATCCTCACTCGATAATTGTTCTGATACTATGTTGATCTGTGAGGCATGGTTGCTGTCGCCGACGTACCGTCTCCTGGGATGATAGTGGCTTGCCTGGTTCCATGCACGGTATTAACGTACTGTCGTGTGCGAAACTGTAGATTGGATTGAATGTTATTTCCAACAGCTTATTGATTTACAGCAGAAAAATTGTGAGGGCGGTTGTGTCTCTCACTGGCTAAGGTTACTTGTGCACCTGCTATCTGGTCATAACACCTTCAGGCGTGACTTGTATGTGATGGATGTGGCAAGCAACTTGATGTGTGGTGAAGAGAAAGAGTCCTCGACACACATTCTATGTCGCTGTGAAGTCCTTGGTTATCACAGGCAGACTATACTAGGTTTAAGGATCCCTGAACCTGAAGACATAAGATGGACAGGACCCAAGATCATCCTCATCCTTACGCTGAGGGCTGGACTTTTGAGTACAACTGGGTCATTGTTCACTGAGCGCAACTCAGTTTGGCTTCAGAAATGGTCTGGATACAAGAGAGGCACTATCTGCGTTTATATAATGTAGTATCACAGAGATGTCTGAATATTAACCAAGATATTTATGCGCCGATTATAATAAGGCATTCGATAGGGTTCAACATGATAATCTAATTAAATTACCAAAAGATAAGGGACTAGACCGCAGCGACGTTAGATTAATATCAACCCTACAATATAACCAAAAAGCCAAGATAAGAGTAGAGCAGAACATATCGAACGATATTGAAATAAGATAGGAGTCGGACAGGGATGCGTTCTTTCGCCAACTCTATTTAATTTATACTCGGAAGATATAATCAGCAGAGCCTTAGAAAAGGTAGATGATCGCAATATAGGTATCAAAATCAATGGAAGACCGATTAACAATATACGAAATGCTGATGACACAGTTTTGTTGGCAGAAACCCTAGAAGACTTACAGACCCTGTTAAATGAAGTGGTGGAAGGTAGTGAATCATACGGGTTCTCATTAATCATAAATAAAACAAAGCTTATGCTAATATCTGAAACAGCACAAAACATTGGAAATCTGTACATTTACAACCTAGCGGTTGAACGAGTTAAGCGATATACTTATCTTGGAACATATATAAATGAGAACAACGATTGCAAACGTGGACAATGAAAAAAATAGATACCCAACGCCTCAAAAGTTTTGAAATATGGATATACCGTCGAATTCTAAGAATATCATGGGTAGACAACGTTACAAACGAAGCAGTATCAATAAGAATGGAAAAACAAAGAGAAGTATTGCTAACCAAAAAGAAAAGATAATTACAGTACCTGGGACACGTTATGAGAGGAGAGAAATATCATCTACTTCAAGAAATATAAGAAGGAAAAATCGCAGGAAAAAGAACGATAGGAAGGAGAAGCCATTTGTGGCTGAAAGGGATTGGTATGATTGCTCCAAAGTTCGAATTGCCTTGATGACTGCCAACCTCCAGAATAGGGATGGCACCTAAAGAAGTAATTGTTTTTTTATTTCCATGCTTATATCCGCATGTGGCTTTTTAATTCTAATTTTCTGGTACAAATGTACAACTGAGTAGTATTATTGAAATCAGTAAGTTCCCTATTCAAATTCCCTCTCCACATTTCCTGTTCTATGAGTCAAGAGTAGCAAAAGGACGCATTTGGCCGGTTGTATTAGATATAAAGAGAGTGTCCTCCTCTCGAATACTGCGTGCGAATGCGTGTATAAATGATGACCCTTCGATTTATCATCCCCGATGAATGGCCTCGCCGCCATGTTGTCACAGCCAACTGAGACGTTTTGTCCGAATCGGAATGATTATGCAGATGTTTGCGATGCGACGCAACCGTTTGTTTGCATCGCTATGAAAAAGGATGGGACGGGTTTTATGAAAAAAAACTCTTGTCAGGGTAAGGGTAACTTAGGGTTAACAGTTGGATGTACGATGTATGCACAGTTTAACACGTATACCGCTAAAATGCTTGTCAAAATTGTCTTTGGATTCTTGTTTTCATTGTTTCACCACTTATTTCTGAGTATATCCTGTACTACTGAATGCCATTTATTCCTGTCTACTGCGATCTCTTTCCAGTATCTAATGTTAATTTTCCTTGAATCATTTTGTACCTTTTTCAGCAATCTCTCTCTTGATCCACCCTTCCTTTTTTTTCCTATTGGCCTCCTGTTGAGAACTAATAATTTTGCCAACTTTTCTACATGCCCCAGTCACCTTACTCTCTCTGTGTAATTGATGACCGCTATAATACTGGGGTTCTTAGATGTTTCTTCAAGTTCCTGGTTTGTTTTTGCCCTCCATCCCTCGTTTGTCCATAAATAGCTCTTAAACTTTTTCTTTACCATCTTATAATATTCTCTTCCTCCTCTTTATTCATAGTCCACCTCCCACAAGCATATGTTGCTGCTGATCTTATAACGGTTATGTAAATGGTTTTTCTGGATACATAGGTACTTTAATTTCATAAGATTTTTTAGGGCTCCATAATTCTGACTTCCCTTGGTGATCCTTGTCTTGCCTCTTTCATTTGCTCTATGATTACCCCTAGCTTCCTATAGCTACATCAATTCTGTTGCGCTTTCAAATGTATGTTCCATGTTGTTGGCCAACAGGGTTCTGCTCATTCCCAGACCCTTTATTTTGTTTTATTTTGATTTGAGACCAAATCTCCTTCCTCCCACAGCTCCTTGTTGTAGTTTATTCTAGTTCTTTTTTTTATTTTCCGAGAGTATTTATTATTATTATTAATTTTCAACAAATTTGTTCGTTCTATTTAATATTCAATTAGTTATTTCAAATACATATATACAACTAATTTTAATTATTTGTTTTAGCTACTATTATTGAGTCCTTTGCAAATGCTATACATTGGTGATCTGCATATGAATTCCTAAAGCATAAACTGAATTTATTCTGGGCTCCCATTACCACTACACAGTGACTGAATTATGGGAAGAATGTCACTAACTCGTAGTTCATGGTGTTTTACTGACGCATCAGTAAAACCGCATATGCTGGAAGATACACTTTTTACCGACATTTTGGCCATCTTTAGAACTTTTATTAAAGTACAAAATATTTACTAAAAAATCAGAGTAAGTGACATTATTATACAGACGTACTAAGGAACAACTTTTGTTTTCTTTACAAACTAGCCAATGTTGTCGAAATTGTAATCTTTAAAACCTAGCGTTACATTTGCATTGTTGATATTCAAGAAACACAGAGTAAAATATTACTTTCTCCATCCACACAGTGCATTATATTTTTACTAGTAACAAAAAGGAATCTACCTATACAGGGTGCCCACCCCGGTGCTCACTATGTATGGAATATATAGTCTATATCTCAATAAATAGTGGTATAATTTTTTTTTTAAGTTGGCCAAATTTGGGAGCAATCATACTTAAGGCGTTTTTGAGTAATCGCTGGAAAACGAAATCGCGGACGTTCAGACAGACACAGACAGACTGACATCAAAAAACCAAAGATTTCCGATTTTCTCCAAACTTGGTACATACAAAGGTTTTCATTGGAAACAAAAATATAGTTTTCGGTCCCGCTGCGCGTGTGGGGCTAACTTAAAAAATAATGTTATAACGTGGGATTCTAATGCTACCACAATCAAGAGCATGTTTTCCCATGTCGAAAACGCTACCGCGCATGTCGCAAAATCTTCAAAATAGCGGAATAAAAATTCATAGCAGCAGCAGGGTAGCAAAATTTCGAACTTTAAAATGGTAGCAACTGTCACAAAAATGACCCAAATAATTTCAAACTTTACTGTCATTTAAAAGGTTTTTGTTCTCTATCCTTTGGTCCAGTTTTGATGCAAATCTATGATCTAATGGTGGGGGGTGGTGGGGGTTGCCCGGAAACAATAATAGTGTAACATTTTCTTTTCATAAAATGAGTCAGGAGGTGATTTTATCTTGGAAATGACACCTGACACGTTGTTTTCGGTGAAATTTGCGAAAACGGGCCGATTCTAATAACTTACCCCTGCTCTGTCGAGGAACTTAATAATTATACAATCATTATTTACTGAGATATATACTATATTCCATACATATTGGGCACCCTGTCCCTGTATAAGGCTGAATCACAATTGCATTTCCATTAAATTTCATCAGCGGGCTGTGATTCAATATGGTTGGATATTCTTCATGGAAGAATCTTATCAATGTTCTCCAAACGAAAGAGTGGGCCATATATTTAAAGGTTTTCCAGGTTTCCAGGTTTTTTTTTGAGGTTTGTTGGTAGATGAGATGCACGTGCGATACTGTATTTTTAAAATCTCAGATTTCCCTAGTTAGGAATACACTTCGCGAAAAACAAAATCTGTTTCTTGGTACAGTTCTCAAACAATGTAGGTAACTTATTCTAAATATTTTGTCAAATATTCCATACAGTAAATACAGTCAATAATTTCTGACTTGTGAAGTCTGTATTTTTTCTATCTCTAATTACTAATAAACTAAAACTAATATATGTATAAAAAATAAAAAGAACATACTGGGTGAGTCAAGCTCAACGCCTCGGACTCTTGTGACCAAACGATACCACTTTTCGAAAAATCGACTTTGCGAGTGTATGTAGGTCAAGTTGGACTACATTTTAAAAACAATGACTTTTATACAGAGTGTCTAATAAAAGCGTGATATATCAAAGTTATGTTTCTTTAAATGGAACACCCTGTATATTATTGCATATTTAGATTCCTGGGTTAATTTTAGTGTGACTTTATGTATCCCATATAGGACTTTAAGCGAACCGTTCAGGTGCAAATCACAATTTTTGGTATAAGTAGATGTCAGAAAAAAATTGAATATCGCAGCTATTATAAATCTTAGAGGGCTGTGACTTTTCCGTGTTACTAAGCATAAAATGTGTCAGCTTATGTTAGACGGTCGAGTTCAAATTACATTTGTACTTGGAGAAATCGGTAGATCAATTAAGGAAACTTCAATCAAAGGTAACTTGATTTTTTCAGATGGGAGTGCTTCACTTTTTTCATACGATCAAATGTGCAATTTGATAAGCTTTCTAATGATGTGCGGATGTAAATAGCAATCTCTGGTAGTTTTGATTTAATTTAAAATTTTCAATAAAACCAGTGTTTTTCAATTTTCCTACCTATAAGCAACTTAGCAGGCCATGAAATATAAACAAAAAACTGTTCAGATGGAACAAAACAACTAACTTAGAAGTGGGTACGGACGAACTAGGATAAAGGGACAACATTATAAAAATGACTTGCAACAAATCAATTCTAACCATAAATAACAGACATTACACATCTAAGGTCAAAAAGCAGCTGGAGTACGACAGAAATGGGTATTTTTCACAGCATACCAGCTACTACAATATTCTAAAGATTGACAATTAATTCACAAAACCATTATGAATTTTGAAATGAAAGGAAATCTACCACGTAATGTTGCTGGAAGTTTGACAGCTTCAGAATAAAATTTCATGATGATAATGATTTAAAAAAATAGTACCCGATACCTCTGACTGGAGCTCTGAAAATTCTTCAATACTTATAAGCAAGATCGCCGAAAATGAAGAATAAATTAAAAATCTGCTCAAATTATTAAACATAATTTACCTGGCAGAAAATTAAAATATGATTTGTCAGTATTCCTTTTTTTTTGCGATCTTGAATAGATACTGAAAAATCTAAAGGACGACAGTGAGAGGTATCATTACTTTTGGCTTTGACGGTAATGACTACTGTTTTATACCATTAAATGTGAAATTGCGTTCTGAAGATATTAGACTGACGGCAACACAATCGCTGAAAGTTTTGCTTTCATTTCAAAGTGTTTAGTGATTTTGGAAACTTTTAATCTCTAGTACATTGCAGTCGCTAGTAGGCTGTAAAAATTATCCATTTCTGTCGTACTCCAGCTTTTCTTTAACCTTAGACATGTTACCGCCATTGTTTCTGGTTAGAGTTGATTTGTGGTAGAGAATTTTTATAATATTGTTCTTTTACTCTAGTTCTTCTGGATATTTTTGCTAAGTTGGTTGTTTTCTTCCATCTGAATACGATTTTGTTTATATTTCATGGCCTGCTAGTTTGTTTATAGGTAGGGAAATTGAAAAACACTGATTTGATTGAAATCTCGAAGTTTAATAAAAGCTTCTATAGACTGATATTCACAACCTAATATTATTAGAAAGCCTATCAAATTGCACATTTGATCGCATAAAAAAAATTATGCATTCCCTTTCGAAAAAATCAAGTTACCTTTGATTGAAGTTTCCTTAATTGATCTACCGATTTCTCGGTAGTCTCAATGTAATTCGAACTCGGCCATCTAACATAAGCTGACACATTCCATGCTTAGTAACATGGCAAAGTCACAGCCCTCTAAGATTAATAATAGCTGCGATATGCATTTTTTTTCTGACATCTACCTATACCCAAAATTGTGATTTGCACCTAAACGGTTCGCTTAAAGTCCCATGTGTGATACACAAAGTCACACTAAAATTCATCCGGGAATCTAAATATGCAATAATATCAGGGTATTCCATTCAAAAAAAACACAACTTTGATATGTCACGCTTTTATTAGACACCCTGTATAAAAGTAATTACTTTTAGAATGTAGTCACCTACATACACTTGCAAAGTTGATTTTTCGAGAAGTGGTATCGTTTGGTCACAAGAGTCCGAGGCGTTGAGCTTGACTCACCCTGTATAAAACTAATCAAATAATTCATGTTTTGAATAACTATAAATAAATCGTTGAATAAGTCATTTATATAAAAATAAATACAGAGCTGTCTTATATCTAACAGGAAGGGGAGCACTTTATTTTTACTCTTTTCTATTTCGCCCATTTCCGGGCATGTAGAACAACAGTTATCGCGGCGTCGCGCCAAACGTTAACAAAAAATCCACCCTCTCTGTTCCGTGGATGTTTTGATGGTAAAAAACAGCCTCGGCGGCTCGAAGTTTCCCCGATTCGGGATTCCGAACGAGCAGACGAGACGAAACGTGCACCTGGTCCCCATCTCTTTCTCTCTTTATTTCGGCGTTTTTTGTGTTTTTTAGGATCGCGTGCTTGCGGCACCGCCAGCGTGTGCTGCCGAAGCGTGTGCCGTTCAAATTGGGGGCTCGCGCTCGGCGCTTCAGACTTGGCTGCTTGCCTCCCCATACCGCATTTTTTAAGGGGATCGGAATGAGGAACATATTTATTCACTATGATTAAGTGGATGGGTGCCTTTGACTAAGTTAGTATCGATTTAATGTCGTTTAAAATGACTCTCAGCATGGCTTTAGAACTCCAGAGGTATTAGAGACGGCAAAATTTGAATTTGTAAGTCATATCTATAAAGAACTAGCTAACCCGACAGACGCTGTCCTGTCGTAGTTATGAATATTTAAATTGTTGAGATACAATCAATTATTTTACCCATCACTAGCACTGGTTAAGTTAGTTTTTCATACTTGACATGAGTTCTGTAGTTGTAAAGCTTTGTGTTAAGACGTTATTGTATATGCTGTAAGTTTTTGCAATATTGTGTTGTAAACAAGTAAAACCTGTGTGTTAGCTGCGCAAACTCCTACAGGTTCCGGGTCGAATATGTAGCACTCATCTTAGCTGTAACAGAAGCCTGTTGGTTAAGAAAGATTTTGATGGATTTCAATGTTAAGATTAATGAACCAATTTCATTGTATGAAGATAATAAGTCTACAATCTTTGTAGCAGATACCCCAGAAAATAACAAAAGACTGAAACATATAGATGTAAAATATCATTTTATTAAAGAAAAGATAGATTTAAAAATTATAAGAGTAGTATATGCAAGCACAGATGATCAATTAGCTGGCATGTTTACAAAGCCCTTGTCAAGAGTAAAATTTGAAAAAATCAGAGAAGAATTGGGAATTGTTAGATTGAAATAAAATTGAACATTGTAAGTGGTATTATAATTTATTGAGGAGGGGTGTTGGAGATACAATCAATTATTTTACCCATCACTAGCACTGGTTAAGTTAGTTTTTCATACTTGACATGAGTTCTGTAGTTGTAAAGCTTTGTGTTGAGACGCTATTGTATATGCTGTAAGCTTTTGCAATATAGTGTTGTAAACAAGTAAAACCCTGTGTGTTAGCTGCGCAAACTCCTACATAAATTGAACATAAATCTGCAATAAATAATAATTATCTGAAAAACATAGTGTTCAGACGAAACGGATAATAACCCAACTTGTTTATCTTTTGATGTCTCTTCGTATTTCACTTTGTTTTGGAGGAAAGACATAAAAATCCACTTCATAGCCCGTCGGAAAAGTGGAGCTATGAAATAAATTGGTTTTTATTCATTTGTTCCAAAACAAATGAGATACGAAGAGACATTAACGAAAAAAATGTGTTTTTTATCTGTTTAATTTGGATAACAGCATTTAATCTTTTCAAGGTCAGTGGTGTACATCTTTTTGCTAATATTTTGTTGGGACTGCCTCCCGACCCCCGACACGCCACTGGAAAGGTTAATTATCTTCTAGTCAGTGGTAAATTAGATTCTTATTGCAGTGAACTATAGTGACAAATTAAAAAAAAGGCTCATATTAATATTTAAGACATCAATAAAAAACCAATTTTATTTCCAATCTTTAAATCCACAATCTTTAAGATACATGTTTACTGTTTATTCAGGGTAACCTCACATTATTATGAACATTGAGATAGAAACATGAAGCCTAAATATGCTTAATTTGCAAGATACAGATACAGGATTTCAAATTTCTACTTTTATTCTGATTTTTTTCTCAGTTATCCCGCAATAAAGTGGCACAACGATCTCAAATTACATATCGGGGGGGTTTTTAAGGCGAGAATTCCAAATTAAGTCACGGTTTTGCTAATATTAATAGAGGGCGCCACCTATGGAACATCGAACGCTTTTAAATTAACAAAACATTTTTCCGTTTTGGTGCCTCAACGTGAATATTACAAAAACCTTTTCTTCAATCTACGTTACGTAAAAAAGTTATGCTTTTTTTCAGTCCCTAGAGGTAACCGTTTTCGGGATAACCTTCATTAAAGTATACAAGGCAGCCCAATTACTTCTAAAATATGATTGAAAGAATTATCGGGTTTCTGGTACAAATTAATATTAGATAGAGCATAAAACATATTTCAAATGTATCTAGTTTTTTTAAATAGGTTGTGCTGAAGTTTAAGAATACTTCGTAAATATCAAGCGTTGTCGGTCGATTATCCGGACACCCTGTATGAGCTTCTCTATTTTAAATTGAGTCACAAATTAATATGCCCTTGAAATCACGATTTATTATTGATTAACACCCTGTATACGTAATCGTCATCATTAACCATCTAACATCTACCTGTATTTTTGACAGCAATGTCATACATGACAACAATAACAAATCACTAACATCACTATACAGTATGTTACACCCTTCGTAGTCGTTAAGTTTTCTCACATTTTCCTAATTTTTTTTATATTCTGTATAATTTTTCTTAGATTTCTTCCCGTAAGAACCTTCTACGAAGTAACCGAAAGCTTGTAAAAAAAAGATGGATGAAATCGGTGAAGTCGTTCTCACGTCATGCCGTGACCAAGGGAAAAAGGGATTCATTTTTATATACAGGGTGGCCAATCGGGTGACGTTATTTTTTTTTTTAGATAGCCCGTATACCGAGACCTTTCCAAAACATCCCCATGCATGTATGTGTAGCTATTATTGATAGTTTTCGAGTTATGATTTCTTTTGAAAATTTAGATTTTCCAGTTTTTCGAAGAAATGGTTAAAAAAAACGAACGAATTAAACGTGTATAAAACATCTGAATGTTTGTCTAAATTATAAATTTATAAATAATAGCAACGTTATATGAAAATCTTCGTTTAAATAATGTCGTAGTATGTTGTGATATTATAATAATTTTGTTCCTGAGAGTTATATTATGTAGGTATACTACTATTGAACGAATTTTTTTTCTATGGGATAAAGAGGCTGTGACGTTAGCAATAATTTATGTACAAAAAATGAATAATGGTACTTCACTCAGTCATTAATTTTGAGCTATTTAAGTACAAGGTATTTAGCTGAAACAAGGTAAAATTTACGCATTCCAAAGATAAATATTGAACACAATTTTTTGTATTAGGTATATGGATTATTTTCTTAGTGAAGTACTCCAAACAAGATAAGTACAAAATGTTACAGTAATTTAAGACTGATATCACTGATATCAAGGTCGAGCCTTAGATAAGGTTTTTTGAGAAAGACTTTAAACGTACTCGATACACCTCAATTTGGTGTCAATAACTACTCCAAGTATCTTTGCATAGTCAACAAATTGCAAATTTTGGTTATTGATTTGAATTTCAACATTCAGAATATCAGAAACCAACCCCTACCTATTCCGCTGGTCAACCTCACTTTATTCTTTAGGGTCCAAATTTCTTGGTAACCAAAGAAAGCTCACACTACCCATTCTTGCGGAGCTCAACTCACGTATCCTTTGAAACATATACATAAATTTAATTAACATGGGAGCAATTGAAACTATCGCTCCATTTCCCAGTACCTGGAAGTAATTACACTTTCAGGCACAGGCTTGTAGCAGGGAAGAAACAGTTTCACCTTATGAATCTCTCATGTTTGGTTCTTTTCGTGGTGAAAAATTCATGAAATTTACCTGAATCTCACCCCAGTATTCCTAACAAGCAAGGCTGCAGGCTAAAAGTAAACACTTGATAACGAATTATCACTTACAGATTCGAAAACTGTCTTCGTATTTATTCTCCCAGATAATGAATGTCTCACCCGGCATATGAAAGAACTAAATTTGCCTGTGTGAAGCGACAACAGCAAAGAGCGGTTTGGCTTGAAATATGGTAGTAAATATGTCACAGTTGTTGGTGGTGGTTAAATATAGCAAAAACTGTTTTACAGAGAGGGTACTTTAAACAACATCTTTATTTCTTGATATGGAGTGTATTCTTAAGACATCAATTCACAAAAAGTTTTGTAACATCTAGAAATCCTTATATGCGTATTTATTTTTATGGTTATTAGTTAGTATATCCCCGCCTCCCCCATATATCGACATTGTTGTATCTTAAAAAAACAATAAAGGCACATTATTCTTTTATTCATAGCTATACTATCACATGTCAGTAGAATAGTTAAAGTAGTTCATAAACTTATGTTTACTGTAATCTAGCCAATTCTAGTATATACATGGTGTCGACATTAAGACAAGTAATATATCGGAACTGGGCAATAGTAGAGAATTATAATTTTAATATATTTTGGGGGTATAAATTAGAACGAATGTTGTATCTTTTCTTAGTATTGCGTTACCCAATGAGGTATTTGTTTTTGACCACGTGACGTCCGATTCAAAATTATTAATGGGTCACTCTGTATATTTGTACCTTTCTGTGTTCCTATCGATAAAAGAATTCCAAAAAACTAGCACACTTGGGGTCTAAAGTGCTTAATTCAAGAGTTACAGGTACTTAAAGGACATCCATATGAGTAAATATAGGTATGTATATGTGTATTTGTGTGTATGTATACATATACAGGGTGAGTCAAACTCAACGCCTCGGACTCTTTTGAGACTGAACTATATCTCTTTTCGGCCCAATAACTACGTGAGTGTTTGTAGGTCGAGTTGGACTACATTTTAAAGATAATAATGACTTTTATACAGGGTGTCTAATGAAAGCATGACATATCGGAGTTGTGTTTTTTAAATGAAATACCCTGTATATTATTGTATACTCAGATACCTTGGTCAATCTAGTGTATCACACATGGGACACAAGGTGCAAAACACCATTTTTGGTAGATATCAGAAAAACATTGAATATCGCAGCGATTATAAAACTTAGAAGGCTCTGACTTTGCTGTGTGACCAAGCGTTACTTTTGAGCTTATCAAAAATTACGGAATTATGTGGTGAAGAGTGCGATTGTTTTTGGACCTTTGAAGGTGATGAATCTGCCATTTGTAACATTTCGTTTATTCAAGTATATTTGTGGCTAAGCATCTGTCGGCAACTTTAGATTTGATTCAGTATCTTGTATACCACCTAGTTAGTAGCCGGTACTCTGTAACATAAGAGATAGAAACGTGTTTCTTTCACCATGACGACCATGACGATCAGGCAGTTTCGGGTGCCTATCACGCAGTGTCTACTACGCTGACGTATTTACGAAGCCACCCGATTCTATAGTATATAGTGCATAGAAACACGTTTCTAAGTTGCGCCGGTACTCTCTACACATTTGATTCTGATCAAACGTTTTTTTTTCTCCCGACAGCTGGCTTTTCGTTTTGTGTTTAAAATATTTAATATAATGATATCAGTGTGCAGGACTTCAATTTAAACTATAATATTACTGAGTGCTCTATAATATACAACTGGCAAGTGAAATCCGAACACAGAAAAAAAATGACGTCAACTTGATTAACGTAGTACTTCACACACATTACGGTGGTGCCAGTTTATCACTTGTCCATCCTGTATATTACATTGCTTATTTGGATTTGTTAACGTTTCTTTCACAATGATTAGGTTAGATTTTTTTGATGTGTAAACGTCATCGAATCATCTGGAATTTTCTAGACTGACAGATCGGCATTCTCGAATGTCATCTGGGTATCTGGAATCTTCTAGATGGTTCGATGAAGTATATAAGGCACCACGAGTAGCGTGGCAGTAGTCAGTTGAGTTGAGATCTAGTTGAGATAAGGTTAAGAGTTATTGTATTAAGTTCTGAAGCAAAACGGTGAAAGTTACGTCGAGTTTGATTGCCTGGCTGAAGAAAAAGAGGCCGTCGTGACAATTGGTGCCAGAAGTGTGGGATTATTCATCGAATCAAGCCAGGAAAAGGAAAGAAGAAGTGAGTACAGTGTCCATTAATGCCAGTAACCAGAGCTATGGCATCCGAAATGAATGCATTGATGACTATGCTACAAGAAATGGGAAACAGATTAGAACAGAGTGCAGCGGAAACGAGAGCTAGCTTAGAACGAAGTGCAGCCGAAACGAGAACAGATATGCAAGCAACAGTCGTGAACCTGGAAGAAAAACTAAAGCACCACCAGGACGAAGCAGTCGTAAACCTAGAAGAAAAGCTAAAGCAACACCAGGATGAGGCAGTCGTAAACCTAGAAGAAAAGCTAAAGCAACACCAGGACGAGGCAGTCGCAGATTTGAAGAGTGGACAGGAACTTGTGATGACTAGGCTGGAGGAGCAGAAGCAAGCGGTAAGCCAGGCACTAGAAACTCAAGACCAACGCATTAGTGCAATAGAGACACAGTTCGCGACATCACAAAAGCAGGTGGAAGAGCTAGTGACATCACAGAAGCACGTGGAGGAACAGCTACAGCAGATGAAAGATCAGGTCAAAGAAATGGTCAGAGAGGAGCTGCGAGAGTTTAGTGCAGGTGAGCGTAATTTAACAGCTGAACCACCCGTTTTTCCTGATAGACACAGTGGCGTAGTAGCAAAGCCCTATCCATATAATGGCAAAACATCATGGGACATTTATTATATGCAATTTGAAAACATCGCACGTATGAATAACTGGTCAAATGAAGAAAAAGCTTGTGTGCTGACATCCATGCTTAGAGACTCTGCCGCAGCTATTTTGGAAAATCTCTGCTCATCAGATCTACGTGACTATGATAAGATAACATCTGCACTAAAGTTACGCTTTGGAGATGCACACTTAACAGAGCTGTTGCATGGCCAGTTGCATAACCGGACACAACAAGCTAAGGAAGATTTAACCACATTTGCATACGAAGTCCAAAGCTTAGCTAAACGAGCATTCGTCAGCAGTCCCATCGAGACACAGGAATACGTCGCTGCTCGTCAGTTTGTCGAAGGAATCGCAGACCTTGACGTCCAGAGAATCGTAAGACTATCTAGTCCCAGAACCTTACAAGACGCTTTGGTCAAGGCTCTAGAAATTGAGGCTGCCACAAAAGCTACGCGAATGACACGGAGGGTGCGCTCTTTAGAACAAGATGATGAAGTAGAAGTCAGGGTGACAGCGTTCACTCCAAGAAGAAGAGGTGGTACCTTCCAAAGAAACCCAGTTCGCACAAATCTAGAAGGACCTGAGAAGTTTACGTGCTGGAGATGTGGGCAGAAGGGGCACCTTCGAGTAGGCTGTCGCATGCAGGTGGCAGAGAAGTCAAGGGAGGCTAGTACTAATACTGATAATGAGTCGGAAAACTAGAGCCGGCCAGTTTTAGGGGGCAAAAACTGGCTGGCCATCATGACGAAAGCCCCATGATCATCGAAATTGAAGTTAATAAAATTGAGAAGAGTCCAGTAGTTGAAGGTTACATAGAAAATATACCATGCAAGATGTTAGTCGATACCGGAGCAAATGTGACTATAATAAGCCCTAACATATACCAAGAAATTCGAAGGAAGTTGCCAAGCAGAACCACGCAAACGGATAGAATGTTGCTGAGGACCGCTAATGGAGACCGTATACCAGTACTGGGTGTTGAAGAATTAGAGATTCGCATTGGCAGTTTCGGTAAGAAGCATCCCATTTTAGTAGCTTCAGTCACAAATGATTGCATCCTTGGTGCTGAGTTTCTGCAGAGTTCTGGCTGCGTAATAAACTTCACTGGTAATACCTTAAGCATTGGGGATTCAGAAGAGATTTCATTTAGCTGCCGAGCTGTTCAGCTAGAGGAAATGAACGTTATGGCACCAAGGAATTTTACAATACCACCACAGAAAGAGATTGTTATACCCATATATGCACATAAGGCAGTTGAACATAACCTTACCCCATGCGTTTTTGAACCAGATCCTACGCTAGGTTGGAATAAACCTATTTTATTAGCCAGAACAATAACGGATTCTTCAAATATGTTAATAAGGGCCGTGAATGTATCCAGGAATTCAATACAAATCAAGAAAGGTACGCCACTGGGTAGACTAGAACCAGTAGCATGGATACGAAGGCTAGATGGCGCGAAAGAAGAAGATGATAGTGACTTCACCCAAATCTCAGATAGTCTTCAAGATTTGTATGATAGAAGCTGTGAGCATTTGCGACCCGAACAGCAGCGGAAGGTCCTGAAGCTACTAAGAGAATTTCATTCGATTTTCGCTAAAAATAATGATGACCTAGGGCGAACCCATCTGGTACGTCATAAAATTAATGTAGGAGATGCCCAGCCAGTCAAGCAGCCCCCAAGAAGAACTCCATTATCTAGGATTGATGAAGTACAGAATATGGTAAAAGATATGCAGAAACGAGGAGTAATCGAGCCATCATCTAGCCCTTGGGCCTCTCCGATAGTCCTTGTTAGGAAGAAGGACGGATCAACGAGGTTTTGTGTGGATTACAGGCGGCTCAACGATTTGACCAAAAAGGATTCATACCCTTTACCAAGAATTGACGACACTTTGGATGCAGTTGGAAATTCTTCATGGTTCTCCACCTTGGACCTGCAAAGTGGGTACTGGCAGGTTGAAATGGATGAAAAAGATAAAGAGAAAACGGCATTTACATCGTGTGCTGGGCTATGGCAGTTTACAGTAATGCCTTTCGGTCTATGCAATGCACCCAGTACCTTCGAAAGATTAATGGATGTCGTACTACAAGGTTTATCTTGGAAGACAGCACTGATATATCTCGATGACGTTATTGTGTTTGGAAAGGATTTTGAAGAAGAGCTACTCCGACTAAGACAAGTTTTCCAGCGGCTTAAGGAAGCGAACTTGAAGCTAAACCCTAACAAATGCCATCTTTTCAAAAGGGAAGTAAAATACCTCGGACATCTGTTAACCAAAGACGGAATCCGGACGGATCCAGAGAAGGTGCAGGCTGTGAAGGAATGGAAAGTACCGTCCAACACTCATGAGGTACGAAGCTTTTTGGGACTGTGCAGTTATTATCGCAGATTTGTGAAAGATTTCTCTACCATCGCCAAACCATTATTTGCCTTAACTGAAAATGGTAATAAGTTTTATTGGGACTCCATCTGCCAAGAAGCCTTCGACGCATTGAAAACGGCTTTGACCTCCTCACCGATACTAGCTCATCCTACAAGGGAAGGAACTTTCTACTTGGACACAGACGCTAGCCAATATGCTGTTGGAGCTGTCTTATCTCAAGAACAAGATGGCATCGAAAAGGTAATTGGATACTACAGTAAAACTTTGCACAAAGCGCAGAAAAACTGGTGTGTGACACGAAAAGAGTTGTACAGTGTGGTGAAAGGGATCGGAAATTTCCACCATTTATTGTACGGAAGAAGATTTGTCGTGAGAACCGATCATTCAGCTTTGCAGTGGTTAATGAAGTTCAAGAATCCAGAAGGCCAGCTTGCTCGATGGATTGAATACCTTCAAAGCTATGACTTTGAAATTCGTCATCGTCCAGGAAAGCAACACGGAAATGCCGATTCTATGTCACGCAGGCCCTGTGATGAAGACTGTAAGCACTGCTCGAAAGAAGAGAAACAACGAGAATTCGACATAAACACATTAAGAATAGAAGAATTTGAATTGGAAGGAACCAAGATTTCACTAGAAACCTTCAAGCAAGCTCAGTCACAAGACGCTGAGCTAGGGTTAGTTATTCATTCGCTATTAAATGGAATCAAGCCTAATCAACAGGAAATAAGTGCTATGAGTCCCATCACTAAAGCCTACCTAGCACAATGGGACTCACTAAAGGTAAGGGGTAACCTCCTGTATCGAATCTGGGAGGATACTGATGGCAGACATGCTAAAGAAAAACTTGTAGTACCAAGGAAATTACGGAAAGCAATTATGGAACAACTACATGATAGTAGCAGTGGGGGTCACTTTGGCATCAGGAAGACCCTGGAAAGAATCAAGGAGAGATTTTACTGGGTTGGCTGTCGCGAAGATGTTGAAAATTACTGTTCCACGTGCGATGTCTGCAACTCAAGAAAAGGTCCAAGTATTCGTCAACGATCACACATGCAGCAGTACAACGTTGGAGCGCCATTTGAGAGAATCGCCATAGACATTTTGGGTCCTTTGCCGGAAACCAGCCTTGGGAACAAGTATCTGCTTGTTGTAATGGATTATTTCTCTAAATGGCCAGAAGCAATTCCTGTGCCCAATCAAGAAGCAGGCACAGTGGCACAGGCTCTTTTAGAACACGTGGTGTCCAGATTCGGAGTTCCTAATGAACTACATTCAGACCAGGGACGAAGCTTTGAATCGGAAGTCTTCATACAGCTGATGAGAAAACTCGGAATTCGGAAGACTAGAACAACTGCTCTTCATCCGCAGTCCGACGGTATGGTGGAACGCTTCAACAAGACAATCCTGGATTACCTATCAAAATTCATTAACGAACATCAGTCTGATTGGGATACGAAGATTCCTCTGGGAATGTTGGCCTACAGATCAGCGGTGAACGAGTCAACTCGGTTGAGCCCAGCGAAGATAATTTTTGGTCGAGAACTACGGCTGCCTCTGGACTTAGCTCTTGGTCCACCCCCAGAAACGGAACGCCGTCTTCCATGCGAATGGGTGAGCGAGCTTCAGGAAACGCTCTGGGATATCCATGAGTCTGCTAGAGGAAACATCCAGTCTGCCAGCGACAGAATGAAAGCCAGATACGATCTCAAAGCAAATAGCCCAAAGTTCGTCGAAGGTGATCTGGTATGGTTCTACAATCCACGACGGAGAAGGGGTAGATGTCCGAAGCTACAACGCCATTGGGAGGGACCCTACGTGGTGATGAAGCGCCTCAACGACGTAGTCTACAGGATACGTATGGGTAGTGGAAAACCGAAGGTCGTCCATAGCGATCGCCTGTGGCCATACAAGGATCGAAGCGAACTGTTCGTCGAGGACGCCGAACGCTAAGGGGGGAAGAGTGTAACATCCTGTATATTACATTGCTTATTTGGATTTGTTAACGTTTCTTTCACAATGATTAGGTTAGATTTTTTTGATGTGTAAACGTCATCGAATCATCTGGAATTTTCTAGACTGACAGATCGGCATTCTCGAATGTCATCTGGGTATCTGGAATCTTCTAGATGGTTCGATGAAGTATATAAGGCACCACGAGTAGCGTGGCAGTAGTCAGTTGAGTTGAGATCTAGTTGAGATAAGGTTAAGAGTTATTGTATTAAGTTCTGAAGCAAAACGGTGAAAGTTACGTCGAGTTTGATTGCCTGGCTGAAGAAAAAGAGGCCGTCGTGACAATATGTATAGTCTGAGCTCCCCTTGCAAATAAATCATCGCCTACCCGACCAAAGAAAAGTGTGTTATGCCGCTAGGTCTTTCTTTCACAGGTCAATGGATAGCCTATTATGAATACAACAAGTTTTTGAGTTTTACGACACACCACCACCTAACCTTCGCAATTTCACCCCCACGCAAAAAAGTAGAAAATGATCAGGAACCACTAAAACGCCTAAAAGCGAAGTTTGGGCTGTTTTTATATTTTTAGTCTTTTTTTATTATTGCTGCACAGACACTACAGGATTCCTAAAAACTATAAACGTTTTCTATCCCCGCGATGGATGGTAGTAATACTGTGTCAAAATTTCATTGAAATCGATCCAATAGTTTCCACATTAAACAATACAGAACGACTAGAAGCCATAATCGTATGCATACATCATTCTAAGTTCCCTGGTTTCTGTAATAGGCAAGGCAATGTTCGGATGAGCCTAAAAAAGTGTATCATGCCGCTAGATCTTTCTTTCATAAGTTAATTAATAGCTTGTTATGAGAACATTACATTTTTGAATTTTACAACCCCCACCCCAATTTCACCCTGACCCAAAAAGAAGTAAAACGTCTAAAAACGAAGTTTAAGGAATATTTGAAATTTTTCGTTTTTTGCTAATTACTGCGCCGTCCATGCCCCGATTTTCAAAAATATTGGAACATTACCTACTACGACCCCACAGCATATCAGTGTCCAAATTTCATCACAACCCATGCAGCGGTTGCTGAGATTACGAGGCTAGAAAAACGCCAACAGGCAGACAGACACACAGACAGACAGACAGACAGTCAGACCGACCGGAAATGAGTGACGTAGATTTTCGTTATGTAGACATCATAAAACGCCCCAAAAGCGCATTACTTAAAAATCGAAAATTTTCGCGATCACAATACTTCCCTCGCCTATCGATGTGGGAAGTAAAACGCATTAAAAATCTCTGCACAGGTTCCCTCTCTACTGTATGACCATCGTAAAGTGACATTAGCATGTCGAGTTTAAAAAGGGACAGAAAACATAAGTATGACAGAGACATTAAATATTTGAGAGCAGACGAAAGAATTCTGCCGGTGCGCCATCTTGTACCCGAAGGTAACGGCAAACCAAGGAAATCGCTGCTTAACAGCAGTAGATTTCTTGGTGGGACGCCAAGGTGCGTCCGCTTGGCCACCAGAGAGCGCGGGTTCTATACGCCGCTGCGTATGAAAGCCGATATACGAGGGCTGCTCTATACCTCCGTCAATCCACCAGTACGCAGACAGCTGTTTCACGCTTATTAGCGATCATCAGTGCGCCATAGGTCGATTGACGAAAATAGAGAGCATCAATTTTTCCATGTTTACTAAACATGTGAAACATGTGAGAGCAGACAGAAAGAATTCTGCCGGTGCGCCATCTGGTACCCGAAGGTAACGGCAAACCAAGGAAATCGCTGCTCAACAGCAGTAGACTTCTTGGTGGGACGCCAAGGTGCGTCCGCTTGGCCACCAGAGAGCGTGGGTTCTATAGACCGCTGCGTAATCCCAATTATCTCCAATTCTGGACCGTCTTTAAGGTAGGGAATAAAATCTGTTGTTACAGGTTATATGATAAGTTTTGTGAAGTAGATAAATAGGATATTCCTTTATATATCGAATCAAACAAGTCGTAAGATATGGAAATAGGATATAATTAGTAAGAGTTAGGGTAACGTCTTTACTTCATTCACCGAATTCCTTTCGCTGGTCAATTTAAGTAGGTCACACAATAGTTAGCCCACTCTCTTCTGTCCACTCACTATTGGCCCACCCTATATAGTATCAGCGTACAACACTTCTATTCCAACTTCAATATTACAGAGCGCCTTATAATATTTTTTTGGTTACTGATTTTTGTAGGTACTTTATCTCAAAATAAAATCTATTATACTGTTATACATCAGCCGATGCGCTGAAGACGGATGTTTTGCTTATTCGCCAGCATGGGGGGTCCGAATCCTATAAATTCCTCTTATGCATATCACTGATACTATTTAATGAAGGTTTGTATGTTCTGTCAATAATATTTCCAACGACTCCGCCAGAGCTACTTTAAACTGCTTGATATTTATCTATACTGATATTTCAGAAAATCTCATTTTGAAATTACCATCCTTCACACACACCCATTCCAGCAACCTTTATCGTTGCTCAGTTACCTGATGTAATCTCATAAGCTACTTTGAAACTGCAGCTCATTTTCCTCATTACTTAAGAGTAAAGAACAATTTTTTTCCAAAACGAATCCTCTTTACGTGAAAGGAGCGCTTTTCCTTAAGTACCGTTTTTGCTTTTATTAGGACGACAAGATCTGATTAGAGATGCGCTTTGACGGGCCCAGGAAAATTCTGTCTGAAGAAAATTATAAGCATCATCGGTGAAAAGTGCTTGTAAACGCAAGTATGCTACCGCTCATCATATTTCCAAGGCTGTGTCAAAAACATGCACTTTGCCTACTCCGCTTTCGATGTTCGGGCAATAAGATGGTTCTGGATTTTTATAGGAGTATTAAAATAGAGAAGAGTCGTAGAAGTAGCAACACAAAACAAGGTTGGTGCTACTGGTACCATCGTGCAAAACAAAATTATTAAATTTATGAATTTGTTCTTCAGCTTTTAGGTCGGCGTCATTCAGCGTTGATGCTTGACATTTCGCCATCACGAGTGGAAGTATTTTGGACGTATCGGTGCTTGAGCTGTTTAATCCAAGATTATGAAGTGTCTTAGTCAATCTATGTAGGACATATAATCATTATTTTGTTTTTAAGATTATCATATGCTTGATTTAAGATTTCAGAATTGTTGCTTCAGGACTTTTCCAGTTTTGAATTGAAAATATTTACGTAATATAACCCTATATGATCAAAAACAACAGATTCTTGATTTAAGATTATTACAGCTCTGCGCATATATGAAGATATGGTATACTTGAATGAATGTATATATTTTTTGTTTAAGAGTTTATTTTCATGTAGGTACGTATCCGATAATGTGGCTGTATTTTTGAAAATCAAAAGCAAACATTCTCAAAGCCGCTCCAAAGTTTTACACGTTTTAGGGATTCCTAATCATTTTGTATTTTTTGAAGCTGTGGAAATGTGGTGGTGGGGAAATAGAGAGATGCAAGCTCTATTTTTATGTATTCATAAACAATTTTTCATTACATCACAAAAAATAACCTTTGTGATATTCAGTGCTTTTTGCTTCAATAACCATAGGTGGGAGGAGTATAGTAATCGCAAAAATGTTCTGTTTTGAGAATCATCATTTTTGAACGATATATGATGTCATATGGTGATGTGATCACGAAAATATATCTTGATTATTCTCGTCAGTATTTCTGTCTGTCTGACGCCATTTTTGAGTTTAGGGGGGACGGAGTAGTCATCTAGTGATCTATATACGTTTCAGACTTCGTCGAACGTTGTTTTTAAAGACATACCGATAGAGGTAGAATTTTCACTTAGTAGTAGTAGTTGCAAACACAATTGAGTCAATCATTTGATTCCATTTTAATATTTAAATTACGGGAAGTCATGTTCCTTATTCCTGTTGGTTTGTCTTTCTTTGAAGTTTTTGTCATCCCACGGGTAAAAAAATAGTGAGTAACGGAAACGTTTCAGAAGACTCCCAAATTTGGATTTTAAGAGTTCTTACGGAAGTCCGTTCTGTACCCTTTAAACTTGCCAGTTCGTCATCAATAAAATATGTATTATTTAGAATACTCGTATAGTTTTAGATTATTTTTGACAAGCACTAATTATTTTCAAAAGTTCTGTACCTCCAATTTCATTCAGCTTGCTAATTAAGGATTCCATGATAAAAACTATTCATTCTCTGCACCTACATATTATATGAAATGCATTACAATCAGTAACAGTCTTAAATGAATTGATCATTATAATTAGCCATGTTTCACCAGGCTGTCTATTGACAAATATATTTCATTTAATATACATATTAGTAAAATATGCCATAATACAATCTACAGCAGTTTCTAAACCTGTGTGAATGAAAACAAAACCAATATAGCTTGAATCTATAAGGTTTGTTTTAATATGTTTCTTGATTTTGAATTAAATAAGATCTCTTTCTAACGGCCTCCAATTTGGGATAAATCCAGGGAAGTCCAAACAGATGACAACTCTAGTTAGAGTACGCAGGTTTAAGTCATTGATACATTTTATGAGGATACGGACAGCCTCATCAAACGATGGAAGAGTTTAATCAAGTAAAAGCATTGACGGTCTACCTTATCTCTCTATTGCCGGTGAAATAAAAATGTACCCCGACCCTGTTTCCTGCAGCATCATAAAGCTGCCTACTCTCTTTCTTAATAATTAACCGGTAAAAAGAAGAGAACGGAAAGGAGAATCTTCTGGCAACTTCAAAGCGATCTCTGTCCTGACGGACAATGAGCTTTTGATGTATTTTCCTTTCCGTCTCCATCTTCCTCGTGAAGAAGAAGAGAGACAGGAGACGCTGCAGAGAGGGCGAGCGTCGCCTATTAAGGAATTTTCGTTTTATTAATTTTATATATCTGCTGCTGAAGCTTTTAGTTTGGAAACTTTCTTAATTAGCCCCAGAAAAGGAACGAAGGAGGCAGAAGTTGCTAGAAGTCATTGAGGTATCCAGACAGGCTTCAAAACAGGTACAGCAGCGGCGAACATATGATAATAGTAATACATAATAATAATAATTTCCAGAAACTAAGTGCTTTGGGCTTGCTATCCAGGACCAAGTTATTGCGACACGAAACTACGTGAAATACATAACCGACGATAATTGCAGATAATGTAACAAATAGAAAGAAACAACAGGCGCATGCAAAACTCTCGGTGGAACCGAGTACACAGCAAAATAGAACTCTGCAGCCAAACTCATACATCAAGCATTATCCACAACAAACAAACTAATGGAAAACACAGAACCATATTATGACAATTACACACCGATATTATTACTCGAAAGCAATCAATACAAACTATACTGGGACGTTGAAATACAAAGAGACAAAACTATCTTGGCCAATAAACTAGATATGGTTGTTTAGTTATAGGTTGGCAAAGTTACCTACTTGATAAATATTGATATTCGCATTGATATGAAAATCAAAAACTCCTACGCTGGGAAGATCTCTAAATTCACAGACCTTGCCATAGGAATAAAACCACTTTAGAAACAAAACAAAGTTATTATTGTTCCCCCCATTATTTCGATCCCAGGCCTTACACCAAACACATTTACACCACGCCTGCAAAATTTAGGCCTGGACAAAAGGTTACACAAAGTATTCCAAAAGTCTATAATCGTGAAGACCTGTGATCAATAATAACTCAGGTATTGACTTGGCACAGCCCGTCAACAGTTGTTGCCGCCGCATACGGGAGGAAGGTCGGGAGAATAGTAATTATGTATATGTAATATACAGGGTGTTCCATGACGATTGGAAGATACTTTAGTAGAAGACTATGCAGCTCATTTCCGGCAAAAAAAAGTCATATAAAGTAGGGTCCGATTTTCAACTGTTTCTGAGATGAATTGGATTTTAGAAATCCTCATTAAAATGCGGACTCCAAGCGAAGACCCTAATAAAACAAAATTTTATTGTCGAATCTTGTAATTTTTGGTATTAGTCCTTAGAAGATATGCTATTACGACATTATCGATCGACTAAAAGGAGGTGATCCTGTATCAAACACTTCGCGAGACAGTGTCAAAATCAGCATGTGTTAAAAGGTAAATTCAAGAAACGTCACAAAAAGACTAGTTACCATAAATAGATAATTCAGTTATTAGCAATTCAATGTTTACAGAATCAAAAGCTTTTGTCATATCTAAAGTATGATTATCTAGGCCTTCTTGATCTGTTTCTTTCAAAGTCTCCTCCTAGGATGTTGCTGATTAGGTAAATGTCCTTTCATAGGTACCTAATTAGTTTGATTTTCCTTTGCTTCACTGAAATCAAAAGATTCTTGCCTTTTCCAAATGCTTGCAGGCTTACGAATTTTCATTTTCACCTGGCTCGTCTTCATCGCAATACTACATAGCCCCACTTTCATCACTTCCATTCTTTTTCAGTCACATTATTTCTTTGTCCAAATTTTGTCACCAGATATTGAATACGTAGGTTTTGATAAGTTTCTGTCTTGTTGTTCCATTCAAATGATTGTTTGGCTAATTATTATTCTAATCTCTATAGTTGATTTGTGATTAAACTTCAATGTTGCAGGTTCCTTCTACTTCTTATACAGGGTTATTCACGTTATTCGACACGGAGCATTATGGCTAAAGTATTTGATAAAAAAGAAAATAATAATTTCGGATGGATAGAGACCCATGAAGGCTACATTTTAAAAATATTTTCATGTTATACAGGGTGTCCCAAAAACACGAAATCTATCAAAGTTATGGTTTTTAAATGGAACACCCCATATATTATTGCATATTCAGATTCCTTGGTGAATTCTAGTGTGACTTTATGTATCATACGTGGGACCTAAAGCGAACCGTTTAGGTGTAAATCACCATTTTCGGTATAAGTAGATATCAGGAAAAAATTGAATATCGCAGAGATTATAAAATATGGAAAGCTGTGACTTTGCTGTATTACTAAGCATGAAATGCGTCAGCTTTGATGAGACTGTCAAATTTGAATTACGTTTATGCTTGGAGAAATCGGTCGATTAATTAAGGAAACTTCGATCAGCGATAACTTGATTTTTTCAAATGGGAATGCTTAATCTTTTTTATACGGTTAAACGTAGAATTTGATAACCTTTCTAATGATATAAGGTTGTGAATATCAATCTCTGGTAGTTTTCATTTAATTTTAAATTTTCAAACAAATCGGCGATTTTCAATTTTCCTACCTATAAGCAACGTAGCAGGCCATGAAGTATAAACAAAAACCTGTTCCTGTAGAAGAAAACAACTAACTTCGCTGAAAAATACACACTAACTAGACTAAAGGGACAAGATTATAAAAATTGCTTACAACAAATCAACTCTCCCTGAAACAAGTGCGATAACATCTCTAAGGTCTAAGAGAAGCTGGAGTCTGGCGGTAATAGATATTTTTTACAGTCTACTGACTACCGCAATTTACTAGAGGTTAAAAATTTCCAAGACAATTAAAAACCCTGATATGAAACAAAAACAACCTGCGACTGTTGCTCCAGCACGCAACTATTAATCATATGTAATGGTGTAAAAAAGTACTAATTTGCGTCGAAGTAGATACCTCTGACTGGAGCCCTTCTACTTTTTCAATACCTATTAGCAATATTGCAAAAAGGAATACTGACAAATCAGATTTAAATTTTCTGCCATTTAAGTTATGTTTTATAATTTGAACAAATTTTAATTCATTTCTCATTTTCTGCGATCTTACTCAACAACTTCCAGAACTCCATTCAGAGGTACCTTTGACTTGAGTTTTGACAGAATTGCATCCTTTTTTGTATCATTAAATGTGAAATTTTATTATGAAAATAATAAACTGCTTACAACATATCTAGTAGTTTTTATTTTATTTCAAAGTTTTTAATGGTTTTGGAAATTGCCAATTTCTAGTACATTGCAGTAGCTAGTAGGCCGTGAAGCAATCCATTTTTGCCATACTCCAGCTTCTCTTTGACCAAAGATATGTTACCGCCGTTGTTTCTGGTTAGACTTTGTTTGTTGTGTGTCATTTTTATAATATTTTCCCTTTAGTCTAGTTCGTGTGCATTTTTCAGCTAAGATAGTTATTTTCTTCTACTTGAACAGGTTTTTGTTTATATTTCATGGCCTGCTACGTTGCTTATAGGCAGGAAAATTGAAAAACGCCGATTTCTTTGAAAATTTAAAACTAAATGAAAACTACCAGAGATTGATATTCACAACCTTATATCATTAGAAAGGTTATTAAATTCTACGTTTAGCCGTATAAAAAAATAGGTATTCCCATTTGAAAAAATCAAGTTATCGCTGATCGAAGTTTCCTTAATTTTTCCCATATTTTATAATCTCTCCGATATTCAATTTTTTCCTGATATCTACTTATACCGAAAATGGTGATTTACACCTAAACGGTTAGCTTTAGGTCCCATGTATGATACATGAAGTCACACTAGAATTCACCAAGGAATCTGAATATGCAATAATATACGGGGTGTTCCATTTAAAAAAGCATAACTTTGATATATTTCGTGTTTTTGGGACACCCTGTATAAAATGAAAATATTTTTAAAATGTAGCCTTTATGGGTCTCTATTCATCCGAAATGACAGTTTCCTTTTTTATCAAATATTTTAGCCATAATGCTCCGTGTCGAATAACGTGAATAACCCTGTATATTATCACCTCTGATTTTGATATTGTCAGCTATGTGTTGTTTTGCTTTGTTGACCTCAGTTTGGCTGGTGATTATTCTAAATTGCAGTTTTAAGGTTCTGATTGTTCCGTCCACACCATCACACCTGTCTTCCGTAGGTGTGATGGTGTGGATGATCGATCTGAATATTTCTGAACAATCGCTCCGTCCAATCTCTTATTTCTTTTCTAGCTAGCACTCTGAATAAATATAGAGTGAGCAACCTTATTGAACACCTTGAGTGACTCATGTTTCTGTTTTGCTACCATAGATACCTACTGGCGTTGCTTCGAATCGGAATTTGTGATAAAAAAATCCTCAAACTGCTTCTTGGATCAATTTTCAAAAATTGAGGCAGAGCGAGGTGGAGTACGGAAAAAAGATAAGAACTGATATTGGTGCTATGTTGCCGTTGACATAAAAATTCATGAAATGGAGGTAGCTAGACTTAGAAGATCGCAACTTAGTACGAGGGTTGATCTTAAGGTGAAGTCCCTTTTGAATTATAAATAGCTGACTCTAAAAGGGGTGATACACGTACGAGCAAGTACGCGTACTTATGGCTCGACGGCCTTTTTCGCCTGTGTGTCACCGTAAGTACGCGTACTTTAAAACCGTCGCGCAAACCTCCGGCGATCCAACTGCTTTGAAATCTTGCTCGTAGCTTGTCTCGGCTCGTACTGCGAGCAGCGAGCCTCCACTCTGTTTCGGCAGGCCATCGATGCGCAACGCTTGTTGTGTTTGGCGTTTATTAAAAGTTTTGTTTATTTAGGAAAATTATCAAAATGAGTGATTTCAGCTTCACGTGTGTCACCGCGTCGAGCTGAGTAAGTTCGCGAACTTAAGAACCGCGTACTTAAAGTTCGTGTGTCACCCCTTTAAGTTATAAGTTACAGCCTGACAAGTGTAGCAAGAGACTTGGGAATTTCGCCGCTGTCTCACACGCACACGTTATTTTATGTCCTCTCATCTCTTGCTATCCTTGTCTATTTCATATTTCACGGCTCTTGTTACACTTGTCGGGCGGTATGTGTCCACTTATAACTTCAGAATTCATAGGGGTATCATTTATGTACGCCAATGAATTTATTCACTGGAAGTATACCAAAGAGGAGACGCTTTATTGTGAGAACGAGGCGAAAACTGATTGGGTTACTGCGTATCTGCAAAGGAAGAGGAAAATTCAGAAAAGCGGATACTTTTAAGTATGCCGTTTTCTGGTCGTTATTACGAAAAATGTGTATATTAGAGATAATGCCTCAAAAGGAGAGTAATAGATGGTTACATTTCCTTGATACTGCGTTATGTGTACCTTATGATTTCAATCCTTTTTGGTTTCAATATATCCTTGACTATTCTTGGCCAAATTCAACAAGTGTTGCGTAGGCACGAAAATTTTAAAAAATTCGTAAAGTAATAGTTGGACTACTGAACAGCAAGAAAAGTCCTGTGTTTAGTGAATACGATAGTTATAAGGAGAATACACATTTAAGTTACAGAGTTTGTTGGCTATGCTTAAGAATCCTGAAACGCGGAAAGCATTGAATAATAGTCAAAAGATATTTTTGGTCACATTCGAACCAATTGTTAACCTAGGGGGTGTGAAAAATGAAGTTAGAGGATGTCTTGAGAAATGATCGAAGACCATGAATAAGTTCAATAGTGAAGTTTGAGCAACTTTTTTAATTTTTTGTTTTACTTTTTTTATTACTCCCCCGCCACTGGAACCACTGTCAAAGACCACCATCTTCTCTATTACAACCACAGTAGTAACGAAGTATTAAAATTTCGGTGTGGTCAAATTAGTAATATGAATAGTGGCCATACTGCCAGGACAACGGAAAGAAATTTTGAAAATAAAATTTAGGGCAACCCATCCCCTTCTCACCTCTTGTCTTCCAAGATTCAGTTCCTTCCAAAATAAAAAAATGCATTGTGCATTTTTTCGTTTTTCATTAGTCCTGTACCACGATTGTCTAGTTTCTCAAAAATAAGTAATCATATTTGCATTAGCTTTAGAATTTCTGTCTCTGAAGTATTCACGAAACGTAGCTCCATCTAGATATTTCGTCAATTTGGAAGACGAGAGTCACTAGTAAAAAAGTAACATTTTCGGGAGAGCTTTTCAAAGCTCTATGATATAAATTAGTTTAAATATCAGGTGTATCATAAGCGCCTAATCTGACCTACATCCTAGTGTATTAAGTATTTGACACATTAGTAATACAAATCTATTACAATTTTTTCACAAAAAATAATTAAATCAAAAATTTTAGTATTTTGGAAGTCGCCGAAGTGAAATAGCTTCTGAAGGTGCCATCCACTCGTGGTGGCGAAACGTCAAGCTTTAACGCTAAACGACGCCGGCCTAAAAACCCAAGAACCACAAATTCAATTAAATCAAAAATATTTCGATTTGTGACTATCTTTCCCAAATTGCTTTAAATAAATGACATACATTTTGGACTTCAATATTGAAAAAATCAAAAATGTGTTTATTGGAAAGGTATAAAAGATTAAAAATAGGTACTTAACACAATACGTCTACTTATATAAGTATACTTTGGTAGTTCGAAAACAAAATAATAGACTTTCCAAATAACGAAAGAACTGATTGAAATTCATCAGCAAAAATAATATATTGTAGATTTTCACTAACGTCTTTGTAATACTGTAGCACACTGGATTTTTCGTAATAAATAGGTATGCTCGCTTTCTTTTTGGTCATGATAGCAACATTCTTCTTACAAGCTTGTTTTAGTCTTGGACTGCTTGTGAGACATACATTATCTATTACTTTTTAAAGTCACTAGCACACGAAAGTCATCTTTTTTGTACGATTCTTCAGAGTTGTTTTTTAATCTTTATAGCACACATTTTTAAAACCATCTTTAATATCAATCCCTTGTGATATTTGCTGAAGATCTCAAGAGCTCATTTCACGAACGCGGTGGAGTTTTCAATAATTAGCAAGTTTTATCTACAAGCATGATTTATCTACTTCTATTAAAGTCAGGTCCATGGTTGATATTAAAAATGTAAACAACTTATCTCCTTCTGCTAAAGTATTACTTGTTTGCTTAGAAACAGGTTCTAAGATCATTCGTAGTCTGTGATTAAGGGACGTCTTAAAAAAGTTCGAAGCTATTAATTGCGATTTTGTACAAGACCGTCACAACACCCACAGTTAAAAATAACTATTACCCCATTCATAGAATAATACAATACTTAACAGTCACAAACATTTATTAAACACTGTCTTATCATAAAATATGAGTCTCTCTAAAATAAATTGAAATGCCACTTGTCTTTTACAATAAATGGTATATTTTGATATGTGACGAAATGTCTTGTTTAAACTTGGTAACGATATTTCTAGATGTGACAGTTCACAATGCGGCTTTGCAAAATTACTTGATCAACAGGCAACCCGTTAGGTGGTACTGCTTTGTGACACAATTATTACAAAACATAGCACATCAATTTTGCAAAAACTTGCGGACACAGTACATTCTCGAATTCTCGAGTAAGTTACCAAATTGTAATTAACTTCTCTAGAAGCGAAGCCTCCTGGAAACCTTTATACCTAAATTTTTAAGTGCAGATGTCCAGCGTCAGTTAGTCCTAACAAAAACTGCCCTTTCGATACAAAAAACCCCGTCTCGCTCGCGCCTAAATTCTCCTATGACCTTTTCCCAAAACGTGTCACTCAAACATGCACTCAACTGTAAAAACTTTCAAATCACGTGCCAAAATGTGTATCGATTTTGGCCATCTGCTGTTTTTTTCTCTACTTCGGTCGCGATCTAAAAATTCGGCGTAATCCCCGTAGATGCTTTATGCATTTGCATCCTTTAAAACCCCACAAAAAACACGTTTAGTCCCTTTTGTGAGGGACGAAAACGGTCAGCGGCACAAAGTAGGGAGAAATCAGGTGTTGGAAGGTATATATGTATATATGCGAGAGAGCAAGTAAAAATCTGTTACACAACACACAAAGATCGAAGATTATCATATATTGAAAGGCAAGATCGGTCAGCGGAAAGGGCGGTTTTAGGTCCTTTGGGGTTGGAATGGACGATAGCCGCGACACAGGACCGTATCCAGGAAAAATATAATGTACTAGTGACTGACCTTATTCATTTCATTAATTTAATTTCAAGAAAATTACAAATAATGCCACCCCTAGAAGGCTAAGCCTTGTGGTGGGATATAGGCGTACATTAGGTAATTATAATATTTCAAAGACATTTTTATAGTTTCATCTTTTAAACCCAGTAATCAGAATTAACATGTCACCTTTTCATATCAGAAGCGCTTACACCTTCTTCTTTGGCTTATGTTTGTTATATCTCCATATGCTTATTGGGCATTAAGCACTATGATTCACTTAAGTCAACCAAAGACGAGGCCCTGTTATAATACCAGTGATGCTTTCATAAGTACTAGTGCTTTTAGAAACTAAAAATTTTGGAAGCTTGCTCACACAGTCAGTCAGTGAGCCGTAGGCGAGAGCTGTAAATCAACAAGTGAGTTATTATCATTACCGCGAGTTGAATACTATACTTTATCTACGGCCGGAGTAATTAATAGTACGATCGAAATGTTGTCAACGTAACCTCACTTCTGTCACTAAAATGAATACATTATACAGTTCGAATGAGCGTTTAAAGTATTAGAGCCACCTTTGAAGTTATTATATGGTATATTTAATCATATTTATTTCCTGGTACCTCAAATAGGCATTATTCATAGCCCACAGCTGGAGCGTGAGTTATGAAAAGTAATTCCCGCTGTTTGTTTATAGGTTGTATTACCTTTTCAAAACTAATTGGGAATAGCTGGATAATTTAATTTAATAATATTTAACAACCCCAAAAGATTATTTAATGTACAAGATATAAGCTATGTAACCCACATATTCTTCTAATTTTCAGTAGGTTTGTTAATATTACTATTTATCAAATAGCAATTTTATTGTATATTTGATCAAAATTTAGACCACGATGTTGATAGACTTGAGACTATGTCAGTTCTCTGAATCGACACCATCTGACCATCAATCTAAGGCCTTTTCTGTTTGAAGCCTAGGAAAGAAACTGTCAATTCAAAACTGGCAGTTAGCACTGGTGCTAATATATTGGCTTTTCATTACATGTGTAAGGTTATAGGGATTACTATCAACAGAAGATTATTTACTTATGAATTTTCTGGTCATCTGGTCAACGATACAAGTTTATCGACATGATTTTTAAAAAGGGACAATTTTAACAATTGTTGGATCTATATCTTTCTTGGCATATATATACAGGGTGATTGGTAATGCGATATATTCCTTTGACGAGGTGATAGTAGATATGGTAAGCTAATAAATTAACCTTGCTAACTATATCACTAAACTTGCACTTAAAAAGCATTGAATATAGTTCAATTTATCTTGAGTGAGAAGCAAAATATTGCATTTAGTTCAGACCTAAAAATTTGATGAAAATTTTCATCCTTATTTTTGACTGAAACCCAAGAGTAATGCCATATCCAGTTCCTTATAGTCTTCGAAATAAATCAAATCTTAGGGATTTTTATTACAATGCAGAACCTCAACCGAAAACTCTGGTAAAACGGATTACCGGATTTAGGAATTTTTATATTGGTCCTTCGAAAATATGATATTTAGTCATTACGGTCCAAAGATGTTTGTTTTAATGCTATTTTTATGGATCCAAAAAAATTGATCATGTGTGTATCAAAAATTTCGAAAGATAGTCTCAAAGTCAGTTTGTGTTGAAAAATGAATTCAAGAAAAGTTATCAAAAAATTAATCTTAAAAGGTCATCAAATAATTAACCATACACATTGCCAATCTTTCTCGGTATCCATTGGTACAGAGCGTTTGGAAAAAAATTGGGTATAGGATTTCTAAGTTTTGTTATTTGCACTTGAATAATCTACTATTCCATAATGATTTGTCATAAAAAGTGACCCGTTAACCAAAACTTCCGGTCAGTGTATAAAATAAAATTTCTAATTGTAATTTAAAATGGGCACGTCTTAAAAGTCGCTAGGTAATCAAGCAGAGCATGCAAACCACTCATAAAGTATCTTGTATCCGTAGATTTTCAGTCATGTACAAAAAAGACATGCAAATCATTTTGCAACTACCAATTAAAACTTGAGTTGTCGTAAAGCATTCAGAATGAACTGAGATTAAAATTTGAGTCATTTGAAAAATCATTAATTGGTTTGGTGTTGACAGATCTTGTCAAAATTGTCCGTATATCTCTGATGCATGCTCTCAGCCTAGCCCGTATCTCTGTTTTGACGATTCTCGTAGAAAGTCGTTCGTTGATTAAATTCAGGAATTCTTGTTCGGGACCGCGTAGTGCTTCGTATAGGCGGACGTTTAAGTTCAACCTGAGTACTGTCCTGTGTAAAGGGAATAAGAATATTCCTTTGTCCAGTCCTTGGATCCGTCTTGAATAACAACAGATGCAGTTTCCTTATAAACTCTGCTTGTTGCTCGAAAAAATAGGGGCATTATGAGAGGGTTCTATAAGAGTTTTATATTTTTGTGGAAACGGCATCTTGACTAACAATTATGACGATTTGCTACCTAGGTGATATTTGAAAAATGTTTTTTCAGATAGATTTCTATATGTTCGTTCAATTTTTTCCTCGACTTTTTCTACCAACATATTCTTCTAGTTGCAAGTAGGTTTATTAATATTACTATTTTTCACATAGCAATTTTATGTCGTCAAAGTTTAAATAAAATTTGAACTACGATATTCGTAGAACTAAGACTCTGTCAGTTTTCTGCATCGTACAATCTGACTTCAATTTAGGACCAATACCATGCATTTTTGTTCGAAGCCTAGAAGATTACTACATTATTAATTATTGGCTTGTGATAAGACAAATAATAAAAATATCTCGAAAACACATAAACACCCTTTTATACTGAAAGGATCTGAAAAATTATTGATTATTGACCTTTTTTTAACAAATAAGGTTTTCTTATTAAACTGGTTATGTTTAAAAAAACCTGTTGACATGTCCAGGTTCTGGGCTCTAAAACCTCTAATTAAATGTCTTGTCCTGGTTGCCAAATTTTAGAGATGGCAACTCTACCTTCAGAGAAATTTATTGAAAGACAGATCAACGCAGCAAGGTGAATAGGTAACGAATATTGAGAGGTGGGTTGGCTTGGCTCAGTGGTTAGAATCGAGGGCTCGTCACCGGAGGCCCCGGGTTCGATTTTCGTTAGAGGCGGAAACTTATTTCTGATTTTTTCAATCAAAAATAAATGTCCATAAAAAAGCTCAGCGAGAATCCCCACCTGAGCCTTCACTGTTGGCTTATAATTAACAATGCTGTTTCTATAGTGGCGCCGGGAAACAGTAACAAAGCCTATATAGAACATGAGGCTAATGACCCGAGTAGACGATGTCGATGAAACAGAAATAAAAAAAAGTAACGGATATTACTATAATGGCAAGTACTAGGTAGTACGAAATGTCCTCGAGATCATAAAAATCTCAAAATTCTGTACATTTTTTCTCATATACAGACAGTAAAGTTGTCTAAGGCTGCAAATGAATGACAGCCAAAGTCATAAGTGCTGGTCAACATTTCCGTAATTCGATCCTGAGTATACCGTCCACAAACAAAAGCAAACAAATTGGTGTAATTCGAAACGACTACGTTACATGCTTTTGCGCATTCTCCCAATGTCCGGTATATGCAGCGTATCGAGCATCATCAAAAAGGGTGCCTCATCACCAGAGGCGTGTTTACCAGGTTGTGGAATGAGGTATCTAATGTTTCTGTCTGAGGAAGACTGTTACTGTTTGTCTCAAGGAAAACCACATGGTATAAACTTATAGGGAGGGTAATCTAGAAACACGTAAACTTTTTGTTCAAAAGTTATTACAACCAAGAAATTTGAATAGGTTAGTAAAAGCAAAGCCTATGCTCTAACAGGCAAGTGATTGTTTACAAGATCATGTTGTTATTATTTAGCATGTGTTTACATTCTTAACGATGATAAGATCTGCACCTATCATGCTCCAATCATCCCTTGCAAATCGTACAGCAATTCACCATCTTGTGGAATTGACTAAAATTGTAGGTATATTTTTCACCTTTGCAATGATAAAATCCAAAATTCTCTCTAAAGTCGCCCAATAAACAAAAAACAATAAAACTCGCGACGTTGTCACGTTTTACGAAAAATAATTGTTTATATAGAACATATCACTTGACCATCGCCCCAATAATTATACTTGAATTTATTAAATGGCTCATTCCATGGCAGCGTAGTCTAATTAATAACAGGTCAGTCACACTCAACATGCATCACTAAAGTCTATCTAACCTGAAACTGTATTTGATAGTTTGAGAATATTATAAAATATATGAGAATGTTCCATAACAAAGTGAGTCGTTTGTCTCTATTACCTTTTCAAGGTGTTCATCTGTATTATGTATGGAGGGAGACAATTATAGAACTTTGGCCATAAGTATAAAAATGTTACTTTGTTTTAAGGTTTTTTAAATAGGGGAATTGCGACACCATTCATTCCAAAAATTGAAATTAAATAGAAAACGAAGTGTTGCACTAACGTTGTGGCTACCTGTAAGCCATTGTTCAAAGAACAAACTCTTAGTTGTTTAACAAAGAAAAAACTGTAGTAGCGTTACCCTTGTTTAAGGCTTAGCTTAGATGACGAGCGTACGACGCGCGTCGACGTGGCGCACGTCCTGAGAATGCACATAATTAATTCAAGCTGTTCACATAGGCGCGCGCACGACAAATTGGACGCGCGTACGACGCCATTAGACCCAGAGAATCTCAATACGCGCGTCGGTCAGCGGTAACGCGCGTATGAAATACTAGACATTATCTGTTCATTTGGCACGTGTCTTTTCTAGCGTTCAGTCGACCACCTGGTGTTTCTTTGCAAACATTTATTTCTCACGTACGCTATTAAAATGGAAACAGAATAATTCAATACCTACAGATGTTTTCATTGATGAAATTGAGAAGAGGCCTACGATTTGGGACATGCATTCCAAATCATATTCAAATAAGATGGCAAAAAAGAGCGCCTGCGAGGAACTGGTCCTAATGTTTTGCAAATCCGATGATAAAAATTTAGGTTCGTGATTTCGCAGGCTGGGATACAGTATAAAGTATAAACTTATAGAAAGTCCATTCCTTAAAATTGGGTGAACCCATTGTGTCCGTTTCCTTCTTCCATATGCTAACCAAACACAAACAGCTTCTCCTACATCCATTCTCGTTAATAACAACACATAAACTGACACACGATTGCCTAGTCTCACTCTATATAACAGTTGTACGAAGTCCTACGCGTGTCATCTGAACACACGCAACAAACGTGCACCACGTCGACGCGCGTCGTACGCGCGTCATCTGAACTAAGCCTGACTATCAAAATTTTGTTTTAAAAATTCAACCTTCTCTAGGATTACGGGTTCTTGAACAAAGACCCAGAACTTGATGTTTCCAAGGAGGTTCAAGCAAGATACGAAATAACGTAATAGTACATAGTTGAGGCTAAATGCTAAGACGAAGGTTAAGATAAGAAATCTAGAGGGCCGCGCCGGATGAGAAGCAATCATGAAAATATCAATACATCACTATGGCAAACGTTCATACTGTATCAAAGTACATATTAGTACCTTACACAAAATGAGTTCAAAGATATCACAATCCTTTTGATGAGATCCAAAATATTGAAACAGGGCTGTCGTGTACTAGGATCGAGGACATGTTCCAAACAAGGATTAATATATTTGAGCTCACTTTGGTAAAGGTGAAAATCATTTTCTTCGTGTTTTCCAACGGGTGCACTGGAGCCAATTGTGTAATTCAATGACGGTAGGGGTTTTTGACCTCGGAGTAGCTGTTTCGGTTAGTTCACTGCCTTCAAAGTACGTATAGTTCCTTGTGAAATATAAACTTCTTCAAAAATTAGAGAAAATATTGTACGCAACAGATTGTTAAGTCCCTTTATTCACGTGTTTTCACTGTAATGTTGATCTTTTCCTGTGTGGTAGGGCCTCATTTTGGTTACTTTGTGAATATCAGATAAGCAATGCTATGTGTAATGCTATGTTAATGTTTTGATATGAAATAACTACATCGACTATAGGCCATCGTATACGCCTAAAATCAGTCAGTGTTGTCAACAGTAGAAATTTTGGAACCACTATAAACAAATGATTCTTGTTTCATACACTACACACTTTTTTGAAAAAATTGCTCTGAGATGTCATTCATCAGCTATCACCTTTTGAAATACTGTGTATGTAGTTTGAAAAACAAGTGAGTTCTGTTCTAAATGGGAATCCGTGTTCTACATGGCAAATACATATGTATAAATGTGTGTATTCAGGCCCCTTAATACATAAATAGCTTATGCTGAGTACCTTCTTAAATTTCGTATCGTTCACTCCTATCCTAGCATAAACATAAAACCTTTCACAGCAATCGAAATTGCTTCCTACATTTTGCGGCAGTATCATAGCAATCGTTGTTTTTGCGAATGTCCGGCACATCTAGAATCATCAAGAAGGGTGGTTTATCCCTTCATCCCTTCTGGCGGACATGCTCACCCTTTTGCCTCCCCCAGTCGGTAGTTTTTGCGCGATTTAGGGAAAGCCGGTAGTTAGGTTGCGTATAGTAGGAAGAGAAGAGGGTCGTTCTCTCACCCCCTTTGCAAGTCGCCAGACGTCGTCATCCAAATTGATGGTTTCGCGATGGACATTGCCGTAGAAGGGAGAAGATGAAGGGATGATGTGCTCTAACGACAAAGCCGTAAGAAAAGAGCTGTGTATCAGTCGGTACACACTTTAGGTAGCACCGAAATTAAATTAATAAATCAAGTGACCTGAGGAAAACAAACCAGTATCCTCAGTCAACAATGTATCGCAACAGCTATGAAGAGGCTGTGTTAGGGTCGTTTTCACCCGCATGTAATTTGTGCATGCAAATTCGCACAAAAATTAGTTTAAACAGCACAAAGTTGTCCATCTCCAGTAGCACCATACAGCTGTAGACGAGTACTGTGTGCAAAAAGTGATGTTGTTGTTGGTGACCTCTCACTCTTCTACCGATATTCCAACGGAATCTGATCCTCTGAGCTATCCTCTATCGTTCCGCCGCTCACCGCTCCTATCAGATGTACCCGTGCGACCGCTGCATCTCATCCTAAGACGGACGTTCTTCATACATCAAGAACTGAGCGGTACAACCGCACATTTATTCCCAGGGTGTCCAAGGCATGGAATGGACTGCCAGAAGAAGTATTTATTGGGCCTGCGGGTATTGGCCCATTCAAATCCCGCGTTAACAAACTTCCCAGCAGCCGCAGTACTCTGGTATTTAGGCTCTGCCTGCGCGGTCTGCTCAGTTATAAAAAAAGTAATATAAACGAACCCATTTGCCATAATTAGTTAAAAAACAGGTTAGTAATGAGTGGGTCTTCCGTATTGACGAATTCACTCATCTAGCTTAAGCGTCTTGCTCGTAATCTGGTTGTTAGCAAACTCTAGAGATACAGCCTCCCAAGCTGCCCTCACAACATGTTCCAATTCGTCCAGCACGGTCAAAGGACTGAGTAAATCGCGAATGTAGTGACACATCCAATCCCATACGTTTTCAATTGGCGATAAAGCGTGAAGGCAGGGGAGCACCCTGACTTCGGCTTCCTGTAGGAACCTCAACGACACCCTTGCAATATGATATTAATGATGATGAGACGATATGATATATGAATATTATCTTGCTGGACGTCTCGGATATATGGAATGGAAACTAGTTCTAACACTTCATTCACATAGCGTTCGGACGTTATTGAGCCACGAATCACAAGTAAAGGTGACTTGCTGTGAAATGCAATGTGTCTCCAGATCATCAAATCAATAGAACAATGTACAGGGCACTCAACAGGAAACTGGAGATCACGTCGTTCATCCAATCATCGTATAATGCGTTGTTATTCATCTTGTGCCCCCAGACAACATCTGGACTAGTTGAAGAAGGTTGTCTGATGCCACTCTTAGCTTGCCAGTGCCAGTGTGCTTGTAACCGTTGGCGACGATGATTTGCAGTGGGTGGAAGCACTAGATGCGGCGATATGATCTGAAGCCCATTTCACTCAATCTGTGGTACATCGTGCGGATTCGAAGGGGTCCCCCTATAGCTAGGAGTAGTCACCTTGCCGGTCTATAGTAGTTCTCCTACGTGCTCCAGAACCTCCAGTTCGCTGCATTGGCCCTTCTTCGATCCATGCGCATCATTCTGCTACAATTGTACGCTACGCCCAATAGTTACAACAACTGCTTTGAAATAAGCACCAGATTCTAGTTGGCCTACTAATGAACTCGTTCAAAGGAGATTAACTGCATAAGTTGCGGCTGTCGTCTTCTAGGGGGGCCTCTTTACACAACCAACCAGTCTCCCTCTTTTGGAGGTTCCATGCAGTTAACTTACGTCTGAATGAACAACAAGTGTTAGATGTGTACTAAGGAGGGTAGTGTTAAGGTACGCACATATTTTTAATGCGAATATTCCTTTTTTTTCTAGGTGTTCGGATTTCTCTTGCGAGTATTGTACGCTGTTGATGAGTTGATTGATAAAGGCGAGCATGTTTTGAGCACATGTGTCATGCCAGAAATCGCTATTTATATTTATGAAATTAAGTCGTTACTATTATTATTATTATTGCTACTACTACCTTTACTTTTATCTTAATCAAAATTGAAACAAAGACTATGTTACTGAGCCATGTTCGTAAACAAGGGAAATCCTCCAATTCGACCCCGCTCGCCTTTTCATGCCATTCGTCTAAATTCTACTTCCTTTTTTCAAAGAATATCCATTTTTAAACCTTGGACGAAAAAAGTTAATCTGATTGTGCGCCGTTTGTATTGGACGTTTCGAATAAACAGTCTAATCGGATCTGGAAATTGAAAAAACATCGCAACAAGCGGAAGATGATGCCTGTTTGGCCTGAGGGTGACTGGACCGCGGGGAGAGGAAGAGAAAAAAATATTATCGAACGTTCACCGGCCAACTGTCAATAACTTTTGCTCGCTTCAGGGGTGCGTCAATCAACGCATACCTGGACGATGGACCTTCCGTTCCTCTACTGAAGGCACAACAGCAACTTTGTATTTCCTTTTTGATTACTGTCCGGTATTAGAAGACAATTTGCATGAAGGTGAAATGGTAAGGTTGCCACCTCTCCCGGTCTTACCCGATTCCGAACACCAAATCTCCCGGCTTCCTATCTGGCGGTAATGATTTACAAAAGAAGACTGAAGTACTGCAAAATATCAAAAGATTGTTTAGTTTCCATCAGCATATTATCATCACTGTCAAAAACTGACTATCGTATTTTAATACATATCAATGTAGCCTTAGCTTCCTTGGACATAACATTTTTTATCTTTATGCAAATGTGTATCTATAGAAGTATGTCGTTTGCTTCCTATATCTATTTCACTTGCCAGATATTACTTCCTTGTGCCTCAACATCGACATAAAGCTCTGGTTGTGCATCCAACTACTACTCTCATATTTCCAAGATGGTCAGGTTTGCTGAAAAGAAATCCTCACACAAGAAGTTTTTGATGTTACAGCAAAATAAGGTCGATTAAATAATCTTTTATCATCATTCATACTACACTATAGCTAGTTGTGCCTTACAATCTCAAAATCGAATCAGAGCAATTGTATTCTAGATATGAATTTTCGCATTAATATCTTTCGAAGAAAGATAACCCCTTAAAGGGATCTATTTCAAATGTACATTCTTTATACAATATTACAATTGTCTCTAATTGAATTGGGTTAGGAATGTAGTTTCCATAGGGCTAAAAGACAAATTGTTTATAACTACAGTCCTTATGCCGAAAGACAATGGCGATTTTCTGGTATTACGTTCAATAAGTCGTTATTTTAAACAAATTTTAGAATTCTACTTAGGATAAAGAGCTACTAGCCAACTTGTACATGAAACGACCAATTGTCATCAAAACTTCGGAAACCGACTGTTGAGAATTTGTTTTATTATTTTTGTTATATTATAGCAAGCAGTTACGAACAAACTACCATAAACGATAGGCATACTTTTATTTTCCTTTAAACGAGAAAGTAAATAATCCACACTAAGCAAAACCCTTGTATAAAGCTCCATAAGATCTTATGAGTAGATCTTATCTAGGGAATATTTAGAGCAATAAAATTTATTCATATCGCTTCAATAACATAAATCCTCATACAGTTTCGATTCCAATTTAATAGGAAAAGTGTTTCTCCTATTCAAAAAACTTACCAAAAATAAGCAAATTATACTAAAAAATCTAAAGTAAATATATTTATTTGAGCATCGCCGACTAAAATTAAAACTTTTAAAACACATTTCTTTTACAATAACATATATACAGAACACGACGCTAATGACTTTGCAGTTAATGACGATGACACCAACGTTCAAAAAAAGTAAAGACAGACAAGTATTGGATTTCTTTGATTTTAGTCGGTGTTCTGTTTTCTTTTGTTGGAGGTATTACCAATAATCGTGAAAAATACTCAATTTTTTCAAATCGCTTTTGATGTTAGAATCAGTACTTGAATTACTTGTACTCTCATTTGTAGGCTCTTCGGTAGGCTCTAAAGTTGTCTTTCAAGTTCGAACCCGTTGTGACGGTCCGGTACGTGTGTACAGACGTCCTAATGAACATTACTGCACTACCACTGTACAAGAAGTGTCCAGATATGGAGATCGTTCGGTAATAGCCTGGGGTGGAAGTAGTTTGGAAGAAAAAATAGACGTTATAGTGATACCGGAGACCCTTACAGCTGCAATATATGTTGATATGATTCTTTCAGAATATTTATTTCTGCAGCATATTGTATTGGTCCTGGATTTCTTTTCATGAAAGATAATGCTAGGTGACATACTGCTGCCATAACGATAGAACTTCTTCGTGAGCATGATATTCGTACAATGAATTGACCAGTGTTGAGCCCCGACCTTAATCCGATTGAACATCTATGGGATATATTGGGCGGGCATATTCGTCGCCGCCTAAATCTACCTCAGACTCTTCAACAACTACCAAGAGAAGCACTTATCAAAAAATTCGACAGTATACCACAGGAAGACATTTGACGGCTTGTACGAGGTATGTCGAGGAGATGCCAAGAAGTAATTCGAGCTGCAACAAACGAATATAATTAAATGTTATATTCTTCAATTTAATCTGAGAAAATATGTGTCCTTCCAAATATGCATGCTCTATCTGAATGTAACTAACATTGAAAGATACAAGTCCGACATAGAACTCGTTAAACAATTATACAATTTTATTCAAACACGAAATACTCGTATATCGGTATGCACGTCTACAGCACATAAATCAAACCTTTCTTTCGCTGAGATTATAACTACCATCTGCTTAAAGCTCACAAACACAATACTAATGATTGCACGGGTACAGGCGTACTGTTCAAATATACATCATCCAACAAAAATTGTACAATAGTGCATTGAAAGGAACTCACTGACCAGTGCCAGTTGCCGCAGTATGTCGCCGTATTATCATAAATGTTAAATTTGTTCAAAGATGAAAGATCATTAGGCTTAACGTTGACCGTTAGAATGTCCGATTTGCTGTGAAAAATTATAAAATAATTGGTGTACAGATCAAACGACAAATGATCTGGATTTTAAATAGAGCGGCATGAGAAATACGACTATCAATAGGGGCTTTACTAATGGTTGTTGGATACTGCCAATCGTATAACCAGTAGACGAGATAAATAAATTTTAATAATGTGTGAAGTTTGCAAAAAGAAAAAAAGAAGTTATGGTAGATGTAAGACAGATATTTTATTTGCATTCAACATATTGTTTATGAACATACGCATACATACAGAATAAATGGAAAAGCTGCAAATAAATGCAAAAAACTCGGGAAACAGTTTCTCCTGGGACCCAGAATAGGTAACAGCTCCCGGCTTGCTGTCCAGTCGTATCAGCGAAACACCAAGCAGCAAGTCGACGCCGGCGTCGGCCGAATAGCCCAAAAAGCCCTAGTTCTTTAATGAATCAACTAGTAGGCCAGTATCGCTGGTTTCTCTGGTTGATATCCTTCGAATATTAAGTTTAGTATTCAAAGTTGATAAAGTATTGTGTATGCTTTGAATCTACTATAATCTCCCTCTAATTTCAAGTAATGTCTTTGGAACAGAAAGAGAACTATCAAAAAGATAATGCAATACACTTATACTAATGAATAACAATAGTGTTTTCCAGACGGTTGAAAAACATCCATCTAACCTTTGCTTATTGCGGCAAGTTTGAAAATGGCGTTAAGTCGTTTGACTCAGAACATCCAAACAGTCTCGGGAATAACAAACATTTTGGTGCAACCAATCTTCCCACCATCCCAGTTTCACCCCCACACCTGCTGAGACTATATGTAATATATAATCAAAAATGATTGGATAATGCATTAATGCAATGAACACCAGTCAAAATTTCATTTCAGAATTGTAGAAATATAGGGAAATAAACGTATGTAGTTTTATTAATCGAATAAAGATATAAATATTGAAGTTCTTCCTTGAGATCTAGTGTTTCCAATTACAATTATTTTGACCTCTTTGTGACATAGGACAATAATCTTAATTATAATTTAAGACAATAGAGAATCCATTACGGTTACAAAAATTGTGCATTTCCCAAAGAATGCTAATTGCAACTATGCCCCTTCCTATAAGAAAAGGAGAATGATCAGGTATATCTAAAGTGCCTAAATGTGAATTTTGATACAGTTTTGAGAAGTTCTGATTTAGCCAATTACTCCGCTTCCGAGGCGGTTACTGAGATCACGCAGGTATAATAATAAAAACAGATAGACAGACAGATCGACAAATAAACCGGGATTATGAGTGACATAGTTTTTCGTAATTAAGACATCATGAAACATAAAAATATCTCAAAATCAGAATGTTCCTCTTTTACAGAATTCTTAGCTTCCCTCACCTAAGGTGTGACAAGTAAAAAGAACTAAAAATGTGTGCATTGTTGATAACGTTTTGTTGAATTCACTACAGGATACGAAAGGATGTGCGTGCATTGAACAGGCTTTTATATGCTTATTCTATCTACACTATCCCCCAGACATGAAAATGAAGATCGAAGTCTTTAAAATAGAAGCGTAAACAATGGGACTAAGAGTAAACGTGCAGAAGACAAAAAAAATGCGGATTAATATTGCCAACTAATAACCTCTTCTTCTTTACAACAGAGTCACACAAAGAGTTGACTATATTGAATATCTAACCAGTATAGTTAATAACACAGGACGGACAGATCAAAATGTTCAACAGCATCTACTAAAAGTAAGGAGAGCATTTAGCTCCCTTGGTAATCTTCCACGTACTCAATCAAAACCAAATTCTGTATTTTCAATAGTAATGTTAATCAGTGTTATTGTATGGATGCGGAACATGGAAAAGGACAAAAGTCAATGGGGAAAAACTCCAGATTTTCACTAATAGATGTCTATGGGTCTTACGGATTGTTTGGCCAAGGACAATAGCGAATGAATAACTATGGAAAATATCAGGTTAAACCGGAAGTACATTAATAGCTAACATAATGTCTTCGGATGCACTATACGTCGCTACGCTTGCGTGCAAATTTTCAGCAATATCATTCTTTCCATTCCAAAGTTATTTGCTTGGTTCCATACTTTATCCCAACCCTGTATGTATATATGTATATATCGATCATGCTTGAAAAAAGGTCATCTGGCATTCTGAAGTCTCTGAAAATGATAACATATCAGGTGACACAATATTGTCATAATCAGATCATCATAAAACTTATGCAAGCAGTAAATAAGACTTTTGCAACAAAACTTTTAAATTTTTTGTATCTTGGCTGTGTGGAAGACAAAATATAGGGTACCTAACATAGAGTGCGCAAACGAAACTGCGTGAAGCTAGACAACAATTAATTGAAAAAAATATATATTTAAAAGATTATCAAAAAATGTTTGCCTTGTATTGACACTTTAATAGTTTTTGTCCCTTTTATTTGAAATCATCATAACTTTTGAAGCATTTCGTGAATTTCGTTGAAATAAAAAAACATTAATAATGCCTAATAAATAGGTGCTGTTTAGCAAATAAATAAGTCTACCAAAAAAGTGTGTGAGCTTCAAAAAAATTGTTTTTTGAAGTGTTAAACCTTTTCATGAACTAAATTTTGATCTTTTTGTACCATCAATGCACTTCAGTTTAGTTTCTTAAAAAAAAACGTCGCTTATATCGATACTTCAATTTAACATCATGCGGAAAAGCGTTTCTATAGCATCGTATAGAAAATGTTGTGCTAGAGATAGAACGTTGTAGCTTTTTGTTGGACAACATATTGAATAAGGATCAATGGAACGAGACAAAACAGGCATGGTTATAAGGAGTATCTCCTAAGAAATCAAAATTTGGAACACGACCTTAAATTGAAGCATCGGTGTATGCGACGCTTTTATCGAAGACGTTAAATTGAATGGCCTGAGCAAACAGTCATGATGCAAAAGAGGGTCTGTACTTGCGTAATGATAAATGATAGACTTAACGTCATGTAGCAAAGCTTCTGCTAAAGATAGATTGTTATAGCTTTTGTCTGGCAGGATATTGGATGTGGATCAAAGGGACGAGACAAATGAAGTGTTATTATGGGGGTATTTCCTTGAAAATCGAAATTTAGCTCACAAAAAGTTTACAATTCTATAAAATATTTTTTTAAGCTCACTAACTTTTTTGGCAGACCTTTTTATTCGCAACCTAGCATCTTATTAGACATCATTATTGTTTTTATTTCAACGAAATGCATGCAATGCTTCAAAAGTTACGCTCATTTCAAAAACAAAGGAAAAAAGCAAACTGTCAATATAAGGCACACACATACTTTGAGGTTATTTTAAAAAAATGGTGATAAATTGTGGTCTAGTTTCACCGAGTTTCGTTTGTGCCCGGTATGCTGGAACACGCTGTATATGACTAAATATCTGACGAATAATTATTTATGGGCAATAAATTTGAAAACTGTGCTTTTTAAGATACACTATCATTTTCCCAAGTATGATATTCTAGTAATCTCGCTCAAAAAACCGCAGCATCAAGAACTAAAGTCTTTGTGTAGCCTGCTACGCTCATTGATTCATAGCCATCAATTATTTGTCGACAAATTCGACAAAAAGAGGTCTATACGTAACACACTTCGCTGTCGCAAGCACCCCATCGTTCGCGCTGCACTCCAAAGTCACTCCCCGTCATCGGCAGTGTATAATCCACAATAAAACTTCGCCGAACGTGAAAAAAATGTCTAAAAAATGGTAACAATAGCCGCTCATACGGGGCATCCCCATCCCCCACCTCGGTCGCCACAATGGCATGTGGCCTAGCGCTGACGCGCGAGATGCTATCTTCATAATTTATGGTGTGGTAGCACTGCTTGCGCATGGAATAAGCTAGGTCGAGTTTTTTACAGTTGTTTGCTCTGAGGATTAGCAGTCGTTTTAAAATGATATTTGTATTTTGTATGAAGTGGTTTTTGTTTGGGACCATTCAGCTCAAGTTGGTGCTATACTATGCTATGCTTAATTCACTGCACTAGATGAGTAAGGGAAGGCACTAATTGACAGACGTATAGCGCATGTGAGTTGACGCAGCACAGCGCGTTCTTTTGTAAGGTTGCGTTTCCACCAGAGATGTGCGAGGATGTGTTAATAGAAACGTGTTTTGACGTAACAATAGAATCTCTTGAATTACCTCGCCTCGCTCAGCACAGCTCTGGCGGAATGTGTGCTATTAATGTGTTTCGATAGATGTTCGCTAGAAATGCGTTGCAAGGGATGTGGGCGAGGGACGTGTGCTGTTGATGTACGGAGCAAAAAGAAAAAAAGAGCACATCCTCGCAACGGTCGTCTGCACACCGTTTCACAGCTCCGTTACACATCTTCGCTGCGCACATTTTCCTAGCACGTCATTTGTGGAAACGCAGCGTAAGCCCACGTTCACATCGGACGCGCCTCGCTTGGAGCATCGCGCTGTACTAGAGCACGTTCACATCGGACGCGCCTCGCTTGAAGCATCGCGCTTTACTTAACACCAAGCGAAGCACCACGCTATCGAACCGTTCACATCAGAGGCGTTTTGCTGCTCGCTCAGTCCGCGTCTCATCAAGGCACCGTCACAACTTGTCAGCAAAGTGTTGTTATTGGAAAACTCTATTTAGCTTGCAAGAATGAGGTAAAGGCGTGGAAAACGTGAGTGGATACATGGAATTAATATGTGCACCGAGATGCCGGAACCTACCCGCGAAATTGTTAAGAATATTTGAGAAATTCAAAAGAATCATTCGACCTGCTTCTTCACCATCTGGAACGCTACTTAACTCGTTGTGGGACCAACATTTGAGACGGAATTTCAGCGGAGCAGCGAATAATGATAATATTGAGGTAAATAAAAGGTATTGCATAATTTTAAAAGTAACTAATTTAACCAATGAAATCTCGAACAAGTGAAGGCAAGCGTCCAAGAACCGACACTGCGCGTTACCTGGCGCTTCGCATGGCATAGCGCTACGCATACTGCTAAGCGCTATGCGCCCGATGTGAATGGCTGCATCTAAATGTATGGGTTTGTTTCTCTTCGCTTTACGCTAGGCGGAAAGCAAAGCACGATGCTCCAAGCGAGACGCGTCCAATGTGAACACGGGTTTAGCGTCGACTGGATGAAATGGATCGGCGCAACTTGGCCAAAAAGCGCGGCGTGGTACGACTCGCGCGAACGGATATACTACGAATGTTTAACACTGTAAATGAATCGTTCTTGCAAATGGCTTGGACCGTTTGTTGTACACGTCTAGACACGTCCAGATTTCTAGTCTGGAGAACAGTAGCGGGGTATACAAAGTTTAATTTCAGATATTGTTGATTTTCCCGATATGTTTAACAAAGCAAACGAAATTAAACTATGAAGCAGCGAAACTAACAATTTATAATAAAGAAGAGTAATTTATTCATTAGAAAACAATTATGGTGAGCCGTAAGTGGAAATAAGCATAAAATTGGAAAAATATTGACAGCGGTCACTGGTGATAATTACCTTATTTATTTCTTGTGCCCCGTAAGATAAATTTCCTAGAAACACTTGAAATCAATAAGCGTAAGTTCGCGGGTAACCTCCTTAACGATCAAAGTTATTAGGGTCGTATTCATCGTCGATCCTTAATGCTGCCACAAGACAAAAAGAGATAACAGAAAATATAAATGCGTAGGCATAGGCATAACAAATTGACTTATATTTGAAATATGACAACGTCACCAAATGAATTCCACCGTACGGTAGATGTTGTCTAGGAAACTGATACACAAGGAAAACTACACTTGAGGATCCCTTAAGGCCTGGTCAAACAGAGAACGCGGCGGTCCGGCGTTCTCTAACAATACAATGGAACGCCGAACGCCGCGTTCTAGACCGCCGCGTTACAGCGTTCCATTGTATTAATAGAGAACGCCGGACCGCCGCGTTCTCTGTTTGACCGGGCCATTAAGTATTCCTTGAGTGTTACTCAAGGGAACCTTAAGTATTAGGTACTCAAGGGACGACTATGAATTCGACCCGTAGAAAACTTCGCAAGGCACCGACAAAGGAATTTAAGCTTATCGTAGTAGTTGTCTAGGAAACAGATAGATAAGGAAAACCACACTTGAGGGTGCCTTAAGTATCCTTTGAGTGTAACTTAAGGAAACCTTAAGTATTATTCAAGGGACGTCTGTGGATACGGTCCTTAATTAATAATTCCCCTTTTAAATTTGCCCGATGGTTTTCGCAGATCAAGGAATTCGCATTTAAGTGTTCCCTTTAGCCTTTTTTGTACAAATATTCTTCATGCATGTAGGTAACACTTCCAATAAACTAAAATAATAAACTAGAAGCCTCTTCCTTCGTTCTTACCAATTTTTAGCATCATGAGATTTTACCTTACTATTAGATATTTTTTGATCGAGATCGTACCAGTAACGTCATAAACAGAAAATTGGTGGAGCAAACCTGTTAAATGTCTGTCTCTACATGTGGTCTACGGGGGCTATCAAATAATTTATTAATGTTAACTTTCACAGCTTCTGTACCTGCTTGGTTTATTCCAATTTCTTCAAATCAGAATTACATATTGATTTGCTCATCATTTAGCTATTATGTTTGAACGCAGCCTCACTTGGAAACAATTACGAGCTGCTTGATTTGACCACTGTAAAATTTGAAATGTATAATGAAATCAATTGTGACCCCTGATGTTACACCAGAACTGATAGCAGAAGATTTGCTAGTTTATCCATACATTTAGGAATTTCTGTTACCCTGGTTGTATCCAATACTTTTCAGAACTTGCCAGACATGCTCAACTTGCCATCACCAAAAAATACTAATAGACTAATTCCGCAACTGTTTTGAAACGTAAAAGTGGAATGGAAGAAGGCTGTTTGAAAAAATGTTGAATGTATGAAACTAAATTGTACTCAAACAGTTGTATTCGTCCTTGATAAGTACTGGTACTGCTATTATAATCACATAGTCACATTAGTGCATACACTGCTCAGACTATAAAAACTGGCACTCGCAGCATACGAAGCTTCTACTGTGGCCAGTGTCTCTTCACGCTCGCATTGGTCAATCGGACGTTATTGATTGCTCCTATTGGTCAATCACACATCAATCGACTTTGAAAATGGCTAATGAAAGCCAAAGGGTTACACGTGAGTTATGAACAGAGGCCGCTTCTGCTGACGCACCTCAGTCATCTTCACTTGTTTGAGTCGCTACGCATTGTGACAGCTGCTTGGTTCAATATGTTGCGCTGAGGCCTTTCAATATAGGGGTTGGGAGTTCAGTTTTCAAACTAAACGATCATTATTCTTGATTAGGCGGATTGATAAGTAAAAAAACCCTAAGAAATGAAATTTTGTGATGAGTGATAAGTAAAACACTAATCACTATTAAGAAATTACTTTTTGTGATACTACCTAGCAAAAACTCTTAAGAAATAACTATACTTCTGGAAACTGAAAACTCTTATTATATGCAGGGTGCAGCTGCAGCCACAGTGATCTCTAAAAGGATTTTCGAGCAGTTTCTAATTTCTATATTTTAAAATTTCTGCGCTCCCCCTTTCAAAAATTCAGGAACTGCCACTGATGGAATGAGAATTCTTAACAAAAGTAGTTTTCAGGTAAAATGTCACAAAAAAACTATCTGATGCACAATTTAAGAAAGTTAGGGAACAGAAAATTGAAAGTATAAAGAAAAATACAGCTCCGATTGATACTTTTTTGAAAGATTCATCATTACCTATAGCTATAGTCAAAATTCAATCTCAACAACTGAACAGCCTTCTACTTTTTGAAAATTTAGAGGATCCAAATCTGGACATCGCAATAAGGGTTTTTATTGCAATGCCTGTAGCAGCAGCTATATCATGGCATATACAGTCCATTTTTTGGTTAAGGTTAATAATATACAGGGTGGGCCAATAGTGCGTGGGCGGAGGATTGTGGGCTTACTAAAAAATATTTCAAAAATCTCTCACTTGATCATGGTAGGGACCCTTGAAGGCTATAACGTAAAAATATTTTCACTTAAATTTTGACGTTTATACAGGGTGATTCATATCAAACTTACATTTTTTTAAATGGAACCCCCTATATATTATTGCATATTTGGATTCCTTGACCAATTTTAGTGTGACTTTATGTATCAGACATGGAACTTTAATCGAACCGTTTAGGCGCAAATCACCATTTTTGGTATAAGTAGGTATCAGAAAAAAAATGAATATCGCAGCGATTATAAAACTTAGAAGGCCGTGACTTTGCGGTACAACTAAGCATGACATGCGTCACCTTAGGCCAGGCGGCTAAAATTGAATTCTTTTTGTACTTGGAGAAACCAGTAGATTAATTAAGGAAACTTCAACCACAGATAACTTGATTTTTTCAAATGGCAATGCCTATTTTGGTTTAAAGAATCGAATGTAATATTTGATTACCTTTCTAACGATATAGCATACTCGATACCAATATTTTTTAGTTTTCATTTTATTTCAAATTTTCAGTCAAATAGGTGTTTTTCAACTTTTCCTGCATGCAAGCAACCTAGCAGGCCATGAAAAATAAACAAAAGCTCGTTAATATGGAAGAAGCCAACTAACTTAGTAGAAAGATGCAAACCAACTAGAGCAATGAGGCAAGATTATGGAAATTTCTCACAACATATTACCTCTAACCAGAAACAATAGCGGTAACAAGAACGCTCATTTTTCAAAGCCTACTAGCTATTAGTCCATTTCCAAAGTCAGTAAAAAAATATTTAATCAAAGGAAAACTACTAGTATTTGTTGCTGGCAGTATAATATCTATGTCTTCTGAATAAATTTCCACATTTAATGCTATAAAAAAGTAGCCATTTCCGTAAGTCAAAAGTAATGATACCTCTGACTGGAACCCTTCAAATTCTTCACTAGGTACTTCTACTTATTAGCAAAATCGCGGAAAATGAAACTTGAATTGCAGTCTGCTTGAATTCTAAAACATAATTTAGTTTGCAGAAAACTACATAAAATAAACACAATTACAACATAGCGTAATTAAAAAATTCTAGCAATTATTTCAATAGATGTTCAGAATGCTCCAGTTGGAGATTTCACTTTTGACTTAATTAAACGGAAGTGACTAACCTTTTTATCCCATTAGATGTGAAATTCTAAACATGTTAGACTGTAAGCAAAAATCGCTGGTAGTTTTCCTTTTGTTTCAAAATTTTTAATCGTTTTAGAAAGTTGTCAACCTCTAGTAGAGCTCAATAGCTAGTAGGCTGTGAAAAACAAACACTTCTGTCATAGCCCAGCTACTCATTTACATTAGATATCTTGGGGCTGTTGTATCCGGTTAGAGCTAATATGTTGCAAGGAATTTTCATAATCTTGCCTCGTTGCTCCAGTTGGTTTGCATCTTTCTACTAAGTTAGTTGGTTTCTTCCATATTAACGAGCTTCTGTTTATTTTTCATGGCCTGCTAGGTTGCTTACACGCAGGAAAGTTGAAAAACACCGATTTGACTGAAAATTTGAAATAAAATGAAAACCAAAAAAGATTGATATCGAGAATGCTATATCATTAGAAAGGTAATCAAATTTTAGATTCGATTTTTTACACCAGAATAGGCATTGCCATTTGAAAAAATCAAGTTATCTGTGATTGAAGTTTCCTTAATTAATCTACTGATTTCTCCAAGTACAAAAAGAATTCAATTTTAGCCGTCTGACCTAAGGTGACGCATTTCATGCTTAGTTGTACCACAAAGTCACGGCCTTCTAAGTTTTATAATCGGTGCGATATTCGATTTTTTTCTGGTACCTACTTATACCAAAAATGGTGATTTGCGCCTAAACGGTTTGTTTAAAGTTCCGTGTGTGATACATAAAGTCACACTAAAATTGACCAAGGAATCCAAATATGCAATAATATATAGGGGGTTCCATTTAAGAAAATGTAAGTTTGATATGAATCACCCTGTACGAACGTCAAAATTTGAGTGAAAATATTTTTACGTTATAGCCCTTAAGGGTCTCTACCATGATCAAGTGACAGATTTTTGAAATATTTTTTATTAAGTCCACAATCCTCCGCCCACGCACTATTGGCCCACCCTGTATATGCAGTGATATGCGAGGGTTGCTCTATACTTCCACAAGTTTTTTTGGTTTGCGGTTACCTTCGGGTACCAGATGGCACACAGGCAGATCTTTTCTGCCTGCTCCCACATGCTTCACATGTCTTGTAGACATGAAAATTCTGATGCTCTCTATCTCCGTCAATCGACCTATGGCGCACTGGTGATCGCTAATAAGCGTGAAACAGCTCTCTGCGTACTGGTGGATTGACGGAGATATAGAGCAACCCTCGTATATCGACTCTCACATGTAGCAGCATATAGAACCCGCGTTCTTCTGGTTGGCCAAGCGAATGCGCCGTGGCGTTCCACCAAGAAAAGAAGCTGCTGTTTAGCAGCGATTTTATTTGGTTTGCCGTTACCTTCGGGTACCAGATTGCGCACAGGAAGATCTTTTCTGTCGCCTGCTCTCATATATTCAGTGAAATTTTACCAGGTGCTTTAGACATTTTATTTGCTATTTGTCACTTTTAGTTAACGCGATAATCGGAAAGTTCAAGATCAGCTAGAGTCCATTTTTGGAAGCTAAAAATAAATCCTGTTTGCAATCTTCGTTCTTCTAGCAGTTGTGTATATTATTTTTATCAACGGACCTTTGGCCTAAAATCTGTATGGTTTCACTTTTTACGTGGTAAATGATCAGCACGAATCCATTCTGAGGAGGCCACAGAACAATTCGGGTGTAAGGTTACGTGATATTCGATTCCGCAGAAGCAGCTCAGCTCAATGTAAATAAGGCTTCCTGTCAATTTTAATAAGAGATCCCACGCGCTATTCAACTTTTTCAAGGTAGATAATGCGGTCCGACCTAAAGGTGAAAACACCTGAATGGAATAAGGAAGGTAAAATGAGGTAAAATGTTTTTTTCGCATCAAGATGCATGTGCCAACCGGGGTGGTTCGTATGTATGCATCTGGCCTTTTAGGTAGATTTCGGGTAAAGGAAGCATTCCTTTTTCCATTCTGAATGGGTGGTTACGTATCGTAGATTTTTAGTATTTCGATGAATACGCAGACCTGCGTATGCTCTCATTTGGTGAACCACGTTGCTAGTAGTTTCAGAACAATGAAATTTGAGTTACTTGTTCGGATTCTACATGGTATCAGGCTCTGTTGTGAGTTTAATTGGTTATGAATAAGTTGTCGTTTGAATTGCACTTGTAGTTTTTAGGCTGTGCTATGTTCAGTGTGTCCCAGAATTCCCTTAATACATGATATTTCCGCAACGAAAAACAGTTGCCAGTAACCTTTTTAAGGTTGCCGAATGACCTATCCTAAATGCAATCGAAAATGATATCTTTTAAAATCCTTTTGTATTATGAAAATATTACGCCTCAAACAATTTTATTTATCTTATGCTTATGACTTTACCAAAAAAAATTGGATTGTGTATGAAACCAGAGACACTACAAGATTTTGAATAAAATAATGACCTCATTTATGTAGGAAAAGCTGTGGGGTGCTATTTGGAAAAAAGGTTGAGGTAAGTTTTAGGGGCTGAAGTACAACAAAGTGCTTCAAAAGCAAGGTATGAGTGCTGAGTGATCTACTCAGTACGCTTACTTATCCCGAAAATAAGGTATTTTCAAAGAAAAATTGGGTTGACTTGTTATGTATCATATACATACCTATGAGTTGGATTCATTCTTTGAAATTATTGAAGGATACTGGAAGTTTTTTATGTGTGAGCCTTGTCTTGTTACTCTAGTTCGTTTGCATATTTCTACTAAGTTAGTTGTTTTCTTCCATATTAACTTGCTTTTGTTTATTTTTCATGGCCTGTTAGGTTGCTTACACGCAGGAAAATTGAAAAACATCGATTTGACTGAAAATTTGAAACAAAGTGAAAACCAAAAAAGATTGATATCGAGAATGCCATATCGCTAGAAAGGTAATCAAATTTTATACATTTGATTCTTTAAACCAAAATATGCATTTCCATTTGAAAAAATCAAGTTAACTATGATTGAAGTTTCCTTAATTAATCTACTGATTTCTCCAACTATAGAAAGAGTTCAAGTTTATCCGTCTAATCTAAGGTGACGCGTTTCATGCTTGATCGTACCGCAAAGTCACGGCCTATAGGTTTTATGATCCCTGCGATATTCAATTTTTTTCTGACACCTACTTATACAAAAAATGGTGATTTGCGCCTAAACGGTTCATTTAAAGTTCCATGTATGATACATAAACTGACACTAGAATTGACCAAGGAATCCAAATATGCAATAATATATAGGTGGTTCCATTCTAAAAAAATGTAAATTTGATACTCGGTTTGATATGAATTACCCTGTATAAACGTCAAAATTTAAGTGAAGTTATTTTTGTGTTATAGACCTCAAGGTTCCCTACCATGATCAAGTGACAGGTTTCAAAAATATATTTTAGTAAGCCCACAATCTTCCGTCCACGCACTATTGGCCCACCCTGTATATACATGAAGATATGCTGCTCTGACATTTCGGTCACCTCAGTGACCTTTGTCACAGTACAAAATTTGAAAAAAATGTTTTCGAATAAGTGACAATGTTTGGTTCTGGAATCTTAGAGAATACAGTGTTGCATTTGCATGGTTGATAAGTCCAAACAAAATGAGAGTCAATAGTACATCAGCGTCTCACGATCACGACACTGTGTGCCTTTCCAATCATACTAAGTCACAGCCAACTGATGATTTACAACTGCAATCGCGATTTAACTTTATATAAGCAGATTCCTTCGTTTTACTTCCCACACCGACAGGTGAGTGGAGTATTGTGATCGCGAAAATTTTTGATATCGAGATAATACGCTTTTTGGGCGTTTCATGATGTCGACATAACGAAAATCCACGTCACTCATTTCCGTCGGTCGGTCTGTCTGTCTGTGTGTCTGTTGGCGTTTTTCTAACGTCGTAATCTCAGTAACCGCTGCATGGATGTGATGAAATTTGGTTAGCGGTCGTAGTAGGTAATGTTCGTATAATTTTGGAAATCGTTGTACAGGGGGCGGAGTAATTAGCAAAAAAAAATTTTCCAATATTCCTCAAACTTCGTTTTTAGGCGTTTTAGGGGTTTCTGATCATTTTCTACTTTTTTTGGGTGGGGGTTAATTTGGGGTGGTTTGGGAGTGGGGGTTGTAAAACTAAAAAATTTGTTGTATTCATAATAGTTTATCCGTTGACCTGTGGAAAAAATACCTAGCGGCATATTACACTTTTGTAAGTCCATCTGAATATTGGCTTGCCTATTACAAAAACCAATTTTGTGATGTATACATACGAGTTTTGCTTTATTTCGTTCTATGTATATTGCGTAAAGCGAAAATTATTGAATTGATTTTAATGACATTTTGACACAGAATTTACTGCCGCGGCGAGAATGGAAAACGCGTCTCTTTCTGAAAAATCCTGTCAGTGGCGGCGCAGCAATCATAAAAAAATTAAAATATAAGAACAACTCAAACTTCATTTTTAGACATTTTGGAGGCTCCTGATCATTTGGCATTGTCCAGTTGAAGCACGCAGAAGAAACTGTGGTGTCCTAGTTCCTAAAGAGGGAGACGCAAGAATCTGTTTACGAGAGTTTTTGCGTTGGATGTTTTTTTGCGGGCGGGTGGGCGATGATTTGGTTGCAAAGGAATTTCAAACTATAGCTTGTAGGAAGTACTGAGTCAATCAACTTGACTCCATTTTTTCTTTTACCACTATCATCCTTTTTGCATAGGCACTTTCCATTTTAAAGTATGCCCAGATACCCAAACGCGTTGAAAAAGAGACAACCACAGGATAAGCTTCAGGATTTACAAAATACATGTTTCGCCAGTAGACAGAACATAATGGCCGTTTGCGTCTATTCCGCAGCCAGCTTGGCAAGGAAGGGTGGGCATCCCTTTCGGTTTTTCCGAAAAGGGGGTAAATCCGCACACAGCCAGCAGCAGCACAGCTAGGGCTGGGGCGAGTTTTGGGGTGAATCGCGTAATATCGTTTTTGCGCATTGTTTTAATGACAGGAAGGGTGGCTCGCCCTTTCCTTTTCCCCTTTTATCCATAGTAATTGATTCGTTAGATGTGCTGACGTCATCCCGCAGCAAGCGTGTGATGGTGCTGATATTGCGATTCTTCCTTTTTTCACATTGTGATTTGAATCGGGTTTGATACAGATTTGAACTCGCTGATAAATGATTAAGTTGATGGTTTGAAGTAACGTTGCCCTTGAATAGACGGCACAATCATTAAAAGGCCATTTTATTGGGGTACATTCCCATATTTTCAAGTGAATAAGTAGAAAATATATTTAAAATAATCATGGATAGTTCTGTAATAGTAGTAATTTTATGCAAATATAACATATTTTTCATAGTATATGGCAACCAAACATCACCGAAGGATGGGGAATATTACTGAAGCTCGCAACCTTCTTCTGTGAAAGCTTTCATAATTGGATTTCTGGGAAAAAAATGTTTTGTGGTAATTGTAAAAATCATATATAAGTTTTATAACAAAAATTATTTTTTTTTTCGCAATAATTCAAATGTTATATCAAAATAAAAATCTATTTTTGAATTCAGTACCGAAGACACCGCGACAGCTCCCGAACAAAACCGAGTGCGTGTGACGTCATAATGTTAGTTTTCGCTCATTTGCAGTTTAAACAGAGATAACAAGTAAATTGTTTTTCTCTAATGATGAATGCCTCATGTGCAAAATTTCTGGAACACAGTCTAGTGCTTTTGGGCAACACAATTAACAAACATGCTATATAGAAAAATCTCATCCATTTTTTCAACTTACCGGTGACAAGAAATATCACCATACTGAGGTTTATGAGAATATTTCTTACAGATGGCAGATGACACATGACACTCATAAACCATTTTTCACCACTTTTCATAAATACACATAATTTTTGAACAAAAGTATAGATGAGCTTCGTCAAGCTATCAACTGGTATCTGTCACATTTTGAATACCGTCTACCGTATTGCTGCATGTCCCAGGATTGTATTGAAATTTGAGGAATTTTGTGCGGTATGCAGATAGGATTTCCTTTAGTGCTTGTAACTCGCAACATTTAAAGTCAACATCGTAATACCTATGCTACGAGGGATGTGTACTGTTATAAAATAGTTTTAACATAATGACGTCACAACTGTGGTTACCAATCGTGGCGCGTTCATAGTTACGTGATTTTGTTTCAAATTTTATATAGTTTTAATTATTTATAAGTAATTGAGGTTTTTCGCATTAAATATCAATATTATTGACCATATAATTTTTAAACATATGAAAAAAAACAAAACCAATAATTTTGTTCTCAATATCCCATTCGAAACATCTGTTTCTTTAGAGGTAGAACTAATACATAAAAATTTCCGAATCGGCGCCAACAAATCATCTGAAATTTCCAAACTACAAGTGTCACTCCTGCCCGAGAAAAAACGGAGCATTGGCTTTTGTTCGTAGCAACCTGTCATGCTCCCGCTCTATAGTCTGATAGAAAGTATGAGTATCTGTCTTTCGAGGTGTCTTCAAAGTTCACAATGAACGCGAATGGGCTCCAGCAAAAGTGGCGCAGTGAGGCGAGCCGTCGCAACATTCGCTATAGGCCAAGGACTGACACAGTTATTGAAAGACCTCCCTTTTTCCTCGTGTCTCCTTGCACTCCACCAGCCTGCTAGCTCTTTTTTTGACGACTCAGCCTGTACGACATACACTCTCCAACATGATGCCAAAATTAAACAAGATTATGTCAAATCCCAATGTCAGCCGGTCCTTTATAACTCTGGGCAAAGAAATAGAGAACTTCTCGAAGAATATCTTCCCACCCGTCGCATGTCAGGATAGAACAGTCGCAAAAGAATCCAAGGACAAGATGGAAGTATTTGCCAAGACATTTGCAACTAATTCGACAATCAATTTCTCTCCCAGCTGTATTCAGATACCATCGATACCAAGGTGCTTCAATCTATGAGCTAGATAAGGGAATAGTCCTTAAAGTGTTGCCTCTACTAGGCGCCTTACAACTCCGGCATCTTCCCAAAAGACTGGAAGTCGTCTTGTACCCAGACGGCTATCTTGTTAAACTTTTAGGATAGTTAGCAGACTTCCTCTTTGGTCTCAAAATCTCTGTCATGGTAGACGGCTTTTCCTCTTCCTAACATCAATGCTGGGCTTCCGCCGTGTATTGGTATTGGTATTGGCTCCTACATTATTTGTGCTTCACATCAATGGTTTACTCTCCAGCACTACAAACCCAATCCACAAATTTGCAGATGATAGTACTTTTCACATAGGTATCATGAGTCAGGTAAGAATATCTGTAGTGGAGCTAGAACCCAGAAGGTTGGCAACAGTTGGTTCACTGTGAAGTACCTGGAGACCATTATCGCTTGGGGACTTAAAAATGTGATAAATTTAATGCTTCCAAGAAACCTTACTTTACACTATCAAACTAAATGTGCAGCACTCTGGTCTAATGAACAATCAGACTGCAAAAAGGCACTTAATCAAGCTTTTAGACGGTTCAACATTCAAAAAAACATAACAAGTTTCGTCAGTTGCCACAGTTTCTGGGAAACAATTAGGCTTGTTTTCGAATTCAATGTTCGGATAGGTTTGAAAATTATTATTAAGATATCACCAGAATAACCTTTACTCAGGGCAAAGGAAATTATGGTTTCTAAAATTTTTGGAGTTTCTCCGTTTCCCCAAAAAGGAATTCTGAAAGGTATCAAGTACTTGTTCATTTTTTTACTAATTATCCCGCCTCCAATGCACTGATATTCAAAAATATAGCAGTATGACCTACTATTGCCCCACAGCATTTTCCACGACAAATTTAAACAGAATCGGGACAGTGTTCATTGAAATTACGTGGTGACAAAAATGGCGACAGGCAGACAGACAGACCAACGGTCAGACTCCTCTCTCAGAAAAAAATTAAATGTTATCAGAAGCCCTCCAAACACAAAGTTATACAGAGCTTGGAGAAATTTTGGGAATTTTTGTTTTTTAACTTCATTTGCTAGAATTGCCACATACCATTTCTAAAATCTAAATTTTAACAAAACCAGTGTAGTAGTTGCTAAGATTCCGCGAGCGTAAAAAAGGCAGCAGACAAACCGAATGAATGATATTTTCGTACATCAAAAGTCAAAAAACGAATTACCACAAAATCGAAAATTTGCGCTATTAAAATTGTGCACACTTATGGTGTGGAAAGTAAAATTAATTTTCAACTTATTTTCTAAGAACAGAGGACACTAGCCAGAATAGACACCTAAGTATTGACAACCCTTCTTATAATCTATCGGCACAACTACTTTTGAAATACCGAAATCTTGTTAAACTCGCATTTGTCCTGACAATACCTGGGCAAAACTACACGTAAACATCGGTAGAATCACGCTGGGTCCACATAATTTGAATATATATAATCTTGTTAAATTCCTGTTTGTTAACAAAAGGGTTTAAGGCTATTACCTAGCATTACGAAGGCAGCTGGGTAGTCTGAGGAACGTCATAAAATTAATTTCATTGCTACTTTATATTAAGGAGCGTCTTAAGGATAAATTTTATGATTTTATTGGACAATTCTGGGTTAATCACTATACACCATGGCTGTTGTAAATGATGGATATAGGGCAGGCTGGAATATTCTAGTTTTTAGGGGGTGCAATTGTACGTGTAGCATATTCATATTTTCTATACAAGGATCAAATTCTTTTGTGTGACAATTCAAGACATTTGTAAATAGCAATAGAAAAATAATAATGAATAGTTGTTTGATTGAATGTGTGACATATTGTATATTCCCTCATGATACCTACATTAATCTTTAATATCTGTTGATGAACAAAAACCAATGTAAAGTGAATAGATGATAGTGATACTTTTAGTATCCAATATAGTGACAGTTGTTCATTTTAATTACTCAGAAATTTCAATAAAACAAAGCACAATCTTATATTTTAGAATTTATATTGAAACAAATGTTAACCTAGCTACTAAGTCAGTCAAATTAATATATTTTGAGCAATTAATTTCCAGCAAGCTGGGAGTCTTCTTAATACATTTATTTGATCCTGATTGCGTGTTATCTAAGTTTGCACCATCTCAAGAGGTGAACCAAACTTTTGACAACCAAAAACCGTCAAATGTTTGCATTTTTTTTATTTTTTTTTTACTTGTAGATCGAAAATTATCCGTCGTACGAATATATTAAAAAGGACTACATTTTGCGTTGAATGACATCGAAAACCTTTAAGTCGGTTTAGCGACAGAACCAAAATGAATAGTTAAAAGAGGTAAACTTTCTTCATTGGGGTGCAAACATACATTTTCTGGCTAGCTAAGGCTACATATCTTTGACAATAATACTCCTATCCAAAAAACTCATGTAATAAAACTTGCAAGAAATAAAACTTTACGTCTTACACATACCTCAGTTTTTTAAATTGATTCATTTTGAAATACCAAATTTTGCAACAATTTCAAGTCTGTATTACTTTACACTTTTGGCTGGACTTTATCATACTTCGAAAATACTGGACGAGTACAGTACAATGACTAAAACATAAGTTCATCTGCAAATGAAAAATAAAAAAACCACACCCTTGGTACATATCTATGGAAAAGGTAACTTGCGCACATTTGACACATCCTGAGGTTCTCATCTCAGCAGGTCATCGGTTCTTGGCAGCCCTCTATTCACCTAAGGCAGATGTGACCTCGCTGGACCTCTACGGGTAATTTTCAATATAGTCACATATTCATACTCATTTGATTGTAGTAAACCAACATTAATAAACCACTCGATGTCATTTTTGGTCTTTTGAAATTAGTGCGTTGCATTTGTACAATCTAATAAAGCCAATTTCCGGACAGGGCTTGGCTACTTACACACATGGGATGTGGCAAACTCAGATTACACGATTTTGGGACCAAATAGAGTTATTAAAAATTGTCAAACTGCTGGAAATTAATTCTTTGAACCACTTATTTTATTGGCTTATGAGACATTTTCTACATTTACTAACAATTAAAATATTGAAAGATAAACTTTTTACTAAGGGTGCCAAATTTCACTGAATCATTATAATGAGGCTGGATTTTTTAGTGTAGGCTTTCGTGATGTTGATGAGGAAAAATGCCTATGTTAGCCGTCCCAGAACCGTGACCTAAGATTTTGAGAGTTCTGACTCGCAAAAAAGTTTGAGATATTTCACTGAAGTTGAAAATTTACAGATAGTTCATCAAATTTTCTTCACGAAAAAATATGTTAGCTGCAAAATTTCTGTGTACCACCATATGTGAGTGAACGATAGCTAATTCCCTATTTGAGATAGGATTAAATATCTCAAATAAAAAATGTAGAGGGCAATCAAAATCTATGTTACAGAATTTTTTTTTGCTATTATAATGAGTCTGGTCAGAGACCAACAGGCCAGATCATTTTGCCCCATCCTTGTATAAGGCAGGGAAATTTTAAACTGTATTAAATATAGGACAGTGGAACATAAATCAAAGCTATGGAACAGTAGTTAGTACTTCATTTTATGTTTTCTTGTACTTTTTCTTTTTTTATGTTTTTTTTTAATTTTGTCTTTGTTTAGTTATTATTACTGTTTTTTTTTAATTTTAAATCTTTTCCTGCCTCTTAAAACACTACAATTGTTGAGTCGAGCCATTTTATATACAATTTTTTCTTATTTAATTTCCTGTCTAAATTAAAAGTTTTAGTTTTACAGTACAATAACTATAAACTGGTTCATATATTTGCTGGTTTTCGCAGCCCAGAATTAAAGTTATACTAGTTGGAAGCGCAAGATGAATAGAGAGATTGAAATACATTTGAGTGGTTTCTTCTGTTGTATTTAGACACTCCAGAAGACAATGTTCTAATGTGCCGACCTCACCGCATCTGCAGAACGAATCTCCTCCCAATCCTATTCTTGATTTATGTCTCTTCTCTGCTTTTTCTTAATAAGGGCATTTATGTCTGAGCTAGGGATTTTGAAATTTGCTATAAACTCTCCATCAGTTAGAGCTTTTTTTGCTAATCGATCCACAGTTTGCTCATTTAAGTCCTGGCAGTGTTTAATGAGATCGATGATATCAGTTAGCAGATAATTAATATTTGGTTATGGACTTAATTTTTCTAGTATTTGTGCAGCACTTTTGCAATCTGTGAATATCACAAATTTGTTATTTGTTGTATAACTCCAAGGCTTTTTTAATTGCCACCAATTCTGAGGTAAATACTGAACATTCTGGAGGAAGTCGGAACAGCTTACACTAGTTCTTATTGCGATGGAAAAAAGCATATCCAGTTGATTCATCCTTTTTGAAGCCGTCAGTAAATATCTGCTCCCAGTCGTTCCATTTTTCTGCTAGATCCTCTCTAAACTTCTTCGCTGTTGTTGGACCTTCACTTCACACTTCATAAGATGTATAAACTATTTTTGGTAGAGCGTTGTACGTCGAGTAGTCTAGAATATAGCGGGGATGTATTTTGTTTTTGTAAATATGTTCCGATAGAGGTACAGCTCTGTAGCTCAACATCTCTCTTCGAAGGTGTAAAGGTTGTTCCACGCATTCTACTTCCATATTATTAGTGGGAGTACTATGAAGGTAACCAATACTGAGTCTTAGACATTTGTTCTTAATTTGTTCTATTTTGTTAAGATGGCATTTAGATGCATTGCCATAATCTATGCAGTCGTAGTCCAATATAGAGCGAATTAATGTTCTATAAAAGAGTAAACAAATATTTGGATCGGCGCCTCATTTCTGGTGACTAAATATCTCTAGGATGTTCATGGCATTTTCTGCTTTTTTAATCGTGTATGTATAGAAATATTTACCATTATACAAAGTCACAGCCTTCTAAGTTTTATATACGCTGCGATATTAAATTTTTTTCTACTTATATCGAAAATGGTGATTAGCGCTAAACGGATCATTTAAAATAACATGTTTGTTAGTTAAGTGTCAATTTAGAAAAAAATTCACACTATCAACTAACTATCTGCAAACTTTCAACTTCAGTAAAACACCCCAAAAAAAAAAAATGTGTTTTTTTTTCGTTTTATGCACACTCAAAGTCTTAGCCACGCTGTCGCGTCAGTTAACATACATTTTCTTCGTCTGTATACGGAAAACTTATCGTCAAGAGACTATAAATTCACACAAAAATTTTACGCTACCTCACCGACGTAGAAAAATAAAAAAAAACTATTTGACTGAAAATTTTTAATGAAATGGTCACTGCAAGAGATCAATGTCAACAATCCTATACTTGAAAAGACTATCAAATTTTACATTTAACCGTATAAAAAAATTAGGCATTCCCATTTAAAAAAATCAAGGTATCTTCTCGAAGGCCATGAATCAAGTTACCTGTGATTGGAGTTTCTTTAATTAATCTAATGATTTTACCAAGTACAAAAAGAATTCAAATTAGACAGAACTAAGAAAGGTGACACATTTCATGCTTAGTCACGCCGCAAAGTCGCAGCCTTCTAAGTTTTATCACGCTACGATGTTCATTTTTTTTCTAACATATACTTATATCAAAAAGGGTGATTTGCGCTAAACGATTTGTTTTAAGTATCATGTGTGACACATAAAGTCATACTATAATCAGCCAAGGAATCCAAATATGCAATAATATACAGGAGATTCTATTTGAAGAAAGTAACTTTGATTAGTCACAAATTCATTGGCATATTGGTAAATATTTTTATAACATAGACTTTATTGCCCTCTAAATTTATTTGAGACATTTTTTCCTTATCTCAAATAGGAAGGTAGCTATCGTCCTCCCACACATCGTTGATACACCATCTACATTATCATGCGCGCAGCTAACATATTAAATAACACAAACGTTGCCGCTTACCATATTTTTTCATGATGAACATTTCATCAACTAGCTATCTTAAAATTTTCAACTTCAGTAAAATATCCCGAAAGAAACATTTTTTATGAGTTACACAGACTCATAAAATCATTCAGAAATTATATGTATACAAGTAATTTCCTTCAATTTTCTATGACAATTCTCGGTGGTACTTGAATTCATTAATGCCAATAGACAAAATCAACGTTTGCTGCTCATTCTCTGGATCTACCAGTAATAAAATGGGGACATTCTGCTTCGGTCTTGATATCTTTGTTACTGCTCTCAAAATCGTGGTAATAAATTTAGTTTTGCAAATACGGCACGGTATTTAGATCCTGTACAGTCGGCATATGCCTTTCCGCACATAATTCAAAGTAGTTTACACACAAATCTGAGCGAAGCTGGTAGTATCACGATTTAAGCATTAACACGTTTTTTTGGGGTAAGCTTTTTCGTACAATCAGATACAATAGTGAAAAAAGGATTAAAAGAAGATTGAACTGTTTCGTGGGAACAGAGGGCGGTGTGTCGCAATAACGCTTCAGTTAAAAGTAAGAAACAATATTGACAGCGCCTTACTGGCCAACGTGAAAACCATATCACTGAACCACATATTTTGTGTTAAAAGTCGCGCTGTGGTCGCGCTTTTTACTAATGTTGCATCAAAATATGTCAAAGGGATACTTTTACTATGTCGTATATGTTGCTGCTGGTGCTTCGGTCATGTCCAGTTTCATAATTTTTCGAGTCAACATGCTAAATTCCACGAAGGTGAGGCTTGTTTAAAAAATTTTTAGTTTTGATATACAGGGCAATTCCTAAGTTGTTACTTTGTTTAACTGTGTATAGAAGTCGTTTAAATGAACAACTTTTTTCCAAAGTCTGAAAATTAAGCGAGACACAGAGTGAAAAACACTGAATGTGGGCTTGTGTATTAAGATATACCTAGTCTGTTTATGTTTAGTTTTTTGCTTGGTTCTTTGTCTCATGAATTAGGTAGTATATACCTGCCAAATAGTGCAGTAGTCACTTTCTGTTTATCGTTATTAAGTTAAAATTAATAAACCTTAAAATTGACACATTATTTGAAAACAACTTTTAGGATTTACCAACTTAAAATTAACTGCGATAAACTAAAAGAGCAAAAAACTAAACATAAACAGACTACATCTCATTTGGGTATCAGGCATTGAGCGTATACACAGTTGAAGATACATAAAACATTACTGCGTATTCGTTCTTCTTTTTTACTTCAATAAAAGAATCATTCATCATCATAATAATCTGTCTATATTACTGGTATTAAGACAACTTTCCAGTAAGATCAATTTATATTCAAACTTCTAAGAGTCATTTGCTAATTGCGAATCAACCACAGCTTTTCAAATAATGTTCATTTTAAGGCATTAGGTGCGGTTTTGGACCATCAGAAATAATAAATTTCGTAGCTATCGTTATTTTGAACATGCGCAGTAATAAGAAATACGTAAATGATGTACGATCACGAAGGTCGACCAATTTCCTCTCTCTCCTTGAAGAGTCACTGTTGTCAAAGTGTCAATTACAACTACCTACAATATTGCCACTTCATACGGCCAGCCCTTATTTTTGACGAAAAAACAGATAAAATGGAAACTAGAAATAGCCATAAGTCGCCAACTCGCTGTGTGGTTTGCACCCCAAAGGTCGCCAATCGCCCAGCTACGTTTTTTGGTCGCTAACTCGGTTTTGAGACTCCCATTTTGGTGGATGATCGCAACACCTGGCAACTTTCCGGGAACTCGCGTACTAAGGAATGGAAGCAGGAGGTAGGTGATATTGTGTTCTCTCTTCAACCGGTTGAAGACTATCGATTATCTGCATCCGACGTGATATAAGCACGTTATAAGATAACGTTATTCTAGACCCCAGCTTTCAAATCGTGTATGTAAAGTGATCAATAAATGGTATGGTATGTTACGTAGACCAAAATTTGCCAAGATTTGCTAAGGAAGAATACCGTCATCTAGCAAGCGAGAAAGGCATCATTGAGGCAGGAGCTTAGAGTGACTCTTCCTGTTATGGCTATATTTGATGACTAGGAAATGTTTAGAATCTCGTTTGGAGGGTTTTATTGGCTGGCAAATTTCTCAGGCGCAGGTTTCGTGAAAGGACGCGGTACGCGTGAACAGATCTTAAACTTAGACAAATTATTGAAAAAGCCAGACAGCATTGTTTTCCAGTTTTTATCTGCTTTGTGGACTATTCTAAGGCGTTTGATAACGTAAAGTGACCGAAACTGTGGGAAATCCTCATCTCTATGGGAGTTCCTTATCACCTAGTGTTTCTCATACAGCAACTACGAGTTTAATTCGGCTCGTGTAAGAGTTGATGGTAAGCTGCCTAGTCAAACTGCAACCAGAAAAGGAATTGGTCAGGGTATTATCTCCGATGTTGTTTAACAGTTACTCTGAATTTGTGATGAGACAGGTATTAGACAACTGGAATGGTGGTGTAACTATTGGCGGAAGCAAAATATCCAACTTAAGATTTGCTGACGATACAACCCCTATTGCAGCTTCTCAGAAAGAACTAATAGGTCGACTAAACATCTTAGAACAACATAGTGCAGCGTATAGTCTTGGTATTAACTACAATAAACCAAGGTTGTGATCCTAGATAGAGAGCATGATAATCTTCGAGAAATAAAGTCAATAGGCCGTTGCGAAGTATAGTTCAAAGTTTTGTATACCTCAGTTCTTTGATCGACAATTCGGGTAGCTGTGAAGATGAGACTCTATGGCGCATTCAACAGGCACGTGTGGCCATGACAAAGCTTAGTAAAATATGGCGTGACCATAACATCACTAAAGCTACAAAAATGTCGCTGGTTCAGTCTCTTGTGTTCTCCATATGTTTGTATGCCTCGGAAACTTGGACTGTTGAAAAGGCAGATCGAGCTCGCATAGATGCTTTGAAATGTGGACATGGAGGAGAATGCTGAGAGTTCCTTATACCGCCCATCGAACTAACGTTTCCATACTGGATGAGCTCGGTAATCCAAAGAGACTATCCTCCATTGTCGACGAGAATGCTTACATTCTTCGGATATATACACAGAAGCGATAAAATGGAGAAACTTGTAGTTCAGGGTTATGCCCCGAGTGGGCAGCGCCGTGGCCGTCCCCCTACACGCTGGGTAGATACGATGAAACAGTTGCTGTATATGAGTATCAAAAGCGCTACTAAATGACAGTAAATCGCGAACGCTGGCGAACTGTAGTTCTCAAAACTATTCATAATATTCGTGTCGGCAATACTCTAGCTCCGACTTAATGCATTTTACGAGTTCACAACATGTCTGTTAAGACATTGTGACTATGATGATGAAGAAATGTTTTCGTCGTTAGCTTGACATCATTTTATTGTTTTAATATTGACCTTAATACAACATTCATACGATGTCGTATTAGTTCTTCAATGGTCAATCATTAGAGGAAGTGACTACCAAGAAGTATTCAAATCACTTCTTGCTATATTTGTCGTGTCCTGTATACTCCCATTTCTCCAACGCATTACCCTAAAATTCGTTTCGTTTAAAAATTAATAAGCTCCAGGGGCTCCATTATCCCCCAACACGCAAGAGCCATCAAAAGACACGAGGCGAATTACATTCTCCCCTCCCTTCACCTTTCTCTCATCTTTGCCTCTTCCTCGCGGAGAACACCATCGGAAAAGAGTCTTCAATTAATTTTAAATATTCAGGCGCCTTATAAGAAGGTGAGTTATACACCCCACATCGCCGTATTCTTAGCTGATGTTTTAAAATCCTCCAAATTATTCATCAAAAAGAGAGGGGGGTACCTATAAAAGCTTTCACGGTAGCAAAGCGCGAAATAATGGGTTCAGATGAAGTGTTTGTAGTACTTACGTATATTTCTCAGACTCAGAAGACGGTTGTGACTTTGGTCAGAAAACTCCTTATTTAAGAGGCTCTTCACCTACTATTCTGATATGCCAACTGCAAAGAAAAATGTGAAGCCAAGGTGATAGACTTACTACTACCTACATATCAATATAGCGATTTCAATGCTAAAGTTACAAACACATAACGTTCGTGAATATTTTGTACTTGGAGAAATCGGTAGATTAATTAAAGAAACTTCAATCATAGCTAACCTGATGTTTTCAAATAGGAATGCCTAATTTTTTTACACCATCAGATGTAATTTTTTATAGCCTTTCCTACGATATACTATTGTAGATATCATCTCTTCTAATTTTAATTATATTTGAAATTTTCAATCAAAGCGGTGTTTTTCAACGCTGTTACCTATAAGCGACCTAGTAGGCTATAAAAAATAAACAAAAAACTTGTTAAGACGGAGGAAAGCGACTAGCTTAGCAGAAATATGCAAACAAACTAGAGTAACAAAACAAGACTATAACAATTTCTTGAGCTCCATCTAATATCAAAGAGAAGCTAGAGTATGACAGAAATAATTATTGTGCACAGCTCTTTAGATACTGAAATGTTTAAATTTACAAACTTCCACAATGATTGAAAATTTTGAAATCAAAGTAAAAATACTACAGTGACTATTGCATGCAGTCGTATATCTCATAATGAAATTTCACTTTTAATGGTATAAAAACGTAGTCAATTCCCTCAAGTCAAAAGTAATGATACCTCCGATTAAGCTCTTAACTTATTCAGTACCTATCAGCAACATTGCAGAAACGAAAATTCAACTAAAATCTGTTAAATTATAAAACATAATTCGCTTGGCAGAAAAATACATGGAATAAACATAAATACAACGTGAAATAATAATCAATTCTAACAACTATTACAATATACAGGGTTTTTGAATTTGAATATGGAATAATATATAGGGTGTCTGATTTAAAAAAATGCATGTTTGCATCACCACGTAGTTATGGATCACCCTGTATAAATCAAAATATTTTCTGAGCAAGGAGCATATCGGTGGCTACAATTATATACAACTTTTTTTGCTATCTTCTACAGTAGTGGAGTTATCGACCAAGCCGGTACCAAAAACTCCCCCTGTATATTATAGCGTTATAGAAAGTGATATTATTTGACAGTTTTGCTAGGAAACAGCTTTTGTTTTTTGCAAATTAACTGGTTGTGGGATCTAAAGAAGCCTGTTAGTACCTACTTCATGTTACAAGTTATACCTCCTTAGCCTTTGAAATAACGTTCTGGAAGCTACTACTTTCATATATCGCAAACATACATTCGACGCAATTCATGCTCAACATCATTAATCAAATAAACATCAAACCTTTAACATAATATAGAGACCTATTCACCCTTAAAATTCCCATGGTCACAAAACCGCAGATCGTCAAAGTCTGCACCTTGCCTTATTTGCCTATACACATCCGATTTTCCTTTATTCACCCCAATGTGCCAGTAACCTTCCCACGCATTCAGATTACACAAACTTACACAAAACAACCCTCGAACGAAATTGCAGAATTTTGAAATTCCCATGCGTCTACGCAAACGATACGTAAACATTATGTGAAGGTAGCAAACGTGCTGACCGTGAAAGGGTTGTAGACCAGTCAAACTAAACGCTTCCAGAAGAAAAAATTGGACATAACGCTTTCTAACATAAATCTTATCTCGAAGGTGGAAAACAAACTATATTTAAAAAAAATTAAACTATTTAAATTTTTGTTAACATTCTACGAATCAGTGATTGTTTCAAACATAGTTACAATGAAGCAGTAAAAGATATGAACAAAATCCATCAACATAGAGTAAACATTCATAGAATTAATCATTCATGATCATTAAAGAATATTTCTTATGTCTATAGCAATGATTTTGTTGTCACTGATCCGCGAACCACAAAAACAAAGACTATGCATTATTATAACAATAAGCAATACTTGAGCTTACGAACTCAGTCATCGGCTTCCAGAAAGTGCGCAGATTTGACACAAATACTACAAATAGCTGTTGACATATTAATGCACGGTCATCATTGTATCATGCTCACTGTATATTGGATCTTTTGGTGAATAGTGATTATAACATGTACAACAATCCTAACTTAATGAATTTCCAAGTCTTCATTATATCAACGAATACGCTTTTTGGGCGTTTTATGATACCTACAGAACAAAAATATACATCACTCATTTCCTTGGGCTGTTTGACTATTGTCATTTTTTTAGCTGCGTAATCTCAATAACCGCTGCTTTTGGTTTTAGTAAGTAATACTGCTATAATTTAGAAAATCGGTGCATTATCCGCGGAGAAATTGGTAAAAAATAAAAAAATTATCAGAACCTCTCCAAACTTCGCTGTTAGGCGCTTAAGGGTTGATCCTTTTCCATTTTTTTGGAGGAGGTGCATACGAAAAATTCAATATTTATTGGACTCCTAAAATACTCTAAGATGCACTGAAAAAACTGAAATTGTGCTTTTTGAGACCTATCGGATTCTTGCCTTTGAAGTTTATATCTGTGGAATAATTTGATACATGCCTACATATTTAAAATCCTAACGTATAACTTGGAAACTACTAACTCGATTGGGATGAAACTTTGAAACCGTATTACTACAGTGGAGTAAATGATAACAGTGTATCGTTTTTGGAACTCTTGTCAGTGGAAGAGGAGAAATCAACAAAACTCAAAAAGCATCTAAATCGCTCAGAATTCTTTAATAGATGCTTCAAAGGTCTACTTTGTTGTTGTTTACTTTTTTGATGAAAATGCACCGATAATGTGTGAGAACTACTTAATGCCATTTTTTTCTTTCGTGTTTTGATAGAAGCGAGCATGCTTGAGGAGTAGTGAATGAATCAAACTACTCCATGTTCCACTTTGGTCTCTTTGAGTCGAAGTGTAAGACAATAATTGTCTCGTACAACCTGCATATACAGGGTGTCCCACGACGATTAAGACAAGCAATATATCGGAACTGGGCAGTAGTAGAGAATTATAATTTTATTGATGTAAATTAGAGCAAATGTTGTGTCTTTTGTTGAAATGAGATATTTGTTTTGGTAACGTGACGTCCAATTCAAAATTATTAATGGAACACCCTGTATATTAGTGGCTTTTTGCGTTTCTCCCGATAAAACAATTCCAACAAACTCACACACTTGGGGTCTAAAGTGATTAATTCAGGAGATACAGGTACTTAAAGGATTGTACCACTAGGATTGATTACCTATACTTGTACCCCTATAGTTAAATTATTTTGCTAGTGCTTCATAGTGATAGTGGTACAATCCTAGTTTGTTGGAATTGTTTTATTGGGAGGAACCCAGAAAGGTACAGATATATAGGATGTCCCATTAATAATTTTGATCCGGACGTCACGTAACCAATAACAAATACCTCATTGGGTAACACAATAATAAGAAGAGATGCAATATTAGATCTTATTTACACCTCCAAAATTATAATTCGCTACTACGGCCCAGTTCCGATATATTGCTCGTCTTAATCGTCGTGGGACACCCTGTATTTAAATTGATTTTCCGATTGATCGATTTATAACCAAATTTATAAATCATAATTGTACTGTGCTACATTCCCACGCATGCTGAGAGTACATAAAAGGGAGTAAAGGGACAAAGATGAGCGGATGGCAGGCAGCCGTAAAGGGTTGGTATGCGCAGGTAGCAATCGAAAGCGAAAGGGGTGGCAGAGTGGTGGGGTTACGAAAAGGGTTGCAAACCTGGAGCACCGAAAGAAAGGGAAAAGGAACAAGTGCGGCGGCTCCCTGCACAGCGTAACAAGTGAAAACCGACGGCGGCGCGGTCGGATGGGGTGAACGGCCGCAGAAAGGGTTAATTCCGTGCTGGGGAGCGAAAGGGTTGAGCCTAAGTTACGGGAATAGCCGCCAATCAGAAGCGAGCTATGAGGGGACGTCGCGGTGATAATTAAAACGAGGCGTCGCGACTGTTGCGTAATACACAAAATGGAGGACGTATCGTGAAAGGGTTGGTGAGGTACGCCTTTTGTGAAATTAATTTTAGCCCCCCTAGCTGGCTTAACTTACTTTTTATAGAAATACAGACAGGGAAGAATTACAGAGTAGGCGAATGATCGAATTAGTGATTGATTAATAAGTAAGATCTATGTTATACATTGTGTCCCAGCTAAAATTTGCCACTCACCTTACCTTATCTCTGGAATAATAACAAAAAACTAAAAATAGCGGTGACACGTCGATTTTTATTTCGAGGTGAAGCTTTTCCCCCAAATATGCCATTATTGTGCGATCAACCCCCTCACCCCCAGCAACCCCTATTTCAAAATCTTAAATGAGACCACCATACTTGTGATACATCGTTTTGAAAGGAATTCATTGACAAATATAGCAACAGTACAATTGGATTGAAGATTAATTCCGTATTGCGGAAGTTAACAAAAAATATAGTCATTACCTGAAATATTATCGTAAGAAGTGTTCCAAATGTGAGCCATTTCGTTACATACAGACGTACAGGAGGTATTCAAAATATGTTCACACATTTTCTCAACATTTCCGGGTCACTGCGGAGGTCGTCTATAGGACCGGGCTGCGTAATATAAACTTTGGATTTCAAATGTCTCCATTAAAACCAAGCACGTATCTAGGATTTGGTTTTTGGGGGGGGTCCAGATTAGAGTTGCCACCTTAAATTTGCTCCCGTCCGGGGGGGGGGGGTGCAAAAATTTGTGGATTTCATTTTTCAGACGGCATATTATATATGTAGTTTTAATCAGGCACGAATACGTTTTTTCATCTCATTTCATTTGTTGTAATACGTATTACAAATATTGCCATTTTCGAAGATAACACCTTGTACGAGGTAGCATAACTATACATCACATTAATTTCCTCTATATCCGACTGTTCTTCATTACCACTGCCTCCACTCCCATTGGTATATCTTCTCTATCTATCACTCCCACCATTAAATCTTTCTTGCGATAATATTTCAGGTAATGGCAAAGTTTACGGAATACATATATTCCGTAAACTTTGGTAATGGAAATAATACTTCATTTTGATAATCACCATATAACATGTCACGGACATTATTATTTTTGTTATCTTTTCAGGTGTAAGGTGGCTGTCAAATTTTAGTTAAGACACACTGTATAACCGGGTATAGAGGGAGGGTTTTGAAGATCCACTTTAGATCGCTTTTTCAGAAAATATCCACTTTTCTCAACGATATTAACATGTTGCAAGTAAATTTCCATATCTGATGATGGACGAATATAAACATAATGATTGTTGATTACAAGAACAAAAAGATGTTCAACAGAACGTTGAGTCATATCAACTAACGTTGCACACAGTTTATGTTTGACTGTAATAATTCTTTTATACCACCTCATCTAGTCATCATATCATGGTTATTTAATACTAATTCACTATCACTAAAATAATTTAACTAATACTAAGATATCGTAAAAGGAATATGAAGCTAAACGCTGAAAATATAATTTTGTACGGGGTCCACCCGGGGTCGGATACAGACTATTCGTTGAGGGCGGGGCGATCAGGGCCGATTAAAAAATAAGTCTTACAAGATGTGTTGTTGGATCAGGCTTGTAAACAATGACAGGAAGGTAAAGCTCACCCGCGTATCTATGAATAATGTTGTACGTTAGAATAATTGGTTTTTTTAAATAAAATTCTTAGCATCTTACCTCGCTGGCCAATTTGTTTGTTTTCAAAATACAATCATCATCAGCTGAATTTAGTTTCTTGAGCTTTTTGATAAATGAGGGGCATTTCCCTCACATACTTGATAGAAACATTTTCAACTTTTCCTCTCCTTTCTTTCAGCTCCTCCTTCATATTTCTCATGATGTGTATCTGTATAGGCCGTCATGTCTAAGTCCACATAAATCTTGCGCTTTTTGTCCATATCCTTTTTGTTGCGAATGACTAATACTGCAACCTCAGCATTTTGTAGTATAACTTTCAAATGACGGAAACCATTTTTATTATTCTTTCCAACACGTAAAGTTATTATTTTAATATCTTCTTTAGAAATGTCTTTAAACAATTCCTTGACCTGGCTCCACAGCGGAATTAAGTTGATTTGGTTTCTCCGGTACATTTATACACCATATTATCAATTTGACCTTCTTTGGCATCCATATATTTCTGTTATAACATTTTCCTCCGACACTGACTTATCCAGCTGCTTTTTCAGTTTTGTAACTTCTTGGTGCATCTCATCAATTTTTGTTAAGGGTGTTGATGAAAACTTAACACCACTTTGACGTTCCTTACAATAGAAGCACAACAGTCCTTTCCTCTTCAAATCCGTTAATTTAAAGCCTAAATACTTTAATCAATGTTTAAAGTCAGAAGCATTTTATTGCAAAGCGCAATAATCCTAAAGCCGGCACTGATGTTCGCGTGTGGAAATTTCCTCTCGTGTCGAATTTTCACTCTATGTTACAAAATCTACTATTTTCCATTTAACTGTACTAGTTCTAGCCACAGGAACAAAAAAGCTCTGTTTCCTGTCAATATTGCAATACCACATTTCGTGGGAAGACAAGTGATCCAAAATCCATTCCACTTTCTCCTTCCGGACCAATCTGAAGTGGCCACCGTCCCATCCCCACAACATGTGGTAAACATTACCAACACACAAAAAACCCAGGAACCATTCTGAGTATTTGCACAGTCGAAAAGAGAAAGGGCCAGTCGAGAAAAAAATGAATATTCGTATCGGCATCTTTGAGCTCCTCTTTCTAGCATTGTTCACAAGATTTCACGCAAAGACGAGGGTGGTTGTACGGGAAAAAGTACCTTCGAGTGAAGGGCCTTAAAGGTGGAATCACCCACGCAAGCTTCGGTGAGAACGAAAGTGAAAAATGATGCTGAAACTGGAAACCGACAGACGGTTCGACCAGCAGTAGTAATGATGTTAGTGGGCATCAGTGTTGGACGGTGTTACGTGGCAAGAAATATAGTACAGGGAACGAAAGAAAGAAGGGTCATGCTAAGCTCTGCCCTCAGTACTGTCCTAAGTAGCATAAGTAGTCCCTGTTACCCATATTACAGGACCGAAACCTCAAGTGGGTGGCAGGTTTAAAAAAAATCTTCTTGTGATAAATGGAAAGATCGTATAGTATAAGTTTTATAAAAAACTATGTTTTTTTTTTCCTTTTTTGCAAGTTTTATCAAAATAAAAATTTATTTTTTAGTCAAGTATCGATGACACGCCGACAGCTCTCGAACAAAACCAAGCGACGTGTGACATCAAAATGCTATAATACTTTACGCGATAGGCAATGAATGAAGCTTGTACCTCGAGACGAAGTCTACGATCGAAATAAATATGTTCCTCCAAAATGTCCAGGTTCGATTCCAAGGCTTGACAACTTATTTTTAATTCATTTTACCAAAAAAATATCCTGATATGCTCTTTGCATGTTACGCACATAGAAATAAATATATTTGAATATAATTTTATTAGACATTTTACAGGTACAACAAAAGTTACTAATAATTTTACTTTTTTGAATTAAATTCAACTTTGACATCGCAATCATTTCCACTGATTTGTTGGTTTCTACTGGTAGTGTTCTGTGCCTCCCGTACTTACTTTTTGCACTAGTGCAAGTAAAATGCCTAATAAAGTTAGATTCTGAAACATATTTATTTCGATCATAGAAAAACAATGTGTGTAACGTGCAAAAGGCATATCAATTCTTTTTTGTATAATAAAAAAAAGTTGTCAAGACCTGGAATCGAACCTGAACGTATTTGGGTAGAAGGCTGGCGCTTAGCCGTTAAGCTACCATGGCGCCGAAAAAGTTCTAACAAAACATATTTGATTAGGTACTTTATTACTGAAATTCGTGATCTAACTTCAAACAATAAAAAAAATATATTTATTTCGACACTAGACTTCATCTATCGCTGCAAACTTCATTAATCGTCTGTCGTGCAACGAATATACACTAGTTACACAAATAAATATTTTCACTAGAATCTAGAATCTAGAAAAAATAACGATTTTCTTTCTTGAAACGAGAAACTTTGTACCCGGACAAGGGTGCACAATATTTAGAACGGCGACATGCAATTGCCCTTGGATGGGTAGTCTATCAGAGTAGGGCTTCGTAGGTGAAATCTAAAATTTTGACGTCACACTCGCTTGAATTTTTTCGGGAGCTGTCTGCGCGTCTTCAAAACTGGGTTCAAAAAAAATTTTTGTATTATTTCGAAAGAAAGAAAATACAGATTAGGTATAAAACTCTCTATGTCACATTTTTTAAACAATTACGGATATGATGCTAAATCTAAAAACTATGTAGAAGTGTTTATATCATGTTTTAGAGATTAGTTCCGATTACGTGGTTTCTACATATATCGGAGATTTGTAACTGATGTGTGTTCAACTTTAAAGATTTGTTGAGACCTCAAGGGTACCCACAAAACTTACAAGATTATTGTGTTTGTCTCTTTCTTTTCGGAATTAATACTCTGCTTGAGAAACGGGTATTAGCCAGGAAGATTAGTGTTATATGAATGATAGAGATAACCACAAAATAAGTTTCAAAAATCAAATTTATGGCTTTCTGGCTTTTTTTACAAAGTCAAAATGACTCTTAGACAGGTTAAAAAAGTGAAATCAAGTTGATCGACTCAGTACTTCGCACACATCACGGTGATACCAGTTTATTTTCCCATAGCATGAAGTTATAGTCTGCAAAAAAAGTACGTTCATCAGCTATGCCTTTTTTCCAGTTTTACAATCCTCATCTCGAAGGACCCCAATTTCACCCCCACCCAAAAAAAGGTAGAAGATGATCAGGAACCCCTAAAACGCCTAAAAACGATTTATGTATGAAAAGCTCCATTTCACACGTTTTACGAGTTTCTGGCTTTTTCTAACAAAGTTAAATGACTCTTAGACAGGTTAGAAAAGTGAAATCAAGTTGATCGACTCAGTACTTCGCACACATTACGGTGATACCAGTTTATTTTCCCATAGCATGAAGTTATAGTCTGCAAAAAAAGTACGTTCATCAGCTATGCCTTTTTTCCAGTTTTACAATCCTCATCTCGAAGGACCCCAATTTCACCCCCACCCAAAAAAAGGTAGAAGATGATCAGGAACCCCTAAAACGCCTAAAAACGATTTATGTATGAAAAGCTCCATTTCACACGTTTTACGAGTTTCTGGCTTTTTCTAACAAAGTTAAATGACTCTTAGACAGGTTAAAAAAGTGAAATCAAGTTGATCGACTCAGTACTTCGCACACATTACGGTGATACCAGTTTATTTTCCCATAGCATGAAGTTATAGTCTGCAAAAAAAGTACGTTCATCAGCTATGCCTTTTTTCCAGTTTTACAACCCTCATCCCGAAGGACCCCAATTTCACCCCCACCCAAAAAAAGGTAGAAGATGATCAGGAGCCCCTAAAACGCCTAAAAACGATTTATGTTTTTATATTTTTAGCAATAAGCGTCTTCCATGATCGCCAAGGTAATGATACTGTGTCGAGATTCCATTAAAGTCGGTTCAATAGTTTCCACGCTACATCATACAGAATGATCAGCAGCAAAACTCGTATGTATACAACAGAAAATTCTTCCCAAGCCTCTTGGTTTCTGTAGTAGGCAAGGCAATGTTCGGGTTGACTTAAAAAAGTGTATTATGCCTCTAGAAGTTTCTTTCACAGGTTCTTGAACAGTCCATTATAAATAAAACAATTTTTTCAGTTTTACAGCCCCCCTCCATCCCCAATCACCGAAATTATTTTACCCCCACTCACAATAAAGTAGAAACCGATAAGGAACTCCTAAAACATCTAAAAACAAACTTCGACGAATATGTTGTCTTTTGCATATTACTCCGTCGCTTAAGCACCGATTAGTACCAAAGTAGTAAGAGCATTGTCTACTAGGACCCACCAGCATATCGCGACCCAAATTTCAACCCATGTAGCAGTTACTGAGATTATGAGGCTTGAAGAACGCCAACAGACCGGCAGACGGACAACCAACGAAAATGATTGACTTAGATTTCGTGACGTAGATATAAAACGTCCAAAAAGCGTATTATCTCAAATTCTTAGATATTCTTGATCAGAATACCTCCCTCGCCTATCAAAAAAATTAGATGCTCAAATATGTTAATTTTGTTGCAAACTTTCAAACATAAATTATAGAATCAAACATATTCGCCTGCACTATATGGACTGATGATAGAAATAAGCCACCATAGACCATCAAGCTATCTTCTACCGGGTTGATCGACCTCTCTTCAGGTAACCCACACATTGCGAAATTGTGTGAGCTATCGTCGATTCCCAAAAACGAGAGAAAAAAAACTACCACCCTGTTTCCAGGAAACGATTACCGAGCTCCATATTCTATTCCCTCCCCCGTGATCCCTTTGCTAAGAGCGGCCAGTGTTTTTGGTTGTGCTATTGTATGTGCAGTGGCGTGGATCTGACGCGGACAAACCTAACGACAGAGAAAGGATCGTTTTCCTTAGGTATAATTTTAGGATTTATTTTCTAGATTTTTTAATGTTTCCCCAAGAACATAAGTGATTGCCTGTTCTGAAAAGAAGAACCAAAGGCAAAAAATGTAATTTTCCCTGAAACAAACCAATTAAGAGAGCTCCTAGTTCTCTGTAGCATTTGTGGTATCTACAAAACGTATAACAAAAAATGAGTGACATTAATTGACTGGTAATTTTTTTATACAGGGTGTCCCACGACGATTAAGACAAGCAATATACCGGAACTGGGCAGTAGTAGTAGAGAATTATAATTTTGGGGATGTAAATTAGAGCAAATTTTGCATCTTTCCTTATTATTGCGTTATCCAATGAGGTATTTATTTTTGGTCACGTGACGTCCGATTCAAGATTTTTAATTGGAAACCCTATATATTAATACCTTTTTCTGTTGCTCCCGATGAAACAATTCCAACAAACTAGCACACTTGGGGTCTAAAATGATTGATTCAAGAGCTACAGATACTTAAAGGATTGTACCATTGCCATTAAGACAAAAAATTAAACGAACACTAGCATAGGGGTATTATGTTATAATCGATGGTAGTGGTACAATCCTTTAAGTACCTGTAGCTCTTGAATTAATCACTTTAGACCCCAAGTGTGCTAGTTTGTTGGAATTGTTTCATCGGGAGCTACATAAAAAAGCATTAATATACAGGGTGTCCCATTAATAATTTTAAATCAGACGTCACGTGACCAAAAACAAATACCTTATTGGGTAACACAATAACAAGAAAAGACACAACATTCGCTCTAACTTACATACCCAAGATTATAATTCTCTAATAGTACTCAGTTCCGATATATTGATTGTCTTACTCGTCGTGGGACACCCTGTATTTAGATCTACTAGTATAAGAATGACAACTTTTTCAGAAACATGTGGTAGCCTTCAGTAAATTTAAGGATTTTTAAATAAATCAATTATTAGTAAATATAACTAATTATCAAGATCATAGGTTTTGATGAATTCGTTTTTAGTATCAAAAGTTACTCGAATAATGTAATGATTATTGATTATTACATACGGATTTATTGAAGCATCAGATATTCTTCTAGAAACGAATACCTAGATACTAATTTGGATTATAAAGTGAAACCTTTAGCACCGGCGCCAAGGCGTACAGAGTACAGAAGAAAAGAGGTGAGCTGCTAGATCCGAGCACCTATCGCACGTTAAAAAAGGACCCAGCAAAGACCATATTAACAAAGAAGAGGGTCTGCAAAAACGGGGTGTTGGCTCCCAGATTCTATGACTTGCCGAAGATTCACAAGCCCAATACTCCACTACGTCCAATTGTTAGTGCAATAGGCGCACCTACCTATGAGCTAACGAAACACCTGACCGCACTACTGAATCCGTATGTTGAGAAAACTGATACGTTTATCAAGGACTCCGCGCACTTTATATCCAAAATCCAGAATATACGACGCAAGGAGTCGGATATTCTGGTTAGCTTTGACGTCGTATCACTTTTCACAAAAGAACCACTGAACGATACTTTACAACATATCAAACAGATATTCCCAGATGATATCACCAGCTTATTCAAGCATGTACTAACTACAACATACTTTGCATGGGACAACAGAATGTATGAACAGATGGAAGGCGTGGCGATGGGAAGCTCTGTGAGTCCAGTGGTGACTAACTTTGTTATGGAGCAGATAGAGCAGACGGTCTTGAATAGCGCTCAGTATAAGCACAAGATATGGTTCAGATACGTGGATGACACATTTGTTGTATGGAGCCACGGACAAGACAACTTAATGGAATTCCTGCAACACCTAAACATTGTACATGCGAACATGTAGTTCACGATGGAGGTGGAGGAAAATAAAAAACTGGCTTTTCTCGATGCGCTAGTAACCAGAACAGGGTCAACCTTGGGACACACAGTGTACAGGAAACCAACGCACACCGATCGATATTTGCACGACAACTCGAACCACCATCCATGCTAGAAGTTTGGAATCATCAAAACACTGGCAGAACGGGCAAGAAGAATGTGTAAACCAGCTGAACTCAGAAAAGCAAATAACAAGATCTATGCGAGCTGGTAGAGTAGATAAGCAGCCACAACCACCACCAGTAGCCAAAGCTTTCCTACCTTATGCTCCCCCAAGTCACAGATAGAATTGGGAGGTTACTGCAGAAGAAGAATATTAGGACGATATATAAACCAACTGGGAAAATAAAACAGCATTTAAAATAAGGACAAAAGGCATCCGTGGACATCACCAGGGATTTATCGAATGCCATGTACTTGTGGAAGTGTATACATCGGAACAACAAAGAGATCGGTACAAACTAGAATTTCGGAACACAAATCAAATTGCCGATTAGAACATGAACTCCAAGAAAGCGGTAACCACAAGATAAAGTTTGACGAGACACAGGTTCTGGCTACGACCTCCTCTTATATGCCAGATTGTACAGAGAGTCCATTGAGATTTATAAACATATACGAGCAACTTCAACAACAAAGAAGAAACATATAAGCTCAACAGAATATGAATACCCGCTTTAAGAGTCGCACAGATTCTGGGACGTGCAGGAGTTCCACAGACATTGGATTGGCGGTGCACAGCGCAGCGGCCCCCACTTCTAATCCGGGGAATATAAGTGCCAATCCTGTGACGCGGTCTCAGAATCTCGGAACACGCCGAACACGGGACACCAGCTTCTGAGGATGCCGACCAATCATGTTGGCGAAACGTCTATCAGCGAAGCGCGTCGACGTCATGGCGGCGGAGCGTGTCGACGCTGGCCGAACAGCCCAAGAACCAACTGTGAATTATTTTTCATAACTCACGGTCCAGCCAGATCTCTTGGAAATGCATATAGGATTACATAGACGCTATAATAACTGCAAATGTTGCTATGACACTTCAAAAGCTAATTCGAATGGAGACAGTATTTATTTTAGTGACAGAAGTGAGATTAAGTTGTCTCGCCTACGGCTCATGCTGCAAACTTTAACTGCGTGAGTCATTCACACTCATTACCGCTCACTGAACGATAAATTAATATCGGAGTAATACAAGATCATTCGGAAAATATGATATCCTTACTTATATTCAAAAAATACTTGGTCGAAGAGTATTGAAATTTTAGTGGTGAAGAAAATTATATTCTTGGTCTGAGCATATCTTTTAAATGAGCACTGAAGCCAAAAATATATTTTTCTTGATTGAAGCTAACCATAATTTTCTCATCAAATAAATTTTCTTAGAGCTAGGACAGATGTTCTTGTCGCAAGTATATCTTTGCAAGATTATCAGAATGCTTGAACTGAGAATTTCTTTTTAAGTGTGCACGCCACTGGCATGACTACACGGCTTGCCTAGTGTTTTTAGTGATATTTCATCGTATTTTGGGGAAAGTTTCGAATTGGCCGGATTTCACGGTGACCGATGGCCGATGCCCGTCAAAGGGATTCAATTTATTTCTGGTATTAGTTTCTTTTTGAAGGCCGATAATTGGGGGTACACCGCTACTAATGATTCTTCTTGCGATTGCTTCCGAGTATTCAGAATTCACACAAACATTACAATTGATTTCAAAAAATTGAAAAAAACTAAAGTTGCTCACCAGATGCTGATGATAATTGCCATCACGCAGCGGGCTCCGCATTGTCTGCTTTGGGAGTTTTCTAGCAAGAAATAACGATCTATTTAGGTTTTGCGTTATTATACACAGATGGACATGATGATACTTTGGCATCATGCTATGAGCTAGGATGCTGGCCTTATGATTTTTGAGCCTTCAAATGAAGGTCAAACCAAAATTGGCAGCGAACTCAGATGGCATTCCGGCATTATTATCAAAAGATTGTTACAGTGTTCAACAATCATTTTCTCGCTATATGGAAAAACTCGATGTGTATTCAAGAACAGCGGTGACAAAGCGCAAAATATATCTTCCCTCGGGTTCGAAACATTTTTTCTATACAGCAACTTGGGTTTGTACAAGGACGTTCAACAGTTACAAATCTAGTGCAAACAACTGAATTCATGGCAACAAGCAGAAAGTTCTGCCTGTGCGCCATCTAGTACCCGAAGGTATAGAGCAACCCTCGTAACTGAATTCATAATTGAAACCCCAGATGAACACCTATAGACTTGTGTAATTTACAGCCATTTTTTAAAGCATTAATTTGAGCAACTAGACCATGATGTGGTCCTAAATAAATTACAGTGCTTTCGATTTTCGTATAACTTATTAGTACATTTGGTACAATGGTAACGAATCGCACATGTATACCTAGCCAGTTTTGGTGTGCTTCAGGGGTTCGTTCTACGGCCTCCACTTTTTCTATTCTTTATAGATGACATCTCTTTGAATGTTGATGTAAGTTGTTTACTTTATGCTGATTATGAAAAACTTCTGTACAAAGATAAGATTTTATATTTGACTACACAATTAATAATACTAAAATAACTATAATTTCGCGGACTAAGGTCCTTGTAATTACTTTAACAAAGTTTCAGTTTTAAATCACTTCTGAGACGAATAGATCTCTAGGTTTTACCTTTCGTTCTTTTAATTTAAACATATCAATGATGTGAATACGGTGAAAGTACTCTATTGGTCGTTAGCACGATCCTCCGTCGGGTATGCTTCAATTGTCTGGTCACTTTCATCATCAAACATATATTAAGCAACTTGAACAGAGGCGCTTTCTCAAACGCTTACATTTTAGGGCACAGTATCCATCAACTGGTTTTCCGCATGACACCCTGTTTGACAACTTTTATTGTAATATTAGTATTCTTTGTGAACTTGTGTATTGGCCACTTTCTTTCTGATTTATTGTTGTAAATTTATCCAATCCAATTTTGTCTTTTTGATACTTCGTTTGCCTATTTTTTACAATTTATTTATTTAGTCCTTTATTTTACCTTATTCTTTATTTTTTATTTTTATTTTACTTTTCATACCGTATCGAAGGCGACAGGAGTATTTTTTTATCGCGAAAGGCTTTCGTTTTTTGAGACGATATGTTTTTAGGCGATTTGTGAAAAGTTAAGTCACTATTTCTGTCGATCTGTTGCCATCATTCTAGTATCGTAATATCAGTGACCGTTTCATCGATTTTGATGAAATTAGGCGTGTGATATGATGTGAGATCATAGAAGATAAAGTAGCTCATATTTTTGTGAATTTGTGTAGGTCATATTTTTGTTAATTGGTGCAATGGAGGCGGAGTAATTAGCAGTAACCGAAAATTCTCAGAAATCCTACAAACTTCGTATTTAGGCGCTTTCGTGATAGTTTTTTAGTTTTTTCGGAAATGGGCAGAAATGGATTAGTGTGGATGGCGATTACTTGCAAAAATGTTTGTAATCATGAAGAACTATTCATTACGATAAAAACAAATGACATTGATGATATTCTGTTCTCTACATATTTTGAAGGTGAACCTGTTTCGATTTTGGTGGAATCTGGGTTGTTATATACGTAGTAGAGACGTAATAGATTATCGCAGAAACAAAAATCCTGAATTTTTGTTTTCGTCATTTAGAGGTTTTAGATCATTTTCCATTTTTTCCGGAAAGTGGTGAATTTGGTTTATTATGGAATGGAGTAGACTCAATTTTTTTTAACCGCGGATAATAAATGGAGTCAAATTGATAGACTCAGTACTTCCCACACATAGCAGTTATATCATTTTATTATTATAACATCCAGCCCAAAAATTATAGTAAATAGTTTCTTAAATCTCTCCGTAGGAACTATAACGATGCAATTTTTATTCTGTGAGCTTCAATTGGATGAAACGAAACGATCAGGAACCCTCAAATTTCTTAAAAGTGAAGTCTGAGCTATTTTTATATTTTTTTTATTATTATTGCTGCGCCGCCACTGACACGATTTGTAAAAGCCATATGCATTTTCCATCCTCACCACGGTAATAATGCTGTGTCGAAATTTCATTAAAATCAATTTTAGGTTACACAATACAGAACGATGTAAAGCAATACTCGTATGTAACATACAACAGAAAAAAAATCGAAGTCACTTAGTTTCTGTAATAACCAAAGCAATATTCCGATGCCCGATGAACTTAAAAAAGTGTATTATGTTGCTAAGTTCTTTTTTCGCAGGTCCATGGAGAGCATACAATAATTTTTTTAAGTTCATCGGGCATCGGAATATTGCTTTGGTTATTACAGAAACTAAGTAACTTCGATTTTTTTTCACCTAGAGGTGTGGGAAGTAAAATGAATAAAGCAGACTGAAATTGTCTGTTGTATAAAATCTACCGTGAAGTTGTTGTTGGTACACATGCGAATGAAAATCAACGCGCTTTTCTGTGATGTAGTTGCACTTCAACGTTCATGAAGGGACATATTTTAAACATAAACTGATTTCACCATACAGGTCCTGATATACCCAGTTTTTCACAAATTCTACAGCACACGTGCAGAAACCAATAATTATTCTAAGCATAAAAGAATACACCCAAGTATACCTCCCCCGACCATAGTAATCGAGTGCATATTAGAAATCCTTGGATGCTTTGAATAAAACCCGGCTTCCACTTTCTTGCACAACCTTACTTGCACTCCGAATTTACGTAACCTCGGAAAGAGAACAATGCAAAAGGGTCCTCGAAAAGGTTAGAATTGCAAATCCGAAGGGTCCATGACCAGGTATCGGCCAGTAACTGAATATTTTCGATCCTTTCAAATGGTCAGGTAAATATTGAAAAGCAAATTTCCTATACCAGTGAAGCGTTTCCTTTCGATTTCGTTGCGTGCTGTTTACGGGGGTCACTGAATAATTTTTTACATGAAACATGTACTACGTTGTCATGTAGGATTTAAGTCGTCTTTATTCGGATATCGTTTTTGATGCGGTAGCGTTCCCATGACAGTATTGGAATCTTATTCAATATCATATTCAAAACGAATTGAATTGACATATAGAATAAAGATGGCACCCAAAGACGTGGCAGCATGGCAGTTGTCGGCGTCAAATGAGGAGCAACTTTTTAAAATGCATTTGTCCAATTTTGGCAAAAATTAGTTTAAAGCAGATTCTGAAATATGTAGGCCCGTTTTATCAACATGCATTTTAACAAAGACTTTGACAAAGCTTTTCTATTGGATGTTATTTAGCAAAAGCTTTCTGTTAGGTATTGAAGGCTATGTTAATAAGTATCACTCAATAGTATTTTATCAATATTGAAAACAACACGTCAAAGCTGGATGACACTTTTGTCAAAGGTATTTTAGAAATTCATGGATCAAATTCATAGCAGTATATCAGAACAAAGCGATTGATTTGCAAATTAATGCCACATTTCCCATGTTTACATTATAATTATTGTATAATTACTAATTGCAAACTGCGATAATTTGTGATAAAAGTAGTAGGAACCTATATCAATCACAGCAACTACCTACCTTATTTAATAATTACAAATCCCACGTCCGTCAGTCAGATGGATTATATGAAAATACATACTTTTATGAAGAATCAATCTTTCATTTACTGGATGCACGTTTTTTATAGACCTTCGTATAGAAATATTCACAGGTGCAGCGTACACATTGTACATAAAATAGGGTCATACTTAGCTATAAAATAGCAAGCTTTGCCATTCTGGGGTTCTGGATAGGCAACCAGTAATGCTCATGCACGTTTGGGAAATAGCTGTAGCTTTTGAAATGTAACAAAATGCTATTTTTACCTCTGTTTACTATAAAACAAAGATATATTGCAGATATTCATAATTATTAGCGATAGTAAATTATTGTTTTATCCAAATAATGCAGTGAGTGAATTCCTTGTCATCATATCATTTGATACACCAAAAAACTAGTGATCAAATGTACGGCTTCTCTGGAATCTGATTGGTTGAGAGCTTAAGCTTTTTGTTAAACAAGAAAATGCAATTTTTCACCCATTTAGCATGGAAAATCAGAATTGAAAAGATACTAGATGGTTCACAATGGCCGATTGTATATAAATTATGTCATTTTGATCTTCTTTGAGGTAAACTAAGATAAGAGAAATCAATAATTTTCAGAGTACTTTGACAGAAGCATGTTCTTGAAAGGGCTGCTCTAATTGGTCAAAGTCTTTGTTAAAATGTGCATGTTGATAAAATCGGACCGTAGTTTGTTATGAACTACAGTGCTATATAAATATAATGCTTCAAAAAGTATCGTATCCTTGTGTATTTTAAGTATAATGGTCATATCAAAAGCATTGTGTTTACAGAGTGACAGAGTGAGATCGAAATGCGTTAGATTATTTTGTCGCAAGAAGAAGGCACAAAAGACGTAGGTGAAGAACGTGCCTTGAGGAAGACCCGAACAAGGAACGAATGTTTCGTTTAATATTAGAATCATCACAATATAGGTTTTTTTGGAAGCGATAAAATGAAAAAATGTCCTTGGTAGCGATAAAACGAGAAAAAGCCCTTAAACAAAGCGAATTTCATTACAAACCTTTTGTGTACAATCAATAAATTGCAACAAACTGCATTATGTCTAATTTTCGAATTTAATACACTGTGACGGAACGAAGCGCATAAAGTCTAACCAATTTATAGATTTTCATAGCCTATCCAATACCCTACATCTGGACCCCACAAAACTAAATCCAGGCTTCGTGCTTCGTGACCATGATGCCATCGCATGTAGTTTACTTTCTCACTGCTAATAAATAACTGAGCTCAACGACACGTGCGAGTATAAACATTTACCAACATGCAACAACACGCAGTTTCTTATGATTCATGGTTGCGGCATATTCGAAACATTCCTTGTACCCTCTGTATTCTTGCACCATCCCCGGTATATCCATATATGTTATGCTCGAACTATTGGCACAGTGCATCCATCGGGCACGGATGCTTTGACGGATGTTAGATTTATGTAAGAATGTGGCATCTTTGTATAAGCGCAGCGATTTTGAATCGTGGGAAAGTGGTGGTGAACCAGGAACAAATGGGTTGGCTGATGAAAGGATGCAAAATCGCGCTGGACATGGGTTGACACTTTGTGTGCGTGATGGGCTTCAGTTTTACCTCGATTTGGATTTAAATTATGTTCGAAAGTGAAATCGTGGGAATATATGTGTTTCGTCAAGATATAGATAAGGCCGCGTGAAGGGGGTTATATGCAGCTGTGGAAAGGGGTGGTCCATTAGATATAATTGTGATATGGAGCATGTTTTTAGATTCGATAAAAGTATTAGTGGTCCTAAGATTTGAAAGCTGTTGTATCTTGTAGACTTTTCGATTCTTATTAAACGATTGCAGTCCATAGGATGGAAAAGCTTAAAAACTTGTTCTAACAATCTGTATGTTTGGCTAAGATTGGCAAATGAATGGAAAAAAATATTCTCATATGATCAGTTTTCGTACACTCATTCTATTTAAATGGTTTTTCCACAATCGCAACCTTCCCATTTCCATTTGATGGTTTTGTTTATAAGAAATTTTGTTCAAAGACCGTGCAAATATAATACAATAAAATAATAAAAATATACTATTACGTCTCTCTGAATCATAAAACAGAATATGCGATTATTCAGTACTCCAGAATTATACATAATGACAATAGAAGCGTCAGCGTACATGGAACGATCCTTGTGGAAAGTCTAAAATCACATAGCCGCACATGTTTGCTCATAGCAATCCCAGGCAATGTACACTGCAAAGGGCATCGTAGTCTGGTTTCATAGAACAAAATATACCTTGTTATTACAACTGATGGCAGCAAAGGAATGCAACTTTAACAAAAGCAATTTTGTCACGCGGCCTTCTGACAAATCTACTACAGGTTCGTAAACTATACATAGAATGCACAAGCTGAATGTGTGTCTCTAATCCTCTATCTATACACGTCCAGCAGTAGTTTCAAAATGATCAAATTATTAGGTAATGCTGCTAAAATTTTTTAAATCGGGGCATGGGCGGCGGAGTAATCAGCAAAAACCAAAAAATGTCAAATATTCCGCAAACTTCGTTTTTACGCGTTTTAGGGTTTCTTGATCATTTTCTACTTTTTTTGCGTGGAGGTGAAGTTGGGGTAGGTGGGGGATGAGGGGTTGTAAAACTGAAAAATTCGTAATAAGCTTTCCCTTGACCAGCGAAAGAAATGCCTAGCGGCATAGTGCACTTTTTCAGGTCCATCCGAACATTGCCTCCTTGTTACAGAAACCAAGAGACTTAAAATTTTCTGATGTATACATACAAGTATTGCATTCCGTATTGTGTAACGATAGTTATTGAATTGATTTTAATGAAATTTGGACACAGTATTACTACCGTGCCGAGGATAGAAGACGCGTATGGTTTTTAGAAGTCGTGACAGTGACGGCGCAGCAATAATGAAAAACCTAAAAATATGAAAACAGCTCAAACTTCGTTTTTAGGCGTTTTAGGGATTTCTGATCATTTCCTACTTTTTTTGGTGGGAATGAAATAGAGGTGGTTGGGGGTAGGGGGGTTGTAAAGCTGAAAACTGTGTTGTACTCCTAATGGGCTCTCTATTGACCTGTGAAAGAAGGACCTAGCAGCATAATACACTTTTTTAGGCTCATCGGAACGTACGGTTTTTTGAAAACGTGTCAGAGGCGGCGCAGAGATAATAAAAAACTAAAAATATAAAAATAACTCAAACTCCATTTTTGGATGATTTTGGGGGTTTGTCACCGTCACTTTTCATTTAGCTGAAGCTTGCTGGATGAAAACTGTGTCGTTTTAGTTTCTATAGGTATGCAAGAAACTATTTACAAGTGTTTTTGTGTTGGATGTTTTTTTTTGAGGGCGGGCGGGCGATGAATTGGTTGCAAGGGGGTCTCAAACTACAGCTTCATGCAATGGGAAAAATAAAATGATATCACTGTTATGTCAATGTCCATGTCACTCGGACGTCCCATCCAAATTTTTCGTTCAAATTATGAAATCATCAAAAAAATTATAGAAGAGAATGTCCTGCTGCTGCTGAGAATGGATCCATAGAATGTCAATGAGAAGAAGAAGCAAATCATTGAGAAGTGTACAAATATAACAGTCCAAAGTGAGACAGCAGTGAAATTAGGTTAGGCAAAATTTTAGTGTATATTCAATGCCAATACCTCAAACAAGGCATAGCCTTCGAGGTGGCAATATTTGTATAGTACCATACAAATAAATGAATAAATGAATGTGTGGGAAGTACTGAGTCAATCAACTTGACTCCATTTTTAAACTACTGCAGGAAATGGTAGTGATGCCAAGAGCGACTTTCATCCACATACCCTCTATTTATATATATAACTGATTTTTCTTTAGTTTCCTATGGCTTTTTGTACCGCAGACCCTCTTAGCACGGCCGGATTAACCATGGGGCTAAAGGGGCTGGAGCCCTGGGCCCCGCGGTTTAGTGGGGCCTCGCGAGGGCTGTATTATGTTGTTATTACTATTTATTATTATATTATGTTATTCATAAAGGGCCCCTAAACTATAATAGCCCCGGGTCCCATGAAACCTCAATCCAGCGCTGCCTCTTAGATGGAGCAGGAAGGAACTACGAAAGGTGGTTGGATTTACAATTGGTCATAGAATGTTCAGTGCATATACCTGCAAATGTTGGGGATCGATGTGGCAAATCCTTTATGCAGGAAGCCCAGTGAAGTAGAGGATACAACTAAGCACGTTATCTTCGACTGTCCTGTCTTGAGTGAAAGCAGCAAATCCTATTTAAATGTGGACCAGGAGGGTAGACAGGAGAGCATAGTTCAGTTCATCTCAAAGTTCGCAAAGAACATAGGATGGGACTGTCTGATCCCTTTGAGCGAGGGGGGCTCAGTAGCAACTATTAGGATAACTGAACCCTAACCCCCTCATTACTAAAAAAAAAAAAAACGGTTCCAAAACTTCCAGAAAACATAATATCTCAGAATCTAAAATCTCCCAGATTCCTTCCCAAATAAAAACCGGGGGCGTAGCTGTACCACATTGTACATCGTTAATAAACATGAATGAGTCTACAACAACAATAAAACCAAAAAGAGTGTTTACTCCCTCATAAAACCCTTGCACCCATTCATGGGATACCGCAGAATCAATAAAAAAGTTGTATCGTCTCTTATAAAAAACCCGTTGGCTACCTGATCGCGTGCCAGCTATTAGGGTTGATGGGTTGCCGCTAATAACTTAATAAAAAGCGGCGGCCCACCTTGATGCAGGGCTTCTTCTCATCGTGTGAGAGATAGGGCGGCGCCTGTTTCTCCTGTCCCCGATAGCAGTGGGTACCCCTTTTCAAGCCGTTTTTTACCTGGCCACGGGCCACGGCATCGCGCGAATGCCTAAAAAACGGATAGGTGTGCATTATAGCACGCGTATAGTATAGTCAACTTATCTGCCAGGAGACCCACCGAACATAGACAAAACAAGAAGGGTTATTCATTTCTGCCCCTGTTGGTTCGTTTCTTCCAAGCAAATTCTCGCAAGCAATATACACAGGCACGCATTTAGAGGGGGTCCAGGAGGTCCAGACCCCCCTCCCCCCGAAAAGTTATACAGGGTTATTCACGCTATTCGACACGGAGCACTATGGCTAAAGTATTTGATAAAAAAGAAAATAATTTCGGATGGATAGAGACTCATAAAGGCTACATTTTAAAAATATTTTCATGCTATACATGGTGTCCTAAAAACACGAAATGTATCAAAGTTATGTTTTTTTAAATGGAAAACCTCATATATTATTGCCTATTCAGATTTCTTGGTGAATTCTAGTGTGACTTTATGTATCATACATGGGATTTAAAGCGAACCGTTTAGGTGTAAATCACCATTTTCGGTATAAGTAGATATCAGGAAAAAATTGAATATCGCAGAGATTATAAAATTTGGAAGGCTGTGACTTTGCCGTATTACTAAGCATAAAATGCGTCAGCTTTGATGAGACTGTCAAATTTAAATTACGTTTATGCTTGGAGAAATCGGTCGATTAATTAAGGAAACTTTGATCAGCGATAACTTGATTTTTTCAAATGGGAATGCCTAATCTTTTTTATACGGTTAAACGTAGAATTTGATAGCCTTTCTAATGATATAGATTGTGACTATCAATCTCTGGTAGTTTTCATTTAATTTTAAATTTTCAAACAAATCGGCGTTATTCAATTTTCCTACCTACTAGCAACGTAACAGGCCATGAAATATAAACAAAAATCTTTTCAGGTAGAAGAAAACAACTAACTTAGCAGAAAAATACAGACGGACTAGACTAAAGGGACAAGATTATAAAAATTACTCACAACAAACAAAGTCTAACCAGAAACAAAGGCGGTAACATCTCTCAGGTCAAAGAGAAGCTGGAGTATGGTAGTAATAGACATTTTTTACAGTCTACAGGAAACATTGAAAAACTGCTTCCCCGATCTTCCATAGCATTAGAAAAATTTTAAAAACGAAAATGTCGAAAACCGGAAATTTGGTTTGAAATAGCATTAAAATTTTAGATATCGTAAATGTATCTATACACGAATATTATACAAGTTGAACTTTTTTTAACTGTGTGTAAAAGTCGTTAAAAAAATCTACTTTTTCAAATAACTTTTATCCTAAGAATGAAACATTGGAAAATAAGGTACAGAACCCAAAAAAGGTATATCTGGATTTGTGTATCAAGATGTACCTAGTCTATTTATGTTTAGTTTTTCACTCGAATTTTTGTCTTATCGACCATTGTACTTGTCAACTGGTGCACTAGTTAGTAGTCACATTCAGTTTATCACAGTTAGTTTTAAATTGGTGAACTTTAAAAGTTGTTTCATAATATTGTGCCACTTTTAGTATTTACCAATTTAAAATTAACAACGAACAAACAAAAAGTGACTACTGCACTATTCGACAGGTACAATGCCTAATTGATTTGATAAAAATCCGACCAAAAAAAATAGAGATAAATAGTCTAGGTACGTCTTGATACACAAGCCCAGACCTTTTTTATTCTATATCTCGCTTATTTATGTTTTCTGAAAAACGTTATTTGAAAAAGTTTTTTATTTTAAGGACTTCTATATACTGTTAAAATGAAGTGTCAACTTAGGACTCACCCTGTATAAAAGAAGAAGAATTTCCAAGATTTACCAGGAGTATCTGTTAACAGACAGATAACTATAGAGGGAGTATACAAATCAATTTTAGCTGGGCACTTTTAATGTCAGTTGAAGAACTACATATACTTAAGATTTGCAACCATTATCATTCTGATAATGGCTGACCTATACCTGACGCAATCCTGAAAAGTTGACCGAGAATGAAAAAAAATCAACATGATGACTAGACTTGATGAGATGGGGTTTGCCTTATCTTCAGCAATATTTATCCATGTAATATGTAAGAAAAAATACCGCCTTTTTGCTGGAGTATTTTTTTACCTGAACACGTTCCACCAAAAAAGGGGGGTTCTTGCTTCCGATCAACTTGAAAGCCAGTAAGGTAAGTAGGGAGAGGAGTATTTATTTATATGAATCATGGGATAAAAAAGATGCCTAACCTCATTCCCAAGAGAAAAAAGTAAATACTAAATAAACAACTTGCATGATCAGAGAGACATAGACAGGGTATACGGATTGACGGAAGTAACATTCTCAAATTCCGAAGACTTAAGGTGCATCCACACCAAACACGCCGCTCCGCGACGTATCAATTAGTCTAATTCCTCTCTCCTGGATAGTGTCTTTGAGAGAGTGCTTCGGAGCGCACCCCCGCACGTGGGAGCAATACTCCAGCGATGGTCAGATCTGTAGAGCAGCACTAGCTGCTCTGGTGTATATACAGCTTCCTACAGCGGAACAAAACTCCAGGCTTCTGGGATGTCGTTTTAGCAATACTGACGACGTCATCGTGCCAGGATATGTTATTATTGATGTTGATCCCCAAAAACTCTCCATTTCCACAGTTGGTAAGCCAACATGAGACTTCTTTGTTAGTGATGTTGCCTGAGTCTTCTATACGTTAAGCTATACTTTATTTACTAATCCCCACTCGACAATTGTTTTGATATCTACTTTGATCTGTGAGGCATGTTGCTGTTGCCGACGTACCGTCTCCTGGGATGATAGTGGCTTGCCTAGTTCCATGCATGATATTAATGTACTGTCATCTGCGAAGTGTAGAGTTGATTGGATGTTATTTCCAGCTGCTCCTTGATGTACAGCAGAAACAGCGTAGGGGATAGGACAGACCCCTGAGGAACTCCGTCATTTATTGAAAATACGTCTGCTGCCTGCCTTCGACTACATCAGAGAGCGGTGGTATGTGAATAATCATACTACTAGTACGATTGGATTGGCAATATAGTCCTATACCAATGAGAAAAGAAGGAACACGAAAATAGAAAGGAAAGAATACAAGAATTTGACTAAATGTTCCTGAAATGGTTTCCATTACAATCCGATCAAAATTATCTAAATTACAATATCACCTCAAATTAGCTAACTACATACGTTCCAGGTAAAAAGTAAAGGGTTCAGTTTACAAGGGCATGGTGTGTAGTGTTTCTTGACATTCCCACAATTCCCGTAAATTATACCTTCCATCCACTCAACCCTTTGTAATTTATTTTGAATAGGCTACCTCTTTTTATGGTACCCTATCTAAAAAAGCGGTTAAACGCTAATAAAAAATACGATTTCTACCTGGGCGCGTGCCTTGTTATTGCTGTACTAATTGAGATTATATCCATTGAAAAAAATTGAGCTTGATTGGTTGTGTTGATGTTATAATTTGATTTTGGAAATAATAATATGGTGTGCAGGTGAAGCTCTTGGATAACCAGCCACTTCAGAATCGCCTGCATTTAGAACACATGAGGGCAAAAAACAAGGTACCTATTATTATTATATTATTATTAAGTATTAGGTGGCCGAAAACATCTTGTGGGTATCTGCCCTGAAACTGATTATTGCTCAGATATCTGGGTAGCTGTTGCCCCTACCATCCTGTCCATAGTCAACGCAGTCCAGAAAACAACAATTTGACTAATTAGTGACATTGCATTGACCCACCACCTCCAGCCGTTTTTTCATGGACGTGCGGTTGGTAACCTTTCACTTTTTACCGGTGTTTCAACGTAACCTTCTCTCCTGAGCTCTCTTTCATAATTTCGACGCTCACCAACTCTGTTAGGTTCCCAATGGTGCCCTGGTACTTAGGCTTCGCCTTCACGGCGGTTGCGTTTAACTACTTTATTTTCATATGAAATTTCAAGTGTTGTGATTCTGTGATCATAAAATATTTTACAATTGAAAAAATTATTTGAATTTCTTTAGTTTTTTTTTTTCATTACTACAAACAGGGTCCTTTTTTGTAAGATTTTGCAGCTTTTTATTATTAAAAAATATTTGTTTCTTAACGTTGCACTCGATTCTCATTAAATTTTAGGACACATTTTTCAAATTACAATTTGACTAATAAGTGACATTGCATTGACCCACCACCTCCAGCCACTTTTTCATGGACGTGCGGTTGGTAACCTTTCACTTTTTACCGGTGTTTCAACGTAACCTTCTCTCCTGAGCTCTCTTTCATAATTCCGCCGCTCACCGACTCTGTTTGGTTCCCCATGGTGCCCTGGTACTTAGGCTTCGCCTTCACGGCGGTTGCGTTTGACTACTTTATTTTCATTTGGAATTTCAAGTGTTATGATGCTGTGGTCATAAAATATTGAGCAATTGAAAAAATTATTTGAATTTCTTTAGTATTTTTTTCATTACTACAAACAGGGTCCTTTTTTGTAAGATTTTGTAGCTTTTTATTATTAAAAAATATTTGTTTCTTAACGTTGCACTCGATTCTCATTAAATTTTAGGACAAATTTTTCAAATTACAATTTGACTAACAAGTGACATTGCATTGACCCACCACCTCCAGGCTCTTTCTCATAGACGTGCGGTTGGTAACCTTTCACTTTTTACCGGTGTTTCAACGTAACCTTCTCTCCTGAGCTCTCTTTCATAGTTCCGCCGCTCACCGACTCTGTTAGGTTCCCCATGGTGCCCTGGTACTTAGGCTTCGCCTTCACGGCGGTTGCATTTGACTACTTTATTTTCATATGGAATTTCAAGTGTTGTGATGCTGTGGTCATAAAATATTGAGCAATTGAAAACATTATTTGAACTTCTTTAGTATTTTTTTCATTACTACAAACAGGGTCCTTTTTTGTAAGATTTTGTAGCTTTTTATTATTAAAAAATATTTTTTTAACGTTACACTCGATTCTCATAAAATTTTAGGACACATTTTTCAAATTACTGCTTAATGTATCAAGCGATTCGAAAATATGATATATTATATCGAGTATTAAGGCTGTATTAGACTACCATATTTTTGAAATCAGATTTGATTTCATTTCTTGAACTGCTCAAATAGGCTAGTGTAATACACGAAATTGTTTCAAATTGACAGATTGAACCAAAAATGATTTGGAATTTAGAACAATGTTCTATTTCCAAATCATTTTTGGGCTGGGGGCATGCGCATTTGAAACATAAATGTCATTGCGTCGGGAAAAAGGTAAACAAAAATAAGGACAGTAACCTTACTTTTTAATTTCGGTCGGCTTCTCCAGAATGCTCTCTGGTACTAATATAAATTGAGAAATCCACATTCGGATGAAAGTACACCAATAAAAACAAGTAACATGTTAATCCTACGGCTCCGGCTAGCAAATCTCCACCGGACCGGAATGCCCCGCGAACTTTGAAATTTGAAGGATTTTGAACTGGTTATGGAGTATAAAAACCCCCAGCTCCAAGATAGGTGCTTTTGTTACCTTTGTGGCGAGTTTACCAACATTCTTGCGAGTTGTGTGGAAGCAATTGGCAATTTGAAGACAATATAACAGGTAAGCTGTTAGTATCTTTGCAATTATGTTTCATATTAGTTTCATATACAATAATAGCCATGATTATATCAAAACTAAGGTATAGTCCAAATTGCACTATAAAAAATTTGTTTTTACTCAGCAGATTCGGTAGATTTAATTTGTAATATTGTATTAAGTCCTACATCACATTTTGGATGTATTAACTATTAGTTATTTACAATGTATTAAGTGTATCTAATATTTTGCCTCAGTGTATGGCAACATTGTCACTTTTTATTATGGTGTTTTCCTATGTTTTGTTGTTTTTTCATATTGCAAAGGTCCTCGGTTAAGTAGCCACACTTGACTGCACTGAGGATAACAGAAAAGCATTCAATATTAAGAGTAACATATTTCTTTTGATTTAAGGATGACTGGTCCACTGAACATATATCTCTGCTGATAGAGATATACGAACAACATCCCTGCTTGTATGTGGTCAAGTGCTACCACAGTAAAATCAAATGGAGTGCTGCTATCACTGCCATAGTAGAGGCTCTGAAACCACTAAGATCTACTGTAACTGAACAAGAGGTACAGAAGAAGTTTATGGGCTTAAGGTCATCATATGCACAAGAACAGAGGAAAGTTTTAGTCACTTCGCACTAGAATGGGAGAATATGAGGTAAGAGTCTCAGCTTATCATAAATGAAGTGGTGTAGTATTGATATAACAGTGCCAAATTTCTACTAATAACTATTGAATTGCACTTTGAGCCAAAGGAATAACCTAACATGTACTTGAATATATTGTTAAATTTTTTTGCCTTAACTTCCCTATAACTCGAACCTACCTGTAAAAATTGTATGTGCATATATTAGGAAGGCTAAACTTTCAATGCAGTATTTTCCTTTCAGGCAAGTCAACAAGAAATATGAGGTTAGTCATGCTGGGATTCTATCACCCACAAGCGAACTATCAGATATACCTCAAATTGACTCGCTCCGCTCACAGATACAAAGTACAGGTGGTGCTCAAAAAAGAGGGGGAACAGACTGCATTAGTAACTCACCCAAGTGTATAAAAAACAACAAGTACCAGCAGATGCAGAAATAAAGGTGCTGAAGAATGCTGCTGATCAAACATTGAAAACTTCTCCTCGCTCTACAGTCCACAAAGGGACAACCATTTTGCAACTGCGGATGACCATATGGCGCAGTTTATTGCATCTCAATTGAAATAAATAAAAAATTAAAATACCAAACAGAATGTATATTTTGAATTACTGCTTACTGAAGATTTTATTATTCATTCGTAAAAAGTCCTTCCAATGATCTAGATCGTCTAGTAATAACTCTTCTCTCAACATATGTAGCATACCTGTGCCTTCATCTATTCTTCTCAGCCACTTCTTTTGTCAATTTTTTCTTTTAGTAGTTAGCCTCTTAATTCGCCTGTCTACGAGTTTTTTGCAGGGTAGATGGATAAATACATGTTCTAACATTATCTTTTTCCATTGCCGAGGGAGTCAAGTCAAGTGTAATGAATGAGAATTTCAATAAACAGTAGTCGATAAACTACAAACAATACCCAAAAAAAGCTAGGTTATGATTTTATTTTGACCATTGACATTTTGACACTGACGTTCACACAATCACAAAACATGTAATTGCAAAATACGTCATGTCAGATCTGACAACTTTGACTGTAGAGGACATCTGTGTTCGGACAGTTGACAGATAACATGTATTCAACGAATGTAATGCGCAGAATCGCAAATCAATTCTTGAACCAAATTTGGTGTAGTGTCAAACAGACAAAATGCTGGGCCACAATTTTTGAGATCATTTTTCATTTCAAATTTGGTTCAAGAAATGAAATCAAATCTGATTTCAAAAATATGGTAGTCTAATACAGCCTTTAAATGTAGATGCGCATCTACGACTAACCTTTTAATGGATTTGGATATTTAAAATGATAGTATTCAACAAGGTTGTAGCTGAAATGACAGGCTATGAGATTTTACGAAATCTTTTTGCATATACACAATATTATGGAAATTGAAACAAAACTGTCTAAATTAAATAAGTTAAAAAAATGTTGGTGATTTTTCAAAAACCAATATCCAAAGCATCTGTGGTGTTCTGTTGAAATGAAGTTCAGCAAGTTTACGTTTAGCTAGTTTCCTAATAAATTTTCCTGTATTCTCGTGTGTCTCTTTTTTTTATTATTACAAACAGGATCTTTTTCTGTAAGATCTTGTAGCTCTTAACATCAAGTAGCTTTTTAATGCGCAATAATAATATTTATATTCACCTGAAAACATATTTTTTACTTAACGTTGTTCCTTACTGTAATTTTTCCTACACTCTCGTGTGTTCAAGCCTAATGAAATATTCACGTTCCTTTGATGGACTACGTACTACGTCCTGTAATGCTGTCTCTTCGTTACGTCCTGATTCTGTAGCCAATAAAAATGAAGTTCACAGGCATTCCGGTTGAGTCTATACTGTGTCTCAATGAACTTGAATGACTATTTTCAAGACGATAGTTTTTTGTTTTCAGATCTTCAATCTTCCCGACAATTCTGAAATGGTAAATATGTATTTACATTGCTGATTAATACACAACGAAGCGTCTTCACTAAAAAAATTGACGTCAAGTAGCTTATGTCAGTACTTCCACCCATTATCAGTACAAATGAAAAAGTTGGAGTTTCTAATGGTCAGGGACCTTTGAAACATCTAAAAATCTAACAATGACACACTGTTAGCATTTCATCTAAGGTAGCAGCACGATATCACAATTTAATCACAATCAAGTTCGCAGTTCCCAAGTTACACGTTATATAGGATAACAATATGTATTATCAAAATATTCCACAGATATAAAATTTAATTAACGGCAGCATTCGGATAGGTCTAAAAAGCACACGATATCACCAAAGTCATTATTTTCAGCGCAATGTGGAGTATTTTATGAATACAACAAATTTTTGAATTTCAACCCCCCCCCCCCCCCCATCACAGTTTCGCCCCCTGGAGGGGTTCAGATATTTTTTTGTTTTTGCCAATTTCTCCGTCGTCAAATTTCATCACAATCTAAGCAGCGGTTATTGAGATTACGTGGCTAGAGAAACGCTAACAGATAGACAGAGCGAGAGACAGACAGACCGACGGAAATGAATAACATGGATTCTTGTTATTTCCTAGATGTCAAGAAACGCCCAAAAAGCGGCATAAAAGCTATAATAGGTTAGACAATGTTCTTTCACATGTCAATGGACAGCCTATTATAATACAACATTTTTTTTTCGTTTTGTAAACCGCACCCCACTACCCCAATTTCACCCCCATCCAAAGAAAAGTATAAAATGGCCAGGAATATATAAACCGCCTACAAACGAAGTTTAAGCAATATTTCAAATTTTGTACTTTTTCCACACAAACCGATTTCCAAAATTATAGCAGCATTCCCTACTGCTACCCCACAGCATATTGCTACCCAAATTTCATCACAATGCTAACAGACAGACAGACCTACAAACAGATCGACGGAAATGAGTGCATGGATTTTCGTTACATAGACATCATAAAACGCTCAAAAAGCGTATTATCTCAAAATAGAAAGTTTTCGCGATCAAAATACTCCCCTCACCTATAGGTGTGGAAGGTAAAAGCCACGCTTCTGGGATGAACTTTTCAGATCTTGTTTTAATTGTTACTATTACTGACAATGTCTTATTCCAGTGTGATAGTTGTTCTTTGTTAGAAATAACTAATACATCAAATACAACCTCCATGATATCATGAGTAAATAATCCGTAACGGAAACACGTTCTCACACCCTATTCCTCACACACCCAGACGTATGCCCCCATTGGTAGTCTGCATATCAAAAAATAAACCGAATTAGATCTAGTACATTTATTCAGGTTCAAGAATAATTGTACCCGCCTTTGACAAAAGCCCGAATCATTCACGCTCACAATAAAAACCATTTTGTTTCTTTAACTGACCATCCGCTGCATATGTTCAGTCCTACTTCCATAACCCCTATGGATACTACTCTTTAATATATCGAATTCAGGACCGGCTCCACAGAATGTGTTGGAGACAACACTCATAAAAAATTAGTTTAGTAAAGGCTGTATGTCACGATCCAAATTTCCATGCCAAATATGGGATAAAGAATTTGACAAAGAAGTTATAGTAAAAATGGGAATGATTAGTTGCATGAAACGATCAAATAGTTCGTTATAAATGTAGGACAAGAGCATGCGGGTCAGTAGCACAGTCATTTCATGTGTCTGTTGACAGATATCATTTCTGTCAACGTTCTTGTCGTGCTGTCAGTATGCCACTCCAAAACCCATGGTTCTCATCACAGTTCTCGTTATCTTGTTTTAATATCCTGTATATAATCTCTAAACTGTCAAGCTTTTGTGATCCTACCTAATATTTCGGTTCTTTTTTTATTGCAAAGATTTGTGCTTGATTTTGATTGTTTTTTTTTTTGGAACAATGTTGTTATTCAACAAAATACAAAAGCCATGCAAACTAAAAATATTCAAAAGATTCCAATGTGTAGTAATTCAATGCAGCCTTACATCCAATTTGCCAGATATTTAGAACACGTCCTGAGAATTCGGACCAATTAGATGTAAATGTGTGCAGTAATAAATGCACAAACACCATATTTCTTGTCAAATTTGTTTGTCCAATATGTAGGATGAAAGTTTGGATCGTAACATACAGCTTCAACACGTTTGCAGCATTTACTTTAATGTCACCTTATAATAATAAGCAACGAGAGTATGATTTATGATTTCATTTTAAATTTTATTTGTAATATAAAACAAATACTGACAATGCTACGCCTTATACAAGGAATGCCTACTCGTACATTGACATGTTGAAAGAATAGTGAATGGTCTCTTTAGACTGTTATGATGTGTTCTCTAACATTACTATGTATTCAATCACGACTTGCACTTTACAGTGTTTAATAATCCTTTCTCAATTTTATCTAGAGTTTCAGCGTCTTATACCTAGAATGTGGATATTACCTTACGAGTATTTGGACAAGTCTAACATTTATAAATATGATTTTTTTATGTGTTAGTAATAGTACTTGCAGAAAAAATATAATGTCGTTTACGCCTTAGAGCCTCTTAAACATGACAAAATCACTTATTTGGTTTTTTTAGCATCGACTGTGAGAGATATTCCAAAAATTATTTCAAATGCCGGAAAATGCCGCGCAAACAACCTCTGACGTCAGTGATATCCTATAGTGATGGAATATAAAGTATTGATATTCGATATCGATAGCCAGTGCTAACCTAACATTTTGACATTCATCATTATAATCACAAAACACAGTCACACACAAAAGTACAAAAGTCAAAAGAATAAAAGTTAGGCTAGATTACTAATTCACTTTGTAGGGATGGGCTTGAATTAGATTCTATCTTTGCATTAATTCATAATGGGATGCGCTGAAATAAAATGATGGCTTCGATTAGTTGCGAATCTCGGTCACAAACAGGATGAACTGTGATACCTATCAGATATAAAAATGTATTGCAACGAAAATGCTAGTGGGTTAATTGCCTGTTTCAAATATGTTTAAGTATCAATAAATTGAGTCGCATTGTTAAAGAATTCAGATCATCTCTCTCAATCCCACTGACCTACACTGTAGCAGTATCGATTGTCGATATCGATAAGATACCTGTGACGTCAGCCCTTGTTCTGTGGAAAAATTTGAATATATCCTTATTTTATTTTGCAAATATTTTTTTTGGCCGTCAGTAAAATCATGTTTTTTGTTTCCTACTGCTTCTTGATATGGTTTTCTTTACGCTCTGTATACTCCCGAGGCGATTTCACGACGTCTGCAAGTACCCTATTATCTGTAAAACAAAGCAGCAATGTATTGACTTTGGTATTACCATTGATTAAGGTATTACCTTAATCAATGGTATTACTAAAGGCTAGTAGACTTAGGATGCGTGTTTTAAAACACGGTTCGACACACATGTTGTTAGTGGTCCAAATTATCTTTTTAAATATTACATGAAATGGTAATTGAAAGTGAGTAATGATGCTGGAGTTATAGTTCATCAGTCAATCAATAAATATCATTTATTCAAAGTTATTGCTACAAAGATAACTGAAACATTATCGAATATCAATTTTGTAGCTGGTCATGCTTGATTCTCTCTCTCTCTCTTTCTCTCTCTCTCTCTTTTGGGGGATTTTGAGCAGAAATATACTTAATTTAACTTGAAAATGGATCCATAGAAGGTCAAGTAGAATAAGGAGAAGCAAATCATTGAAAAGCGAACAAATATAATGGTCCAAAGAGAGACAGCAGTGAAATTAGGTTAGACAAAATTTTAGTGTACATTTCAATACCAATACCTCACACAAGGCATAGCCTTCGAGGTGGTAATATTTGTATTCTTCAGTACAAATAAATGAATGTGCCTCTCATATTCAGGTAATTCAATTCAGCGGCCTAGGAGGCGGATTACTATCTGCTCTGACAGCTAGACAGCACTGAAAGCATTGAGCGTTTTTTACGTTTACATCAAGGCTCGTTCTGCATTGTAGGAAGGTCTTGGCTGGGATTTCGGAGATAATATATATAAATGACTAAGATATTTTGTAATTTTTAGGGGAGAGACATTATCGCGTTTGCCAGAATGTTGGAACCTACCTAGGAGTCTGCCATTCAAAAGTTAAATTTATAATAACATGTCATTTTCATCCATGCTAAAATAGCATAAATTTTCATAAAATTTTCAACCTATGAAATTTTATAAAATACATTAGGAACCGGAGTAGGTGCCTGCCATTGGGTTTTATATAATAAAAGGTATATATTATATACTACATATGTTAAAACAGCAGACTTGCTAAAATGGCGTTTTAGAAGCTATAGTTTTTTGCGCTTTTGGACTCCCGCCCACGCCCAAAGAAACCGTCGCCAGGGATGGTGATTCCCCATTTCACCGATCACTGGCACTCAAGTCTAAAAACTGTTCAATTTCGGAAAAGAATCCAATTCGGCTCTGTTCAAAAATGTCTGCCTAGATCACATCGTTCATTTCTCTCTCTGTCATGCCCGCATGAGTCACAATAGCAGGAAACGAGTTCTTTTTGCATAAACGAATGCAGCAGAATGGAGTAAAAACAAGTTAGGATGGAAGGGTCAGTCCCTAGTGGTTGGCGCTTGGGGTGGATCTCCCCCAAATGCCCTCGACCAATCGCTGGACTTCCATAACCGGGGGTCACATATAGATCGATAGTTTTTCAGTATGTGTGTAGCATGAAAGGGGAAAATTCTGCTTTTTAAATGATCAAAATCTGCCTCAAAAGCATCGCTTTTAGATTTCCTGTATCGGTGAATACTAAAGCACTATTGAGTAAGATATGTGGCATTAAACTTGATCTAATCATTTTGATTTGACTTTTACTTGCCACACTTCAGTGACGCATGTGTTGAGCTCGTGTTTTTAAAAGCTTTTATTTAACTTGCAATGTATGTATGCTTGTTCGGGTGGAATCTTGCGATTTACCTGTGTAAGTTAACTAGTACCTATTCAATTGAGGTACTTACGTAAACGTCGCGACAAGCTTTTATGATCATATAAATTGTGTATAATCCCAGTAAACATATATACGTTACTTAAACGTAATTTAAACGTGTGAACGGTTGACAAAACGTTTACGTTAGAATGTTAACGGTTTGATTTTGGTGTAAAATTATACCGTTTGATTAAAGCGTCATAATAACGTTTAATTAAAGACATAATTCTACGGTGGCTCACTTTCACGTTAGAGTAACGTTGTGTGCTCCACAAATAAAGTGTGACAAAAATGATGTATTCAGACGTTAATATAACGTTCTGTTTCACAATCATTCTGCAATCCATAGAGTTTCAATGGTGAAGTAACGTTTGGCTAAACCATTTTATTAGCCATATGGGCAACTGGTTTTTCAAAAGTTCTTCGTTTTTAAATTAGGAGCAAAATCTGGTCAAGCGTGTAACAGTAAACAAAATACATAATTTTGCTAATCCGCTATAAGCTATACAAACCGTTATGATAGCAGATGAAAATAACGTGCATTGCTCGTACAGGTACAACGTTATAATAACGTAGTTTCTAAACGGAGCAATCTGATTGGTCCGAAAGAGCCAGGCTGTGCATGTATGTCGTGACATCAGTACTGGCGGCGGCCATTTTCACCCGTGTTGTTGTAGAGTCAACAAGTGTTCTCCGCTTCCTGAGTTTTCTGCTGCTTAGTACAGGTCTTGCGTTTGGTAAGTACATCTACATGACTAACTAATTTGCTGAAATGAAGATGCGAATGTCCCTAATGCTAAAATTTTGCTGTGGACCTCAGAGATGCAAATGATGCTATTACAACTCGTCGTTTGGTGGCGTACGTTTGTTCTGTTTTTTCATCTCAACTCATATGGAGTACCTATAACCGTTTCTTAATAGTAGCATTCTAATTATCATGCTTCCTGATTATTATTTGGCTTTTTTACATTTTGTTTCATACTGTTGAAGGAATAAACCTATGTAGGTTTATTTTCACGTATTTATAATGATTTGGATTAACGCAAAATTGAAACTGTGATTTCCTAATTTTTATTAACGCCGGACATATTGTGGTGGTGGTCATGAAAAATAAATAATTAGGGTTGTTCTAGATTTAATGAAAATGCTCTACTTTTAGGTAATTGTCAATAATGCCACATTTTAAGATTCACTCGAAACGTCAAGTACAAAGAAAAGTAACAAAACGAGCAACTTTAACGAAACAAAAATTTTACATTGCGTTTTTTATAAGCGCTCGCTAAGTTGTGTATATACTATATTTTAAGTTATATATTATGTGTATATTCCTTTATAAGTAGCCTTCTAATTTGATGTGTCCACTTATTAATGAGAGTTCAATAAATACGTTAAAAACGACAGTTGCGTTTTATTTATGATACCCTTTAAAATAATAAGCACTATTAATAGCAATTCAAATATTACCTCAGAATATTGTCTTAATTGGAGCAAAAATTATATCTTATTAACGTTGCAAATACACGATTTTTAAACGTTTTCAAAAAGGGTTACAAATTGAACTTTTTTAAACGTATAATGATCGCTTTTTTAAAACCGGGATAAAACGTATATTTATACGTTACTTGTAACGTTAGAAACCGCGACATTTTTAAGTTTATTCTACGTAAAAAAGTAACGTAAATATGAAAAGTTGTCAGGGATTAAATAACGTTTAACTAACGTATGAGTGTTTACTGGGATGAGGCTATAAGTTGATAGTTAACACTTTAAAGGAACATTTTATTTTCTTTTTTTTAGAGCATTTAAGTAACAGTTTTTTTGTTTTAATTTATTTTATGTGAAACAGTAGTACCTTTTTTTGGAAGGCCCGTTTCTCTGTCTGCATAACGCTCTATTAATTGACCGGATAAACTATTAGCATAGCTTCAAATTTGACTACATTTAAGATGTTGACGCCTTGTGGGCCAGTACACCACATACAAGGTCCTATTTTTTGTCTTTAATCGCCACCTATCCCTCCATACCACAATCTGTAGCTCAGATGTCAACTGCCATGACTTGGTTGGCTGTACTTCCCACTTGTTCTAAATTATCATCAGCCCATGAAATTAAACTATAGAAAACTCATAACTAAGTCATCATCCACAACAAACATGTACTTAAAAGAATACAGTAAAAAGTATCTGGATGGATCTGTTATTCATTGATATTTGGGTTAACATTCGTTGGTTAACATAGGAACACAAAAATGCTATATTTTCAACGATCACGATCACGATTTCTTAAAAAATGTTCTGTGGATCGACGAACCTTGTTTCGGTGCGAGATTGTAAATTCCATAATCCACATTATATGGGCACATAAAATCCCCATCAAATTAGACCACGAAATGTCAGCATAAATTTAGCATTACTATTTGGCTGGGAATCTGCAACGGTAACCTCTTTGGCCTTTATGCACTTCCACAGCGATTGAAAAATAAAAACTTATTTGATTAACAGTTGTATGCCTTGTTATTCTTAACAATTACTAAGGTAACTGAGTAAATCGGAAAATATTTCGAAAATGGTCCATCGTAAGGAAAAAATGTAAGTATTTTTTAAAAAAAGCATGAGTCATTGAACAATATTATTATTTCTTGCAACCATGTTAGTGTAGGAATTAAAAAAATGGAGACAAGTGATTGACTCAGTACTTCCCACACATAACGCTAATATCATTTTATTTTTCCCATTACATGAAGCTATAATCTGAGACCCCTTGATACAGTCAAATCATCGCCCGCCCGCCCTAAAAAAAAAGCATGCAACACAAAAGCTTTCGTAGTTTCTTGCATCTCTGCGACGCCACAAGTTCTATTCTGCAAGCTTCAACTGCATGAAATATTTTTATACTTTTAGTTATTATTCGTGCGCCGCCACTGACACGATTTCTATAAACCATACGCATTTTCCATCCTCGCCATAGTAGTAATACTGTATCAAAATTTTATTTAAATCAATTCCAGGTTACACAATACAGAACGATCGAACGCAATACTCATTTATGTATGTATACATCAGGAAATGTATTCTGTCCTCTTGGTTTCTAATGTAACAGGCAAGGCATTATTCTGATGGACCTAAAAAGGTATATTATGCCATTAGGTCCCTCTCTGCAAGTCAATGGAGAGCTCATTATGAGTACAAAACCTTTTCAGTTGTACAACCCTCGACCCCCCAACTACGCCAATTTCACCCCCACTCAAAAAGAAAGTAGAAAATGATCAGAAACCCCTAAAACGCCTAAAAACGAAGGTTGAGCAGTTTTTATATTTTTAGGTTTTTTAGTGCTGCTGCGCCGCCACTAACACGATTTCTAAAAACCATACGCATTTTCCATCCTCGCCACGGTAGTAATACCGTGTCAAAATTTCATTAAATTCGAATTCCTACTTTCCACGCTACACAGTACAGAAGTATCTAAAGCAATATTCGTATGTATACATCAAAAAAGTCGCTTGGTGTCTGGAATAGGCAAAGCAATGTTCGGACGGACCTGGTGAAAGGTAACATGCCGCTAGGTCTTTCTTTCACAGGTCATTGGACAACCTATTATGTATACAACAAATTTTTGAGTTTACAACTCCCCACCCCCCAACCACCTCAATTTCACCCCGACCCAAAAACAGGTAGAAAATGATGAGGCACCCCTAAAGCGCCTAAAAACGAAGTTGCTAATTACTCCGTCGCCAATGCACCGTTTTTCAAACTTATAGCGGTGTTACCTACTAAGACCCCGCAGATTATCACTACCCAAAATCCATCACAATCCATGTAACGGTTACTGAGATTACGACGTTAGAAGAACGCCAAAAGACAAGCAAACCGACAGACAGACAGACAAAATACTGACAGACAGACCGACAGACAAACCGACAGACAGACAGACTGACGGAAATGAGTGACGTGGATTTTCGTTATGTAGATATCATAAAAGGCCCAAAAAGCTTATCATCTCAAAATAGAAAATTTTCGCGATTCAAGCACAAAAAGAAGCGTATTATACATTTAATCACTAAATTATATCCAAGCAAACAATAAATATCATACGTAAATCCCTAAAAACCCCAACACACTTCATAATCAAAACAGTAAACACTCTACACACCCATAAAAAACACCAACAAAACCCCTTTCAGACCATTTAACCAATAAAATTACAGTAACACCTTACCCCTTCTACAAAGCCATTAGAAGGTCATTTTTTATAGCGGTCCCCCTCGGGTAAAGGCCAACATTAACACCGTGAAATGATTATCCATTGTGGCCGCCGAATATCATAAAGAGATCCATCATGTTTATTGGATAATTTTCCGCAACCCTTTTGTGACCCATACAAAACCCTTTTAGGGCGGTGGAGCAGGTATACCGGAGAGATGGATCGGTATGTGCAAAAAGAGTTTTAACCCATTTCATCTGTTTGGGTTAGTGTAACAGGTAAGTGTATTTTACCTGTGTTAAGGTGCTCTTTTGCTTTTGAAAAAGGTCTGATAAGGGAGTTATTGAAAATAAATTTGAAAGGAAGATAAAAAATTATTTTATAAAGGAGAAAAGGCAGTGAATTCTAACTCTTGATGGGCATAAAGATATTGACAATAAGTGATTGGTGTTTTTATGTTATAAATAAATCTTTTTGTCCCTGCCTTTTCGAAGCTGAAGAAGAGCCAATGTTTACTAGACAGACGTTAGATAGACGACAAACAGATACTAGGGCAGCATAATAAGTTTTTTGAAATCTAAAAATACAATTTTTGAATTTTCCGCAATCGAAAGCTTTCATACTACTTTTATAGGCCAATCGTTAGGTTCCAAAAAAGGCTTTTGTGCGCCAAAGATCGGAAAAAATAAGATTTGGTGGGTTGGTGTACACCTTGTGACCTCGGAGAGTTCCGCTCGAGAAGTGGGCGGTGAAACTCGATTTTCGAAAAATAGCATTGTTTCGGTAAGTGCTACCGATTAAAGATTCAAACAATTTATGGAGAGAACAAAATTTTTTCGAAAATCGTCGTGAAGCAGAGTTTTCCTTCCACCCCCCCCCCCCCCCTCCCCCGGGCGGCAACCCCCGAGGTCGTATACTTAGGTGTACATTCATGTCTACAATCTCACCAAATTCCATTTTTTCTGACCTTTTGCGGACAAAAAACCCCTAACGCTTGGTCTATTAAAATACTGACAGAAATTCGTAATGGTTTTTAAAATCGCTATTATAAGGAATTAGGAATTATATTTGAAAGTTTTCAAGGTCAATGCCACGCATGCTTATATAAACAAAGGTATAAATTTAAGTTATTGGTTTGAAGATGGTCCTTTTTCTGTTTTATTTTTTAGTTCATATGTTTGTCGTTCATATATTTGTAAAATTGAGTAAAAGTAAGTAGACTTAACATAACGAATATGCCACCGATGATATAAATTCCAAAAAGTATTACCCTAAGTTTTAAGCTTTCTATGCTCAATGACTATGCATGTCACAGAAAAATCTTAGAATAATTGATGATATACAGCGAAATGAACTGAAAAGCTAAAAAAGTAAAAAATGCGTAATAATCCATACCATACTTCAAACGCTCTGCTTATAGTCTGAAGGTTCAACAGCTTGAGTCCTAACGTCTTCCTTTGAACGGTCCTCCCTACGTTCCTCTGTTGTTTTCTGAAGCCAGGTTTCTATTGATATGTATTGGATTACAGAATTTGCGGAAATTTCGCCCACTGAGCCTCCGTGTCCCTACATTGTTTCTCTCGCTCTCTGCCTTTGCTGCACCCATTAGTTTCTCTCTCTATATTGTCGGCGTAAATATACGTTGTTTAGCCGGTATTGGATAACAGAAAATTAGGTAAATGATGGCATTGTGACGTGAATAGATGATTAATTTGATCGATTTATTTGGAGCGAAGCAGTTTGGCTTCTATATAAGGGAAACATATCCCGACGAATGACGCATGTTGCTCAAAAATCGCTCCTATCGCAACCAAAAAATTCAATGTAGTGGCCTGGTATGCAACAATGGATTGAATATTATTAAGGAAAACACTCCAAAATAGCTAAAATCAGCTTCTGAAATTAGACAAAAGGATATCACAAGACAAGTTATGTCCTCTTTCAAACATTTATTTCTATAATGTTTTCTTTTAATCTGCTCTCAGGTTGATAAAAATCAAATGGCACTTTTCAAGATCTTGATACCTTTCGCAAGCACTTTGAGATAAGCTCAAAACTGTTCTACCTAGTTCCTTGCTTACTTCTTACACATACCGTTTTGCACTTTCTCATTCATTCATTCATATAATGCGAGTTTTTATAACTGTAATGAGTCATTAGCAACAAATGCTTAAACAGTTGGACACATCTAAACATATCTAGACTGCTAATCTGGATAGAAATAGCGAGATATATAAAGTAAAACTCAGGCATTATAGATTGCCCTGATATATTTAACAAAGCAAACAAAATTAAATTATGAACCAGCAATGCTGTAATAAAGAAGAGTAATTTTTTCATTGATAAACAATTCTGGTGAGCCGTAAATGAAAATAAAAGTAAAATTGGAAAAATATTGACTATATTATAATAATATAAGCTTATTGATTTCTAGTGCTTGGTAAAATAAAATTCCTAGAAATACTTGAAGTCAATAAGCCTAAATTCCCTTGTCAGTGCCTTGCGAAGTTTTCTACGTCGTCAGTATTGCAAAAAACAGCATCCCAGGAGCGTGATGTTTTGGTCCAATTTGTCGAGTTATCAAATTTCGTCATAAAATAGGTACTTATAAGGCAAAAGACATATAGTTTTGAAGCTTTGTTCCGATGTAGGAAGCTATATACACCAGAGCAACACTGCTTTGCTCCCATGTGAGGGGATGCGCTCCGAAGCACTCTCTAAAGCTTATGCACACTATCCAGAAGAGAACAGACTAATCGATACACCTAACCTCACAAAGGACCTCCACAGCCTAGAACACGAAGAAGGGTGGCTGACCGGTCCCTGTTTTACAGATTCTATTACGGATGATGTTCGAGTGAGCTCTCCCAGATAATAACACCAAAGGCCGTCCGAAAGAGGAACAGTAGGGAGGCTCTGCGAGCTCATCCTTACCAGGACGATGTCCCTACTCCCCGAACCAGTCTCCTCCAGCATTCCTTTGGAAAACTTCGATTCTGTGAGTTTCAAATCTAACATGCACCGACACTTATGCTCTCGCAGCGCTTCTACAGCGCCACAAGCTTTCAGCCTTTGCGGAAGGCTGACCATAAAAAAACCGAGTCAATCTACTTGACCCCGCGTTTCTCATTAACACCAGTAACTCACACCTTTCACTCAATTTCCGCTGAGTCATCGCACCCATATCGACCACCAATATTTCCACCTACAATCAATTTGCCTACCTCCTAGGAAGGCTTCAAATATTTTTTTAATTATCTATGGACCTGGTATTTGTTATACATCGGCTGGATAGAGTGGAGCGAGGTGGCTATGGCGGCACAAACAAAAGACGACTGGCCATTAATCTTGACATCCTGACTGCCGCATTGCTTGCTATATCTTTCACCCACTGAATTATATTTAATATGGTATCTGTTGGATCTTTTGTACAGACATCAAGACAACGATGGTGATCTATAGGGTTTAAGAGAATACCGAAACCAAGATGAAGGGCATAGTAGGCACAACCATGCAGTTATAGTCACTTAGTGGGTGTTGCACCATATTTTTAGAAATTAGTATGTATTCGCGGTGTAACAATTTGCAAAAATTGAAAAAGCATGGTAACCCTTCCAAACGTCATTTTTATGCGTCTTGGGGTAGTGGAGAGAGTGGGGGAGGGATAATTTATTTGCACCCATAAAAGCGTTTCCATTTCCCTAAATAAGACTTACCTTGTGTGTCATTCTATACTTTTTAGGCATATCTGCGAACAGGCACGTATCCACAATTTGGTTTTGAGGGGGGGGGGGTTCAAGATTATGGGTGTCACTTGATTGACCTTTCGGGGGGTCCAGATTAGAGTTGCCACCTTAAATTCGCGGGGGGAGGGGGTGCAATTTTGTGGATTCCATTTGTTAGACGGCATTTTATAATATTGCGAACATTCGATTTGAAGACATACCTTTTGACTTATTTTATGATCCATACTGCACTTGATAATCCTATGATTTGTAATTTGGAAATTACTAACATGATTGGATTGTAATTTGAATACCATCTTTCTAACAAAGTAAGCTGTGGGTAAAAATGCCAGTGTCGTTCAAACAGAACTGGCTGGCATATCCATTTCATCCATCCATCCATTTATTTGCAAGAAAATTACAAATAATGCCACGATAGCTGTTAATAAACTAACCAGAAGAGATGTATCTGGATGTATCTGGCAAGACTGTAGTAATCTGCATTGACAGCAGACAAGCACTTCTAACCCTGAAAAGACCTCGCAACACATCAGGGCTTGCAATGGAATGCCACCAATCTTTAGCCCATGCTTCAGACAAAAACAGTATTGTCCTGAGGTGGAAGGCTGCTGACCAAAGAATTTTAGGACCATGTGACCTTTCTGGAATGTCAATCAAAATTGTGGAAATATTCAAAAAGCACTCTCATGCTCAAATGGTAAAACGATGGACAGAACTGCAAGAATGCCGATTTGCTAAGGAGGCCCTTGCAGGTTTTGACATGGCAACATCCAAGAAGTACTTGGCGATGATCAGGTCAAACCTACGTCTCATAGTAGGATTCCTGGCTGGCCATTTGTCAACTCAGGAAACACCTCCACACGATGGGGTTAAGTGACACACCAATATGTAGAATGTGTGAAAACGTAGACGAAACTGTGGAACACGTCATATTATGTGAGTGCTCAGGGTTATCTTCTATGAGAGAGTGTGCGTTCGGCCAGTCTTGGCCTACACCTACACACATTAGGGAGATGTCCCCTTCCTACAATTGGTAGAATGGACGATGGCGATGACCTGAGGAAATAACTACCTGGGAAGAGGCACAATGGGCCAGTTGTGGTCTAAGAGTAGTCTGACTACTCACCCTTCCCACTCTACATATACAGAGCATGGTGAGAAAGAAAAATTGCGTAGCTTTTAGAAATCGAGTGATTAGCAACAAACAAATAATAAATAAAATAACTGACATGACGCTCAATTTTTTTTTCTTGTTAATTTATCACTGACTTTTATTTGACCTAGTAGTACTTGGTGCTCATAATATCCATTATAACACGAAGAAATTGCCTTTCAATTATACGGTTCTCACAAGCGTCGAAAGCTTTTTAATTGTGGAAGGACGTATACTTAAGTTTTTTGATAAATACTGTAAATTTGATCAAAATTTTAGATATAAATAATTAAATATTGAATTAACAAAATAATAATGAACCACGATTTTCCAATATTTAATTTTTAAAAAACCCAGTCACCTATAGCACTAGTAGTCGATAATATACAATGTGTTCCGCCATCATGTCGACAAACTTTGAGGTATCAAAATACAATTAAAGTTATCGAGAAAAAATGCGAAAAAAAAGGGATCAACCTTTTAACCCTTAACCTTTTTGAGCTCGTTTTATAGGGGAATGACTGGGCATATCAAGTAAGGCAAAAAAATAGTATCTGACAATTTCTAAGGCTAAAAAAATTCACCAAACCAAAAAAAAATTTTGTAATGCACTTGTTTCGGTTACTTTCAAATAATTTGAAAAAATCCGTATTAGTGCTTACTTATTAATACAGTTTAATATTTAGCAGGATGTTTCCTGTCTAACCACATGCAATTCGTATATATAGCACTAAAATCTTAGACAGAATAGGCCTCTTTGTATTATGACTTCTGTATCACAGTGGCATGTGTTCACGCAGTTCTAACGACATATCTTGATTATTTATCGAGCGATTCACGACTTTTTGGGCTCATTTTATAGGAGAGTAACTGGGTATATCAACTAAGGCAAAAAACTATATTTCGTAATTTCTAAGGCCAAACAAATTCACCTAAAACTAAAAACAAATTTGTAATGCGCTTGATCCGGTTAATTTCAAATAATTTGATGAAGAGCCTTATTAGTGCCTATTTATAAAGACAGTTTAATGTTTGGCAGGACGTTTCCTGTCTATCGACATGCAATTCGTTTATGTTGCACTAAATCTTCGATGGAATAGGCTTTTTTTAATATGACGAGAATTTTCGTATGCACATTGTCTTTATTGGTCTTCGGTACAGATTGTTATTTAAATGTAATTTACATGAACAAATGTGATTATTTAGTATTCAAATTAATTAATGAAAATTTCAAAATATTCGCCATTTTCATTTAGGCACGCTTGACTTCTGAAACTAACGCTCTGGGTTACTCGAAGTAATTGCCTCTGATCAGTCCTGATTTGTTCAGCAACCATTATCATCCGATCGATCAGTTGCTCGAGGCTGTCGATGGACACCGCACAAACTTGTTGCTTCCTGTGTCTCCATAAATAAAAATCCAACAGCGTCAAGTCGGGTCATCGGGTGGCCATAATACTGGTCCTTGTCTACCAATCCAACATGGGTGAGCTTCATTTAGATACCGTCTGACACGTACGGCAAAATCAGCTGGGGCTCCATCCATCTGTGTTTTTTCAAATTATTTGAAATTAACCGAAACAAGCGCATTACAAAATTTCTTTTTCTGTTTCGTGATTTTTTTTGGCCTTAGAAATTATGAGTTTTTTGTATTAGTTGATATACCTAGTTATTCTCCTATAAAATGAGTCCAAAGAGTCGTGAATCGTTCAATAAATAATCAAGATATGGCGTTACAACTGCGTGAACACATGGCGCTGTGATACAGAAGTCATAATACAGAAAGGCCTATTCTGTCGAAGATTTTAGTACTACAACCACTAATTGCATGTGGATAGACAGAAAATATCCTGCTAAACATTAAACTATCTTAATAAATAGGCACTAATGCGGTTTTTTCAAATTATTTGCAAGTAATCAAAACAAGTGCATCACAATTTTTTTTAGTTTAGTGAATTTTTACTTCCCACACCAATAGGTGAGGGGAGTATTGTGATCGCGAAAATTTTCGATTTTGAGATAATATACTTTTTGGGCGTTTTATGATGCCTACATAACGAAAATCCACGTCACTCATTTCCGTCGGTCTGTCTGTCTGTCTGTCGGTCTGTCTGTCTGTCTGTCGGTCTGTCTGTCTGTCTGTTGGCATTTTTCTAGCCTCCTAATCTCAGTAACCGCTGCATAGATTTTGATGAAATTTGGGTAGTGATATGTTGTAGGGTCGTAGTAGGTTGCTACAATTTTGAAAATCGGTGCATGGGCGGCGGAGTAATTAGCAAAAAACGAAGAATTTCAAATATGCCTCAAACTTCATTTTTAGGCGTTTTAGGGGTTCCTGATCATTTTCTACTTTTTTTTGGGTGGGGTGAAATTGGGGTGGTTGGGGGGGTGGGGGGTTGTAAAGCTGAAAAATTTGTTGTACTCATAATAGGCTGTCTACTGACCTGAGAGAGAAAGACCTAGCGGTATAAAACATTTTTTTAGGTCCATCCGAACATTGCCTTGTGTATTACAGGAACCAAGGGCCTTAGAATTTTCCCATGTATACATACGAGTATTGCTTTACATCGTTCTGTATTTTATAATGTTGAAATTACTGAATTAATGGTAATGAAATTTCGGCACAATATTACTACTTTGGTGAGGATAGAAAACGCGTCTAATTTTTAGAATCGTCTCAGTGGCGGCGCAGCAATATTAAAAAAACTAAAAATATGAAAACAGCTCAAACTTCGTTTTTAGGCGTTTTAGCGGTTCCTGATCATATTCTACTTTTTTTGGGGTGGGGGTGAAATTAGGGTAGTTGGGGGGAGGGGGGCTGTAAATCTGATAAATTTGTTGTACTCATAATAGGCTGTCTATTGACCTGAGAGAGAAAGTCCTAGTGGCATAATACACTTTGTTATGTCCATCCAAACATTGCCTTGCCGATTACAGAAACCAAGGGACGTGAACTTTCTGATGCATACAAAATACGTACTAGTATTACTTTGGATCGTTCTGTATTGTGTACGTGGAAACTTCTGAATTGACTTTAATGACATTTTGACACAGATTTATTACCGCGACGAGTATGGAAAGCACATATGGTTTTTAGAAATAATTTCAGTGGCGGCGCGGCAATAATAAGAAAAAACTAAAAATATACAAAAACACCTCAAACTTTGTTTTAGACGTTTTATTCGTTCCTGATAATTTTAAATTTTTTTTTGGTTGGGGGTGAAATTGGGGTGGCTCGGGGGTGGGGTTTGTAAAATTCAAAATTTTGTTGTACTCATGGTAGATTGTCCATTGACCTGTGAAAGAAGCACCTAGTAGAATAAAACACTTTTTTGGCGGTCGGGCGAGCGATGATTTGGTTGCAGGGGCATCTAGACTATAGTTTCATGTCGCAGGAAAATAATAAAACTGATATCATCGGAATGTGTGGGAAGTACTGAGTCAATCAACTTGACTCCATTTTTTTAGCCTTAGAAATTGTGTTCTTTTGCCTTAGTTGATATGATACAGAAATTGAAAATGTATAAAAAATTAATCAAAAGGTTGATCCTTTTTTTAGCATTTTTTCTCGATAACTTTAATTGTATTTTCATACCTCAGAGTTTGTCGACATGATGGCGGAACACATTGTATTTAAGCATTAGTCAGAATATTTCTGTTTCTGATACCTTGACTTCCAAAAGTTCCAAATCAAGGAAACGCAAAAAATGAGCTGGTATTGAGAATAGATAGCCATATAAGAAAAAACATCATAAATCATAAGTTAATTCCAAAAGCTTATTAAATCCCTTCATATGCCTACTATTTTTTATCCCCACTAAGCAATATATTTTGTAAAAACGCATCGACATGGCGGTACATCTACCGGAAGTCTGTTGGTCTAACTGGCCGAGAACACGCGACACACGGCCCTTTTACCCCCTTACTGTATTACTTTCCACCCTTCAGGGGTTGGATTCCTATTTTGTACCGAAAAAACAGATGCATTCGGTTATACCTTCGAAATTGCCTTTTTTCTGCTTCGATCTCTCTACTAATAATTCCAGAATTTCTTATATACGACGAAGGGTTGCTTCGCAAGGGGTTGGTTCACGGAAAATTGGGTTTTTATAGTTTAATCTAGTTAATTATGGATATTCACTCAATTGGTAAAAAATCCCAATGTAGATGTTTTGATAACAGTATAGTAATGTTGTTCCGTTCTGATTGAACCGATCTAACAGACCCACGTGCTGTTTGCACCAGTTGGCTTAAATCAACCTCTTAACATACAATAACGACGTAAATGAAGATTGTAAAATAAACTAATGTCCCAGGACTGTAATGTCTCTATATTGTCACTCTTGACAATTGAATTATGTTTAATAACTCACGCTCCAGCCGTCAGTTATGAACAATGCCTCCTAGATATCCATACAAATCTCTTGGACTTCCATATTATTAAAGATGAGATAATCCTGGGGTTGTGGCCAAAATTCTGAAAAGAAACTGTGGCCCACTGCATAAAGGAGACTCTGGTGTTAACTGCCAAGCTTTCGGCAATGTTTATTGCCATCTTCAGGGCTTTAGCGTTGAGGTTTGCAAATGAAAAAGCAGCAATGCATTGAGTCAAAGACTTAAAATGCCAGTTGTACAATGTACGATGTTTCGTCGCTACAAATAAACTATTTGAGCACAATATTTGAGGTTATTATTCATCCAGCTTTATTTGAGCTAAGAATATCTTCGTTTTAAATTTTGTCATACTACTTTCAACTTATTTTATTAAGAGATTCTATGCAACACAATTACAGGAGGCAAGCAACGCCAACGGTTTAATTAAGAAGCAAATTGAATTTTGAGAAACCTATGGAACTCAAGGCTTATGGTAAAGAGCTCAGCCAGATTCTAAACGTGTTAACAAGACATTTCATCATACAGAGTAAGTCTTAAGTAAGAAACGCCTCAATTATCTCGGAAACACTTTGCAGGATTTTCATAAATTTTGGGGTTTGGTTGTTTTGCAATACGGCCGATCTTACGGTGGTAATTACAATGTCATTCTACCATTTTTCCCGAAATATAGTAAACTTTGTTATTTCACGCTGTATATTTCTACCTTTTTGAAATCCTTGAAAAAGCCTCACAATTTTGGAGTTACAACTGAATTTAAATTGCATCCGCCGATGTTCCTCAGGTATCTGTCCTATCCCCTATACTGTTTCTGCTGTACATCTACGAGCTGCTGGAAATAACATCCAATCCAATCTACAGCTTTGCAGACGTGCATGGAGCTTGGCAAGCCACTATCATCCTATAAGAATTAAGTGATCATGAATTTCTGTAATAAATCACAAAAAATGGAATATAGTATGTTCAACGCTATAAAAGTATTGGCATATTTAAAGATGTCTAGAAAATTAGCCATGTTCAATGCAGTATTTTCGCATCTAATTGCAAATAATTCGTTTTTTTTTTAATAATTTGGGATAAGTAATGTCTTTCAAATAGATTAAAATGTTGTAAGTTTGACACTATTTAACCGGCTATACAAAGATTTGTTTTTAATTTTTACACAATTTCAACTTTCCCAACAAAAGAAACGTGGTATATCAAAATATTTTCAAACATTACATAATTGTGGACTACGCGATGTCAACACTTGAACTCCCAATAACAAAGCGCAGATTTTTTTTATAACTGAAATTTCAAATAAACACAGGTCCGCAAACGCTTCGTTATCGATCTACAGGGTGTTGAAATTTCAATTTTTTTCAGTTTTTTCTTAATAACTCATTATTTATATTTAGCTCAAATTTGGAGTATAAGAAACGCAATATGAGTTACACAATTGCGCATGTAGAATCTACAGGGCGGTATTTTGTGAGGCGTTAAGCCTCCTCTTCTTACCCTAAACCTCATTTCTTGCGCCGTGGGTAGATTCAATCAATACTCGTAAATATTCTGTGATCAGGTATTATTCTATTTGGATAACGCCCCATGTCCAAATGTCTGGCTTTTATTGCATTTCTATTCGCAAGGTATGTCAGCGATAGCAGCATGCCTCATAGATCAACGTAGATATCAAAACAATTGTCGAGTGGGCATTAGTGAATAAAGTACAGTTCAACAGAATACTCAGGCAACAACAATTACAAAGAAGTCTCACGTTGGCTTACCAACTGTGGAAATGGAGGGTCACCCATTAGTCGAGTCACCTTCCGCCAAGCTTTTGGGGATCAACATCAACAATAACATATCCTGGCACCACCACGTCGTCAGGATTGCTAAAACGTCATCCCAGAAGCTTGGCATTGTGTTCCGCTGTAGGAATCTGTATACACCAGAGCAACTACTGCTGCTTTACAAGGCAGAGATCCGCCCATCGTTAGATTCTTACTCCCATGTGTGAAGATGAGCTCCAAAGCGCTCTCTGAAGCTTCTGGGCACTATCCAGAAGAGATCAATTACACTAATCGATACGCCTAACCTCACAAAGGACCTCCACAGCCTGGAACATCGAAGAAGGGTGGCTGACTTGTCCCTGTTTTACATATTCTATGACGGAAGATGTTCAAGTGAGCTCTTTCACATAATAACGTCAAAGGCCGTCCGAACCCCGAACACTAGACAGGCTCTGCGAGCTCATCCTTACCAGGTCGAGGTCCCTACTCCCCGAATCACACTCCTCCAGCATTCCTTATCCACTTATCCTCTCGCAACGCTTCTACAGTGGCATAGGCTTTGCGGGAGGCTAACCGTAAAAAACCTCGAGTCACCACTCAAACCTAATAACTCAAATTACATACATATTTTAGTGTTTACAGTACTTTCGAACTTATTATTGGCACGAGAAGTGAACCTTTACATTTTCCAATAGGTGCGATACAAACTACCTCTCAGTGGCGTGCCGAAAGGGCCCGCAGGGCTCGCGGTGCGGGGGCCCCGAGCATCCTAGGGGCCCCGCTCAGCCTCGACCTCGACTACCTCGAGCAAGCTTTGTACATCGTATTAACTATAATACATATACTTAATTTTATAGCGATGGACCCATACTTTTCCAAAAGCAAACTAAATATATTTTACCATATTTTGCCTCTTCAGGACTTATTTTATGGCAAAATTTGACAACATGATAACGTGGTCGAACGTAGAATCCAAAACGGCAAGAATAAGTGCAACGTTACACTGACGCGACGCGTATCTGTGCCAAAGAATTCGAATAGGTTATAGAAAAATGCTCTAACAGACATGTGTGTGTTTCCCTAAGACCCCGTTGTTATTTACTATATTCACAAACACGATGTTATTTTTCACAGAAATCCGCAGTATTTAAATCTTGTGGAACTGTTTAAAATAGTCTTTAGCTTTTGTACTGTTGAAAACCAAAATTTACTCAAAACTATAAAAACTATAACACTATTCATGCCACAATTTTTACAGTTTTTTACCTGCTATCTCGAAGAGGGTGTAGAAACAAAGGGTACACAGGTTTATCAGCGGTCAGTATGCTATAAATACCATCATCAAGCTACCGCTGAACCACTACTTTGGATTGTTTACTTCTTCTAACCTATTCGAATTCGTTGGTGCCGACAAGTTATTTCTGGGAATCCCAGACAGTCGATGTCCGGATGCCGATGCCTTGGCGCTCACGTTCGGCCCAAGCAGAACGATCATTTTCAAAACTAAAACTAATAAAAATTTTTGCAGGATCGACGATGGGTGAGTCGCGCCTAAGTTCTTTGGCATTCATTTATATAAGAAATGAGAGGGCAGAAGGCATAGCTTAGACCAAATAGATGTTACAAATACATTTGTTGCTTTACATACAAAAAATAGTTTTTTTCTTTACATGAAATGCAAGTCAAATCGTAATAATAAATTTTTTAGAGTTAAGGTGTTTTATTTGTTTATTTTTGATTTTGTTATAGTTTTGTGTTGTGAGTTAGTAATGTTCATTAAATAAAGTTATATATCTTAAATCCTGTAGTTTTCTAAACCCAGAACTCATAGTGGCAATATAATATAGATGGAGTTTGTTACATTAATGTGATTAATCGATGTAAAATTATATTGTACCTAAAGTCTATAAATTCTTATTCTTCAAAAACTCGAAAGAAAAGGATAAAAATATAAAGTTGAGGTCACACCAAATTTGTTCTACGTATAAACCGATTTAAAATATTATTTTTTTATATAGAGGGGGGCCCGTAAAAAGAATTGCGGGGGGCCGGAGACGTTACTGGTACCTCTCTAACAATTCAAAGCTTAAAGGGCTTCCGACCTCCCTGAAACAAAGTTGTCACATTCTAAGAGCATATGCTGAAACTGCACTTCAAAAATCCACAACTAACCCAAAAATTGTAGTAATCTGCTCAAGACAATCGTGCAATTTGACCAGAAACACGGCGACGGCAAAGAAATACGATAATTTCGGGGTGGGAACATGGAAAGTACCCTTTAAAATTAAAGAGAACAAAGCTCGCAGCGCCGGCACCACCTAGTTCCGGTTTCACTTTTTGGCAAATAACAGTCATTGGAGGGCCGAGCAGTCGTTTAATTTGGTCCTAGGTAGAAGAAACCAGAAATAAGGGCGACAGATGCGGCTGCTGGCGAGTGTTATGGTATTTTTAGGAAATTGGAAGACCGTTGGTGGTCAACGATACGGGCTTTATCTATGGAAATTGCCAGAGAAAGGTAACTTGTGTGATAGGTAGTAATCTGAAAGATGCGTGTCACAAATAAGAATCAAAATATGAAAGCATATTTGCCGAAAATTTCAAGAATTGTCTTCCTAAATCGAGAATGTAGGAGTAGTTTTCAAAGGAAAAAAAAGGGTTCGGGAAAAATAAAAAACATTTATCAGTTCAGAAAATATGTACATGTTTTAATTCCTTCCAAATACGAAGGAAGCTAATGGCCAAAAAACTTAATTTAGATGAGAAAATCTTGGGGTTGTGGCCAAAATTTTGAAAAAAGATACTGGGTCACATCATAGGGGAGACTCTGGTGCTAACAGCCAAGCTTTCGGCAGTACTTATTGCCATCTTCAGGGCTTTAACGTTGAGGTTTGCCAATTTAAAACAGCAATTGCATTGAGTGCAAACGACTTCTTAATTCAGGTAATAATCGTCACAATTTTTTCATATAATTTGAAAAAACTATACTATCATGGCGTCTTCCACTAACAGGTTAGGAAACAAACAACATATAATTGTAAATTACAAACACACAGGAACGACCTTTACATGTTGACATTTAAACCCGTAGGTATTATTAAATTAAATTTCAACATGTAAAGGTCGTTCCTGTGTGTTTGTAATTTACAATTATATATGTGGTTTGTTCAATGCAATTGCTGTTTTAAATTGGCAAACCTCAACGTTAAAGCCCTGAAGATGGCAATAAGCATTGCCGAAAGCTTGGCTGTTAGCACCAGATTCTCCTCTATGATGTGACCCAGTCTCTTCTTTCAAAATTTTGGCCACAACCCCAAGATTTTCTCATCTAAATTAATTCCTTCCTGTACCTTAATTTGAAAACAAGTAGGAAACACCTGAAAATGTAGTCTTTAGATGATAACCCCTCCGCCCTAGCACGACTTTAAATATTCGTATGCTTTTTCCAACTTCCCCATGGCAAAATTTGAAAACTCTAAATAAACCACAAAATTACTATTCAGGCAGGCACCTATCGGTGTGGAAGGTATTGTGAATTACGAAAATCCACGTCACTCATTTCCGTCAGTCAGTGTGTCTGTCGGTCTGTCTATCTGTTGGCTTTTTTCTAACGTTATAAACTCAGTAACCACTATATGGATTCTGACTGTGATGATTTGGATAGCGATACTCTGTGGGCGTGGACGTGGAGGAGAATGCTGAGAATTCCTTATACCGTCCATCGAACTAATGTTTCCATACTGGATGAGCTCGGTAATCCAAAGAGACTATCCTCCATTGTGTCGATGAGAATGCTTACATTCTTCGGACATATTCACAGAAGCGATAATATGGAGAAACTTCTGGTTCAGGGTCAAGCCCCGAGTGGGCGGCGCCGTGGCCCAGCCCTACACGCAAGAGCGCCACTGAACTGACAGTAAATCGCGAACGATGGCGAGCTACAGTTCTCAAAACTATTGATAATATTCGTGTCGGCAATACTCTAGCTCCGACTTAATGCATGTTACGAGTTCACAACATGTCTGTTAAGGCATTGTGACTGTGATGATGATTCTGTGGGGTAGTAGTAGGTAATTCTGCAATAATTTTGAAAATCAGTGCATGGGCAGCGGAGTAATTAGCAAAAAACAAAAAATTTCAAATATTCATCAAACTTCTTTTTTAGGCATTTTAGGGTACCTGATCGTTTTCTAACTTTTTTTAGGTGTAGGCGAAATTGGGGTGGTTGGAGGGGGGGGGGGGGTTGTGTAATTGAAAAATTTGTTGTATTGATAATAGGCACATTTTGGGAGGGGGCTGACGATGATTTGGTTGCAAGGGGATCTCAGATTGTGGCTTCACCGTTATGTGTGAGAAGTACAGAGTCAATCAGCTTGACTTCATTCTTTTTCAGTAGAAGCAGGTGGGAAATTCTAAAAAAATATGTTAAAGATCTGTCTATTTCCTTAAAAAATGATCTTGGTGGTATTCTATACTTCACAGATCTACCCCAACATTGCCAACAGGCAAACCTGTGAACTGTTTCTTCCCATGGCAAAGATGAGGGCAGTACCCTGTATCTCGTAATATCATTGTGACTGCTTCACCGATTTTCATACAAATTTGGGGGTTGTTATATGACACGGTATCATATAACAGTTTTGTATCTTGACTATTTCCAACATTCTGTCATGTTTACAAATATCAGTAGTCAGTAGTGAGATTCTGAGCAATAGCATTCAAGGCAGGTTCATATTTGAATGTCGGTGTGACAAATCCTTCAAAACGGCGGCTCGAAATTGCCTAACATGAACTGTCCAAACAGACCTTCGCGTGGGACAATGAGGATTTGCGAATAATTTACGACACAGGCACAGGCCGAAATTGCACAATTGCCTTGTAAACAATTTGCATAATTTCGTTCCGTTTAGCTTTTTACGACTGAAAAGGCGCAGTGTTGTGCTGTAATGAAAGTACTATTTTGAATGCAATCGGTCAACTTTGTAATTGTTATATTGCTGCTCACTCAGAGTAGGTATACAGCGATATATTTTAGAATTACATAATTTTGAGAAAGGTCAAAATTATTCATTTACGAACTTCTCCAGTGTTCTTTCAAGACTTTCACTGAAAGGCTCTGGAAAAACTTATTGTCTAAATTCAGAACTATTTTACGTCCACATTTTGCGTCGCTATGCTAGAAGCACAGTTTGCTGAGCGATAAAAGTCCGTGAGATTATATACATATAAATACATAAAATGAACGAATGCCAACATTAATTTTGCGGTAACGACCTACAATGAAATACCGACCATGAGTTTTCGTGTACATCAAATTACGATTACTGTAACATTGATTCAATGACTACCACACGTGTCAATATCAATGTCAATGTCACTCAATGTCTTAATGTTCAACAATACAACGCATACAATTTATCATTTTCAGTTTCCTGTGATAGATTACTTAAAGCAAACTAATTGGAATCACATAGAAGATTCTTTCATCGTCAATTTATTGTTGTTTCAATCAATGCTTCCTTCACTGTTTAGATTTATTGCGACATTAATATATGATCAGAAATTATTGAAAGTCACCAATTTATAGAATTAATGTTCAAAAATAAATGAAGAAAATACATCGATTTTATTTACAAAACATACCTACTTCCCGCACCGATAGGTGAGGGGAGTATTATGATCGCGAAAATGTTCAAAGTTGAGATAATACGCTTTTTGAGGGTTTTATGATGTCTACATAACGAAAATCTACGTCACTAATTTCCGTCGGTCTGTCTGTATGTTAGTCTGTTTGCGTTCTTCTAGCCTAGTAATCTCAGTAACCGCTGCAGAGATTGTGATGAAATTTGGGCAGCGATATGGTGTGGGGTTCTAGTAGGTAATATTGCTATAATTTTAAAAATCGGTGCATGGTCGGTGGAGTAATTAGCAAAAACAAAAAAGTTCAAATATTCCTCAAAAACCTCGTTTTAAGGCGTTTTAGACGTTCCTGGTCATTTTCTACTTCTTTGAGTGGGGGTGAAATTGATGTAGTCTGGGGGGTGGGTGTTGTAATATTAAAAAATTGGTTGTATTCAGAATAGACTGTCCATTGATCTGTGAAAGAAAAACCTAGCGGGATAATACACTTTTTTCGGTTCATCCGAACATTGCCTTGCCTATTACAGAAAGCAAGTGAAGTGAAACTTTTCTGGATTTTCTGATACATACAAGTATAACTTTAGATCGTTCTGTATTATGTAACATGGAAATTATTGTATTGATTTTGAAGAAATGTTGACACAATATTATTACCTTGACGAGGATGAAAAGAGCGTATGGCTTTTAGAAATCGTGTTGGTATCGGCGCAGCGATATTTAAAAAGCTAAAAATATTAATCAGTTCAATTTTCATTTTTATGCGATTTCTAAAATACTGTACATTGCGCTGAAATAAATTGACTTTGGTCACATCGTAAGCTTTTTAGACCTGTCCTATTGCTGCCTTTGAATTTTATGGGCCGATTTTATCAACAGGCGCATTTTAACAAAGGCTTTGACCAATCAGAGCAGCCCGTTCAAGAACATGCGTCTGTCAAAGTACTCTGAAAACTATTGATTTCTCTTGAAGTTTACCTCAAAAAGGTTAAAAATGACATGCTTTACATACAAATCGACCATTATGAACCGTCTAGTATCTTTTCCAGTCTGATTTTCCATCCTAAATGGGTGAAAAATTGCATTTTCTTATTTAATCAAAAGTTTAGCAATTGCTAATTTCAACCAATCAGATTCCGCAAAAACTGTACATTTGATCGCTGGTTTTTTCTTCTGCTAAATGATGATGGCAAAAAATTAGGGTTTTGAATAATTTTTTTGTGATAAATGGAGAGATCAAATATAAGTTTTACAACAAAACTGTTTTTGTTTTGTTTTTTTTTCGCAATAATCCAACAGTTATATCAAAATAGAAATGAGTTTTTGAATCCCGAAAACACGCCGACGACTCCTGACCCGTGTGACGTACTTCATGAAAATACTTGTAACAGTTGTAACTAAAATGTATATTTGTTGCAACATAGGCGATGAATGAAGTTTGCAGCTCGAGACGAAGCCAACGGTCGAAATAAATATCTTTTTGAATGTTTGAAATTCGATCACAGATCCCAGTAATAAAGTACCTAAACAAATATCTTCTGAGGCGATTTTACTGCATGCTGGGTGGCCGAGTGGCAGAGTAGCCGACTCGTATGACTTGGTATCGCTGGTGGTGTTGGTTCGAGACCCAGCCCGTGCAAGTACTTTTTTTTATCCAAAATATTCATTGGAATGCTTTTTTCTCATGTTATATCATTTTTTTGTACCATCGCCATCGACATAAATGTGTTTTTGAATGAAATGTTATTAGATATTAGTTTTACTAGTACAACAAAAATTACGAATATTTTTCCTTTTTTGGAATAATTTCATTTTGATACTGCTATCAGAGCAATTGGCGATTGATTTTGACGGATAAACTACACTTCCACTGACTGAATTCTCCACCGCTTCCGGTACTTAGCTTTTGCAATTAAATTTTATTAACATAGCCCTCAATACCCAATAGAAAGCTTTTGCTAAATAACATCCAATAGAAAAGCTTTGTTAAATTCTTTGTTAAATATGCATGTTGATAAAATCGGCCCTATATCTATGGAATAATTTGATACATACCTACTTATTATAATCCTACAACGTATGAACATACGAACTTGATTGTGATGAAATTGTGACACCGTATTACTACCGCCGAGGAAATAGTAACAGTGTATCGGTTTTGGGACTCTTGCCAGTGGTGGAGGAGAGATCAACAAAAAACGAAGAATTTCAAAATCGCTCAAACTTCGTTTTTAGATGTTTCAAAGACCCCTGATGTTTGCCTACTTTTTTGATGAGGATGGTGTAGATGTAGAGATAGAGGAACTCCAAATATTTTGTTGGTACCAATAATAATTATGTGGGAAGTACTGAATCGAGACACTTGCGTCTAGCCGGACCGTTCAACTCAACCCGCAGTTCCGCATGCGCATTTGTCATGACTACCGAGATGGACATTGGCAGTGACAGTTCTGTGTGCCGTTTGCAGAATTCAAAAATGTGTATTGTTTTGGAGGAATTTCTCTGTTTTCGTGGTATTTTCATTTCTTGTATCCACCATTCAGATCCAGCAACGTATAGTAAAGTGTTTTGAAAAATGTTTTGTACTTTTATGCTATGCGTAGAAAAGTTAAAAGTCATTTACCCAAAAATTTCCTTCTTATTGGCATTACTTGATCAGTATTGAACCCGGACAATTTAGCTAGTGAGGATTGAAATTCATTTTGGGTATCATACTTTCTGTCGCATATGTTTAATTAAAATTGAGGATTTTTTTGAGGTAGGTATTTTATTTTTTTACATTAGTATTATCTAATATAAGAGAAAGTTGGTGCAATAGGTAACGAGGAGAGTTATTTCTTCAGAACTGGGTCCACCTTTCTTGTATATTAGGTTAGTATTATTAGAGACAGTTTGTACATTCTTCACTAATAATCCTTTACAACTACTCTGATACACAGTGATTGTACCACATTTGCTCTTTATACATTAATTCAAAAGGACCAAAGATTTTTTTTACTTTTAAGGTTAAGGACGAATTATTTTTTTTAATTTTTCTATAATTTTCTAAACATGATAAATTTTACTATTTATTAGATGACTCACACTTTTCTTTTGACATTTGTTCACGAAGTATATATTTTTTTAGCCACAAATAATAAACTTCCACATCTATCCCCAATGTTGCACAAAGATAGACAACTTTTGCATTATTTATTGAAGTATCCTACTTTGATTTTTTACATTTTGAACTGTCAATAAAGGCAACTTTTATCGTTTTCCCCCTCTTGAAGCGTTTTTTTAGAATAGCGTTATAATTAACATCAGCTCCTTCATGAAATGAAGTCTTGAATCAATTCATGTAGAAGGCAAGTAATGAAGTTACGTTAGATATTTAAATTTGGCGCCGTTGCGGCATCATCGGATAATAATCGGAAACCTTCGGCAGTCTTCGGGACTGCGGGTTGAAAAGTTGCACGGTCCGGCTAGACACAAGTAATCGAGACTACGAGACATTTAACGCCATATTTAACACGCTTTTACTTCACCTGTGGGTTTATGGGTTTGTGAGCTTGTAACACTTCTTTGGCCTAATACTTACTACTGTTTCTATTGTTTATTCACCAACAACAATGCCAACAAGAGATAAGTATTTTTCCCATGCTTCTGGAAAGATAGTTATTGAATTTTGTCTGATGACGTGTGAGAGTAACTGAAACACAGCGCCATCTGTTGTCTTGTAAGGTGTATGTAGCTAACCAGCTGGCTTTGTATTATAGCCAGCTACAGCTGACGGTGCGGAATTTTGGCGCCACCTTTCGCCTGTGATGGGATTTGCATTAACAATTCACATATTTACAATGTCTTGATGGCATAACGTGGTTCTGTGTTCTCGACACTAGGACAGTGGTAATAGAATTACGAGTACCAAGATGAACAATTTTGCAGGATGAGTAGCTTAAGTTCAAGTAAAAATACACAAATAATAGTTAAAATAAAGTTAGCAGCTCTATGGTTCACAGTTAAGTATTGTGTCAGATGACCGAATCAGTTTCTCAGTTAGAGATGAACTTCGTACCGGTAGACCACAAACTGCGCGACCTGCCACAAAAATTACAGAAAAACTTAACGACTTGGTACAAATCGACGGACTAACATGCAAAGTAGGCTTGAATACCGAACACAGTCAAAGGTGATGGTTATGCCTCGCTGAAAACGCCAGCTCTCGTCGATCGCCAAAGCTAAGCAGCGTTGGGCGCTGTTGGTACTGGTTGGAGTGACCGCTTGTAAACACTGCGGTCGTTCGCTTTTTTGTAATATTATTTTTTAATAGAAGTTGGTTTTTATAACCCTGAATACCTCTTTAATTAAATTAGAATGAATGCGTTGCTGTTAAGTGGGGAACGTTTTGCATAAAGTCCGACAGGTAGCGCTACAATCAGGATAACATCTGTCGGGATCTCTAGTTTCTAACAAAATATTAGAAATAAATATAGTTTAAGAAACTAAAAAAGCACGCTTTTAAAGAACTTCAAACTAAAGAGTTAAAAATAATTTTTAAATAAGCTTGAAACAACAATGAACGAAAAATACTAGTATGATTGTGCAAAAAGCGTCAAGCGCTTGATTTACGAATATTGGTACGCGACATAAAACGGCATCGGATGGACGGTACGGATCCTAGAAAAATACTTTCTATTAAATTTAATGGACCATCGCACATATGTACGTGCTGACGGTAGGCATCGAATTTTCAAAATTCGGCGAAAATATAGCAACTAGAAATAATGCGATGCTGGTCGGCGATTGCCGAGGCACCGTCGGCATTTTCAAAGTTTCTACCTGTACTGCCTGCAGACAGTGTTGCTATTCATAGCAACTTGTCGCGAAAATAGCGACATTTTGGTTACGTTGAGAGAGATTTAACAAAATAAACCGATTTGTTGCGACTTTTTGAAAAACTCTGTTACTATCTTTTTTTCACCACTGATTACTGCTTGTCTATTCTTCTTGTCGGTTTTGCCCAGACTGTCTTGTATTGGTGTCGGGACCACAGCATAGTAAACAATCAGCACAATGTCTCAGGTTGGCGGCAATTACACGCGCATTTCACCTTTTGTATGATTATTTGTAGGGGTGCTAACGATACTTCGATACCTGAAATGTATCAATACTTCTGTACTCATATCGAGTATTTTTGTCTTGGATATTTTTTGAGCAATTCCAAGCTGGTATCGCTACTTTTGTAGCGGTATCGGTATCGAAAATAATTACGAACCAAACGCGCCTCCATTGGCGTGTACAGCTCTATACTTGGCTAAAAAATATCGAATTGGTACCGGTACCGATATTTTTATTTTCGCATCTCTACCCAGATTTCACACCCGTGAAATCATCCGAAGGTCAAATTCTGTGGGAACCATTTTTATATAGGAGATATTCTGCTGGTTGTTTACTATGCTGTGTCGAGACTATGTATCGGGTAATCCACTATTTTTGAATGAAAGGCTATATTATATTATACATATATCTAACATCAATTGTACCCCTTCCCCCCTTCCCCCCTTCACGAATAAAGTTATACATACAGGCTGAAATATACGTTATTTTTGTGTGGCGACAACGTAGCGACATTAAAGGCGGCTCAGAAGCGAATTTCAATCTGATCTGCCTGGCAACACTGCCTGCCTGCATATTTGCAACTGATTTCCAATTCTTCCGTCGATTTCGATCAGATATGCGCGATACCTTAATGAAAAATCCGTACCGTACCGGCCGTTCCATCCGTACCGTCCGTACGATGCCGATTTATGTGCGCGTACCACAAGGCGTCCACGCCTATTTCACAATCATTCATTGTTGTTAAGCTTATTTTAAAATTAAAAATTATTTTTAGCTTTTAGATCGCAGTTCTTTAAAAGCTTGTTTTTTTTTAAATTATATTCATGAATTTTAATAGTCGGCCGTTCCAAAACTTATGGCGACGACTATGCATCGCTATTCAGTGTATATGTTGTATAATTATCCCTCTTCTGATGCTTCATCTGTCCAAGTTCGACCCTTCCTGAGCGTCTGGTCACGTATATACATATGGCTGCGCGATGCGACTCCGGTACGCACCCTTCCCGAAGGGCTGAAGGGTAGTGGACATCGCTCGGACACTCCCTTATGGAGCAGCACCGCTGGCGCACGTACGTACAGGGGGTGCATATTGCACAATAGAATTAACCCCTGAGGTGAACAGTAGCGTACGCGTAATTTTCTGCATTTTTTTACAATTTTAGTTTTTTCCAAAAATCTTAGCTGTTAAGCTACATTTTTTTATTTCTAAGCGATAGTACATGATCTTAGCTCTAAGAAATGTAGTTTATAAGCTATGATGGTTTGAATATGACCCTTTATTGTCTCATCCGGTAGTTGAGAATGCAATAAAACAAAATACTTAGTGGTCACGACATTTATTTTGGGAAAAAAGGAAAAATTGTTCGAAATGTCATCGTTGGTGTTGGTGACATGGTGTTGCTCTTACTGACACATGTAGCGTAGAGCAACTAATCATGGCTTTGTCATTCCGTAATTCATTTCCGACTTAAACAATTTTGCAAATAAGCTCCTCGCGTGTATTTGGTACGTCGGCGTCGCGTCGACATAAACGTTCTGTTTCGTTGTACCCCACAAGAAAAAATCAAGTGGGGTCAAGTCCGGAAAACGCGGTGGCCAAGCGATTGTTCCACCGCTTGGTGGCTTGGTTTTTTTAGCCCTTAGCAATAAATAAAAATGTAGATTAATGGCTTACAACTTAAAAAAAACTAAAATTGTAAAAACTGCACAAAATTACATAATTATTTACATTTAACAATTTTTTTGCCCTGACATGGAATGAAATTTGGAAAATGTTTACCATTAGTTTATAGTTTGCACGTTTTGCTATCAAATAAGACTTATTTTGTGTTTGTAGAACCTCTACATACATAGGTAGCTAACGCTAAATTAGTACAACACTCGTGCATCAATTAAACAAAAAACAAAATGGCTGCCGGTTTATTATGGTGGGAGGAAAACTACTTTTGAGGGTTGGTTTGTCGATAAAAATTAAAGTAGTTTCTCTTCCCAAAGGCTCCGAAATCGATGACTCATGTCGATGACCGGACACATTGTAAATATCGTTTTCTGACAATTCCTTTATACGCTTATTTACCGATTCAACCCATTTTCAACGGAAAACCGCTGTTTAGTGTTTACCAAGCGAGAAATATGATTTCTAAGACTTATCACATTGTTGTTTACCTTGATCATCAGTAAAAACCACGGCATCTATGGCCTTTGTCAAAGTAAAACGTTTGACAAAAAACCAATTTTTAAAAAGAGATACTCTTTGACAGCTGTTCCAAAAACAGCTGTTGGTTTTTGCGAACTAACTACCTAGCCAACTAAAGATGATTTTGAAATCCCATTACTCTAATTCGGCTGTATCTTTCTGCTGTTAATTGTTTTCTTCCATCATTCATTACGAAGGCTATCAAATTTTGCAATCATATAAAAAGTTAGACATTCTCATTTGAAAATGTCAAGTTATCTCCGATTGAAGTCTCCTTACAAAAGCAATTTAAATTTTCGTCTCACCGTCAGACGAGGAGGTCTTTTCTATCTAATTCAATGCTTCAATGCACACAGAGGCGATGCCGACATGGCACGGACGACCTCCAAATAGTCCAAATGGCCCTTGCCACGTCTGTTTCCAGTCGCTCGTGGCGTACACGAACAGACTTTGTATGCTACTTGCTGTCTAGTCAATAATTTTCAAAGTTTGAAAGTAGCATCTGTCAATTTTACTCCAAAATATAGCCATGCATCAATTTCGTTATGTCAAGTTTCAATTTTTTGAGTTGGTCGCTTCAAAAAATAAAAGGAAGGGAGCAAATTAAATAAAAGCACTGTATGATACATTAAAGAACCCAGAGTGTTACAATCCAGAATGGGAGTCAATAATATTATATCACTTATAAGGACACAGATACTGTCTGTCTTTTGAGTGTATGATGTACACAACATTATACACAAAGAGCGCAACCCCATGATGGTACAATCAGCGCATCTCATTCTGAATCTAACAACAAACCATAAGGAAACCTGGAAAAGACTTGTGACCCACTATTTGATTTGGAGAATATGGATCAGATTTTTTCTTGAAGTATATCCATTAACATTATCCATTACTGTGTGAAGAATATATCTGTTAAATTCAATTAATTTGGAACTACTTATTCCAATATTTCTTCAACTAGGCAACTTGAGCTAGTAAATCTTCTAGTAGTAAATCTACTAGAAGTAGTAATACGAGTAGTAGTAGTATACTAGTAATCATAGATTGACAATTTTACCATTAAGTTCAGAAGTAAACCTAGTCATGTGATTAAGTGAACAATTTTATTTTCTTTTTAACCCTGTCAGTTTATTCAACTTTGAACTTATGTTTTTTAGATTTCGCCAAATAGGATCTATTGGTGCGTAACCTTAAAAAAATTTATACAGCTCCATCTTGGAGAGAAAAAGATACGTCTACCTTCACAAATTTCTCAGAAAAGTTGAGGTTCAGCGAAAATAATGCGTTGGTATAGACTAAACCCTTCGTCTGCTTGTCGTAATTTTTGTCACCGTGCAATTTGAAATGCGATATATGGTAATAGTAATAGTAGTAGTAATTTATTGATCCTATAGACTACACAACTAGTATAGGATAAGTCAATCTGACAACAGCGCTTAAGATTACAATATATATATCAGTATAAAAGTACATAGTGATATCATCAAGAAAGGAACAATTATTATTAAAAATTAAACTGAGACAACAATGTAACATGAAATAGACTAGAAATAATGAATTATTAAAATTGTCTGTCATAAACTCCTCAACACTGTAATAAGCCTTCATCAATAAAACATCTTTGACACATTATTTTTAAAGGTTGTGAGGTTAGACAGTCTTAAGGGTAGAGGTAGCTTATTGTACAAGCGATTGCCAAAGTTGTTGTTGTTTTAAAATATTGACAAATTATGATGTGGTATAGCTGTGAAAGTGATTTTTTGGGGTGAAGCGTTCTGGTTTGATTTAACAAATATTTATTATATGAATCGAAGGTGATGTTAATATGTTGAAACATCTGCTTGCATGAGGCAAGCCTAGATACGCCAGCTATGCTCCTCAAACAGCGTTTCTGAAGGCGGAAAACCCTAATGACGTATGCAGAACATTCCCAGAATACAACTTCGTAACTAGCTCTGGAGTAGAGATGAGAAAAGTGTGATATGATTCCGATCATAGTACCTGAGAATTTTATGTTTTTGAAAATGCTGGCATAGATTGCGGTATAATTAGCAAAAAATACTCTGGTCCACCGAAAATATAAATTTAAAGTTTAGGTGTTCCTCATTATTTTTCATGTTTTCAGAAGGAGGTGTGACCGAGAGGGTACATGGGGATTGGCGTATAAAGGATATATATCACTTCAAAGCCCTACAACCATCTTGGTTGCTTAGTTTGCCAACGCCCTTTTCGTGTATCGCTACAAATAATGCTGCCGCTTAAAAACCTATACTTCAATGCTTAGTCACCTCTCCAAATGCGGCATCTCGATTTTTACAGGCTAATGGCACCTTAAACGTACTTACAATTGTGGAAAATTATTCTTAGCGGCATTTTTTGTATTATCGTACGGATAATGCCTTTGGATATGAAATTGAATGGTGGGGAGGTTGAGAATTTAGCAATTGCAATTTTTTTATTGGATTTATTATGCTTTAAATGGTTTTTGGTTATACTTAGACGTGTTTGCGACACCACTGCCGTTTAGTAACGGCGCGACGGACGGTGGTGTTATCAAGGGCCGACAGCCAAAATGGCTGTTTTCTCCCTCGGTGCTGTCCATACACTGCGGAAAAGGCGATAAATTTCAAGAAGCACACACGAGCCACGCACGCTGAGCCTTCCGAATGGACGAAAATCGAAAAAACTCGCAATGACGCGACCGGCCGGCCACCATTTTTGTAATTCCCGATAAGTCGTTACTCGGCTATTTTTTAGGGGAAATGCGCAGGACCGGGGTTTATTACACTCTTGGGATCACCCGGAAAATTACGCGGTAAAGTATAATTTACTGGCTGTCCTGATAACATACGGAGATGGGTAAATGTCAAGAGTGTACCTGTTATAAAAATATGGAGGAACGTGATAATATATCTTGGGGTGAAAGTTATACCAACATCAGTGCGACAGCCGAATACCTCATAGTTTTTTTGGTGATTTGAGCAAACATTCTTTGGATTTAATTTCATGGTTTTTACATTTTTTTGATATATAGTTCCTTTATTACAACAACAGCACGACTACATAACATTATTTAGCCTCATTTCCCTACTCTAATGGTGCGCCCACACTTGAGCATTTACCTCGAACGGGTAGAACAAGCCGAACGTACCAAATACAGCTAGCAAACTTTCAGTACGTTCGGGCCGTTCATTCTATTATTGTGTTCCCGGCTACAGCCATTGGTTTGTAGCAATTGTGCTCTCGGATCGTATCTACATAAACTTGTACTCCAATAATGGACTCTAAAGTACATCTTTTATTTCCTACAAACAGTATACAAATATGTTTACCTTTACTGGTGCCCATACTCCCTTTTCCTTTTAATTTTTCTCTTCTGAAACTACCTGAGACCATTTATTTCTCTGCATCAGCAGGGATACATCCAATTGATCCAGAGATACTGGCACAAGCATCATGCTTTTTTATTTAATTGTAATATTTTCCAAACCTAGGGTTCCTCAAAATTGGACATTTTTAATATTCGTCTATAAGGGATAGACATTTTTTTGATTCCAGTTTATACTGAAAATTATGCTATTCTCGCAAAAAGAATCCGTAAACACAACACAGTTAACATTCTTTAAAGTAAGTCTAGTCTGCGAACACTTTTATTCCGTTACACGACGAGTCTCCCTTAGCTACCGCACAGGGTTCAGTACTAAGACCACTTTTTTTATTGAATTGAATTTTCATTATGCATATGAGGCCGTCAATGATTAACTAGCTGATGTGAATCAGTTACGCAAATGCTCTATTAACCATTATCCTATAAAACAGAATTAATATTTTGTCCAGACAAGAAAAGAGATTATTTAAGACTGGCCTTTAATGATAACATACCTAGATGGTTAATATCAAGAATATACCTGGTATAACGATATGGAGAAACCTAATAATATATCTTGGGGTAAATGTTTATACCAAGCACCAGTGCGACAGCTCATGGACGCGTCGAGGCGAATGCTATATTTTCTTAGGTTCTGCTATATTTTTTGAATCATAGTTCCTTCAGCACAACATCTAACAACAACATAACTACTAAATACATCTAATGATTAAGAACCTTAGACATAAAAAAATATAGTGACAGCCTCATTCGGTTATTCTAAGGTCTTTGATAATAATAATAATTTCTTGGTGGTTTTATACACTAATATGTGTTTACACAGTTCAAAGTATAAAATTTGTAAGAAAAGCCATTGCTTAATTTGTAATGTCGGCATCATTGAAGTCGTTTTTAAAAATTTCTTTGAAAGCGCTATCATTCTGTTACACTAGGAGTCTCGTCTGGCATACTTCATGGTTCAATACTAAGACCTCTGCCATTTTTATCATATTTTATTGTGCATATAAATCCGCTACAGGGTCAGTTGCAAATATTCGATTAATCTTACAATTCACAATTGATGGTATGTGGCCAGAAGTCAAAAGAACTTACTTTACTTATTTTTTTCCTACGATTTTAAGGGGTCTGGGTATACACAGTTATACATACAGGGTGAGTTTTTAGTACCGGCTCGGTCGATAACTCCACTACTGTAGAAGATAGCGAAAAAAGTTGTATATAAAAGTTGTAGCCACAGTTATGCTCCTTACTCGGAAAATATTTTGATTTATACAGGGTGATCCATAACTACGTGGTGATGCAAACATGCATTTTTTTAAATGAGACACCCTATATACTATTCCATGTTCAAATTCTAATAATGATTTCCGTTTCTCCAATATAGGGTATTGTTACATTGTACAGGGTATTTCAAAAGTTATGGCCTTTTTTATATCCAAATCGCTGTCAATTGAACGTACTGTATATCAAAAAATGATGAATCAAAAATCATTTCTTTTACACGGATGGATAAAAAATATCATCTAGTTTTAAGATCGGCTATAAAAAAATCCCGCGACGCATATTGGTATACAGGGTGATGTAGAATGCAAAATATCGATTTTCTCTCTTTTTTTAAATGTAACCCCCAATATTTTATTATACCAAAGAATTGCTTTTAATATGCTCTTTCATCTTTGTATAGCACTTGTTGTACCCACGTCCATCAGTTTCCGAGATATTTCGATTTTTCGGTAAATTTAAAATATAGCATCTATTTTTGTACTGAAATTTATTTATTTTGAGGAAGTTTTATCGAATTTGTTTTTTATTTGACGAACAACTAAATTATAAGGTCATGATAGTATTTGATGAACTCAAAATCCTGAATCACCGAGATAATAAAGTCAAGTATGCCGAGGAAACAATTTTGTAGGCGTGACGCATAATTATCAAGCAGATTTATCAGGTATGCTTTGAAAATTTGACGGTTTTCATAACCTGCTCAATAATTCCGTACTGTGTGAAAAACGAGCTTTAAAAATAATTTCTCCATTGAGGGTATTTAGGACAATCTTTGAGAAACTGCCTAGTTGCCTCTAGAATATATCAACTATGAACAGCAATATCCAGAACGGAGCCACTCTAAAACTAATGCGTCTGAAGGATTGAAGAATCGTTTTATTTGTACCGTGTCCTTTAATATTTCATAGCCTACCTGATAGATCTGCTTGATAATTATGCATGACGTCTATAAAATTGTTTCCTCAGCAAGTACTATTGTGGCCTTATATTTTAGTTGTTTGTTAAGCAAAAATAAAATTTGATAGTATTTTCTCAAAATATATAAATTTTAGTAAACAAATAGAAGGTATATTTAAAATTTGTAGAAAAATCGAAATATCTCAGAAACTAATGAATTCAGCCATAACAAGTGCTATACAAAGATGAAAGAGCATATTAAGGGCAATTCTTTGGTATAATAAAATAGTGGGGGTTATATTTAGAAAAAGAGAGAAAATCGAGATTTTGCATTCTACATCACCCTGTATACCAATATGCGTCGCGGGCCTTTTTTATAGCCGGTCTTAAAACTAGATGATATTTTTTATCCATCCGTGTGAAAAAAATTATTTTTGGTTTATCGTTTTTTGATATACAGTACGTTCAATTGACAGCGATTTGGTTATAAAAATGGCCATAACTTTTGAAATACCCTATATAATGTAACAATACCCTATATTGGAAGAACGGAAATCATTAGTAGAATTTGAATATAGAATAATATATAGGGTGTCTCATTTAAAAAAATGCATGTTTGCATCACCACGTAGTTATGGATCACCCTGTATAAATCAAAATATTTTCTGAGCAAGGAGCATATATGGGGCTACAATTTTTATATACAACTTTTTTCGATATCTTCTATAGTAGTGGTGTTATTGACCGAGCCGGTACTAAAAACTCACCCTGTATGTATTTGCCATGTTAAAACACGGATTACCATTTCGATCAGAAGTCACTTGTTTTTCAAACTACATACACAGTATTTCAGAAGGTGATAGTTAAGTCCTTAATTAATGACAACTATTTTCGATTTTCTCAAAAAAGTTTTTTAGTGTGCAAAAAAACTCGCAATGCAAAATCATACATTCTTCAAATGTCTGTAATCTAACAATCAAACACGATATCAAAAAAAGGCCAAAACAGTGACAAAGCGCAAGCTTTCTTCTTCAATTTGCTTTTTGAATCATTACTGTAAGTTTAAAGGTAACGTCAGGAGCTTGGAAATGCGAAATTCGTTTTTATGATTACCTTTGGACCTTTCACCTTGCCTTTGGATTTTTGGACTTATCTCCCCTCATCTTAGATACACACACACTGGAGAAAGGAAACAGGCGGCCACGCCTCCTCGCTAACATGGGAATACGTCTTTTCTTGGATTCTCAATTTCAAGCGCTACACCCTTGACCCTTAATATAGCTTACACCTTCAGCTGATGCTTTAAATCATGAATTGGCATATACATTATACCTGTTTGATAGTTTGTTACATCCAGAAATCTTACAGACTAACGGCTCAGGAAACATATACCATTTTTGCCTTTATATCATAAGTAAGAGCAACGACAACCTAATACTCGAAGTCATCTTCTATCAGACTTCTGGAAAGCAACATCAACAATTAACATGTCCGGAAATGACCATGCTACAGGCGTTGAGAGTTGTAGTAATAGTAAGTGTTAAGGTACGCGCACATAAATCGGCATCGGACGGACTGGACGGAGGGAACGGTCTGTACTCTACGGATTTTTATTAGGGTATCGCACATATCTGATCAGAATCGATGGAAAAATTAGAAATCAGTTGCAAATATGACTTCGAGCGGTGACAAGTTGGCGATTGTTCTCGAAGAAGAAAATTTTCAAAAACGTAGAAAGCGTAGACGGGTATGAGTTCATGAAGTATTTCAAAGAAGGACAGTTTTTGGGGAATATGATGATTATTAGAGCAAAAGAACGGTTGACGATATGCTTCATGTAATTAGATACTTGCAACATGCCGACGGTGCCTCGGCAATCTCCGATCAGCATCACACATACTTCAGTAGCGGCACTCACGGCACGCGTCGGCCGGCTTTTAATTCTAGTTGCTTTATCCTAGCCGGATTTTGAAAATTCGATGACTACCGTCCGCACATATGTGCACTGATCCATTAAATATAATACTAACTATTTTTCTCCGATCCGTATCGTTCGTTCGATACCGATTTATGTGCGCGTACCTTTAGTGTTGTAGAAGCGAAGCCAAGGAGGGTAGCCACCTTTTACCCTTTTCGCTGACTTACGAAATTAACACTAAAAACCTTCATAGCCTCTTGAGGCTGCCACCATCGATATGGTGAATGCTTCTAGGCGGAAGAGAGTTGTACAATTCCCAAGCGCAATGCTTCTCCGGACTCCTTTATCTTCCAGGAAGAAGCCAGACCCACTGGATCCCGCCGTTTCCAGACTGGAGTTCTATAAGCTGGCATTCCTATTCACTGAGAATGGGTCGCTAATTTTTTTTCAAATTCTACCATAGGAGCTTAATCTCCCCATGACGAATTTCTAACACTTGATACGAATTTAATTCTTTGGAGAAACATGTGAAACGTCACTGTTCTTGTTCAGTACTTCTTAAATAGGATAGACTTTCAGGCTTTGTGAGATGCTATCTATATTTTCAAATGTCTTTCAATAAATTAAGGGATAAAAATCGTCATCAATTATTTTCTTTAGATTACCTTTATTTGGTTTACACTTTGCACAAGCACAATAAGTCTAGAAAACTAGTAATGACATGATGGTACTTGACCTTTTTGTAAGCTTCCTGTATAAAGATCGATAGTTTTATATGGGTCTATAGATTTAATTATTTCTACATTTGTTTGATACGCCCATTGCCTTGTATTCATCTGAAGTACCAGTAGAAATGTATATTCAATTAAAAGCTATACGGACTGAAGTTAGAATAGGGCGCATGAAGACAAAGCGTAGCAATTCTGATATATGGCGGTCATATGGATTTCTTTGTAAATCAATTTGTTCCAGGAATTAAGATTTTTTTATGTAATTCATGCATTTGAATCATATCTTCGATTTAATCTGTATTTCTTCTTTCGAAAAACATCGCCTACACAAACAGCGATAAGCTTAGATTTTTTAAATACATATACTTCAAGAAGAACTAACTTAGTTCAGTTAGATTTCAAAGTAGGTTGAAATTATTCATAAGTAATTGAGCTTATAAATGTGTCAAACTTATAGGAAACACAGCAATATTGATTTCAGTGTCTAATCCGTTTACCAGTGATCTGGATAGTGAAATCCTACATATTATATATCACATAAACATAACAAAATTTATAGCATTCTCTGCAATAGAATCAAAATTAAGCACTTTTGATAGAAGACAGTCCCGAAGAAGGAAATAAATTGCGCGAAATTCCTGCAAACTTCACTTGTATATTTCTGAAATTTTTGTATTTAGCGTATGGTTGAACTGCACTTAAAAAATAAGATAAAAAAAGTAAAAAAATTAAGACAAACAACACAAAACAAAAAATGCGATCTAACTAGTGAATAGGCTATCAAATTAATGTCAAGCCTGGAAATCCATTCTACGGCTGATGGCTTGGAAGTCCTTGTTGTTTCGTGAATATGCTCTAATATAAGGCCACAATCATGGACTATATATGATGACAGTTTGGCGTTCCGCTGCACAATCGCATCGTGGGGATTTGCGCTTGTCCTCCTTTCGGTGTAGCACAAAACTAGGAGGTTCTTGGCCAACAGTTAGATTACTGTTTACTTCCTCTTGTGGTCTCCCAAATGTCTGCCCATTTAACCGTAGGGTTAAAACCATCAGTCTTAAGTTGAGGGGCTGATGTAATTGGTGGTTTTCTAGACTTTAATTTGCGCAAGGAGAGATCAGGTATATCTTCGCGAATTGGCAGTGAGGGATTTGTTTTGATTTTTTATATTACGGCATTTTGTTGACGGATGGTTAATGGAGCTTTTTGGCTAAGTGTTAGTAGGCAGTAAGTTACGGTCGATTTGATGCATTCCGTAATATAGTCCTCATAAAAGAGTTTAACTGGGGGTCTATCAGTCTAGTATGTGGGCTATTTAGCCACACTGGCGAGCAAAATTCAGCAACTCAGAAACAGAGGCTCAGGGCCGAAGTACGCAGGGTAGAGGCGGAGGCTGCCCACCAGGTTCCACATGTTTCCAAGATGTTATTTCTGCTGCTTTCTTTGACTGCGATGGAGTGAATACGTTTTTGAAGCGACACTGTCCTATCCAGTATGACACCTAAGTATCGCTCCGCTAAATCATTAGTTCTATTTTTGCCATCTTGTTGTTAAGGTGAACACACGATGTTATTGTTTTGCTCATACTTGGCTACAGCTTCCACCTGCTGAAGTATGATCCCGGGGCAATTAGTGTGGACTCTAGAATGTCACAGTTAGTATTTCTGTACGCTAGTGCCAGGTAACCTGCATATGCGAATTTCCGGGAGGATAATTGAGGTAGGTCAGACGTCCTACGACATTAATCGATTTATATTTTCATTTTAATTGTGATATGTTGTATGTTTCCTACTTCACTTCATTCTACTGCTATCGCTGCGCCTTTTATGTAGGTTTCCTGCTTGACGTCCTTTTTTTTGTCGGATAAATTTCATAGAGCAGCTGGATTTTCTGCCGGAAAAAAAGGCCGATACGTCGTAAAAAATAATTGCTACAATAAAGATTACAACAATGCGGAAACTCATTTTATCGGCTATATAATAACATCCCGCAAAAAAGTAGGAAATTAAGATGAGCCTGCTTGTATTTCCTAAGATAAGCCGAAGCTATTTAGATAAAAAGGGTCTAATCGTCTAATACAGTATTTATATTCACTGGCCCACACAGGGTCACGTATTTCAACTCAAATATTTTTCATTAGATAGCTCAACGCTTTGCAACTAGACAGTTATTGAAAACCACAAAATTGACAAGAAATACTTTTATTATTGTAGATTTTTGATTCCTAAGCAGAGACAAAGTCCAAATACTATTATACCATTCGCAAGTGAAATCCGAACACTGAGAAAAAAGGGTTGCGGTTGACTAACTCATTTGCCGCAATTAGTTTATAAAAAAATATAACAGATCAATAATAGGTGGGCCCTATATGTTGACGAATGCACTCCTCTAGCCTACGCAGCATGCTCGTAATCTGGATGTTGATAAATTCTAGAGGTACAGCCTCCCAAGCTGCCCTCACACCATGTTCCAGTTCGTCCAGCATGGTCGGAGGATTGAGTAAATCGCCTATGTATCGACCCATCCAATCCTATACTTTTTCTATTGGCGATAAATCGGATGATCCTGGGTCCAGGAGAGTACGCTAACCTTAGCTTACTGTAGGAACCTCAACCATACCCTTGCAATATGAGGACGGCCATTATCTTGCTGGAAGAAACCCTCTACGAGGCCTCGGACATATGGAACGGCAATTGGTTCCTCATTGACTTAACGCTGCGCAGTCATTGTGCCAAAAATCACAAGTAAAGGTGACTTGCTGTTGGATGCAATGGCACCCCAAACCATCAAACGAATAGGACGGTGTACATGGCGCTCAACAGCAAACTGGAGATCGCGTCTTCACCTCTCGAGTCGTCGTCGACTCATGCGTTGGCGCCCATTATGTATCCCCAGACAAAACCTGAACTCGTCGAAGAAGGCCCTCTGATACCACTCAGCATGTCACTGTCGGTGTTCTTGGCACCAATCTAACCATTGGCGACGATGAGTTGCAGTGAATGGAAGCACTAGGTGTGAACGATATGATCCTAAGCCCATTTCACTCAATCTGTGGTACACCGTGCGGATTCGAATGGGCCTCCCTATAACTGCGTACCAAGCTCGAGTGGATCACATTCAATCTCGAAGGGCCAGTAGTTGTAGATGACGATTTTGCCGGTCAGTAGTTCTACGTGCTCCAGAACCTCTAGCTCGCTGCATTCGCTCTTCTGGGTTTCTTACGCGCCATGCTGCTACAAATGTAGCCACGCTACGTTCCATGGTTACAGCGATTTGCTCTGAAAGAAGCACCACGTTCTCGTTGGCCTACAATCCGACCCCGTTCAGAGGGGCTTAACTGCGTAAACTGGGGCTGTCGTCTTCTAGGGGGCATTTATACACAATCAATTCAGATGAATCTTTTATACAACGAACTGGTCTCTCGTCAGATTTGCAACAGATATCATCATTCTTGAACCGACTAAAAGCCATGCTTTGCTTTTACACGTCTAGAATATTTTTAGAGGTATCATGTAGGTAAATAGCGTCTGAATGAACCAAAAGTGTTACATGTGTACTAGAGATGATACTCAGTGGCGTAACTAAGGGCCCGCAGGGCCCGCAGCTGCAGGGGGGCCCCATAGTCCTCGAGGCCCAGGCTCTTCAAGCACCATCGTTTGTGAAACAAAAAAGTACTAAATTAAAAGGTTACTTTCCTTGTATGTTAGTATGTTTTACAAATAATAGTTCAACCTATGAACCCCAAGATGCGTACCCATCAGTGAAAAGTGGGACAGTGTTGACCTTTAAACTAAACCCTAAAAATCGGCCGAGAATCTGCAGTAAATGGAAAAATACGGGCAGACAGCATACGTCTAAAAATTTTTGGCTTTTAATTCGGTGTCTTCCACAACACAGGTCACACAAACAACTAACCCATAGGTGTAAGATACAAACTAAACAACGACCTTCTAAACAAAAAAAACTAATTCGAAAAATGTGTATTTTCATAACACAAATTCTGTAATTTTTCGGGTGATTAAAACATATAAAGGTCGTTGCTTAGTTTGTATTTTACACCTACATAATATGTATTGGTTGTTTTTGTGACCTATGTTGTGGAAGACAGCGAGTTAAATTAGCCAAAATTTTCTTGACGTTTTTTGTTTCTAGAATTACATTTGAAAGCCTACGACTCAATGCACATTGCTGTTTTTGTGAGCAAACCCCAACGTTAAAGCCATGAAGCTGGCAGTAACAGTTGCCGAAAGCTTGGTAGTCTCCTTTGTGGAGTGACCCGTGTTTATTTTCAAAATTTTTGTCATAACCCCAATATTTTCCCTTTAATATGTACAGGGTGAGTCCTAAGTTGACAACTTTTTTAACTGTACATAGAAGTCGTTGAAATATACTACTTTTTCAAATAACTTTTCAGAAAACTGAAAAATAAACGAGATACAAAATGAAAAATGTAAATCTGGGCTTGTGTATCAGGAAACCTATTAGTCTGTTTGTGTTTAGTTTTTTGCTACGATATTTATCTTATCGATTAGGCATTGCACCTGTCGAAAGTGCAGTAGTCACTTTCTGTTTATCTTTGTTGATTTTAAATTGGTAAGTCCTAAAAGCGGCACATTATTAGGAACGCAAATTTTAGGATTTATCTACTTAGAATTAACTACGATAAACTGAATGTGAGTAGCGCATTAATTGCCTAATGATAAGACAAACATTTGAGTAAAAACTAAACATAAACAGACATAAAATCTCAACATAAACATAAACATAACCAGACTAGGTGATGCGATTATGTATCTCGCATATTTTTCAGTTTTCGGAAAAAAAGTAATTCTAGAAAGACGTTTATTTTAACTTAGGGCTCACCCTGTATATACACATATAATATATTATGAAAAGAAAAACCACGGAAAATTTATTGCGGGGTGGGGGGGCGGTAAGTATCTTGCGGGGGGGGGGGGGCGAATTTGAAGTTACGCCACTGATGGTGTACTGCCAAGCTGTGTACAAATTTTCAATGCAATAATTCTTTTTTTCTAGGTGTTCGGATTTCACTAGCGAGTAGTATATTTTATACCTAGTGTTAAGAAGAACCTGAGGATATTAGGGCCTTTTATACATGATTTAATTTAATTAATTGTAATGACCCTAAATGACCGTTTTAAACATTCCTTGTAACCTATGAAGAAACAGCAATACATGTGGCTAATCTTGCACAAGCACTCCTTTTTCTCACGAAAAACTTAACGATCGGTGATCTAAAGGGCATTAGGGAAGAGCCATTAAGAACCACGCAGCAACCCTTAGGAAACAGGAAACTGGTAAGTATGTGACTTTTCAACCCCTGCCAATAATATATACGGCCATAATTTTGTGGGTATTTGGCCTGGAGATGTCAGCTAACACATTGTGCTCACAAACACAGACACACACTTGTGGATGTTTGGTGTTTTCGATTTTAAAATGCACAGCTGTTGCATCGTATTGATTGCTTCCTCGTTTTCATTTTTACACATGTTCAGTATATGAAAATATATCTCTTGCTTTTTTTGCTAGCCGAAGCAGTGTAACCAAGTCAAAAATGGTATTTGATACTTCAAGCACTTTATGATAATTGTTATTGTAATCACAACGATCTCTTCATTCGGCACATTTTAAATAGTTTTACAGAGTTTTACTATCTCGTTAACGGTTTTAGATAAAACTCTGATAAAAGAAATAATTTAAATGAATTTTGTAGCTGAAATTATGAGCTACTTCATAGAAAAAAAGCTATTACTGGTTCACCACTCTCAGCTTACTATAGGTAGGTACTGTAGGTATTGGTACATTTCAGTTACTAGTAGATACCAGGCCACGAAGTTATTGGTGACAATGAGTGCATGTGCAGTTAAAAATACATCATATTAAGTCTGTGTCTATCTGATTCTGAATGAAATTAAAATAACATCCGAGTAATATCAATTTATTTTAAAGCTTCTAAAGGTTATTTGCTAACTGATTTTTAAGGAATGTTTATTTTGAGACATTAATTAATCATCTGACCTGCGGGAGGGGAGGGTAGAAACCGGGAGCGGTCAGGTATTATTGTACGCATCAGAAATTTAAGAGCTGTTTACATTTTTTGTCCTCCTACCGAGTGCTGACACTGCAAAAGAAGCCCGACAAGTGAGGTGACCATTATACCTTTCGGCATGTTTTATTGCCCTGGCGATAAAGCTGACACTGTCATTAGTGTAGTCAAAATTGTATATGTCTGTGTATAATCAGATGTTGTATCACCTGGGCGGCTTGAGTTGAGCTCGATATACTTTTTTGCCGACTATTATCCATTCTTTGATACCAAAAAATAAACTATATCAAATATAGTGCAACACTGTATTCATATCAAACGACATGAATATAAAATGTTGCATGTTTTAATGATATTTATATATTACATTATCAAGGAACTAAACTCAAAAAATATTGATTATATCCAACTTGAGTGTAAAGGTGAAACACAAAAATTATTTCTTCTCTGAATTCTGAGTGAAAACTGTATGCACAACATAATATCCGGATGTTTACATAAATTCAACTGTTTCAAAACAAGGAAATTTGGCATAAACTGACGATTGGTACATCTAGTTTTTCAACGATGCATCACTGTTAATATTAGAAATAATTGTTAATATTGTTTATTTGTCAATTATTTTAATGAGCAACACTTAGAACTTATTTAGTTGATACCTAGAAAATTTTTGTTTAAATTTATTTTGATCCCTTGAATATTTTACCCAATAATTGACCATCTCCAAGCTTTATTGACACGGTTCCTTCTAAGCTCCTAGACTAGTAATTGTAGCATAAAAGTTTCAGCAGTTTAGAAATATATAAATCACTGAAATATTTTGTAACCCCGCCCCCCCCCAAACCGACAAATTTTTCTTGCCTGCTCTCTCTCCTTGAAGAGCAATGGTCAAAGTGTCAATTGTAAAACAACCGGCAATATTGCCGCTTCATGCGATTAGCCCTTATTTTTGAGGGGAGAACCAATGAAATGGAAGTTAGAAATAGCCAAAAGTCGCCAACTCACTGTGTGTTTTACGCTACCAAAAGGCGCCAGTCGCCCAGCTACGATTTTTGGTTGCCAACCCAGTTTTGAAATCGCCGCGCAAAATCGCCACACCTGGCAACTCTGGGAACGGGTGTTCTAAGGAATGTAAGTGGGAGGTAGGAGATGTTGTGTTCTCTGTTCAACCTGTTAGAGACTAAGTCACCTTCTCGGCTTCTATAGACATTCTAGATCCCGGCTTGACGATCGTGTATAATAAAGAAATTGTTTTTTTTTTATTTGTCAAATTCCATCAAATCTAATGAACACAGAGGCAGCATATGGAGGTTCTTATTAATTTAAAGAATGCTCACCCTTAGTTACACCATTGATTAAAGTCTAAATACGTTAACCAATGGTTACACATTTACGTTAAGTACAGAATTTTATTATAATCAAACGCGTTTTCTCCAAAGCCAATAAAAACGAACCGGTAGCAACCGGTAGCATGCTTAGATAGTGAAAAAAGAAAGTGGGATTCATAACGGTACCATCAACCACCCCTAGATGTAAGAAGCAAGAAAAGACAGGTGGTGTAGCGGGGTCGGAAGAAAACAGTTAAGGGTTAATTTCGAGGGCTAATTCTACCCTTCAGTTATGCAGGTGGCGCGTGCCACTCAGACTCAAAAAGGGGTGAAAACGGCGGTAGCGGTGGTTAACAAAAAACCAACCACTATAAACTCATAATTGCCAGCAATATAAACATCATACGGTGGTTAGACGTCTCTCGGTTCGCTATATAAAGGATAGATGATTGCCAGGCCAACAACCCTTTTTTGTAAGGAAATGTGAGATTTATTTCCACTTTTACTACCCACGATGTTAGTTAGGGAGGATTGTAATAGTGAAAAATTGATATTATTTTTGGGAAGGTGTCAACCTGAAAGAGATATTTTGGATGCTACTATCAACTTCATAATCCTAAAACATGGAACCTACTAGCATGTTTGTAATGACATTTTGATACTTCGGTACTGGTCCGACAAAGACAAAGGTAAAAAATCACGCTAATGCCCCCGATTGCTCATCAAATAACTAAGGGCCGGTTTCTCAATGGCCAGTTAAATATTTATCTGGACGTTAACGGTTAACTGTTAGATAAATTGTTTAAACAATTGAAGGTTAAACTTACGAATTCACGTAAATCTTATCTGACAAATGTATCCATAGAATGCTAACTGGCCGCGACCTATCTGACAATTTTAACTGGATATTGAGAAACTGGCCCTAACTATTAACTCAGACATGCTTCTGAGTTTCTTAAAGGTAGGATTTTCTTAGTTCTGGATCGTTTTTGAGCATAGTCAACAAATGCTTTTGCAGGGGTTAAACTTTTTTGAAATACGTCACACTGTATTTTTGTAGTCCTCAAATTCCTGCCCATATGAGGACGTAATTAAAAGTAAGACCTCAGAAACCGTAACTTTATATTGAGACATCACTTTGTGGGTCTTGTGTGTTTAAAAACAGTTGGCTATTAATTATAACAATAAAGTTTAATTTCAGAAACTTATCTTGCGGTTGTCTCTTGCCTGTTTCATCGATATTCAAAACCACATAATTTGTTGAAAACATGTTGAAATATAAAATGTGCCCTGAAGTTTCTGCCACCTCCATAGCATTTACCCTTATTTTGTAATCCTGAAGAAATTGTTGCAATTGAGGCAAAGTAATAGTAACTGCGGAAAACCGTTATTTTCATAAATTTCTACAAATATTTTTGGTTTCTAATAGTTTTAGGGTGTATGTCATATCAGACCTCTTAAGACCAATCTGCCAAAGTCATTCTCAAATTTTCAAAATACTTTAGAGCTGGATGCTGGTCTTTGTACTTTGTAGTATTTGGTAACCTTGTACCCGTATAATGTGAAAACGAGATTTATAAATTGTAAAATCTAAGCTAACTTATTCTACATTCACAAACATGAACTAAAAAATTAAATTACATCAAAAAATTGACGAAAATCGTCATTTTTAATATTTTTGAACATGCTTTAAGCTGGCGCTTGTTATAATGATTTCTGGTTGTGAAATATTACACAATACATTGAAACAGCAAAAAATCTAACATCTAACGGGCGCAAACGCGCCCATCCGACATGCCGCCACGGCCCGACCGGCTAAAACTCATTCCCTCTTTCTTACTTCTGATGCTCTATCGTCATCTGCACCTGGCATCATTGTCAACGATATTCTTCGTAGTGCAAGATAAGGTAATGAAATATACCATCTAGGAATACCTTCTGATCTTCATTCAATCTTGAAGTCGTTCCTCTTTTTCTTTGCAGAGAGTATTTTGTTGGCCATCCCATGATGATGCCTCTACGCTGGACAACAGCAGCTGGACTATAGACTCTGGGGTTAGCTCTCCCTCCAGTTTTTGACTTCGTCTGTATGGCCCTCATCTGTCGCACATAAACAGGGCACGTTCGGCCTTGTCTTCCGCCTCGCTGTGCAGGCATCTCTTGTCCATCACTCCTATCGTTTTCCTATACACCCGAAAAGGCCCATACTCAGGCAGAGCCTGCATTAAGAAATAAGTCGTCTTACTGCTATTCCGCCCATTTTTTATCGACGATACTAGTGGTTTCGTCCACTGTGCGACGTCAATGGTTTCCTTCCATAGGGTTTGCCACTTACTTGCTGTCAGTCTTTTAGCTTTAGTGCGGCATATCTCATTGCCTGCTTGATATAAAAAATCAGTGTCTCCTCTTTCTCCAGCAAATATAATGGTGGAATTGCCGTTATCACTTGGAAGGGTCTTGTAGATACTGTCCGATATAAGCGCTGGCTACCCAAAGCAGAGACTTTCTCTGCAAGCTGTTTAGGACCTACTGATACGTTTTCCTTTTCGTTGCTTTACACCACACAGGAGCTCCGTATAGGACAACCGACTGTACAGCCTGGCACAGCAGTGCCCTTTTATCCTACATTTCATCAGTCGTGACAGTATTGTCGCCTTCTTCTCAGCCTTTGTCACTACCCGTTTAAGGTGTTCTCCGTAACACCTCTCGTTAAGCAGTGTGTGGTACACTATAGACATGCTTGTTAGGACTTGCACTCTTTTTAAAAGAGATAATGGTGGCAAGCCATAGATCATAGACTGCTGACATGAATATCACGAATTGCTGTTATACTTACTAATATAAATGATTTAAATGAACTGTGGCATGGACCATTGACCTTAAGGAAACATTTTATCAACACGCGCATTTTAACAAAGGCCTTGACCAATCAAAGCAGCCCATTCAAGAACATGCATCTGTCAAAGTTCTGTGAAAATTATTAATTTCTCTTGAAGTTTACCTCAACAACGTCAAAAATGACATGCTTTATATAAAATCGATCATTGTGAACCATCTAGTATCTTTTACAGTCTGCTTTTGCATCCTAAATGCGTGAAAAATTACATTTTCTTGTTTAACAATTAGCTTAGCAATTGCTAATCTCAACCAATTAGATTCCACAAAAGCAGGACATTATTTGATCACTGAATTGATGGTCTATCAAGAAATTCAAATTACTGCATTATTTGGATTGAACAATAATTTACTATCGATAATAATTATAAATAGCTTAGATATACTTTTGTTTTATAGTAAAAAGGGGTAAATTTTGTTGCATTTCACAAAGCTAAACACATGATTTATCTGTTGGCCTGTTTTCAAAGTGTGCATGTGCATTACTGGTTGCCTATCCTGAACGGCAAAGCTCGCGGGCTGGCGTATAACCTTATTCTTTTGTAAACAAGGAACCTGTTGTATAACTCGTATAGTAGAGAGTAAGTAAGTAACCCAGGAGTTTGATATATTTGTCAGAGAAAGAGGGCAACACCTTTACATCCTCTGTGAATATTTCTATAAGAAGGTCTATAACAAACATGCATCCAGTAGATGGGAGATTCTGTATAAAAGTTGACATTGTCTGTAATCCGTCTGACTGACTGGGGTGCAGAGACTCTGAGGTGGGATTATGAATTATTAAATAAGGTTGTTGTGATTGATACTACTTTTATGATATAAGAAATCTGGCATTAATTTGCAAATCAATCGCTTTGTTCTGATTTTCTGCTATGACTTTGATCCATGAAACCCGAGACTACCGCATGAAACTCTAAATATTTTTGACAAAAGTGTCATCCAGCTTTGACGTTTTGTTTCCCATATTGATAAAATACTAATGGATAAGCCATATTAACATAGACCTCAATGCCAATAGAAGTAAAAAGAAACGGAATGCAGACATCCATCGGAGCCCTTTTCAAAAGGTTTTCCAAAATGGCTTCAACTGGCTTTCATTATTTATCTAATAAATCATAGCTCCTTTTATATCAAAACAAGACTCGAACTAACGCAACAGCATCCCTGATTCAGTAAGATTTTGAGATTTTGGACTGCTAGCGGCTAGCGGCTCAGACAAGGCATTAATGTATCTTTTTAAAGTATCTGATTCAACCATATCTACAAATTCATTTCTTGAACAAGCATCTTGAGAACGTCCAATTATTTTAAATATCACTTAACTGTTGAATTCAAGGAGTTTCATTGTTTTGGTAATCGTGTAAATATTACACCCATTTCGTTCGAATACTCGAGATCTAGAATAATATATCATGCAGATACTCAAAATGAAATTAAACTATTCATTTCGCACAAATGAGTTGCCTGTTTTTCCAGTTAATGTGGATCGACGAAAATAGGTCGCAACACGTACTTAACATTTGTAGTATCTAGTCGCATGCGACAATAATAGCAACAGTCGGCATGAATAACATACTAAAATATACGAAAAAGTATATTTATATCAGGAGCCTTGGGCTTCAGTTATCCAAAATTTCACCAATGACCGGCATGTGTCGCCTGTTCAGGTATCCACAACTGCTACACCACTTAGATTAACAACAGTTTTACCTAATTTTCGAAAGTCACCCCATCATCATAGCGAACGAAGGGTCTGTCAGTCAGCCATTTGGAAAGAGTTAAAAGGGTTCGTCGTTTATTTGAGGTAAATGGGCGGAAAACTAACAGCAATTATTTGAATTATTGTCAGTGGGATGCCACTCGACCTAAGGGGACATATTGCGGTTATATTTTGGTTGTTGAGAGAAGCACATGAGGGCGGGAATGTTGGCATTAGAAAGCCATTTTTCAAGCCATTGATTACGGTGTGAAGCTCAAAGATATGCCATTATTCCTTGTAAACACATTGTCTTCTCATACTTTCAGTAAAATAGAATTCCTATAGTTTCGTTTTATGTACAGCCATTTCTATACCGGGTTAGTAGAAAGTGCCGAAGCGCTTAAATATCTCCAAAACCGTAAAAGCTGGAATAATAAAATTCAATATCTGGGGTATTTGAACATGCAGAATTCAAAAACGATAGCAGCAATATTGCCAGATTTACCACTTTTACGTTACACGTCATAATTTTGGTATTTTGGAATAACTTCAAAAAAAATAAAAATTTTGTTTCTATTAATTACTGAGATACGGCAGCACCGCTTTTTCAGTAAAAATACCAGAACGCTTGAATATCCCCAAAACTGTCACAGCTGGAACGATAAAATTCAATACCTGAGTATTTTTCAGTATGCACAAATCAAAAATTCTATCCATTTTGCCTTCTTAAGCGTCCAAGTCTCGGCACCATATAGCAAAGTCGAAAAGACACAACACCTCAGCATTCGTATTCTTCGAATTCGGTAAGCCCACAAATCGGTAATTTTATAATTGCCCCTCTCTACAAATTTCCTTAGTCACTCCCAGAATTCGAATGTTGCTGTTATGAGTAAAAGGAACAAAGAAAAACGTTCATAATTATTGAAAAAAATACAAAGTAAGCTAATAACAGCATTAACATAAAATTAATATGGAACATAAAAAACTATTTATAAAGTTATTACTTCTTTTCAGTAAATGCACATGCGATGCCTGGAGGCTCTGCCATTGCACACAGTCACTAACACCCTATGATATCTATCCTTACATTGAGCAATAGGCGCAACGACGTTATAGTCAACCGGAATTGCGTAGCAACCCTTTGTTGCGCGAGTTAGTGGACTACAAAGTCAACCACCAAGTTTGCAAGCGCACAAGGCCGCGGCTCGCATTGTGATCAAAATCAAATCGTGCAATTTTGATATAATTATTATTTGCCATTCAAGGTATAAAACATTAACATTAACCCTTTTGGTTAAAGCAAAAAATTACCGAACTCAAATCGACTATGTCAAGTTATAGCCTTCAACCAGTGTTGCCACCACCCAATGAAGAAATTATCGTGCAGTGCTGCCAAAATTATCGATTTTTCTGAAAAATTATGTTACAATTTCTTCTAATACCCGTTTTACATCAACAATAGAGAGATATTCAGTGTTGCCGATCCTAAATGTGAATTTTGTGCTGCTGTCGCTTTGAAAATGTGCTATATTATGCTTTTTTGTCTCCTTCCATTTCTGAAAAGCAAAAAAAAGCTTCCCATTTTGTTTGTTAAATCGGTTTCTGACAGTGAGAAAAAACCTGCAAAAGGTAAAAAATTCCTAGAGTGAAAAAATATGTTACAATTATCGATTATGTTACACATTATAGTGTAGCTCAATTTTAAGGAAAAATTATGTTACAATTCCATAATTATGTTACAAGTGGCAACACTGCCTTCAACTGACAAACTTCCTCCTAAAGAAGACCTTCCTGTCTACCTTTATGATGATTATTGACGATCTGCGCCTAGACATGAGGAGCAAGGGGATAAATCATCCATAAGCCTACAAATAGGTAATTCTGGTTACTGCTAGGCTGATGGCAAAGTTATTTTACGGTCAGTATGAATAGTTAATTTTCCACACATCCTCGTGCCGGTGAGTCGCCGGCGACTCTCCGCTTCGACGTTGTGATAAGTAAAATATCTTCGCAAGTTCACTCAATGTCTGGTAGAGAAATTTGAAAATATTTATGATTATCCTATCAAAATTATTTTGTTTTGTGGATAATACGTTAACTGCACTGAAATGTGTAACTTGTGCCCTATTTGTACTTACTACTATACCGTACTAACAGGCTATTTCGCAAGGCAAGAAGAAGACAAGAAAAGCTGTTTCCTTACATAGCCAGTGGCGTGCCGAAAGGGCCCGCAGGGCCCGCGGTGCATCCGGGGGGCCCCCGCTCAGCCTCGACCTCGACTACCTACATAGTAATAACTATAATGCATTTACTCAATTTTATAGCGATGGAATCATAATTTTCCAAAATCAAATTAAATATATTTTTATTATCAGTTTCGGTCGAGCATTCGGACGGTGTACATCGGTAGAGTTCTTACCCGCATTCCTGAGCTCAGTGAGAAACACGCGCGAACATTTTCGATTGTGTTTTTGTGTTTTCGTAATAACAAATCTACCATACTGTAAGTACATAGGTTAAGATAACCCCGGAGCTGGCAATATGCCAGGCTCCCAGGAACCTCGGGAACCCAGTAGCCGACCCCCGGATACAGGGCAGCCGTCTCATAAACGTAGTAACATTCAGAATGTAGAGATTATGTATTTAAGTGATGATGAATCACCCTCGTATCCACCAAATACCAATGCTGCAATTAATAATATTCAGGATGTTCAGACGGCTCAGCCAAATATACCAGACAGGATAAAAAATTTAAATGTAAACAATCGGTATAGCACAGATAGTCCGGGCCCATTTGTCGTTTTTGTGGAACATAAATATCTCAATGTCGGTAGATTACATCCCATGAGATTGGGCGAAAAACTTTTGAATATAGGAAATGAGGCAAAACATATCATAGAAATTAATACTCTAGGAAGGAATAGGGTAAAAATAGAATTAGACTCGTCAGCAGCAGCGAACGCGATAATCAGTAACTCAGTTTTTGAAAGTAATGGGTTGGTTGCTTACATTCCACTTCACTTAACTGAAAAGAAAGGTGTTGTTAGAGGTGTCGATACTACATATTCTGAAGAAGAACTGGCAAAACTTATTTCATCAGACATTCCAGTGAAATCGGTTAAGCGAATGTATAAAACAGTGAAACAGGGTGAAGAATCAGCTCGGGTGGCACGGCAAATGATAATTGTCACGTTTGCGAAGTTAGCTGTCCCCCAATATATATTCATAAACAAAATTCGTTTTAGCGTAGACAGCTACTATTCCCCGGTTCTCATGTGCTTTAATTGTCTGAGATACGGTCATACATCTACTTTGTGTAAGAGCAAAAAAAAGTGCAAGAACTGTGGTACCGAAAAAAACGATAACTCATCATGCTCTGGTTGTTCTCAATTTTGTATTCACTGCAAAACATCCACTCACTCCAGCACTGACAGAAACTGCTCTGCGTTCTTAAAGCAAAAACGAACAAAAGAAGCAATGGCGCATCTTAATCTATCTTTTGCGGAAGCCGAGAAAATTGTCGATCATCCTAGTTATGCCAGCCTAACGTCTAAAAACAAGTACGCTCCTTTGATGTCATCAAATATCGAATTCCCTAGTTTACCGACGAGAGTCAGCTCACCATCTCCCCAAACATCCAAGCCTCACTCCTCGAATACTTCATATAATCAAAACAAAAAAAGAAAAATTTATGATACTGAACCTCACTTTCCTCCGGTTAGGCGAGAATTCCAATGGTCTTTCTGTGGAAGACCTATTACCGATACAAATGTCCCACGAGAAATGCCAAGTTTTCAAGAAATAAAAAATAGATTAGTAGAGGAGCTCAACGCAAATATTTCTTCATTCTTCCAGCCACACATGCAAGGCGGTGCTAATAAAGTCTTAGATAATACCAATTTGGAACGCATAATTGAAACATTGTTAGTAAATGTTTTCCAGAACTATCTTCAACCAAACACTTAAGGTGATTCAATGGAACGCCAGATCAGCACATTCAAATCATAACTTACTTAAAAATTTGATCAGTGATACTAGCTTTGACATAGGTCTGATTAGTGAAACCTGGTATAAACCAACTCATCATATATCCTTCCCTAATTACAACGTTATACGTAAGGACAGACATGACGGCAGGGGCGGTGTTGCAATCCTACTAAAAAAAGGTATTTCTTTTTCTCCATTGAATTTTGATCAATTGAGAGACACAGGTCTGGAAATTTGTGCTATCAACATATCATTGTGCTCGAAAAAAATCTCAGTTGCTTCAGTATACAGACCTCCCAATGTATCCATCAACTCAAATGAGTATATAAACCTTTTTAACTTGTTAGGTGAAAGTTGTATCATTGGAGGTGACTTTAACGCCCATCATCACATATGGGGATCTACAGACAACAACTCAGCTGGACAAAAACTAGTAGATGCTGTAGAAAATTTCCCTCACTTGATATTCAGGAATGAGGGACTGCCCACGAGGCTAACGAGACCTGGAGCTAACATTTCTGCAGTAGACATTAGCATACTATCCACAGATCTCATAGATATATCCACTTGGACAGTGTTGAATGATACATATGGATCAGATCATTTTCCTATCCTAATCACGTTTAACAATACAACAAGGAATATACCGTCGTATACCACCTACAAATGGAAAATCCATCAAGATCCAGACTGGACCAAATACGAAGCCATGGTACTTTCTACAATTTCGGGCACTGAGGATGTAGCCAATGCCAATACTATTATAACGGACATTATTCGCGGTATACAACAAGCAGCAGATCACATATTTAGGAGGAAAAACACATCTGGCATAAGTGCCTCTCCGCCATGGTGGGACAATCACTGCACACAACTAGCTGCAAACAGAAAGATAGCTATGCGTAACTTCAAGAGAGACTCTAATATCACCAACTTCATAGAGTACAAACGCACCGCCGCAAAATCCAAAATTTGTTTCAGGAAAAAAGCGAAAGAAAGTTGGAAAGCATTTTGCAACTCACTTAATTCTCAGACGAATCCATCAGTAATTTGGAAAAGGGCAAAATCTGTACGAAATGGGATATCTCCTCAAAGTTCCAACACCATGTCAGTGGAAGAGGCTGAAGATTTTTTGAAAAAAGTGGCTCCGGACTGGGCTGGGTTACCACTTACAAACGAAGGACTAGTTCACACTCACTTCTTGCTTGAAGATATAACCATAGACGAACTCAACGCTTCCATAAAAAATCAGGACACAGCACCAGGAATAGACGGAATCACATACTCAATGATAGAGCACCTACCGCGACAAGCCAAGAAACTGCTCTGTGTTGCCTTCAACAGGATAATACAAAGAGGAGATGAATGCGAAGCTCTAAAACAGATTTTAATAATACCAATTAGCAAGAGGGATAACCTAACATCATTTCGGCCGATTTCATTATTACCATGTATTTTAAAAACACTGGAAAGGATAATGAAGAACAGGCTCGAATGGTGGCTTGAATCCAGAGGTATGTGTCCAAAATACCAATTTGGCTTCAGAAAAGGAAAAGGAGTGACAGAATGTTTAAATAACCTAGTCACCGACATACAGATTTCACTATCCAATAACGAATACCTTGCAGCTATTTTTCTGGACATCTCTTCTGCTTACGACAAAGTAAATCTAAATATACTGCTCCAAAAGATGCACAATATTGGCATACCTTACTCATTTGCCAAAAACCTGATTAAAATTTTTTTCGAACGTGCCACTTACATTTCAGCGAGCAAACTACTAATTGGACCTAGAAAGACCAGTATAGGACTTCCACAAGGATCAGTTTTGAGTCCTATTCTATTTAATATTTACACCAATGACATACATAGCATAAGCACAAATACTTCACTATTACAGTATGCAGATGATTTCTGCCTGTATACGTCAATGAAAACGTTCACAAACTGTCAGATAGCACTGAGCTCTGCTATAAAAAACATTAACAAATACCTTGACGGAAATGATCTTATACTGTCTTACAGTAAATCTGCTTTTGTAACATACACCCGCCATCGTATCACCATACAGGACTATATCATCATAGGAGATGCTAGGATACCATGGAAAAAAGAACACAGATACTTAGGTGTTACAATAGACCAAAAATTAACATGGGACACCCATATTAATAATACGGTGGCCAAAGCAGAAAAAAGTCTGAACATTCTCAAAACAACGGCCAAAAGGCATTGGGGTTCAGATCCACAAGTTGCTCTACTCTTTTACAAAGCCTATACCCGCTCGATCTTAGACTTTGGTGCTATCTTTTATGGATCGGCTACCACTACCAGATTAAAAAAAGTTGACCGACTACAATACAAGGCTTTGAGACTAGTAACAGGAGCACTGAAACCGACACTGGTAGAAGCCCTTCTAGCAGAATGCGGTGAACCACCACTCTATTTAAGAAGAAAATTTCTGGCTCAAAAAGCTTTATCTAAGATTCTAGCAAACGATGACGACACTGTTCTGAGTAAACTATCTCAACTTGCTAATCATAACCTGGTAAATAGGTATTGGATGCATAAAAACTCCCCTCCACTTGCTGATGCATTCACTGAAATAGGTCATCATGATAATTACCTAATTAAAAATGATAAGCTTCCAATATTTCGCACACAGTACAAAGTAACCCTGTACAAGCCCAATATTGTACTTCCTACATATTCAGAACAACCAAATCTCAATAATGCTATCCTGAAAAATATTCTATCTCAACATAATTCAGCGTGTCAAATCTACACAGACGCATCTAAAACCACTGATGGAGTAGGCTGTGCGTTCTATATACCAAGCTGCAATGTCAAAGGTACGTTCAAATGTAACAACTTAACCACAATTTTCAATGGAGAAGCTACAGCCATCAACAAAGCTCTGGATTATATAGAGAACACAAAAGATGTACACCAATATATCATAATGACAGATTCACTCTCAGTGTTACAATCCCTAAACAGAAAAAATCTAGAAACTCACGAGCTCATCAAGGAGATAATAACAAAGGTGTACAGTCTCCAACAGCATCAAATTTCTATAATTTTTCTTTGGGTTAAAGGTCATTCCGGAATAACAGGAAACTTGCAAGTTGATGCTCTAGCCAAGGAAGCAATAAACTCCAATAACTACATAGGACACATCTACCAACAGGACCTCATACCCCTACTTAGGTATGAAATGAGAAATGCCTGGGAAAGACATTACGAGGAGTTTGCCACAAAAAATCCGTGTCACTATACTCGAGCTACTCCGCAACTACCTAAACAACCAATATTCCACAAACTTCATACATCCCGCAGAAACTATGTCAGCATCCTCAGATATCGATTCGGCATTGGCAACTACAAATCACTGCTACATAAAATGAACATGGCAGCAGATCCATATTGCGACTGTGACGGCTCCTACGGAGACCTTAATCACTATCTATTTAGATGTCACCTAAATTTCGAGGCTGTTAATTACTTGCAGAGCATCCTGGGAGGTCTAAACTTACTTCCAGCAAACAGCACTATCGTTTCTACTTTGTTAAACACTGATCTAGATTTTATTCATAGATTCCTCAATTACATTCGCCGGACCAAACGTCGCATTTAAGGGTATTAGGTAAAATTATTATAGATAGATTATTATAGATTGTTTAGATTTGTACCTTGGGTAAACCCACTAATTCCTCTCCATGCTCCCCTACCCATACCGTGGTCCTCTTTGTTTGTCTCAGAGAAAAGTCGCCCTGACAGACCCCTGGGCGTGAAGCGTGTGTCCCTGTCTAGTTTTATGTGTGGTATTGTCGATTATAGGTTAGATTATAGGTTAGATTAGAACAATTTTAGTTTTGGTTTGGCTGAATGAGCCTGTACTCAAAGCCATTAAACAAAAAAAAAAAAAAAAATATTTTTATTATATTATTATTATATACTTTATGGCACAATTTGATAACACGACAACGTAGTCGAACGTAGAATCCAAAACGGCAAGAATAAGTGCAACGTTACACTGATCCGACGCGTATCTGTGCCAACGAATTCGAATAGGTTATAGAAAAATGTTCTAACAGGCATGTGTGTGCTCCCTAGACCCCCTTGTTATTATTTACTGTGTTCACAAACACGATGTTATTTTTCACAGATATTCGCAGTATATAAATCTTGTGAAAATAAGTCTTTAACATTTGCACTGTTAGAACCCAACATTTACTCAAAACTATAACAATAAACCAGAAACGATCAACCAAAACAAAGTTGCTGTTTATTTTTAGAGTTCTTTACCTGCTATCTCGAAGAGGGTGTAGAAACCAGAGGGTATACGGGTTTATCAGCGGTCAGTATGCTATAATACCATCATCAAGCTGCCGCTGAATCACTACATTGGTTTCTTTACTTGTTCTAACTGGGTTCGGCTCAAGCAGAACGATCATTTTCACAACTATAACTAATAAAAAGTTTTGCAAGATCCACAATGGGTGAATCGCGCCTAAGTACATTTGTTGCTTTACATACAAAAAAAACGTTTTTTCTTTACATGAAATGCAAGTCGAATCATATTAATACAATTTTTAGAGTTAAGGTGTTTTATTTGTTTATTTTTGATTTTGTTATAGTTTTGTGTAGTGTCTTAGTAATGTTATATAATATAGATGGAGTTTGTTACATTAATGTGATTAATCTATGTATTAATTATATTGTACCGCTAATAAGGTCTATAAATTCTTATCCTTCAAAAACTCGAAAGAAACAAATAAAAATACAAAGTTGAGGTCACATCAACTTTTTTCTATCTATAAACCGATTTGAAATATTATTTTTTTATATAGAGGGGAGGCCCGTGAAAAAAATTGCGGGAGGGCCCCTGAAGACCTTGGCACGCTACTCAAAGTCACAAAGACACGATTTTTTTTTTGTGTCAAACTTTATGTACCTTGACAATGCTACAAGGTAGCCGGCCCTCAACATGTCTGGTTTTAATTATGATAATGATAAATATCTTTAATTACATCAAAAATCATCGACTATTTTTAAAATTGGTGAGCTCTATAAAATATTTTCAATTAGGCCATGCAATGATGTTGTATCTTTCAGCTAAACCACCTGCTTACCTTCTATAGCATAATATGATGTTAGTGTAATAAATTATTAGCTAGATATACTTTTAGAGGGCTCTTGACTTTCTTATTTTATAAATAGGCTGATAGCATATTCATTAAACATTTCCATTCTCCACAATATCCTATACCACCGCTGAAAGAAAGCGAAAGGTCCATCAAGAGTAAAATATTTTGACAGAGACCAACTGCCCTAACATTTCACCTAAATGGTCAATAAACAAGTAACGCAGACCACCATCACCTGCAAATTAATAGAAAAAAGCCCATCAAAGATAAAAAATATAACGGTCACAGTTACAGGTGTTTTTGGCTGAAGCGTGCTACACTCTCCGACTTATCACATCGTTGCATCTTTTTGCCTGCGAACTGGGTCTAGATTTGAGTTTCAACTGGAACAACCTTTTGGCTAATGAATATTGAAACGGTCAAGACGTTGAAAGAATGAAAAATGAAGATAAAACTTGAGGGTAAAAAATTGAATTTTAGAATACGTAATAGAAATTTTTATCATGGCATGGATGTGAGAGGTAGATACGAAGGTCGTGGAGCCACGATTTTTGGCCCAGGGTGTTCTATGACGAGTGGAAAATACTTTAGGAACAGACTGTGCAGCTCATCTCCAATAAAAAAAAGTCACATAAGGTGGGGTCTGATTTTTAACTGTTTCAGATAAACTGAATTTTAAAGATTTTCTCTAAAATGCAGATCTAACAAAAACCCTAGCATAACAAGTTTTTTATTGTCAGATTTTTGAATTTTTCTTCTTTCACCTTATCGACTAAAAGAAACTGATCATGAATCATACTCTCCATTGACCTGTGACAGAGAGGCCTAGCGGCACAGTAGACTTTTTTAGGTCCATTCGAACATTGCCTTGAGTATTATAGACACCAAGGAACTTCAAATCTTCTGATGCATACATACGAGTATTGCTTTACAGTAGACTCTGCTTATCACGGACCCTGTTATAAGGGACATCCGGCTATAATGGACTTACCTCGTGGTCCGTTTAAAATCCTATGCGTGGCCTATAGAAACTTTTCTGTTATAACAGACTCTATAACAGACACTCCAGGTATAACAGACACATTTTTTCGACGCAACTGGTTATAACTGTGGGGTGACATCGGAAACTCCTTCAGACATGAAAATCGTTAGCGAAGTTCTACATCAGAATCAAGACGAACAAAACAGTGGTAATGAAAGTGATTCGGAACCCGAAAACTCGATTCCAGGTCGCAGTGAGGCATCTTGAGCAATGAAACTTACGCTTCGATGTGGTAAAAATGGCGTAGTTTGGAGGTGGGGAGTTTCCACATTTTTTTTTTGGATGGGCTGAAATTGGGGTAGTTTGGAGGTGGTGGGTCGTGAAACATTTGTTGTATTCGACCCTTCATTTCATAGTCCTCATCAAACTCACCATTGACCTGTGATAGGAAACCTAGCGGCACAGTAAACTTCATTTCATAGTCCTCATTGCCCTGTGTAGCAAGGCCCTAATATAATTTTCAATTTGAGCCGACCAGTCTCGGTCTAACCATCGTACCGTTCGGATCGGTGTTTATTCGGCAGGTCCTAACAGCGTACACATATAATTTATCGAGTGCGATCTAATATTTATTATATTTCGTATTGCCGTTCTCGAATTACAATTACTTGTAGTAGCAATTTTATCCAGCGCAGCATGCCCGAAAATTTTAAAGTAAATAATACCCTGAATACGGTCCTTGCATCCATTGGTCCCATCTTACTCGCATACTTCCGCCCCGTCGTCACCCCTAAGCTTCAATGCAATTTTATCGGTCGCGCAGTGTGGACCGGGTGTGGACGTTTCGTTTGTCGCGAGTGTTTCTTGTTTTTTGCAATGAGAAATCTCGGGCTCGGGAGTGTTTTTGTTGAAACGTGTCTAATCGAGTGTCCTCTCCGTAGAAGAAGCTCATGACATGACTCCAATTCTTAGGCAGCCCCAGTAAGTGGGCAGCCTTCTATTTACATTTTTTATCTTTTATTATTTTCTTTCAGGATGGCCACTACACCGAGTAACACATGTTATTCGGTGGCCATTTAGATCTGCCAGACAAAAGTGTTTACATATGTAATACACTGAGCATTTCGCAACAGATTCACATGAATTCCTGTAATTCGAAATGGGCAGCCTTTTATTTATATTTTTTATTTATATTTTTTATTTATATTTTTTATTTATATTTTTTATTTATATTTTTTATCTTTCATTATTTTCTTTCAGGATGGCCACTACACCGAGTAACACATGTTATTTGGTGGCCATTTAGATCTGCCAGACAACAGTGTTTACATATGTAATACACTGAGCTTTTCGCACAGGATTCACATGAATTCCTGTAATTCGAAATGGGCAGCCTTTTATTTATATTTTTTATTTATATTTTTTATTTTTTATTATTTTCTTTCAGGATGGCCACTACACCGGGTAACACATGTTATTCGGTGGCCATTTAGATCTGCCAGACAACAGTGTTTACATATGTAATACACTGGGCATTTCACAAGGGATTCACATGAATCACACATATTATTCGGTGGCCAATTAGATTTTCCAGACACAAGTGTTTACATATGTAATACACTGAGCATTTCGTAATGGATTCACATGAATTCCTGTAATTCGAAATGGTTTTTGGTTAACGCCTTCAAATGAAGTGCCACAATTAAGTGAGCATATGCCCACCGATAAGAACACGTCTAGAAGATCCACAGCAGTCGATAGTACCTAAGACAAGTAAGTTAATTCCATACTGTTTTCAAATCTCTTCTTGTGTGTCTAGATTTCCTTCACATGAAGGCTGATCAGGACTTATGTGGTTCGACTTCGAATCCACTGTACTTTTTTCGTTATAAATTATAGTATTCATGTGTATACTGCCTTAAACTTTCATATTTCCGATGGCGTTATCTGACTAACGATTGCAGAATAAAATCTATTCTGTAGTCTTTGTCTATGTACACATGAAGATACTCGGCCTACCTGCTTTTCACCCTTGATGCTAAAAGCGCCGCTATCCCAATGAAGGGATAGGATTTTTTACCTGCTATGAATATAGATCTATATTGGGTCGATCGATATGTAAATTTGTACCCTGCTGCTAGAAATACATGTTTATTGTTTTATCTTTCTTCAAGCAACAAGACAGGGGCGGCCTCTGAATCCAAGGGCTCTTATTCAGTAGCTGCCCTTCTCACTGGTTTTCTCCTTTACATGCAAACGTCTTGAAATAGGATAGTTATCTGCAAATCTTAGGTCATTGGCCGCTATCAGCGCGTTAGCGATTCCTCTTCACAGAATACTCCAAGAAGGCATTGGAAAACCGGTGTAACCCAGTAAGACTTCTCGGATGTCTTTCATAAACAATCGGCGGTCCCAGTCCCGGTCCCGCTAGAAAAAAGGGAGGGGGAGAGACCTAGCCATAAAGGAGCATATGCTCGCAGCTCAGAACACCCAGACTAGTAAATAGTCAGCCAAGATAATACATATTACGCTGGTCGACTTGCTAAATATTTAGATAAGTGGGCTAATATCACTAATAATCGGCTTGCTTTCCTCTGGATTTCTTGTTATAAGAATCACTTTAGCAACATACTAGTGAACACTATTATACCAAACCCATCTTTTACATCAAATGAATCATCTAAAGTAAAAGATGGCAATCATATTATTACACATAGGCGTTGGTTAAAAACAAACTCATAACCCTTTCCAGGGGTCCGAAACCCGACGGTAAATCTCAAGGCTTTGAACATTTTTTTTTAATTTCAAGGTCTCTGACATTTTAAGTTCAATAACATTCAAGTACTACAATCCCTAGAGGTACATATTTATGATTCCAGTTGTCAAAATTAAACAATATCTGTCTTTTTACCTATGTTTAATTGTTTACCGTTTGGCCTTTATAGGGTGCCTTTTGTGTTTACAAAGCTCATCCCGAGTTTCTAACGTCTAATGACATTTATCTGTCATTTACTTCGACGACATATATCAGCAGTAAAGTGTTTTTGTGCCATCTACAATATGTACCTTTTTTGAGTTTGACTTTTACATATCGTAAGTCGTTGATCGTAAGTTCTCTTACCGGAGGAGAAATGAACTTTTCTTGTAGTTCAGGTTGGAAAACTCCTATTCAAGGACAGATGCTCCTTTTTTGACCCGACTCCCCTCATAGGGAGGTTTGTAGTGGCCCGCCCCACTGTTAAATACAGTTGGGTGGATCTGAAAATCTTAGAACATAGAAAGTATTTAGCATTACGCTCAAGTAAACAGTAACTCTATTGTTTTCCGATTTGGTGCAGTCTAAGTAGCATTGCTGGTATCAGGTATTCAGCTAGCACAAGGGTACACATCTTATTATGCATAGTGACAATCATTGTGACCGCTCTTGAGATATTTACAGACGAGACGTTTTCCCTCACAAGTTGCGGTGCACACTGTAGCAATAAAGTCGTGTATGGGTAATGGCAGGTAATGACAGTCTAGAACATATCCATTATTTGCATTGTTAGCTGTATTGACGCACCTAGATCATAATTTAGGCCTACGAATTTTCGGACTGTCCTATTCTGATCAGAATACAATGTAATATACATTGCGTGTACGGGTAGTGTCAGTTTTCAGAATCTTTAATACTATCCAAGGCAAATTTGGTAGTGGTGAACATAAAAATATTTTCCTCGATGCCTCACATATTAATACAAGACAATTTCCCTGCAAGTAGGGAATATTGATTGATTGAATTCCCTACTACCGACTGCGAATTAATAATCCTGAGGCATATGTGTCGAAGTTTTTGCATTTCTAGCATTGGCTTATTTGCAACATAATCAAATCTAAACTGTATTGGATATCCATCGTCGAAACCAGGTTCGGCTTCCGTAACTATAGATATCTTCATAGTATTTTGGAAACGTGGCTATGCGTTTCCCCCAATCAACCTTTCCATCTAAATATTTACAAAACGGTTCTCGCTGAATGAGCCCAAGGAAATGGTAGTACTTCCATCCCAGCTATGGTACTCTGTCCTTGGCAAACTGCTTGTATCAGAGCCTTTAGGTTTGATACGATGTTGCAAAATTTTTCCCTAAAGGTGGAATGTTATCCAGGATTTTTCACAGTAAAGCCCTCACTCTATATTATCCTCACTCAGTTCAAGTACTTTAAAGCAATACACTGCGTTGAAAAGATGGTGGATGTTTTGTGCCACAACGCAAAATGAGCACTCTATCAATTTGACACTGAAGCTTTTAAATTCCCAATGTCAAGACGTGGTCTCATGTGCCACCATAAGCGCACAACATGGAGCCTTTAATTTTCATTCTCGTATTCATATGCATACTGTTTTGAAATTTCTTATTGTGTGTCTCTTACAATCCTGATTGGTTATTGACCGTTATGAACTCATCACTAGAGCTCTTGTCCCTCTGACACTGATTCCTTAGGTATTGGGTGAGACTTTCGCGGCCACGATCCGATATGAACTGTTGGTTCTTGGGCTGTTCGGCCGGAGTCGACAAGCTCCGCCGCCTTGGCGTCGGCGCACTCCGCTGCTTGACATTTCGCCAACACGAGTGGTCGGCTCCTCGGAAGCTGATCTCACTGATCACTGATTTCTAAATTCTAACTGTTAACTTCAGCCGCATTTGGGGGCAGGAACTTGAATTGAATTAATCAAACGCATAGCAGGCTAGACGTACACGTCTAAGGTGTTTGCGACATTTTACATTCAACCCCTGTCAAATTATCCTATAGCCTCTGCTAAGGGGATCCTGTGAATTCCCCCTATATTTCAGGTGTGTACTCCTCTATATTGTATTATTGCTATTAATTTGTTGTATTATGGGCATCACTTATTGCGATTATGCGAAACTGGATAAACGTTGCAGTTTTGAAGAGTGGTAGCAAGATAGGTTAGCTCATTTGCATGTACCTGTTTTCAAAATGTCAATACCAATACCTCTTACAAGGCGTAGCCTTCGACGTGGCAGTATTGGTATTGTCTCATAATAGAAGATTCAATGAGTTCCTGAACACAACGGAAAACTCCATTGACTACAATAAAACATTAAATGTTTGTTTGTAATTTTCTATGTCCTTTGTTTCATATTAACATAATGTTGTTGTCAAAGTTAATGTTGAAAGTCAAATTTAATTTTCTTTCTCTCTTATTTTAATGATGTGTTGTATGACATACGCTAAATAAATAGTACGAATAATTAAATAAAATAATTATATTACTATTATCTTATCTCTATGAGTGGTTGAGGAAATTCTAGATCTTTCGCTTTGAACATCTACAAGTAATTGTAATTCGAGAACGGCAATACGAAATATAATTAATTGATCAATTGACTTACCTGAAGGAAAATTGATCCATATTATATGAGTATTGCCGTTCGAAGAATTACAAACCCTTCCCATGCCCCACCCTATGTTGATCTAGAATTTTCAGCTAAATTGCATTGAAGCTTAGGGGTGACGACGGGGCGGAAGTATGCGAGTAAGATGGGACCAATGGATGCAAGGACCGTATTCAGGGTATTATTTACTTTAAAATTTTCGGGCATGCTGCGCTGGATAAAATTGCTACTACAAGTAATTGTAATTCTTCGAACGGCAATACTCATATAATATGGATCAATTTTCCTTCAGGTAAGTCAATTGATCAATTAATTATTTTGTTGGTTTTATCTGCTTGCTTACTGTAAGTACATTCCTTTATTTTTACTAAGAGAGGCGCGGGTGCTCCGGCCATGCCGGGCCCCGCTGACGAGCCTGACACCGGCATTGGCCAGGTGTTAGATACTGGGCAAGTATTAAGCAACATAAACATAGGACACTCAGGTGAATCATTGCCATTAGTTGTCGATCAGAATCCATTGAACCCTATTGATGTTGAATCTAACAGTCAAATGGAATTTACTTCCCAGCGTATAAAAAACATAAATACTGATAACCGTTTTCGTCCTAATAGTACAGGACCATTCTTTATTTTCGTAGAACATAAATATTTGAACGTAGGTAGACTTCATCCAATGAGGGTAGGAGAAAAACTATTACAAATTGGGGGCGATGAAAAACATATAATCGAAATCAATACGATAGGTAAAAATAGATTGAAAATCCAAGTTGACTCAGCAATAGTCGCGAACAGGTTGGTTACAAATCAGGTATTTGAAAATAACAATTTAATTGCATATATTCCAGTACACCTTACGGAAAAGAAAGGCATTATTAGAGGAGTTGATACCACATACTCAGAATCTGAATTAATCGACAGCATACAATCTGACGTGCCTATAAAATCGATTAAAAGGATGTATAAGGTAAATAAAGATGGAGATTCTGCAGTTCGAGTAGCGAGACAGATGGTAATAATATCTTTTGATAGTCTGATAATTCCCCAGCATGTATATGTGAACAAAATTCGTTTTTCAGTTGATCAGTATTATTCACCTGTCCTAATGTGCTATCACTGTCTGAGGTTTGGTCACACCTCTACGCAGTGTAGGAGCAAACGGAGATGTAGAAGTTGCGGCGCAGATAATGATCAGAACACAATATGTAACAATTGTAATGTTTACTGTATACATTGTGAATCAAATTCACATTCCTCTACCGATAAAAAGTGTCCAGTTTTTCTTAAACAAAAAAGAATAAAGGAAGCGATGGCCAACTTAAACATCTCATTTTATGAGGCCCAGAAGATAGTAGATAACCCTAGTTATGCCAGCCTTGTGTCTAAAAATCGTTTTGAACCTCTATTGTCGTGTAATACAGATTTTCCGCCATTACCAAAGCCAAATACAGGTATTGCTCAAAAAAATTCTGTTAGCAGTATCGTCCATACTAGTCAACCAGGACCGAGCACATCGTTTACTAGATCTACTCCCCGTAAACGCAAAAAAACAGACACGGAACCGCACTTTCCTCCAATACGGCGAGAATATGAATGGTCATTTGGCGGCAGCCCAGTCATTAATGAAAACTCTCATGCACAGTCTTTCGAAGATATTAAGAGTAGACTTGTCAGAGATATTCAAAATAACATATTTCAGGTACTTCGTACCTCAGCAACTCCAGATATAGAAAATATAGAAAATATACTGAAGATTGTGAATTTTGAACAAATGATTACAACTTTAGTGTCTGAAGTCTTTACAAAGTGCATTCAACCGCCATCTTAGTATAGTTCAGTGGAACGCTCGTTCTGCATTTGCTAACCACAATCTTCTTAAAAATTTGATAATGGATACAAAAGCTGATATTGTTTTATTAAGCGAAACATGGTATAAACCTATACACAATATTACCTTACAGGGTTATAACGTCATTCGAAGGGATCGAGGTGATGGTAAGGGTGGTGTTGCCATCCTCCTTCGCAATAACATCCCATTTAAACACAAATCATTTGTGAATTTGAGAAGCGGTCTAGAGATATGCGGTGTTGACATTACATGTGACAATACCGATATATCCGTAGTATCTGCGTACAAACCTCCAAATGTTAAAATATCAACCAATGAGTATATTGAAGTATTTAGCAGACTACAATCCACATGTATTGTTGGTGGGGATTTCAATGGGCACCACATTGCGTGGGGCTCGTCAGTAAACAACGTTGCCGGAAATAGCTTGAGGGATGCAATTGAATTTTTTTCGCATTTAGTTATCAGGAATGAAGGTCAAGCTACACGATTAACTCGCCCCGGAGCAAATATTTCTGCCGTTGATGTTACTATCATTTCAAATAACCTTCTGGGTAAATCAAAATGGTCTGTTTTAGGTGATTCATATGGGTCAGACCATTTTCCAATAAGCCTAATCATTGACGGTAATTCATCCTTTGACTCTGAGAGGAATACAACATATAAATGGAGAATAAATTCGAATGTAGATTGGGCCCTATTTGCAGCACTTACTGAATCGGGAATGTCAACGATCAACAACCATAGCACTGCAAATCAAATTATAAAAACCGTTACCGATAGCATAACAAATGCTGCAGATGTGGCTTTAAAAAAGAAGACAAAAAATTTACACCAAAAACCTTCTCCACCATGGTGGGATAGCGAATGTACGCAAGTCGCGAATGAAAGAAAGCAAGTCTTCAAAGAGTTCAAGAAACATAAAAACCTTGTCAATTTCATCACCTGTCAGAACGTCGTTGCTAAATCCAAGGTGATATTTAAAAAAAAAACCAAACAAAGTTGGTCAAATTTTTGTAGCTCTTTAAATGCACATTCCAATCCCTCCAATATCTGGAGAAAAGTTAATGCTATCTCTAGAGGAATCACCCCTAAGTTGTCTAATACTATGTCTGCCAATGACGCTGAAATATTTTGTAAACAGTTAGCCCCAGATTCAACAGATGAGTGTGTAACAGAAATCAACGCAGAAGGTGAGCATTTTCTAACAAGTAGTATATCTGTGGAAGAACTTGATGTAAATATCAAGCCGCAAGATTCGGCACCCGGCAGAGATGGTATCACTTACTCTATGATCAGGCATTTGCCCCATCGAGCCAAAGCCCTTCTCTGCTCTGCTTTTACCAGGATTTTGAGACATGGGGAAGATTGTAGTGAGCTGAAAGATGTGGTAATTATACCAATAAGCAAACCTAATACTTGTGGGGAATTTCGACCAATATCCCTCACGTCATGCATTCTCAAAACGTTCGAAAGGATAGTTAAAAATAGGCTGGAATGGTGGCTCGAATCTCAAAATTTCCTTCCTTGTACTCAGTTTGGTTTTCGGCGAGGAAAAGGAGTAGTAGATTGTTTAGCCCATTTAATTACAGACATTCAAAATTCCTTATCGGAAAACAAGTACCATGCTACTATCTTTCTAGACATTTCATCTGCCTACGATCATGTCAATTTGTCCATCCTTGCACAAAAATTGACTTCATTTAATATACCTTTGAGTTTTGCTAATAACCTGGTGAAGATCTTTCGCAACCGCTGTCTATATGTTTATCTTCCAAACTATATCTCGGACCCACGTAGATCTAGTACAGGCTTGCCCCAGGGATCGGTGCTTAGCCCAATTCTTTTCAATGTTTATACTATAAACATCCATAATGTTACCACAGAGACAACTACGGGTATCTTGCAATATGCTGACGATTTCTGCGTCTACACGTCAGATAGAAGTTTTACACAATCTACAAATAAATTAAATTTGGCCTTACGGGAATACGCTAATGAATTTTCCGCTAGAGGTTTCGAAATCAGTGAGAGTAAATCAGCCTTCGTTGTATTTACTCGTCACAGAATTATAATGGAGAATTCCATAAATGTCGCGGGAAAAGAGATACGCTGGTATAACAATCATAAATATTTAGGTGTATATCTAGATCAAAAGCTGACGTGGGAAGAACACATCAATTCCATCTTGAGAAAGGCTGAGAAGAGCTTGAATATATTGAAAGTAACTACCAACCGTTTCTGGGGAGCTGACGTTAGTGTGGCATTACGTTTTTTAAATGCATATACAAGATCAATTCTGGATTTTGGTTCGATTTTTTATGGTTCAGCAACCAAAACTAGACTTCAGAAACTGGACAGACTTCTCTTTAGAGCATTGAGGCTAGTAACCGGCGCAATGAGACCGACTACAACATATGCCTTATTAGCCGAATGCAATCAACTGCCGTTAGATATAAGAAGGAATTTTCACGCTCAAAAATTCATATTAAAAAATAGAGCTCAAAACAATGTACTCCTATTGAATAAGGTTAGTGCCTTAGTTACTCACAACTTAACTAATCAGTTCTGGATTCATAAAAATTCTCCCCCCTTAGCTGATGCCTTTGTCGAAACTGCTAATTGGAGTGATGAACTGATTAAAACTGATAAGTGCCCATTTTTCAAGGAAGATTATTTTCTCCTTCTGACTAATATCAAAGTCATTATACCAGAGTATACAGAGTCGCCTCAACATAATAATGCGTTATTCCGGAGTATCATAGATCGCTATAATCCAGCTTGTGAAATATACACTGATGGTTCCAAAAGTACTGACGGTGTAGGCTGTTCCTTCTGGATACCGTCTCTCAAACTCCAGAAAATAATTAGGTGCAACGATAGATCTTCAATCTACACAGCAGAAGCTATCGCAATAGGTAGTGCATTGGATTCCATCCTTTCCTCTACAGAATGTATGTGTCAGCGTTATATAATAATTTCCGATTCTCTCTCGGTTCTAAGTGCCATTAACAATAAAACTACAAATATATTTCAAAGCAACATAATATGTATGATTATAAACAAAATTTGGCAACTAAAACAAAATAATGTAAATGTGATCTTTATCTGGGCTAAAGGGCATTGTGGCATAACCGGAAATATCGCAGCAGACCAATTGGCTAAAGAAGCAGTCACATCAGAAAATGCGGAGTACATCAGGCACGTATACCCAGAAGATATGCTCACTCACATCAAAAACTACTGTAGGAAAGAATGGGAGGCCAAATATAGGGATTTCGTGATTAACCACCCCGATTGTCACTTCGTCCAGGTTTGTGGATCCGCTATGCCGAAACCAATCTTTCAAAAACTCACTTTGCCTCGCAAAACCTATGTGTCCTTAATTAGATTAATATTTGGTGTAGGCAACTGTAAAAGTCTCATGCATAAGATGAATTTGGCTGACTCGCCGTACTGCAACTGTGACGGAACTTCAATAGATGATCTAAACCACCAGGTGTTAGCATGTCCCTTCAACAAAAATGCAACGACATTACTTTTTTCACAACTAGGAAAGCTTGGTATATTACCAATAAATATTAAAAGCCTGATGCATCATGCTATTACAAACAGCGATACTATGAATGTGATCATACAGTCAATTAGTTTATGGAAGAAAAAGATTTGATGCGAGTCATTTAGTTTGGACTATCTCATATGTGAAGTCAAATTTAGCTCTCGTTCCTTTGTTGGCTCCCTTATATTCCCTTACCGTGGTCCTCTATGTGTTTGTGTGTGAATAAAGTCGCCATGACAGACCCCTTGGCGTGAAGTGTGTGTCCCCGTTTTGTTGCTATAACTTCTTTTTTCATATTCCGTGGTCGATATAGGTTTAACAAAGACTTTACGTTGAGATGAGCCGAATTTTCTGGGTCGCATCTTTTCTTTCAGATAAATAAGTTACGGTTTGGCCGAATAGCATACTGCTAAGGCCAGTTTATATATACAAAAAAAAAAAAAAAAAAAAAAATTTGAGCCGACTGTTGCCTCTATCTTTAGACAAAAAAATAATTCTTGAAATTATAATGTAATGTAGATAATTCTGTAATGTTTGTAGCTCATCACTCCATAGCAATTAAAGTTCTGAGCCGTAATGTGAGCCATGGTAGAGATCGATAAGGTCTATGATTTTTGAAAGTTGCAGTAGAGGCGGTGAAACTAATTTAAAAAAGAATCGGTACAATATAAAAGCCGTTCGAACTCTATTTTGGGTATAGATGAAGTCAGAAATACATATATGAGTTGTATACATTTCTTTCAGGTCTCAATCATTGCCGACACTTCTATAGTGCAGTTACGTTATTATGTAGACCTGAGTAATGATAATAAAGTAATTATCTATACAAAATATATATTATAATAATTCAGAAAGTGATACGAGATCAAAATAATCGCAAATACCAATTTGCAATAGTCAATAGATAAAAACAAAATAAATTGATCTATTTATTCTATATTGACATCTGATTATACACAGACAATATACAATTTTGACTACCCTAATGGCCGCGCCAGCCCCCTAGCCTGCCCAGCAAAAAATGCTGAAAGGGGATTACCGTCGTCGACTCGTCGGGCTTCTTGTGAAGGCATAAAGCGTACTTTGTAGTGTCTGCATTTGGTAGGAGCACAAAAAATGTAAACAACTCGTATATTTCTGACTTCATCTATACACTACGGATTTCTGGTAATGTGTGGGACTAAGTCAATCAACGTGACTCCATTTTTTTTTTTAGAAATGTGACACAAAGTCTACATTAGCTAAAACAATAACGACATCATTACAACGAAAGGCAGATCATTTATTTAAAACTTCAAAAGACATTTCGGAATTACGTTGGGCATTGACCAAAGCCGAATCCCATCAGGCACTGGTGACTGACCCTTTGGAAACGAAGGGTACTTCGACCACACCCTTCTGTCTCCCCGTTTTTCTTTTTTGTGAACATGGCGGCGTATTTTTTATGATGTTGCAGCTTGCGTCACCCTTTGTGAAGGGACGTCGGTGTCCGATGGCCATAAATTACGACACTACCACTGGCCAGTTTCGCCGGCCCTACGCCCTGTCCCTGCGAGATGCGGAGATGGATCGCCCTGGACCCTGGGGTGGTGCGGATTACAATCTATACACCTCTGACTCACTCGAAAACGGACTTATCGGATCTTTTAATGTACAGTGCACTACGATGGTGGACATGCTTATATTTGCAAGCAGCTACGCTGGTGCATAAGAACTGCAGAACACACCTACCGTTGCTATGCATGCGAGTTCTGACTAAATGTGTTCTGACAAGATCGTACGAACTCCTCGTCAGATCAAGGATGGTTCTACTGCACGCGTTTCCAGGGTATTCTAATCGTCAGTGCCATTCTGTCACCCAGAGGAAGATGGACAAACTTGATGAGCTATATTTTCTTGAAGATTCTATAATAAAGCTAAAAAAGCTTTTAAATAGTAGAAAATCGGAGCACGTGAGCCAGTTATTTAGTAATAGTGACGTCAAAGGCGAGTTTCATATGTTGTCTGAAGAATTATGGGACCAATCAGAAGAAAAGTTTTTCGAGTACCTCAGGATGACACCAAATACATTCGAATACATATGGAAGGGGATAGAAGAAAGGATCGACAAGTCCTCCAATTTTCGCGACTGTATTTCGCCAAAACACAGATAGTAGCAGTAGTAGTAAGCAATCAGTTTATCCACGTCCATGGTGAACCCTTCACAGTCCTCAGTTCCAAACCACGTGAAAGAACCACCCAACGCGTGGAAAAATAGCTGCAGATTCGGACGAATTCGCTCAAAAATTTCGAACACTTTTGAACGTTCAAATCGTACTGACGACGACGTGCGTATTCTGACGAGGCTTCCCCTGCTATAATAACCACTTTCATTGTTCAAGCGAATTCGTCAGAACTTGTCAGAATACATTTTCTTCAGAACTCGCATGCATAGTAACCGTAGCCTTAGTCAGTAATTGCTGTTTGTCCTTCCCTCATCTACACAAAAACTTCGGATTTTGAGATAATACATAACGAAAATCTACGTTACTCATGTGTGTCGCTCTGTCAGTTTGCTGACGTTTCTCTAGCCTCGTACCTAATCTCAATAACCCCTGCATGGGTTGTGGTGAAATTTGAGTAGCGATATGCTGTGAGGTCGTAGTAGGTAATGCTGCGATAATTTTGAAAGTCGATACATGGGCAGCGTTTCAGGGGGTTCCTGATGTGGTGCGGGTGAAATTCGAGCAGTTTGGGGGGGTGGGGGTTGTAAAACTGAAAAAATTGTTGTATTCAGAATATGCTGTCCACATTGACCTAAGAAAGAAACTCCTAGCGGCATAATGCACTGTTTTAGGTCCATCCAAACATTGCCTTGCCTATTATAGAAACCAAGGTATTTTCTGATGTGTGTATACAAGTGTTGCTTTAGAATTAGAAATATTGAATTGATTTTAACGAAATTTTGACACAGTATTATTAGGCGATTTGGAGGACACTGATCGTTTTCTTAATTTTACATAACGAAAATCCATGTCCCTCATTTCCGTCTGTCTGATTGTCTGTCTGTCGGTGTTCTTCTAGCGTCGTAATGTCAGTAACCGCTGCATAGATTGTGATGAAATTTGGATAGCGATATTCTGTGGGATCAGAGTAAGTAAATAGTAATAGTAATGGAGATCGGTTTATGGACGGCAGAAGAATTAGCAAAAAATGCAAAATCTCAAATATTCCTCAAACTTCGTTTTAGTCGTTTTAGGGGTTCCTAATCATTTTCGACTTTTTTTGGTGGAGGTGTAATAGGGATGGTTGGGGATTTGAGAAACTGAAAAATTTGTTGTATTCACAATAGGCTGTGTGAAACCAAGGACTTTATTGTGTAACCTGGAAATTACTAAATTAATCTTAATGAAATTTTGACAAAGTATTGTTACCGTGGGAGACGAGAAAACGCGAGTCGTGTCAGTGGTGGCACAGCAGTATTAAAAAAATATGTGTATATAAAAACAGCTCAAACTTAGTTTTTAGACGATTTGGAGATTTCTGGTCAAACTCCACACTTTACTTCCCACGCCGATAGGGGATTTTGAGATAATATGCTTTTTGGGCGTTTTATATCTACATGACAGAAATCCACGTCACTCATTTCCGTCGGTCTGTTTGCCTGTCTATTGGTGTTTTTTCTACCCGCGTAATCTCATTAACGGCTGCTTGGCTTGTGATGAAATTTGGGTAGCGGTATGCTATGAGATCGGAATAGGTAATGCTGGTATATATATTTTTTTAATCTGTGCAATGGCGGCAGAGAAATTGGTAAAAAGCAAAAAATTATCAGAACCCCATCAAATTTCGTTTTTAGGCGTTTCAGGGGTTTTTTTTTTTTTTTTGTTTTAATGGCACTGGTCGTAGACCAACTGGCCAGTCGTTTTAATAAGGGATTGCAACATACGCATAAGTGAGATAAGGGTAGGTAGATAATATGATATTTTCGATATGAGAATGGAACATAAGCACCGCTCAACTGGTCATGTAGAGGTTATTGTGTTAGTGCGTAATTATGTGTTTTCATCATTGTTTTGTAGTTTTTCATTTTTTTTTTTAATTTTTCTTTTTTTTCATATATACACATATATATATATATATACATATATATATATTCTTATTATTATTTTTTTTTTTACAGTTTTTTGTTTTTTTTTTTTATTTTTTTTTATTTCTTTTTTATTTTTTTTTTTAAATTTTTTTTCCTTTTTTCCATTTTTTTAACCTTTCTTATTGGTTCATTTTTTCCACAATAGAGTAGTTTACAAGTTTATATTTATTGTTTGTTCACAAAATAATAAGTTGATATTGTATTGCTATATTAGTAGTCGTACCCTATTACAATGTTTATAAATAATTTGGTATACAGTTGACTGTTCGTCGCTCAAAATGAGGTACAGGTTAGTAGGTAAGCTAATGTATTTGCCCAATTCGTGATACATTTCTGTTATAGCCCTTTCTTCAGTTCGGCATTCCAATATACAATGGTGGAGTGTCCCGACTTCTCCGCAACTACAGAGAGAAGTTTCTCCGATTCCAATTTTATGTTTGTGCTCTGGATGGAGGCAGTGACCGCTTCTTAATCGGCTCAACGTTCTTATGAAGTGTCGGTTTGTCTCGTCTTTAAACCATACTTGACTTCTTATTTCTTTTTGTATCTGTTTGTAATGTCCTCCCGATGGGTAGCTAATGTAATGTACATTCCACTTCTCTTTCTGTTCTTCATTAATGACTACTCTCATATCTGAGGAAGGGACTTTGAAATCGTGTAATATCACGCCAACCCTTAGTGCTTGTTTGGCGAGAGAATCGACATATACGTTTTCTATTATTCCAGCATGGCCTTTGATCCAAACTAAAATTATTTCTTTGTTTTGATGTTTTAGCTCCTCATGCAGTTTTATAATGTCCACTGCTAAGTAGTTTATTTTACAGGATGGTTTGAAGTGCTGTAACGCTGATATTGCTGCCTTACTGTCCGTGAATATGGTGAACCGGTGTTTCTCTTGATTGCCTAAGCAGTATTCCAAAGCTTTTTTAATAGCTGTTAGCTCAGCGCTGTATATGGAACATTCTGGAGGTAGCTGAAATTGTTCGTGATATTTGTTGTTGACATGGTAGAATGCGCAACCCGTTAGTCCGTCCTTTTTGGAACCGTCGGTAAACAACAACTCCCAATCTTGCCATTTTGTTTCCAAGTCGTGTTTAAACCTAAGTGGTGTTGTTGGATCTTCGGTTGAATAAGTTGTGTACATTACTTTTGGTAGAACATTATACGCTGAGTAATCTGGAGTGTAATAAACGTTGATAGAACTTGAATGAATTTTTTCTTTGAAGGGATGTAACCATTCGTAGCTTTCAATTATTAGAGGTAATTTCTTGTGTTGCCAGTATTTGTTTGTTAGGCCTAGAATGTATAATTGATGTATATAGGTGATGCAGTTTTTGGAGAACAATTTCAGTATCATCCGGTGACTTAGTGTTCGTCGTCTTAGTCTCAGGGGCGGCTCTCCACACTCCACTTCCATTACATTTATTGGTGTGCTATGTAAGTAGCCTATACTTAATCTAAGGCACTTATTCTTTATCCGTTCAACCTTCTGTAGATGACATTCTGCTGCATTTCCATACAAGACTGAGCCGTAGTCTAATATAGATCGGACAAGTGATCTATAAAATATAAGGCATATTTTAGGGTCAGCTCCCCATTTCTGGTGACTAAAAACTCTCATGATGTTGAGTGCATTTTCGCATTTTTTTTATCACATAAGCTATATGTTCTTTGAAGATTAATTTTTTGTCTAGCAGTATCCCTAGGTATTTTACTGTTGTTTGGTATGGAAAGTCGTGTCCTGCTAGGTTGACTGTGTTCGGAGGTTGATATCTAGATCTTGTGAACGTGCATACCGATGACTTGCTGAATGCTATTGATGAGCCGTTTTCTTCAAACCAGTTTTTAGCAGTAGTTACTGGGGTTCCTGGCCCTTTTCCCTATTTTTTTTTTGAGGGGATGAAAGCGAGGTGATGGGGCGGGTGGCACATTTGAAAACTCAAACATTTGTTTGATTTTGGTGATACGGTGCTTTTTAGGCCTGTTTGATTGTTCCCTTTGAATTTTATATCTGTGAAATCATTTGATAGATACATTTTATAATCCTTTAACGTGTAACCTGAAAACTACGAACTTGATGATGACGATGAAATTGCGATACCGTATTACTACCATGGAGGAAATGGTAATAGTGAATCGTTGTTGGAACCCTTGCCAATGGTCGAGGAAGAATGAACAAAAAAATGAAAGGTATCAAATTCGCTCAAACTTCGTTTTCAGGTGTTTCATTTGCTATATGTGTCATAAATCTGCTATATCAGAAATAAATATGGCATTGCTATTAACTTTTCAATAAAGTAGGATTTTTAAAAAAATTTAAGAATGGTCGATAATAGTCCGGTATTGCTGAAGACCAACGAATTCGAATATGTTAGTAAGTATTTGATGGAATTAGGGCCGAACATCTCAAAATCATAGTACATGAAATAGCAGAACCATTTGCTCATATTATTATTAATAGCTGTTTTCGGTTAGGAAGATATCCTTCACAATTTAAAAAAGCTGTAATCACTCCTGTTTACAGATCTGGCGATAAAACAGAGGTTAGCAATTATAGACCAATATCTGTGATATCAAGCTTATCAAAAGTAATTGAAAAACTACTCTCTACTAGGATACAGGAATATCTAACTAGATATAATTTGTTACACATCAATCAATTTGGATTTATAAATGGTAGATCTGCATCAGATGCAATTTTGACGGTAGTGAATGAAATCTATAAAAACATGGATGAGAAAGCACCCTCCATTTGCATCTTTGTTGATTTACAAAAAGCCGTTGATACAGTGAATCACAAATTACTTCTAAGCATATTAGAAAGACTTGGATTTCGCGGCATAATTTGCTTGAAAATTATCTATCTGATAGGCCACAATCCGTGAGGGTAGCGAAATCATTAAATAAGGAAATGTTTGTTAAGTGTGGTGTTCCACAAGGAACAGTTTTGGGACCACTTCCATTTCATATACAGGGTGTTTACGATCTTAGTGCATTAATTTGGAGGAACGATAGATCATGATATTTCGAACCTGAATCCTCAGTACCATTTCACTAGTTAACGCATAGTTAAACAGGAAAAAATTAAAAAAGTACGACTGCAAAATCACAATCCGACAACATTGCCCAGTATTCGCCCTAGTTTCTGTCAGGTGTTTTTGGAGATATTCACTATGTAAACAAATGTTATTGTCTCTAGCCTTGTTGCCGCATATTCTGTGTTATCAGAAAATGTTGCGATTTTTTTTTGAAACTTCAAATTTGGGATATTTGTATTATTTTTGTGCTACAAGCATTACAATGGTGTGTAATATCCGTAGTTTACGTAACGGCATTAAGATCGTAAACACCCTGTATATTTAAATGATCTTTTCCAAATTGATTGTGTTGGTAAAATAATCAGCTTTGCAGGCGATACGGCCATACTGAATAAAGAAAAAGAATGGCATAAGCTAAAAAACATGATTGAAAACGATTTTATCCAAATTACTCAATGGCTTACTAAAAAAAAATGACAATAAACTTTTCCAAAACACCGTTTTTACCGTTTACTTCCTATTCTAGATATTTACCTTCTTTCAACAATGTTACGTTCTTAACATAAATAATAAAAAATAAAAATTGATAGATTAAACAATATAAAGTATCTAGGAATATATTTAGACTCACACTTGCATTGGGATGTACATATTAATAATATATTAAAAAAAATTAGATTCGTTCCATATAGGATAAAATTACTAACAACCATTTTAACAGAAAAGCATCTACGTACAGTATACTATGCATTAGTTGAAACCCATCTCATTTATGGTATATTGGCATGGAGTGCTGCATGCACAACATATACAAATGATTTAGATATTCTCCAAAAATCAATTCTAAAATCTATATTTAGAAAACCAAAACTGCATCCTAGTGACGATTTGTTCAGGGAAACTCTGATACACGATGTAAGGCAACTCTATTTGTTACATGCTATCACTCGTTACCACAAAAATTTAAATGAAGAAGATAACATCAAACACAGTCATAATACAAGATATAAATTACACGCAAAAGACATATACGTAAAACGAGAAAATCAATTATGCAGAAATCATATATCTATTTGGCGCCAAAACTTTATCAAAAATTACCTAATGATATAAAGGAATTACTATCCAATAAACGCTTCAAAAATGTCTCAAAGAATGGTTAAGTACAGTAGATAGGAAACAAATACATAAATTAATAAATAAATCATAAATCTAATAATTGTATAAAAAAATCATCAGTTATTCATAACTATATTTATCTTATACATATGTGTAAAGTATATGTTTGTATCATTTATGTACACTAATTCGTCCATGTACAGGCCTAGACCTTCTATGGATGTAAACATATTTATTTACTCTTTTTTTCGACGATTTGTTTTTGTATGTAACTTGAGAGCAAATAAATATTATTGTTATTATTATTATTATTTACCTATTCGCTATTCGCATTCGTTGCTGTAGATAGAATGATTGCAGCGTAATTCTGACTGCATATTCGTGATTCTGAAGCAAAAATACATATATGTTTCAAACAACTTTTTTTGAGGTGACATTTTCTATTCATACAGCTACTTGAATGTTGCTATTTCAAAATGCAAGAAAAAATGTTCTGGTTCATGTGCCCCATATCTCCTCAAATCTGTCTTTCAGAGCCATTAGACCGACTTCATCCACATCAGTCTTTGACAGAATGAATAGTTTGTATGACCGTACAATAAACAACATTACCTCCATGATATATGGAACCACGCGACCAAAAAATCGCATCTGTCCCGGGTAGGCCGATCCCCTAAAAAACGCATAAAAATGCAAAAAAAAACTGCAATTTGAATATTCTCCCTCAGCGAACAACAAATAAAAATGGTCTCGTGCCGCGCTTTTTGACGCATTACTTGGTCTTTTGTGTCAACAAAAAATGACGGTATCGACGCCGACAAAAGAATACGAATGCGGTTAACGTCATGTTTGATTTTTTAAGGGCGGCTGCCGGGCTTTCGAGTGGTCGGCCCATATCGAAATCACTTTTCCATTCTATGCCAGCGGCTGCTACATGGTGATTTAATAATGTCCAGATCATGTTCACAGATAAGGATGCATCAGCATTTTCTTTGTGATGACAAGCTGAGTGTTGCCGATCTGTGGTTTTACATGTTTTTTATAGATGTTTATCCTAGGCTCTGAGTTTAGGTAATCGCAGAGGGAGGCAAATATACAGGGTGTCCCACGACGATTAAGACAAGCAATATATCGGAACTGGGCAGCAGTAGAGAATTATAATTTTGGGGGGTTAAATTAGAGCAAATATAATATATTTTCTTGTTATTGTGTCACCCAGTGAGGTTTTTGGTCTCGTAATGTCCGATTCAAAAATTTTAATGGGACACCCTGTAAATTTGTGACTTTTTGTGTTCCTCCCGATGAAACAATTCCAACAAACTAGCACACTTGGGGTCTAAAGTGATTAATTCGAGAGCTACAGGTACTTAAAGGACTGTACCACTACCATTATGAAACACTACCAAAGTAATTTAACTGTAGGGGTACATGGTGTTGGTACATGTTATAATCAATGGTAGTGGTACCATCCTTTATGTACCTGTAGCTCTTGAATTAATCACTTTAGGTCCCAAGTGTGCAGTTTGTTGGAATTGTTTTATCGGAAGGAACACAAAAAGTCACAAATATATAGGGTGTCCCATTAAAAATTTTGAATCGAACGTCACGTGATCAAAAACAAATACCTCATTAGTTGACACAATGACAAGAAAAGATACCATATTTACTCTAATTTAAACCCCCAAAATTATAATTCTCTTCTACTGCCCAGTATACACCCTGTATAATAATTGTTCTTTCTTGTTTATATTGCACTGTATATTATGCGTTATGGAAGTCTGTTACCTTTGTTGGCTTAATATTAATGTTGTTTTCATCTATTTTTCATATTAATGTTGGTCATTAGATACATAGCTTAATCATATCTACTAGTCCATACTGATGTAGCTGGAATGAAAAGAAAAAGTGTACTTATGTCAAATAAACATATTGGGCTACATACCAATTTGAAATCCAATATGAGTTGCAAGATGTCAAGGTGGGATAGTTTTTCGACAAATGAACCTTTAATATTTTGTTATCATGTTTTAAGCACTGATTACCTCAAAAAAATGCCGTCCACATGCATAAAATTGTGAACTTCTTTTATCTTTTCTTGTCATCATTGGTTTAGTGTCCTAAGATTGGCCTGACAGAAAGTCGAAATTTTCGTTTATGGCTTGTAAATTTTTGAAGCGCCTTTCAGTCTAATTATAAATGTTGTCTTAAACTTCTATCTAATTGATTTAAAGTTTTATTTTTCTGAGAAACGATTTCATAAACCTTTTCGAACTAAGAAATCCTAAATTGAAACAGATCTTCTTTTAAACCTTTAAGAAGCATACTGGTTGTTGACAAGTTCATGTCTTGTTGCTGACGAGCAATATTAACTTTATGAATTTTCGGCGTCCTTTTTGCCTTTTTGCAACCCTGGACTGGCCTGATAACCGGTAGAAGAAGGATCACCAGCCAAAGAGATTATCGATTTTTGATGTCCACAAGTGCGAAATAGGACAGCTTCTAAAGATGTTAAAGTTAGCGAGTAGTCCGTTAGAAGAAAGCCTTCTCGCCAAGGGATTGTCTTGTCGAAGAATGGCTATATACAGGGTGTCCCACGACGATTAAGACAGGCAATATATCGGAACTGGGCACTAGTAGCTAATTATAATTTTGGGGGTGTAAATTAGAGCAAATATAGTATCTTTTCTTATTATTGTGTCACCCAGTGAGGTATTTGTTTTTGGTCACGTGACGTCCGATTCAAAAATTTTAATGGGACGCCCTACAGGGACATACTTGTCACTTTTTGTGTTCCTCCCGATAAAACAATTCCAACAAATTAGCACACTTGGGGTCTAAAGTGATCAATTCAAGAGCAACAGGTACTTAAAGGACTGTACCACTACCATTATGAAACACTACCAAAATAATTTAACTGTAGAGGTATATGTTATAATCATTGGCAATGGTACAGTTCTTTAAGTATCTTTGGCTCTTGAATGAATCACTTTAGACCCCATGTGCGAGTTTGTTGGAATTGTTTTATCGGAAGGAACACAAAAAGTCACAAATATACAGGGTGTCCCATTCAAATTTTTGAATCGGACGTCACGTGATCAAAAACAAATAGGTACCTCATTGGATGACACAATAATAAGAAAAGATACTATATTTGCTCTAATTTACACCCCCAAGATTATAATTCGCTACTAGTGCCCAGTTCCGATATATTGCTTGTCTTAATCGTCGTGGGACACCCTGTATATGGCACCGACGTCATCGAATTGCAAGACTGACTTTTGCCCAGAATAAAGAATGATATGATTATAAATTGAGCAAGGTACTGTATTCGGAATAACAGGAAAAGACACAAAATTTGCTCCAATTTTCGTCCCCAAAATTATAATTCTCGACTACTGCCCAGTTCCAATATTAATCTTCGTGGAATAACATGTATATGCAAATCAGATTTTCCATACGGACATCTGCTAAATCGACTGATGACTGACTTTTAGATACAAATACACGTATGTACGAGAGGGTGAAAGTTATCAACAAGTATAGGAAAGTAACCGGAGCCAGAGGTCCCCCTTCAAATAATGTTTCGCCTAATACTTTCACATTTTTCAATGATAGACTTTAAAATTCTAAATGGACAGTTTTCACTAAAATGCACTTTATAGGTTTTAATCTTTACTAAGTCGTTTATTGACTGTACCCTCAAAAAACAGTATATTCGATATTCTGGGTATTTTTTTCAGCCTGAACATACAAAAGGTAATTTTGTGAACGTAATCTGACAACCCTAATAATACATAACAGATAGAGCAAGACGAATGGGTGAGAGTGAGATAATTTTTCATAATGTGGATAGATATCAAGTTACTAAAAACAGAATTGTCTCAAATTCGATTTTGTCCGCGATTAGCATTATTTCCATCACCTACGCATGTAGGAAGTAAAGCTTTTATAAGTTAAGGGCGCAAACATTGTTTTTCTATTACACAACATCAGCAGCTAAAACAAAATAAATCATGCCATTTTCGCATTTCTTCTTGCTTTAACTTGTTATAACTCTGCTTTGTCTGATAAAGCTCAAACTTGGCTAATTAAGGGCATTACAGTAAACATCCCTTCGAAACACAATTAAATCTAGTTGTTGGTGCGGAAAAAACAGCCTGAGAGAGGAAAAGAGGAAAAAATACTTTCCAGTTTCCATCGACATAACAAACTTTCTGTTTGCTTACATTTTTCAAAGCGTACGGAGCAGGAGTCCTAATTAAGGCTAAACTTTTATTTCTCAGAGCTACTAATTAAAGTTGGTTCCCGGTTTTTTCTGGCTGTATTGAGTTGATAATGGAAAATAGGTTAGTCGCAGTGGCATATGTCATGTCAGGTGGAGAAGGTGATTTTCAGTCGTTGATAAATGACTAAACTAAGAGAAAGTCCCACCTCAAACATAATGTATATGTATATATGAGGGGTCTAGAATCAAAACCCGCTAACTCCACTTTTTATCCTAATTTACCTTTTGCATGTGCCAGATAGTGAATTTTCATTGGAATCCAAAAATTAATGTATTTAGAAGCAAATTCTGCTAAATCCCCTCCTAAACGTATACGGAATATAGCAGTTAATTTCAAAACCCGGTAAGTCCATTAGGGTAGTGAAATCAGAACACACTATCTCCACCTCAGCCAATGACGGTGAAGTAATCCGCACATGCGTGTCTGAGAGCTGTATCAAAACTGTTGGAAGCACACTATGACAAAGACTGGCGATTAAATACAGACCCAAGGTTTTACTGCAATCTTGAACTTCGCGGAAATGTGGAGGAGAAAGCTGTTGAAGGAGATAAGGATGACATGTGCCAGCCCAACAGCGAAACGGAGGTTGCTCTATCAATCTAATGTTTTTTGTGGATCTTTTGTTTAAATGTTTATCAGAATATCAGTTTGTTTCAAAAGTTGCTAATAAAAAGTACAAAAATTGAGCCCTGTTTTTAGAATCTGCCTCAATAAACATTAAAATAATAGAATTGTTGATTATTCCCGGGAATAAACATAGCACGAAAATCCGCATATTCATCATGCTTGTCTTCAAAACCCGCTATGTCCAAATTGTTTCATCAAAATCCGCTATCTCCATTGAAAAAAGTTAAATAACAGCCAAATCCATTGACACTTAGGTTAATCCTTCAAGTATAGAATCGTTAATATGCTACATAGTACTTACATAAAGCAAGAAACCAAGTAACACTAAAATAAATTGACTTACACGTTTATCCTACTTCCTGCGTAATTCAAGATTTTGGAGATTCTGATTCTAGACCCCTCGTATGTATATCAAAATATTCTCAGTTCAATAATAGTGTGATAATATTGTAAAAGTATACTTACTACAAGAAGATCGATTCTCTCAGTAAGACAGTTCAATTTACTTTATTATTTATTTTCTCCATTTTCACAAAATTTACCATGTCATATATATCGCGCGGTTTTCTAATTCTATAATAATTTGATATATTTATCTAACTATGTAAGCTGTGTATAGAATTAATGAAGCACATATTTTTATATTTTGTATTTATCGATATAATGCATTTCAGAACTTAATTTGAGAACATCTATCTTCAAAAAAGCTCACAAAACCATTATAGAAATTTAAATTCTTCTTCTAAAATTTTAGATTGAAGCAGCAATAGCTTTAGTTACAGCTCACCAATGTATAAAAAATGGCGATACAAAAGCCCTTGCGAGTATATGCTTTTTTTCAAAAAGAACAATGTTTATAATAAATAAATCATTTGTACCAAGAAAAGACAACATTTATAACGCCAATATATCTGATATTTAATTACTAACTGTGTGTTAAGTATAGTTAAATGATTTGTTAACAGCAATGGTGATTTAAGTCTGTGAAAACCATGATAAGTCATCACGATATATCTCAGAATAAAAAGAAGTCGATTATGTGTCAAAATAGATATTAGATATATGTTGTATTGATGAAACGACTAGATTTCGTCCTAAAGCTAATAAATCTACTTTTAGTAGTTGCGGTAGTAGTTATCTGAGTTCGCATTGCATTTATACTTTATAATAAGATTTAATAGGTAATTTTGGGAAATATACAGCTTTTTTTAAATTATATTCTTAACACAATTTTGATTGATCTAGTTTTGCTCGAAAGCTAAACAAAATGCTGAAAATGGTACAGCATAACCATGGTTTATTTTTAGTTCAATATCTACTTCGAATACAAACATTTCCAAAGAAGTAACAGGCCTCATGAAAAAGTATTTATTATGCAAATCACCATACATTTAAAAAAAAAAGCCGCATACTGTATGATTATATTTTCACATTGCTGATAAGCCTTTTACCTCCGATTGGAGTTCTGAAAATTCTTCAGTACCTATTAGCAATATCACAGAAAACGAAGAATGAATTAAAATTTGTTCAAATTGTAAAACATAACTTAAATGGCAAAAAATTTAAATCTGATTTGACAGTATTCCTTTTTTGCAATATTGTTAATAGATATTGAAAAATAGAAGGGCTCCAGTCAGAGGTATCGACTTCGACGCAAATTTCTACTTTTTTACACCATTACATATGATTCATAATTGCGGGCTGGCGCAACAGTCACTGGTTGTTTTTGTTTCATATCAGGGTTTGGAAATTTTTAACCTCTAGTAAATTGCGGTAGCCAGTAGACTGTAAAAAATATCTATTACTGCCATACCCCAGCTTCTCTTTGACCTTAGAGATGTTACCGCAGTTGTTTCTGGGAGAGTTGATTTGTTGTAAGGAATTTTTATAATCTTGTCCCTTTAGTCTAGTTCGTGTGTATTTTTCAGCTAAGTTGGTTGTTTTCTTCTACCTGAACAGGTTTTTGTTTATATTTCATGGCCTGCTACGTTGCTTATAGGTAGGAAAATTGAAAAACGCCGATTTGTTTGAAAATTTAAAATTAAATGGAAACTACGAGAGATTGATATTCACAACCTTATAGCATTAGAAAGGCTATCAAATTCTACGTTTAACCGAATAAAAAAATTAGGTATTCCCATTTGAAAAAAGCAAGCTATCGCTGATCGAAGTTTCCTTAATTAATCGACCGATTTCTCCAAGCATAAACGTAATTTAAATTTGACAGTCTCATTAAAGCTGACACATTTTATGCTTAGTAATACGGCAAAGTCACAGCCTTCCAAATTTTATAATCTCTGCGATATTCAATTTTTTCCTGATATCTACTTATCGGTATAATGGTGATTTACACCTAAACGGTTCGCTTTAAGTCCCATGTATGATACGTAAAGTCACACTAGAATTCACCAGGGTATCTGAATATGCAATAATAGACGGGGTGTTCCATTTAAAAAAACAAAACTTTGATACATTTCGTGTTTTCGGGACACCCTGTATAGCATGTAAATATTTTTAAAATGTAGTCTTTAAGGGTCTCTATCCATCTGAAGTTATTATTTTCTTTTTTATCAAATACTATAGCCATAATGCTCCGTGTCGAATAACGTGAATAACCCTGTATAAATATATTTGCTTTTGCACTTATGTTGATTTTTTACAGGCATATGCATTTTATGTGACTGGAAAATAAGTACCGCAGTTGAAAGCTCCTGTTACAACAGATGTGAATCTCTGTTTTTTGTCAAAATTAAATTGTTGCCTCTTGCATATCCCTACTTGTACATATAATATCACCGCTTATGCGCAGAGAAGTATTGTGATAACAAATTCAAACACACCTCTTGACGATTCCTTAACTACTCTTGTATCCGCTCCAACATTATTTGGACTCCACCACTGGTATGCACGAGCAAGACAAAAGTGGATAGAAAACAAGCTGCCGTTCGTTTTGTTGAAGTTCCGCGTAGCTCAGATTCATAATAACAGAGGGAAAAACATCCAATTAATGACTTTATATTCAAACTAAGAAGAGTGTTTTCTATTCGGGGAACCAGTAAAAAGAAGGGAAAAAGATAAAAAAAGTATTTTTTGTAATCGCGGGGGTCCAAAGCTGCATTAAGTTTGGGTCCAGTAGCGTCGAAAATTGGTAAGAGGAGCAGAAGGTTCGCTCAGGTTGCAATCGTCATTGTCATGTCGAGTCTGAAAAGAGATAGAAAAAATAAGTAAAGCAAGGGCATTATTTTTGACACATAATATATTCTCGTAACAAAAAAACAGTTCAAACGTAAACTGATGGGAATTTTTTAAAGTATCTATCATAGGGTCTGCCATACCATGCTTTCAAAACATTTTTTTTTACTTCAACCCTTAAAACTCACCCCTAACTTTTGTTTTTCAAATAGCACCCCATATGTTTTTATAAATAATTGAAATCCCTGTTATTTGAAATCTTGTGATACCTTTGATGCTATACGCAAACTTTTTTTGTGAATTCATAACCATAATATAAATAAAAAATGAAGTCAAGTTGATTGCCTTAGTACTTCCCACACATTACGGTGATACCAGTTTATTAGTTTCCCATAGCGTGAAGCCTTAGTCTGACATCCCCTTGCAACATAATCATCGCAAGTACCCCCCCCCCCCCCCCCCAAATTGTCATATGGCGTTAGGTCTTTCCTGCACAGCTCAATGAACAGCCTATTATCAATAATACAAACTTTTCAGTTTTACAACCCCCACCCAAAAAAGGTACAAAACGGTCAAGAACCCCTAAAACATCTAAATACGAAGTTTGAAATGTTTTCATATTTTTAGTTCTTTGATTATTGCTACGCTGCCACTGACACGATTTCTAACAAACATACGCGTTTTCCATCCTCACCACAGTAATAATAATAATGTATCAAAATTTCATTAGAGTCAATTTAATAGTTTCCACGTTACAAAATACAAAACAATCTAAAGCAATAAATACTCGTACGTATACAGAAAATTCTAAGCCCCTTAGTTTCGGTTATAGGCAAGGCAATGTTCAGATGGACCTAAAAAGGTGATTTATGTCGCTAGATCTTCCTTCACAGGTCAGCGGACAGCCTATTATTAATACAGCAAATGTTTCAGTTTTTCAACCCCCCACCTCCCAACCACCCGAATTTCACCCCCACCCAAAAAAACTCAGTAAATGATCAGGAACCTCTAAGACAATTAAAAACGAAGTTTGAGCTGTTTTTAGATTTTTAGTTTTTTTATTGTTTCTGCGCCGCCACTGGCACGATTTATAAAAACCATACGCATTTTCAATCCTTGCCACGCTAGTAATACTGTGTCAAAATTTCATTAAAATCAATTCAACAGTTTCTTCGTTACATAATATAGAACGATCTAAAGCAATACTCGTATGTTTACACCAGAAAAAATTCTAAGTCCTTTGGCTTCTGTAATAGACAAGGCAATGTTCAGATTGATCTAAAAACGTGATTTATGTCGCTAGATCTTCCTTCACAGGTCAGTGGACAGCCTATTATGCATACAGCAAATTTTTCAGGTTTTCAACCCCCCACCCCCCAACCACCCCAATTTCACCCCCACCCAAAAAAAACTCAGAAAATGATCAGGAACTTCTAAAACACTTAAAAACGAAGTTTGAGCTGTTTTTATATTTTTATTTTTTTTAATATTTCTGCGCCGCTACTGGCACGATTTATAAAAACCATACGCATTTTCCATCCTCGACACGGTAGTAATACTGTGTCAACATTTCATTAAAATCAGTTGAACAATTTCTTCGTTATACAGGGTGGGCCAATAGTGCGTGGACGAAGGATTCTGGGCTTACTAAAAAATATGTCAAAAATCTGTCACTTGATCATGGTTAGGACCCTTGAGGGCTATAACGTAAAAATATTTTCACTTAAATATTGACGTTTATACAGGGTGATTCATATCAAACCTACATTTTTTTAAATGGAACTCTCTATATATTATTGCATATTTGGATTCCTTGGTCAATTCTAATGTGACCTTATGTATCATACATGGACCTTTAAACGAACCGTTTAGGCGCAAATCACCATTTTTGGTATAAGTAGGTATCAGAAAAAAATTGAATATCGCAGCGATTATAAAACTTAGAAGGCCGTGACTTTGCGGTACGACTAAGCATGAAATGCGTCACCTAAGGTCAGACAGCTAAATTTGGATTCTTTTTGTACTTGGAGAAATCAGTAGATTAATTAAGGAAACTTAAATCACAGATAACTTGATTTTTTCAAATGGGAATGCCTATTTTGGTTTAAAGAATCAAATGTAAAATTTGATTACCTTTCTAACGATATAGCATTCTTGATATCAATCTTCTTTGGTTTTCATTTTATTTCAAATTTTAAGTCAAATTGGTGTTTTTCAATTTTCCTGCGTGCAAGCAACCTAGTAGGCCATGATAAATAAACAAAAGCTCGTTAATATGGAAGAAAGCAACTAACTTAGTAGAAAAATGCAAACTAACTAGAGCAGCGAGGCAAGATTACGACAGACCGACAGACCGACAGACCGACAGACCGACAGACCGACAGACCGACAGACCGACAGACAGACCGACAGACAGACCGACAGACAGACCGACAGACAGACCGACAGACAGACCGACAGTCAGACCGACAGACAGACCGACAGACAGACCGACAGACAGACCGACAGACAGACCGACAGACAGACCGACAGACAGACCGACAGACAGACCGACAGACAGACCGACAGACAGACCGACAGACAGACCGACAGACAGACCGACAGACAGACCGACAGACAGACCGACAGACAGACCGACAGACAGACCGACAGACAGACCGACAGACAGACCGACAGACAGACCGACAGACAGACCGACAGACAGACCGACAGACAGACCGACAGACAGACCGACAGACAGACCGACAGACAGACCGACAGACAGACCGACAGACAGACCGACAGACAGACCGACAGACAGACCGACAGACAGACCGACAGACAGACCGACAGACAGACCGACAGACAGACCGACAGACAGACCGACAGACAGACCGACAGACAGACCGACAGACAGACCGACAGACAGACCGACAGACAGACCGACAGACAGACCGACAGACAGACCGACAGACAGACCGACAGACAGACCGACAGACAGACCGACAGACAGACCGACAGACAGACCGACAGACAGACCGACAGACAGACCGACAGACAGACCGACAGACAGACCGACAGACAGACCGACAGACAGACCGACAGACAGACCGACAGACAGACCGACAGACAGACCGACAGACAGACCGACAGACAGACCGACAGACAGACCGACAGACAGACCGACAGACAGACCGACAGACAGACCGACAGACAGACCGACAGACAGACCGACAGACAGACCGACAGACAGACCGACAGACAGACCGACAGACAGACCGACAGACAGACCGACAGACAGACCGACAGACAGACCGACAGACAGACCGACAGACAGACCGACAGACAGACCGACAGACAGACCGACAGACAGACCGACAGACAGACCGACAGACAGACCGACAGACAGACCGACAGACAGACCGACAGACAGACCGACAGACAGACCGACAGACAGACCGACAGACAGACCGACAGACAGACCGACAGACAGACCGACAGACAGACCGACAGACAGACCGACAGACAGACCGACAGACAGACCGACAGACAGACCGACAGACAGACCGACAGACAGACCGACAGACAGACCGACAGACAGACCGACAGACAGACCGACAGACAGACCGACAGACAGACAGACCGACAGACCGACAGACAGACAGACCGACGGAAATGAGTGACGTGGATTTTCGTTATGCAGACATCATAAAACGTCCAAAAACGCATTATCTCAAAATCGAAAATTTTCGCGATCACAATACTCCCCTCACCTATCGGTGTGGGAAGTAATAAAAAAATGCAGTCAAGTTGATTGACTCAGTACTTCCCACACATTACGCTGATACCAGTTTATTATTTTCCCATAGCATGAAGCTTTAGTCTAAGATCCCTTGCAACCAAATAATTGCCAACCCCCCCCCCCCCCCCTAAAATTGTCTTATGCCGCTAGCTTTCCTTCACAGGTCCATGGACAGCCTATTATCGATACTACAAACTTCTCAGTTTTACCCCCACCCAAAAAACTGGTAGGAAATGATCAGGAACCCCTAAAACATCTAAAAACCGAATTTGAGTTGCTTTCATACTTGTCGCGTTCTTTGATTATTGCTACGCTGCCACTGACAAGATTTTTAACAAACGTACGCGTTTTCCATTCTCACCACGGTAAAAATATACTGTGTCAAAATTTCATTAGAATCAATTGAATAGTGTCCACGTTACAAAATACAAAACGATTTAGACCAATAAATTCTCGTATAGTATACAGAAAATTCTAAGTCCCTTAGTTTCTGTAATAGGCTAGGCAATGTTCGGATGCACCTAAAAAGGTGATTTGTGTCGCTAGATCTTCCTTCACAGGTTAGTGGACAGCCTATTATGAGTATAAGAATTTTTTTAATTTTTCAACCCCCAACCCTCCAACTACCCCAATTTCACCCCCACCCAAAAAAACGCAGAAAATGATCAGGAACCTCTAAAACGCTTAAAAACGAAGTTTGAGCTGTTTATATATTTTTAGTTTTTTATTATTTCTGCGCCGCCACTGGTACGATTTATCAAAACCATATGCGTTTTCCATCTTCGCCATGGTAGTAATGCCGTTTCAAAATTTCATTAAAATCAATTCAACAGTTGCCTCGTTACAACGATCTGACGCAATACTCTCGTACGTTTACATCAAAAAAAAAAAAAAAATTCTAGGTCCTTTGCTTTCTGCAATAGGCAAAGGCAATGTTCGGATGGACCTAAAAAAGTTATTTATGTGGCCAGGTCTTCCTTCACAGGTCAGTGGACAGTCTATTATGAAAGCAACAAATTTTTCAATTTTACAACCCTCCACCCCCCAACCACCCCAATTTCATCCCCACCCAAAAAAAAGTAGAAAACGATCAGGGACCCCTAAAACGCCTAAAAACGAAGTTTCAGCAATATTTAATTTTTTTTTGTTTTTTGCTAATTACTCCGCCGCCTATGCACCGATTTTCAAAATTCTAGGAACATTACCTACTACGACCCCACAGCATACCGCTGCCCAAATTTCATCACAATCCATGCAGCGGTTACTGAGATTACGAGGGTAGAAAAACGCGACAGACAGACAGACCGACAGACAGACAGACAGACCGACAGACAGACAGACCGACAGACCGACAGACAGACAGACCAACAGACAGACAGACCGACGGAAATGAGTGACGTGGATTTTCGTTATGTACACATCATAAAACGCCCAAAAAACGTATTATCTCAAAATCGAAAATTTTCGCGATCACAATATTCCCGTCACCTGTCGGTGTGGGAAGTAAAAGAGAATTTGTTTGACGCAAAAAACGGATGATGAAAAAAATGAAAAACTAAATGGGTTTTTGAGGGTAGTGAGTTGGAAAACAAATGTTTTTTATCTTTTTCTCTCACGAAAATATTGGCCCTCAAACAAATCCTTATTTTGTTTATCTTGTGGTTAAGAAATTACAAAAACAAATTGGTTTGTGTATCAAATCAAGGGCACAGTAACAGTAACAAAGTAACGACTTTATTTTAGGAAAAGGAAAACAAGGTTGCCAAGTTTTTCAAGTATGGAAAATGCTACTTCGATGAAGTAGCATACTGATTACAATCGGTCAAGTCGGAACTACACAAAGTGGACTTTTAGATGTATTACTATCTCTTACTATTAATTTACACTTCCAGCATTCAACAAAAATAATTCCTAAATTTGCCCTACTATATTTAATATATAATAACATTATTCCTAAAAGCAAGTTGCGTAAGAAATTATTGATAGTAAAATGACACAAAATGGTCAAAGATAAAAAACTTATTATATGAGAACCCAAAAGATCCAGAAGCAATAGAAGAACTACTTAGCAATTAATCTGTGGTAGTGAAGGATCGCGGAGGCAATCAGTTCAGATACAGCGACGAGAATGAGGACAGCAAAGTACTGATACCCTGATAACTTTTATTGTGCCAAAGAATAGATTAGGTTGAGGGGTATCGTATGAATGCCTTTCAGTGCAGTAGCCCTGGTGTATCTCGCCAGTGCAAGAGTGCTTTCCTCTCTGCCCAATCTGAGATGGTTTTCTTAGCGGCGCTTTTCGCAATGCCCGCAAATGGTTCTGGTCCTATGAATACAGATTCGGTTCCTCCTTTTGCGAGCGCATCGGCCAATATATTACCTTCCACTCCGCTATGACCTTAAAAACCAAACCAAAGTTACTTTGTTCCTTGTTCCAAGTTCGTTGAGGAGACGTATACAGTTCCATACGGGTCTTGATTCAACCAATTTGGAGCACAGTGCTTTTAGGCCTGGCTATGTGAAGAAATTTATAGATTTGATTATCACGGGTCTTTTGATCAGTTCTCTGACTTCCTCTCTCTCTCTGAGCGTGGTATACCTCGCAAGGTTTACTGAAATTTCAACTCTTGAATTGGTACCAACTTCTCCCGCTCCTGTTCCCAGTTCAGACTTGGAGGTGGCAAAGAATAAGAGATTGCTAGAAGTATTAAAACGTCACATCAAAATTTCCGACGATGTCTTGTTTGGACAGAGCACCATAATATGATAACGTTAAGACTTTCATAGATAGCAGGACGCATTAAACCTATATGGAAACCAATTATAACAGCCATTAATACACTAGGGTTAGATCGGGACCGTCGAGAGATAGAGCAACTTCAGAATGCGACGTGACTGTGGCACGAATCGAGGATCAGCTGGTGACGTCATCGCGGGAAGCCGTCATAAAGAAATCAAAAACGGGATCAATCATCAACATTTGGTACAGGGTGTCCCTAAATTAATGGTTGCTTCAATTCTGATGGAGATTCTCTGGCTAAAAAAACTAAAATAATACGTATCAAAGTTCTTCAAGGGTTTTTACAGGCAAGGATGTCGAATTCGTTCTTAGTTTAGGTACCACTGAGAGGGCGTCGCCTATACTTCACATTAATCTCCTTAGAATAACCTCTTTTTCGTTGTCGTCCTACTGATTTTCAGAAACTGGATTCCATCCTCGCCGAGGCCGAGCCCAATTTTTAAAAGTAATCTAAATCTTCGATATAAATGCTGCGATTCAATGGACAAGTCGTTGGAACAAACTTTGAATAACATTCATTTTTTTAAAGTACTTCAATAAAAATGCTCTCTAAGTTCCGACTACGCCTCTGGTGAAAATGTATGGAAGGATCGGTGGACCGTGTATCACAATGGCTTTTAGTGAGGGTTGATTTGAATGCAATTTGTACAAAAATCGTGGCTTTTTTGCATTAAGGTTAAGGGGTGCGTCTTTCGTGCATGGAGAGCAACTGACTCCGTGTTGTTTTTTTGTGTACAATATTGACCATTATCCATTTGAAATTTTTTTATTTATGGCATATTTTACTAGAATAAACTTTTTCATTTAGTTATTATATACACTGGAATATATTAGTACTATTTTATAACTTTGCTTTCTATTTTAATTTTATTGTGCTAAACATTGATAGTACAAGTTTTGAATTGTAGGTGACGTTCGTCCATCGTTTAATCACGTTAAGTTTTGAAAAAAAAAGAAAAGAACAGTTAATTGAAGATAGTTTGATGAAAATAATTTCTAGATAACCTCATCATGATATCTGTATTTAATCTTGAATTAAAAAAAATCATCTAGTTACTAGATGGGTAAAGATCAGCTCTAGTTTGAATCTTGGGCATTAAATATGTCTATCTACAGTATTCAGGGACATTAAACAAAAACTTTCATTTCAACTGCTCTATAATCGCAACTCTAGATCCTAAAGCCAAATAAAATAAGACTTCAAAAGAATTGTTTGAGTTTACGGAATCTAATTGGGAATATCTGGGTGCTCCGTAAATTTTTTAAATAAATAGTATTTATTTATTTACTTGAAATTAAAGTATTCGCTAAAAATTACTCATTTATCAAAAGAATACAGCACTTTGGCTCCCCTGGCTATTGTTTTAAATATGTGTGTTATTGGTTTTAAGATACTCAAATTGACCATGAGATAAGCTTGCCACATCCATCACATACAAGTCACGTCTGAAGGTGTTAGGGCCAGATAGCAGGCGTACAAGTAACCTTAGATAGTTAGAGACAGAACTGCCTCTACACTGTTTCTGCTGCTGGAAATAGCATCCAATCCAATCTACAGCTTCGCAGACGACAGTACACTAACCAGGTAACCCACTATCATCCCAGGAGACGGTACGTCGGCGACAGCAGCATGCCTCACAGATCAACGTAGATATCAAAACAATAGTTGAGTGGGGATTAGTAAATAAAGTACAGTTCAACGTACAGAAAACTCAGACAATGACACTTACAAAGAAACCTCACGTTGGCTTACCAACTGAGGAAATGGAGGGTCACCCCATAGTCTCGTCACCTTCCATCAAGCTTTTAGGGATCAACATCAACAATAACATGTCCTGGCATGACCACGTCGTTAGAATTGCTAAAACGGCATCCCAGAAGCTTGGATTTTTGTTCCGCTCTAGGAAACTGTATACACCAGAGCAACTACTGCTGCTCTACAAGGCACAGATCCAACCGTAGCTGGAGTATTGCTCCTAAGTGAGGGAATGCACTCCGAATCACTCTCCAAAGCTTCTGGACATCATCCAGAAGAGAGCAATTAGACTAATCGATACGCCGAACCTCATAAAGGACCTCCACAGCCTTGAACTCTGAAAAGGGTGGCTGACCTGTCCCTGTTTAACAGATTCCATCACGGAAGATGTTCGAGTGAGCTCTTCCAGATAATAACGCCAATGGCCGTCCGAACGAGGAACGCTAGAGAGACTCTGCGAGCTCATCCTTACTAGGTCGAGGTCTCTACTCCCCGAACCAGTCTCCTCCAGCATTCATTCTTTTGGAGAACTTCGACGCTGTGGAATGAGCTGCCGGAGAATTTGTTTGACACTTATCCTCTCGCAGCGCGTCTACAGCGCCATAGGCTTTTAGCCTTTGCGGGAGGCTGACCATAAGAAAAGCACACGATAACGAGTCATAACCGTTGTACGTGACACGTTGCTGTCTGTTACACAAATAACTTGAAGTCAGCTAAATCTGATGAACGTAAGCCAAACAGAGGATTGAGCCTCGTGATCCTCCTGTACCTAAAAAGCAAAATGAAATAAGCCACAGAAGTTATATTTAAGACAACTATCCGAATATGTGACCAACTCGCTGTGATATTTGATGCATAGTCCATGTATTTTTTTGTCCCTCTTGGGGCAGCGGATAAAAAGTATTGTGCTTCTACCTTCAGGTACCAACTCTAACATACAGGTGGCGCAATAGTACCTGTTCAGTAACGGTTATAGCGTTTTCGACTGAATGCACTGATATTAACCACGATTGCACTACAGTGCGCATTGAAAACTCGTCTGGTGCCCAGAAGTGCAATAAATCTGAACTGGTAAGTCGAACATACACCAAATTTCAGTGCAATTGAATTAACTGTTCTGTCAGCCAACTGATGACAGTTTGATGTCATTTTGCACCCCGACAGCATTTTGTGCAATATGGCTTTTGCACCAGCCTAGGGTTTGCCCACTAAAAATGAATATCTTTCTATATCGTTAAATACTTATGTATATCTTGTTATATCTCTTCTTCCATCAGTTTATGAACAACATACTCGGCTGTTTGCAATTTAACTAGATATGCTTGAATTTCCTCATCATCTGAAGATGACGATATTCGCAGTTCTTTCAACTACACTTCCCGTACCTTCTGTAACCTATCCTAGCAACCACACTACCCAGTTCTTGATTCAAAAAATCATTTTCTTTGACAAGTAAAATAGGTTATAAGTAATATTTTCTAGATGTCAAAAATGCACTGAAATCTCCACGAGCTCAGAGAGTCCGTGGCGATAATTTGCACTCAAGTGCAATTAAACGGATAAGTCGAAAACAAAAAACCACACTAGTTTTGCACTCAAATCTAAGACGAACATAATTTTGACACCCAGTTCCTATGAGTGCAGTAATAGGGCAATAAGTCGAAAAAGCTATTAGATTATCTGTTTTGCACTAGTCTCATGACCTGTATCGTACTGAAGAGTCTAATCAGACATAAACGAGCTGCAGTGTACTGGTTCCAATTTGCAATATTCAAAATACATTATTGGTGTTATTTTTGTATCACTAAAATCACTAAACCCAGGAAATAGAGAGACGTGAGATTCCCACTATTTGTATACGTCGAAGGTCGTAGGAAAGAGGGCCACCAGTTGACCGAGGTCGCGCCGCGCGGATGTGACGTCACACGCACGCGAATGCGGCTGCCGTGACGAAGGGTGCGCGAGGAGAGGGGGTGGGGGAGGGTGGTGGATGTAGGAAGCAAAAGCGCAACCACCCCCATATGTGCCGGTGCCGACGAAGACGATTTCGTTTTCTAGGAAGTCGAATATATGTATGCGGTGACGACGTGTGTTCCTTTCCTTTTCCTTCTGCGTTCGAGTCTCCTGTTCGGGTCGGTCCATTCATGCCCGTTGAACGGTGTTATATAATAAAGTAGGAGTCAGGAGTATTGCACTTTTTTTGGGGGGGGACATAGCCGGTGCACGCACCAGAACCAGTGGCCCCCAGCGAACCGCCCTTAACCTGGAACCGTCGTTGAGACATAACTTCAAGCTAGGGCTGTCTTTTCTTCTCTCTTCCGTCTCAGTTCTTCATCTCTTCGTGCTCTACGTCTCCCCTCCTCTGCTAGAGATTAGGAGTTCGAGCTTCTAATAGCGCCTTCTGATGTTCTCTCTTCTTTTTCTTTGGCTGTCCTCACGTCCCTCACGAACTTCTGAACTATTCCCCATGATCTTCTGTTTGTCATCATTGTGGTTGTCATGTTGTTCTCTGTTAGGTCGTGAACCAGGCTTATCTTGAGCTGATGCCTCTGTTGTTTCCACTTGTTGCACTCGGAAAGCATGTGTGAGGCTGTGTCCTCTTTTCGGCGGTATATACAATCAGAGTCAGACGATTTCCCTATTCTTTTGGTGTACACTCGAAAAGAACCATGTCCCGTCATAGCCTGTGTTAGGTGGTAGTCCAGACGTCTGTGTTTGCAGGAGATCCATTTTCCAATATCCGGTATAAGCTTCTTGATCCACTGTGCCACATCTTCCGTGCTGTTCCATTCATCCTGCCAAAAACCAATTGTCAGGTCGCGCTCTCCACTTTTGGCCTTTGGTGTCTGTCCATCATTTCTTCGATAGACCCTTTCTCTATTTTCTGCCAGTAGTTCGATGCCCGCAACCCCTGTAATGACATGTAGAGCCTTGCAGGATACCGTTTTGTATGCGCTGGCTATCCTTAGCAGCATTTTCCTTTGGATCTTCGCGAACATGCTCCTATACATTTTTGTTTTCATGATGTTATGCCAGATCGGCGCGCCATACAGAAGAGAGGAGAGCACGACGCTGTTTATGACCTCTCTTTTGTTACTGGTGGGTCCTCCGATATTAGGCATGATCCTGGCCAGTGATGCTGCCTTTTCCTCTGCTTTAGTATTGCATCTATATGGACCCGACAAACGACGATGACAACGATTTTTTTATGGTCAGCCTCTCGCAAAGTCTGAAAGCCTATGGCGCTGTAGGAGCGCTGCGAGAGGATAAGTGTCGATGCACTTCAGATTTGAAACGCTGCAGGTTATAGCCGTCTAGAAACAGATTCCCCAGCAGCTCATTCCACAGCGTCGAAGTTCTCCAAAAGAAAGAATGCTGAAGGAGACTGGTTCGGGGAGTAAGAACCTCGACCTGGTAAGGATGAGCTCACAGAGCCTCTCTAGTGTTCCTCGTTCGGACGGCCTTCGGTGTTATTATCTGGGAGAGCTCACTCGAACATCTTCCGTGATAAAATCTGTAAAACAGGGACAGGTCAGCCACCCTTATTCGATGTTCCAGGCTGTGGAGGTCCTTTGTGAGGTTAGTCGTATCGATTAGTCTAATTGCTCTCTTCTACATAGTGTCCAGAAGCTTTGGAGAGTGCTTCGGAGCGCATCCCCACACATGAGAGCAATACCCCAGCGATGGTCGTATGTGTGCCTTGTAGAGCAGCAGTATTTGCTCTGGTGTATACAGCTTCCTACAGCGGAAGAAAACTCCAAGCTTGTGCCGTTTTAGCAATACTGGCTAAAATACACTGCAATTCGTAGAATAAACTATCATCAATGGAATCCTCATTTTGAAGTTTCCATTTTCAGTGCTTTTTTAAGAACTTTCAATAATTTTTTAATACGTTAAAGAAAATGCGTAACTATAGGGTAACGTAATATACTCGTCCCGGGTATCTAATATATTCAAGAACCAGTTATACATCAGTATCCTAGATCCACGATGCTATGAGCGAGTCATATGAGATATAGGTTGAAAAATATCTGTCGTACTAGACGGCTTCTCTTCTTCCTTCCATAACATCAACGCTGCAGTTCCGCGTGAATCGATATTGGCTCCAACATTGTTTTTGCTTTACATCAATGATCTACTCTCTAGTGCTACCAAAGATTATACTACAAACCAAATCCACAGTTTTGCGGATAACAGTGCTGTGCATGCAGGCATGATTAGCAATAGACCGATCTCTGTGGTCGAGCTGGAACGCAGAAGTCATGGCAGCGGCTATTTCGCTTTCAAACGATCTGTACACCATTATTGCTCGGGGGTTCAAGAATATGGTAAAATTTAATATTTCCAAGGTCCAATATTATACGCTATCAAATAAGGAGTGCCCAAGCCAGCACCTAATGGACAACCAGGCTCTGCCAAGAGGTAACTCATTCAAGCTCTTAGGTGTCAACATTACAGAAAACCTGACCTGGCACGAACACTTTACATCAATTTCAACAGCTGCTGGGAAAAAGCTTGGGTTCCAGTTCAAATCCAGAAATTACCTCTCACCACCTAACCTCCTCACGGTATATAAAGCCCAGATAAGATCTGGCCTGGAGTATTGCTCTCACATCTGGGGAGCGGCTGCCTCTAGTAGCGTATCTATACTTGATGCCCTCCAGAGAAGGGTAATTTCACTAATTGGAGACTCGGTCTTAACGTGCCTCCTCCAGACTCTTTCTCATCGGCGCCGGCGTGCGGTTGGTGACCGCTCACTCTTCTAACAATATTCGAACAGATTCTGCTCCTCTGAGCCACTTGCGCGACTATTACATCTCCTTCTAAGGCGGTTGTTCTTCGTACCCCAAGAACTGAGCGGTATGACCACACATTTATTCCCAGGTAGTTCAAGGACAGGAGATGTATTTATTGGGACTGATGAGGGTGTTGGTGTATTCAAGTCCTGCGTTAACAGACTTCGCTCAACATAACCCTTTCACTATGGCATTTAGGTACTGCTATGCGGTCTGCTAAGGTTAAAAGAAACAGAATGCAACCCCAAAGTGAGACAATATCGCCACATAGTACTACTGGATGAAATGAGAATATTATGTTCACATTCACTCCAGACATTAGGAATATTCTGAGAAAATTCCATGGATAATAAGAATTTTTATAAAATATTCTTTAACCCTTCGAAATGGAAAGAACATGATACATTCTTAGAATATTCAACCGAATATTACATGAAAAATCGAGGTAGAATGTTTTTGAATATTCTAGGAACATTTTGCCTAAATTATATGTAAAATTTGCAGGGTATCATAGACACTGTTCCAAAAATAATGGCTCCTACTAATGGCAGATGGTCAGAAAAGTGAAGTGAGTTATATACAGTGGCAGATCCTTGGGGGGAGGTTCGAGTCCGGGTCTCCCTTCGGACCAACATAAAACAATGTTGATATATTGTATCTCTGGTATTTCACCTATTTCAATTGTGATTACAAGACATAGAGTAGGTGAGTGAGATAAGAAACAACTTTATTACAAGTTCATAAAACAAAATTTCACAATATTATTTGCAGTTAAAACAGTAAGTATTTTTGCAGTATAGTAGTCAAAGACAGAGGCGGGGAGCATGAATCCCCCAGAATCTTTTGCCGACAAGGTGTTGGCAAAGATGGCTACAGTCTAATTAAACCACCCCGAAACGAGGTTGGAAAAGGACATAACCATGAAAATCAAGATGGAGCTAAGGAGACGTGATATTCAAGACAAACACGTCCGGATATCCAGCTGCCATCCAGAAAATGGTGCCGTAGTAGTAGGCTGCGCCAACTCACACACAAAGACACCAAGAATTAGTAAAAGCCAGTTTAAACAGTTGAGTCTCTTTGAGGGAATTCAGCTGAGACTGAGGCTAGCCAGACGCCTGGCAAGGATTTTACAAGCAGAAATAGCCTCAATTTTGAAATGCTGCAGAACATGCATAGATAAAGCAAAAAGACTATCTATGTAAACACAGACAGTCGGGCAAGGCAAGTAACCACTATACTTCAAAAATAGTGTGGGGCAGCTATAATACCCTGAAGACACTGGTGAACACCAACAATGTTACATTATTTTGGATGCCTAGTTACATAGGAGTGGGTGGTAATGAGAGGGCCGACAGGTGTGCCAAGGAAGACGCAGAACTCCCTCTCATCGGGCCAGAACCAGCATGTGGTATATCATACATGATACGGACAGCTGTCACCAGATAAGTGTCAAATGAGCACCAGAAGCGCTGGATTAGAGTGATGGATAATGTTTAGTTCAGAGGATAGTGACCGACCCTCATGTTCTAATACCACACACGGTCTCAGATTGAGCAGGCAGGAACTACGAATGTAGTTGGATTCATAACTGGCCATTCGACGTACCGTGCACACCTGCAAAAGCTGGGGATTGAAGTGGCAAACCCATTTTGCAGGAAGTGCGGTGAGACAGAGGAAACAGCTAAGCATGTTATCTTCGACTATCCTGCCCTGAAAGAAAGCGGGAACTCCTGTCTGAATGTAGGTCAGGAGGGAAGACAAGCATAGTCCAATGCATCTCAAAGTTAGCAAAGAACTTAGGATGGGACTCTATTTGATCCCTTTGATGGGGTGCACAATAAGCCTTAAGGTTGAGCGGCAACTATTAGGGCAACTGAACCCTAAACCCTCTCACTACCAAAAAAAAGTGATACTGTATATGGATATCGCTTCTCATCCGACAAAAAATGAAAACGAAGCTTGGTTTCATTTTAGATTTATCAACAGTGCGAATGCAACAAACACTCTGTATTCTGCAAGATTTCAGAATCACCGAATTAGTTAATAAATTAGTTTGAAAAAACAAAAGCTGTTTCATGGGTCAGCTGTCAAGCTATGGCAACTTATTCCAAATTGATTTTTTGTCAAAATGTGTAGGTACTTTGATAAACGCCAACGTTATTAAAAGTTTAGCTTCCACCAGATGGGGTTTTATTGAAGACCAGTGCGAGACAACTGAGAAAGCTACAAGGTAAGTTTCAGAAACTAAACTAGTGAATGTAAATCAAGGCCTACTAAATGCTTCATGGAGATTCTTCTTATATCTGTAGTCAGATATTTTCACAACCAAAAAGTGCATATGTTGAGATTATTTTTGTGATAACACCGTCCCATATATCCTTGCATAAGTAGGTGGCTTCCAGAAGGCCCTTCGATCGCTAAGACCTTTCGCCTTTCGTTTTCTATTTTTAGTCTGACATTTCGGCTACCTGCTGAACTACAGAATACGATATGCGGAAACGAGTGTCACAAAAAATGTTATATATTTGTACACAAATGCACAACCGCAGAAAAATAAAAATGCTTTTAAAGACAGAGAAAGCGCACTGCCCTGTTTTTTCTTTATTGTGTTGACACGCAAGCTAACAATATGGATATACTGTAAAGACCTCAGAGTAATAATTCTGAGGGAAGAATTTTTACTCTGAGGTAGAGACTAACTAATTGCTCTAAGATTAAGGTTCCTTGGAGAGAGGGAAGCGTGTTTCAGGTTATGCTATTGTTAAAATTCTCCGAAAATTATTGATTTTTGGTGAAATTTACTTCATTAAACTAGAAAGCATAATTTTTTGCACAAGAGCATTTTATGAACTGCCTAGATTCTTTCTGAGTCTAATTAGCAATCCAATATTGGTGAAACTTATAATCTAATGCATCCCATAAAATATAAGTCTGAAATCCAGACAAGCAGCATGGACACATCAAGTGGCATTTGAACAGCGATTTTTCTGACTATTAAATAATGACGATGGTTTTTTAATTTTTTTAATAGCGTACAGCATACATTCATTCCCGCCACTCCCATTTTAATTTAACCCCCGCCTAAGGAAAAGTGAAAACTGAATTCTAAAAAAGACCTTAGAGGGGTTCTACTGCTTTTTTATTTTTTATAAATTCCAGATACTGGGATCACCTACCACTACTCTCTTGTTGTGGAAGGCGAAATTGCATTTATTACTTTACTGATGAATGATGAAAGAAGTTAAAAGATATTGATCTCATCACTTTGAAGAAGCCAACTTAGTCTCTATAAAAACATTAATATAGTATTTTTAGGTAATTTTAAGATTCCGAGTGATCAATTCTAAGTGACAATTGATGAGCATGTTATAAGAAATACTAACTTATGGATGATTGGAAAATGTGACGAAGAATTGTATTTACATTAAAATATGAACCGTCGATAGACGCTAAGTAGAGTGAAAGGGAGGTTGCATGATACTTGATGCATTATGATCTATTTTGAAGGGTTTTATGTCAGAACTGCAAAAGCGTAAAAAATGTCAACAGGAAATTGGAGTATAAACAAGTACGCTCGGATTAACCTTAATTGATTGAATTTAGCATGAAGCATTTTTCATATGATATGATATTTATACTATATGAGAAAACTAAATAAAACGATTTCGAAAATTTATTTATGTGTTGTATTGACATTCGTAAAAACGTTTAATGTGCTACGAAGTTTCTAAATACCTAACAATTATTTGCTCTTCACTAAGACCGCTACTGTTTATTATCATTATATTCACAAAATCACAACAAAACTTATACGAATCTAATAGTATCAAATCGTCATGAAATTTGGCTGAAAAGTTGTTTAAATAATTATTTAATATTGATAACCCCTTACGCTAATCATGAATGTGGATTTAATTTAAACTTTCACAAAAATCTTGATACTTGATTTTTGACGTTTATTCAAAAAATATTTGTGGGCCACTCCAGAGCATTTCTACGTACTATATAGCAAACCTTTATTTTTCCCATAATTCACCTATATATAATTATTTTATAATGCTACTACAACATTAACTTACTGAGCTATGTATAACATTTTATATTATTTGTAGGTATTTTATGACCAAATTTTAATACCAATATTCAACATTTCAGGCATTATACCGAAATCAATTATTGTGTTTTCTTCAAGCGCATCATATATAAAGTATGTTACTTTAAACAACACACCATTCAAATATCTTATCATTTCTATGCTATTAATACTATTTTACAATAGCGTCTGCCTTTTAATTTTAATAAAAAATATTATTCTACTTGTACACCAATTATGAGAAGTTATGGTGACGCATTATTGTGAGCGTTGTAATCTAGTAAGTAGTACTTATCCAGTTTAACATTTGTTAGCCTTAGAAATTGTATAAAAAAATGTGACAAGATTTTTGCTACACTAATTTGAGTTATCATAGGATGAAGTTATGAGGTCCGCCCTAACCACCAAATCATCGCCCGCCCGCAAAAAGGTGTGTTATGCCTCTAGGTTTTTCTTTCACAGGTCAATAGACCGTCTATTATACATACAAAAATAAATCACTTTTACTACCCCCCACCCTGCAACCACCCCAATTTTATACCACCCAAAAAAGTAGAAAATGATGAGGAACCCCTAAAACGTCTAAAAACGAACTGTTTTTATATTTTTAGTTTTTTGAATAATGCTGCGTCGTCACTGACACGTCACTGACACGATTAAAAGCTATAAGTGTACCCCATCCTCTCCAAGGTAGTAATACTGTGTCGAAATTTCGTTACAACAATTCAATAATTTCCACCATGTACAATATAGAACGATCTAAAGTTATAAATGCGAATTATAACTATATAAGTCAGAAAATACGAAGTCTGTAATAGGCAAAGCAATGTTCGGATGGATATAATAAGTCTATTATGCCGCTAGGTCTTTCTTTCACAAGTCTATTATGAATACAACAAATTTTCCAGTTTTACAACCGCTCACCCCTCAACCACCCGAATTTCACCCAACCCAAAGAGAGTAGAAAAAAATCAAAAACCCCTAAAACGTCTAAAAACAAAGTTTGAGAAACATTTGATTTTTTTTTGTTTTTTGCCAATTACTCCGCCGCCCATGCACAGGTTTTCAAAATTGTAGCAGCATTACCTACTACGACCCCACAGAATATCTCTACCCAAATTTCATCACAATCCATGCAACGGTAACTGAGATTACGAGACTAGAAATAAGCCAACAAACCGATGGAAATAAGATTTTCGTTATATAGATATCATAAAACAACCAAAAAGCGTATTATTCCAAAATAGAAAATTTTGCGATCACAATACACATCACATATCGGTGTGAGAAGTAAAAGACATCATTATTTGCGTATCTCTTATCAGATTATACTGGGTCGACAGTAAACTTCAAGGGTTGCTGTTCATCCACGAGCTTACTGAAACAGTGGAAGATACCTTTTTGATTTTGAGGTATTTCAACCCCCTAAACCTGCCCGACATACGACCCTGATTGGAATCCACCATTCACTGAAACTAAAAACGTAACCCCCGTATACAACTGACCATCACTGTCGAGTATCGGGTGGTAAACATGAAAGAGTGGTGAAAGCAGCCCCTTTTTTCGAAACTGGAGCAGTTGCAGCATCCCTTCCTAGAATCGTCTCGCAATTCGACCCGTTTTGCATATTCCTTCGGCCCGTTTGCGAAATGCGAAACCTTTATAGCCTTAACGCCAATAAAAAGCACTGTCCAGTCCGGGGTAGTGGTAAAAACCGGTAACCGTTGCACAAGGGTACATGGCGATTTGCAGAATTCCTTTTTATTGGTTTATTAGGGATGGCCAGTTCTAGGTAGTCTGGTAAATTAGCGTTACATTAAAAAGTTAAAAGTTGGGCATTTTTGGGTAGTTTTAGGTAACGGATTTTATACTTTGCCGACAGTAAAAATATTAAGCTTTTAATTTATGTTTCATAAGAATTTGGTGGCGCATTGTACAGTAAAATTTTTCTCGGAATCGTTGGCTTCAATCTGGTAACAAAAATTACTACTTTCGAACGCTTTGGATATCTATTTAATAGAATAGAATAAATTTACATTACAAGTACTCTGATGCTCAGAGGCATAATTTTCAAATTGTAGAACAGTTACAAGATACCTTCAGTTTGCGCGGTTTCAAAACCTATTTTTTTGAGGTATTATATTCTTAGATGGACTACCACACGGATCTGTATTAGATAAATTAGTTAATGACTGTTAATGACATTTAAGTATTTCGATTTATTTAATTTTTTTAGCTTCTATTTCAGAAGATATATAAAGACACATTCTCTTGCAACTGGTGCCATCAAATTTATGTGTTGTATTATATTTTTTGTGCACCCCCCCCCCCCCCCCACCTTTTTCACCTCTCATTGTCCGATTGGCACCAAAACCTTTTCTACTCTAAATGCCCTTTATTAATTCAAACTGACCAAATTTGGGAGCAATCGCTTGAGGCATTTTTGAATAATCGTTGGAGAACGAAACAGACAGACACCGACGGACATCAAAAAACCAAAGTTTTCGAATTTTCTTCAAACTTGATCACTATAAAAAGGTTCTCATTAGAAACAAAAATCTAGTTTTTGGTTCCGCTGCGATGATAAAAAATGGAGTCAAGTTGATTGACTCAGTACTTCCCATACATTACTGTGATATCAGTTTATTATTTTCCCATAGCATGAAGCTTTAGTCTGAGATCTCCTTGCAACCAAATCATCGGCAGCCCTCCCTCCCCTAAAATTGTCTTATGCCGCTAAGTATTTCCTTCAGAGGTCAATGGACAGCCTAAAACATCTAAAAACGAAGTTTGAGTTGTTTTCATACTTTTAGTTTTTTGATTATTGCTATATACGCTGCCACTGACACGATATTTAACAAACACACGCGTTTTCCATCCTCACCACGGTAATAATACTGTGTCAAAATTTAATTAGAATCAATGTAATAGTGTCCACGTTACAAAATACAAAAAGATCTAAAGCAATAAATACTCGTATGTATGTATACAGAAAATTCTAAGTCCCTTAGTTTCCGTAATACGCTAGGCAATGTTCGGATGGACCTAAAAAGTTGATTTATGTCGCTAGGTCTTCCTTCACAGCCCCTACCCTACACCCTATTATGAATACAAGAAATTTCTCAGTTTTTCAACCCCCCACCCCCTAACCACCCCAATTTCACCCCACCCAAAAAAAACGCAGAAAATGATCAGGAACCTCTAAAACGCTTAAAAACGAAGTTTGAGCTGTTTTTATATTTTTACTTTTTTTTATTATTTCTGCGCCGCCACTGGCACGATTTATAAAAACCATACGCGTTTTCCATCCTCGCCACGGTAGTAATACTGTGTCAAAATTTCATTAACATCAATTCAACAGTTTCCTTGTAACACAATATAGAAGGATCTAAAGCAATACTCTCGTATGTTTACACCAGAAAAAATTCTAAGTCCTTTGGTTTCTGTAATAGGCAAGGCAATGTTCGGATGGACCTAAAAAAGTTATTTATGTTGCTAGGTCTTCCTTCATGGGTCAGTGGGCAGTCTATTATGAAAGCAACAAATTTTTCAATTTTACAACCCCCCACCCCCCAACCACCCCAATTTGACCCCCACCCAAAAAAAAGTAAAAAATGATCAGGAACCTCTAAAAAGCCTAAAAACGAAGTTTGAGGAATATTTAATTTTTTTTGTTTTTTGCTAATTACTCCGCCGCCCCTGCACCGATTTTCAAAATTATAAGAACATTACCTACTACGACCCCCCAGCATATCGCTGCCCAAATTTCATCACAATCCATGCAGCGGTTACTGAGATTACAGGGACACAAAAACGCGTACAGACAGACCGACAGACAGACAGACCGACAGACCGACAGACCGACAGACCGACAGACCGACAGACCGACAGACCGACAGACCGACAGACCGACAGACCGACAGACCGACAGACCGACAGACCGACAGACCGACAGACCGACAGACCGACAGACCGACAGACCGACAGACCGACAGACCGACAGACCGACAGACCGACAGACCGACAGACCGACAGACCGACAGACCGACAGACCGACAGACCGACAGACCGACAGACCGACAGACCGACAGACCGACAGACCGACAGACCGACAGACCGACAGACCGACAGACCGACAGACCGACAGACCGACAGACCGACAGACCGACAGACCGACAGACCGACAGACCGACAGACCGACAGACCGACAGACCGACAGACCGACAGACCGACAGACCGACAGACCGACAGACCGACAGACCGACAGACCGACAGACCGACAGACCGACAGACCGACAGACCGACAGACCGACAGACCGACAGACCGACAGACCGACAGACCGACAGACCGACAGACCGACAGACCGACAGACCGACAGACCGACAGACCGACAGACCGACAGACCGACAGACCGACAGACCGACAGACCGACAGACCGACAGACCGACAGACCGACAGACCGACAGACAGACAGACAGACAGACAGACAGACAGACAGACAGACAGACAGACAGACAGACCGACAGACAGACAGACCGACAGACAGACAGACCGACGGAAATGAGTGACGTGGATTTTCGTTATGTAGACATCATGAAACGCCCAAAAAGTGTATTATCTCAAAATCGAAAATTTTCGCGATCACAATACTCCCCTCACCTATCGGTGTGGGAAGTAAAAGGAGTGGGGGTGGAGGTAACCAAAAAATAAAGTCTTTCAAAATGGCGGTATAAAAATTCATAAAAAGTAGCAGATTTTCGAACTTTGAAATGATAATAACTGTCACAAAAATGATCCAAATAATTTCAGACTTTTCTGTCATAATGAGAACTCTATCTTTTGGTTCACTTTTGGTGCAAATCTATGATTTAATGGTGGGTGATGGTGAGGGTTACTCGGAAGGATAATAATATAACATAGCATTTTCAGAAAATAAGTCAAATTGTGATTTTACCTTGAAACTAAATTACACCTCACACGTTGATTTCGGTAAAATTTGCGAAAACGGGCTGATTCTAATAACCTACCCCTCCTTTGTCGGGGAAGTTAAAAACATATACAGGATGTTACTTAGTGATAGGTCGGATGTCAAAGAACCATTTTTTCACAGCCTTTGACACCCTATAACTGTAGATGTGTCCTTGGAATTACGACTTATCAATAAGAACAAAGTTAACTTGTTCTGTTTTGACATCTTTTTTCGACTGGCGATGAAGTGGTTTTTATTTATTTTCTGGAAAATAAAGTTAGCACGAAGAAGCATCAGGAGACAAAAAAAGTTGTGTTTTTACCTGTTTAATCTGAAAAATAACATTTAATGTTTGTAAGGCCCGTGGCCTACATTTTTTTGCTAATATTAATCATAGAACTGCCCCGAAGTGCCACTGGAATTGATAATAATCTTCTAATCAGCGCTGAAAAATGAAATGATAAATCTGAAGTACAAGACAGATTATACAATGTGTTCCACCATCATGTCGACCAACTTTGAGGTATGAAAAAACAATTAAAGTTATCGAAAAAAAAAATGCGAAAAAAAGGGGTCAACCTTTTAATTAATTTTTTATTACATTTTCAATTTCTGTATCACGACTCCATGGGTTCGCGCAGTTGTAGCGCCATAGCTTCATTATTTATCGACCGATTCACGACATTTTGAACTCATTTTATAGGAGAATGTCTGGGCATATCAACTAAAGCAAAAAAAGGTAATACCTGATAATTTCTAAGGCTAAAAAAATTCACCAAACTGAATTTTTTTTTGAAATGCACTTATTTGGGTTACTCACAAATAATTTGAAAAAAAGCCGTATTAGTCCTATTTATTGACATTTTAGTGTATAGCAAGATGTTTCCTGCCTTATCACATGCAATTGGTGTATGTAGCACTAAAATTTTCGACAGAATAGGCCTTTTTGAATTATGACTTCTGTATCACAGCGCCATGTGTTCACGCAGTCGTAACGCCATACAACTGCGTGAACACATGGCACTGTGATACAGAAGTCATAATACAAAAAGGCCCATTCTGTCGAAAATGTTCGTGCTACATACACGAATTGCATGTGGTTAGACAGGAAACATCCTGCTAAACATTAAACCGTCTTAATAAATAGGCACTAATACGGCTTTTCTTCAAATTATTTGCAAGTAACCAAAACAAGTGCAATACAAAAATATTTTTTTTCAGTTTGGTGAATTTTTTTAGCCTTAGAAATTGTCAGATATTGTATTTTTTTACCCTAGTACTTAGTAGTATACACTGTCGTTCCCCTATAAAATGAGTCCAAAAAGTCGTGAATCACTCGATAGATAATCAAGATAATGGCGTTACAACTGCGTGCACACATGGCGCTGTGATACAGAAGTCATAATACAAAAATGCCTATTCTATCGAAAATTTTAGTGCTACATACACGAATTGCATATGGTTAGACAGGAAACATCCTGCTAAACATTAAACTGTCTTAATAAATAGGCACTAATACGGCTTTTCTTCAAATTATTTGCAAGTAACCAAAACAAGTGCAATACAAAAATATTTTTTTTCAGTTTGGTGAATTTTTTTAGCCTTAGAAATTGTCAGATATTGTATTTTTTTACCTTAGTTGCTATACACTGTCGTTCCCCTATAAAATGACTCCAAAAAGTCGTGAATCACTCGATAGATAATCAAGATGATGGCGTTACAACTGCGTGAACACATGGCGCTGTGATACAGAAGTCATAATACAAAAAGGCCTATTCTATCGAAAATTTTAGTGCTACATACACGAATTGCATGTGGTAAGACAGGAAACATCCTGCTAAATATTAAAATGTCTTAATAAATAGGCACTAATACGGCTTTTTTTCAAATTATTTGTAAGTAACCCAAATAAGTGCATTTCAAAAAAAAATTTTTCAGTTTGGCGATTTTTTTTAGCCTTCGAAATTGTCAGGTATTATCTTTTTTTACTTTAGTTGGTATGCCCAGACATTCTCCTATAAAATGAGTCCAAAATGTCGTGAATCGGTCGATAAATAATGAAGCTATGGCGCTACAACTGCGCGAACCCATGGAGTCGTGATACAGAAATTGAAAATGTAATAAAAAATTAATTAAAAGGTTGACCCCTTTTTTTTCGCATTTTTTCTCAATAATTTTAATTGTATTTTCATACCTCAAAGTTTGTCGACATAATGGTGGAACACATTGTATATCCTGTGCTGTCATCATAACACAATATTTTTTAGAATATTATCCTTTTTTTTCGTACCAAACTCAGGATCAAAAACCCCGGCATTTAAGTATTAACGAATTTGACATGGTTGTGACTAGCATTTAAGCGGTTGACTAGGCCCGAATGGTCGCTTTGTGCCCGTCGGTATTCAAAGGATTAAACGCTGTCCTAGTCGTAATAGCGGACACATTTTCGGCGAGACACAATACGGAACACAGGTCCAGGAAACCCATTGTGTCACAGAAAAGTATACGGAATCGCAAAAAGGGGTGGTTGCCTTACATTCTAACGTATGTGGGTGGACAAATTGTGTCATGGAACTGTTATGCATGGACCGGATGTTCCGGTATGGAAACGGTACCTTAAGAAATATTAGGTGTAAACAGTGGCGGCCGACGCGGAACTGCGGTATCCCACGACGACTAAGGGTACAAACATAGTGGAGCGACGAGACTAGCGACGTGATGAAAAGCGCGATGAAACACATAATTATTCTATGTAGAGCGATACGTTTTGCGATTTTAACTCGACAAAAGTTGCGACTATCTATACTCGCATCCTATACCGCTGTTTGTCAAAGCTAAACTGTCAACGTGACAGTTAATGCCAAATTTTATCTCGGCGCAAGTCGCGTCGCTTGTCTCGTCGCTTAACGCTGCGGTAACATCTCTACTATGTTTGACTCAATTCCAATGCACGGTTAAACTAAAGTCGCGTCGCTCACCTCGTCGCTGTGCGGCTGTGCCTCTAGCCTCGTCGGCGTCGCTCCACTATGTTTGTACCCTTTAGGTCGCGTGCACATTGGATAGCGGTGAGCGACGCGCGTTGAGCTGCGAGCGTTTAGCTGTGGTAACGCCCGCGGTGCTGTGTTCATATTGCCAAGCGTTGTTTATGAGCATTTTTCAGTTTAGAATTGTCATAGCTAGCAAGATGCTAGTTTGTTGCGTAAATTTTTATTAATGGAAAACCCGCGTTTAGCTCAATTAATTTTATTTAAAAAGAAAAGGCAACCTCTAACCACTGTTTTTTGTGACTTCATTTTTTTGTAATTTTTGTTCTTATCATTCTATAAAACTTGTCTGGGGTGGACTTCGGAAATCAATAGCTCCCTGTCGATAGTCTCTTGCTGTGAAGACATATTTAAGTGCGGTCACCGAGCTGAATCAATTCAATTCCAATACTAAACCGCTTGCAATTCGAACAAAAACCAAAAGAGAGCGGCGCTGTGCGATGCCGCGCAACGCCAACGCTCATCGCTCATTCCAATGTACTCACACCGATCTAAATCACATTGTTCGAAATATTTTACGACAACGCTCGTCGCTCATCGCTCATCGCTCATCGCGCACCGCTCACCGCTCGCCAATGTGCACGCGGGCTAAGACAAGCAATATATCAGAACTGGGCAGTAGTAGCGAATTATAATTTTGGGGATATAAGTTAGACCAAATATAGTATCTTTTCTTATTCTTGCGTCACCCAATGAGGTATTTGTTTTTGGTTACGTGACGTCCAATTCAAAAATTTTAATGGGACACCCTGTATGTAACTTGTTGTGTTCCTCCCGATAAAATAATTCCAACAAACTAGCACACTTGGGGTCCAAAGTGATTAGTTCAAGAGCTACAGGTGCTTAAAGGATGGTACCACTACCACTGACTATAACATGGACCCCTACAGTTAAATTATTTTGGTAATGTTTCATACTGGTAGTGGTACAGTCCAAATACCTGTAGCTCTTGAATTAATCAGTTTAGACCCCAAGTGTCCTTGTTTGTTTGTTTTATCGGGGGGAACACAAAATGTCAGGGTGTCAGACAGTCACAGGGTGTCCCATTAAAATTTTTAAATCGGACGTCACGTGACCAAAAAAAAACCTTATTGGGTGACACAATAATATGAAAGATCCTATATTTGCTCTTATTTACACCAAAATTACAATTCGCTACTACTGCCCAGTTCCTATATATTGCTTGTCTTAATCGTCGTGGGATTTCCAAGAATAACTCTTGAAAATGCCCATGAATTAATTCTCCAAATGCAAAGAATACTTGCAAATTTCCAGCACAGAGAGCTAGCCCATGTGCCATAGGTAGTTTCGTTTACACAGAACCAATTTTTAAACAGCAATAATTGTTAGTAGACATTGTTTACTTTTTCACAGTTTTAATAAAAATAAAATAAGTACTTCACAGTATACTATCGAATTTCAAGATATTATAATGGCGGAAAACTTCTCAAAATTTGCTGGCCCCAAAGTTATAAAAGTGCATAAGGAAAATACTCTTTTCTGTTCATATTTTTTGTCAGCATCCAGTATTTACCCGTTACAAGTGCTGCCACTGGACTTATTTCCAATAACTATTAAACGCTGTCATTCAAATTCCGTAATAGAACACAAAACTTATAGCAAAATATATTATTCATCCAACTTTTTTAATTTTTCTTCTCCGTGACCGATAGTTCTAGAAGAACCACTTTTCCGCCCGTTTTGTGGTAAACCAATGTTCCACTGATAAAAAAATGTGCTTAGGCACGTGTTAAGGCTGTATGTCACGGTCCTATTTTTCATTCTAAATATTGTACAAAAAGTTTGACAAAAAGATTATCATAAGAATGGGAAGGATTAGTTATTCCTCCTGTATGCAACGAACAAATAATTCGTAACAAATATAGCAATAGTGTATGCGCGCTCGTAGCACAGTCCATGGCCGTCTCTACTCAAGGCCGGAGCATGATATGGCAACACTGAATCTACGGGCCGTCATTTTGTTTGTTGGTAAGTCATTAGTCATGGCATTAGTTAGAGTCGGCCATGCATTAGTGTAATCTTCCAGAGTGAAAAATAAGATTAGAAGGTGAATTTTAATGTTTCTAATCATTTACCTGCACAAACGAAACTATAAAGATAACAAGGTGTCTGCAAAGTGTGTAGTACCAGGTTGCAATAGCAATTGGGGCTTCCAAAGGAGGACATAAATAGAAGTGGGTGAAAGGTATTCCTCATAAGGGCTGGTTATATTTATAAGAATAAAGACAATAATTACAAACATTTCAAAGGATAAGACCTATTTTAAACCACAATGTGGTACCTACAATGTTTTCTGGACCTCCCAAATATCACAGAAAAGGACAGTTAATAGAACTCATCTGGGCATGCATCTGGGCATACCTTGATATTGAAAGGGAATCAAGACCAGCAAGAATGGCTTCACAGTGACCTAATAGTGAATTTTTCTAGCTCAAGTGACAATTTACAAAGTAAATTGAGTGTTCATTTAAGTGGAAGTGGCAGCAGGAAACAGGTTCCGTTTATTTTTATTTTGTAGTGTCTGACTACGATGAACCAGACATCAGATGTAAGTGGTGTTAGTAGTAGTAGTTCTAAAAGGTATTTTGCACAATGTGGTACCTACAATGTTTTCTGGACCTCCTAAATATCACAGAAAAAGACAGTTAATAGAACTCATCTGGGCATGCATCTGGGCATACCTTGATATTGAAAGTGAATCAAGACCAGCAAGAATGGCTTCACAGTGACCTAATAGTGAATTTTTCTAGCTCAAGTGACAATTTACAAAGTAAATTGAGTGTTAATTTAAGTGGAAGTGACAGCAGGAAACAGGTTCCGTTTATTTTTATTTTGTAGTGTCTGACTACGATGAACCAGACATCAGATGTAAGTGGTATTACTAGTAGTAGTTCTAAAAGGTATTTTTCACAATGTGGTACCTACAATGTTTTCTGGACCTCCCAAATATCACAGAAAAATACAGTTAATAGAACTCATCTGGGCAAGCGAACGAGGGCATGCATCTGGGCATACCTATGAAAAGATTTGATAGTGAAAGGAATCAAGGTCAGCAAGAATGGCTTCACAGTGAACTAATAGTGAATTTTTCTAGCTCAAGTGACAATTTACAAAGTAAATTGAGTGTTCATTCAAGTGGAAGTGAAGTGGCAGCAGGAAACAGGTTGCTTTATTTTTATTTTGTAGTGTCTGACTATGATGAACCAGACATCAGATGTAAGTGGTAGTAGTAGTTCTAAAAAGCATTTTTTTCTTAATTTATTAACCCAGATGAACTCTAATACATATAAAATGTAATAATTATTCTGAAACTATAGGCCCACTATTTGACAGCTAAGCCACGTTGCCACATCTAAGGCTCCGGCCTAGTGTAGAGTCGGCCATGCACAGTCATATCATATGACTGTTGACACTTATCGTTTCTGTGAAAGTCCTTGTCGCACTGTCAATTATTCCATTCCAACCCGTGGTTCTCGTTTTAATGTTCTGTATATAGGTAATTATCTTAACTGTCAAGTTTGTGATTTTTTTCTAACCTAATATTCGTGGTTGCTTGCGAAGATTTGTGCTTGTATTTGACTTTTGAGTAGTGTTGATTATTTTGCGAAGATTTCACGTAGTAAGTATTACATTTGGATATACAAATATTTAATTTTCATAACCCAACCACAACCTAACTTTCCAAATTCCACCAACATGACATTAGTGTATGTGTTTTGTGTTAGAATGCGCAGTTATCAATGCGCAGTTTTACGTTTTACATCCAATATCCAATTTGCCAGATATTTAGAACACGTCCTAAATATCCAAAAAAGTTGGATGTTATAAGTGAGCAGTAGCGAATGAGCAGCCATCCTATTTTTTGTTTTATTTTTTGCCAAAGATTTAGTATGGAAAATAGGACCGTGACATACATCCTTCAAATTAACCTTATATTTATTCCTTCAATAGTGTGCCCTATAATCCTAGAACCTTCTAAACGAATGATCGAACTACAAAAACAATTCTTTTTACTATCAAATTACTTATTACAAGCACAGAATAAGCGATTTGCACGTCCACTGTCCACCTAACAGGGTTTTCATTGAATGCAACCGAGCATCAACGTTAATGTTCAAGAAAGTAGGTCATCTTCTGGGAAGGGCCACCACCACAACAGAGCCAGTCCATGACATTTGCGTGGTATGTGCAAAGCAGCACTGATAATGATGTACTTTTGAAGAGTGGCCCTTGACGGAAATTGATGAATCCTGATCGACCGTCAGAATGGTTAATGATCGTGGGCAGACGTTCTACAGATAATAGATAATAGGCCACGGATATTTTTCGGGGCTTTTGTACACACGGACACTCCTTTCATGCTCTACTTCTAAAGGCGTGTGTATCTCAACTCTTTTCGTACCTAGGTATTATATTATTGACCATTAGGCTGACGTGAGTACATTAATCTTCGTACTTCGTATGATGTGCACGACTACGAAAATTCAAAAGACGATTTGCGGGACAACAGCATGAAAAGGATTCCAAAGAAACTCTTGGTATATTTCTATATTTATGAAGTGAATGACATATTAAAGCTCATCAATATTTTTGTGCTAAATGTCATGTGTATGAACTTTATTATAAATTAATTTGCGCTTTTTTGGCTTGATGTAATGATTAGTAAACAATAGTAAATATTGATTACTCACATAATTATTACCCATATTAAGGAAAAGGTCCCACTTAGCACTTTATTTTTGACACCTATAACTTGAAGGATGAAATAAAGAGAGAAGCTTTCCGGTGACCAGAGCCACCAGTGCGTAGGCCTAGAAGCGAGCCCTCCTGCACCTCTCCTTACCCTAGTTCCCATGTCCAAGCCTTATCGCAATGGTGAAGATAGCCTTGAGTCCTGCCTATGATTTGATATGATTTAAAGACACTTGAACCTAGTATAGTCTGCCGTGAACACGTCGCGTCGGGTCGCTTGCTACTCCCATTACATGCAAGTGACGTCTGAAGGTGTTATGTCCAGATAGCAGGCCCACAAGTAACCTTATGTCGGCTACACACGTTCCGGCAGGCCTGTCAGTTCAAACTGAATGGTCCGCCGACGTCCGGTCGCCTGAGCGTGTGTATGGTCCGGTCTACCTGTCAGTTAAGACTGTTCAGGCGACCGGAGAAGAATCACATATATGTTCGTCCCTCCGTCCGGCCTGACGTCCGGTCGCCTGAGCGTGTGTATGGTCCGGTCTACCTGTCAGTTACGACTGTTCAGGCGACCGGAGAAGAATCACATCTATGTTCGTCCATCCGGCCGACCTGACGCACTACGATTGGTCCATTCAAAAAGAAAGGGACAGACAGCTGGTGTTTCCCCGACATTTGGATCTCGATACGATCCCAAAAAATAGGGAATCGACCTTGAACAGGAAACGTTTTGAAAACGTATCCAATTGATGTTTCCACTATATAGTGAGTAATTCTTCGATATCTCGCAATATACTCGTATACCTGATAGAAGAAAATATCAAATACAAAAGTTATTTGGTTAAGACGAACATAAAAAACATAAAAATATTTTGAAATATACAGGGTGTTGCGGGAAAGTAGGGTAGTGATCAAATTGATTTTTTTATAAGGAACCATAACTTTTTTTAATTTTTCTAGTTTCCATCGTCAATCTCTATTTAACCATAAAATATTTTTGGGATTGACTGCGATGTTGCCAAGTTATAATTTATTTTCTAATAATTTCCGGATTTGCAAGGTCGCAGGTAATACGTCCAAATTGATATATTTCTTGAACTTTTCTCAATAATATTATACAGCGCGTTACCTGAATATTAAGTAAATATTATTTTGGATGTTATCAGCTATGCGCATCTACAGGGTGTTTTTGGCAGAATTTTAAATTAAGGCAATTCAAAGGTCATTTTGCTCTGTTTTTTTAAATGTCTGTTTTATTCTAAACCGAAATATCTACTAATACCCTATCTCGCTTTGTAATATTTTTCTTCGAGTTTGCGACGTTGCCAAGTTATAAATTATTTTACCAAATTTTCAAACAAATATCTATGATTTTTATTAATAGAACACACTGTATATTTTATTTAACATAGAAGTACTCCCTAGTAATGGTTTACGGCGTTTACGGCGCGAACAAGTTTTAACTGGAGTTCCTAAAGTAATAAAGCCATTTTCCTTACACATACTGCCTATTTCGAATACCAGGTCAGTAAAAGGTACACGAACGCTTAAATATCTCCAAAAATTTGCTCAGCTGGAACGAGAAAATCTATATCTGCAGGTTTTCTAACATGCAGAATTCAAAAATTAGAACAGCAGCGTTGCCAGATTTACCACTTTTACGTAACATGTCCTCTACTTATCTTTATTGCAATGAATTGCGCATGTCGAATTTAGTAAGATTTCATAACTTCAAAATTTTGTTTCTATTGATTACTGGGATACGGCAACACCACTTTTTCAGTAAAAAGTACCGGAACGCTTGAATATCCTAAACTGGCACCGCTGAAGCGAAAATTATCAATATCGGAGAGTTTTTTTACAGCAAAATTCAAAAATGCTATAGACCACTACTAGGGAGTACTTCTGTGTTAAATAAAATATACAGTGTGTTCTATTGATAAAAATCGGAGATATTTGTTTGAAAATTTGGAAAAATAATTTATAACTTGGCAACGTCGCAAACACGAAAAAAATATTACAAGGCGAGATAGGTTATTAGTGGATATTAAGATTTAGAATAAAACATACATTGTTACATTTAAAACAAACAAAGTAAAATCACCATCAAATTAAAATTCTGCCAAAACCACCCTGTAGATGCACATTGCTGATGACATCCAAAATAATATTCATTTAATATTCAAGTAACTCGCTGTATAATAATATTGAGAAAAGGTGAAGGGATATATCAATTTGGACGTATTACTTGCGACCTTGCAAATCCGGAAATTAATAGAAAATAAATAATAACTTGGCAACGTCGCAACCGATCCCAAAAATAGTTCAGGGTTGAATAGAAATCAATGATGGAAACTAGAAGATTTTAAAAAAGCTATAGTTCTATATTTAAAAAAGAAGTTGATCACTATCCAATACTTTCCCGCAACGCCCTGTATATTTCAAAATATTTTTAGGATATGCGTCTTAAGTAACCAAATAACCTTTGTACTTGACATTTTCTTCTATCAGGTATACCTTGCCAGATATCGAGAAATTAAACACAAAATGTTTTAAAAGCCCGTGGAAAAGTAGTGACTGATATATTTCACATTCGCCTGAACGTGTGGAGGGGCGTCAGCCAATCAGAGGCTACCAGTATTTAGGCGGCCTTGTTCAGTTCGAACTGACAGGCCTGCCTGAACGTGTGGGGGCGAGGCGACCGGTCTTCAGGCAGACCGTTCAGTTTGAACTGACAGGCATGCCGGAACGTGTGTAGCCGACATTAGCCGGCTTCTGTCCAGTGAGAGGCAGAATCCCTTTTTTATGGTGTGCCTCCTGCAAAGGTTGAAGGCCTTTATTACACACAACTATTAAAGGAATGCCTAAAACCACCTAAAAAATTACAACGAATAATAAGATCATAACAGACATGGATCAAATAATATAAACTTGGGAGGGTCATATACAAAAACTGTTTAGAGACGATAGAGATTATCAAATGGGTAGATCCACAGATGCATTATCACTTTATCAGGTCCACCTATACTTGACTCTGAAGTATCTTATGCTCTCTCGAACATCAAAAACAAAAGGTGAGGCCCAGGTTGCAAACAATACTCCGAGATCAGAAACTGGTGTCATGTCAACGACATCTCATGAAATTTGGGTAGCGACATGCTGTGGGGTGGTAGTAGGTAATGCTGCCATAATTTTGAAAATCGGTGCATGGGCTGCAGAGTGATTAGCAACAAACCAAAAATTTCACATATTCCTAAAACTTCGATTTCAGGCGTTTTATAGGGTTTTCTGGTCATTTTCTACTTTTTTTGGGTGGGGGTGAAATTGGGGTGGTTGGGAGGTGGGACTAAAAACTAAAAATCTTGTATCCATAATAGGCTGTTCATTGACCTGTCGAAGAAAGAACTACAGTTTTTTAGACCCATCCGAACATTGCCTTGCCTATTTCAGAAAGTGATATATACATACGAGTATTTTTTAGTAGTCTTTGCTTTAGATCGTCCGCATTGTATAGCCTGGGAATTATTGAATTAATTTTAGTGAAATTTCGGCACATTATTATCATCCTGGCGAGGATGGAAAACGCGTATGGCTTTTACAAATTGTGTCAATGGCGGCGCAGCAAGAATCAGAACACTAAGAATATAAAAAAGCTCAAACTTTGTTTTTAGGCAATTTGAAGGTTCCTGATCGTTTCCCACATTTTACTTCTCACACCAATAGGGGGTAGAGGCCTACTGTGATCGCGAAAATTCCCGATTCTGAGGTGATACGCCTTTGGGCGTTTCCAAATCCACGTCACTCATTTTCTTCGGTTTGTTTGTCTGTCTGTCGGTCTGGCGTTTTTATACCCATGTAATTTCAGTAACCGCTGCTTGGAGTGTCGTGAAATTTGGGCAGCAATATGCTGTGGGGTTGTAGTAGACAATGCTGCTATAATGTTGAAAAGTTCGTAAAAAATGAAATGTTATCAGAACCGCTCCAAGCTTCTTTTTAAGTCGTTTCAAGGGCTCTGATCCTATTCAATTTTTTTTTATTTTGAAGGGGGTAGCATCGGGGTGATGGGTCTGAAAACTCAAACATTTGTTGTAGTCATTGCGTTGAAAAAATTGACTTTGGAGATCATCAAGTGCTTGTTAGACCTATCCGAATGTTGATTTTGAATTCCATGTCGGTGGAATAACTTGATTCATAGGTACATATTTTAATCCTATAACGTGTAACTTGGAAACTACCAACGTGATTGTGAAGAAATTGTGACACCGTATTACTACCGTGAAGGAAATGGTAAGAGTGTATCGTTGTTGGACTGTTGGCAGTGGTGGAGGAGAAATCGACAAAAAAAAACAAATAAAATCTGTATCGCTCAAGCTTCAATGAAGAGATAGATATGGTAAATAATAACAAAATGATCTTGCACACAATCTCATGTGTATTTATAGAGCACGGGCTTTGCTTTTTCTAAGCTATTCGAATCCGTTGATGATGTCCAACGGGTGCTACTCAGAAAAAAGGTAGGTTCCTTTCAGCAATACTGGGTCAGATATTTTTGCCGTAATAGCCGTAAACAATCTGGCAAACTGGCTATAGCAGATAAATTTGGGTGTCAGGGTGTCACAGTGGACCATCTGAAAAGGGGTAAATTACGACTTTGGTCGGCTGTACGGTGAAAAGAGGAACACAATGGGGCATCAGTAGCCGGGCTGGCCATTAGCCGAACAAAAGAAAGTCGTAAAGACCGTCCGGTTATGTACGACGGCGAAAAGAAGTAGGCTAAGACGCAAAAACGGGTGATGCACAAGCACATGGCCAACTCGGACGCGATGGATTTATGCGTTTTCGGATGACAGGTTTTATGCAGCCATGTGCCTTTTCGGTTCTGGTATGCAGGCCATTAGGAATGGGTTGTGTGAACAAATGGGATTTTTTTGCCTGGAAAACGGATAATTTCTATAATGATTTGTGCGCTTTGGATGGGGTCCTAGCCAAATGAAAAAAAATATTACTACCTTACTCAAAGTGAATTCAAGGATACCACAATCCTTATTTGGAGCATGTCCTGAATCGCATCAGGCAACTGATTTACAAGTTTCTTCCGCATAAGTAACGTTTGTATTTGGTCCAGACGTCGCCTCCATGTATCGTTGGAAGTAATGCTGCTCTATAAAAAATTATAAAATCAGTGCTGAATAAAAATCTATACTTGTACGCATATTTGCGTTTAAGGTATCTCGCTTCTTTGCTGACTCTTGTCGCTCTCAAATGCATTCACAATATGTGTGTTCTTTGAATTAGGTGTCCTTGTGAACTTGTCCACTAAAATTTGAGTATTACAGAAAGATCGGCGTATTGAGATTGAGGGGGGTCTATTTAATAATTCAGTTTTTTCGTTATGGAGAATGTATGTTGCAACTATGTGAACCGCAATGAATTATAAATGCAGCTACAGGATGAGTTTCTGAAATTACACTAAATTAGCTATTTATATTTAAATCAAGCAAGTAGCTAAAGTTAGAAACACAGTGAAGACCCTAAGTACGAAATTAACTACTAAAAATTAAGAAATATAATTACATGGTATCACCATCAACTGTTTAATTATATAATTCTACCTATCAATGGACTAGTATCATGAATTTTTTTATGGCTGTGTATGATAGAGTACGGCATAACAACCTTTTCATATTTTTCCGCGATTTTTTTTTGGGCACGAGAAAGTCGAGAAAATGTGATCCTCTACGCATGCTAAAAAAATAGATAGTTTGATATATATACAGGGTTATTCACGTTATTCGACACGGAGCATTATGGCTAAACTATATGATAAAAAAGAAAATAATAATTTGGGATGGATAGACACCCATAAAGGGTACATTTTAAAAATATTTTCATGTTATACAGGGTGTCTCAAAAGCACGAAATGTATCAAAGTTATGTTTTTTTTAATGGAACACCCCGTATATTATTGCATATTCAGATTTCTTGGTGAATTCTAGTGTGACTTTATGTATCCTACATGGGACCTACAGCGAACCGTTTGGGTGTAAATCACCATTTTCGGTATAAGTAGATATCAGGAAAAAATTGAATATCACAGAGATTATAAAATGTGGAAGGCTGTGACTTTGCCGTATTACTAAGCATAAAATGCGTCAGCTTTGATTAAACTGTCAAATTTAAATTACGTTTATGCTAACGTAGAATTTGTTAACCTTTCTAATGATATACGGTTGGAAATATCAATCTCTGGTAGTTTTCATTTAATTTCAAATTTTCAAACAAATCGGCGTTTTTCAATTTGCCTACCTATAAGCAACGTAGCAGGCCATGAAATATAAACAAAAACCTGTTCAGGTAGAAGAAAACAACTAACTTAGCTGAAAAATACACACGAACTAGACTAAAGGGACAAGATTATAAAAATTACTCACAACAAACAAAGTCTAACCAGAAACAAAGGCGGTAACGTATCTTTGGTCAAAGGGAAGCTGGAGTATGGCAGAAATGAATTTTTTCACGGCCTACTAGCTACTGCAATGTACTAGAGATTGGCAATTTCCAAAACCATTAAAATTTTTGAAATAAAATAAAAACTACTAGAGAATGTTGTAAGCAGTTTATTATTTTCATAACAAAATGTCTCATTTAATGATATAAAAAAGTATGCAATTCTGTCAAAACTCAAGTCAAAAGTATCTCTGACTGGAGTTCTGAAAATTCTTCAGTAACTATTAGCAAGGTCGCAGAAAATTAAGAATGAATTAAAATTTGTTCAAATTATAAAACATAACTTAAATGGCAAAATATTCAAATCTGATTTGCCAGTATTCCTTTTTTGCGATATTGCTAATAGATATTGAAAAATAGAAGGGCTCCAGTCAGAGGTATCGACTTCGATGCAAATTAGTACTTCTTTACACCATTACATATGATTGATAGTTGCGTGCTGGAGCAACAGTCGCTGGTTGTTTTTGTTTCATATCAGGGTTTTTAATTGTCTTGAAATTTTTAACCTCTAGTAAATTGCGGTAGCCAGTAGACTGTAAAAAATATCTATTACTGCCATACTGCAGCTTCTCTTTGGCCTTAGAGATGTTATCGCAGTTGTTCCTGGGAGAGTTGATTTGTTGTAAGGAATTTTTATAATCTTGTCCCTTTAGTCTAGTATTTTTCAGCTAATTTAGTTGTTTTCTTCTACCTAGACAGGTTTTTGTTTATATTTCATGGCCTGCTACGTTGCTTATAGGTAGGAAAGTTCAAAATCTCCGATTTATCTGAAAATTTAAAATTAAATGAAAACTACCAGAGATTGATATTCACAACCTGATGTCGTTAGAAAGCTTATCAAATTCTACGTTTAACCGTATAAAAAAAATTAGGCCTTCCCATTTGAAAAAAGTTATCGCTGATCGAAGTTTTCTTAATTCATCGACCGATTTCTCCAAGCATAAACGTAAGTTAAATTTGACAGTCTCATCAAAGCTGATGCATATTATGCTTAGTAATACGGCAAATTCACAGCCTTCCATATTTTGTAATCTCTGCGATATTCAATTTTTTCCTGATATCTACTTATACCGAAAATGGTGATTTACACCTTAACGGTTTGCTTTAGGTACCATGTATGATACACAAAGTCACACTAGAATTCACCAAGGAATCTGAATATGCAATAATATATGGGGTGCTCCATTTAAAAAAACATAACTTTGATACATTTCGTGTTTTTGGGACACCCTGTATAACATGAAAATATTTTTAAAATGTAGCCTTTATGGGTCTCTATCCATCCCAGATTATTATTTCCTTGTTTACTGTTACTTTAGCCATAATGCTCCGTGTCGAATAACGTGAATAACCCTGTATATACGGCGAGTGAAGCCAACGAATTCGCATAGGTTAGGAGTAAGCAAGAACTATGTTTGTTTGCACAGTCCTAAAAGAAATGATTCAACGGCAGCTTCATGATCGTGGATGGTGGCACAGTGGTCGCGATATGGTCCGGGAGGTGGCGTCAAATTTCATCGGCGATTAAACTGAGGCTGGATTTTTTAATGTAGACTTTCTTAAAGTTGATGAGAAAAAATATCTATGTTAGCTTGTAATTATCGTAAATGTATTCTGTAAAACTCATCCTATGGCTCACAGCGTAACTTCTTCTTGCTTCTTTGAGTGGATGTCATAACGCTTTGCAGCTTGAAGGTGGTTATCTGCTCTCGTGGCCAACGATGTGTAGAGTGCCGTCTTCTTCTCTTCTCACTATTGTTGAGATATTTCATCACAGTCCATAGAGCAGTTAGTGAGAATACGAGGCTAGAAAAACGCCAACAGATAGACAGATTGACAGGCAGACCAACAGAAATACCGACAGATCGACAGACAGACAAGCCGACGGAATTGAAGTGATTTTCGTTATTTAGATATCATAAAACGCCCAAATTAGCGTATTATCTCAAAATTGAAAATTTTCGAGATCACAACACTCCCCTCACCTATCGATGTGAGAAGTGAAATGTTAGCTTATTGTAGCTTCTAATAGTTTCACACTCCCTAGACTAATATAATGTTATAGAAAATATACGACTATGTCGACATCAAAAACTAAAAATCAACTGAGCAAATCGTATTTTCTAATATCTGAATTCCATTTAGCGGTGTTATAATTAAAGTAGTCGCCACTGCAACCCTCATCCGTTTCGATATTTCGACAGTTCAGTATTCACATCCGGGTTGCATTTTCATCCACATCTGCCGTTTCTCTCCTGTTTAACCCCACAAACACGAAAACCACCCGTTTTCGAATATTGCGAAAGGAAGCTATAGTAGAACTGTTTATGGGCTCAAGTGCAGTTGTTCTAAAAACAGTTCAACGGTTGTTCTAAAAACAGTTCAACCAAAGGGGTTCAAAAGTTCTGAACATTTGTTGGAAGGGACCATTAATAATCTTACATACCAGAATCAGAGTATCCTAACCCCTTATGAGGATCTTGTAAACTCAACAGCGACCAATTATATACCAGACATATACAATGAAAGACAGATATACTACCGATACATAAGACACTGGCACGATACAGTCTGGCATAATAATGTAGGAGTAGCGTTTGGGGAAATGTGAAAGATCGTAATCACGTATGGTTAGACTACTTCCTGAATTTAACGTAGGGGTCCCATGTTGCGTGTAATTACTACTATTGTCAATCTACTACCATATAAAATAAACCATGTTTTAGTGAACAACATGACGCTCTGTGCAGGCTCCTTTAAGCCCAGCAGGTCATGGCTAGTTACGCCAGTGGCCCTATGTGAAATTATAGATCGCGCATTTCACCATGTTACATTCTTAACCTCGTCTCATGCCACAAGCTCCTCATGTCATTTCTAGTCTTACTACACCAGAGTAGAAAATGACGCCAATGTTTAGCTGTGAGAGGTAGCAACCCAGTGTGGCTAGTAATAAAATGGCCAGAAAGTTCGACCTTAATTTCGGCTCATCATCCAAAAAGATTCAGTCTCGCAAAAGCTAAAAAACTAGCTTTTGGTGTGAAATAATATGTTCACAAGCTGTAGGAAAAAAAGGTAATACCAAAATTTAATGCTATGATTAATATTTGATAATTCACTATTCGCTTCAATCTTTAATAAAATAGTAAAAAGAGACAAATATTTTTCTTAAACAAAATGCACTGAAACAATTATTTCATACTTCGCTATTTGCAACGAAATTGTTTGACATTACAAAAATCCAGTAACGACTGATGTACAATTGAAGACAGACTTGAAATAGGATGTGCGATCTAGGTCCCCTTCGACTTTATTAATAACCTTGTATAATTATAACTATGACAGCTACTAGAAGTTAAAAAATCCTGAAATTTATTCGAAATTTTCCTAAATGATCCAGTTTACTCGCTTTGCAACTTGTGTAATGAAATGAAAATAAAATCTCACACATAAACAAAAACATTTTTGATCAATGCGGTTTCAGTTTAAATAAAAAAATAAATATAGTTATAAAAAACTAAAAAACAAGCGTTTAAAATACTAATAAATAAAATAAATAATAAAAACAATTCTTAATATGAGCTGAAAATAATGTATGAAAAATACTAGCATTATTGTGAAAAATAATTATGCCATATTTTTTGTATAACGAGCAATCCACGCCTTTTTCATAACAATACTAGTATTTTTCGTTCATTATTTTTAGATTATATTGAGAATTATTCTTCTCTTTTTAGTGCTATAGCGCAATGGTTGCAGGAGGCAATCTTATGACTCAATATACAGGGTGAGTTTTTAGTACCGGCTCGGTCGATAACTCCACTACTGTAGAAGATAGCGAAAAAGTTGTACACAAAAGTTGTAGCCACGGATATGCTCCTTGCTCAGAAAATATTTTGATTTATACAGGGTGATCCATAACTACGTGGTGATGCAAACATGCATTTTTTTAAATGAGACACCCTATATATTATTCCATATTCAAATTCTACTAATGATTTTCGTTCTTCTAATATAGGGTATCGTTACATTATACAGGGTATTTCAAAAGTTATGACCATTTTTGTATCCAAATCACGGTCAAATGAACGTACTGTATATCAAAAAGTAATGAATCAAAAATTATTTTTTTTCACATGAGAAGATTAGAAATATCCTCTAGTTTTAAAATAAGCTATAAAAAAATCCCGCGACGCATATTCGTATACAGGGTCATGTAGAATGCAAAATCTAGATTTTCTCTCTTTTTTTAAATGTAACACCCAATATTTTATTATACCAAAGAATTGCTTTTAATATGCTCTTTCATCTTTGTATAACACTTATTATGGCTGCATTCATTAGTTTCTGAGATATTTCGATTTTTCTACGAATTTTAAATATACCTTCTTTTTGTTTAATAAAATCTATCTATTTTGAGAAAATACTACCAAATTTTGTTTCTGCTTAACAAACAACTAAAATATAGGGCGATAATAATACTTGATCAAGTCAAAACACTGAACTAACGAGATAATATAGGTCAAGGTGTGCTGAGGAAACAATTTTATAGACGTCATGCATAATTATCAAGCAGATGTATCAGGTCGGCAATGAAATATGAAACGACACAGTCCAAATAAAACGATTCTTCAATCTTTCAAACGCAATAGTTTTAGAGTGCCTCCGTTCTGGATATTGCTATTCATAGTTGATATATTCTAGAGGCAAGTAGACAATTTCTCAAAGATTCTCCTAAATATCCTCAATGAAAAAATTAATTTTCAAAGCTGGTTTTTCACACAGTACGGAATTATTGAGTAGGTTATGAAAACTGTCAATTTTTCAAAGCCTACCTGATAAAACTACTTGATAATTATGCATGACGCCTACAAAATTGTTTCCTCAGCATACTTGACTTTATTATCTCGATGATTTAGGGTTTTGACTTCATCAATTGCTATCAAGACGTTATAATTTAGTTGTTCGTTAAATAAAAAACAAATAAGATAGTACTTTCTCAAAATAAATAAATTTCAGTACACAAATAGAGGCTATATTTTAAATTTACCGAAAAATCGAAATATCTCGGAAACTGATGGACCTAGGTACAACAAGTGCTATACAAAGATAAAAGAGCATATTAAAAGCAATTCTTTGGGATAATAAAATATTGGGGGTTACATTTGAAAAAAAAGAGAAAATTTGGATTTTGCATTCTACATCACCCTGTATACGAATATGCGTCTCGGGCTACTTATATAGCCGATTTTAAGACTAGAGGATATTTTTAATCTTCTCATGTAAAAAAAATAATTTTTGATTCATTACTTTTTGATATACAGTACGTTCATTTGTCCGCGATTTGAATATAAAAATGGTCATAACTTTTGAAACACCCTGTATAATGTAACAATATCCTACATTGGAAGAACGGAAATCATTAGTAGAATCTGAATATGGAATAATATATAGCGTGTCTCATTTAAAAAAATGCATGTTTGCATCACCACGTAGTTATGGATCACCCTGTATAAATCTAAATATTTTCTGAGCAAGGAGCAGATCCGTGGCTACAACTTTTATGTACAACTTTTTTCGCTGTCTTCTGTAGTAGTCGAGTTATCGACCGAGCCGGTACTAAAAACTCACCCTGTATATGTTTCAATATCTACACCAGAAACATCATGAATTTAATTTGTTAAGCTCTTTCGCCATTTCTCATAATTAAGACATGTCTGTCACATTCACCTCTTTTTCAACTACTAACGGTCTGTTCTGGCGATCCTGATCAAGATAATAGGACAAATTTATTAAATTATTCTATGTTTACCGGTTCTTGTTGAGCGTGTAAAGTTTAAATTAAATCTGTTTGGGTCAAAAACGAGTCCAAAGGAGTTGGTAACAAGCATAAAACATAAGACGTGATGCATACATACAAATAAACATTCACGTTGAAGCTAATAAAGACGTGGTAAAAAATACCTAATGTTCAGGCATAGCTTCACGTCCACTGCCACTTTTATACCACGTTTTTTCCTGACAGTCTGAATTAAAAGCTTATGTATAGAATCGCTTCTCTGCTTCAAAATCACATATTTTTACCTAGAGGGAACAAATCGTAGTGTCAAAAAAATAGAAATGCGCTCGATTAACCCCGAATAAAGTACGTTGGCCGACAAGCACACCTCTCGAAAAAGGGTTTTCTACAGCAACACAGAGATATCGCCAACACAATCCCTCTGCTTGCTGTTCAAAACCTACTTATCCCTTTTTTCAAAGACGCCAGCCAACTTGATCTGGTAAAGAGATGCCGCCCGATACACAAACACACATACTAGGGAAGTTTTAAATACTTTTGCTAAAGAGTAGTGCAAGGATTAGGCCATGTGACGCTGTAGTGCGTACAAAGGGTGAAATAAGGCGTAAATTTAGCACCTTTGATTGTTTTCCCGGTGAGATTACGGTTGTAAAGTCGACAAATCTGGACAGATAATAGCTAAATGGTTCGCTGGTTTCTTCTGGTAGAAATATTTACTACTTCGCCACAATGGTACCGGTTATCGGCTGCAACACAATATCCAAAGGTGGAAAGGGTCGTAGCGTAGATATAACAAATGAACTCTTTCTTAATAAGTTTGTACCTATCATATTATCTTGTTTAGACATTACCTATACAGGTAGATGATTAATCAATAAATTAAAAGAAAAACCTTTTTTTAAATGTTTTATTTTAATGCTCTAAAATGAGTAAAATTGAATTTTCTTTTAAAATTTTAATTATCAACTTCTAGCTTCATTATATACAATTTATATTATCATAAAAGCTTGTCACGTGATTCACTTGTGTAAAAAAATAGTACATACCTATTTAGTTGAGTAACTTAATCTGCTCAGTTTATTTTTTTTAACTTCAGTTTAATTGAATACTTATAGGTAGGTACCTACGCAAACCTCGAGACAAGCTTTTATGATCATAACAATTGTATATAATGAGGTTATAAGTTGATAATTAAAGTTTTAAAGGAAAATGTTATTCTCTTCTTTTTCAAGTATTTAAATAAAAGCTTTTTAAAAAAAAGGTTTTTTCTTTTAATTTATTTTTTACTTTTTAGTTATCGTTGGCTAGGTTTCTGAGACTCTTCATCTCATTCAATAAGGAGACCTAATAATTTTACCCTACTTATGGCGACTTATGCATGGCCAAGAGCAAAGAGCTTCGAGCCTAAGCAAACAATGGCGTGGTCGACTATATTATATTTAATGCTTATTCAATAAGAAATACTCTTAATTTTATTATTTCCGGCGTCAATAGGTGGAGGAAGTACTATGTTACCATCGTAAATTGACCAGTGCGGCATGAAGAAGCGGGAGGTTCCCTCAGGTAGCGATCGTCATTATCATGTCGAGTTTAAAAAGGGACAGGAGACATAAGTATGACAGAGACATTAAATATCGTCTGCTGAGATTATATGCAATCCCGATGCTGGACCGGCCTTAAGGTGGGGACTAAAATCTGCTGTTGCCGGTTGTTTTATAATTTTTATGAAGTAGATAAATAGGATATTAAGTGAATATAAATTATTTGCCGTTTCCCTTATACAGGGTGTCTCTGAATTTCCTTGACACGTGATATTCTCGTAACAAAAAAATGTTCAAACAAAAACTGAGTGGAATGTTTGAAAGTACTATAGGGTCTATCATACCATGCTTTAAGAACATTTTTTTGTACTTCAACTCTTAAAACTCACCCTCAACTTTTTTTGTTCAAATAGCACCTATTAGTTTTTCGTACACAAATTAGGTCCTTATTTTATTTGAAATCTTGTAGTGCCTTTTATTCTATACAAAAACCTATTTTTTTCGTAAAGTCATAAGCATCAAAAAATAAAATAAATTAAATAAAAATTTGTTTTAGGCGCAACATAGAAAAAAGAAACCTAAGTGGGCCTTTCAAGGGTAATGAATGATCTATCATACCATGCTTTCGAAACATTTTTTTTACTTCAATCCCTAAAACCCTATTTTTTCCAAATAGCACTCCAAAGATTTTTCTACGTTAATGCGGTCATTATTTTATTTAATATGTTATGGTGCCTTTAACTTCATACACAAACCAATTTTTTTCGTAAACTCATTAACATAAGGTAAATAAAGTGAGCATTTGTTTGAGGCACAATATTATCGTAATAAAAAGCATAAAAAGACGTTGTTTCTCGAAAACATGCATTATAGGTCATTCAGTACCCTCAAAAATCCAATTCGTTTTATTTTTATTCGTTTTTTGCGTCAAGCAAACTCTTATTTTATTCGAGAGGGTTGCTCTATATCTTTCTTTGGTTGCCGTTACCTTCGGGTACCAGATGGCGCACCGGCAGAACCTTTCTGTCGTCTGCTCTCTTATTTTATTTATGTTATGCTTATGATTTTACAAAAAAATAAGTTTGCGTATGAAATCAAAGGTAGGTACTACAAGATTATAAATTATATAAGGACTTAATTTGTGTAAGAAAAACTATTTGGTGCTATTTGGAAAACAAAAGTTGAGGGTAAGTTTTAAGGGTTGAAGTACACAAAAAAATGTTTTAAAAGCTTGACATGATAACCCTACAGTAATTTCTAAAATTTCACTCAGTTTTTGTTACGAGAATATCTCCTGTCAAGGAAATTCAAGGACACCCTGTATATCAAAAAAAACAACAAATATCTTTCACGACTTGTTGTTCTATTCCTAGAATTAGTAAGAGTTATTTCAACGACCTTCATCCACCGAATTCCTTTCGCTGGTCAATGTATACCTTTGCCATACAGTGTTATCACGAGCACATCCGAATTGGAGATATGTATGTTATTTTTGGAGGTTTTATATCTGCTTCATAAAAACCGTATAGGTACACATTTACGTCTACGTTTGTATAGTTGTATGATGACGATACAAATTTTAAAAGAGAAAGGTCGAAATTAAGCTGATGCATCAACAACATGTTAACACCCAGACGCCCTGCTTGTGATATGATAAAGCAGAGCCGCCGCGAAGTCGTGAAATATCATAACACAAAAACAATGAATATAATACATATACATCGTTGGACAGTGAATTCCTGTACTTGTATACGAATCAGGTCACTTTCCATACTTGCTATCCAGTTTACTATTTATTCGGTACTATTGACCTATTGCTGCCATCTACACTATGTAGTGGAAAGAAGTTAAATGCTTCGTTTGCCATCTATCGGTATGCGTACGAATCTCTAATGCAGTTCGGTTGACCGGGCAGCTTTCTACTCTTCACTTCGTCATAAAACAGTAAACTACTAAGGGTGCATTTATAGTGCTGTAACGTAAGAGGTAAGGTAAGAGGTATGAAAATAAACCTGTGGAATCAGATGAGAGTGTTTATAGTCGTAACGTTTCTTCTTACGTTACGACTATAGACACTCTCATCTGATTCCATAGGTTTATTTTCTTACGTCTTACGTTACCTCTTACCTTACCGCACTATAAATGCTACTTAAGTATAAAATAGAGTGCGGTAAGGTAAGAGGTAACGTAAGACGTAAGAAAATAAACCTGTGGAATCAGATGAGAGTGTTTATAGTCGTAACGTAAGAGGTAACGCAACACTCTCATCTGATTCCACAGGTTTATTACCTTACGTCTTACGTTACCTCTTACCTTACCGCACTCTATTTAGTCCCCTACTTTATCAGAGGTATATTTAAAAATTTAAATCCTAGATATCGCTCACCTACCTTCCTGTGATATACTTCCTGTGTTCAAATTTTTGAAAAATTTCAATTACTTTAATGCGGGTTATACTTTTTGTAAATAATGTAAATAGTTAGATAGATATAGCAAGTAGCAGTAGTGTGACAAGAAATATGTTATAAAACTAATATTTCGTAAGTAGGTACCGCGTGCGATGATTTTCTGGTCTGTGGTTTTTACACTGTGTAATTGTAAATCAGAAAGCGTTATACGTAAGCGGAATAATCAACCAAATGTAAATTAGAACAGTCAAATATTAGAATAATAAAACGAAAATCAGAAGGTCAATTTAAAGTCAAAATTCGCCAAATAAAAGCGCAAACAATCAACAACAAAATACTGAACCGGTGAGGCCCCTGCCGCCCCTGGGCATTCACTATTAAAAAAATCAACATGTATTGTGAATGAAAAACAATATATAAACGACATACATTTTCTTACAAAAACGCAAAAATATTAAATTATGAAAAATTATAAGTGTTATTGTAACTATTAGTTACTATCTAGCATGCATTAGTTCAAGAGCAAAGGACTCTGTGCATAGACAACACCATCAACAACAAAATTTCTGCCACCACTACACTTCTGGTACTTAAAAATGGATTTTTACATAAGAGACCATTTTTGACCATACAGGTTCTTGCACCGGTTCCTAAAACGGCATGCTCTAACCGTGAATTACAACCACAATCATGTAATTGGTTCCTATATTTTACGGCCACTCCGAACATTGTCTAAAGGGAACCACAACTCCTATCCATTTTATAGGACCACTCCAGCGGTAGAGATTGCGCCGATACGGTGGATATTTTTTAGGTTCCTTGAAGCTCTGCGACAGAACAGGTTAAAATTGGTTTCATCTATCCAAACGATTTGCTTTCCCTTAAGGGTCTAGGGCGCCATAAAAGCGAATTTCGCATTTCCAAGCTCCTGACCTTACCTTTATACTTACAGTAATGATTCAAAAAGCAAATTGAAGAAGAAAGCTTGCGCTTTATTGTCACTGTTTTGGCCTTTTTACTTCCCACACCGATAGGTGAGGGGAGTATTGTGATCGCGAAAATTTTCGATTTTGAGATAATATACTTTTTAGGCGTTTTATGATGCCTACATAACGAAAATCCACGTCACTCATTTCCGTCGGTCTGTCTGTCGGTCTGTATGTTGGCGTTTTTCTAGCCTCCTAATCTCAGTAACCGCTGCATAGATTTTGATGAAATTTGGGTAGTGATATGGTGTAGGATCGTAGTAGGTAATGTTGCTACAATTTTGAAAATCGGAGTATGGGCGGCTGAGTAATTAACAAAAAACGAAAAATTTCAAATACGCCTCAAATTTCGATTTTAGGCGTTTTAGGGGTTCCTGATCATTTTCTACTTTTTTTTGGGTGGGGGTGAAATTAGGGTGGTTGGGGGGTGGGGGGATGTAAATCTAAAAAAATTGTTGTACTCATACTGACCTGAGAGAGAAAGACCTAGCGCCATAATACACTTTTTTAGGTCCATACGAACATTGCCTTGCCGATTACAGAAACCAAGGTACTCGAACTTTCTGATGCATACAAAATACATACGAGTATTCCTTCGGATCGTTCTGTATTGTGTACGTGCAAACTTCTGGATTGACTTTAATGACATTTTGACACAGATTTATTACCGTGACGGGTATGGAAAGCGTGTATGGTTTTTAGAAATCATTTCAGTGGTGGCGCAGCAATAATAAGAAACTAAAAATATAAAAAACACCTCAAACTTCGTTTTAGACGTTTTAGGGGTTCCTGATCATTTATTTTTTTGGTTGGGGGTGAAATTGGGGTGGTTCGGGGGTGGGGGTTTGTAAAACTCAAAAATTTGTTGTATTCATGATAGATTGTCCATTGACCTGTGAAAGCACCTAGTAGAATAAAACACTTTTTTGCGGTCAGGCGAGCGATTATTTGGTTGCAGGGGCATCTAGACTAGACTATAATTTTATGCTGTGGAAAAATAATAAAACTGGTATCATCGGAATGTGTGGGAAGTACTGAGTCAATCAACTTGACTACATGTTTTTGATATCGTGTTTGGTTGTTAAATTGCAGACATTTGAAGAATGTATGATTTTGCATTGCGTGTTTTTTTGCACACTAAAAAACTTTTTTGAGAAAAGCGCAAATACTTGTCATTCATTAAGGCCTTAACTATCACCTTCTGAAATACTGTATATGTAGTTTTTTAAAACAAGTGAGTTCTGTTTGAAATGGGAATCCGTGTTTTAGCATGGAAAATAAATACATATGTATAACCGTGTATACCCAGGCCCCTTAAGAATTTGCTTAAAAAGTATTTCACGCCATCTCTACAGTTATCTTCAATGTTTATGGCAACGGGTTCCATGAGGACCTGTTTTAAAGTGTACGTTCACCCCTCCTATAAGTTTCCAAGTGTTGAGACCGCAACAGCTTTTATTAATTTCTTCTTCGGTCGATTTTTTTTCTTCCTCATATTTTTTTCATATTTGCAATTTTATAATTTACTGTGAGATTTGCAGCCATGTAGAGCAACCCAATCCTCGCCGCGGTCTGGCCAATTACTGTACGCTCTCTATCTCGTTCGTTTTTTCATATGTTTTACGTCCGAGAACCAAGAGTTTCCTTGATGTACGATCTGCAGATTGGACATCTTTGTTCGTCAAACGCTCCACGCACTCCTGGTTACAGGGAACCAACTTCTCACCACCATGAGGCATAGCCAGTCGACGTATGTTCTTATCTTTGTACTCCATATCAGACTTTAACTATAATTAGTTAATAATTTGTTTTCAGTTTAAGCTTGAAACGAAATAATACAACATCATTTTGATGATGTCTGATTTACAACTGGATAAGGTGTAGTTATGCTGTTATATTCATACTGTAAATCAACGGAGTAACGGAGATGCTGATCGACAAACTGTGATCTGTGAATGTTGTGTTAACTATGGTGAGTTTGATTGTTGTATATACTTAACTTAAATAACCTGTATAAATGTCGTTTCAATCATTGATGGCCCGTTTTAATAAGACATTACTGTGTAACTGTATAACTTCTTTTAATTCTAATGCAATCGACATGGCGTAAAGTTTCTACTCATAAAACGCTGACCAAGTTTCATACTTTTACACATAAAACATGTGTAAAACATATGTTTCCAAACCGCGAGTGTTTGACTGGGTATTTTTTGTTATAAAACCCAAGTTGATTGACTCTAGGTACTAGAAACAATAAGAAAATGATATTAATAAAATAATATTACATACATTTTCGCTAGACGTAAAACAATACAATGTCAAAATTATTCAATGATGATGAAAACATGGGAACTTTGCCCTCCAAAAATATATTTTAACAATATAAAAATATAATTCGGTAGGTATAACGACAAATTTGGCGACATTTTACAAGCCCCCAGCTTACAATATTGGAACTGTGTATCCTGATAAAAGATGAAACAATCACATGTATCTTTTTGTACATTCCGTCTATCCTTCATCCTTACTTTTGAGAAAAACGCGATATTAGCAGAGAAATTTGTTTGCAGCTCACAAACTCAATCGTTCTAATTTTTATATATTTTATATATCAGGTTAAAGATTCTACTATGGATAACGTTTGGCTGTTTACGATAGTAATAACAGCAGTCACAATAACAAATACTGGATAAGGACAATGGCGGATTTAGAGGGAGGGCGTACGCCCCCTCTAGACTCTAAAGGAATCGCGGAAGCATATAAAATTTATATAAATACCAAAAATTAAAAGCTTTCAACCAATGAATAATATTGTAACATACTGTATATTATGGTATTCGTGTATTGTGTATTAGTTGTCATGCGTAAAGTCGAAGTGTTAGGTTAGATTTTTGAAGTGTAAACGTCATCGAATCGTCTAGAGTTTTCGGGAATGACGGATGGGCATTCTAGAATGTCATCGAATTCTCTATACCCTGTTACCTGTTACCCGATACTTTAAACCTTTAAACGTGCTTTAAACTGTCAGCCGTGTCAACAGCGAACGGCTGTTCGGCTAGTGATAACTAAATGTTTTTTTCAGTATATCAGTAAGGCTGGTCTGAATGATGATGATTACGCTTTAAATAAGAAAGAGGATCAACGCATTTTTAGCAGAGTTTCAAACTTTTTTTTACAGTAATGGAAGAGAAATAATATAACATTGAAGGGCAACGCAACGGCTATACAAATAGTAAAAAATATATGGAGCTGTTTCAGAAAGTTTACACAGGTTCGATTTCCTGAATTAGAACTGAACATTACTGAGGTACCAACTAATTAGTAATTTAATTAGAAACATCTTTATAAAAATGTATAAACATTTTATTATAAAAATAAATAAAATGGTCTATTTCTTTCAACCAACCGTTTTTGCTGCGAATTTCTGGATATTGAAGCAATTTCTTGTTTACAAAAATAGTCATTTCTTTTTGGCAATGAGATATTCAGTAAGAATATTACTAATACGGTCCTGATGGCAGAATTGCCAATCAACACCACTATTATAGTAAAAAATTAAATTTGAGATACACTTCTTCGTCAGCTGATACCTATCCAATAGACGTCAAGTCAGTTTAAAGTATCAGGTAACAGAGTATAGATGGTTCGACGAAGTGTATATAAGGCGCCACGGGTAGCGTAGTAGTTCACATGTAGTTCAGGTGAGTTGAGTTCTAGTTGAGATCAGGTTAAGAGATATTGTATTGAGTTGTGAAGTAAAACGGTGAAAGTTACGTTTAGAATTTTTGTTTTTTTTTATTTGTATTATTTTTAAGTATGCTTGGCAATAATCGAATTCGAAGTCAGAGGCAAATAGGCGAAACTGAAGAGGTGAATCGGTTTCTGGGTCCGCCCCCCCCCCTAGAAGAAATCCTAAATCCGTCCCTGGATAAGCCCTACAAGCTTTTTATGCACCACATCTATATCCACTGTTGGGAAGCAGGTATCTGATAAATCATTACTCAATAGTTACTACTAACAGTCTTTCGCTATACAATAAAAAAATATTATCAAAATATTACATATGTTTTTATACACAAAGGAACTTGAACTTAACGGTATTACGAGAGCCATTCCAAAAGCAACCCATTGATACAACCCTAAAGTTCCGACATTATCTGTATATTTACTTTGTAGCTATTTGTATGAGCACTTATATAAAAAAGGAATTTATTTTCTAAGAAAAATACTATTAAGTTAAGCCTCGAGTTAAGCTAATGTATAAATAATTGAAAATGAATATTTATATGGCAGTTATCTAAAAAAATAAAAACTCACTATTGGAATGACACTATTACATAATAAAATACTGAACAATTGATTTAATAACTATGATCTCTTGCTCTGTTTGAACGAGGTGTCAATATTCTGAACTCCATCTAGCACGTCTTGAGCTTCCTCTCGCAGGTTTTCAACTCTTTCCAAAAGCAACATCTGGAAAAAATAACAGCAATTTTTACGTACGCTATGCCAGTTTTCAGGCACGTATTTAGAGGGGGTGTCCAGGGGGTCCGGACCCGAAACGTTATAAAATGCCGTTTAAAAAATGGAATCCACAAATTTGCACCCTCCCCCCCTCCCTGCAAATTTAAGGCGGCTGGCAACCCTAATCTGGACCCCCCCCCCCCCCCCGAAAGGTCAACGAAGTGACACCCATATCCTGGACCACCCCCAAAACCTAATCCTGGATACGTGCCTGTCAGTTTTAAAGCTTTAAGGCTAAAAGTTTGCATTTGATTTTAATAAAACTGATATGGCTGCGGATTTCGGATTTTGAAAATAAAATCGAAAAAATGTTTCATTGGATGTAAATATAGTAGATGTGAAAAAACTGGTGTAAACAATCTTGAAGCTTCTAATGTTAGCTACAAAATTATTTCAAACCATTTTTTTCTCACTTTGACCATTGATTAACGTATTGTACAATACGTTAATCAATGCTTTGACGTAATCGAGGGTATTTATAACATGACAGATGCGCCTATAAAAAATTAGCCGCCTTACTAAATGTAATACTTTAATAAATCATTTATCGATTTATCTAAACTTGTAATTAATAGAAAAATTTCAAGATGTAGAAGAATGTGCAATAAAAATTTTATAATAACTGATCTATTTAAATATAAATTTAAATATAAGAAACTTATATTTTTCACATCATTAAGGATTTTAGAAGTAGTAGAAGTAGAAGCTCATGTTGAAGCAACTCGGATAATATTTTACACCCAAATGATGTTTTTGTTCTTCAGATACAGGATAACTTATTTTATTATAACTAGCGTCATTATTAAGTGAATGATCCGTTATTGTTATGTTTGCTCATACAGTACGAAACGGCAACGTTATTCATTGATGCTTTTCCGAAATAGTAATGACATATATCAAGACATCAATATGCGTAACGGGTTGCAGTTAGGCTGTTTAGTGGCGGCATTTTCTTGTGCATTGTGTTGCAGTGCGATTGACTTATTTTCTAGTTTTTGCCTGTATTTTGGGGACACTATGGTGAGACAAAAGTGTTACGTGTGTAAAATGGAAGCAGGAAAAGCTGGAAGTGGAAACTATGTTTTCATAGGTTGTTTGTTAGTCATTGGCGTTGCGTTAGAATTTTTTGTTTACAAAATTTAACGTTTAACTTCCTTTAAATTATTAAGACGTATTCGTAAAACGTAAGACGTCATTGGTACGTGACAATTGTGTATTGTAGCTACAATTCGCATTTAATCCTCGCAAAATCGTCGTGAAGAGATGTTTTAATCTGTCATCATGTCAAGAGTGAGAGGACGAAAAAAATGTCCATTAGCTGAGCGAGTTTGTTAGGGGACGAATAGTGGGGTCACTAGAGGCTGGTCCGTCCGAGATATAGCCATGAGGACGCACAGACACGTAAATACGGTGGTTGTTTGTTGTTAAGTATGGAATCAAGAAGATCGTAAACGAAGAGCTAGAGGGATAGGATGTGTCAAAAGAGCAACCCCACTTGAAGAACGACGCCTTAGGATTATGGTTCTACGGGACCATTTCAAGTCCTCAAGGTCAATTGTGGACCAATGATTCGCAGAGTATGGCAGGCACAATTCGGATTATTTATCGCCGAATCAGAAGTTGTAGACTAGACTAACTTCATACCGTCCTCAGTTGGTTCTACCTCTCACTCCTAGGCACCGAAGTGATCGATTACCTTGGTGCTGTTAACGACGGGACTGGGACCTTGAATGAAATAACATGATTCTTTAGTGATGAGAATCCAGATTCTGTTTGGCTCTGCATGATAGCCGTGTAAGGGTGAGAAATCTAATTTTTTGTGGAAAGGCATGTGCACCTGTCGGAATTATGATATGGGGGCGATTGGTTAAGGAAGTAGGTAACCTTTGGTATTCGTCAGAGGCAACATGACCGCCATGTGTTATATCCAGCAGGTGGTGGAACCAGGCACCTATCCAGGATTTGGTTTTGGGGGGCCCAGATTATGGGTGTCACTTTTTAATTTTGCTTGGCCTTTCGGGGGGTCCAGATTAGAGTTTGTGGATTACATTTTTTATTATATAACGTTTCGGGGGGGGGGGAAGTCCGGACCCTCTGGACCTCCCCTAAATACGTGCCTGGGTGGAACCTCATGTTCAGCCTTATGTTCGGACGCTCCCCAACCCACTATTCTAACAAGACAATGAACGACCACATAAGCCATAATTATATTTTGAAGAAAATGAAGTCGATGTATTGCATTGGCCATTGCAAATCTACCGATCTTTCACCCATAGAACATGTCTTGGATATATGGGAAGATGATTTTAGCGTTTACCTCATCCTCCACAGACTCTAGCCTCACTTCAGCATGAGGTACAGGTTGGGATGAGATACCTCAAAAGGAAAGGAAATCGACCATCCATCGTATTAGGAGTATGCCCCAACGTTGCTGAGTGTATAAGATTTTTTACTTTTTTGCAATGGTTGGGTTTTTCTCAAATTTTGGCCGACTACTTACCTAATCTTAAGACACTTATATACAATAAATTGTTGTCTTCATTAATACTGGGTGTTCTGTTTTCTATATCACTTCGTATTTCGTATAGATGGTATTGTTCTGAATATAATATAAAAAAATAGAAACAGACTCACCTTGGATGCAGCAATTAGTTGATTTGCAACCCTGTTAGACATGAATTCAATACTGCCAACTAAATCTGCTGCATTCGCTTTGGCAATGCTCTGCAATGTCTTATATCCAGCATTGTACAGCTGTCTGGCACGACTCTAAAGAAAAACAAATGACAGATATAAATTAGTCCAGAAAGGATATTCGCATCTGCTCGGAATAATAATATTGTTCGAAAATTGCTTAGACTAAAATTTTTCAGAAGTTCCTTTTTTAGCATGGAAGAGCTTTTGTTTTTTTTTGTCATTCTTAACACAAATGGGCCCTTAGTAACCCTGTTCTAAAATTAACTGTAACGCTATTAAATTAATAAATTATTCGGCGACCTCTGGAGCCGATATCAAACATCTCTGAAGTTTGTATATCACGAGTAATCTGCGCGAAAGATGTCTATGTATGAATGGAACGCCATATGTGATCAATTTTTAAATCACTAAGATTATGCCAACCAAATATAAATATGTTTCCAATTATATGCGAAGTTTCATGCTTATACTAAATATGTATAAGTCAGCTGTGCAAATTAAATGAAAAAATATACTCACCGCTTCAAATGACGATTAAGACAAGCAATACAGGATTATTCACGTTATTCGACACGGAGAATTATGGCTAAAGTATTTGATAAAAAAGAAAATAATAATTTCGGATGGATAGAGACCCATAAAGACTACATTTTAAAAATATTTTCATGTTATACAGGGTGTCCCAAAAACACGAAGTATATCAAAGTTATGTTTTTTAAATGGAGCACCCCGTATATTATTGCATATTCAGATTCCTTGGTGAATTCTAGTGTGACTTTATGTATCATACATGGGACTTAAAGCGAACCGTTTAGGTGTGAATCACCTTTTTCGGTATAAGTAGATATCAGGAAAAAATTGAATATCGCAGAGATTATAAAATTTGGAAGGCTGTGACTTTGCCGTATTACTGAGCATAAAATGTGTCAGCTTTGATGAGACTGTCAAATTTAAATTACGTTTACGCTTGGAGAAATCGGTCGATTAAATAAGGAAACTTCGATCAGCAATAGCTTGATTTTTTCAAATGGAAATGTCTAATTTTTGTATACGGTTGAACGTAGAATTTGATAACCATTCTAATGATATAAGGTTGTAAATATCAGTCTCTGGTAGTTTTCATTTAATTTTAAATTTTCAGTTTTTCAGTCGGCGTTATTCGATTTTCCTACCTGTAAGCAACGTAGTAGGCCATGAAATATAACAAAAACATGTTAATTCAGATGGAAGAAAACAAGTAACTTAGAAAAAAGTACAGACGAAATAGAATTAAGAGACAAGATGATAAAAATTCCTTACAACAAATCAACTCTCCCAGAAACAACTGCGATAACATCTCTGAGGTAATAGATATTTTTTAGTCTACTGGCTACCGCAATTTACTAGAGGTTAAAAATTTCCAAGACAATTAAAAACCCTGATATGAAACAAAAACAACCAACGGCTGTTGCTCCAGCACGCAATTATCAATCATATGTAATGGTGTAAAAAAGTAGTAATTTGCGTCGAAGTCGATACCTCTGACTGGAGCCCTTCTATTTTTCAATATGTATAAGCAATATTGCAAGAAAGGAATACTGACAAATCAGATTTAAATTTCCTGCCATTTAAGTCATGTTTTATAATTTGAACAAATTTTAATTCATTCTTCATTTTCTGCGATCTTGCTAATAGGTACCGAAGAATTTTCAGAACTCCAGTCAGATATACTTTTGACTTGAGTTTTGACACAATTGCATACTTTTTTATATAATTAAACGTGAAATTTTATAATGAAAATAATAAACTGCCTACAACATTGTCTAGTAGTTTTCGTTTCATTTCAAAATTTTTAATGGTTTTGGTAATTGCCAATCTCTAGTACATTGCAGTAGCTAGTAGGCCGTGAAAAAATCCGTTTCTGCCATACTCCAGCTTCTCTTTGACCAAATATATGTTACCGCCGTTGTTTCTGGTTAGACTTTGTTTGTTGTGAGTAATTTTTATAAGCTTGTATTTTTCTGCTAAGTAAATTGTTTTCTTCTACCTGAACAGGTTTTTGTTTATATTTTATGGTCTGCTAGGTTGCTTATAGGTTGGAAAATCGAAAAACACCGATTTGGTTGAAAATTTGAAATTAAATAAAAACTATCAGAGATTGATATTCACAACCTGATATCATTAGAGAGCTTATCAAATTCTACATTCAACCGTATAAAAAAATTAGGCATTCCCATTTGAAAGAATCAAGTTATCGCTGATCGAAGTTTCCTTAATTGATCGACCGATTTCTCCAAGCATAAACGTAATGTAAATTTGAGAGTCTCATCAAAGCTGACGCATTTTATGCTTAGTAATACGGCAAAGTCACAGCCTTCCAAATTTTATAATCTCTGCGATATTGAATTTTTTCCTGATATCTACTTATACCGAAAATGGTGATTTACACCTAAACGGTTCGCTTTAAGTCCCATGTGTGATACATAAAGTCACACTAGAATTCACCAAGGAAGCTGAATGTTCAATAATCTACGGGGTGTTCCATTTAAAAAAACAACTTTGATACATTTCGTGTTTTTGGGACACCCTGTATAACATGAAAATATTTTTAAAATGTAGCCTTTATGGGTATCCATCCGAAATTATTATTTTCTTTTTTATCAAATACTTTAGCCATAATGCTCCGTGTCGAATAACGTGAATAACCCTGTATATCGGAACTGAGTAGTAGTAGAGAATTATAATTTTGGGGGTGTAAATTGGAGCAAATGTTGTATTTTCTTTCATTATTGTGTTACCCAATGAGGTATTTGTTTTTGGTCACGTGACGTCCGATTCAAAATTATTAATTGGACATCCTGGATACTTGTGCCCTTCTGTGTTCCTCCCGATAAAACAATTCCAACAAACTAGCACACTTGGGGTCTAAAGTGATTAATTCAAGAGCTACAGGTATTTAGAGGATTGTAACACTACCATTAAGACAAAAAAGAACACACTGTAAGGGTACATGTTATAATCAATCGTAGTGGTACAATACTTTTTTTACCTGTAGCTGTTGAATGAATCACTCTAGACCCCAAGTGTGCGAGTTTGTTGGAATTGTTTTATCGAGAGGAAGACAGAAAGAACTAATATACAGGGTTTACCATTGATAATTTTGAATCGGACGTCACGTGACCAAAAACGAATACCTCAATGGGTAACACAATAACAAGAAAAGATTCAACATTGGCTCTAATTTACATCTTCAAAATCATAATTCTCTTCTACTGCCCAGTTCCGATACATTGGCTGCCTTAATTGTCGTGAGACACCCTGTATGAGATTCAATTATAATGCAATTCTCCAGAGAAGAAGTACCTGTTTAACAGCCGGCAACTCCATAAGAGGAAGTAACTCTTTAACGCAACAGTGGGACAGTCTTTGACCCATGCCTTTTAGAAGGTATGCATATGGCCAAAACTCCTCCAGCTCTTCACAGAAATTAACTACATTCGTCGCAAACGTAGCTGCAACTGTCATCAAATTTTGAACTATTCCTCTCGTAATCTGAAAATGAAAATTTTTCTATATAAGGTTTGACCAGTGAGCTGCAGTAACGAATAAAAGTTATGTATGTCCATGTACATAAGTTATGATATATTTTTATCTTTATCATTCTCTAAAGACGTACTTTCTTCAATTTTTTTTCTTAAAATAGAACATTTCAAGATCATCCTCAAACTAACAAAAGTTATAAATAAAAAATAAGGAAGTTGAACTAATAATAATTTGTGAGAATTGTTAAAGGCCTAACTTTATGAAAAGCCAAGAAGTATTGTTGTTCCTGATATCTATTTATTTCTTTTATGTACTGATTATGATTGTATTATCTTTGTATAGTGTTACTTTGATATTGTAAGACATTGTACGTAGTAGTTTTTCCTATTTAATTTATATATTTTGTTTTATATTGTGAATTTTTAAAATTTTTAGAACTTCTACTTCATTGTATTGGACAAGTGGGCTTGACCCGTTAATAAATAAATAAAATAATGAGAAGCAACGGTAGACCAGAACCTACCACGTGTTGCTACTAACACCGCCTTTGGTTGCAGGTTGCACGGCAGTTTTTTACACTCGTTAGCGACTGGTACGTGTTCGATACGTTTACGCCTTCGGTAACATGACACAGTGACATATCGTTTGGTCTATGTTTTAACATGCTCTAATTGGTTTACGATATCTTCATTAATGGCGCACCCGCTAATTGAACTGACAAATATCGAAAAAAGTAATAAAACGGTACGACAGTGGCCGGCCACTCCGATTTGGACAGCGAAAAGCTGGCGAAGGGTCAGACGTGTATTTGCGCAGCTTTGCTTCGGAGGCAAAACATAGCTTTATCCTGTTGGTAAACTGGAAAATACACAAATATTAATAAGTTTTCGCCTACCTGGTATTTCTCCGATACTTGAAACACGGGCATTTCGTTCCAAAGATCATACAGCATGAGAGTAACATAAAATCTATTGATTACTCTTTCAGGTACATTTTTAATATTATTATTAGATCGCATTTTCACAGCCACCGATTCAGTAATGCCCAACGTTTTAGCTACTTTAAGTTCGTTCGGCTTCAGTCTTGTAAACTGAAAATAATTTTAAGATAAAGATTATCCTATGTAAGCTATAAAAAATATGTTCGATTGTTTAATTACATATATTAGACAATTCAATGCTTTCCAGTGGCCAGTAAATGCAAATATATTCGGTATTATTCTAAATAACCCACCCTTATCTTGAAAAAAGGCCACGATCGGAACAGTGTTTTTAGTTTCATTATAAAGCTTAAATAACAAAATAGACGTCTTTATTATACAGGGTGGGGCATAGGAATCAAGTGTTTTTGAAATAATCATAAAATTATTAGTTTTTACTCTAAAAAAATTATTGGTAGTAGAACATAGCTGATAATAAACCATTTTGAAATATCTAAGTGCAAAAATTGCATCTGCCATATGATGCAGCCGTTCACGAAAACTGCACTCCACTGTTTCCAGCATGTCTCTGTTGATTTTTGAGAGATTCCATGGCGAATCGCTTCCTTCTCTGCGTCTAACGCACGGGGCTTGGCCCTTTAAACACGTGACTTGAGTTACCCCCATAGAAAAGAATCACAAATTGATAAGTCGGGAGACCGAGGAGGTCATGAAATGCCACCAAACCTCGAAATTGAACGATTTGGAAACAGGTGGCGAAGAACAGCCATGGATGCTCTGGCGGTGTGTGCCGTGGCCCCATCTTGCCGGAATCACAAATCTTTGATATTCACACCTATTCTTTGCAATTCAGGTATGAAAAAGATATTCACCATATGAATGTAACGTTCAGATGTTACTGTAGCGATGACCCCATTTTCTCCAAAAAAATATGGGCCAATGATGCCACGCCATATGCCACGCGTTGTTCTAGCGTCTACCGCTTCATGATGGCAAGTGGCAAGTAGGAAATTGAAATGGTTTGAGTCAAGGAATGGACTTTAATAAACCGCGCGCTCCTCCCTTTTCTAATATATGAGTACTACTCAAACCAAAAACACTTGGTTTTTATGCCCCACCCTGTTCAAGTCTTTGTATAGTTGGCGAACTGTAGACTTCTGACTATTCCCACTAAATAAAATTTCTTATATAAATTCACTCAAATCATTGATTAAAGTTTAATACTTTAATCAATGCTATTATCTAATAATTTTGAGGTTATTACAAGCTGAGTTCCGGAAGTTTGATTATTCCTGTTCTTGACCATACTCACAATATCATAGTATACTTGCATATTCGGTTTTATCTGATCTGCAGTTTCGTAGGGCGTTACAAGATACAACAAGTGCAAATGTCCTTGCAGTACGAGACATGTCTGGGCATCGCTGAGATCTTCATATAATAAATGGGCCCTTGAAAGTTCTAAGCCACCTGCAGGCAAAAATGTTATATAAAAAAATATCAAGATAAAATGTATAGGATCGGTATTGTAAATAGCTTCCTTCCTTTCCGCATATCTACTGTTATAGGTACTGTGAGCTTTTGAATTTAGCACAACTTGCTATTTGCGTGTTTGTATGTACACCAAAATCATGAACATTTTAAAAACCGCGCCAATATCTCTGAAAGAAAGGATTTTTGAAGAAACGTTTGTAATACAATTTGTAAGATTTCCACATGGATATCTAATGTCGCAATGTTCTATGAGCTCAGCAAAGCTTTTGACAGTGTGTTACATACAAAACTACCCTATTATGATTTCCACCACAACAGTACAAATTTAATAAAATCATACTTATAAAAACGAACCCAAAAATTGAATCTCAATGAGGGAACATCTAGCGACATAATCATTGAAATAGGAGTCCCACAGGGTATATAATCGACCCCTTATTCTTTTTAATTTATACGAATAACTGACCTTTTGCTGGTGACACAACAATATCAGCAAACAGTGAGTCATTGCAGACTTTAAAGGAGAAAATTACTGACGCACAATCAAGGGCAGAAAACTGGTTTCAGAAAAACAACTTCATGCTAATTACGTCCAAAACGAAGTAAACGACTTTCTCAGAAGCATAGATCAAAGTATTTGTGCAAACACATATGATGTAATTAATTTTTTAGGTGTTCATCTTGACATTTCTCTGAGCTGGCATTCACATATAGTGTCTGTGTAAGCAATTGAAATGAAACATTTTTCTGCTTAGAAATTTATCACACAATACCGCATACATATTATGAAGGTTAATTTTTATTTTATCCAGAATCTCCAAAATGAACTACTCGGGGGTCAGCTGGCTCCCCACTATAGAAACTAGTAATCTGACTGAAAATAACATTTTGACGCAGAATTAAGTATTTATATTATGGGAGAGGGAGGTAACACATTATCAATAAATACCTTCGCTATATTGCATCGTCAGATTGTATAGGGAAACTTACGTAAAGAAACCACATTTTCTGTTAAATATTTCGAAGTGCCCAAGTAAGATAATGATGTATTATTACAAACATTGGTTCAAAGGTGAGCAGACGTAGAAGAACTTTCAATATTATAATATATACCAATTTTGATTATTAAAATTTAATTCATCAATAAATGCATCATCGATCCAATAGCTAGTATAGAGCTATTTTGAATTTCGGTAGCAAAATACAAATAGTGTCCTCCATCTCTTCTACTTATACATACCTTTAATTGCAGCGCATCCCAGCTCACTTACTACCAGTTTAGTACTATTTGATAGAACTACCACCTTTTTGGTTTTTGTTTGAGTAGATTCATGGAGCGAATCATTGACTGTCGATGTCTGCGAAAAAATCCACCTAATAATTACAACTACACGCGGACCAAAAAAAGTAGCGTACCTCATTTTTTACCTAACCACAATGTTTAATATTTTCATTCATCAGTCACGTGTTCCTTGCCCGGGTCTATTTGAGAAATGTTATGTAATTAATTCAATAAGACTAATCAATTAACAACGGAAAGAGGAAACAAATACGTTGCTATCTTTTTCAAAAGTATGGAATAAAATTTTACGACAAACCTAAGAATTCAGCAAAAATACTATACTTGGCACAATTTTAGAGATAAATATATGAAAAAAGTGCTCATTAAAAACCGTCTTAGATAAATATACGAACTTTGGTGATTCAAAAAAAAAAAAATGAAAAAACCAGCCGTTTTTCCATTATCTGCTAAACGGCAGTGAAATAAATTCATTCTCATTTTTTTAAAAGCAAACGAATTAATAAACAAAAAATAAACAACAAAAACATAATCTTGTTAAAAATCATCAAGATCGTCACTATTTTCAAAATTTATTATAGACTTACATCCATTTTAACAGAAACATCTCCATGTGGGGCGACCTTTTCCTTTATTTTACCACAAGATTCTTTCAGGGCTCCCAATTTGAACAAGTTCTTGATAATATTATCTACAAGCTTCTTGAGGTCCACTTCAAGCACTTCACTCTGTACCGCTAATAACGTATATTTGGCTACCTGCTGAAGTTGCGGTCTTGTGTTTGCGATTCCCAAACTAATGCAACTCAACAACAGATGCCTAAAAATATACAAAGATGAATGATACTAAGAAATATCTAGTAGAATTTTGGGGTAATAAAATACAGCGTCAGGGCTACTGAGCACACCCCTATAGCACCAAGGGATGACATGTCCCTTTGGGTCAAACAACAAAAAACATTCCAGAAGATGTTTAAAAACAATAAACGCCGTTTGTCAACAAATCTGAATTATTCTTTTTAAACATCTTCTGGAATGTTTTTTGTTGTTTGACCCAAAGGGACACGTGATTCCTTGGTGCTATAGGGGTGTGCTCGATAGCCCTGAAGAAGGCCGAAACGTCGGCTTTTTGAGTGAAGAAATCTCTGCAGTACTTTATTATCCCAAAATTCGAAGAACTTTTTCTACTAAATAGTAAAAAAGATGGAATAGGATTTACTTTCTACTGTGTTACTAAGAAATATCTAAGAGTTTATGATATATGATACAATTTATAAGTTTCAGTTTTATGTATATTTGACTACGTATTTTCGACATTCTGTCAATATTGGTTATAATTATTTATTAAAACTTACCTAAGTCCCTTTCCTTCCAACAAATGCATTCCAGATAATGCCTGATTCATAGGAGACATCAACAACTCTTTTACTTTAGGCAGATCTTGAGGCTGTGTGATCAAAATGCTATCACCAACTTCCCCTAGACCTGCCCTACCAGCTCTTCCAACCATTTGTTTATAACGAGAGAGATTGATGAAATCTCTTCCTATATATGGAGATCTTAATATAACCTAGGATAAAAGACACGGGTTCAGCAGATTTACAATGAAACATGGCCTAAGCTAGATGTCATAAGTAGTTGTAAAGAATATGGATGGTTCATCTAAATTATATAATTCACTATTTATAGTCAACAGTAATCATTATTACTGTACTATATGTATCTACATAAGTATGTCTAGAACAGCTATTGTATTAAAAGGGGATCGTTTTTCGTTTATTAAAGTTCTAAAATATCACTCATGTTTTAACTCAAACATACCCTTCTCGCTGGTAAGTTAACTCCTGCTGCTAAAGTAGATGTGCAACATATAACATAAATAACACCACTTCTGAAACCTTCCTCTATTAACCTTCTTTCATCACTTGTCAACCCTACAAATATCATATTGGTTAAAGCAAGAAGAGTGGCACCACCAGGTTCTTGGAGCTGCTAAAACAGCAGCTATGTCAAATTGGTAAACTAACGCCAACAGGCATATGATATACATAAATATAGAAAATGGTTTATTAAATTTAGTAAGCGCTGGGTGTATACGCAAAACAAATGTCTTAGGGCCTCATTCATAGTCGATAATTAAGGGTCCCACAAAATACGAAATACTGGCTAAAACAAAAAGATATAACAGAAAACTACAACAAATTGACTTATATTTGAAATACACGTCGCCAAATGTTTGCCCGCCACGCCGTCTCGTAGATGTTGTCTGTTAAGGTTTTTATTGCAGTAAGAACCTTTTCTTCACATTCCTTCCAATTTTAGAGACGATGCTGATGATTGCAGTTATCAAAATTTCTTGATTTGGAATTGAACCATTTTAAGTTAGATACGTACGGCAGAAAATTCAAGGCAATCAAGTTTCCACATAGTCCAGTATTTTGATGTTTGGCGTGCCACCTGTTGCTAAATTGAAGGTAGTAAAACATTGACAACCAAAAAATGATAGTATAGTTTCTTAATCTACGAGAACTATTCGATCTTCAGGTAGAATGCAATTTTACTTTATGAGCAACTTTGAAAGAGCAGTAGATAGTTCAGTTTCAACCCATCACTAACAAATCAAAGAAAAGATAAATAAAAAAGTCCAGGTTGAACGGTTACTGTGTTTAATCTATGAACCTACTTAACATGATCTGAAATTCAGGAGCTGATGGGTAAGGTAAAACCAATAATAACATCACTTGGCGACAACGTTCCATTCTAAACTAAACTAAACAGATACACAAGAAAGGACACACATGAGGTTCCCTTAAGTATCCCTTGAGTATTACGCAAGGAAGTTCCAAGTATTACTCAAGTGAAGACTAAGAATACGGAGTACGATCCTTAGGGCCGTATTCTTAGTCATCTCTAAAGTATTCTCTTGAGTATTACTCAAGTAGTATACTTGTGCATCTGGGGAAAACATTTGGCGACGTTGTCATACTTCAAATATGTATAACTCAATTTGTTATGCCCATGCCTACGCATTTTGATGTTTTCTGTTTTTGTTTTGTGCCGGTGTTTCGTGTTTTTTCCCAGACATTTTTCCGGATGTGACAGAAACTGACAATACCTTACTCCAAAATTAACCTAGTTACTTAAGTATCGAACGACTGTGGAACACTAAATAGTACTTGTTAGTAGTAAGTATTAAGTGAAACTCAAGTAGCAACTATGAATACGACCCTCAGGGTCCCTCAGGGTCGTATTCATAGTCGATACTTAAGGGTCCCTTAATACTTGAGGGTCCATTAAGTAAGGTTTTGTGTTTCGAAACCTTACTTGAGGGTCCCTTACGTAAGGATCCCTTGAGTAATACTCAAGTAACGAAATGCCAACATGACATGTCAACATGACATTTCGTTGCAGTCAAGGCGATTTTGTAGATTAATTTAGGAGTACGGTGTTGTCAGTTTCTGTCACATCCGGAAAAATGCCAGGCACAAAACACGAAATACTGGCCCAAAACAAAAATAGATAACAAAAAACAACAAAATGCGTAGGCATAGACATAACAAATTGACTTATATTTGAAAATATGACAACGTCGCCAAACGAATTCCGCCATATCGTAGATGTTGTTTAGGAAACAAATACACGAGGAAAGCCACACTAATACTTAAGGTTCCCTTATACTATGACTATGAATACGGCCCATAGTTAAGCTTCTAAACTCCGGAGTTAGAACACCAAGGTATAGTACCGTCCATCTATACAGGGTGTCCCTGAATTTCCTTGACACGTGAAATTCTCGTAACAAAAAAATTTCAAAATAAAACTGACGGGAATTTTTGAAAGTACTATAGAGTCTACCATACCATACTTTTAAAACATTTTTTTGTACTTCAACCCTTAAAACTCAGCTCAACTTTTGTTTTTCAAGTATTTTTTTCTACACAAATTAAGTCATACATACCAGAATGGTGATATGCTATACCATATTGCACAGAAACCCTTAGAATATCACATAATTCACCTCCTTCGTCTTTCAGAGCATGAATCAGCTGCTCTTTTTCTTCTTTTTTGTAATTTTTTAACTCTCTGGAATAAATATCACATTACAACCTCACAATTCACATAATCAACAACAAGTCAAACAAGTCTGGTTTACGATTTCTCTCATTTTGTTTATTGTAAGACGTGAAGGAATGTAGCTAAGCAGCATCGCACAACGATAATAAAAATGTTGATATATTTGAAAAAACAGATACGTTAAGTTTTGTCATCTGGAAGTCGGCACATTTTCCAAAACCATTTGATTCAAAAATAGATTCATACTGAAATACCTAAAGTTACTTACGGTTTACACAGCCTGCATAGAAGATTGGTTACATTTTCGCAGTTCTTTTTGGATGCACAGAAGATCAAACATGAGCCTTTTGGAACAATATCCATAACCAGACCACCAAGCATATCTGGATCAATTTTTTGTAAAGATTCAGAATACTGAAAATCGAATACAATTTTCAAACGATCTTTTGTTCGAATGTTAGTGCAGTTTTTGTCCAGCTTTGCCAATGATTTTGAATTAACATTTCAAACAATATCAGATACGATATAGGGCCGTATTTATGATTGCCATTTGAGTGTTGAGTGTCCCTCAAGTACTGTTTTGTATTTCACAGACGTTGGATACTCAAGTAAAAAAAATGTCAACATGACATTTTGTTGCAGTCAGGGCAATTTTGCAGATTAATTTTGTAGTAAGGTGTTGTTAGTTTCTGTCACATCCGGAAAAATGGCTTGCAAAAACACGAAACACTGACACAAAACAAAAACAGATAACAGAAAACATCAAAATGCGAATACATAAGCATAACAACTTATATTTGACATAGGACATCACTAAATGTTTTCCCTCCCTCTCGTAAGTGTTGTCAAGAAAACAGACGCACAAGGACATACTCGGGGCCACACTTGAGTTTTACTTGCGTAAGGTACACTCTGTGGGTACTCTCAAGTGGACACTTTAGATACGACTATGAATACGGCCCTAAATAGTATAACTTATACAATGCAGGAAAACGTAGCAACAAAATGCAATTTATCGGACGAGGGATATCCAGAAAGCTGGGAATTATAGAAGATCACTTTTAAAAGAAAATCAAACAGATGATAAAGATAGGAATGCTTAGTAAGCGGTTAGTTATGGAGAATTTAGGAATTCATTTTTCCAATTAGTCGAATGCAGCAACTGTTAGAACCTTTTGGCTGACAATTTTGCTAAGAACTGCATATACTGTATATAACTGAATTATAATTTTAGGAGTTTAAATTAGAGCAAATATAGTATCCTTTCTTGTCACCCAATGAGGTATTTGTTTTTGATCACGTGACGTCCAATTCAAAATGTTTAATGGGCCACCCTGTATATTTGTGACTTTTCGTATTCCTCCCGATAACACAATTCCATCAAACTGCACACTTGGGGTCTAAAGTGATTAATTCAAGAGCTACAGGTACTTAAAGATGGTACCACCACCATTGATTATAACATGTAGCTCTTGAATTAATCACTTATTTAGACCCCAAGTGTGCTAGTTTGTTGGAATTGTTTTATCGGGAGGAACACAAAAAGTCACAAATATACAGGGTGTACCATTGAAAAATTTTAATCGAACGTCACGTGACCAAGGACAAATACCTCATTGGGTGACACAATAATAAGAAAAGATACTATATTTGCTCTAATTTACACCCCCAAAATTATAATTCGCTACTACTGCCCAGTTCCGATATATTGCTTGTCTTAATCGTCGTGGGACACCCTGTATAACCAAGGTGGTATTCCGCCAAGAGCAAAATCATCGGACCTAAGATCTATGAAGGCATCTCTTTGGGGAGAATTGAAAATTATTAAATTATTAAATTAAGTTCAATTCGGCAAAAAATATCTTATCTCATCGATAAATACAGAAAGTTGCACAACGTACAGTTCAGTTCTTATTTTCGTGTACTGCATATTAATTTATAATTTTTCACTTATTATATTAACGTTTAGACTAGTATATCGTTGGAAAAATTTCATTAGGAATTTTGAACAGTGCCAAGAAATATAACCTTATTATTTTTTGTATAAGACCTACTAACCACACGGTATATCAATGTCATTCGTATGAACTTGAATTAATTGCATACCTTGTAATCGATTTTCCTAACTTCCACAAGTAAATCAGAATCTTCAGAATAATTCCAATTGACCTTGCATATCTCCTTGCCGCATTTCACATATTCCACCAACTCCACTGGTCGGAAATTTTTCGTGTAAATGTCGGCATTAAGAAATTTACTAATGTCTGGTAAATTGCCTATTGTAGCACTCATGCCAATAATCTGTATATCAGCTATATGAAATAAAGACGGACTTGTCAAAAAACATAACAATACTTAAGAATTGCATCAATTAGATTACCTCTAAATTTGGTATACAATGTTCACGTATAATACCCAGAAAATCTAAAAACCAAGTTGTACGCTTGGCTGGATTGTCAAGCCGTGTCATTGAAAATATAAAGAAAAGCCGAAATATGCTTAAGAGCCTTTGTTTGTAGTAGCTGTTTCTGCAATATTCAATATTTGAGAAATATGAGTCTAGCACAATTTGATCCTAAATGAAGGACTATAATATATCAATATAAAAGCCAACACAAAATCCTAAAATTTCGAATTAACGTAGGATTTATAAGACCAAAATTGCACAAGGAAACTCTATCTAGCACTAATGTGAAAAGAACTTCTAGAAACAGTTACAATAACACCGATTATGTCTGGTTATGATTGATGCAAAATATTTTTTTTAAGATTTTATACGTTTCATTTTCCACGCACGTGAAAATATTACCTTTTAAGAACATTATTTTGGTGAGACATGCTTCTAAAGTGGCCCCTCTCCCTTCTTCTCCGATCAAGTGCAGCTCATCTACCACTATGAGCCCTATCTCGTGCAGTCTCCCAGTTTCTATCAGACTGTTTATTATTCCTAAGGCTTTTTCTATAGTGGCCACATATACAGAATTTTTCCGACGCCTTTTTCGTGGAGGGTAGATACCTTTGCTCGAAGCGTATTCTTCTACCAAAAAATCGAGCGCTATGCCAAAAGGTGATAGAGCCCAAACCTGAGGGACGATCATTTCTAGCATAATTTCAAATTATTCAGTACACGTTTAAATATCAAAGTAACAGTGCAAGTATAATAGAATTCTTTAGAAAATAACTGATACAACCTACACCATGCAATATAAAAATGCGATAGTGAATAATTGATTTTATACAAGAGTAACTCTCAGCTCGTATTTTTTGTGTCGAAATTGCGGGAAATAACTTCTAGAATAAAATAAGTTGTAGTCGGGCTGAATGATGTCACTCAAAGCCGATTAAAAAAATCTTCAGAATTATCAACATTCATAATACTGATATACTGTAGCAGCAAATATTCATGACCAAGAAGATGCCGTAATTGAAGGCAGCACCCCGTATCAATGATTATGAATAAGACACCAAATCAAAGTAGAATCGAATCCTCAAAATTATATAGTCAAAATACGGTCGATACAGGATCAGGTCATAGGATTAAGTTTGAAAAAACTCAGGTTCTCGCCGCGACGTCTTTTTACTATGCCAGACTCCACAGAGAAGTCATCGACATACTAAAACAACAAAAATTTCAATAGGAAAGAAGAAACACAGAAAATCAACCGAACATGGGTACCCATCCTAAAGGATCTGAAGACCCTGGCACACTGCGAGGGGGCGCGGCTACTAACGCTATCTAGTTGGGCCACGTCACCGTTAACATGTTTGAATACAGCCGCAAATCCACCAGCAGTCAGTATTTCGGAACTTGCCGAAGTGAAATAGCTTCTGAAGATGCCATCAACTCCTGGTAGCCAAACGTCGAGTTTCAGCGCTCAACGACGCCGGCCTAAAATCCCAAGAATCACAAATTCATTATAACGTAAAGTTTAACTTCACTTGACAACCAACAGCACAATTCACAAAATAAAGCTTTCTCTCGCAGAAGGTTCGTGTGACACAGCCAAGAGATAAAACCCACAGAGCCCTGGGGATCTGGGCCCTCCCCTACCCCTAAATACGTGTCTGTCTAAAAGGTCATGAAAAAATATAAACAAAAATGTATTCATATAGAAAAAACAACTAATTTAACAGAAAAAATATAAGCGAACTACAGCAAAGGGCCAAGATTATGGAAATTCCTTACCACAAATCAACTCTAACCAGAACGACGGTTACATATCTAAGGTCAAAGAGAAGCTGGAGTACAACAGAAATAGATACTTTTCACAACCTACTAGATACAGCAATGTACTAGAGACTAAAAATTCACAAAACCATTAAAACTTTTCAATGGAAAGGCAAATCAGCTATTCTTGCTGGCAGTCTAATATCTTCGACATGCAATTTTAAATTTAATGGTATAAGTGATTCACGTTAAAGTCAAAAGTGACGATACCTATGACCAAATTTTTCAGTATACAGGGTGGGCCAATAGTGCGTGGACGGAAGATTGTGGGCTTACTAAAAAAAAATCAAAAAACTGTCACTTGAGTATGGTAGGAACCCTTGAGGGCTATAACGTAAAAATATTTTCACTTAAATTTTGACGTTTATACAGGGTTATTCATATCAAACTTACATTTTTTTGACGGAAGACAAATCACAAAACAGTAGTATGAATACCGCGATTTGGCAGTCGACGAGGCAAAAATGCACTGCTGATTTATGGCGCGCTTTAAATTCCTCTCTTTAAACTATAAAATGGAATTACCAGTAAACAAAATGATGCAGATAGTAACGAAATGCATCAGTACACCTATTTTTGTACCTATACACTAAGGGTCGGTTGTACAAACGTCGGTTTAACTCAAGCTTTATTAAACCTGAGCATAGCTAAGCTTAGCCTTAAGGTTGACATCCGTTGTACAATCTTCGGTTTATTTAAACCTGGTTGATAATAAAATTCACTACGATTGGCACTAATGTAGCAATGTGTACTGTCATAATGATCTAAAAAAAGTAGGGAAGAATTATTTACTTGAGTAAATTCAAACGACGGAATTTGTTGGTATAAAAATTTAATTTTTTTTTTCAAAACCGGAAGTGATATTGACAAAACTGGATTTTTCCCGGACCAGTTTTTTTATGCTGATTCCGAACCGGTATTTAGTTTTTCTCTAGCACCTGCAGTTTTGGCTATTTTGTATACAGACAGACGGATGGACAGACAGAGGCTCTGCATAAGCTCTCTTCAGTGAGAGCTAAAAGCTTCTGGTTTGTCACTGTGACGGTTTGTGTCAAATTCAGACAACGGCCATTTCTTTCTCTGTTCTTTTGTTTGCTCTCTTTGATAAATTATGACACAAATCTTTCTAAAAATATAATCTAATAAAACAATTTTAAGGTTCCTGCCTGACATATGTCATTTATATCAGTTAGGTTTAAACCTCAGCTAAGCTCGGGTTAAGCTTCGGTTTACAGTAAGCTCTTATTAAGCTTGGAGTGGGGTGTTAAGACAGCATTGAACAACCGACTAGTTGCGACTGACGTGGCTTAATGTCGGCTTACCTTAAACCGAAGTTTAAGTTTGCATTGTACAGCCGGCCCTAAGTGGTTATAATGATTTAATCAGTGTTTTTAAACCCATAATACTAGTCCATTTGTATAACAGTTACAAATAAATAAATCTGATTTGGATTAAGTTTAAGCTTTGTATATATTTTTATATAAGATTTATCAATAGAATCTGGGTTCAGTATATACCTAAAGTACACTTACCTTTTCTTGTACAATTGACACATATGGGAGTATGAAAATTGCATTTCTTCTATAGCACATTATTTCCCGAAACATAAGGATCTCAGCTACAAGGGTTTTACCGCCACTGGTAGGTAAGGCATAAATCAAATTCTTCCTACTTTCTATTGCTGGTAGCCTTAAACATTCATCTTGCCAATCTGCAAAAATTCAGCAAACACGATTAAGTGGGTTTACAGGAACAAATTTCCTTATATCGAATTCAAATCAAGATAATCTTACCATACATCTCATCAATTCCCTTGTACAACTTGATTAATTCTTTCAATTTATTTGGCAAACCATAGAAAGGTCCCAGACATTGAAATGATCTTTCCACTAACGTTGCATTTATACTATTAGAAACATTTCTATTTGATGTGCCTGCTTTGCTTGCATTACTGATTAGAGCTTTCTTTATAATACTACCAAAGCTTGAGTTCAGGTTTGAACAATTCAGAATGCTATTTTCAAGGTCTTCATTTTCATTTAACTCAGAGTTGAAGATTACTTCAAGAAGTTCACTAGGTACCCCAAGTTCTGTGAAAAAATATTTGATAAGATCATATGCATCATTAACCTAAAAGCATAGCATGCTCTTCAATTGAATTTAGACTATTTTCTCAAATATATGATTGTAAAAGATCCTTTTACTTCCCACACCGAGAGGTGAGGGGAGTATTATGATCGCGAAAATTTTCGATTTTGAGATAGTACACTTTTTGGGCGTTTTATGTTGTCTACATAACGAAAATCCACGTCACTCATTTCTGTCGGACTGTCTGTCTGTCGGTCTGTCTGTCTGTCGCTTTTTGCTAGCCTCGTAATCTCAGTAACGGCTGCATGCATTGTGATGAAATTTGGGCAGCGGTATGCTGTGGGGTCGTAGTAGGTAATGGGAGACGCTCCACCACCGGCGCAGCCGCGGGGCAAGATTGACCTGGACTTCTACATCAGGTTTGCTAGGCCGCTCATCTTCGACCTGCCAGATGCTCAAGGTACATCCAGGTGTTGCCAAGTTCGATGTCGTGCGAGGGTAGTCCTAGAAGTACCCAATCCAACAAAGAAGACACAAAAATTTTGGAAAAAGCCTCAATTTATTTTTTCAACATAAGATTATGGTTGAGTGGAAGAGCACTATTTTAGTGAACTCCGCCATTTGGAGTGTATCTCTGTATACTTCAATAAAGTCTATATTATTATTATTCTTATATTCCTCAAACTTGTTTTTAGGCGTTTTAGGGGTTCCTGATCATTTTCTACTTTTTTTTCTGGGTGGGAGTGAAATTAGGGGTGGTTGGGAGTGGGGTGTTGTAAAACTGAAACATTTGTTGAATTCACAATAGGATGTCTAGACCTGTGAAGGAAAACCTAGCGACATAAATAACTCTTTTAGGTCCATCCGAACATTGCCTTACCTGTTATAGGAGCCAAAGGAATTTTTTGTTGTGTATACAGGGTGGGCCAATAGCGCGTGTACGGAGGATTGTGGGCTTACTAAAAAATATTTCAAAAATCTGTCACTTGATTATGGTAGGGACCCTTAAGGGCTATCACGTAAAAACATTTTCACTCAAATCTTGACGTTTATACAGGGTGATTTATATCAAACCTACATTTTTTTTGAATGGAACCCCCTATATATTATTGCAATATTTGGATTCCTTGGTCAATTCTAGTGTGACTTTATGTATCACACATGCAACTTTAAACGAACCGTTTAGGCGCAAATCACCATTTTTGGTATAAGTAGGTATCAGAAAAAAATTTAATATCGCAGCGATTATAAAACTTAGAAGGCCGTGACTTTTCGGTACGACTAAGCATGAAATGCGTCACCTTAGGTCAGGCGGCTAAATTTGTATTCTTTTTGTACTTGAAGAAATCAGAGGATAAATTAAGGAAACTTCAATCACAGATAACTTGATTTTTTCAAATGGGAATGCCTATTTTGGTTTAAAGTGTCAAATGTAAAATTTGATTACCTTTCTAACGATATAGCATTCTCGATATCAGTATTTTTGGTTTTCATTTTATTTCAAATTTTCAGCCAAATCGATGTTTTTCAATTTTCCTGCATGTAAGCAACCTAGCAGGCCATGAAAAATAAACAAGAGCTTGTTAATATGGAAGAAACCAACTAACTTATTAGAAAGATGCAAACTAACTAGAGCAACGAGGCAAGATTATGAACATTCCTTACAACATATTGGCTCTAACCAGAAACAATAGCGGTAACAGGAAAGCTCATTTTTCACAGCCTACTAGCTATTAGCTAATTTCCAAAGTCAGTAAAAAATATTTAATCAAAGGAAAACTACTAGTGATTGTTGCTGGCAGTAGAATATCTATGTATTGTGAATAAATCTTCACATTTAATGCTATAAAAAAGTAGCCATTTCCGTAAGTCAAAAGTAATGATACCTCTGAGTGGAACCCTTCAAATTCTTCAGTAGGTATTTCTACTTATTAGCAAAATCACGGAAAATGAAACTTGAATTGCAGTCTGTTTGAATTGTAAAACATAATTTAGTTTGCAGAAAACTACATGAAATAAACACAGTTACAACATAGCGTAATTGAAAAATTCTAGCAATTATTTCAATAGATGTTCAGAATGCTCCAGTTGGAGATATCTTCACTTTTGACTCAAATAAACGGATATGACTAACTTTTTTTCCCATTAAATGTGAAATTTCAGTCTAAACATATTAGACTGTAAGCAAAAATGGCTGGTAGTTTTCCTTTTGTTTCAAAATTTTTAATCATTTTGGAAAGTTGTCAAGCTTTAGTAGACCTCAATAGCTAGTAGGCTGTGAAAAAAAAACACTTCTGTCATACCACAGCTATTCATTGACATTGGATATCTTGCCGCTGTTGTATCCGGTTAGAGCTAATATGTTGTAAGGAATTTTCATAATCTTACCTCGTTGCTCTAGTTAGTTTGCATCTTGCATCTTTCTACTAGATTAGCTGGTTTCTTCAATATTAAAGAGCTTTTGTTTATTTTTCATGGCCTGCTAGGTTGCTTGCACTCAGGAAAACTGAAAATTTGAAATAAAATGAAAACCAAAAAAGATTGATATCGAGAATGTGATATCGTTAGAAAGGTAATCAAATTTTACATTTGATTCTTTAAACAAAAATAGGCATTCCTATTTGAAAAAATCAAGTTATCTGTGATAGAAATTTCCTTAATTCATCTACTGATTTCTCCAAGTACAAAAAGAATTCAAATTTCGCCGTCTGACCTACGATGACGAATTCCATGCTTAGTCGTACCGCAAAGTCACGGCCTTGTAAGTTTTATAATCGCTGCGATATTCAATTTTTTTCTAATACCTACTTATACCAAAAATGGTGATTTGCGCCTAAACGGTTCGTCTAAAGTTCCATGTGTGAAACATAAATTCACACTAGAATTGACCAAGGAATCGAAATATGCAATAATGAGTACGGGGGTTCCATTCAAAAAAATGTAAGTTTGATATGAATCACCCGTATAAACGTCAAAATTTAAGTGAAAATATTTTTACGTTATAGTCCTCAAGGGTCCCTACCATGATCAAGTGACAGATTTTTGAAATTTTTTTTAGTAAGCCCGCAATCCTCCGTCCACGTACTATTGGCCCGCCCTGTATCGAATATTGCTTTAGGTAGTTCTGTATTGTGTAACGACGAAACATTTAATTGATTTGAATGAAATTTTGACACAGGATTATTACCGTGGCGAGGATTGAAAACGTTTATGGTTTTTATGAATGGTGTCAGTATAGCGGCGCAGAAATAATAAATAAAAATATAAAAACAGCTCATACTTCGTTTTTAAACGTTTTAGAGGTTTCTGATCGTTTTATAATTTTTTTGGGTGAGGGTGAAATTGGGACGGTTGGGGGGTGGGGGTTAAAGAAACTGAAAATTTTGTTGTATTCACAATGACCTGTGAAAAACAGACCTAGCGACATAATACCTTTTTCTAGATACATCCGAACAATCGCCTTGCCTATTCCAGAAATCAAAGGACTTAAAATTTTTTGATGTGTACCATACGAATATTGCTTTAGATAGTTCTTTCTCTATTGCGTAACGTGGAAATTATGCAATTGATTTTAATGAAACTTTGCCACAGTATTATCACCGTGGTGAGGATGGAAAACGCATATGGTTTTTAGAAATCGTGTCAGTGGCGATGCAGCAACAATAATAAAACTAAAAATATGAGTGGCGTGAAGTTGGAGTGGTTGGGGGTGGGGGGCTGTAAAACTGAAAAATTTGTTGAATTCACCATGGGCTGTATAGTGACCTGTGAAAGACCTAGCGGCATAATGTACTTTTTTAGGTCCATCGGAACATTTCCTTGGCTATTACAGAAATCAAGGGAGTTAGAATACATTTTCTGATGTATACATATTTATATGTATTATACGAGTATTGCTTTCTAACGTTCTGTATTGTGTAACAACCTGGAATTGATTTTAATTAATGACACAGTTTTACTACTGTGGCGAGGATGGAAAATTCGTATGGTTTTGATGGGATGGAAATCGTGACAATGGCGGCGCAGGAATAATAAAAACTAAAGATATAAAAATAGCTCAAACTTCGCTTTTTGGGCAATTTGGGGGCTCCTGGTCGTTACGTTTCATCCAGTTGAAGCTTGCAGAATAAGAACTGTGTTGTCCTAGTTCGTATAGAGATGCAAGAAGCTATTTACGAGAGTTTTTGTGTTGCATGTTTTTCTTTTGAGGGCAGCGGGCGATAATTTGGTTGCGGGGGATCTCAGACTATAACTTCATGCAATAGTGAAGAATAAAATGCTATCACCGTTATGTGTGGGAAGTACCGAGTCAATCAACTTGACTCCATTTTTTACTAAGAAGACTACACTCAGTAGGTCTAGGTCGACCACCCTCGCCTATTCGGTCGTGATCGTGAAGTGTTTATAGGAAAATAAATAGTTTTGTGTGTTCTTAGTGATACTGATTACCTAACGTCCTCGATTACAGTGTGACCCAAAGATCTTGTGGCTTATGTGCAGTGTTTATTAGATTATAAGTACACGAGTTTGTGAAAAAGTTTTGGGCGTCTGTGAATTAAGGTTGATAATAGCCACTGCGAATCTGGTTACAAAAGCAACTATGACTAATCATTGAAGGTAGAAGGTCAGGAAAGTAGTTTTAAGTTTCCCAAAAATGAAAAAATGGATTAGAGCAATGCCCACGAAAAACTGGATTCCCGTTGCTACTCAAACTTTCACACGGATGATATAATAATTAAAAACCACGATATAGTCACGCGGCCAGATGGAACTACAAATGTTTTTCCCTGAAGGCCTAAGCCGAAAGAAAATTCAACAATTTTTATGAATTTACCAAAATTAATTTCAGGAAAGACCCAGCATACAGACGATAAAAACTGTTAATCAACCTTCATTTAACAGTTTGATTCCTCTGATTACATACTCACTAATTGACTCCATCAAAAAAAAGATAATATGTATCGGAATATTGGAATATTAAAAAATCAAACGTGAAAATGAATATGTGGTCTCAACGGCAAAACATATTAGATAGATATACAGATTGGCCAATCGGGTGACGTTATTTTTTTTAGATAGTCCATACTGAGACCTATCCAAAACACCCCCAATGTCTCTGTAGCGATTATTGATAGTTTTCCAGTTGTTCTAAGAAATCTTAAAAACAAAAACAAAAATGCTTTTTGGCTTTTATTTTTCCTGTAATTATACTCAGTATTAAGCCTATTTTAATATCCAATAAATAAAACCTGTACATCCGACCAATAATTGAGTACATTTCGGGCCCAATGTTTGAAATCACTGTTTTTAGTCAGGAGATCAAAACTTTCAAAATAAAATTAAAATACTTATGCCTGGTTCTGGAGCTCCAAACTAATCATAAAAACTTTGCAAGTCATTACACTTTTGAAATAATAAGGAAAGAATATCACTTATGGGGGCTTTTTGCGCCGTACGTGACTGTTAAAGGTAAAAAGGTGATAGTTCAGGAATTTCCAAAATGATTTGAAAAACTATCATTTCACTTTTTTATGACAAATTAAAGAAAAAAACTTGTAACAACTAATAAACACGATAATAATTGATGTTTTAATGACTTTTAATAAAAAAACGAATACCCAAATTGTGATTTTTGACGTGCTTTTGCTATGTACTATTTTGAACTTCTGATAAATTAAGTGTATGGAAAGTTAACAAAGGAAAGGAATAATAAAACAATAATCTGAATTTCATTTCCATGGCAGAATTACCTTGGAAGCGGTGTCGTAGCGTACGCCAGAGTAGCTTTTTGCGAACTCATGTTACGAAGGAATCGAGAAGATCGCGATTTCTTTAACAAAATCTTGTGAACCGATGAATCCCGGTTTGCGAGGACAGGACTGTTTAATATTCACAATTACCATTATTGGGCAACGGAAAGTCCTGACCTTAGATAAGGAAAGAGAGGGGATACCGCACGCCCATTTGATGCTATATGGATTAGCTGATACCGAAAATGAATAGCTGTCAAAATGCTGGTGGAAAACTGACGGTAGTGTCAAGGTGGTGTTTTTTGCGATATTTAACGTTTTTAAGACCAATAATTGTGAAATATTGTGGTGAGCGTAATGGTGGGGTGTGCAGCTTACCGTTGTAAAAGCCACAGCAGCAGGAAGGAGCCAGGAATTACTTTTCACAGGTAAATTTAAGATCTTATTTTTTGGTGTATCCGAAATTCATGCAAATATCTCGATATCTAGTTCAAAGATATATGTGTATCCGAAATATAATTTGGAATGTACCACTAACATGCGAATCATAATGTTTTTGAGCACGTAAAGTCTAAAAATTATGTTTTTAAGGGATTTTTTGGTTCAAATACAATCAGTTTTCCAGTGGCGTATCTATTATAGCTTACATTTTGAATAGAAATATTATGACTTTGCATTGTAATATATAATATACCAATACCCTTATACAAGGTGTGCATTTTAAGGGTGGCCTTTATTTGTAGTTGTATGAATAATAAAATTAATTTTCTTTCTTCCTCGACAGGTTTCCTAAAGATCTTCCTAGACATGATTTATGGATCAAAAATATGAGGATCGAAGGTTGGAAGCCTACAAGCAACGATAGGCTTTGTTCTAAGCATTTTAAACAGAATTTCCTTCATCAAACAAATCAAAAAGTATATCTTCTGAAAGGAGCAGTCCCCACCATATTTGACGAGCTTCCGGAATACTTACGTCCAAAAATTGTAAGTTATAATTCCTAGCTTACATTGTCTACGCTTAATCAATATTAAAATAATAAACATCCTAGGACTATGACAGATGGATAGATGGATAGATGGATAGATGGATAGATGGATAGATGGATAGATGGATAGATGGATAGATGGATAGATGGATAGATGGATAGATGGATAGATGGATAGATGGATAGATGGATAGTTGGATAGATGGATAGATAGATAGATAGATATACTTTATAGTCTAAGAATTTACAAGATTCTTATTGACAAAGCTATATAATAACAAACAAAACTTTTGGGATATTCACTAAAACCTGTGAGGAGGAAGTTTGTTATAAATCTTCACTCCATTGTATATAATTCGATCATTAATGAGTTATGATTTGGGTGTGATATTAATTTAAAATCATTCTTATGCCTTATGCCCATATTCTATATTTATGGTCTCAAATTTCGTTTTATATTTGAGTATTAGTGATGACGTTTCCAAAATAAACAGTGCAATAAAGTAAGGAGAAATACGATTACGAATGGCTGAATAACCATTTAAAAATTGATAGCTATGAAAATCAAAAGGCAGCTAACCTCAAAGATGTAATAATTTCTTGTGTTACAGTTACATTATTAAACAACTATATTTAGGTGTGTTTACTCGATACGAAATCAAAACAAAATGTTACTGTCACTTTTCCTATAAGATTCAGTCACTCATTCACATCTACTTAAATCATAAATTAATTTGTTCTGTCTTTCTTTCGGAAATAATGTTTCAAACATTGTCTAATATACAGCTCTGTTATTTTAGGCAAAAGAAAGAAAAAGACCCCGTGAACGTGATGTTCATCCAGAACCATCGCCATCAACCTCAGCTCTGGCTGCACAGGACGACTCTCCCCGGAAAAAGAAACTTAGAAGAGAACTGCTGCTGCAAAAAGATAAGAATAAGGAAAAAACGAAAAAAATCCGTGCCCTTGGTCAGTCACTGAAAAGAGCACACAAAAAAGTAGCCTCTTTAAAAATAATTGCTGAGGAATTAGAGCGACAAAATTTACTATCTCAAGAAAATTTAGTTTTAGTTCAAAATATGAGCAAGGTTAATATAGAAATATTGAACAGAAAAATGGGGAGAAATGTTCAATATTCACCTGAACTTAGGAAATTTGCCCTGACATTAAATTTTTTTTCACCAAAGGCATACAACTATGTGAGAGATGTTTTTGACACTTGTCTCCCGCATAGCAAAACTATTGCTAAATGGTTTCAGAATGTGGATGCTGAGCCTGGTTTTACCAAGGAATCAATAAATACCTTAATAAATAAGGTTCAATCATCTGACAGACCAATAATTTGTTCATTAATTATCGATGAAATAGCCATACGGAAACATTTAGAATGGGATGGAAAAAAATTCCATGGTTATGTGAACTATGGTACAAATTTAAACGATGACTCTAATGCTTTAGCCAACGAAGCTTTTGTTATAATGTTGGTTTGCATCAATGGAACTTGGAAATTACCTGTCGGTTACTTTCTTACAGATTCTTTGAATGGCAGTCAAAAACATTCAATTGTATCTCAATGCATCCATCTGATTGAAGATACGGGAGCCAAAGTTATGTCAATCACATTCGATGGTGCTCCATCTAATACCGCTATGTGTCATAACTTTGGATTCCTATTTAACATTTCAAATATACAGACAAGTTTCAGAGTTACAGATCACAATGTATATATTTTTTATGATCCATGTCATATGATAAAACTTGTTCGCAATGCATTTGGTGAAAAGAAAATTCTAATTGATTGTGATAACAATTTTATTCAATGGAAATACATAGCGCTTCTAGAGAAGCTGCAAACTAGCGAGGGCTTACATTTAGGGAATAAGTTACGTCGCGCTCATATTATTTTTGTCAAACAAAAAATGAAGGTTCGGCTTGCAGTTCAGTTACTTAGTGCATCAGTAGCCGATGCTATTGAGTATTGCGAAAAAAAGCTGAATCTTGAGGATTTTAAAGGTAGTCAGGCAACAGTTAAATTTATTAGAATTGTAAATAGCATTTTCGATATTTTAAACAGCAGAAACCTAGTAGCACCAGGTTATAAAAAAGCATTATGTCAAAAAAATATAGATCGATCTGCGGAATTTATCAATAGTGCAATTTTTTATCTTTCAAAGTTGAAATTATCTAATAATGAGCAAGTAATCATGTCTAACAGAAAAACTGGGTTTATTGGATTAATAATTTCATTATCAAGTTCTTTAGGATTGTACAAAGAACTTATTTCTGAGAGAAAAACATTACTGTACCTTCCGTTGTATAAGATTAGTCAAGATCATTTAGAATTATTCTTTTCGTCAATTAGATCAAGAGGTGGCCGGAATAATAACCCAACCGCTCGACAGTTTCTAGCTGCTTACAAAAGGCTTCTGGTTCGAGCAGAAATTAGAGAGGGCGGTATGGGTAACTGTATTCCATTAGATCAAATCCCTATTCTAAGTAGTTCTACAAAAAATGTAAGGTCTGAAGATGTAATTAATAGTAGTTTATCGAACCATAGTTTAATAGACATAAATGAGCCTTCTGATGATCTAGAAACTATTTGAAAGGATCATGACTACATCATGAATGCACCTGTGATAAGTGAACGTTCATCCCAAATTGTGCAATATATTGCTGGTTATGTTTCGCACCAATTACAAAAAACAATAAAATGTGAAACATGTGTCACAGCATTGATTGGTACTAGAGATCGGTTTCTCAATTCCCTAATTGAATTTAAAAGCCACGGCGGTCTGACTTACCCATCAAATGATGTTATCAAGATATGTTTGAAATCGGAACATTTTCTGAGAGATAATGAAAATTGTATTCACACCAAACATTTTGTGCCTTTGCTGATAAGCAAAATAATATCAAGTTTTCTAGGCACCCCTATTTTCAGCTGCTTAGAACGTCACGTATTAGAAAATGATGTAAATCATATATATTTTTTAATAAAAGCTGTATGCACAAAATACTTAAATATCAGAATCCATTTTATTGTAAAATCTCGATCACAACAGGACAATCCAGTTCGGAGCCAATTAACAAAAATGATTCTGTTTAAAGGGCAGTAAAATATTGGTAGTTTTTGACCTTCATGACTGTAATATTGACTGCCATCAATTGTAGGAGCAAGCGAAATGCCACGTTCCTACAAAAAATTTATTTTTGTTGAAGCACACAATACTGAGTTTCACCCAAACTTCCCCATAAGTAAATACATAACTGCAATAAATTAGAACTTACTGGAAGCAAGTGATAAAATAGAGTTGTAATTTCTATGTAAGTTATAGGACCTCACCTATATTGAATGAATTGTTCGTTTTTATTTACTAGCTAATCTAGGGGTCATTTTCTAATTTTGTAAATGTTTTGATTTTGGATAAGATTAAAGGACCTTTGTATTTCTAGCCCAAAACTTACTTTATTTCATGTCTGAGATAATTTTTATGTTTAACCCTCCAGCTTTTTCATTAATTATTGCCACCGTCGCAAAAAGAAGTCAAGTATAAAAAAGCCTCGTTGGAGTAATTAAAAATACTGCTCTTCAGTACACACTACAAACAGCAAGTAACAGCGTAACAGCAAGTAGATTTTTTCACTGCATATGGGGACTTCGAGATTGAAGGCATCAAATTCCTCAATCTCGTAAGCTAATCTATAATAATAAAAATGTTTTATTGCTGCTTCTGTTTACAGTATGTAATAGACAGTATTTTATATATAAACATAATGTCAATAAATATAAATATACTATAGGTATTATGTGTTCTTTAATAATAAAAAATTGATTTACTACAAACTACAAGCAGTTTTTTTCTTTCTGGGTAGAAGTATAATCGTGTCTTTCATCAGTCATATACTGCAAATGAACATAACATGTTCATGACTGAATAAAATATATACATTATCAATTTTTATATATTATTGGCCACAAAACAGCAGTCGAATGAAAATCACGGTTACGGTAATGTTAGTCACTTAAATTTTAATTGTGGATGGCGAAATTGGCCATATAGAAACCCTGAATAACAATATTTCATTAAATTTTATTTGAAAAAGATTATTTCTACAAATAGCTCAACCATAACGTTAATCCCATTAGTTACGCCACTGGGAATAGCGCTTTGGTGCCATTTGGTATCAGAAATGTCAGTCGCGGGTTCCGTCCTCTCTCTTTCCTTGTCTAAGGTCCTGACATTGTACGACAATCGAACTTTCAGAACAGATTTAGTGTCAAGTTGTGGACGGGAGTAGTGAATGGACAACTAATAGACCCCGTCGAAGTGCCATCTAGGCTGGATGGAGCGACCTATTTAGATTTCCTCCAAAATAACCTCTCCGACTCATTAGAGGACGTAAACCTAGAGACACGAATGAATCTAATATTCCAACAAGATGGCGCTCCATGCCACTAGGCTAGGCAAGTGCGCAACTACTTGGACACAACCTTCCCAAACCGGTGGATTGGTCGTGCTGGGCCGACCAATTGGTCCAGATTTAAATCCAATTGATTTCTTCATCTGGGGCTATTACAAGGAAATCGTCTACGTTCGTGACAGTAACACCGTGGAAGAGCTCAGACAAAAATTAGAAGAATGTAAAAGGAAAATTAATGAAAACACAACTGCGCTTCGCCGACATGAGCTCGCAAAAAGCTACTCTGAAAGAAAGAGATAGCATATGCTACGACACCGCTTCCCAGGTAATTCTGCCATTGAATTGAAAGTCAGATTTTGTTTTACTATTCCTGTCCTGGGTTAACTTTCCATTCAACTTAATTTAGCAGAAGTTCAATAGTACTTAGCAAAAATACATCAAAAATCACAATTTCAGGACTAATTTATTTTAATAAAAGTCATTAAAACATCAATGATTATCGGGTTTATTAGTTGTTACGAGTTTTTAATTTGTCATAATAAAGTAAGATAATAGTTTTTTAAATCATTTTGGAAATTCGTGAATTACCACCTTTTTACCTATAAATGCCCCCATAAGTGCTATTTTTTCATTATTATTTCGAAAGTATAATGTCTTGCAAAGTTTCTAAGATTAGTTTAGAGCTCCACAACGAGGCATAAGTATTTTTAATTTTATTTTGAAAGTTTTAGTCTTCTGACTAAAAACAGTGATTTCAAACTGTGGGCCCAAAATGTACTTAATTATTGGCGGATGTACAGTTTTCTTTATTGGATAATAAAATAGGCTTAATACTGAGTACAATTACAGAGAAAATAAAAGCAAATCATAACACGAAAACTATCAATAATAGCTACACATACATGCGGGTACTTTGGATAGGTCTAAGTATGGGCTTCTGAAAAAAAAGTCACCCGACTGGCTACCCTGTACACTTTCACAAGCTACTGATTCAAATGAAAATGCTGTAATGCAAAGCAAATCATTAGAACAAAGTGAAAAATGAAAGTGAAAGAAATTATTGTGTGGTTAGACAAATTTTATGATTTAGATATTAATGGAAGAATAAGGGACTGCTACCACTAGGCTAAAGAGGCTGGTTAGAATCTGGTATAAAGCTCTCAGACTAGTACTGGGAGCATTCAAGTCGGCCCCAACTGTGCCAGGTTGGTCCATCATTAGGGAGCAGCCTCCCTTTAATGTCACATTAGAAACTGATAATTCCAAAAACATAATTCAACTCAATCAGATGCCAAAAGATAATTGGAAACCTGTCTTCTAGCGATTAGATATTGAAGATGTCTATTTATAGCACAGATACTAGAATTTTTTTGTAACCTATCATCTATTCTTAAATAGTTTGTCTGCTTCTTACCACTCCCTGCATGATCATCCCCCATAGCAAAGATAGAATGTTCAATCTGCTCAAAGAGATTATCCACTTCATCTCTGTAGGTTGTGGTAGCTTTCTCATCTTCAAATAGCAGTGACCTTTCTTCAATTCTATTATTCCAGTCCTTTGATTTCAATCGTTCTTTAAAGGACAAAAATAGGGGGTTTTTTGACTTATCATTTTTTTGGGTAGGCTTAATTTCTGCCACATTACTTTTTCTTGAACATGAGGTACTCCCAATGCATTTTTTTGCCTATAAAGAAATGTTAATTACACTGATGATGATGATTATGATTATTAAAAAGACCATTAATTTAAGATAATGTTCAACAAATGTATAGCAAGGGTTGTGTTATTATGTGGCATCAAATAATAATATACAATGTTGACCTATTTTCTATTATAATAGCTGAGTAAATCATTTTAATCATTGAAAATCATGAATTTTCTTTATTTCTCTTCTGTCTGCTATTCATCTATCAAGTACTCTGTGGCATTCCCTATATGTTTTGAAAAGTACTACTCTGATGTTTCTTGTTTTATGTTTTTCTACAGTATGTTTGATGTTTCTACCAGGGGCGACGCGTGCCTCGAAAAAGTGGGGGGGGGGCAAAAAAACAACTAATATACGTGATATTTTCGTAACAAAACAATGTCTAACCGAAAACTGAGTGAAATGCTTGACAATACTACAGGGTCTATCATACCATGCGTTAAAGAAAAATTTTTGTACTTCAACCCTTAAAACTTACCCCCAACTTTGTCTTTTCAAATAGCAACTAATAGTTTTTCCTATACAAATTAACTTGATATTTTATTTAAAATTGTACCTTTTATTTTATACAAACACTATTTTTTTCTTGAATCCATAAGCATAAAATAAATAAAATAAATGAAATAAGGATTTGTTTAGGGCGTAATTTTTTTTAAGAAAAAAATATAAAAAAGAAAAATAAGTGGGCCTTTCAAGGGTACCGAATTACCTACCATACCATGCTTTCGAAAGATTTTTCTTACTTCAACTCCTAAAAGTTACCCCCTACTTTTTTCCAAATAGTAGCGCCTCACATCTTTTCGTACATTAATGAGGTCGTTATTTTATTTAGTATTTTGTAGTGCCTTTGACTTCATATACAGATCAATTTTTTTTGTAGTCATTAACCTAAGATAAATAAAATCAGCATTTTTTTGAGGTGTAATATTTTCGTAATAAAAAAGCATAAAAAAGACATTTGTTTTCGAAAGCATGTTTTATAGATTAGTCGGTACCCTTAGAAATCCAATTAATTTTATTTTAGTCCGTTTTTTTGCGTTAAGCAAGTTCTTGTTTTATTGATATTATGCTTGTGATTTTACAAAAAAAAAAATTAGTTTGCGTATAAAATCAAACGTACTGCAAGATTTTAGATAATATAAGGACTTAATCTGCGTAGGAAGAACTATTTGGTGCTATTTGAAAAACGAAAGTTGGGGTGAGTTTCAAGGGTTGAAGTACAAAAAAAAGGTTTAAAAAGCATGGTATGATAGATTCTATAGTACTATCAAAAATTCCACTCAGTTTTCGTTTGAACTATTTTTTGTTACGAAAATGTCACGTGTCAAGGAAATTGAGGGTCACCCTGATTATAACAATTAGTAGATATAGCTACTTTGGATTTTACCTATAAATTAAATCGACGAAAGACTGCAATGTTTTTTGCAACTAATTCACACTAACATCATATATACAAACACAAACGACGAAAAAACAGCTTAGTATAAAATTTGGTACAATCAGTATATTGCATCACACATTGAAACAAACAAGCAAGCAAAAAAGATGAAAACATCCCGGCACTCGCATGACCACGAAGATTTGGTGGGAGTGGTATGGTCCACGGGTATAGTATGAAAAAATACTCGATCGTGTGATTTGTATTGGCCAAACCTTTTGGTGGTACGCATGATATGATTTTGAAAGAGAGAGAAAGGAGAAAGAGCAGAGCAGAGAGAGCGAAATGATAAGAATAAAAGATGCAGCGTGCTGGAAATTCGAAAAAATACTTTGTAATAATAAAAAATAGGTATGTACGTATACAATAAAATTTAATAATATATTTATAATAAAGTTAAAAAATGGACACGTAAAAAATAATTTTCTATTAATTTTTTTAACTCCTCATAAAAAGTCGGGGGGCCGCGGCCCCCCCGTGCCCCCCCGACGCGCCGCCACAGGTTTCTACTGGAGCAAATAGATATACTTATCATTTCTGAATTTCTTTCCCATGATTCTGGAGCAATGTTCAAACTTAATTCTTAGGCATTTTAAAGGGAATTCAAAAAAATTAAGGTGTTGAAATTTTTGTGGTGGAGAGCAATGGCCCATACTCAGAAACCATAAACATATTCAAAACATCTTATACCAGACGCTCACAATGCCTTAGAGTGCTATGCCAAATCGTGATTATAATTATATCAACTCTATTAAAATGTTTTTAAGTACTTTTCCTGCAAAATATAATTTGAAAGATAATGCTCTAGATCTAATTTTATTAAACCTTGTCCAGAATAAAAAATAAAAATAAATGAAATAACCCACAGAACATGCTGCAAGCAATATATTTAACAAGAAAAATTAACATTTGTAAATGTTTTCTTAGAGGACTTTTACAAATAGCATTAATTATTATGTTCAATGCTTTTTGAAATGGGGAATTTGATTGAAAAAATAACCTAAAATAGAATCCAAAAAGAGTAAGGACCTTCTTCTTTTGTGGACACTGAACACATGGAGGGAGACTGGCATGCTATTTATACACCCTGAATATGTATATGATCTGGGGGAACTGTATGAAATTTTGTTTCTTATAAATTACTGGTCAATCATGGTCAATGGCCAATTGTATTCAGACAAAACTAATTGGTGATCAACCATAACCACAAATTGGTCAATCCCACAATCCAATGAAATTGAAATAAATCTTTATTCAGGGGGCTACAGCAAAGATTGTGAAGATAACACATGTTAAATTATGTATTTTTTATAAATGGTGGGTGGTCAAAAAAGTGGTAGTCATGTTGAAAAAGTGGTAAATCCTTTCTCCATTTGAAATTGAGGAATTAAGTGAAATTTTTAAATTTGTATGATATATAATATCATAATATATATGAAGCTTTTGTTGTAATATAACAAATTTCAAATAACATTAATTGATGGTTAAAAATGGTCAATCAACACTGTCATTTGAATTCTGAGTTTATGGCACTGATATTTTATACACACTTCTAGGGAGAAAACATTAATGCTATTATTTCAGCATCAATATTAATTATTATTAAATAAGTATATATTACAAATATGTATGGATAAATCTCAGAGTAACAACTGAACATAGAGGTAGTAAATAAACCACTTCAGCATGGCGTGCTCAAAGCCATCATCTTTTGACACTTCAGACCAAACATTGACAACTAACCTGAAAATTCTTCCAATGCAACCCATGTTACAAACAATGCTCTGCACTGTCCCATCTCAAAAAACTGTTAAACTACATTCGAATATAGCACAGCAAGTCTGTAAAGTTTCACTACAGTTACCAACAAATAGCAAATTCGAATTTACTATCCAACCATAAAAGACGCACAAACAAAACAAATGTTTGACAGTCGGAGGTTACCATAAACAAATCGCAGGAAAATTACATAGGCATTGCCAACTCCTCAAAATTTATGTAAGACAGAATTTGCATTAATGATGAAGAAACATGCAGTAATGCAGTAGAGGTCAACATTCTATTGATTTTGCTGTAATCATTTCTGAACCATCAAAATACAGTCTTTTTTAACGTAGATTGGAATATTTCTGGATACTATACAACTAAGACGATAGTAAACAATTATGATTGCTGTACCTGGTGGTCGATATGACAATGTAAGAAAAGATGTTGGCTTATTAGAATTAGTTGTTTACTACCTCTATGTTTAGTTGTTACTCTGAGGGATAAATTGAATTATCATAGCAGACTCAAAGGCACTAATATATCATAGTAATCATAAATACCTTATTGATACTTTTGCAAATCATATCATCACCTATGGTTTCTGTGGAACTTAAACCTATAGCACTATCTACTTGTCTGATCATTTGTGTATTAAAAAACTGTGAAAGTACAGTTGTATTATCCTTATCTGACTCATTTTTTCTGTCTGGTACACAATTTGTGTTTAATGTGGTTGATGGTGTTTTTAAAAAATCTGCAAATGCATCATATTCAGCTTTTTTTTCTTCAATCATTGTAATATCAATATCATCTAGAGTATCTTCTAACACCAATTCTTCCTTTTCGTTTTTTGAAGTTGTTGCTGTAACTTTGACTTTCTTGCTCTGTTTTCCTTCATTCTGGACTGATGTAGGCTGTTGAATATCTGGAATAATACATTCAATTAATTTATATATTTATTTATGACCTTTTTCTTGTTACCTAGCTTTGATAGGGGTGGATTTCTTTTTCGTTTAATGCCTTGATATTCTTTTTCGTTAAGCTGTTGGGAAGTAATAGAGTTGAATATGGAGTCATTTTCATTAAGTGCATCTATGTTATCCATGTTCTGAAACCAATTGATAGGGCACCAAAACAGAAAAATTAAATACTATAATACTAATAAGTTTACTGAGGACAAAAAACGGAAAAAACTTGTTGTAAGCAAGTTTTAAATTTTCAAACCACAAAATTAAAGGTTATAGTTAGAAAAGGGATAAACATAAACGTCAAAAGCACAAAATAGGACAAAAGCACTGACAATAGGGCTGTTCCAAACTACGTTGCTATTACCGTTCCAGAATCGTTTTCATAATACTGGGTCTATTTTACAGTTCTAAAAATGGTGATTGGTTGGTCCACCAGCGTGTCAACCAATCATCGATTCTAGAATCGCAAAATGGGCCGGGCACTATGAAAACCGTTCTGGGACGGTAACAGAACAGAAGGTTGGAACACTCCTAATAGTGAAATGTCAAAAATCAAAACCAAACAAGCCATGGCCGACTGAATCGGGGACCGAGTGGTTAAGCATGGCCGACTCTACACAAGGCCGGAGCCTTAAGCTAAATTCAGATGCATACGACATCCGACGATACGACGGTACGAAACTGTTCCTATTGGTTGAAATATTTTGATTTGACATCATTTTGAATATTTCAACCAATAGGAACCGTTTCGTATCGTCGTATCGTCGCGCGTCGGATGTCGTATGCATCTGAATTTAGCTTTAAGCTTAAAGCTTCATTCAGATGCACACGACAATACGACATCCGACGATACGAAACTGTACCTATTGGTTGAAATATTTTGATTTGACATCATTTTGAATATTTCAACCAATAGGGACCGTTTCGGACTGTCGTATCGTCGGATGTCGTGTGCATCTGAACTAGGCTTAAATCAGATGCATACAACATCCGACAATCCGACGGCACGAAACTGATCCACTGATCCTATTGGTTGAAATATTCAAAATGATGTCAAACCAACATATTTCAACCAATAGGAACAGATTCGTACCGTCGGATTGTCGGATGTCGTGTGCATCTGAATTTAGCTTTAGATGTGGCAACGTGGCTTAGCTGTCAAATAGTGGGCCTATAGTATCAGAATAATTATTACATTTTATATGTATTAGAGTTCATCTAGGTTATTAAATTAAGAAAAATACTTTTTAGAACTACTACTACTAATACCACTTACATCTGATGTCTGGTTCATTGTAGTCAAACACTACAAAATAAAAATAAACGCAACCTGTTTCCTGCTGCCACTTCCACTTAAATGAACACTCAATTCACCTTGTAAATTGTCACTTGAGCTAGAAAAATTCACTATTAGGTCACTGTGAAGCCATTCTTGCTGGTCTTGATTCCCTTTCACTATCAAATCTTTTCGTAGGTATGCCCAGATGCATGCCCAGATGAGTTCTATTAACTGTATTTTTCTATGATATTTGGGAGGTCCAGAAAAATTGTAGGTACCACATTGTGCTTTAAAATAGGTCTTATCCTTTGGAATGTTTATAAAGTATTGTCTTTATTCTTATAAATATAACCAGCCCATACGAGGAATACCGTTCACCCACTTCTGTTTATGTCCTTTATTGGAAGCACAATTGCTAATGAACACTCAATTTACTTTGTAAATTGTCACTTGAGCTAGAAAAATTCACTATTAGGTCACTGTGAAGCCATTCTTGCTGGTCTTGATTCCCTTTCACTATCAAATCTTTTCGTAGGTATGCCCAGATGCATGCCCAGATGAGTTCTATTAACTGTATTTTTCTGTGATATTTGGGAGGTCCAGAAAACATTGTAGGTACCACATTGTGCTTTAAAATAAGTCTTATCCTTTGAAATGTTTGTAAAGTATTGTCTTTATTCTTATAAGTACATATAACCAGCCCATACGAGGAATACCGTTCACCCACTTCTGTTTATGTAATAAAGGTATTGGAAGCAGAATTGCTAGTGCAACCTGGTACTACACACTTTGCAAGCATCTGTTTATCTTTATAGTTTCGTTTGTGCAAGTAAATAATTAGAAACACATTAAAAATCACCTTCCGCTCTTCTTGTTTACTCTGGAATGTTATGGTTGGTATGTCCTTTATTGGAAGCACAATTGCTAGTGCAACCTGGTACTACACACTTTGCAGGCATCTTTTTATCTTTATAGTTTCGTTTGTGCAGGAAATAATCAGAAACACATTAAAAATCACCTTCCACTCTTCTTGTTTACTCTGAAATGTTATGGTTGATATGTCCTTTATTGGAAGCACAATTGCTAGTGCAACCTGGTACTACACACTTTGCAAGCATCTTTCTATCTTTATAGTTTCGTTTGTGCAGGTAAATAATTAGAAACACATTAAAAATCACCTTCCAATCTCCTTTTTTGCTCTGGAAGATTACACTAATGACTTCAAAACAAATAAAAGCTCGGTCCCCGATTCAGTGTTGCCATATTTCAATGCTCCGTCCTAGTGAGTAGAGTCGGCCATGTACGGTTAGATCGCTGGGTAGATCTGTGCACAGAGATTTGTGCCGTTTGTGCGTTAGATGACAGACGATGAGAGAAAGAGAGACGTAGGACAGATAATTCCTATTTCCGCTATAGGTCATTTCAATCAGAAAGGTTCACCCACAAAATAGTTCAGCATCAGTGTATATGTTTTGTGGTTCACCAAAAGCATTGTTTTTCTCTGAACCAAAACGGGACCATCGAGAGCTACCGGGCCTGATGGTGTATCCCCACCACATCGTTTACGTCACGCGAGGCGCCGAGCGACCGTCCGGTCGCGTTTGTAATCGCGAATACCCGCAGGGATTTTTCATTAAATTTTTGGGTTTTGTGTGTATCTAGCTAAGAGTATCGTCTATAGTTGCGGTGCACCCTTCTGCAATAGTAATTATATGTATAGATACAGAACGCATACCTGTGTTGTAATTTCCAAAAGATGTAATGAAACGGAATCAGTTGTTACGCGCTATACATCGAGATATCTTCACGATAAAGGATTCTTCTGTAATATTCACCAAACACTTCGAAGGGAGATTTGTAATTCGTACTGATACTGCTATAAGGTTCGATGGTACCACTTTAATAGTACTTGGAGCTAATATTAAATGGTCTTCACAGATTTTGTAGAATATTGCTTAACAATTACTGTAAACATTTTTTTTGCACGTCGACCCCGGAAAATCGCCAGCCAACTTTTTGTTATCAAATAGCACCCCATAAGTTTTCCTACATAAATGATATTCCTATTTTATTTAAAATCTGGTGGTGCTTTGATTTTATACGCAAACCTATTTTTTTCGTAAAATCATAAGCATAATATAAATAAAACACGAAAAACTGATGGAAAGGGAAACTAAGGGGTTTTAAATGGTACTGAATGACCTATCATACATGCTTTCGAAAACTAATGTCGTTTAATCATATTTTATTACGAAAATATTACGCCTGAAAAAACCCCTTATTTTATTTATCTTATGGTTTAACTTTACGAAAAAAAAACTGCTTTGTGTATTAATTCAAAGGCACTACAAACAATGACCTCATTTATGTAGGAAAAGATGTGAACAGCTATTTGAAAAAAAAATTTGGGGGTGAGTTTTAGGGGTTCAAGTACAAAAATCTGTTTTCAAAGTATGATATGTCCTTCAGTACCCTTGAAACGCCCACTTAGTTTTTATTTTTATGTGTTTTGTTAAAAATAAATATTAAGCCTCAAACACATCCTTATTTTATTCATATAATGACTACGCAAAGAATAGGTTTGTGTATAAAATCAAAGCTACTATAAGATTTTAAATAAAATAAAAGACTTTTTTGTGTAGCACTATTGGGTGCTACATGAAAAAAAAGTTGGGGGAGTTTTAACGGTTGAAGTACAAAGAAAATATGTTTAAATCATAGTATAATTGACCCTATAGTACTTCCATTCAGTTTTAGTTTGAACTTTTTCTGTTAGGAGAATAGTATACGTGTCAAGGAAAATTCTGGCACACCCTGTATACTACAGCTCCTATATCCTCTTTTGCTACTACTGCTACTACAATCATGACAGCTATAATATGACTATGTACATTATTTGGTGAATAATAGATAATTTTATATCCTTTGGGTGCGTCTAGCTCCAACTTTTAACCTTCTCACGTCCAAACGACTCTAGTTAAATAGATATCAACTGGCTCCACTCATCACAAATTCAATTTCCTATAAATTCATTCCTATATATTACTTTGTATTGTTGACCGTTTTCTTGGTATTTGAAGAAAATGCTCGTAGCGCCGGAATTTCTCTATTAATCCCTGCAGATACGTGCGGCGTCTAGTGTGACGTCACACGCAGCACCATCTGGCCCGGTAGCTCTCGATGGTCCCGACCAAAAGCCTCTGTTCATCTCTGTTAGATGGTCTGTGAAGTGTGGAGTCGGCCATGTCGCCATGTCTGTGACCAAAAGCGTCGTTCAGAAGTTTCATGTTAGAAGTACTTGACATTTTTGACAAAGTGATGACAGTAGTAAAATGAGGTTATGTGATAAATTTCCAGAAAATATCTTTTTGTTTACTAAATTGGTTTTTAAGTCTATGTGATTCATATTTTGTTCTTCTAGTAATAGAAGGAGGTAGGAAGTAGAAAATGACTATTTTTATATTGAAGACAACCCGTATGTAAGTACACAATGACACCTTCCAGATGACAATAAAATCATAGTTCTTTGTAACTGAAATATTTAAACAGAAAATTATGTGGACGTTTAAAAGATCGATTTCATTTAATCATGTCCAAGCTATATTAAACCAGATTACATACTAGATTAATATCACAATCACAGAAACCATTGAATCTTGAGAGTGTGTTGTAGTATCTTATTACATTACAAGTTCATCCTTGTGTGACTTAAGAATATTTGAAATGTAGTTAGCTTAAGTCTTATCGAAAATATGGGTGTATGGGTATTAACATAAAATCTTATCACTCAATAGTATTTTTAACTATATAATCATGTATAATGTAGGTTGCAGGCAACTACAAAATGTTGAAGTATTTCTGGAAGAGTTAGGAATAATAATGATACACAATTTATACAGTGATAATGTCAAGATTATACCAAAATGGAAGGTATCTTGAAAATGAAAACCAGTTTCCTTAGGACAGATCTTTTTTACTTGATTTTGGATCAAAAATGAGCCCTTGGAATTACAGCCTTTCATTAAAAGCAACACTCTTGTCTAAAACATTGTTTTGTTTTTATATTGACTGAAAATTAGAAAATGTAAGTTCTATATCTAAGATGGCAAACCATTGCTGAAGAATGAGAAATATTTATAGAGATTATGCAGTAAGTGCTAATGCTTTGGTCTTCTCAATTGACTTTTCTAAGTATGTGGTCCTCCAAAATAAAAAGCTGGACTTTGTTGCCCATATTTATGGAATAATTTTCGCAAGAGCCATAAATTAGAGCGTCTTCTCATAGCAAACTTTTTAGTTTCTGGATTGCAATGAATTGATGCAGTTCTAGTATAAGTTTGTAAGAATTTACATTGAATGGCTTTTCAATGTATTTTGTTACATGATAAGTTTTTTTGTGTTTATTAACAAGCTCTCCTGATATTAAAGTGATACTTTGGCATAGTATGATCAAACATTATACAGTCTAGCCACTCGTCAAACCATTTTTTTCAAACCTGACATGAGTTTTGCTATGTTAGCATTTAGACTGTAAATTTCATTTCTGTTAATTGAGTCTTGATGATTTTTGTGTGGAAACTGTTTGTTCAAGATGCACTACAGTATTCAGCAGTAGAGTATATTGGCCCTGGAGCTGTAGAGCCTACAGAGTCAACCAATGCATCCCATCCCATACAAAGCTTTAGAGTTTGTTTTTGTTAAAGGTTTATTATGAGTGAGCCGATTGTACCCTACATGGATCTTAGCCCTCTATTTGCTGTTATGTATTTTATTGAGGTGAAAGTATGATGTGTACTTCAGTTTTGTTTGTATTTGACTAATGTCTCCATGTATGATAGCATTAACAAATACCATCAATTTTCACACAATACAGTCCAGTTGTATGTGGTATTGAAATGCCTTATCGGATATCAGAGGAGATGTAAACAACATATATAAAAGTGGGCGAAACAGTCTTCATAGTTCAAGGTTTATTGTATGTTTATGTGGAATATCCCATCAGGAACTTCTTTGGATTGACTGGTATAGATGTTTTTACTATGTATCGTAATATGATTTTTCTATGACTATACACATTGTTTACATCACAGGTTTAAAATCTAAAAGGCTGATATTTATTCAGTGTATACATTTATATTGGATATGTAATGCTGTTATATTGCTGGCATCCTAGTCTGGGCTGAAGTAGGTAAGCACTTCAAGACAAGGAGATGCAAGATCAAATGTGGTTATCCTACTGATCTGCTACAAACAGAGACAAATTAATGGTATGGTTACACAATGACGCCAGACACAGAATATTTGACCGGACTAGAATGCCTTGTGTTTTTGAGTATTGCTACTATAACAATAATATATCATCTATCTTGAATAAAATAGCCCCACACATAAGAAACCAGCTAATTTCTCAACAAGCTGCCAGGTGCTAAATCTCACACAACATATAGAGAATGGTTTCGAAGGAAGAGAAAAAACAGGGGTGATGTTCGTGGACCTTTTGGCGGCATATGATACCATTAACCACAAAATCCTCCTGGAAAATGTCTTCAGGATGACACAAAATTACCATCTGACAGAGCTCCTGAGATCACTGCTGTGCAATAGGAGATTCCACGTGGAGTTCCAAATACAGAGGAGACGATGTAGGAACCAGATGTATGGTCTCCCCCAGGGGTAGCGTGCTGGCGCCTCTTCTATTCAATTTGTACACATATGATCAACTTGTCAGCCCTTCTACAAATGACACCAATGACGTAGCCATTCCCTGCCAATCTCACATCAGGGATATCGGAAAAATGTTAAAAGAGTCGCAAGAATGGCCGAATACTACAAGTTAAACCAGCTACGCCCAAACCCAGATAAAACTCAAACCTGACAATTCCATCTTGATAATCAGCAAACGAACAGGGAATTGCAGGCTACAGCACTGCCCAAATCCAGTTTATCTAGGTGTAGCCTTCATCATCATCATCATAGTCACAATGTCTTAACAGACAATATGTTGTGAACTCGTAAAATGCATAAGTGGGAGCGCTAGAGTATTGCTGACGCGAATATTATCAATAGTTTTGAGAACTGTAGCTCGCCATCGTTCGCCATTTACTGTCAGTTTAGTGGCGCTCTTGATACTCATATCCAGCAACTGTTTCGTCGTATCCACCCAGCGTGGAGGGGGACGGCCACGGCGCCGCCCACTCGGGGCATGACCCTGAACTACAAGTTTCTCTATATGATCGCTTCTGTGTATACGTCCGAAGAATTTAAGCATTCTCGTCGACACAATGGAGGATAGTCTCTTTGGACTACCGAGCTCATCCAATATGGAAACGTTAGTGCGGTGGGCGGTATAAGGAACTCTCAGCATTCTCCTCCATGTCCACATTTCAAAAGCATCTATGCAAGCTCGATCTGCCTTTTTAACAGTCCAAGTTTCCGAGGCATACAAAAATATGGAGAACACAAGTGACTGAACCAGCGACATTTTTGTAGCTTTAGTGATGTTATGGTCACGCCATATTTTAGTAAGCTTTGTCATGGCCACACCCGAATTGTCGATCAAAGAACTGAGGTATACAAAACTTTGAACTACTTCACAACGGCCTATTGACTTTATCTCTCGATTATTATCATGCTCTCTATCTACGATCATTACCTTAGTCTTATTGTAGTTAATACCAAGACCATACGCTGCACTAAGTTGTTCTAAGATGTTTAATAGAGCTACTAGTTCTTCCTGAGAAGCTGCAATAAGGGTTGTATCGTCAGCAAATCTTAAGTTGGATATTTTGCTTCCCCCAATAGTTACACTGCCGTTCCAGTTGTCTAACACCTGTCTTATCACAAATTCAGAGTAAATGTTAAACAACATCGGAGATAATAGACATCCCTAACGATCTCCTTTTCTGGTTGCAGTTTGACTAGACAGGTTACCATCAATTCTTAAACGAGCCGAATTAGACTCGTAGAGTTGCTGTATGAGAAACACTAGGTGATAATGAACTCCCATAGAGATGAGGATTTCTCACAGTTTAGGCCACTTTACGTTATCAAATGCCTTAAAATAGTCCACAAAGGTGTAGCCTTAGACCTATACATAACACGTAGAGAACAAAAGTGAACACGAGGAACGGTGTTATTCGCAAGCTTGTTAACTCCCAATGGGGGGGGGGGCACCCTGGCACATTGCGGACGACATGCCTTGCCATGTGCCTTGCCTCAGCCGAATACACATGTTCTGTATGGTCCAGATCGACTCATGCTAACAAACTTGGCCCTACCTTGAACGACACCTGTAGGATAATCACGGGCTGTCTAAAACCTACCAACCTTGACCAGCTATGCATGTTAGTCCTCAAATCAGGCGAGAAGTCTTATGTATGGCAGAACGAAGTAGACAGTCCTTAGCTAAAAGACATCCTCTATATGGACACAAGCCCCCAGCATCCAGACTTAAATCCAGGAAGAATTCCATGTACACAAACCCACTGACAGACTCCAAATCTGTAATCAAAGAGGTACTGTGAAAGAGATGGCTAACAGAGAACCATATACCAAGTTGGAATCCAACTGAAAGCCTCCCTGCTGGACCACAACTGGAATGGAGGAGCTGGAAAAAACTTAATGAGGACGATTTTTGTGCCTGCGGTGAGAACCAGACATTGGAGCATCTCTTATCTTGCCCATCCTTGGAAACCCGTTACACAATCCAGGACCTAAGGGAAGCGAATGACACGGCAGTGTGGTGTGCCAGACACTTGAAAGAGATATGAGCAAATATAATCATTTCACACTTCTGTAATCGTCACATAATATGTTTTTTTTCTTCCTATATAATTACCAATTAACTAATACTAATATACCGGGTTATTCACGTTATTCGACACGGAGCATTATGGCTAAAGTATCTGATGAAAAAGAAAATAGTAATTTCGGATGGATAGGGGCCCGTTAAGGCTACATTTTAAAAATATTTTCATGTTATACAGGGTGTTCCCAAAACAAGAAACGTATCAAAGTTGTATTTTTTTTTAAATGGAACACCCGTATATTATTACATATTCAGATTCCCTGGTGAATTATATTGTGACTTTATGTATCACACATGGGACTTAAAGCGAACCGTATAAAAAAAATTAGGCATTCCCATTTGAAAAAATCAAGTTATTTCTGATCGAAGTTTCCTTAATTAATCGACCGATTTCTTCAAGCATAAACATAGTTCAAATTTGACCATCTATCCTAGGCTGACGCATTTCATGCTTAGTAATACGGAAAAGTCACAGCCTTCTAAGTTTTGTAATCTCTGTGATATTCATTTTTTACTGAGAGTATGAGGTGAACCTGTTAGATCAAACTACAACTTATTATTCCAACTCAGTTGTTGTGTATGTACTAAAAACTAGTGTTCCAACATCCGGCCAATTACTTCTCTAATCAATTACTGCAATAGGCATGGTTCATCAGCATTTATCAATAAGAATTAGCCTTGTTGGCTTAGGTATATAAAAAACACTGTGTTGAATGATTTAAACGCCGAACATGAAGGAATATGCAGTAAAACCTTGTTTTATCTGACTAGATATGCATCCATTTCTAACATTATTGATATACATATGTTCAACTTTGGAATGGTTTTTATACATAATCGCAACTTCCACGTGTATCTTTTTTGTGTTCACCAAGGAGAATCATGGTGTGATACTACATCATCAATGTGTTGGCTGTGTCTAAAACTATAATTATAGCAATTCTAACCATATCAAAAAGGAACATGTACACTTTATTTATTGATGAGAAACAGCGTAACTTATTCATATTATAAGAAACGAAACAATCAACTATGTTATCATTAAATAAATTGACCTCATTATTTACAGGTTACGGATATATCCTATGCTCCGGACCCCTGGGCTTATCACGCAAAAAACTAAAATCTTCGCCAGGCAGATATCCAGTGCTAAATCACAGAAATCCAGTGAGTACTCTAATAAATCATAGGTGTACTTAGAAGATACCTTAAACAGTAGGTACCTATGAAGAGAGTGCAAGCCTACCCATCACTGATCGTTGCAAAAATAAATTATATGTAAAACATTTTTCAGAACCAAAGAGTTCTATTGTTATATACGTGCCCAAAAAATGTACTATAAGTTGTAGAAATGAACCTGTGTTAAAATAATTTCTGAAACTTATGATTTGGTTGTGCGTTGCATCAGCGTGTTAAGATCACGATATTATTTTTTCATTATTATAGAGGGTTTAGGAACTCGGCATGATCATCAGGTAGAAGCACTCCCACACCCGGAAGTGTGAGAGAGAATCTACCCGCTCCGACGTTGTACCAGCTTGAGTCCTCTGATGTGTTCAACGGACACGGTTGCGTCCACCCGACATGCCACCACGGCCCGACTGGAAAACCCATTCCCGCTCTCCTTACCTCTCCACCTCCACCGGGCGTCATCGTAAACGATATTCTTCGCAGCGCATGATGAGGTATTTTCTATTCCAAGTATCTGCGTTCTCCTGATTCTTTCGTTTTCAAGATGTTTCGTATCATCTTATATACGATCTTCCATCGTACCTCGAGGGGCACCATATTTTCAGGGGCGAGATCCTCAGACAAGTTTGCTCTCGCTGTCTGCATGTAATGGACCATCTTCGCGGTAGATCACGATGTTATGAGTGATTAATGTAACACACAGACTGCAGCCATCTTTGATCAACAATTATAATCACATTCGTTGAAAAGTAAGCGCCTCCACGTTGATGAGTTCTTAGACACAGGTTGTTCTTGATAATAGTTATTGGATCAGTAGGTACCTCATAAATTCAATGATATCAACTTATGAAGGAATAGTGTACAAACCCAAGATAGTGTTAATGTAAAACTCAGTTGTAATCTAAGAACAAACCATAAGAAAACTAAGAAAAACTTGTTTTCTTCTTAGGGTGCTATGCAGATTCCTGCGTAGGCGTCCATCCTTCCTCCCATCAAATGGTCCTATTAATTGCAGCACTGTAATTCTTGGAAGTTGCCTATCCTTGTCCAGTGACAGCTGTTTCTCAGCCAGTATAGTTTTTTCTTCCAATTCCTCCTCTCCCTCCTTCAATATTTCCTTGAAGAATGAGACGCAGGAAGTTATAGAGTTGCCCGTGCATTACATATGCTAGGTAAGCGATTTTCATCTTCCTTATAACTTCAAAACTTCGTGTTCTGCTAAACTGGCTTTGTGGAGTACATTCTCATTTCTCACATGATCGACCCAGGACACTCAGCATTCGTCGATCTTATTCATAATTGGTGCCTTCAGCGTATATTGCCTCCAGGCTGTAGAATAGAGTAGACCAGACATAACATTTCATCATCCTACATCTGAGACTGAAATTCAAGTTTTTGTTGATAAAAAAATTTCAAAGTTTCAGGAAAATTGTCCTGGCTTGTTCAATTCTGCATCTTTTCTCCTAATCTGGGTCCCATCTTCCGTTTATTATGTATCCCAGATATTTAAATTTGCTGACCCGTTCGATATCCTCTCCATTCAATTAATTGTATTCGAATGTTTGTGATATGGTTTCCATGGACTTGGTTTTGTTGATGTTCATCTTTATACCCGGCCTTTGGCTGTCTTCATTAACGCGACTTAGGGCCGGTTGTACAATGCAAGCCTAAAATTAAGTTTAAGGTAAGCCGACATTAAACCACGTCGGTTGAAAAACGTCCGTTGTACAATGCTGGCTTAGCCCCCCCCCACTCCAAGCTTAACACGAGCTCACGTAAATCGAAGCTTAACCCGAGCTTAGCTGAGGTTTACACCTAACGTGATACAAATGGCATACGTCAAGGAGGAACCTTCAAATTGCTTGTCACTTTATTAGGTTATACTTTTGGTAAGATTTGTATCTGATTTAACAAAGAGAGCAAATAAAAGAACAGACACAGAAACGGTCGTTGACCGAATTTGACACAAACCGTCACAGTGACAAACCAGAAGCGGTTATTTTCTTAGATAATTATGACAGTACGCATTGCTACATTAGTGCCAACCGTAGTGAATTTTATTATCAACCAGTAGGTTTTAACTAAACCGACGATTGTACAACGGATGCCAACGTTAAGTCTAAGCTTAGCTAAGCTCAGGAAGGTAAGCCGACGTTAAACCACGGATTTTGCAAAACGTCAGTAGTACAATGCTGGCTTAGCCCCCACTTCAGGCTTAACACGAGCTTACCGTAACCCGAAGCTTAACCCGAGCTTAGCCGTGGTTTAAATACAAATTACATGATGTGTCAAGCAGGAACCTTCAAATTGCTTGTCTCTTTATTTGGAGAGATTTGTGTCTAATTTAACAAATGGAGCAAATCAAAGAACAGAGACAGAAATGGTCGTTGCCCTAATTTGACCCATACCGTAACAGTGACAAACCAGAAGAGGTTATTTTTTAGATAACTATGACGCAGAAACGACGGTAAACGGAATGAATGTTAAGCCTAAGCTTAACTAATCTCAGGGTTTAATAAAGCTTAAGTGAAAACGGCATTTGTACAACCAACCCTTAGTAGAGTTTGGAGGTCATTCTCATTATCTGTTAGTATGACAGTGTCCTCTGCACATCATTGTTAATTAGAAATCCGTTTATTTTAATGCCGAAAGGGCTATCCTAGGTTGACTCAGCTAATGCTTTCTCCACATATTGATTAAATAACGTCGACGACAAAATATACCCTTGTTTACTTATTTCAACATCATCTTATTTATCCTGCATATTGAACTTGCTTTTTGGTTACAGTACCGATTCGCCAAATCGGCAAGATATGATATGAGAGGTTTATAATTCTCAAATTAATGATAAATGCTTTCTCATAGTCAATGAAGCACCTGAAGACATCTTTTCTTTGGTTTTGGCAGTTCTGTACTAATGTTTGGAGACTGAATATGGCTTCTTTGATTCCAAACCCTCTCATAAACCTAAACTGACTGCTTCACATTTCTTGTGTACACATAATTGTTGGCCGGTAAACAAAAAGTTTTGTCGCAGCGCATATTATTAAAAGTCCTTTCTGAAATTCTGACAAATTCATACTTAAAAATATCTAATGTTTTTAAATACTCGTGGCTCCACGCCTGTGGTCAGTGAATCGCATGTCATAAAAAAGAACTATAAAAATGGTGATTTAATATTATCAACATCAACCGTATATACAAGCTGATAAACATGACCTTGCGGCGTGGCAGCTTTTAGCTGAGATTTGGGAAAAACCTACTTGATAATTGTGAATAATTGTTGTTTTATCCTACCATTTTCTCAGTATGGCTTTGGTCTCTTTTACTGAGATAATTTTGAAAATTTCATACAAGAATATAAATATATATTGCTTTTGTAGCTAGAAACCAGCAGTAGTATCTTTTGTTAAATTTCTGATAAACATTTATAACCGAAACTTATCAGATCTGAGAAAGCTAACAATTATAAATAACAAAGTTCACTATGTATTAACATATTACGTTAGCAGTTGCTATATCTGAATATTGATCACTGTGCGTCTTTATCAGTTATCGTATATTATTGTTATGTCTTTCTGGCTGCCTACTACTGGTAATATTTGGTTGATAGTGGACATAGGGAGTCCGGTTCTGGTGAGTGTGAAGTAAAGTGTGGTGTGAATGAGCTCCGTAATTAAATCCAAAATTCAGGAAGATTACGAGCGTTTAATACCTAACTGAACACGAAATCAAGGAAGTAAAGTGCAACAAGCTAACTGAAGTAAAAAGCAACTAAGGTAGGATAAAATAATAATAGATTATAATTAATAAACGATATAAATAAAATCACACCGATAAAAACAAGGCTTCCGACGGGTCGACCGGGGCCAGGTTTTTTCCGCGGTGCTGATAAGGTAACAAAAAGTACCAAAGAATTCCAACAAATACGGCAAGAGTCAGGCTAGGCTAGAAAGGAGAAACAGGGTCGGAGTAAGGTTTAAATACAAATAAAAATATTACGGAGAAAATACATGGACAGAGATAGCTCAGAAGATAGAAAAAGGAAAAGCGACAGGGAGGAGGAAGAAGAAGAAGGTGATAACGCATTTAGGAAAAGCAAAAAATATTTAGATCGCCACTAAAACTCCCAAAAAGAAATATGGAAGATAACCTAGAAAAGATGATGAAAATGATGGAGCAAATGGGTAAAACTATGGAAAATCTATCAAAGGAAGTAAAGGATATGCGACAAGAGCAAAAAGAATATGCAAAAGAAATTAAAGAAATGAAAGAAGAAAATGGAAAGTTAAAGCAGGAAAACATCCAGTTAAAAAAAATGATAACGGACATGGATGAAAGGCTGGAAAGAATCGAAAATGAAAAAAGACGAAATAACGTTGTATTACAGGGCTTAGAAATAGACACAAACGATAAAGGAACGCTGAAAATAGACATGGAAAATTTTATAGAACGAGAGCTAGGAATAAGAGTAAATGTTACCGAGGCCATAAAATTATCGGAAAAAACATGCTTAATAAAGCTAGAAAATGAGTCAGCAAAGATAAAGATTATGCAGAATAAAAATAAGCTAAGAGAAAAGCATCAAGCAAAATATTATATAAATAACGACCTGTCAAAGATTGATAGAGATATAGCGAAGCAAATAAGGGTTAAAGCAAACGAAGAAAGACAAAAAGGAAAGCGAGCAAAAATAGGTTACAGGAAATTATACGTGGGAGACGAAGAATGGAAATGGGATACAGAATTACAACAGTTAGTTCTTATTCCAAAAAACTAATAATAGCAACAGGGGAATCGGAAACAAAAGATAAAATGAACATGGCAACGAAAAAGGTTAATGAGCATATAAAACTACAAACATTAAATGAGACAGAACAAAGAAAAATACAAATTAATCTAGGAACATGGAATGTAAGAGGGATTTATGAGGAAGGAGCGATCAAAACCCTTATTAAGGAAATGAATGTATATAAAATGGACATAGTGGCGCTACAGGAGACGCATCTACCGGGCAACGGAATACAGGAAGTAGATAATTATATCCTCTTCAAAAGTGGAAGTCATACTAGGACTTTGGGAACAGGTTTTTTAATACATAAGAATTGGAAAGATAGAGTTATAGATTTTGTACCGAGGTCAGACAGATTATGTAGCATTAGGATAAAAGGAGAGAATGAAAACATGTCAATTGTAAATATTCATGCACCAACAGAGGAGAAAGATGAAGAAACTAAAGACATTTACTACGAAGAGATGGAAAGGGTAATGGATAATATACCAGATACAGATATAATAATTGTCATTGGGGATGCAAATGCAAAAGTAGGGAAAGAAGACATATACAAAAAAATAACAGGAGGGCAGAGTAAACACGATGAAACAAACGAAAATGGACTAAGATTAATCGAATTTGCTATAGAAAGAAATATGAATATAATGAGCACCCGCTTCCCAAGAAAAGACATTTATAAAGGTACATGGATAATCCCTGGCAGAAATGACACAAATCAAATAGACCACGTGTTGATACAAGAAAAATATGATAAATTAATAACAAACGTAAGAACGTATCGAGGCGCTGATATAGACTCAGATCACTTCTTGGTAGGGGTCAAAATAAGATATAAAAAAACAGAAAAAATAAAAGGAAAAACAGGTAAGCAGACATTTTATAACATAGATGACTTGAAAATGGAAAACATTGCGAGACAGTATGCGACAGATATAGAAGAGTATCTCTATGAAGGTGCAGAAAACAAGAACTTAACCATAGAAGAAAACTGGAGGAGAATTGAACAAGGAATTGTAGGCGCCACAAAAAGGAATTTGAGGAAAAGGAAACCACAAGAAAAGAAAAAATGGCTCGATGATGAATGCGATAAGGAGATACAACAAAAAAGGCGGCTTAGGCAAAGGATGCTGCAAAACAGAGACGACAATATCATTAGAGAATATCATAAGCAGAGAAAAAAAGTAAAACAACTATGTAGGAAAAAAAAGCGGACATTCTTAGAAGACCAAATAGTAAAAATAGAAGAAGAGTATCAGCAAAAAGAAATCAAAAACTTCTATAAAGACGTAAAAGACATAAGGAAAGGTTATCAAACCACACTTACATATATAAGAGATAAAGAGGGTAATCTTATAGGAGACGAGGAAGAAAAATCAAAAGGTGGAAAGAATACTTTGAGGAAATATTAAATGCAGGGACAAATGGAAAGGACCTTGATGTAAAACAAGAGTCAACAGAGGACAGAGCAATACAAAGCTGTAATGACAATACCGCAACCCCATCAAGAGAAGAAGTGGACGAAGTGATAGAAATGATGAAAAATAATAAGAGCCCTGGAGAAAACGGAGTAACAAAAGAAAACATAAAATATGGTGGTGAGAAATTAAAAGAAGAAATCTACAAGCTAATATGTCAAATTTGGAAGTCAGAAAAAATGCCGGATGCGTGGAAAAAAGCAGTTATACTACCTATATATAAGAAGGGAGACAGAACAGCCTGTGAAAATTACAGAGGGATCTCTCTACTTGACGTTACGTATAAAATCTGTGCATCAATTATAAAGAGAAGGTTAGAGATATTCATGGAGAGACTGCTGGGTGAATATCAAGGGGGCTTCAGAAAAGGCAGAGGGACAACAGACAATGTGTTTATGCTAAAGCAAATTGTCGCAGGATGCTATGAATATGACATACCGGTCCAAATGTTGTTTGTGGATTTTAAAAGAGCATATGACAGTGTCAAAAGGTATGAACTTATTAAAATATTAAAGGAGTTAGAAATCCCAGACAAGCTGGTAAGATTAATCAAAATGACATTAGAGGACACACAGAACACAGTAAAGGTGAAAGATAGTAAAAGTGATAGCTTCAGAACACACCAAGGCCTACGTCAAGGCGATCCCCTGTCGACAACCCTATTCAATTTAGTGTTGGAGAGCGTAATAAGGAAAGCTGGTATCAACAGGAAGGGGATAATATTCAACAGAAGCCACCAATGTTTGGCCTATGCGGATGATGTGGTCTTAATAGCAAGAAATCGGAAAGAGCTGGAAGAAATAACCCTACAATTAATGAATGCAGCAGAAGAAGTAGGAATGGCATTTAATAACAGTAAAACGAAATTTATGGAAATAAAAAACAAAAGCGGAAACAGAATAAACACCAGTTTGAAAGTTCAAAAGCAAGATGGGACAAAGGTAGAATTCGAGGAGGTGGATAATTTTATGTATTTAGGTGTATTAATTGACAATAAGGGACAGGAAGAAAAAGAAATAGATTTAAGAATAGCTAAGAGTAATAACTGTGCAGGAGGTTTAAGAAGAATCCTTAAATCAAAGGAAGTGTCCAGACAGACAAAAATAAGAATCTATAAAACAATATTAAGACCAACCCTAACCTATTCATGTGAAACCTGGGTTATGACAAACAAAATAAAACAAAAATTGGAAATTTGGGAGAGGAAAATATTAAGAAGAATCTTTGGAGGGAAGCATACAGAGCTAGGATGGGAGAGAAGAATGAATATAGAATTGTATGAGCTATTCAATGAAACACCCATAAGTAATTTTGTGAAATTAAGAAGACTGCAGTGGCTTGGACACTTGGAGAGGATGGAACAGGAAAGAGAAGTGAAACGAATCGCATGGAAAATACCGGAAGGAAAAAGAAAGAGAGGAAGACCAAAGAAACGATGGAGAGAGGCAGTGGAGGAAGATCTAGAAGAGAAGAAAATCCAGAACTGGAGGCAACAGGCAAAAGACAGGAAGAAATGGAGGGAAATCACAAGGCTATGGACCTAAAAGGTCTGCAGACAGCCTATATATATATATATATATATATAGTGGACATTTGATAGTATAACTGCCTTTAACGGTCACTCTAGTTTATCAGGCATACTTTGGAACATTGCTTTGAGTAATGCCACAACAAATAACGGCATATATTCCAAGCGTAAAGCATATTTCAGTCAAAATCTGCCCCATTGTATCTTGACTCCTCAGAGCATGAGTCACCAGTGAAACAGATCAACATATGGGAGAAGGGGGAAGTTTAGTCTTACCCCTTATCCAATCATCTTGGTCACGGAGTGTGATTCTGCTGTCCCGGCTTAAGGTATTTTTGATCCTTTCCACTCTGAATGAAGCCTTGGTGAAATTGATCTATTCTACCGCTTCTTGCGCCACCAAAGTTCCCATCTTCATCCATAGGAAAGCCAACATGGCGTCCCGTTTTATCCAGTTTTTAGTCCTATAAAAGCGTGTTTTTTCAATTTTTGTAACTATATTTATTTTTCACTTTTTAGTTCAGGATAATGAGATACACTTATTAAATTATTTTATTTTCACCGGTTCTTGATAAGTCGAAATTAAATCTGTTTGTTTAAAGAGGGTCAAAATCGAGTCCAAAGGAGTCGGTTACAAACATATACAGGGTGGCCAATCGGGTGACGATAATAATTTTTTTTAGATAGCCCGTACCGAGACCTATCCAAAACACCCCCATGTATGTGTACCGATTATTGATAGTTTTCGAGTTATGATTTTTTTTTTTTGAAAACTTACAGATTTTCCAGTTTTTCCAAGAAATCGTTAAAAACAAAAACAAGAATGCTTTTTGGCTTCTATTTTTTTCTGCAATTATACTCAGTATTAAGCCTATTTTAATATCCAATAAAGAGAACCTGTACATCCGAACAATAATTAAGTACATTTTGAGGCCAAAATTTGAAATCTCTGTTTTTAGTCAGGAGACCAAAACCTTCAAAATAAGATTAAAAATACTTATGCCTGGTTCTGGAGCTTCAAACTAATCTTAAAAACTTTGCAAGACATTGCACTTTCGAAATAATAATGAAAAAGTAGCACTTTAGGGGACATTTTGCGCCGTACGTGAGTGTTAAAGGTAAAAAGGTGATAATTCACGAATTTCCAAAATAATCTAAAAAACTACTATTTTTCTTTATCATGACAAATTAAAGAAAAAAAACTCATAACAACTGATAAACCCGATAATCATTGATGTTTTGATGACTTTTAATAAAAAACTAATACCCAAATTGTGATTTTTGAAGTGCTTTTGCTATGTACTATTGAACTTCTGCTAAATTAAGTTGTATGGAAAGTTAACAAAGGAAAGGAATAATAAACAATAATCTGACTTCCAATTTTATGGCAGAATTACCTGGGAAGCGATGTCGTAGTATACGCCATCCTTTTCTTTCAGAGTAGCTTTTTGCGAACTCATGTCGGCGAAGCGCAGTTGTGTTCATTAATTTTCGGTAATAGGCAAGGCAATGTTCGGATGTACCTAAAAAGGTGATTTATATCGCTAGGTCTTCCTTGACAGGTCAGTAGACAGCGTATCATGAATACAACAAGTTTTTCAGTTTTTCAACCCCCCACCCCCCAAACACCAAAATTCCACCCCCACCCAAAAAACGCAGAAAATGAGCAAGAACCTCTAAAACGCCTAAAAACGAAGTTTGAGGAATATTTGAAATTTTTGTTTTTATTACTCCGCCGCCCATGTACCGATTTCCAAAATTATAGCAGCATTACCTACTAAAACCCCACAGCATATTGCTGCCCAAACTTCATCACAGTCCATGCAGCGGTTACTGAGATTGCGAGGCTAGAAGAACGCGTACAGACAGACAGAACGACGGATATGAGTGACGCGGATTTTCGTTATGTAGACATTATAAAACGTCCAAAGAACTTATTATCTCAAAATCGAAAATTTTCACGATCACAATTCTCCCCTCACCTATCGGTGTGGGAAGTAAAAGGGATGGCGTATGCTACAATAACGCTTCCCAGGTAATTCCGCCATGGAATTAAAAGTCAGATGGTTGTTTTATTATTCTTTTCCTTTGTTAACTTTCCATACAACTTAATTCAGCAGAAGTTCAATAGTACACAGCAAAAAGCACAGGTATTAATTTTTTTATTAAAAGTGATTAAAGCATCAATGGTTATCATGTTTATTAGTTGTTATGATTTTTTTTTCTTTAATTTGTCATAATAAAGTAAAATAATAGTTTTTTAAATCATTTTGGAAATTCGTGAATTATCCCTTTTTACCTTTAACAGTCACGTACGGCGCAAAATGCCCCCATAAGTGCTATTTTTTCATTATTATTTCGACAGTGCAATGTCTTGCAGAGTTTTTAAGATTAGATTGGAGCTCCAGAACCAGGAACAAGTATTTTTAATTTTATTTTGACAAAAAACAGAGATTTCAAACTTTGAGCCCAAAATGTACCTAATTATTGTTCGGATGTACAGGTTCTCTTTATCGGATATTAAAATAAGCTTAATACTGAGTATGATTGCTGAAAAAAAAAAGCCAAAAAGCATTCTTGTTTTTGTTTTTGACGATTTCTTGGAAAAACTGGAAAATCTCAAAAAAAAAAATCATAACTCAAAAACTATCAACAATCGGTGCACATACATGGGGGTGTTTTGGATAGGTCTCGGTACGGGCTATCTAAAAAAAAAATTATTATCGTCACCGGATTGGCCACCCTGTATACAAACAAACGTGCAGGTGAAGCTAATAAAAGCGTGTTGAAAAAGATCTGTCTGATGGTTGTCCGGTAACTCTTATTACAACTCGACAAGAATAGCTAGAGACGTGAGAAATATGAAATAAGGAAGACCCCTCGATGCGCAGTGGACAGAGAATAAATTTGCCATTTGCATCAGATATTTCGTAGCGGAACGGTACACTCTGGGCAAAATCACGTATGGTGATTATCGGGGGATTATCAGAGCGAGATGAATTATCACAATTTTAAAAAATGGCTTCAAGAACAACTTATTCCAAATATACTAGCAAACAGTGTATTGGTTATAGATAATGCGCCTGATCATAATGTTGAAGTGAACAAATGTCCTATTATGGCAACCAGTGAAAATAATATGAAAGGCTGGTTGACAGCGCAATAAATATTCCATTTTCAGAAGACATGCTGAAAGATGAATTACCTATACGGTTTAATAAAAATGCATAAACCCAGATACAAAACCTATGAAATAGATAAAATTGTGACTGAAACAGGTCATTCTGTTTTACGACTTCCACCGTATCACCCGACTTAAGTCCAATTGAATTATTAGTATGGGGATCCCTAAAGCAAAATGTGGCAGAAAAAAACGTGGATTTCAATTTTAAGCACTTACAAAGATATATTGTGACGAGTTTTTTCCACTTTTTCGCAAGAAGCGAGGAAAAAAGGTGTGAACATGCAATTTCCTACGAGCGCTATTTTAATGAAAAAGAACCATTTCTGGATGTGATTATGGAGGATCTAATAATAAGCTTGCAGGAAGACAGTGACAGTGATGATGCAAAATTTATAGAAAATCTAATTTCAGATTCGGAAAGTGATTCAGAGTGAAAGTGAATTTTCAGAACTATAGACAATTTAATGCCACCTAATAATTATTTATTATTTGTCATCAACATTAAGGACCTGTCTTAACAAAACAAATCTTTTCCTAAGTTTAACTGTTTACTTAGAGTGTACGCGCACACAGTGTGTCTATTTCATTTCCGCCGAATACGTTCTCACTCTTTCGTGTGCGCAACCGGCGAAATTCTCAAGTCTCTTCCTATATTTGTCGAGTTGTAGTGGTAAAATAATGAAAAAGATCACAGCTTTTACCATCGACACAATATCTGAGATACCATATACAACAAAAGATAATGCTGAAACCACATTTCAGGATTTTTAGATGTAATTATTCATGATAAGAAACGTGAGGAAGAACAGAAAACACGTCCTAAAAATTCGGACAAACTATGTAAAAGTGCGCAGTAGCGAATGCGCAGACATCATGTTTTTTGCTCAATATTTAGGATGAAAATTTAGACCGTAACATACAGCCTTAAAACAGCATATTTCGCGCATGCGCATACAGGATTGAAATGGACTACTATCACGGGTTTGAAAACAATGATTAAATCATTATAGCCTCTTAGAGTATACAAAAAAGGTGTACTGATGCATTTCTTTACCCTCTGCATCATTTTGTTAACTAGTAATTCCATTTTAAAGTTAAAAAAGGAATTCAAATTTAGCAAATTAGTACGAAGCGCGCTATACATCAACAGAGCATTGTTGCCTCGTCAACTCTCAAATCGCGATATTAACGCAATTTTCAGAAACAAACTACTTTTTGTGATTTGTCTTTCGTCAAGGGGACGCCTTGAGGGTTTCATCTCTTGGCTGTGTCAAATGAATAAAGGTTCTGTGAGAGAAATCTTTGCTTTGTGAATTGTGCTGTTGGTTGTCAAATGAAGTTAAACTTAACCATATAATTTTATAAATCTGTCTCCAATCGAAGCTTTTGTGTCTTTCGTTATTGTGAGGTGAATCATTAATTCCGAGAATTTGAAAAGTACACACCTTTTTTGCATTGTGGATACTCATCACACGTTGCCGTATTTACCTGCTAAACATAAACCTTTCATCCAAGTATGGTAATAAAGTCTGCTTCACTGGCCACATACCTATATAAAATTATGTATTTTTTCGAATGTGTAGAGGATCACATAAAAATATGCATTGAATATTGCTTACTCAAGTTACACCGGCAACACGGCACACATAACCGTCTTCCAATTATTAGCTGTTCCCCTATCCCTATAGGACCGTGACGTAACGGTCCTACAGGGATTTAAATATTCTCCTCATACTCTCGTTTTTGCGATGTTCCAAAGATATCGCGGAAAAATATGGGAAGGTATTATTCCAATTCCATCTTATGCCAAACTCTTACCATATGCAGTCATAAAAAAAATTAATGGTACTAGTCCAATATGCGGTCGCTTCTCGTCAGTTTTGTTTTTCTCGGTTAAGAGTAAGTAGTGTGATACACAGCACTGCAATCCTAAGACGAGACAAAACCGCATCTCGCTCTCATTTTGGATTTTTCAAAAATGTATATGCAACACTGTATTCTTTAAAATTTCAAAATCACCGCCGTATTCATAGTCGTCTCTTGAGTAATACTTAAGATTCCCTTAAATAATACTCAAGGGATACTTAAGAGACCCTCAAGTCTGGTGTCGGTGACTGTAGCCTTCCTTGTGTATCTATTTCCTAGACATCTAGGAGACGGCGGGATTCATTTGGCGACGTTGTCATATTTAAAATATGAGTCAATTTGTTATGCCTATGCCTACGCATTTTGATTTTTTCTTTTATTTATTTTTGTTTTGTGCCAGTATTTCGTGTTTTGTGCCGGACATTTTTCCGGATGTGACAGAAACTGACAACACCGAGCTCCAAAATTAACCTACGAAATCGCCTTGACTGCAAAGAAATGTCATGTTGACATTTCGTTACTTGAGTATTACTCAAGGGAGCCCTACGTAAGGGAAAGGGACCCTCAAGTATTAAAGGACCCTAAAATATCGATTATGAATACGACCCTTAGAAAGTTAATGTGCAAAAAACAAAAACTGGTCACTGGAGCAGCTGTCAATCAATGCCACTTAGTTCAAATTGAATTTTTATCAAACATTTTGTACAAACCTTGATAAAGGCTAAATAGTTGCGAAAAAGTCAGTGAAGAGTTTATTATTCAACAGCCTCAGAAAAGGTATCAGAAATTACAAATAAGTTCAAATTTATTTTCCTTAAGATGAAATGTCCTGCTTTAATTCTTTTTACATATTCTGCTCGTCCACCCACATAATTCTGCAAATTTAAATTTTTTTGGTATTGTCATGAGTTTCAAAATTTTTGCCGAATTCGTCCTGAAGACCTGCAGGCAGCAGTGACGGCTGGTACTGAAGGGCAAAAGGCCACATGCTCACCCAACCGCCCAGAAAAATGTCAATATAGTTATCATCTGTGCTTTATTCCTTTTTTTTTTAAACAAAAAAGTGCAGCCCGGGCTCCGACACACCGAGCTGCTGTTCCATTACCCAATGACTACTCCTCACACCGTGAGGTGAGCAATCACTGGGTCCGCGAATCGTGCGCCCTAAGTAGACGAAGGGACCCAACGATGACTGCCTTCTGCATTCTGGCGGCTAAGATGTGCGCCGCCGCACGGCACACCGGTATTTTGCGCAGTGCAGAGAGCAGCGTATTCCTCATTCCACCTAGGGATCCAATGACCATAACCAGCAGACTTACAGTGTAGTCTGGCCAGAGCCTGCGAAGTTGACCGAACAACTCCTGATATTTGGTCCGCTTTTCCTCCTCCTTAGAGACGATATGCACCTCGGCTGGCGCCGAAAACTCAATAACGAACATCGTCTTCTGTTGGTGGTCGAGAAGGACTATGTCGGGCTTGTTTGCCTGTACAAGCTCGAGCGTGGGGAACGAGTAGTTCCAGTAAATCCGGCATCTCTCGTTCGCCACAACGGACTCTATATCCCCTGGAGCGTATGGCAGCACCGGTGTCTCATCGATACCGTACGAGTGCCTTAAATGATAGTAGAGCACTCGTAGAGCCGCGTTGTGCCGATGGACGTAAGCCGTCCCAGCGTACGTCTTACACGCCGACAAGAGATGCATAAGCGTCTCTGGCGTCTGTCGGCAAGCTCTACAATGGCAACCGCCCAGAAAAATGACAATATAGTTATCATTTGTGCTTTATTCCTTTATTATTTATTATGTTTATGATGATAATTATATCTAATTAGCTACATCAAATTTTATTCCCATTACCTATTTTCGGTTGGTATTTGGTTGGGTTCGTTTCGGTTCGCTGTACGCGATTATATATGTTTTTTGTATGCCCACCCTCATTCAGGATCCACCAGCCGCCACTGGCAGGCAGAGGGGGTGTGGTGAGTTGGCTACATTTTTTATAAGCGATGTTTTAAGTATTTGGCAATTTTCTCTCTTCTGAGTGCGGTGTTCAAAAATTCTTGATTGGTAACAATTAGAAATAGGTTTATTATTATTATTTAGCATAACGATAAAAATGCTTCATTCAATATCATTACCAGATGCTTCTATAGTGATCCTGTTTTCTCGGTAATGATAACTTATCGCTTATTCCCGATAAGACGTTTCCTATAAAAACTTGTGTGAATTGAGACAGAACTTTTACATTGATTTTGTGGTTTGGTGGTGGCATACAAGCAGAGCTCGAAGAAAGAAAAATAATCATGGAAAAGATGCGATATTTTGACTGTGCATTTTTAGTGTGTTGTGTTTTGCTAGAGAAAGGTCGGGAAACCCAAAATACACATAGACGGTATTTTTTATTCATTATTTCTTAGGTCTTAGTTTAGTGTAGCTATAAGAACCATCGCATTTTTTCTTACAGTTATTCAGACTATTTTTAATTTGTTCCAGAAACAGTAATATTTCATATGGCTTGAGTAAACTTTAGAAACTGTCACAGATATAATATTATATATTTTCTAAAAGTTCAAATTAATACTGAAATGTCACTTCTTGTTCGACTTAAAGGTCACGGTCGTTTGTAAAGTTTTGAGAGCCAGAGCCGACGGCCAGTAATGAGTCGATCATTGTTCAGACAGAATACTATTTATATTTAACAACGGCAATTTTTGCTTGAAGATGAATGGACATACAAGTGTTATCTTCTGAATACAAAGTATTGTCTGACAGTTGAGGCACGCTGAATTACGTTAGGAAAGGATACAGCAGCGCAGATGATAGATATGACAACAGTGCCCTGTCTGAAAATTTGTTGTGCTACGTTTGTTGTTTTATGTAGAATTAGATCATTATTTGTCATGTTATCATATAAGGGAGTAATGACATTAGAAGGAAATAGTCGGTTGAGCAATGAATCATTCTATTTTAGAAGCGAGCGCGCAATTCGGGTAGTATACTGCATTGACATTTTTCGATTTATTTTATAATTTGTGTATTTATTTGTATATGACATATTCGAGGACAATTTTCAGAGGATAAATAGTTACCTAGTTTTTCTATTCAATTCATTGGTATCAATCACCACTTCTTTTTGTGATATGATGAGTTCTGTTCACAGAAGCGTTCATTATTCGTGCATGGCTTTTTTGTTTTTTTCTTTGAGTGAAATTACATAGTGTAATATCTTTGGGCACTGATATTAATTTGTATTTGGTTGAATCATAGACATATTATTATAATATTGCGGATGTTGTAGATAATTTATATCCCTTAGGCTCTAGGAAGACGTTATTAATCAGAAATTAACTAACTTAGGATGGGAAGTAGAGAAGGACATACATCAGTGCTTATATTAAACAAACAAGAAACAAGACTAACTTTTATACTAAATTCTGGGGCATATTCTTGTAGTTTTGCATCTGCTGCAGTAAAATACTATATCAACTTTTTTCCGATTTCGTCATCCTGTGCGATAAAAGAGCTATTATTTAATATACGACCCATAAAAGCCAAGTTAAACTTTCTTGTATTTAGCTGGCAAGATTATAGGTACTATATGCTGTATCTTATTCCTAAAATAATTAATAAAACGTGCCCCTGAGAGGAATATGCTTCCCTCATTGGAATGGAGAGGTATATTTTTCCATACAAGTTATAATGCCAAGATTTTTTGACTAGTAATGACATTGTGGCTGTAATATTTAAGTGGGGGATATATAATAAGCTAAGAATTTCAATTATTTCTTATTTAGTGCCACAAACAACATGTTTCATTTTAAAATAGACTCAACTACTTATAATCTCTATTCACACATCAAAATAAATTTCTTTTAAATTTGAACTTTACTCTTAAATATTCATTTAAAATTGAATTTAAGTTTAGTATATCCAAATCCTGTACTACGATATGAAGTTCTTAAGCAAGTCAATGTGGAATTTTTTACTGTTACAATATATTGATTCCTTGTTATAAAGTTCAACATTCTATTATTCACTCTCTGTTGTTAAATTGTCTTACACCATATATATACATAGATTAAAGTTCAGGTTTGGGTTAAGATTACTGGGTTTAAGTGTCAGAATAGCTATGAAAGCTAAACTCCGCCCACTTAGTATTCTGTGTACTTCGAAATGAATAAATACGTTTACATACATAAATACATATTCTTCAATCGTGTAGGTCACAGAATGACCATGTTGTCGTCTAAATTAAAACTTAATTCTTAAAATTCATTATGTCAACGAAATTCGTTCCTTTTCCATCCACTGAATTCAAGCATTTGCTTCGTGGTATTCTTTAAAAGGCAATCTTCGTTTGAAGATATAAAATGTTACTTCGAAGTCATGGTGACTAAGACTTGTTTTCACTATTAGGGTCATTTTACCACCTCCTGACTTCTCAGATAGCTTATCTACATATCTTGCCTTTGTCATTTGACTATTTGACATGAGTAAGAAACTGGCTCAAACTTACGGTTAGGCTGTCTGGCACTTACAATGTAGCAAATGTGCTAAGAACAGAGATAGGCTTGTACTTCTCAGGTTGCATGTATTGTAAGACTTATTGGCTAACCTACTTATAGGATGCATTTGCTTGTACATAGCGACTGTTATTTTTTCAGAAGAAAATTCTAAATTCATGTTTTTTTAAATATGCAGATTTTACATTGTTTCATGTTTTCCATTTCCCACCAGGATCGGTAGAATGGAAGAGCATAGTAACAGGATTCATCCCAGTGGGGCTTTGCTTGGTGGCTGTGATGCAATGGCGCGCCTTCAGGAAGAGACAGGGTGAAACAGTAGCGTCGAAGTGGGAGATTAACTGCTATTGTATGCTGCCGCTTAGGACAGTGTCGAGGGTTTGGGGCTGGATAGCAGGTGATTATATCTATCTACATTATCTACATTAATTTATACAGCGATTACCAAATTACTTTTGAGTATGTAATACAACCTATAAACAAATAGCATCAATTATTTTTCATAAAGCACGCCCCAGCTGATGGTTATGGCCGATGCCTACTAGATACCAGTACCAACCTCTTGAAAATGAATACGATCAAATACTAGGTGGCGCAAAATTAATCACCTTATCGGAAGATGTTATAATTTTTGCAAATGGAGTCGTACGTCAATCATATTTGACATTTGTGAGCTAGCCAGTTGCAGAATACAAGCAAGTAAGCAATGGAGCGCTATACTCCGCAAGAGCGTGGAATAATTGTGTCGATGTTTCTGTCCAATAATCGATCGGTGGTGTTAGCACAGCGTGCATTTCGGCGTCGATTTCCAAATCGTGTCGCGCCTACTGGGCAAACGTTCCGCCGATTAGCTGCTCAACTCGAAGAGACTGGAACCACAAAAGACCTTGCACGACGTGGACGTCACCGGAGTGGTCCTTCTGCTGAGAATTTCGATGCTGTGGCTGGCGATGTTGCTGTGAATCAAGAAACATCAACCAGACGGCGGGCCACGCAACTGGGCATCACCAGACGGACCCTACAGCGAATTTTGGTGAAAGACTTACACATGTTCCCGTATAAAGTGCAAATAGTGCATCAGTTAATGCTTTGTGACCGTCAGTCGCGTGTGAATTACTGTCGAGCCATCCAGAATCTCAACAACGAAGCAGATGATTTTGTGTCGAAAACCATCATGAGCGATGAGGCGCATTTCCAATTGAGCGGTTACGTTATAAGCAAAATCTTCATTTCTGGGGGCACGGAAAATCCGCGTGTGATGCACGAAGAGCCGCTACATCCACTAAAAGCGACTGTGTGGTGCGGCGTTCACGCGGGAGGAGTGATTGGGCCGTACTTTTTTTAGGACGCCGTGGGTAATACGGTCACTGTGACTAGCGAATGCTACATCGCCATGATTAATGACTTTTTAATGCCAGAATTGGAGGAGCGGGGCTTGGTAAACATGTGGTTTCAACAAGACGATGCAACAGCACACACAGCACGAGCCACAATAGGTATTGTGAAGACATTGTTTCCTGGTCGTTATCTCCCGTTTTGGCAATCTGGCGTGGCCAGCAAGATCGCCCGACTTAACTGTCCCAGGCTTCTTTCTTTTGGGCTATTCGAAGTCACGGGTTTATGTCAACAAACCTCAGAGAATAGCAGCCCTTAAAGAGAATATTCGACAGGAATGCGAACAGATATCACAGGAAATCTTGCGGAAAGTAATGGAGCATACGATAAAACGGGCACAAATGTGTATCAACACTGGCGACAGCCACTTGATGGATATAATCTTTTCCACTTAACAGAACAAATTATGAATGTTCCAATAAAGACTTCCATTACTCACAGTCGTTTTTTATATTTAATAAAAGAAGTTATACGAAAACAAAGTTGGATGATTAATTTTGCGCAACCCTATAGAATCTATAATAACTACAAAGGTGGTGATGAGACGTCAAACGCTAATTCGAACGGTGTACAGTATTTATTTCAGTGACAGAAGTGAGGTTATGTTGTCAGTGCTTCGTAATTATTATAAGATAAAGCATAGTATTCAACGCGCGGTAATGGTAATACAAACTTGTTGATTTACAGCACACTCCTATGTCCCGTGCTGCAAACTTCAACTGCGTGAGTTAACTTTCATAGTCTCGTTTCAGAATCGGCTAAAACTGATCTATAATATATGTAGAAATGGATCCAGAACGATAGGGAACCGCTATCAACCAATATTTTAGAAGATGACGTTTGTATATTATCAGAGGCGAGTATTACACTAATGAGTTATAGTCTATAATTTGGGATTTTGCTTTCAAATGTTTTTTTTATGGTCGGCCTCCCGCAAAGGCTGAAAGCCTATGGCGCTGTAGAAGCGTTGCGAGAGGATAGGTGTCGGTTCACGTTAGATTTGAATGAATGAATGTGGTGTTGAATAAATAAAATTGTCTTTACATAGTGACATTGAACGTCGTTCGTTTCTAAATTAGTTGGAATGTAAAACGTTTGTTTAGTTTAGCTATAAAAACCACCGCATTTTCAGGATTTTTATAGCGTGCTACATTTCTTCTTACAAATATTCACAGATATCACAAAACTTTTGAAGAAGTGCAAGTTGTTTAATGACCATCGCTGATACTTTCAATATGGTAAGATTGTGTATTGCAAACGGGATTTACATTAATCATATTATTTGTAATATAAAGAACGTTGTTTTAACACTGGATGCAAAACACTCTATTATTTTGCGCCTTGAATCTAAATGGGTAGTGTTTAAAAATAACGGGATTGCTAGGGTCAAGAGTTCATAGATGATGGAAGGCTTTTTATCAATACCAAATCATTAATTATTCGACAAGATTTTTGTAACACAAAGCAGATCTGTATTTTTAAAATGGGAATACTCTTCTAATAATAGGAAAATCATTCCTAAAGTTCTGACACGTACCACTTTGCAATAGCGTAATAAGATCATTTTACATTCGCAGGTAGTCAGTTTTATGAGGGAACCGTTACGATTGATTCATTTTATTATAGGAAAATGACATGAACTGTGTTGTTGGAAATATTAGAGATAAAATTAAGATTAAAAGTCAGTCTTCTGTTGAGTTTCCGAGTGAGTGGTGCCTGCGTGTAGATAAGAAAGCGTTTTAAGGACGAACATGTCGAGTGAGACGCGCCGCAGTTGCAAACTCTTTCCTGACAAATTTTGTTATATTTGTGGAGAGTTTATGGAGAAAGGACAAGCCAAGCCATTTTCTGAAAATGTTAAAAAAGCCTACTTTCAATATTCTGGTGCTTTAATTGGAGATCAAGACAAGCAGTGGCCTCCCCATGTGTGCTTTGTTAGTTGTAGCGTATTATTGGTACAGTAGGTGAGTGGTAAGAGGAAAAGCATGACTATGGCAATCCCAATGGTATGGTTAGAACCCACTAATCATTTGGACGACTGCTATTTTTGCCTGACAACGACTGAAGGTTATTCCAAAAAGGGAAAGCACAAGATCGAATATCCAAATTTGCAGTCTGCAATACAACCTGTTCCTCATAATGCATATTTACCAGAGCCGATCGCACTTTTAGATCCGCAAAATGTTGTTTTGGAAGATATTGAGAAAAAGAATCATAATGCAGTTCCGAGGAACAGTGCACCGACCCTAGTTTCACTCCAGGACCCAGTTCCGGCGAGCCACATTTAATCGTTCAGAGTGAGTTAAATGATTTAATATGTGATTTGGGGTTATCAAAGCAACAGTCAGAACTTCTTAGTTCGCGACTTAAGGAATGGAACTGATTAGCCAAGGAAACCAAAATTACTTATTTCAGAAAAAGAAATGCTACGTTTTCTGCATTCTACAGTATGCTGTGTGCGTGTACTGATATTTAAAAAAAGTATTACAAATAGTGCCACCCTAGAAGGTGGCATAAGTTTAGACCTCTTGTAGACCCCAAAAATGTACTTCTGCCTCCTCTACACATTAAACTTGGGCTGATGAAAAAAATTCGTGAAAGCTTTGGATAAAGATGGTGATGGATTCAAATACTTAAGACATGCCTTTCTCCAGCCAAGCAATGCCAAATTAAAAGAAGGCTTTTTATTGAACCACAAATCGCTTACCAGACAGGAACTCAGAACATGGAACTCATCTGTAGTAAGAGGATTTTTGGGCAATAAGATGGATGCAAACTACCAAAAGTTAACAAATAAACATTTAATGCCTACAGATCGCTTGGTGGCCGAATGTCATTAAAAATCAATTTCCTCCATTCACATCTGTCATTTTTTCCTGAAAATTTGGGAGTTGTCAGTGACGAGCAGGGTGAAAGATTCCACCAGGATATTAGGGCAAATGGAAATTCGTTATGAAGGACGATGGCATCCAGCCATGATTGGTGATTACTGCTAGTTTTTGAAGAAAGAAGATATGGCCCCTCATAAAAGGAAAAAATAGAATTTATCAGTGTTTTAAGTCATTATGTTTGATCTTTGTATTTTAGTTACATGTAAGGTATACGTTTAGTGGGTGTAAAATAAATAAAGTCGAAATATACGATTAAAAAATTCTTAATTTTTTTTTCAATCCACATCAGATATTGCAATCAAATGTGGTGCTATAAATGTAACAAGAAAACCTTACGTGTTACAACTTTTTTCTTTGTCATTTCCATATTCGGATAGGTGCATGCTACCAAAATATGCTATTCAGCTTTATGTTACATCCAAAAAAAATTGTTTGTCGACCAGTGATTGATGATAATAATAATAATAGCGTTTATTGTAAATATAAAATAAATAATACAATAAACTACAAGTGCCCCAAAAAAATTAAAAACGTGTTTGGGTATAGGGTAATTATTATAAAATAGAAGCATCAGAATAAGGGCAGATTCAAGAATATTTATATTTAGAGGTTAAACGACTTACCTGTAAGGGAGTTTAATCTTCTTAAATGAAATGCATTTGGCACTTTTCCATGCCAACTTAAGTTGAAAGACGGTTTTAAAAATCTGCATCACACGCTTTTAATTTGCGTTGTTATGCACGAATTGCATACGGGCATAACTGCAACTCCTATACAGAACAAAACCGCACTGCAATCTTAATACGGAACAAAACCGCATATAATTGGAGATTCAAGAACAAACCATAAAAAACCTCTAAAAATGGATGACCCACTCTTTGATTTGGAGAACTTTAATTACACATTCAACCATACTGGGTTACAGTCCTGATTAATTGGAAATGTGGTCGCGATTCAACATTATACTCGTATATTCAGGTTCCTCTACTATTATCCTCACATTGTGTCCTGACTTCCAAATAGTATATGTTGCCGTGGTGATGTTTGCCCTTTAGTTATGTAATTTTTGTTTCTTTGATTATAGGTTGGAGACACCTTGAAAACTCATCACTATGGCTTGTGCCAGATATTGAAAGAAAGGTTCAAACTAGTGTTGGAATACTTACTGCTGGTTAAGTTTTTTTAAATTAAGGGCCAGTTTCACCGGTCCCTGATAAGTGTCAGATAGCCTATCAGTCAGATAACGCCATATAAACAACATAGGCCTATCTGACAGATAAGCTATCCGACACTTATCAGGAATCGGTGAAACCGACCCTAAATGAACCTAACCTAACCTAAGTTTCGGTTTCCTCATAAACATTGAGCTAAAGATGTCCAGACCCGGTACTAAATTCCTCTTATATCGTTTGCAGTGCTTTATGCTTTAACCGTGTACCTTTTATATATCAATACGAATGTTACCTGTCGTTTTCAATATACATATATGCAACTGAACCTGATGATGAATATGAGAAAATTGATGCTCATCTTCATGTTGATTCTCTTAACACCCAATAGCTTGTGCTATGAAGAGAGTTATTATTCAACGAGCGGTATGAGGGTACTAACTCACTGGTTGATTTATAGCATACGCCTACGGCGGCTGATAAAAGATTTTTCATCACCTTTGAACTTCTGACCCCTAGCAATCTTCCTTTCTTTTTAAACATTATTTATATTACAAATAATATGATAAATGTAAATCTCGTTCGCAGTACACAATCTTACCATATTAAAATTATTAGCGATTGCCATTAAACAACTTGCAAACTTGCACTTATTCAGAAGACTTGTGATATAAATGTTCTACATTTGAACTAATTTAGAAACCAACAACGTTCAATGTCACTACGTAAAGGCATTTATTCAGCACCACGTTTGGATAACAAATCTCAATTATAGACTATAATCCATTAGTGTAATAGTCGCCTATGACAATATACAAACGACATCTTCTAAAATATTGGTTGACAGCGGCCTCCTCGTGTTTTACAAAAATATCGTTCTTGACCCATTCTACATATATTATATATCATGGATCAGTTTTAGCGGATTCTGAAACGAGATCATAAAAGTTCGAATTGTTTTCAAATCATCGATATGGGATACTAAGGAGTTGTTATTACGTAAAAAAATGTGTGTATGTGATTGTCATATTTTGACATCACTAGAATTGAGTAATTTTTTTAAATTCATTCTCGCTGCACCAGCACAAATGCTATTCTTTAGAAAAGCACTTATCAAATTTTGGCCCCGCAGGTATGAGTTCGGTTCCTAAAGAGTGAAAAATATGTTTTTTCATATATTATTAACTGTATTTACGTAGCAAGCTCATTTTCAAAATTTTTTCATAGTACCCGAGTTCGAGTTATTATGACAAGTAGTGCAAGTCTGACAATCGATTTGTGTTCTTATTCAGAAGTTCACTTTACAACGACACGCACTTTACTATTGAGTTACCCGCATTCTAGTTTTCGTGTTGGTTGGGTGTGTTTTGTCAACAAGGAGAACTAGCAACCCACGAATTTGGTTTGGTTGAGGAAGATCAGCCTCACAATGTTTTTTTGTTTTGGATAAACAATTTGTATGAATACAACCCATTAAACCATTTTTAACGTATCATCAACATGAATACAAGCATTACTGAGCCATATGTTTATTTACATTTATCTATAGATATTCGCTGTAGTAATAGTTATTTATTCGCCTTTTTTTACTACCCTTTACATAAGGAATATATAGCAAATCTCATAATATGCCGAGTTGCATTTTATTCTATTTATTCATTACGTTTTATGTACAGGCCTTGAAAGCCTTTCTCGAATTCTACTAACAGTTGAAGTCTCTTACTAAAAACAAGGCTTGTTTTTAATCCAATATTTCTAGATACAGTGATCATATTTTTACCATTTACTTCCAATATCAATAAGTAATTGCACATGTGTCGTAAAATAAGTGCAACATGATGTGTACTAAAGTTCTATAAAAACCTATGTTACTTTATCCAGCACTGTGCAATCGGTCATTTTAGTGTGTTATGCTCCTTCCACTGGTCCCATTTTCAGTTGACAGGCTAAAAGTTAATAGCGCTCCTTTAGTATCCTATCTCGATGATTCAAACCAAGTAACATACACTTGGTACACAAAATCATCGGCTAGGCTTGCAAGAAGCTACCATGGCTTCTGGTGACTACCAAGGAATAAAAAAGCCAGAACAAAATACGAATGTCTTGTTCCGTATAATAATGAACATGAAGAAAAAAATTAATATCTACACGCAAAGCTTTGCATTTCGGATTACTATAACAATGTGTTGATGTGTAAATGTCTGAGATTGCGTTTCAACACTTTTTTAAGCGTCGGATTGTATTTCAAATCCTCGTATTACCCACGCCTCTCTATTGCAGATATCGAATTGCCAAAATTCCTGAGGCCGATTGTTTACGGACTATACTCTAACACGTTTGGAGTGAACATATCAGAAGCACAACCTGAAGAATTCACACACTACCCGAGCCTATCAGAATTTTTTGCCAGGCCACTAAAAGACGGAGTCAGAGTCATTGACAATGATTGCTGTATGGTTTCGCCTTGTGACGGTACTGTACTACATTTCGGTACTGTAGACACTGAACATGTTGAACAAGTGAGTGCTCAATTTATTATTCACAGTTACTTTTGGGCGAGCTACCTATGCCTCTTATCGATTTGGTTCCAGAAACAATAGTGTGAATTTGTGGTTCTTGGGTTTTTAGGCCGGCGTCCTTCAGCGTTAGAGCTTGACGTTTCGCCACTTCCAGCGACCAAAATACAGTATTTTGGAAGTCGCCGGAGTGAAATAGCTTCTGAAGATGCCATCCACTCGTGGTTTTTTTTTATTATAGAGGGTTTATGAAATCAGCTTGATCGCAAGGACAGAAAACACTCACACACCCGGAAGTGTGAGAGAGAGTCTGCCCGCTCGACGTTGAACCAGCTTGAGTCCTCTGATCACATGTCCAATGGACAATGGACGCAACCACGTCCATCCGACATGTCATCACGGCCCGACCGGTTAAAACCCGTTCCCTCTTCTTTACCTCTGATGCTATATCTCCATCTGCACCGGGCATCATCGTGAACGATATTCTTCGCAGTGCAAGATGAGGTAATGATTAAAACCCACTTATGAATAACTTCCAATCCTCATTTATCTCCTTGAAGGCGCTCCTCTTTCTCCTTTGCTGAGAGTATTTTGTTGACCATCTCATGTATGATGGTCCATGCTTCTACGCTGGACAACATCAACGGGACCATAGTCTTTGGGGTCAGCTCCCCATCCAGTTTTTGACTTGCCTCCTGTCTGTACGCCCCCCATCGGTCGCACAGAAACAGGGCATGCTCGGCCGTATCTTCCGCCTCGCAGTGCAAGCATCTTTCGTCCATCACCCGTCCTATCCGTTTCCTATACACTCGAAAAGGCCCGTGCCCAGACAGTGGCTGCGTTAGGAAAAAGGACGTCTGCCGATGACTGCATTCCGCCCATTCTTTTATCGACGGTATTAGTGTCCGACATCAGTGGTCTCGTTCCATATGCTTTGCCACTTACTTGCTGTCAGCCTTTTAGCCTCAGCTCGACTTATCGCATTGCCAGCTTGACCATGGCGGATCAGTGTCCTCTCTTCGGCCAGCAAGTATAATGGTGGTATCGCCGTTATAACTTGCAAGGCTCTAGTAGCTACCGTGCGATAAGCACTGGCCACCCTTAGCAGAGACTTTCTCTGCAAGCTGTCTAAGACCTTCTGATACCTTTTCCTTTTCGTGGCTTTACACCACACAGGAGCTCCGTATAGGACGACCGACTGTACAACCTGGCACAGTAGTGCCCTTTTGTTGCTACTGGGCCCTCCTACATTTGGCATCAGTCGCGACAGTATCGCCGCCTTCTTCTCAGCCTTTGTTACTACTCGTTTAAGGTGTTCTCCATAACACCTCTCGTTATCCAGTGTGACTCCGAGGTACACTATGGACTTGCTTGGCAGGACCTGCACTCCCTTTAGTTGAAAGACCACGTTAGCTCTCTTGCTCCTTGGGCCGCGCATTATAACTGCCTCTGTTTTCTCAGGAGCCAACTTAAGCTTGTGATCGCACATCCACTTGTCAATCTTGCACAGTGATGCATTGGCTTTATGAACCAGCTCTGCCTGTTCATTTGCCACGATAACTAGTGCCAGATCATCGGCGTATGCTACCGCCTTTACGCCGGTGGGCCACTCGTGGTGGCGAAACGTCAAGCTTTAACGCTAAACGACGCCGGCCTAAAAACCCAAGAACCACAAATTCATTGGACGATGGCCGCGAAAGCCTTACACAAACAATAGTGTGTTTGTTTTCTAGGCTTTAGTTTAGCATGTCTTTTCGGTTTCTGGAAATGTGGTATAATCTCTGCTGTAACGGTAATCATAAAAATGGTTTATAATTCAGGCAAGTAAATCCTTAAGTATAGAGGGTGGTCCAATAAGCGCGCGGTGCTTTCTAGCGGCCTTACCGTTTAAACTAGAAGAAAATAATTTGGATAAAAAACGTTTCTTTTCAAATGGTCTACTGGCAGAAAATAATTTCAAGGATGGCCGACATCCGGATATACCGGAAGTAGGTCTCGACATTCTTATTTTAAATAGAACACCCTGTATATTATTACGTTTTTCAATTCAGCATTGATTTTGAAGTCCACTTTGTTAATCATAGTTTATGTCTACGAAGCCTATTTTCGAAGTTATTCAGCAATCTTTAGAAATTTTGACGTTTGTGGTACTTTACAAAAAAATGTAATATAGGTATCAGAAACTAAGTAGACAGAAACATGCGGTCTGAGGTGTTAAAACGAGCAAGAAATATACTTGTGTTTCAGTAAGATCATTCTTTCAAGAGCATATTAAATCATTAGACTAGCAATTTTCAAATTTGAAAAGTTTGAAACGTTAAAACTTTTTTTTAATTGGGATGGTATAATAAGTTTCACATCAGTGGGTGCAAAATTAAATTCTTTCACTATTATCTAGGCATATGTAATGATTCTATCTTTGATGATTTTCAATATATTTACGGCGCGTAGGAATTGGAAGAATCATATGTGGCGTGGCTCGCAGACGAAACAATTGCCAGTAAACCCTTCATCTAAAGTGTTTCGGCATAAGTTGACCGCCCAAAAGAATCCAACCCTTCAATTAAATTTGCAATTTAATATCATTATTGTACTATTGTAACTGTAACCAAATTATTCTCAAAAAGCTCCAGTGGTAAATTTTCCATTAGGTTTTCCAAATTTTTATTCAGAAAATTTTGGAAAACATTAGTTTATCATGCGGTTTCCAATAATACCATCGCAAATGTTTAGACTCCATGCTGGTTGTCAACAAACCTTTCAAAGTTTGTTTAGTTTTAAAACCGAAAACCGCATCTTTCTGTCGTATTTAATTTCCGAGATATTAACTTTTTTTGTAAAGAACTACTAACGTCAAATTTTCTAATTTGCTGAATAACTTCGAAAATAAGCTCCGTAGACAAAAACTAAAACAAACTGGACCTAAAAATCGGTGTTGAATTCAAAAACGTAATAATATAGAGCGTGCTCTATTTAAAATAAGGAAGTTGATACCTACTTCCGGTGTATCCGAATGTCCGCCATCTTTGAAATTATTTTCTACAAGTAGACCATTTGAAAAGAAACGTTTTTTATGCAAGCCATTTTCTTCTAATTTAAACGGTAAAGCTGCTAGAGAGCACCGCGCGCTTATTGGACCACCTCGCAAGGGCGTACCCAGGTAGGGGCAGGGGGGGGCAGCTGCCCCCCCCTAGAAGATTAAATAAATGTAATTTTTTTTGGCAAATAAAAATTAAAAACGTGTTACCTACTCTGCGCAAAATGAAGTGTTGGAAACAAAATATCTTTTCAGCCAGATTTGTTCTTTATTTTCTATAGTTAAATATTCTACAACATTCGATATAGAGTCTGTATAGTGAGTCGTGTCGGTCGTGTCACAACGTATTTATTAGAATATTTTATATGGCGACCTTCAGCCGCCGTCAAACGAAACGCAAAATGTTTTGATCAAGTTTTGATACACTTTATTTATTTCTTTATTTCGTTTTTATTATTTGTTAGTTATCACTAACAAATGAAAGTGTCAGTAATGATTTATAGTCGATAATTTAATTTCTAGAATCTGATTTTGATTACGAGACAGAATAAATAAAAATTAAGTACGGTTTTGATGCAAGTTTGGTTTTATTATATAATTTTTGTTTTCAATGCTATGCTAAAATAAAATAATATTCAATATGTTGCATATTATTTTAAGTAGTATATATCTGTACAGATTTAGTTTAAGATTCTTAGTGTTCATAAAATAAAATAGTGAAAGTATCAAACTCAAATTTCATAGCATATTCTATTCAGTGCTTACAACTAAATTATTTTTAAATTTGCCGCGGTTATTTCTGTGCCGCGACTCACTAGACAGACTCTAGTATACTGTTAGCGATGCAATATAATTTAAATCTCCCACAAAACCGTGGTATCTCGTAGTTTCCGCTTCCGACGAGACAATCAGAGCCATATAGGATTAAAGCTGAATATAATTGGAAGAAAATAACATCTAACGCCATCTAGTTTCGGACGGCAGTACTTTTTCCAGTAAAAAGAAATAGGCTCAATGTATACTGTATACGGTCAATAGAGACATCTAGTATTGAATAGCAATACCACGAAGAATATTCTAGCATGGACTATTCCGGAAAGAAAAGACAGTGATAGCATGTATTATAAGACAAGGATGGAAATAGAGTCGAGCTCGAGTATTTTCTACATATTTCGGGAGCGAGAATATTTTCAATATATAAGCGGAACGTAAGGCAGAGCACGTGAATTTAGTTCGAATACAATTCAGTTCGGAGTGGAATACGAGCGAATATTTCATACGCCATAGATAGTGTCTTATAGTTTCGTTGCGGAGACACGAGATTTACGTTTACTGCGCAACAACTGGAAATATTACTCCGTCAAATGGATATCAGGAAATTCTTTGAAAGAGGTGAGTCAAAACAAAACACTTAAGTACATACTTAATATGATTATTTGATTTGTTTAAGGGGGGCTATGACTCTCTTGTAAGTGTATATCTTAGGCATTACTTACAATATTTAAATTTATTAATTACAACACGTGGTTTTGTTATAATAGCTAAAATAACATTTGTGAATATTTTGTGATAAAAAAGTTAAAAAAAAACATAAAAGAAAGATCCTTGCAATATTTTGGATTTATTAATAAGATCATACCGACAACAAAATCCCTTTTCTCTAACGTCACAACAAGTGTATTATTTCAAATTACTTACCTAGTTTTGATTATTGGGCGTTCAAACCATATGCAAGAGAATGTGAAACTTGATCTTTGATTTTCGTCCTATGCAACCCGCCTAAACACTGTAAGGGTAATTCTGTGTATCCATTTTTTAGGGAGGCCACGCGAAAAAAGAAAAAAAGGTCGGGAAAGTAGCAGTGGAAGCGATGAAAATGACAACCATGATAAAACCACTCATGTAATGCCAATATCATTGCATGCTAACATTGGACAAGCGTCAAATTCTTCAGTAGAACCTCTTAATATATCTGTTGCCGACTATTCTTCTCCATCGACATCCCAACAAACTTATGACGTCAACGTCGATCCTGAAATTATAGTGGACGATGGCTGTCATGAAAATGATCTGGGTCGTTATGTTGGATTGGCTACCCAGCTATCGACGGAAAAGAAGAGGGAGTTGTTACAAAATCCTTGGATCCCGCCCAGAAATTACGATTTTGAAAGTGATGCAAGCCATTTAAAAAGAAAATTTAATCATGCTTGGTTGGATCAATATTCACCATGGCTAGTATATTCCAAGCGACTAAAAGGTGCTCTTTGTAAGTATTGTGTTTTGTTTCCTCCGCCCATTAGCACTGTGAGAGGAATTTTGGGATCGTTTATGGTCAGGCCATATTTAAAGTTCAAAAATATGCATGAAGACTGCCGAAAGCATGCAACGACCAACCTTCACCAAACGGCGACAAATGCTGCAAAAAATTTTCTTGAAAATGTTCCTGTAGACATCCAACTGCAAAGTGGACACCAAAAAGCAATCGATGAAAACAGACAAATATTGTCATCAATTATTTCTTGTATAGTATTTTGCGGTACACATGATATGCCTCTTAGGGGCAAACAAGCAGATGAGGGTGTTTTATTAGATTTATTGAAGTTGAGAATCGATTCAGGGGACAACAAATTAAAGAGTCACTTTGAAAAGTGCCGTCGAAATGCAATTTATACTTCGCCAAGAATACAAAACGAACTAATAAATTTATGTGGCGAAGTTATTCAGGAGAATGTAATTAGTGAGGTTCGGAAGACCATGGCTTACTCAATCTTAGCTGATGAAACAGCAGACGTATCTGGGAAAGAACAGCTGTCAATAGGCGTGCGGTTCTACGACGAAAGCAAAAGTAAAATCAGAGAAGAATTTGTAGGGTTCGTTGAACTAAAAGCACAAAATGCTTCCGCAATCGCCGAAGCAATTGACAATTTCTTAATTAGTTCTAACCTCTCCAAAGAAGATTGCGTAGGGTTTGGATTCGATGGCTGTTCTACAATGGCAGGAAAAGAGGGTGGCGTACAAGCCATTTTGAGAAAAAAATATCCTCGTGCTTTATATTTTCATTGCTCAAGTCACAAACTCAACCTTGTTGTGAATGATGCGAACGCAGTGCCAGAAATTAGAAATACTGTCGCCACTGTAAAGGATGTTATAACGTTTTTCAGAGAATCGACTACACGTCGAAACTACGCTCCAAACCTATCACGATTATGTGAGACGAGATGGTCCGAAAAATATAAATCAATCGGAAAGTTTTCTCAACATTTTTCAGAGCTCGTGAAATCTCTAGAAACGTTATCTGTAGAGGGAAATTATGCCACCAGAAAATCTGCATATCAGTTGCATTCAGCCGTTACAAAACCAGTGTTTATTGTTTCTCTACAAACAATAGCCAAATATTCAGCAGTTATAGAACCAGTAGTTAACGCACTGCAAGCTAAATCGATCGACATGATCTCGGTAGGAAAACACATTAAAAATATCAAGGACATTCTCAGAAATGACCGCGAGTTTCCTGATAGAATAAGTAATGAAATACTTCAAAAAGCACGAGCTGTTGCAATGGATTTGAACATAGAAATTTCGGTTCCACGTCTTGCTCATAAGCAAACACATAGAAGTAATCCGCCATCAGACAATGATAACGAATATTGGCGGCGTTCCCTGATAATACCATACATTGATTCACTCATTTCATCATTGAATATTCGATTCTCCCAAGAAAATACTCCGGCGTTTGCTTTAAGCAGGCTACATCCCTTGTATATGACAAAAACCAGCATTGCAGACCTACACAAAAACGCAGAATCATTCCAAGAATTTTATAACCTGGATATCACCGGGGAACTGAACCTTTGGCATAATTTATGGGTGACGAAGGCTTTATCAGATGATCAATTAAAGGACATAGAAGTAGTTGATCTGTTCAAAGAAGCGAACATTTTTTACCCTGCTGTCAGAAAGGCATTAATTATTTTAAGCACTATCCCATGCACCACGGCGACCGTAGAACGGTCCTTCAGTACGCTGCGAAGAGTTAAAACGTGGCTAAGAAGCACCATGGGTGAAGAAAGGCTTACGGGTTTATGTCTGATGAGCGTACATCGCAATTATTTAAAAGACAACAGTGAGTTTATTGAAAAGATTGTCATAGACAAATTTTCGGCAAATCCGAGAAGATTACTGTTAAATTAAAATAAACATATATAATATTATATATTATACATAATGTATAGTATAATTATTATGTACTTATAATATTTGTTTTGTGTCATCATAAAAGTTAATGAATAAAAGTCAATTTTCGAAACAGGTATAAGCACTAAGCAGCCCCCTGCCCCCCCCTAACTGAAATCCTGGGTACGCCCTTGCCACCTCGTATAATATGACTGTATATCAAACCACCAACTGACAGCACTTTAAACTATCAAGGTTATATGCAAGGCAGTCTCTAGTCAGTAGTTCTTAATCGTTGGTCTGCGGACCACTGGTGGTTCTTGGAAGCAGCCGACGTGGTCCACGAAGGGTCTCAAAGGTCAAAAAATTTTAAATTGCGAGGCACGAGTAATATATTTGCATATGAGGTAAACTCAATGCATTGTTTTTATAGTCGATGATCGTCACTAAAATCGAGCTATGGATTAATAAATTCGAAAGACGAAACTTTATTATTGCGTTTGAAACGTCGGATCAAATTATTATGGACTGACCATGTGCTGAAATTGAAGTAGAGATAGGTACAAGAGAACATTACCATCCATTTGAAAACTTTGAAAAAGCATATTTGGTCACTATTTTCACGATTGCAAAGACAAAGGTCATAAGGAGACTTAGATACGCGATCCTTTCGCTGTCAACGCTTATGAGGTGCCTGATGAAATTCAAGAAGACTTGATTGAAATGCAACACGATAGTAACTTGAAAGATGCATTCGCGGCAGAAATGAATCTGGAGAATTGCTATACGTTACCTAACTTTGTTTTCCTCGACATATTTATGCGTACAGGGGTTCTCGGAGCTACTGATAATCAAAAATAAGCAACGAAATCGATTAAATGTCAGTGCTCACATGTGTTTGGCTTTGAGTAGCACTGAACCAATGATTTAGAAGCTACTAAGAAGTATGTCACAAATATAGCATTGGAACAATTTCTGTAATAGTTACCTTTGTAGTAAAGATTTTTTGTAAAAAATTAAAGTACTGTTGTCTTTGAACGATTGCATGCATGTTTCGTTTAAAATTAACAGCCATAAAAATGTATTTCCAAACCGTTGGGGGTCCGTGAAAACACAGCTATTTTTTTCAAGTGGTCGCTCTTCACTTAAAGTTTATGAACCATCGCTCTGGCCATTAACGATATACAGTCCACTTCACGTCAGAAAATAACAGTGACGTCACACTATTGATGACGTCCGGCGCGAACAATATGATGGAGGACATTGCTTACAGTCAAGGCGTAACAATTGTTTTCTCCATTTGAATTTGAACAATAGCGTAATGCAACAAACAAGTGCGTTACTTAACAACATGTCTTTGGCGACATTGGACTTCGGTAAATCGTAAAACCACACCAAATCAAAAACAAACCGCAGAAGATAACTCGCACATAAGCGATTACCAAATGATGTTCCGCAAATCAATAGTTGCATTCAGCAGAAAGACCGGGAGCCGCTACCTTTGTAGCCGCTACATCTGAACAGTTGCCGTTCTGCTGAAAAGCATTATTTGTGCGCTCTCGCGTACGATTAATAGTTTGTGTCGGCTGTCAGTTGTCAGTGAAATGTCAAATGAGTGGTCACATTTGAGGTTATTAAAAATAAAAAGATATGTCAAATTGTCAAAAGTTTTGGACTGTGTAAAGTAGTGTGGACTTTTTCTTTTAAATATGACAACATAACCTATAACACAAGTGTTATTACATGTGATACTTCACAAGGTCAAAAGTAGCTTATTCCGCTCCGCTCCAAGTGAGCGTAATTCTCTATCGCTACAAAAAATGGCAACCGCTGGTGCGGTAGCTGCTAGGTAGCGCACTCGTTCAGCAGAAAATTTGGTAGCTGCTCCGCAACTGTTGAGTCTGTTGAATGCACCCAGTGATCCCAATCACTTGTATGGATTTTCTAGAAATGGAAGGCTTAGGCTATTCAGCACTCAGTAGTTTGGAAGACTGATGAAAATAGGGAAATAAATAATAGACTAAGCAAATAAGACACTGCTTGCGCAATGTTTAGAACTTTGTTAAAAGTGATTTTCAAAAGTCCTCCAAGACACGCACGTAACTAGCTCGCGTGAATAAAAACACTTTATTCAAGAACATCGTGCTAGAAATTATCAACCTTTTGACTGTATAGTGTAAATCAGCAGCCCGCGGGCTATTCAAGAGTTCATGCGATCGAAAGTCAGCTATTTTCGAATCATTATCATGCGAAACGCAGAAACCGCATTCCTCGAAACGCTGAAATGGATTTTTCGTACCAAAATTACATTTGCAAGCAGACAGAAAGAATTCTGCCGGTGCGCCATCTAGTACCCGAAGGTAACGGCAAACCAAGGAAATCTCTACTTAGCAGTAGTAGACTTCTTGGTGGGACGCCAAGGTGCATCCGCTTAACCACTAGAGAGCGCGGGTTCTATACGCGCTGCGTATGAAAGCCGATATACGAGGGCTGCTCAATACCTCCGTCAATCCACCAGTACGCAGACAGCTGTTTCACGCTTATTAGCGATCATCAGTGCGCCATAGGTCGATTGACGGAAATAGAGAGCATCAATTTTTCCATGTTTAATAAACATGTGAAAGATGTGCAAGCAGACAGAAAGAAATCTGCCGGTGCGCCATCTAGTACCCGAAGGTAACGGCAAACCAAGGAAATCTCTACTTAGCTGTAGTAGACTTCTTGGTGGGACGCCAAGGTGCATCCGCTTAACCACATGTTTATTAAACATGGAAAAATTGATGCTCTCTATTTCCGTCAATCGACCTATGGCGCACTGATGATCGCTAATAAGCGTGAAACAGCTGTCTGCGTACTGGTGGATTGACGGAGGTATAGAGCAGCCCTCGCAAAATTACATTGTTTGGTATTTTGCAGGCGGGTCTAATGTTCGCATGCCTAATTTGACATTTCGCGCAAGAGTGTGAGGTTGTGGTGACGAATCAATTGTTAAATGCGATAATATCAAACGGTCCATTATAATGAATAAAATATTAGTAACAAAAGTAGTAAAGTATAATCCCGTCAAGTCAATGTGATTTATATTTTTAGGTTAAAGGTGTTACCTACTCGTTAAAGAACTTTCTGGGCGAACAGTCTTGGAAGAAAGGCGACTCGAATGCAAATAATTATAGGCATTCGCTATTACATAAACCAGATGTTGGAAATACACTGTATCAGTGTGTAATTTACTTAGCTCCTGGAGATTATCATAGGTAAATATTACATACAACTTCCAATAAAATGATCAATGTACACTCAATTTCTATATATTGTAGTTATAATGAGTCGCTTCTTGAAATGTACCGGAAGTGCAAAACAATGGTTGGAAAGACACTTCTAACCTGTCTAACCTAACGGTTCAAAGAACCACAAACTTCTAGATTTGTTCCTTTCCGAAATATAATTACATGCAATCCATTGATATAATTAATCGGAAGGTCAGCAGTTTCGAAATATATATTTGTAAGATTTATTTACTATAGGTAAAGATATGAATGACCCAGACTGACCCCAATTTATCGAAAAATTGATGACATAATTACAGACACAAAGCCGTCTGTTGACCCAACATTAAGGAACACTGATAACACTCAGAAGGATTGTGTTCAAAAGATATTTTTCTAGAAGTCTGATTTAAATATCACGATTAGCCGTAGCACGGTTTTAGTGATTGTCGTGCTTATTTTCAGAATGCAGTTTTTTTTTCATAGACATTGCAAAATTTTTTGAGGGTTGTTGAAATATACAGTGCGCTCAAAAGCAGTGTACGACCCATATGCATTGGAAAGTACAGGTGTGGTACCAATAAATGTTTTTCAATTAAGTTCACACTTATCGATTTATTTAGGTTTAAATGTCAGTCAGATCAACGAATAGGTGCCGTGTTTGGTACGAATTGGTGGTTGCAACTGGAAGCCAATGTTGCATAGTATGTTTCTCGTTAAAAAACGGCGTGAAGTAGATTGGCTCGGTATTTCACCAGATTTTCGAGTTGCATACAAACTGAACTGATATTGTACGAGTTTAAGTGCTGAGTAGGTATAAAGCAATCTGAAATGTAAAAATCAGTGGTTAGTGACGTCAGAAAACTTTTTACTATGGCCAAAAAAATGCGAATTCGGGAGGCGTAAAAATTGAATGAGGATACTTTGGTGGTCAGATGCATGAACTGCCGAATATTTGTTCTCTCTAATCTCCTAATGTTTTCATCCCCATCGCACCGTGGAAAATGATCAAACCATGAAATGTTCAAAAGAGAAAATTTAAAGTTTTTTTGTTTAATTTCCGTTTTACTTTTTGATGATATTCCGTCGCCACTTGAGCGGCTCTCAAAAGACCATAGATTTTTATGTTCTTGACGTGATACTATAATGTTTTTAGGTTAGGTTAGATTGAACGTGAGCGGGGCGATTATGTCTCCTTGCACTACGACCCTGTTGTGTTTATTGTGGCTCGCACCTATTAGAGTTCACCGCACAATCCGCACTTCTTGACGAGGCCGATGGTCGTGATGGGTGAAACTTCCTTGAAGTCAGAAGGTTCTAGTTGGGCGAGCTCGAAAGTCTGAAACCTAGCACTTTCCAGTACTGGTCATCATCATAGTCGTAATGTCTTAACAGACATGTTGTGAACTCGTAAAATGCATTAAGTCGGAGTTAGAGTATCGCCGACCCGAATATTATCAATAGTTTTGAGAACTGTAGCTCTCCATCGTTCGCGATTGACTGTCAGTTCAGTGGCGCTCTTGATACTCATATCCAGCAACTGTTTCGTCGTATCCGCCCAGCGTGTAGGGGAACGGTCACGGCGCCGCCCACTCGGAGCGTGACTCTGAACTACAAGTTTCTCCATATTATCGCTTTTGTGAATATGTCCGAAGAATGTAAGCATTCTCGTCGACACAATGGAGGATAGTCTCTTTGGATTATCGAGCTCATCCAGTATGGAAACATTAGTTCGATGGGCGGTATAAGGAACTCTCAGTACTGGTCAGGAGCACAATATAATCTCTGCTATTTCGACCTTCACATAGCAAAAATGACAGTCCGTTGTTTGTTCTAGACCTAACTTCCGCAAGTAGTTTCTCAGACGACATGTCCCGTCAACAGACCAACCAGAATGCGGAGATCATTCCTCTCCTATCCTATCATCCTCGGTGGACCTGACTAGAGGGGTATCGTATGAACACCTTCGAGTGCAGTAGGCTTGGTGTATCTCGCCAGTGCAAGAGTGCTTTTCTCTCTGCATAATCTGAGATGGTCTTCTTAGCGGTACTTTTCGCCGTGCCCGCGAATGATTCTGATCTTGTGAACATAAATTCGGTTCCTCCTCTTGCGAGTGCGTTGGCCAATGCATTGCCTTCCACTCCTCTATGACCTGGAACCTAAACTAATGTTACTTTGCTCCTTGTTCCGAGTTCGTTGGGGTGATTTATGCAGTTCCATGCGAGTGTTGAGTCAAGCCGTTTGGAGATCGGTGCTTTTAGGGCAGCCTGTCTATCTGAAAAGATTTTTGTAGATTTGTTTGTCAGGCGTCTTTTGTTTAGCTCTCTGATTCCCAACTCTATGGCTAGCATTTCTGCTTTGAAGACTGTGGTGGTATACCTCTCAAGGTTTACTGAGATTTCAAACTGGTATCAGCTACTCCCGCTCGTGTCCCCAGTTCTGACTTGGAGCCATCCGTGAATAGCGCAAGATCGGAGGGTTATATGAAACTCTCACTCCTTTTCCATTCGTCCCTTCTTGGGAAAAGGACGTTGTAGGATCTCTCCGTGTGCGCTTCGGTAACCATAGGGTCCGAGACCATTCCGAGTATGTGCTGATTTACATATACCTAATACTCGTTGTGTCTGATCCTGTCTGCCAGTTGATAGCAGTTTGTAGGCGACCGTTCTGGCACCTCTCTCTACCCCAATGTTTAGGAGGGTCTCCATGGCCAATGTTGGTGTAGTAAATGGTACCTGTAATAGCCAAGCAGGCGGTGCGTTGCACAGCCGGCAGCTTGGTTCTAGCTGTCCGTTGCAAAAATTTCTGCCACCAGACAACAGGACCACATACTATCATTGGTTTTACCACCGTCTGATATATCCAGTAAGTCAGTTTAGTACTAACGCTCCAAGATTTGCCGCACACCCTTCTGAGTATCCAAAAGGCAAGCCGGGTCTTATCAATTCTGTTATCCAGGTGGGAGTTGAAAGTGAGTCTTTTGTTCAATATAAGACAAGATATTTCACCTCCTTCACAAACTGGATTGACTCTCCCACTAATCTAGGTAGGCGAAGCTTGTCTGGTTTCCGTCTTTTAGTAAAGAGTAGTAGTTCTTCATACATCAAGAACCGAGCGGTACAAGCCCACATTCATTACCAGGGTATCCAAGGCTTCGAATGGGCTGCCAGGAGATATATTTATTGGGCCTGCGGGTATCGGCCCATTCAAATCCCGCGTTAACAAACTTCCCTAACATAACCCTTTCACAGCAGCCGCGATACTCTGGTATTTAGGCTCTGCCTACGCGGTCTACTCAGTTATAAAAAACGGATCAACGACGGTTATGTGGACGTAATACTAAACATAATTACATACCAAATTTCGTTCCAAACCAAATCAGAAGTTGCAAATTTCAAAGTGATTTTATTATCCAGGTATGTATATGTACAGGGTCCGGCGTAAAGGACGGGCTTTTTTAAAATGGCCAGTACTCTTCCTTCTATCAGGGCGAGAGAGGTGGGGATGATACCAGTCGACTCGTGAGTTTTTAATATTTTGTTACCAGTAAACATTATGGAGCCGTGGACGGTTGAGCGCCGCGTTTTCACGTACGACATTTTTGTCCGAAATAATGAGTCTATATCGGCTGCATAGCGTGAGTTTCGTCGCCACTTCAACATTCATCGGAATCGAGCTGTCCCTACGCGAAACACCATCCTTCATTGGGTTGAATCACTTCGCACTCGTGATCAATAAAAAACCATTAGGAGCTTCACGAACGGTTCAAAACCATGAAAATGTGGAACGCGTTCGACAAGCTCTTCGTCGCAGTCCGACTAGATCTGCTGGGTAACATGTTGCTGAACTTCGCCTAAGCGAACATTTGGATTACGCACGTGAGATGGAAGTAGTTATCTCACGGTCCAGTGATGTCAATATTGTAACTAACCCGGTATGAAATACCCGTTACACCACTAAATACTCAGTATCGGGTAAACGCTAAAATAAGTATACATATACCTAGCAGAGCTTCGGATCCAAGCCGCCTCGATCGGTACCGAATATTACTGAATCCCAAAGCAGCGCGCTGTGCGGTGCGCTGAGTGTCCTGTACCGGTACCGGTACCTCTGCCGGTGGTTTTGACTATCGTCTTCGGTATCAGCATACCCTTCACGCTGATTACTGATTTGCCCTGAAATATCAGTAACGGGTACTGGTTACCTGGCACTTTTTACAATATTACACGGTATAGGTAATACAGAAATATACCTATGTTTGACATCGCTATCACGGTCATCTCAATGGCATGACGGTGAACAACCGTCCTCGGCTCCATAATGTCATTTGGCAACAGAATGCTAGATACTCAGAATTCTCAGAAGTCAAACAATACCACCCCCACCTCTCTCGCTCTGATAGGGGAAGGGGACTATTTATTTCAAAAACGTCCGTCCTTTGTGTCGAACCCTGTATAAGGATTCCAGGTCCGGAAAAATATTATATTAAGGTAATTAAGGTTAAGAGGAGGTTATAGTACGTACATGAGAGCTGTTTGCAATGGCTCAGCTGTAACTATTTTTGGACTATTATTTTTGAGATCTCTTGAGATTTCTTAACTGAAAAAAATATGAGCATGATGGGAAAGGACGGTTCTAGAGAAATGTCGACATATTTTTTTGAAATGTCCTAATAGACAACTATTAAAAAATCGACAAAATTGACGTTTTTTTGACTAAATTCGCGGTCTCGTTAATCACCCTGTATAAACTTATTCTAAATTGTTAATATACAGGGTCAAAAATGCTTACAGCTAGAGCCTTTCATTGAACGCGCGCCTATTGGGACACTGATAAAGGCGCCACCAATACAAAAGTATGTAAACTACAGTTTATGAATGAGCTGAAGTTCATTCATTCTGGAATGAGATAGATATTGTTTTGGGCATCAACTAAATTTGTAGTCGGTGGTTTTGGGTAACTTAATTCATATACACTGCATGCCAAAAGTTAGGAACAACTAAATTTTAAACAAATCGCGGTAATTGGTTTTGAGCAGTTATCATTTTCAGGAATACTGCGAAATCTTACAATTTTCAACCAGATTTGTAAGTAATTAGAATTTAAATTGCTGGCAGGCCCAGACCAAGAAATCTAGAGTCTCGGGCTCACACTTTTTTGCGTCGCGAATAGAAATTACATGTTTTACTTTTTAACATAAACTGATAAAAACCTTGTATTTTAATTAACATTTATTCATTCCAGAAGTCATGTTCCTTTGGTAAGTTCTCCACTTTCACGATTTTTTGTGTTCAGACGGCAAAGTAGCAATAGTAACTTTTTGTGACATGAAACTGCCACTGAACTTGATAAAATCAATTGTGGTTTCTCTTTAACGCACCATTTTTCATCCAAAAAGTCATTTTTCTTCTCTGAATACCTTCTTCATCAGGTGTCATATATCAGATAAAATAATAAGGACACCATCTTGGTCCGCAATTAACACTCGTATTTTTTTATTCATCGCTCAACATCAGAAAAAGCAATTTTTTCTTTTTTTCAGAGCACATAATCGTCTTGGTATAGGTGCATACCTATTGGAGGTGTTATAGATTTCACAAAGTTGTTATTGTTAGAATGCGTCCTCCTTTTTGAATACTTCATCGAAATACCGAATTTGGCGGCAGTAATTCAGAATGCAGGTAGATTTAGTTTCACTATGGGGGATATATTTTTGGTGGCCTACCGGTGCGGGGAGGGGGGCGGGCATAATTTGGTTTATTTTTCTGAAGTTTGTTGCGAATCCAACAATAATCCTGCTGGCGCCTTCTGGGGGTGCTATAGGCAAAAAATATGAGACATAACAGTTATTTTTAATTTATAGTTCCAAGGGGGGACACGTCCTCCCTATCTCCCGTATTTACGGCAATTCTGTAATACGTTTACATCTTTCAGTTTCACAACGGCATTGGCATTTCTAAAGAACTGCTCAATGTAAAGTGAACTTCACTGAATTTAGCTGCTTTACAAATAACATATACACGCAAAATATTGTCATTGGTACTTCTTGTTGATTTTTCATATTTTCACTTTATTTTCCGTCTTATTTTCGCTCTAGTACATACGATAAATTCATTTTTTGTGGGACAACTCAGTTGCCCTTATAAACAACTCTTTAGACCCATGTTGTATTTATTATTATGTATATGACTGAAATACACAGTAAAGGGATCAACTATGATGCCAGGTACAAATTATACAATGTCTATTTCTCAACGACGGACGATCAAAAAAGGTCTGAATACTTTATGCACGACCTCAACTGGTCTAGGGTCAGCGGGAGCTCGGTTCGGCATCACCGTCACAGACCCCTCGGCATTTAAGCAAAAGAAAGTGGCGCCTGCAAATATTTTCTATGACTTGGCGGCTCGCTTGGCGGTATATCTTCGCCGTAGATTTATAGTAAATAGGCCACGCCCACAGTAGCTCGACTTTTTACCTCTCCCCTTACCCCGCAAATGTGTTGTCCGCCAGCAGTTTACTATAACCTCCACTTAATAAGGTTAATAAAGGTACTCTAGTAAAACTCAATATGTTTACTCATCCGTACTTATTGGGTTCTATTGTCTTCAGGTTTCACTCTCCGACAGAATGGAAGCCGACTCATCGCCGCCATTTTGCCGGTGAATTGCTCTCCGTCAATCCCAGTATTGCAAAATGGCTACCAGGGTTGTTTTGCCTGAACGAACGCGCTGTGTACCTCGGTCATTGGGAACATGGATTTTTTTCTTATACTGCTGTAGGTAAGTCATCAGTTGGCTACCGTAAGGCGCCATACACGCAGCTTGCGAACTGACATTGCACTGTGGTACAAGACCTAAATAAATATATTTTTGCCAAAAATGATTTTAGTAATTGAATTTTGTAGTAATCGAATAACAGCAATGAGTTTGAAATATGTCAGCATTGTTTCGGATCACGTTGCAATTTTAAGGAACATTTGAAGTAGATTTGGAGTTAATGATCTTCCTGGGAATTTTATGCGATGGACAGAGGAAAAAGTTTTTGTTCCAATTTCTCCAAAAGGTGGAACCTTTGTCACGAAATTTACTGTACACGTTCCTGTTGTTCTCGATGAAAACATCGGCCTTTTTGAATTTTTAACGACATTGGTAGGTTCTTTGTAAGCAACCTAAAAACATTATTTAAAATATATGCTCCTCTGTCCATACTTGTCATCTAATCCGAATTGTAGCAGATGATAGCTGGTGACTACTAGGAGTCTTACTTATAGTTGTACTTTTATGTTTTCGAGTGTATTTTGCCGCCTTTCCATAGTATGTAGTTGTGAGACACAGTTCGTATAGTTTCTTGGTCTACATTCCTGAATTTAGTTTTCGTTAGCAAACCCCCTAGTCTAATACTCCTTGCAAAATCCAGTTACAGTTGTGTGGTGTTACCCTATTCTGACTGCATCGACTGGTGACTAAGAAAGCGTCGGCTTTTTAGAATTTTTAACGACACTGGTAGGTTCTTTGTCAGTACCCTAAAAGCATAATTCAAAATTATTCTTTATGGTTCTCTGTCCATATCTATCATCTATTCCGAATTGTAGCATCTGATGGCTGGTTCCTGCTAGAATTGAAACTGTTGGTTCTCGGGCTGTTCGGCCGGCATCGACACGCTCCGACGCCTTGGTGTCGCGCGCTTCGCTGCTTGACGTTCCGCCAACACGAATAGTCGGCATCCTCCAAAGATGATGCCACCTGTTCGGCGTGTTCCGGGAGACTGAGACCGTGTCACAGGGTTGACACTTATATCACAGCATAGTAAACAACCAGCATAATATCTCTGAGGATTTCCCATATAAAAATGGTTCCCACAGAATTTGACCTTGGGATGATTTTACGGATGTGAAGTTTGGGTAGAGATGCGGAAATGAAAATATCGATACCGGTAGCAACTCAATATTTTTTAGCCAAATAGGCGCGTTTGGTTCGTACAGAGCATTTTGAGCAACTGATTACACCCCTCAATAATGATATAATTATTTTCGATACCGATACAAAAGTATCGATACCAGCTTGGAATGCCTCAAAAAGTATCGATGACAAAAATACTCGATATTAGTGCAGAAGTATCGAAGTATCGTTAGCATCCCTGCAAAAAGTCATCCAAAAGGGGGGATGAGCGTGTAATTACCGCCAACCTGAGTTATTGTGCTGGTTGTTTACTATGCTATGCTTATATATCCCGGATTATGAGCGGGGGCGGCTGCACTGTGCACCGCCGATGCGTGTGGAACTCCTGCGCATCCCAGAATCTTTGCGTGTCTTAAGGCGGGTATTTCATATTGTGTTGAGCTTGTTTGGATACTTGCCTTAAGAGACGCAAAGATTCTGGGGTGTGCAGGAGTTCCACACGCATCGGCGGTGCAGAGTGCAGCCCCCACTCCTAATCCGGGATATATAAGTGCCAACCCTGTGACGCGGTCTCAGTTTCTCAGATGCAGATCAGGTTCTTTCTTCTTCTTACTTGTAGTTGTATTTTTCTTTTTTCTAGTGTATAGTGCAGCCTTTCTATGGTACCTTTGAGTCGCAGTTCTTAGTTTCTTGATCTACATTCTTGAGTTTAATTTTCGTTACCAAACCTCAGAGTCTAAAAGGCTGTATATCATGATCCTAATTTCCATCCGAAATATTTGTCAAAAAAAAATGATAATTAAAATATCGTGAAAATGGTGATGAGAAATTATTCTCCTTGTATGCAACGATCAAAAATTTTGTTATAAATATTGAATAAGGGCATGCGCATTAGTAGCACAGTGGTGTCATTTGTCTGTTGACAGCTATCGTTTCTGTCAAAGTCATGTCAGTAAGCCACTCCGACGCATGATTCTCATTTTAACATTCTGTTCATAATTTCTAAACTGTCAAGTTTGTTATTTGGTTCTTACCTGATTGTTTTTTAGCCTAAACTTCGTTTTAGCAGAAACCGAAATGAGAGTTAAGAGTAACATCAATCGACGCGGTTTGACGTCCTGGGTAAAACAAGAGCGAGAAATCGCTCCGGTGAAAAACTACGGCACTTTGAAGCTACTTGGGAACTATTGCTATCTAAAAAGTAGGTTAGTTTGTGCCGTTTGGAAATGCGGGGGGCCTGGGGGGCCTCCAGACGTTACTGACTTTGAATACTTTGAATTATTCAAGCAACACACCCCCGGATAGGCTCTAGACCTGTGTGATTTTTTTCATAACATTTCAGGGTAGGCCCCAGTTTCTCAAAGATTTTTTTTGTCTTAATCTTCTATTGAAAATCAAAATAAAGGTTTTTTTAGTCTCTGGATTGCTACAATTCGAGGCAGGAGGTCAAACCGAGTTCATCGACACCCTATTAAAATTTACCAATTTAGTCAGGTTATGTGCTGAAATTATCAAATTTCAAGGTGGCGTACATTTTCAGGAACAGGAACATTTCCTCAGTCTGTGAGTGATCAATTTCGATTCAAGACATCCAGCCCAGTCGGGTTACCCCCATTTTGACCCCAACAAATCAACCAGTTTGGTTAAGTTAGGTTAGGTAATGAGACTTCAAAATGCCGTAGTTCTCACTGGAGCCTTTCCTCGGTCTGGGGGTGGTCTCATTGGATTCAGGACATCAGGAGTAGTTTGACACCACTCTCGACCCCAATTTCGGTTTCCGCTAAAACGAAGTCTTACCGTTTTTTATTTCGAGGATTTGTGCTTGTTTTGGTTATTTTATTTTGTCGAAGAAGGTTGTTATTAGACAAAATCATGGAAACCTTATGCAAACTAAAAATCTTCAATTTTCATAATCTCAGCTCTCAACAGTCACCAGAAGAAGATTCTAATGCGCAGTAATTCAATGCGCAGTTTTACATCCAATTTTCAAATATTTAAAACACTTCCTAAATATTCGAAAAAATTGGATGTAAAAGTGCGCAGTAGTGAACGCGCAGCCATCCTATTTCTTGTCCAATTTTTTATCCAATATTTGGGATGGAAATTAGGACCGTGACATACAGCTTTAATATCCAGTTACAGTTTTGAGGTGCTGCCCTATTCTGACTGCATCTATCTATGTATGGTACGCTACATAGAGATCAAATCTATCGGATCATGTTTTCCACTGGCGGTATTTTCTTATTTCTCCTTTGGAGGGTTTTATTGGCTGGCAAATTTCTTAGGCGCAGGCAGGTTTTGTGAAAGGACGTAGTGAGCGTAAACAGATCTTAAACTTAAGACAAATTATTGAAAAATCCAGAGAGCATTATTTTCCAGTTTTTATCTGCTTTGTGGACTATTCTAAGGCGTTTGATAACGTAAAGTGGCCTAAACTGTGGGAAATTATCATCTCTATGGGAGTTCCTTATCACCTAGTGTTTCTCATACAGCAACTCTACGAGTCTAATTCGGCTTGTGTAAGAATTGATGGTAACTTGTCTGGTCAAACTACAACCAGAAAAGGAGTTCGTCAGGGATGTGTATTATCTCCGATGTTATTTAACATTTACTTTGAATTTGTGATGAGACAGGTATTAGACAACTGGAATGGCGGTATAACTATTGGCGGAAGCAAAATATCCAACTTAAGATTTGCTGACGATACAACCCTTATTGCTGATGATAATCATCGAGAAATAAAGTCAATAGGCTGTTGTGAAGTAATTCAAAGTTTTGTGTACCTCGATTCTTTGATCGACAATTCGGGTAGCTGTGAAAATGAGATTCGACGGCACATTCAACAGGCACGTGTGGCCATGATAAAGCTTACTAAAATATGGCGTGACCATAACATCGCTAAAGCTACAAAAATGTCGCTGGTTCAGTCTCTTGTGTTCTCCATATTTTTGTATGCCTTGGAAACTTGGACTGTTAAAAAGGCAGATAGAGCTCGCATAGATGCTTTTGAAATGTGGACGTGGAGGAGAATGCTGAGAGTTCCTCATACTGCCCATCGAACTAACGTTTCCATACTGGACGAGCTTGGTAATCCAAAGAAAATATCCTCCATTGTGTCGACGAGAATGCTTACATTCTTCGGACAGAAGCGATAATATGGAGAAGCTTGTAGTTCAGGGACGCCGGGGCCGTCTCCCTACACGCTGGGTGGACACGACGAAACAGTTGCTGGATATGAGTATCAAGAGCCCCACTGAACTGACAGTAAATCGCGAACGATGGCGAACTACAGTTCTCAAAACTATTGATAATATTCGTGTCGGCAATTGTCTAGCTCCGACTTAATGCATTTTACGAGTTCACAACATGTCTGTTAAGGCATTGTGACTATGATGACGATTTTCTTGTATATTGTTGCTTCTCCTATCTTTTTTGAGTATGTGTTCTTCAGCAAATCTTTTAATTTGACGATGCTCCTTTTCTAATCGCGACTATAAAGTGCTCCTAGCTTGTTCGTTTTAAGTCCAAATAGCTTTGGAGTATCTAGGTATTTCTATAAATGTACAACACGTGTCTCCGGACTTCATTTGAAACTTGTTTTCCCAGGTGCAACAAATGTTGGTACAGTGAAAGTGTACTTTGACAAAACCCTGCAGACTAACATCCACAAGAAATCTGCACCAATGAAGGAGATGTGCCTAGGCAGCGCGGTGGATCTCAAGCGTGGGGACCCAATGGGCGAGTTTCGAATGGGCTCCACCATAGTACTGATCTTTGAGGCACCAATTCACTTTAATTTCTCGATTTTTCCGGGAGACAAGGTGAAAATGGGACAGAGGTTGGGGTTGGTGCATCACCAAAGGTTCCAAGACAAGATCTCACAGAGTAAGGCTGATGGTGGGTACGTCACTATGAAAAGTGCCAGTTGAATCTGTATTATAATTAATTTTATTATAGCTCATAGGTATTAATTTATTGTGATATTTTTTATTAAATAAAGAACATAAGTAAATTAAACAGTACTTTTTACGTTTGATAGAATAACACGTCCTGTGTTCACTATAAGAAATAAATAAGAGCTAACATACTATATATATTTTACAAAATACTTTGTCAAAATGCCATCAGCATTTAAGCAAAGATGTGCCACTATACAGGGTGGGCCAGTAGGGAGTGGACGGAGGATTGTGGGCTTACTAAAACATATTTCAAAAATATGTCACTTGATTATGGTAGGGGGGCTTGAGGGCTATAATCTTAATATTTTCGCTTAAATGTTGACGTCTTTACATATATTATTGCATATTTCGATTCCTTGATGAATTTTAGTGTGACTGTATGTATCATATATGGAACTTTAAATGAACCGTTTAGGCACGAATCACTATTTTTGGTATAAGTAGGTGTCAGGAAAAAATTGAATATCGCAGCGATTATAAAACTCAGAAGGCCATAACTTTGCGGTCCGACTAAGCATGAAATGCGTCATCTTAAATCGGACAATCAAATTTAAATCCTTATTTTATTTGGAGAAATAGGTAGATTAATTAAGGAAATTTCAATCACAGGCAACTTGATTATTTCAAATGGGAATGCCTAATTTTTGTATATCAACAAAGGTAAAATTTAATAACCTTTCCAACAATGTAGGATTGTCAATATCAATCTTTTTTAGATTTCGTTTTATTCCAAATTTTCAGTCAAATCGGTGTTTTTCAATTTTCCTATGCATAAGAAACCTAGCAGGCCATGAAGAATAAACAAAAACCCGTTAAGATGGAAGAAACCAACTAACTTAGTAGAAACATACAGAAATTGCCTCCCGCCAACAATGTGGCTCTGATAAGTCCAATCAATTTAGTTGAAGACAACAATGGGAATCGACGTTTCAGCATTTTTCACATGAATATCCGCAGTATACGTACTAAAATCCATGACCTTGAAGAACTATTGGTATCAGCTAAGTTACCAGAAGTTGTATGTTTGTCCGAAATTTGGTGTAAAGATTATGAAATTATCGCGATACGTCTCAGTGGGTATGCTCTTGTTGACCATTTCTCGCGGAGTGATACTAAAGGTGGCGGCGTGGCAATATACTTGAAAAAGGGTATAAACTATAACAAAGTTAGTCATCGTGTTGATAGAATCGCTTCTTTGTTTGAGTATGCTTTGGTTGAGGTGATAACTGAGAATGAAAAAATATTAGTCGGTTGTTTCTACAGAGCACCGGCGGCAGATCCTGTTTTGTTCCACTGCAACCTAGAAATACTATTAGAGCTACTTAACATCAAGACAACCGCATTCCTTTGCGGAGATTTCAATATGAATTTTGATGTCGATGCCAAGTGTGGTGCTGCTAAAATCTGCTCTAATATACTCTCATGTTATGGCTTCAGCCAACTTATACATGAATATACCCGTGTATGAAATGACTCCAAATCAATTATTGATAATGTTTTTACTAATATTGATATAAGTTGTTTGGAAACGCATGTATTAATTTCCGATCTATCTGACCACTACTCTCAACTGGTAAGATATACAATATCGAATGAATGCAAAGGGAGTAATCCTACTTTGTATCATGAGAGACGATTTTTCAATGACATTGATAGCATAAATTATTTTAGGTACCTGCTCTCACTGGAAGATTGGCCTACTTTGATATCTAGCGGCACCAGTGATCAAAATTTTAATGCATTTTTTACCCAATTTCTCATTCACTTGGACAAAGCTTTTCCTGTTAATTTGCGTAAAACTAAAAAGCGGAAGCAACGAAAAAATGAATGGATTACCGAGGAAATGATAAATGAAGGAATATTTTTACGAGATGTTTTCAGGTTGTATAAGTCTGAGAATGATAAACGTATCCACACTATGTATAAGTCATTAAAAAAGAGCCATTCAAAAAAGATAGTTGAAGCAAAAAAGCTATACTTCAGTGAAAAAATATCTAATTCAAAAAACATTTCGAGGGCTTCCTGGCAGGTAGTGAAATATCATACTAATTCAAATAATCCTAGTTGCTATCCTACCCAAATGTTGGATGATCAGGGTCAGTCTGTTGATATCAATAAGCTTGCACATGAATTCAATGAGTATTTTATTAACTCCGTCAAAACGATAGTACACGATACAAGGGGTACTCATTCTAAAGATATACAGTATCCAGCTGAACGCAATTCATTGCCTAACTCTCTATTTCTGCATCCTGTTGATGAGACTGAAATCTTAGGGTACATCAGAGATATATCATCAAAGTCTTCAAGTGGAGATGATGGAATACCTTGTTCCTTACTTGCTAAAATATCAGACTTGATAGTGAATCCACTAGTTTTTCTTATTAATCTATCATTCCAGGAAGGCGTTTTTCCATCTTCCCTCAAAACAGCTGCTGTGGTCCCTATATATAAAAAAGGGCAAAAATCTCTCATATCCAACTATCGTGGCATTGCTGTTCTATCTGCATTTTCGAAGATATTCGAGAAAGCCTTTTATGCTAGACTCAGCAATTTCTCCAAGAAATACAGACTAATATCGGACTCGCAATTCGGCTTTGTGAAGGGACGTTCTACTCAAGACGCAATAATTTCGCTACAGAACAAGGTACTGGCGAATCTTGAAAGTAAACTAAAGACTATAGGACTATTTTTTGACCTCACCCGCGCCTTTGACGTAGTAGATCACACTATCCTTTTACATAAGCTTCATGCTTATGGTGTCAGAGGAAGCGCTCTAAATTGGGTAGAGTCGTATCTATCTAACAGAACACAAATAGTGAGACTTCATGCTGATAATGGATTACAGAAGTCGTCACCCAGAGATGTATCAACCGGTGTTCCGCAAGGCAGTATTTTGGGCCCGGTATTGTTTGTATTTTTTATTAACGACTTAGATGTAGCATGCCCTTACTTTAAGTCTTTATATGCTGATGATTCAAATTTGGTATTAGACTCAGGGAATATCAGTAACCTCTGTCATATCTCTAATGAAGCTTGTGAGAATATGGTTTCATATTGCATTAATAATAAACTTGTGCTAAATCCTAGCAAGACCGAAATGTTACTCTTTAACACAAAGCCTAATGATCAAAGTATTCTGGTTAAAATTAATAAGCAAACAATACAGCAATGCTCCGAAGTGAAATTTTTGGGCGTTATTATGGATGAGCGGCTTTCATGGAACAATCATGTGGATTATCTTTTGAAAAAGATATCACATCACTGTTTCAATCTGTGGCAATTGAGGAGCCTCGTTACAATGGAGATACTGAGGATGTATGATTTCGCTTATGTGAATTCTTTGCTCAGTTACTGCATTGTGTCCTGGGGCAACTGCGCGCGCCTAAAAGAACTCTTTGTTCTTCAAAAAAAAGTTATTAGGACTATGACATTCAAACCATATAACTATTCATGTCGTTCATTGTTTTTTGAATTGAGAATTATGACAGTATATTCACTGTACATATATAAGTGTGTTTTGTATATTAAAGTAAATATTGATAAGTTTATGCATCGCTCGGACTCATATAGCCTACGTAAGAATTTCAATTTGAATATTCCTGTCCATCGATTGTCATTAACATCTCGGAGTCCTTATGTTATGCCCATAAAACTATACAATAAATTACCGCTAGATATCAAAAAATTAAACTCTATCCACACTTTCAATAAAGAGGTCAAAAAATTACTACTTATGCATTCATTCTACTCAATTGACGAATATATGAATTGTAGCCTTGACGTCGCATAATACCTGTGTAGGCAGCTATATTTTTGTTCACTGTTTCTTTGTTTATCTGCCTGTTGTTTGTTATTTCTTGCAACAATGTATTCACTAGTGAAAATTGTTTGTTGTTCGTTTATATACATTATTATAATTGTTGACTATCTTCCAACACTCTGTAAGAGTCATACGGAAATAAAGAGTATTATTATTATTATTCTGATTTTTCAAGTTTCTCTCGCATGACTGCGGTAGCAACAAATGTTGACGGGCTATGCCAAGTCAACACCTGAACTATTACGGATCGGAATTTAGGAAGGATCGTACAATATTGCAGGTCTTCAGGATTACAGATTTTTGAAATATTTTGTGTAACTTTTCGTCTAGGCCTAACTGTTGTAGGTGTGGTGTAAAAGTGTTTGGTGTAAGGCCTGAGACAGACATATTATTATTATTGTGTTTTTTCAAGCTTCTCTCGCATGACTGCGGTGACGACAAATGTTGACGGGCTAGGCCAAGTCAACACCTGAACTATTACTGATCTGAATTTAGGAAAGATCGTACTATATTACAGGTCTTAAGGATTACAGACTTTTGGAATATTTTATGTAAACTTTCGTCCAGGCCTAACTGCTGTAGGTGTTGTGTAAATGTGTTCGGTGTGAGGCCTGAGACCGACATAATGAAGGGGACAATAATAACTTTATCTTGTTTCCAAATTCGCTTCACTTCTATGGCAAGGTCAGTGTATTTAGATATTTTCCCAGCGTAGGTGTTTTGAACATTCACATCATTGGGAATAGCAATATCTATTAAGTAGGTAACTTTGTCTGCCTTTATCTGAAATACTATATCTGGTCTGTTTGCATTGATGGTTTTATCTGTGTGTATTTCAACATCCCAGTATAGTTTGTAGTGATCGTTTTCGAGTACTGATGTTGGTGTATACTTGTAATATGGATCGGAGTTTTCGATTAGTTTGTTTTTTGTGGCTAATGCTTGATGTATGATTTTGGCTGCTGAGTTATGTCTAGCCGTGTACTCAGTTCCAGCGAGAGTTTTGCATGCGCTTGTTATGTGGTCTATTGTTTCCTTTTGTTGTTGACATTTTCTGCAGTTATCGTTTGTTATGGATGGATCTTTAATTACGTATTTCTTGTAGTTTCTCGTCGCAATAACTTGGTCCTGGATAGCAAGCATAAACCCCTCAGTTTCTGGAAAGAGCTGGCCATCCTGCAGCCAGGTGTATGACTGTTTTTCATTTATGTGGTCTTGCGTAATACGGTATCTATGTTTGCCATGGAGTGGTTTCTGCGACCAGGTGCTTATTTTTTCTTGTTGTGATTGTGTGGGATTGTGTGTGTCTGCGACGTGGTCTGGACATGATAGGTTGAGTGGTGTATAGTTTTTGTCTGCTTTTACTATTGCTCGATGTAAATTTGTTTGTTTGTTTTGGAAGAAATGTCTGAGTGTCTTTATCTGTCTTGTGCGAAGCGACTGTATATCTGTAATCCCTCTGCCTCCTTGTTTCCTGTCTATGGTGAGCCTTTCTTTGCATGCGTTTGGATGTGACATTCGGTGTTTCGTGAGTTCCGTCCGTATGAGGATGTGGATGTTTTCTATATCAGTGTGTGACCACTTGATGATGCCGAAGGAGTATGTGAGGACTGGTATCGCAAATGTGTTAATGGCTTTTGTAAGGTTTCTGGAATTCAATTTGGTTTTTAGTAGCTTAATAAGGCGATCTCTGAACTCTTGGGTTAGTTGTGCCTTGACTTGTGTGTGGTCTATTTTAACGTTTTGATTGAAGCCCAGGTACTTGTAAGTTTCGTCCTTGTTCATGTTGTTTAGTGTTTGGCCAGCTACTGTTTCCTGCTGGGGGTGGTCCTTCCATTGGCCTTTGTTGATGTGGAGAACCTTGCATTTACTCATTCCGAATTCCATCCTGACGTCTGACGAGCAAGCTTCTGTTGTTCTGATTAACTCTTTCAGTTGTACTTCATTGGCGGCATATAGTTTTATATCATCCATGTAGAGGAGATGATTGATTTTGTGTTGGTTTAATCTGTCGTGTCTAATGTTGAAACCGCAGTTTGTGTTGTTAAGTGCGTTGGAGAGCGGATTCAGACAGAGACAGAACCACAGTGAACTGAGAGAGTCACCCTGAAAGATGCCGCGTCTTATGTGAAGCTCATCCGTCTTGATAAGGCCGTCCTGGGTTTTGAGATGTATGCTGGTTCGCCATGTCTCCATGGTACTTGCAAGAAACTCACGTAGCCCCGGGTTGATTTTATATATTTGAAGAGTTTTCGCTAGCCAGCTATGGGGTACAGAGTCGAAGGCTTTTTTGTAGTCGATGAAACAGGTATGAAGGTTCCTATGTTCTTTTCTGGTTTGCTCCATGATCACACTATCAATTATAAGTTGTTCCTTGCAACCTTGGCTTTGCTTTCGACATCCTTTTTGTTCTTCAGTCAGGATGTTGTTTTGCGTCAGGTGTTGTTCAATTCTCCTGCATATTGTTGCGGTGATAATCTTGTACAAGGTGGGAAGGCAAGTGATTGGGCGATAGTTGGCAGGGTTCTTGGTGTCTGCGTTTTTGGGTTTTATATACGTTATTCCTTGCGTGAGGAATTTGGGAAGCCTATTCGGTTGGAGTATGGCTTTATTGATTTGGTCCGTAAGCATTTCGTATGTTGCACTAAATTGCTTGTACCAAAAATTTTGCACATTATCCACGCCTGGGCACTTCCAATTATGGGTATGCTTTATGGTTTCAGCTATTTCCTCTGGTGTAAGGATAACGTCTTCCTGATCCACTATATGTTGATGTTTTTCCTCTTCTTGTCTGATCCATGGAGCGTTTTCATTATGTGTTTTGGGTTCTGACCATAGACTTCCCCAAAACTCAGTTAACTCTTGTTTACTAGGAGGTTCTATTGCTGTTATCTGATTGTCGGCTGTTATCTTTTGGTAAAACTGTTTTTCACTTTTCTGAAAAAGATTGTTAGCATCCTTTCTGGCATTAGACTCATTGTATCTGCGGAGTCTAGCTGCATAGACTGCAAGCTTCTGTTTAAGGGTATCAGCTATTTCTGGTATTGTCTGTTGTGGTGACTTGGATTTCAGCATATTAATTGTTGTCTGTACTCGCTTTGAGCGGTTGTTATTGTTGGTATATTGCGCGAGGTGTGCCAGATCCTTTCTGATTGTGCTGATTTTATTTTCAATTCTTATTTGCCATTTAGGTTTAGATCTTTCAGTTGTGCGGGCTATAGATCGTTTTGGGAGTTTTTGGCCGTTGAGTGTGAGTGCGGTTGCTGCGGCAGCATATATAACAGTATGGATGTCCTCTAGGTCACTGTCTTTGGTTAAAAATTGCGGTATTATGTTGACGTTTATTGTGTGTAATATTTGTAGAGTGTTGTTTTTAAAAATTAGTCTTAGTCTTATTATTATTGTTAAAAACAAAAAAGTGCAGCTCGGGCTCCGACACACCGAGCTGCTGTTCCATTACCCAATGACTACTCCTCACACCGTGAGGTGAGCAATCACTGGGTCCGCGAATCGTGCGCCCTAAGTAGACGAAGGGACCCAAGGATGACTGCCTTCTGCATTCTGGCGGCTAAGATGTGCGCCGCCGCACGGCACACCGGTATTTTGCGCAGTGCAGAGAGCAGCGTATTCCTCATTCCACCTAGGGATCCAATGACCATAACCAGCAGACTTACAGTGTAGTCTGGCCAGAGCCTGCGAAGTTGTCCGAGCAACTCCTGATATTTGGTCCGCTTTTCCTCCTCCTTAGAGACGATGTTCACTTCGGCAGGCGCCGAAAACTCAATAACGAACATCGTCTTCTGTTGGTGGTCGAGAAGGACTATGTCGGGCTTGTTTGCCTGTACAAGCTCGAGCGTGGGGAACGAGTAGTTCCAGTAAATCCGGCATCTCTCGTTCTCCACAACGGACTCTATATCCCCTGGAGCGTATGGCAGCACCGGTGTCTCATCGATACCGTATGAGTGCCTTAAATGATAGTAGAGCACTCGTAGAGCCGCGTTGTGCCGATGGACGTAAGCCGTCCCAGCGTACGTCTTACACGCCGACAAGAGATGCATAAGCGTCTCTGGCGCCTGTCGGCAAGCTCTACAATGGGTATCGGGTACATCTACACCCATAACCCTTTTACGGTATACCAAGGTGTTGAAGACACCGTCTTGGCAAGCCATTATAAAGCCCTCAGTCTCCGACTTCAACCCACTAGACCTTAGGAAAGAGAAGGTCAACTGCTCAGACAAGCCATGCTCTTCTAGATGTCTGTAGAAGATTCCATGCATTGGCTTATCTTTATGAAGTCTTAAGAGGAAGTCGACTTCGGCAGTTTTAATGTGGGCTTTTAATTCTGCGGGAGCAAGTTCCGTAATGGACTGCTGACACCTCCGCTTGAAGTCGAGTGTGAGGCTGAGCTCCTCGGCTGCTCGTTTCGCTGCGCTAAAAAGAAAGGCTCCTTTTCCCGCATTCTCGTGCTCTCGCACGAAGCGGATCAGGGGATCGGTGCTGTTCGTTACATAGCAGGCAGTGGCCAGTACTACTCTGTTGTGCAGACGCTCCAAACTCAATAGTCCACGCCCTCCCAGGTGTCGCGGGAGGTATATTCGCGGGACAGAGGACTTAGGATGCAGGCTTCTCTCCATATTCATCCTTTTGCGGGTCTTCGTGTCGATTTCCTTCAGCTCGTTCACTTTCCAGTGTATAGCACCAAAGGTGTATAATAACAATGGGACCGCAAGCATGTTTGTGGCAGCGACTTTGTTCTTGCCGGACAGTTCTGACGACCAGATCTGCCGGAGTCGGTGCAAATACTTGCGGCGGAGACACTCTTTAACCAATGTTGCCTCTTGGACATGACGCTGCGCCACTCCAAGGTAGGTATAAGTATCTCCGGCATGCAGTTGTCGCAAGATGCTCCCATCAACGAGCTGTTCCTCATCTCCACTATCTCCGCTTCGTCCTTTCTTGAGATGAACCAATGCACATTTGTCTGTCCCGAACTCCATTCCGATAGCATGACTGTACTCCTGCACCACCCTCAGCGATTGTTGTAGTTCGCGTTGGCCGGAGGCATAAAGTTTTAGGTCATCCATATAAAACAGATGGGTGACCTTGTGCCTCCGGTTATTGGGCGTGCCACAGCTGTATCCTTTAGTATTTCTCAGCGCTATGGACAGAGGCAAAAGTGAGATGCAAAAGAGCAAGGGACTCAAGGAGTCTCCTTGGAAGACACCTCTTTTCAATGACACCAACTCTGTCTGAACCCGAGTTTCACCTGATGTTATGGTGAACCGGGTCTTCCAGAGTGGCATCAGTTGTTTGATGCACCCCACTATCTGATTATCCACCGAAAGACATTCCAACAGCCGCACAATGAGCTCATGAGACGTGCTGTCGAATGCCTTGCGATAGTCAATCCAGGCCATAGAAAGGTTTCGCTTGTACTGCACAGAGTCCTGCGTGACACATCGGTCAATCAACAGGTTCTCCTTGCAGCCAGCTACTCCTTTCTTTGACCCTCTCTGTTCATACACGTCGAGAAATACAGGATTCACAGCTTGAAGGATACGCATGTACAAGATTCTGGTGAAGAGCTTGTAACACGCGTTCAGAGATGTTATTGGCCTGTAGTTTTTGGGATCAGACAAATCTCCGGTCTTCGGGAGAAGCACGGTTCGACCCTCGACAAACCAAGCCGGAATTGGCTGCTCCTGATTTAGCCACGAGTTAAAAACTCTAGCCAAATGCCGGTGGCAACTGGGGAATTTTTTCCACCAGTAGGTGTTTATGCCATCCGGGCCAGGAGCTGCGAAATTCTTTGCGCCTCGTAAGGCGTCAAGAATTTCTTCCGTGTTTATCGGGTGACGCAGTACATTCAAGTTAGGAGTCCTCCTACAAACGGACTCAAACTGCGCCAAGGCCGGAGTGTCTGCTGAGAGAGGTTTGGGTTGTTCGTAAACGTCCCTCCAAAAGGCCTCCACGCGATCAGCAGTTGGCGGCTGCTCTATGGCTGGAGGCGGCTGTTGGAAAAGGCGAGAAGGTCTTTCGCAGAACATTCTGTTCTGCTCCAGACCTCTCGCCCGCGCCACCAGCGATCGCTTAGCAGCGATTAGCATCCGTATCCTGTCAAGACAGTGTTGCTTGACAACAACCAGTACCGCTTGACTGAGTGTATGATGGTCGCGCCTCAACCCGTAGGCTATCTGGCGCACTCGGCGCGTAAAAGGCTTCCCAGCCGCTCTATATTCCATCACACACTGGATACGGGATGCTTCCTGGCGAGCCAACTGGATTTTCGCTTCCATTTGGCGCACCCGTCTCTGTGCTCTCTCAACAGGAGAGTCTCTCACTCTCCCCTGTCTAGCTAGCCTCAGAGCCGCAGCGTAAATTTCGCAATTGATGCTCCAAATGTCAGAGGCCTCCGATAGACGTTCACCCACAACCTCATCCTCTCTCTCCAAATCTGCCAGCTTCAAGGACCTTCCGTTGTTATGCAAGGCCCTTCGGTCTCTGAAATCCCCAGGTGAGACGACTTGGTCGATTTCCCTCTCAGCGGGCCTTACCGGCGAACTTTCAGCCTGGTTAACAGGCCTTCCGTCCGCCGAAGGGGCAGGCTGAGCTGGAGCACGAACATATCCCTGCCTCCGGAGGTACGATACATAATCTCGCAAATTCTGAGAGGTAAGCGTGCTATGCTCTGGGTGCATTTCACACCACCTCTCATACATGCGGGACATGTATCCCCTACGGCGCGGGCTACTGCTCTCGTAGCAGCTCAGTAGGTCATCCTTGAGCTCCGTCGTCCACCTAAAACGGTCCATGTCATTGCGGGGGTCGTCAACAGGGCAATTCGAAGCACCGCCACCTTGCCCAACGCCGGCTTCCGAAACCGGCTCGGTGTGGGTGCTTTTCTTCCGGGGTGGTCGAACCCGAAGATAGGGCCCGTCAGGTGGTTGGCCTTAGGGCCCCCAGACGACATTTCCGGAGGCAGCCGTCCAAATTGCCTCCTGAGGATGCACCTGCGAAGGTTGCCGGCTGGATTACATCCTTGGGCTTCGGTATACCCTGCGGTGTCGCCACGCACCGGATAGCCTACTGATGTTGAGTGGCTTCCTGCGGGTGTATTATCAGCCGCCCCTAACATGGAGTCAGACGCTGTCGGAGTACCGCTCCTCACATGGAGATCCGTCGTGTCCTAATTGTTGAGGAATAGCCGATCCTCTGGATGCAGACGCTATTCCACCGTGCTAGTTTTGGTCCGCCCCGGGTATTTGATTTCCCCGGTATCACCCATATCTGGGAGGCGTTCCCCTATCCGCCACCTTGGGGAGGCGCCACTGAGGGGATCTAGCAACCCCTCGCGGTTATTATTATTATTATTATTATTATTATTAAGTATACTGTCGCTCTGATTACTGTTAACGTTATCAGTATATCGCTAAGCAACCTGATGCTTACATCATACATTTCCTAATGACAAAATGTACCGCGTTTTAATCACTTTCGGCAAAACGCGTTTAGTCTCGACCAATAAGAGTAGAGAAAATCACACAATTGATTATACGTATAATGGTAGGTAAATTTTGCTTAAGTAGGGCTGTGATGTGATTTCACCATCTGTAACTGTGAGGCGATCTCAGTCACGACCTGTGTGCCGATTCTGCAACTTTCGCTATAATAACGAAAGCAGACGAAAGCGAAGCTAAGCATTTACGAAAACGATTTTTGACGGCATTCCATAACCAAAGCACAGCATAATAAACTACCAGCATAACATCTCTGAGGATTTCTTATATAAAAATGGTTCCCAAAAAATTTGACCTTGGGATGATTTTACGGCTGTGAAGTTTGGGCAGAGATGCGAAAATGAAAATATCGATACCGGTACCAACTCGATATTTTCTAGCCAAATAGGCGCGTTTGGTTCGTACAGAGCATTTTGTGCAACTGATTACACCCCTCAATAATTATATAATTATTTTCGATACCGATATAAAAGTATCAATACCAGCTTGGAATGCCTCAAAAAGTATCGATGACAAAAATACTCGATATTAGTGCAGAAGTATCGAAGTATCGTTAGCATCCCTATAAAAAAAGTGGGGATGCGCGTGTAATTTCCGCCATCTTGAGTTATTGTGCTGGTTGTTTACTATGCTGTGACCAAAGTTTAACGCTTCGTTACACTTTCGGCATGGAGCTCGATGACTCACGAGCATTCACGAGTTGGCTTAAATATCTCTGGATGAGACTGCAAAATCCAGCAATGCCGACCATTGCGAAGGATTAGTTTTTTCTCTTCGATTCATTGCTGGTAATTAACTATACAAATAAATTTAACCGAATTGTCACTTTGCCACATAGCAATAATAATGTCAAAAGTTGACAAACGCGGTCCAAACTATTTCGCTATCGCTTATAACGTTCGTCTGCGTTCGTTATATCCGAGTCGGAACGAAGACATTTAAGGAATACCGAAACGACCGAAAGCGTTGGAAGAATGTCGCTATCGCGTTTAGAGTTGCAGAATCGCCACACTGCTCAGCTTCGACCAGAAAAGTCCTGACAGGCACGTCTGACGACGCAACCGTACAGGCACGTGTCCAGGATTTGGTTTTGGGGGGTCCAGATTATGGGTGTCACTTGGTTGACCTTTTGGAGGGGGGTTCCAGATTAGAGTTGCCACCTTAAATCCTTAAATTTGCCGGGGGGGGGGGGTGCAAGTTTGTGGATTCCATTTTTTAGACGGCATTTTATAACGTTTCGGAGGGGATCCGGACCCCCCCCCCTAAATACGTGCCTGCAACCGTATTCGGTTCAAAGTCGCTGTCACTTCGGGAGTCCTACTATTTATCGAGAAGGCCTAATGATGAATTTTGTTTATGATCCAGATTCCGTTGCTTTGCGCGATTCATACTTCGGTGATACCGAATAGGTTTACCTTAGGTACTTAGCCAGGTATGGTCACATCCCAAAATAGGACTTATAAGTTTATTACTACTTAAAAAATATTTGGAGGATAATTAGTTTTTTCAGGTAGTCATTTTATAAAAAATGCTTTGTCTTATTTTATGTTTTTTTCAAAATTGTCATTTAGTTTTTCAAGAGACAAAGTAGGGTGGCTATGTTGCATATGTCTTTTTAAATTTGAAGCCCTCCTTTTATATGATAAAGTTATTTTACATATGCCATAGGCCATACACACCAGAGCGACTAATGGTGTAACAAAGTTTCATATTGAACTAGGTTTTCGTTCGAGTTAGGAACTTCAGACATATTTAATTTAAACAAAAAACAAATATTACGTTAAAACCAAACCACTGTGACGTTAACTCAGACAAACGCAAATCACACCTAAAATATTCGTGACTACAGAGGCGCAGGAGTGACAGTAATCGCAGGATGAGTACTAATTGTTGCAGTGACAAAGAAACAGGTTTTGAGCACAGTGTTACATATGAAACAGTCACAAATAGGAACTGTAGTAGGAAAATCACACTTTAACACAACCCTACCGTCAAGTGCTGATCATAAAAATAAAATTCAGTCTAATTTACTTCATTTATTTCCAAGGTATTTTGGTCATTAAATCAATGATCATAGCATGGCAGGTGCTTGATGAGCACGCAACAGAACATAAATACAGGGTTGGGATAAAGTATGGAACCAAACAAATATCTTTGAAACGGAAAGGGTGATATTGCTGAAAATTTGCAGGTAAATGTAGTGACGCATAATGCATGTGAAGACATTATGTTAGCTATTAATGTACTTCCGGTCTAACCGGAAGTACCGTCAACTTTTTTAATTTAAATGGGACACCCTGTATATTTTTGCAGATTTTAATACATCTTTGTTTTCCGAATACGTCCATAGTAGGTATAGTATTTGTTTCTGTAAAAATGGGAAAGTTAAAGCTTTTTTATTTACTGAAACATTCATTCTATCTGATGTGCTACAATAAGAAAATTTAAAATGAATATTATCAAGGAATTATCTCAGACGTTCAAAATGCTCGCCGTTTACTTCCTGACAATATGCAAGTCTGTTGACAAATTGCTGAGTTACCTTGTCGAATCAATTCACGTCAGGATCAGGACGTCAGGAGGTAAATGACCAGCATTTTAAACATATGAAGATACTTTATCTTTCCCGTTTTTACAGAAACTAATACCCAACCCACTATGGACGTATTCGGAAAAAAAGATGTATTAGAATCCGCAAAAATATACAGGGTGTCCCATTTAAATTAAAAAAGTTGACGGTACTTCCGGTTAAACCGGAAGTACATTAATAGCTAACATAATGTCTTCGGATGCACTATACGTCACTACACTTGCGTGCAAATTTTCAGCAACATCATTCTTTCCGTTCCAAAGTTATTTGCTTGGTTCCATACTTTATCCCAACCCTGTACAATAATAAGGGCCACTAAGCTCCGCCCTCAATGTTGTGTCCACGCCTGCTACAGTGAAGCCACTCTACACGCGAAGTTACCCAAAGTATAGTGAAGTATGAAAGTATGGATTGTCGCTTCGGACTGATTCGCTCCGCTTCGAACCACTTCCAGTCGTTGCCCAAACTATACCCCGAGTCGTTGTTGGTCTCTGCGCCGAGACAAAGGTTCGAAGTCGTGAGGCGAAGTAGCCGTCCGCACGCACGTTCTGTGAATCTGTTTTGTGATGGAAATGAGGCAGATAATAATTGATATACTCGACTTACCTTTACAAGGTACTTCGATGAGGAACACGGCAAGCAATGTGGTTGAAGCATTAGTAGTTTTGGGGCAAAAGCCATTGGCCTACTTTGATGAATAACAGAAGTCAAGTCCATGGGGTGATCACACTCTACTATCGTAAAATTTGTAATTTTGGAAATTCTGGGCGTTTCATTATTATTGACATTTTTGATTAAATTTATGGTTGCTCTTTTTGTATAACCATCGTTAAGCCACAGCCACACTACTCGCGAAGTTAGTCGAGTATGGGAGTGTAGATGGTCGCTTCGGATTACTTTGCTCCGCTTCGAGTCGTTGTCGGTCTCTACCCCGAGGAAAAGGATCGAAGTCGCGAGCCGAAATGACCGTCCACACTGTTTAGGCTTATTCGTCGCAAGAATGGTCTATGAATCTGTTTGTGGTGAAAATAAGGCGCATAATTGAAATATGTGAAAGCGCACAATGCAAGTACAGTGCACCTGTCTCTTGCTCTCATCATCATCATCCATTTCGCAGTTGTCAGCTGACTTTACAAGGCTAGGTTCTTGTCTTCCGAGAAATTTCTCCTGAAGTTAAGTGAGTAGTGTGGTGATCCACACTCGTACTCCATTTACTTCGACGAGGAACTTCGCGAGCAGTGTGGTTGAGGCTTTATCATAAGTTCCAAGAAATGCAAACATCGCCAAAGCAAAACCAACCGCCGCAGATCTCTGAAGCTAAGCAGCGCAGGCGCGGTTAGAACTTTTTTCCAGCGTTAATACACCCGGTCCACCAGTTGGACCAAAAATACGGCCCCATCCGGTACTATTGGAGTTTCTTATCTATAAGGGGGTAAGAAATGCAAATATCATTAAGGAACGGCTGCAAAGCCAACAGTCTCAGACGATATCACTTTTTTAGCATTAATACTCCCCAATTTACTAGATGGCGGAAAAATACTGTGGCATTTGTTACCATTTGAGTTTGTTATCTATACTGAGGGTTATCTATGATCAAGTCCGGTTTTAGTTGTTTTATGATTGACTTTGACTTTTAGGGCTGTTCCAAATTACGGTTCTGTCGCCGTCCCAGAACTGTTTTAATCGTGCCCCGCCCATTTTACAGTTCTAAAAACGGTGATTGGTTGGTCCCCCAGCGTACCAACCAGTCATCGATTCTAGAATCACAAAATGGGCGGGGCAGGATGAAAACAGTTCTGGGACGGCGATAGAACCGTAATTTGGAACAGCCCTTTTGTGATTTGGCATTGACATTGAATTAACTCACAGTACAGCACATCTGTGAACTAACCCAACTTTTTTTATGCGTTTTGTGCTTGCGACCTTACGTCCTTGCCTTGGTCCGTCGGTTTTTCTCAACATCGTTGATTTTTCTTATCACCACGAGACAAGAGGTTGTGATCAAAAACGTCATTTGATTTTAAATCACTTTTGTGATTGCTTGTCTTTTAAATGACCTAGAGAAGATAGTTCGGCGCGTCGCCCTCTAATAATTTTCGGCTCCAGACAGGATCATTATTTTAAATTAAAGTTTTTAAGAAATGTTTCGGTCGGCAATTGCACGAAGTGATCTCGCTAAAGAAATACTTAGGAAATCTGTCCGAGCGAAAATAATTAGGAATATTAGCGTAGAATGTATCAGAAGAAAGCAGTACCACAGGTAGGTTTATTAATGTTTTTACAATAAATCCCCATGTTTGCAGGTTTATCTTACATAACATACAAATTTTCCACAGCAAGAGCATGGTAGCAGTTTTTGTTAATTATCATTTACTAGTCACGTCTGTGGAGTCATAATTCAAGCAACAGTTTTAGGGCACTTTCATGTAAATGATATTTTATGATAAGCAGCAGTTTAAACCACCTAAATGTACACCTTTTCATGTAGCTAAAATATGTATGTAACAAATGTCAATTTGAAGATTAGACACCTGATAGTATGAACTAAAACTAGGTATTATTTTCACATTTTTTAGAATAGTACCATGTGGAGGCTACAACAATCAAATATTAGCCAAATGGATGGGGCCCGAAGAAACCTTAATAAGATTTTATTCGAGCAATTTTCCTGCACACACAAAAGTTGCTCTACCAGCACTCTCTCCAACTATGGAATCAGGTAATTTGTATTTTCAGGACCTACATTACTCAATAATTTTCTGGTATTTTTTCTTATAAATCAAGTTAAATGGAAATTATGGAGGTTATCAAACCAAATTAAAAAATTATTTCAGTACTATAGCTTTTTTGATAAAATACAGGGATTTTTTTTGTGTTAATAAATATGGAGTATTCCAACTTTATTTCATAATGTTTTCAGGTTATATAAGCATCAAAATCCACTTAACTGATATCTACATAATTTACTGATCTTGCTTAATATATAACTTCTGAAACATATTTTACAGTTCTCTGGCTGAATAAAGCCACATTTTGGTATTAAGGGTCTTCTTAACATTTTAGCTGCTTGTATAGTAGAAGTCAGATATATATGAGTTGTTTACATTTTTTTCATGTCTCAATCAGTGTTGACACTTCTATAGTGCAGTTACGTTATTATGTAGACCTGAGTAATGATAAAACCGTAATTATCTATACAAATTATATATTATAATAATTTAAAAAGCTGTAGGAGATCAAAATAATCAAAAATACCAGTTTGCAATGGATAAAAACAAAATAAGTTGATCTATTTATTGTATAATAACATCTCATTATACACAGACATATACAATTTTGACTATACTAATGGCTGTACAATAGCCTAGCAAAAAAAAAGCTGAAAGGGATAAGGGTCATTCGACCAGTCAGGTGTCTTGTGAAGGATTAAGGGGTCCTTTGTAGTGTCGGCACATGCCACATGATAGGAGCACAACAAATGTAAACAGCTCTTATATTTCTGAGCTGTACAATACATGTACAGTAGTGATGTCAAACATAGATACATTTTTATATTACCTATACCGAGTAGTGTTGAAAACGTACCCTATACCTGTTACCGGTATTCCATGCACATCAGTGTCAGCACTGTAGGCTATACTGATACAGAATACAATGGTAGAAACCACCAGCAGAGGTACCTGTACCAGTACAGGATATTTAGCACACCACATAGCACGCTGCTTTGGGATTCAGTAATAATTGGTACTGATCGAGGCAGCTTGGATCCGAAGCTCTACTAGGTATTTGTACCTAATGCTGCACCAAGATAAAGTAATGGGTACTTATCTTAGCATTTAGCCTGTATTGAGTCTTTTAGTGGTGTAACAGGTCTTTCATACAATACAATATTGACATCACTAATGTACAGGTTTTTTTTGGTTAAAAATTGTTTGATATAAGTAGTTATGAAGCAATAAAAAAATATGATTGCTGCTTTTTAGGCACAATCATCAGCTGGGAGAAAAAAGAAGGTGACAAATTGAATGAGGGCGACTTATTAGCTGAAATAGAGACTGATAAAGCTACAATGGGCTTTGAAACACCAGAGGAAGGCTATCTTGCTAAAATACTAATACCAGCTGGCACAAAAGATGTTCCTATAGGTAAGATACTATAGCTTAGTGTTTATTGATAAATTGTGATTCAATGAAAACTAGTTCCAATATTATATGCCAAATTGAAGAATCTGAAATTATGACTATGCATAGCACCATAGGCGTAGTTAAGTCCCTAAATCTGGGGGGGGCTTAAGTCCCTGGATCTGGCGGGCTCAAGTTCCCGCCCTAGATACAAAGATTTAACAGAACAAATTATTTTAGGATTTTTGGGGGGCTAAGCCCCCCGAGCCCCCACCTAACTACGCCTATGCCTAGCACTCAAGGAGGAGTGGTAGGATGGGCCCTTCCAAAGTTCAGATGTATCAGTCTCAAATTGTTCCTATTTAAAGCAATATAGAAACTTTTGGACAGATATTTTAAGGATAGTTTACTAGAGGATAATCCTCTGTACCCTAATCAAGACACTTATACCCACTAGTACTGCCTTCCATGGAGTAGCAGTTAGCATTAAGAAATCATTGGACAATAGAGTTCACCCTGGGTGTTTTCATAGATATTGGATTTGCATTTGATAAAATAACCTTCCAGAACATTAGTCTCAGTGTGCCCTCAGTGAAAGGTGTTCCCACCACTGTCAGGGGTTGGATGTTAAATATGCTGTCAAAAAGGCTAGTACAAATTAATGTAGGAGATGTTACTACAAGAAGCCTAGTAATGAGAGGGTGTCAACAGGGTGGCATTATTTGATGTCCCTGTGGAACATAGTTCTTGATGGCCTCTTGACCAAATCTTAACTCTGAGGGACTCCATACAATAGGCTAGGCAGACAATGTTTTAGTACTGTAAACAGTAAATTGAAGGTGTCCTTACAGATTATAGAAAAGTGGTGTGGTGAACATGCTTTGTTATATTAAAGTGATGGCCAGTTGGTCTACAACCAGTGCCATTAAAACAAGCAAAAAAAGCATGCTCTATCATTATGATATCTCAAATCCCATCACCATAATGTCTTGTGGAGAATGTTCAGAAACCCCTAAAATGCCTTAACAGGAAGTTTGAGGAATATTTGAATTTTTTTGTTTTTTCCCCGATTTTTTAAATTAGAGCAGCATTACCTACTACCAAAGACAACAGAACTCTGATAGACCCCTTATGTTTACAGAAAAATTCGTCAGACATTGATATGTAGTTGCCACAATTCACCAAAGGTCTGCAATAACATTTGTTTTTGTACATAGCTATTTCACAAGATCTAATGAATTCGTTCTACAAGGAATTTCTCAGCCATTATGCAGTAAGAAAAATTAAAAATAGTTTCATAATTTAAAATGCTAATCACGCCTCACATACCAGCTGGCAACAGGGCTTTATAGTAAATTATTACCGGTACTAGGCGCTACGCATAATTTTTCATTCATGATTTGCAAGTTTGAACGTTTGTCGTTGATGGTGTGGACCGAGAAACCGTCAACTATCAAGAGAGGCAAGTCAACAGTATCAACCATTGTGAATTTTGATGTGAGCAGGGACGGTGTTTACAACAGATATTACGGTCCCCATCAAGCGGCCATCTTGTCACTTTTCCCTCACCCTGCTAGCCTTCTCGCCCAAATTAATGTTTGACTGTGATCATAAATGAATTTATGAATGAGCTGAGAGGTCTTCACTCTTCAGTTGTTCTGCCAACTACGCATGCTGTGGTTACTGAGATTATGAGATTAGAAAAACACCACCAGACAGGCAGGCCGATGGACAGAATGACGTGGATTTTCGTTATTGTAGACATCATAAAACGCCCAAAAAGCGTATTATCTCAAAATTTAAATTGTTCGTGATCACAATACTTCCCTCACCTATCGCTGTGAGAAGGAGAAGAAGTCGAAGCTCATCTAGAGACTTTGTGGGCGCGCCGCTACCCCCTGTGTGGGGCTACTTTTTAGCCGAACATAACTATTAGCAATTCTATTCATTCGCAGGCAAGCTAGTTTGTATCATAGTGGAGAACGAAGCGGACGTGGCAGCTTTCAAGGACTTCAAGGACGACAGCGCGGCGGCAGCACCAGCAGCAGCCGCCCCCAAACCAGCCGCACCCGCACCTGCTGCTACCGCCCCCGTGGCGCCATCGCCTCCGGTGCCGCCCCCAGCAGCTGCCCCCGCGCCACCGGAACCGGCGGCGGCCCCAGGAGGTAGGGTGTACGCCAGCCCGATGGCCAAGCGGCTGGCCGAACAGCGCAACATCAGACTGCAAGGTAACCAGGCGTGTCGCGCAAGTGCTGGGCGATCCCGTATATGTAGGATTTGGAAATTTGGAAAACTAGCTAGAAATCTAACGAAATTAATCTCACACGTACAGGGTGAGTCAAGCTCAATGCTTCGGACTCTTGTGGCCAAACGATACCACTTTTCGAAAAGCCAACTTTGCGAGTGCATGTAGGTCGGGTTGGACTACATTTTAAAAGTAATGGTTTTTATACAGGGGTCTAATGAAAGCGTGACATATCAAAGTTATGTTTTTTTAAATGGAATACCCTGTATATTATTGCATATCTAGATTCCCGGGTGAATCTTAGTGTGACTTTATGTGTCACACATAGGACTTAAATCAAACCGTTTAGGTGCAAATCACAATTTTTGGTACTTACGTAGATGTCAGAAAAAAAAAATAAATATCGCAGCTATTGTAAAACATCGAGGGCTGTGACTTTGCATGAAATGCGTGAGCTTATGTTAGACGGTCAAGTTTGAAGTACATTTGTACTTTGAGAAATCGGTGGATCATAAGAAAACTTCAATCAGGGATAACTTGATTTTTTCAAATCGAAATGCATAATTTTTTTTATACAATCAAATGTAAAATTTGACAGCCTTTCTAATGATATGTAGTTGTAGATATCAATCTCTGGTAGTTTTGATTTAATTTCAAATTTTCAATCAAACCGGTGTTTTTCAATTTTCCTACCTATAAGCAACTTAGTAGGTCATTAAATATAAACAAAAAACTGTTCAGATGAAAGAAAATAACCAACTTAGCAGATAGATGCGGACGAATCAGAGTAGAGAGAAAAAAATATAAAAATGACTTATAACAAATCAACTCTAACCCGAAGTAGCAGAGGTGGCACATCTTAGGTCAAAAAGCAGCTGGAGTACGACAGCAATGGATATTTTTCACAGCATACCAGGTACAGTGGCGCTTCTAGGAAGTTTGTCTGGGGGGGGTAGTTACTCTATGGATAATGTAGTGAGCGCCGCCAAGAAGACGGGGGGGGGGGGGGGGAAGGGTACAATAAACATCTTGTCAAATGAAGATATAATACGGTAAGAGATGAATATTTATGAAATTAAAATTTTTCGGCCGCAAAGATCCAATTAAACATTACACAGGTATTTTCCATTTTGTTATTATAAGGAAAATTAACAAAACAAAACACATATAATAAAACCAGACTTATTATAAATAATGTAAACAGAAAAATATATTTAAAGCAATAAACATAAACAGATAAATTTCAATGCATCTTATTGCATCTTATTTTTAATTAGTCAGTTTTGTTGCATGTTCTGGGGGGGGTAATTACCCCCTCTACCCCCCCCCCCCCCTTGGAAGCGCCCTTGACCAGGTACTACAATATTCTAAAGATTGAGAAGTCACAAAACGATTATGAATTTGAAAAGAAAGGAAATCTACCACCGAATGTTGCTGGCTGTTTAATAGCTTCAGAAAAAATTTCACGTTTAATGATTTAAAAAAGTAGTAACTGATACCTCTGGACTGGAGTTCTGCAAATTCTTCAGTAGCCATAAGCAAGATCGCCGAAAATGAAGAATGAATCAAAAATATGCTCAAATTATTAAACATAATTTTCCTGGCAGAAAATTAAAATATGATTTGTCAGTATTCCTTTTTTTGCGATCTTGCTAATAGATACTGAAAAATTTAAAGAACTACAGTCAGACAGTCACGAGGTATTGTTACTTTTGACTTTGATGGAAAAGACTACTGTTTTATATCATTAAATTGCGTTCTGAAGATCTTAGACTGAAGGCAACAATCGCTGAAAGTTCTGCTTTCATTTCAAAGTTTTTAGTGATTCTAGAAATGTTGTCTCTAGTACATTGCAGTAGCTAGTAGGCTATGAAAATTATCCATTTCTGTCGTACGCCAGCTTCTCTTTGACCTTAGACGTGTTACCTCCGTTGTTTCTGGTTAAAGTTGATTTTTTGTAGGGGTTTTTTTATATTGTCCTTTTACTCTAATTTTTCTGGATTTTTTTGCTAAGTTAGTTGTTTTCTTCCATCTGAATACTTTTTTGTTTATATTTCATGGGCTGCTAGTTTGTTTATAGTTAGGGATATTGAAAAACACCGATTTGATAGAAACCTCGAAATTAAATGAAAACTACCAGAGATGGATATTCACAACCTGATATTATTAGAAAGCCTATCAAATTACACATTGCACGTATAGAGAAAATTAAGCATTCCCATTTGAAAAAATCAAGGTACCACTGATTGAAGTTTCCTTAATTAATCTACCGATTTCTCGAAGTACAAATGTAGTTCAAACTTGACTCCCTAACCTTAGCTGACGCATTCCATGCTTAGTGACAAGGCAAAGTCGCAGCCCTCTATGTTTTATAATCGCTGCGGGGATATTCAAATTTTTTCTGATATCTGCTTTTATCAAAATTTGTGATTTGTACCTAAAGGGTTCGCTTAAAGTCCCATGTGTGATACATAAAGTTACACTAAAAATCACCCGGGAATCTAAATATGCAATAATATACAGGGTGTTCTAGTTAAAAAAACAACTTTGATATGTCACGCTTTTATTAGACATCCTGTATAAAAGTCATTATTTTTAAAATGTAGTCCAACCCGACCTACATACACACGCAAAATTGTTCTTTTGAAAAGGGGTATCGTTTGGCCACAAGAGTCCGAGGCATTGAGCTGGACCCACCCTATATATTGGAATGCAGCTGTTATGTAGATATTAGATCGGAGAACTAGAGATTGGGATTAGGCTTGGGATAAACGGTTACTTTTGTTACAATGTTCCAGTTCCATACTACACCTTTTCCGACTGCAGTTTCTAAAGGATCAAATTACATTTCTAAAGCGTCAGTTGTGGATTCAAATAGTCAGGTGAATTTTCTGAAGCATCAAATGTAGTTTCTAACAATCAGTTATAAATTCTAACCCGTCAATTTTAGTTCCAAATAATCAACTGAATATTCAAAAGCATTGGATCAATTTTCAAAATAAGGTTCGAAGTCACCAATTGTAGTTTCTAAAATGTTATTATGATATTTTAACCTGCGCATAGACCAAAATACGCGTAAAATACAGTATGGTAAAACGTAACAAAATTATTTCGCATTCCTATATTGATTTTTTGAAAGTTGTTGTGCAAGTGATTCATATCTATACACATGCATAATCTCAACGGCCCCTAAAGACAAGGGGAATTATTTGCGATCCCATTTACTCCCATGAATTTCGAATTGCTTCTGTCCATAGATGTCTCTTACACATAAAACTTCACGCAAATCGCACACACAGTAATCTCAGTATTGCAGTATGACATTACCATAAAGTTCGAACAAAATGTGTTTTAAAGCCCTTGTAATTTTTTTCATAGTAGGTACCTATATTAACGGACAATGTAAAGTAGCCATTTTATTTATTGTTACACTTAATTGAAATCATAAATAACATTACGAAATATGGAAATGAGTAGGTAGGTATTATACCAATCTCAGAATAATAAAGATACCAATAATGTAAAACGGTTATATTGGCAACGCGGCATAAAATGGCATCATAGATATTAATATTACCGTTTGAAAATAGAAGTCAAAGGTTCGTTGGTTCAGTGGATAACAAGACGACTTTGAATCCATAGGTCCAGGGATCAGTTCCCTGGCTGGACTACCTTTTTTTCCTTACATACAAATAGCCTTAAGCCCACTTGACAATTGATATGTTTGATGTTACCTTCCGCCATCTGTTGGGCAGTAGCGGAATTGAAGAATTATAAGATCGAGTGCAAGACAAATAGGGCCGATTTTATCAACAGGCGCATTTTAACAAAGGCTTTGACCAATCAGAGCAGCCCGATCAAGAACATGCATCTGTCAAAGTTCTCTGAAAACTATTGATTTCTCTTGAAGTTTACTTCAAAAGGGTTAAAAATGACATGCTTTATATACAATCGATCATTATGAACCATCTAATATCTTTTCCAGTCAGATTTTCCATCCTAAATGGGTAAAAATTTGCATTTTCTTGTTTAACAAAGAAAATCAGATTCCGCAAAAACTGTACATTTGATCGCTAGTTTTTTCTTCTGCTAAATGATGATGATGCCAAAAATTAGGTTTTTGAAAAAATTTTTTGTGATAAATGGAGAGATCTCAGTTAATCTAAAGTTTCAATTCCTCAATGCATAATTATATATATATGTATATGCATACATTACATATTGATTCTGATATATACTTGCTGCCAGGAATTTAGTGACGAATTTTGTTAATAGCTTGTAAATCTGCCCAGGCTTGTGACATTGCTGCCTTGCAAAAGAAGTTCATTGCACTGTCTCTTGACTAACACCTACTGTAGTTGTTGGGTGCTTGCATGTCATGTGGGAGAACTAACCTGCGTATATTGCCTCTCACGAACCAACATCGTGGTACAATTTTGTCGAAAATCCTATAGGTACATGCGCGTAACGATTTTGTAGAACGGGATTTAATTTCAATTAGTGCAAATGGCGGATGAAAATATATTTCTAGAGACTCTTGCGCTTTATTGAACCGAGAAAAAGTGAAAAACATACCAACTGAAAAGAAAGACATACAGTCATGTAAATTTCTAAAGAAATGAGACTATCCCGATGATTGGAGATATTACCTACGAATGGATGAATCTACTTATGTTGAATTGCTGTCAGTTGTTCAAAAACAAGACACAGTAATACATTCTTCAATAACTTCCATCTACTATAAATCTCTTCGCACCCTACCACTGACATGATGGATTTTTTTACTAATTATATTTCTCTTTTGCACAATGTTTTAAAGTTATTAATTTTCTTGCATCATTTTTTTACCCCTTAAAATTACGCAATCAAAATATCTGTAGCTCTTTTTCCACTATTTTTATCATGATAAGCTGGCGATTTAATTTTCCACAGGCACTCTTGTTCTTTGTGTAAGTCGAAGTAATCTCACTATAGGTTATTCTTAGAATTTACTGACAACTGTCTTGATTTCCAGCTTTGAAGTACTATCAAATCGCAATTGACTAGTATCATGGGTTTGAAAACAATTATTAAATCATTATAACCTACAAAAATAGGTGTATGATGCATTTCGTTACTCTCTGCATTATTCTGTTTACTACAATAGTAATTTAATTTCAAAAAGCCTCCTCCACCTGCGTTGTACTGGACCAGATCCCCTTTCACTCTCCCATTGTTTTCTACCTGGCGGTCCTCCGTCGCTCTGGCAGAGCACCTTGCGCGATATACATATATCTCCTGTCCTTGGCCAATAGATGCAGTGGTGGTATCACTGTATTGTGTAAGACAGTCGCGGCCATGATCCGATGAACTGTTGGTTCTTGGGCTTTTCGGCCGGCGTCGATTCGCTCCGCCGCCTTGGCGTCGCTTCCGAGAGTCTCTAGGAACACGCCGAACAGGTGACATCAGCTTCTGAGGAAGCCGACCACTCGTGTTGGCGAAACGTCAAGCAGCGAAGCGCGCCGACGCCAAGGCGGCGGAGCGTGTCGACGCCGGCCGAACAGCCCAAGAACCAACAGTTCATCGGTGGTATCGCTGTTAGAACCTGCAGCTCTTTGGTAAAGACACTACGATTACGCACTGGCCACCCTTCCCCCCCAGTCCTTTACACCCTGTTTAAGGTTTGGTCGTTTTATACTATACTGGAGCTCGTGTAACATAACTATGGTTGAATTCTGTAACTTTAAGCGAAGCGATAGCGACATTCTTCCAACGCTTTCGCTCCTTTCGGTATTTCATAAATATCTTCGTTCCGACTCGGACATAACGAACGCAGACGAACGGTATAAGCGATAGCGAAAGATTTGATCTCGTTTGTCAAGTTTTGACGTTATTATTGCTGTGTCTCAAAGTGACAATTTGCTTAAATTTATTTGTCTACTTAATTAACAATCAATGAATCGAAGAGAAAAAACTAATCCTTCGCAGTGGTCGGCATTGCTGGATTTTGCAGAGTCTCATCCAGAGATATTTAAGCCAACTCGTGAATGCTCGTGAGTCATCGAGCTCCATGCCGAAAGCGTTAAACTTTGGTTACGGAATGCCGTCAAAAAACTTTTTCGTAAATGATTAGCTTCGTTACTATAGCAAAAGTTACAGAATCTACCCACTGAGTGGATAACACCGTTCAAGATCTGTTTTCTTCTCATACTTACCTGGCATCTACGTTTGGGATTATACGTGACAGTAATGCCACCTTTCTCTCTTTTTTCACCGAAGTTCTCTTTATATGTTCGTTGAAACAACGCTCGTTGTCTACGGTAATCCCCAAGTACACCATCAATTTGCTGGGTGCTATTCGCACCCCTCTAAGATGGAAGCTCACTTGGTTCCTAGTGATCCTAGAGCCCGGAGAATGACTGCCTCAGATTTGCTTGGTGCCAGCTGAATTTAGTGATTGGACATCCACTGATCTATCCTTCTCAATGCCTCGTTTGTCGTATGCACCAAAGTTTTCTCGTCTTTAAAATCCCATCATTCCAGAGTAGAGGAGCCAACGTCGATCCCTGTGGACTCCTGTAGACATCTTCAGCTCTACGTTTGCTATTTTTATAGCTGCCACTAAAATAGCTGCCGATCAGATTTCTTAAATACCTCGGTATGCCACGTTTGTTCCTTCATATGATGTCCCACGACCACGACGCCGTGTTGCCACTTATACTCTCCGGATTAAGAGTGGGGGCGGCTGCGCTGTGCACCGCGGATGCCTGTGGAACTCCAAGAAAGCAGTAACCACAAGATAAAGTTTGACGGGACACAGGTTCTGGCTACGACCTCCTCTTATTAGGCCAGATTGTGACCTAATAAGAATGGACGCCGGCAATGTCTCTGTAAGCGTTAATCGTATAACGTCGAGCAAAAAATCTGATTAGGTAAGTCGGCTGAGAGAAATCGCTGGAAATTATTTTCAAGTTCCGCAAGTGGCCGCTAGGGGGCGCAACTGCTACGATCAATCAGAGAAACGGCTTTTTCTCAAAAAATATGCATGTAAAGGTATATTAAAATTCTACCATCATGTAGACAAGACAATTTCTGATTTTTTTGTTGATAGTTTTTTGCTCTATCTTGTAAGATGTAGTGGTGGGGGAATGTCAAAAAAGTTTTTATTCTAATAGCCATAACTTTGGTATGAGTTAACGGAATTGAACAAGCTAGATCTTGTTTGGAAGAGCTCTTCTTACCCAATAACCTGTTATATAAAAATTTTCCAAGTTTATCTTGACTTAGTAGCTACAGGGCGATATTTGACATCATAACAATTAGTACGCATTATTACGAAAATTTTAAATGGTATGGTATATATCTTTCAACATAGATATATAGAGGACGAAATTCTTAAAAAGTCAGTGCAATATTTAACTTCCTAGCTATCTTCAAACCGGAGATATCAATAGAACAGGTATTATGACAAGTGTGCTGTGAAATTCCGAAACAATTACTGCCCTATAAGAATATAGCCTCTGTTACATCGTTTTAGTAATCATTCTATAGATAATACTAAAGTAGAACCACTAGAAATCATATTTTAACTTTTCGAAATAACCTACAGGTGGCATAGTAGTCGCCAATAAGTGGTATATTCAATTTTCAAAATAATGGAACTTTTAAAAGAAACAAACAAAAAGAAATTACAGTATAAAATTGATTATCATATTTGTTATTATTAAACGTCAATTTGAGCTGATCACAAAGTGTTACATGAACTCCACAGGCAATGATAGTAAGAAAAAATCAATGTGAATAGATCTTAAAACAACAATGATAACAAACAAAAAATACATAAACCTAATTAACATGCGCATACCATACCTATTGTCAGTGTTGCCTTAGATATTCAATGGCGTCCATCGTTTTAGATGCACTTATGCATCCATTCACGCGTGGATAAACCTGCCAGTTTCAGCATCTAGAGCAACACTGAAAATAGGTTTAGTATACGCGTGTGAGTTAGGTTTATGTATTTTATCTGTTAACTTTGTTGTTATACCACGTTACTTTGCTTTATTTTCCTGTTAGCGTTAATTTTTAAAATCTATTCACATTGATTTTTTCTTGCTATGTTTACTTGTTGAATTCATATAACACATTGTGATCAACTCAAATTGACGTTTAATGATAATAAAAATAATAATCAATCTTATACTATACTTATTTTTATTTGATTCTTTTAAAAGTTCCATTATAATGAAAATTGAATACAGCACTTATTGGCGACTACTACGCCACCTGGTGGTTATTTTAGAAAGTCAAAATATGATTTCTAGTAGTTTTACTTGAGCATTATCTATAGAATGATTACTAAAACGATGTGACGAAGGCTATATTCCTATAACGCAGCATTTGTTTTTGAATCTAACAGCACACTTGTCATAATACTTGTTTTATTGATATCTCCAGTTTGAAAATAGATAGGAAGTTGAATCTTGCACTGAGTTTTTACGAATTTTGTCCTCTATAGATTTGTGTTAAAATATATATACATATAGCATGCTATTTAAAATTTTCTTAATAATGCATAATAATTGTTATGATGTCAAATACCGCCCTGTAGCTACTAAGTCAAGATAAACTTGGATAATTTTTATACAACAGGCTATTAGGTAAGAATATCTCTTTCAAAAAAGACTTAGCTTGCTTAATTCCGTCAACATATACCAAAGTTATGGCCATTTGAATAAAAACTTTTTTGACATTCCCCCACTAGTACAGCTTACAAGATAGAGCAAAGAACTATTGCCCTGTCTACATGATGGTAGAATTTATAATATACCTATAATTGCATATTTTTTGAGAAAAAGCCGTTTTTCTGATTGATCGTAACAGTTGCGCCCCCTAGCGACCACTTGCGGAATTTGAAAATAATTTCCAGCGATTTCTCTTAGCCGATTTCCCTAATAATATTTTTTGCTCGAAGTTATATGATTAACGGTTACCGAGATGTTGCCGGCGTGCATTCTTATTAGGTCACCCTGTATAGGGAGACCATTGAGATTTATAAACATAAGAACAACTTCAACAACAAAGAAGAATCATATAAGCTTAACAGAATATGGATACCCACCGTAAGAGATGCAAAGATTCTAGGACGCGCAGGAGTTCCACAGGTACAGCGCAGCCGCCCCACTCCTAAGCCGGAGAATATAAGTGTCAACCCAATGACGCGGCCTCAGTCTCTCGGAACACGCCGAACAGATGACATCAGCTTCCGAGGATGCCAACCACTCGTGTCGGCAAACCGTCAAGCAGCAAAGCGCGCCGACGCCAAGGCGCCGGAGCGTGTCGACGCCGGCCGAACAGCCCAAGAACCAGCAATTCATCAAAATTGTCGTACGTGAAAACGCGGTGATCAACCGTTCACGGCTCCAAAATATCACAATGCCAGAGACTTACGAGTCGAACGGTACCCCCCCCCCTCAACTTCTCTCGTCCTGATGGGGGAAGATACAAGCCATTTTAAAAACGTGCGTGCTTTGTGCCGGACACTGTATATTTATATGTGTATACACACGGGTTTGGGTAGGAATTCACCTCGAAAACATAGTATGAGACATGATAGTTTATTTATATTTTTAGTTCAAACAGGGGAAATATCACCCTTATCCCTCCGTATCTACGCCACTGTATGTTGTTGAAAATTTAATTTTACAAAATCTCTTGCATCAGACGTGCAACATTTGCTTGTTCTCTCGCAGGAAAGGGTAGCGGTCTGTTCGGCTCGATTACATCTTCCGATCTTCCAGCGGCGGGCGCTGCCCCCAGTGCGAAGCCCACCGCAGCCGCCGCCGCCGCCTCCATCTCGGTGCCGCCCCCGCCGTCCTCCTCCGCCTACGTGGACATTCCCGTGTCTGGCATGCGCGCCACCATCGCCAAAAGGCTGCTGCAGTCCAAGACGACCGTTCCGCACTACTATCTCACCATCGAGGTCAACGTGGACAAACTGCTCAAGTGCAGGGAGCAGTACAACAAGAAGCTGGAGAAACAGGGTGTCAAGCTCAGCGTCAACGATTTCATCATCAAGGCTGTTGCTATGGCGTGTAAGAAGGTAATTTGTCTTGGTTTTTGGTTTTGGTTTTTGGTTTCAATTAGTCTTTCTAATCCTAATTGAAACCAAAAGACTGTGTGACCAACGTAAACTGATTAGCGAAAAGAATTCGCTGAAATAAGTAAGGACGTTGCCATAGCTTTCAATAATTCTACCCTTTTCCTTCTTTTAAGGCTTGTTTTATTTTATGTACAGGGTGCCCGGAAATTCGATCGACAACGCTTGCCAATTGATAGACCTCATATTTTATGAACATTGAGATAGGAACATGAAGCCTTAAAATGCTTAATTTTCAAGATACAGGGTGTCAAAGTTTCACTTTTATTTTCGTTGTTTCTCAATTATTCTACAATAAAATGGCACAACTATACATAATTACGTATTGGGTTTTTTTTTTGAGGCGAGAAATTCAAATTCAACCATGGTTTTGCTATCATGAATAGAGGGCGCTACCTACGACACATCAAACTGTTTTAAATTAACAAAACTTTTTTCCGGTTTGGTGCATCAATGTGATTATCAAAAAATCGTTTCCTTAATATGTTTTACGTAAAAAGGTGTACTTAAGTCCTTAGAGGTAACCGTTTTCCAGATAACCTTTATTGAAATTTCCCGAGCACCCCAATTAGTTGTAAAATGTGATCGAAGGAATTATCGGTATTCTCGATCGAATTAATATTACATCAAAAAACATGTTTCAAACATATCTAATTTTAAAATAGGTGGTGTCTAAGTTTAAGATTTAAGAATACCTTGTTGTATTGGGAATTTCAATTAAAGTTATCTCGAAAACGGTTATCTCTAGGGACTTAAACAAAGTATACCTTTTTCACGTAAAACGTATTGAGGACACGATTTTTTTGATACTGACATTGATGCAGAAAGCTGAAAAAAAATTGATAATTTCAATGGGTTCAATCTGCCGTAGGTGGCGCCCTCTATACATGATAACAAAACTTTTGTTGAATTTAGATTTTTCGCCTTACGTAATTTTATATCGTTGTGCTATTTTGTTGTGGAATAATTGAGAAAAACGAACATAAAAGTAAAACGTTGACACCCTTTATCTTAAAAATTAAGCATTTTAAGGCTTCATGTCCCTATCTCAACGTTCATAGAAAAGTAAGGTCTATCATCTGTAAAGCGTTGTCGGTCGAATATCCGGACACCCTGTATAAAGGAAACGGCAAATAATTTATATTCACTTAATATCCTCTTTATATACTTTATAAAACTTATAACTACAACCGGCAACAACAGATGTTATTCCCCCACCTTAGAGGCTGACCAGCATCGGTGATTGGATAATCGCAGCAGACGATATTTAATGTCTCTGTTATACTTAGGTTTGTTATCCCGTTTTAGACTCGACATGATAATGACGATCCCTACTTCAGGGAACCTTTCGCTCCCCTTCCTCATGCCGCGCTAATCAATTTCCGATGGCCACACATTACCGGGACAGTTCGTTAAATCGTAGCATCTTATGTAAATAGATGATCCATCTTAATAAACCGCGAAATCACACCTCCTAATTCTTCCTTGATAAAAAACAATATTCGAGTAGGACTCCGCCAGTCGAAGGGCCGCAACCAATAAATTAAAGTCTGCAAAGAAGCCGCCGATTACCCTTCCAGTACCTATTGAACCACTTTTTCACGGCTAAACGCCGCCGCCATCATTGGTGTATACAGAGGTGTTCAGAAAAGTGAACGAAGAATGGCGTTCTGGGGTTCTTGAGACGGTTTGCTACAGAACCACTTACAGAAAATGAAGAACAGCCATATTTTTATTTGGAACTTTCATGAAAAATACTTGATTATCCATTAGGGAAATAATCTTAATATTCAACCTTATGTGTATAAACTGTGACACCCATGGCAGGTTCACCTTTGATGTGAGAGGCGCATGTTTTTTTTTCAGTTTTAATTGGGATTAAAAATGCTATAACAAGTAAACGTATATGGATTAGACAGTATCAGAGAAATCGTGTGATGACAGTATATTATGGTGTCGGCCTAACCTCAAAACTAACTTATGAAACTTCAGGTTTTAACCTTTGATGCCATTTTTTGCATTCCACTGTAAAATGCTTTAATTAAAAACTTCAAGCTCTTAAAAACGCCATAATCACTTAAACAAGGTTCCCAGATTGATAAATAAAGTATTAGCAAATGTAATATCTACATCTGTGATTGGCCTTCTAGAAAATTCCAAGAATCTAAATCTGAACCGCATAATATCTGGAAATGCTTCTTCATCGGTATTAATACGCGTCTATGGATGTAGATCCATAGTCATATAATTTCAACTAACCATACCGGTCCTCTAATCCTCTATATCTCTCCTGAGGATGGGTATATACAATGTGTTCGGTCATCGGTGTCGGAGCCTTTAGGGGGACGAAATACAGTATTTTTTATCGACAAATCACCCCATAAGTAGTTTTTCTCCCACCATAATAAAATGCAGCCATTTTGTTCTTTTAATAGAGTCTTGTACTAATTTAGCCATAGTTATCCAAGTAGAGGTCCTAGAAGCACAAAATAAGTTTCATTCGATAGCGAAACATGTAGACCATAAACTAGTGGTAAACATTTTCCAAATTTTATTTAAAACAAGGCAAAAAATATTGTTAAAAGTCAATAATTATGTATTTTTTTACGTTTTTTTGTTTGTTTGAATTTTAGCTTATTCAAAAAATCTGAGGGGTGATAGTACATGATGTTTCTCAAAAAAATAGCTATACTTTTAGCTCTAAGTTAACTAGTTTAGAAGCTGTGTCGGTTTAAATATGACCCTTTATTATCTAATCCGGCAGTTGAGAAGGCAATAAAACAAAATACTTAGTGGTCACGACATTTATTTTGGGAAAAAAGAAAGAGGTGTTACAACCATTGTTTGAAATGTCCTCTTTGGCGTTGCAGACATGCTGTTGCTCTTACGGACACATGTTCCGCAGAGCGACTGATCATCGCTTTGTCATTCCGTAATTCATTTTCGACTTGAATAATTTTACAAATAAGGTCCTCGCGTGTATTTGGCACGTCAGAATAAACCTTCTGTTTAATTGTACCCACAAGAAAAATCAAGTGTTGTCAAGGCCGATGAACGCGGTGGCCAAGCGATTGTTCGACCGCGTCCAATCCACGGCGAATATCTGTCATTTAAATGGCGTCGTGAGAGCAACAGCAGGTCTGCAACACCAAGGAGGACATTTCGAACAGTGGTTGTAACATTCGTTTCTTTTTTCCTAAAATAAATGCCATGACCACTAAGTATTTTGTTTTATTGCCTTCTCAACTGCCGAATTAGACAATAAAGAGTCATATTCAAACCATCACAGCTTCTAAACTACCAGGGCTAAGATGTACAGTTATATTTTTAGGAACATCAGGTACTATCGCTTAGAAATAAAACAAATGTAGGTTATTTTTTTTAAAACTACAATTAAAAAATAACGCAAAAAATTACATAATGATTTTCTTTTAACAATTTTTTGCCCTCATATGAAATCAAATTTTCAAAATGTTTACCGTTAGTTTATGGTCTACTTGTTTCGCTATCGAATAAGACTTATTTTGTATTTGTAGAGTCTCTACATAGGTAGGTATGGCTAAATTAGTACAACAATCGTGCATCAATTAAACAAAAAAGAAAATGGCTGCCATTTTATTATGGTGGGAGAAAAACTACTTATGGTGTGATTTGTCGATGACATCCCCCTAAAGGCTCCGACACCGATTACCAGACACATTGTATACAGGTTACATAAGCGCTAAGGTTAGACTCAATCGCCATAATGCCCTGAGGCTGTCCTGGACGAAAGCCGGCGTTTAACGCAAATCAAACGCAAGTTCCATCCAGAATTGAAACATTTTCTGGTGACTATATCTGTGTACATTTTCAAATTAAGCTGAAATTACCAATAATTATAAGAAACTTATGTCTGTTTTTTTTTTTACTTAATGCTAATTTGTTGCTTTGACGATATTGCTGTATCAGCACACCTCTATCCTCCTATATTATGAGCGGTGAAGGATGGTTCACTTACTACGCTTCCACGGGATTTCAAAAAACGATTTCAAACCGTTTTGAGGTTTCAAATATATCGTGGAAACGTCAATTGGATACGTTTTCAAAACGTTTCCTGTTGAAGGTCGATTGGCTAATTTTTGGGATCGTATCGTATCGAGATGCGTGGAAACACCAGCTGTCACTTTCAAAACGTTTTGAAATGAACTATGCACAGTGCGTGGCTGTCTAATGTCGCTATCTTTAGTTTATTGAAGTTTATTCGAATTGGAAACTAAAGCTTTATGGTAAACAACAAAATAGGTTCTAAAACTAGGAAATGACATTCAATAGTGTCAGTTGAAAACGTTTTGAATGCGTTTCGAAAATCGTTTCAAAACCTGTCGTGGAAACACCGGCAATCCAAAATCACAAAACGTTTTGAAAAAAGTTTTGAAAGCGTAGTAACTTTTAGCTACGGGAACTCTAGCTTACTACGACAATTCATGGACAACTCTACCTTAACCTTTTCAAAAACATATCGTTCGTCTTAATGCAGTGATACTTTCGTTAGGGTATGGGAGCCACACATAATTTTGAAGCTTCTACACATAATACATTGAGTGATTTTTTTCAGGTGCCTGAAGCAAATTCTCATTGGATGGACTCTAACATTCGTCAGTTCAATAACGTTGACGTTAGTGTAGCAGTTTCGACAGACAAAGGTCTTATAACGCCTATAGTGTTTGGTGCAGATCAAAGAGGCATTACCGACATTAGCAAAACTGTAAGTATACTTTCCCATTTAAAGAGTGATCTACAGAGTTAACATCTATAGAGGGAGTGTAAACAACAAAATGCACAGGTCGCTGACCAGCCAACATGTAACGGAAATTTTGACAGCTTGAGGGCATTACCAGTGGCGTGCGACTTTATATTAAAATTGGATGTTCATTAATAGATTCATTTATTACTGTGATGTTACAAACTGATACCAATAAGTTTATTCGAAGGAAACCTACACGGATGCACATAACATACGTTAAACAACCATTATTATTCCTCAAACTGCAGTGAAGTTACTTTTGTTCCCAGTTATCCCCATATATTACGCTACTGAAAACTAAAACAAAACCACCGATTCGTCGCTATTACAGCAAACTATGCACTTTTACTTCCCACACCGATAGGTGAGGGGAGTATTGTGATCGCGAAAATTTTCGATTTTGAGATGATACGTTTTTTGGGCGTGTTATGATATCTACATAACGAAAATCCACGTCACTCATTTCCGTCGGTCTGTCGGTCGGTCTGTCTGTCTGTCTGTTGGCGTTTTTCTAACGTCGTAGTCTCAGTAGCCGCTGCATGGATGGTGATGAAATTCGGGCGGCAATATGCTGTGGGGTCGTAGTAGGTAATGCTACTATAATTTTGGAAATCGGTGCATGGGCGGCTGAGTAATTAGCAAAAAACCAAAAATTTCAAATATGCCCGAAACTTCGTTTTTAGGCGTTTTAGGTGTTCCTGATCATTTTCTACTTTTTTTTGGGTGGGGGTGAAATTTGGGGTGGTGGGGGGTGAGGGGTTGTAAAATTGAAGAATTTGTTGTATTCATAATAGGCTGTCTATTGACCTGTGAAAGAAGGACCTAGCGGCATAACACACTTTTTTAGGTCCATCCGAACATTGCTTAGCCTATTACAGAATCCAAGGGACTTAGAATTTTCGATGTATACATACGAATATTGCTTTACATTGTTCTGTATTGGGTAACGTGGAAACTAATAAATTTATCTCGATGAAATTTTGACAGTGTTATTTTTGTGGGGAGGATAGCAAATGCGTACGGCTTTCAGAAATCGTGTCAGTGGCGGCGGAGCAATAATAAAAAAAACTAGAAATAAAAACAGCTCAAATTTTGTTTTTAGGCGTTTTAGGGGTTTGTGATCATTTTCTTCTCTTTTTTGGGTAGGGGTGCAATTGGGGTAGTTGGAGGTGGGGGGTTGTAAAACTGAAAAACTTGTTATATTCATAATAGGCTGTCTATTAACCGGTGAAAGAAACACCCACCGGCGTAATACAGTTCTTTAGGTTCATCGGAACAATGCCTTCCCACACCGATAGGAGACAGGGGAGTATTATGATCGCGAAAATTTTCGATTTTGAGATAAGTAATACACGTTTTTGGTGTTTCATGATATCTGCATCCACGTTACCCATTTCCGTCGTCGGTCTCTATGTCTTTCGTAACAGTTTCGTTTTCAGACGTTTCAAGGATGCCATTCATTGTCTACTTTTTTGAGAGCAGGGTGATGGGAATGGCTGTGTATTTGAAAGTTCAAAAATTTTGTGTGTTCATAAAATACTTTCTATTGCTTTAAAAAAATTTGACATTCTGGGCTTTTTAGACCTATCCCGATGTTGTCTATGAGGACATACCTATGGAGAAAAAATAACATAAAGAACGTGTAGAATCTGTTTAAATATTATCTTGTTTTGTTCCCTGGTCATTTCTTATTAATATTTTGGGTAGTTCATGGAGCTCCGTATTTTCATATCCGACGACGTGACATAGGTGAGAGTGTATTGTGCGAAAGTTGTCGATTTTGAGGTAATTGGTTTTTTGCTCTTTTTATGATGCCTACATCGCGAAAATCCACATCACTGATTATGTGTGAGGTATTGCTTCAAAATGTGAAAAATCGCTAGATAAGGAGCAGAGTCATAGGCAAAAAATATCCAAACATTCTATAATCTCGTTACTAATCATTTCAAGGATCCCTCATCTTTTGGATTTTCTAGGGACATTATTGGTTAGGAGGGTGGTGTTGCAGCGAAACCAATGTTTGTTGTATTCATAAAAATATTTTCATTGACTCACAGAGACTTCATCAAAATAAAATCAATCACTTCCCAAACCACAATCTGATATAGTTTTGTTGAATAACCCCTAAACTAAAAACTACTAACTTGACTAATGAAATGTTGATGGGTTTTGGAAAATCGTTGCTGTGGAAGTGGATCAAAGAATGAGAAAAACATGCACGAATTAAACAAACTTGTTTTTTTGGTATTCGGTACGTGTAGAATAACTTGCAGAATCTGAGGATATTACAAAATACTGAAAAAATTGTAATTTATTGAATTTTAACATTCATCAGGTCACCGCGTTTGGATCACCCTGTATACACCGAAAGCATGATCCAACGGACCTTTTTTAATCACGTCCGATTCAAATAATACGTAAATATCTACGTTTGACTGGAAATTATTAAATTCTAAACATACGTTCACGATAATGCATAGCAAGTTATACTGGGGAACCGTTTATTTAATTTGAACACAAAAAACTTTCTATGTATTTCTATCAAAAAAATGCACGCACAAATTGTACGATACTATGTAGGTATATTAAAATATAATTATGGATCATGTAGGCTTTGTCATCGCGTCACGTTTTTTGTTTTTTCGGGTGTCGGTATTTCTGTTGTCCTTTTTACTTCCCACACCTATAGGTGAGGGGAGTATTGTGATCGCGAAAATTTTCGATTTTGAGATAATACGCTTTTTGAAAATCCACGTCACTCATTTCCGTCGGTCTGTCTTCTGTCTGTCGGTCTGTCTGTCTGTCGGTCTGTCTATCTGTCTGTCTGTCGCTTTTTTCTAGCCTCATAATCTCAGCAACCGCTGCATGGATTGTGATGAAATTTGGGCAGCGATATGCTGTGGGGTCGTAGTAGGTAATGTTCCTATAATTTTGAAAATCTGTGCATGGGCGGCGGAGTAATTACCAAAAAACAAAAAAAAATAAATATTGCTTAAACTTCGTTTTTAGGCGTTTTAGGGGTTCCTGATCATTTTTTACTTTTTTTTTGGGTGGGGGTGAAATTGGGGTGGTTGGGGGGTGGGGGGTTGTAAAATTAAAAAATTTGTTGCTTCCATAATAGACTGTCCACTGACCCATGAAGGAAGACCTAGCAATATAAATAACTTTTTTAGGTCCATCCGAACATTGCCTTGCCTATTACAGAAACCAAAGGTCTTAGAATTTTTTCTGGTGTAAACATATTGCCTTAGATCCTTCTATGTTGTGTTACAAGGAAACTGTTGAATTGATGTTAATGAAATTTTGACACAGTATTACTACCGTGGCGAGGATTGAAAACACGTATGGTTTTTATAAATCGTGCCAGTGGCGGCGCAGAAATAATAAAAAAAGTAAAAATATAAAAACAGCTCAAACTTCGTTTTTAAGCGTTTTAGAGGTTCCTGATCATTTTCTGCGTTTTTTTGGGTAGGGTGAAATTGGGGTGGTTAGGGTGTGGAGGGTTGAAAAACTGAAAAATTTCTTGTATTCATAATAGGCTGTCCACTAGCCTGTGAAGGAAAACCTAGCGAAATAAATCAACTTTGTAGGTCCATCCCATCCATTGTCCTAGTCTATTACGGACTAAGGGACGTAGATTTTCTGTATATATATACGAGTACTGCTTTAGATCATTTTGTATTTTGTAACGTGGACACTGCTAAATTGATTCTAATGAAATTTTGACACAGTATTACTGCCGTGACAAGGATGGAAAACGTGTATGGTTTTTATAAATCGTGCCAGTGGCGGCGCAGAAACAATAAAAAAACTAAAAATATAAAGACAGCTCAAACTTCGTTTTTAAGCGTTTTAGAGGTGCCTGATCATTATCTGCGTTTTTTTGGGTAGGGGTGAAATTGGGGTGGTTGGGGGGTGGGGGGGTTGAAAAACTGAGAAATTTCTTGTATTCATAATAGGCTGTCCACTAACCTGTGAAGGAAGACGCGTATGTTTGTTAAAAATCGAGTCAGTGGCAGCGTATATAGCAAACAACTCAAACTTCGTTTTTAGATGTTTTAGGCTGTCCATTGACCTCTGAAGGAAAGACCTAGCGGCATAAGACAATTTTAGGGAGGGGAGGCTGCCGATGATTTGGTTGCAAGGGAATCTCAGACTAAAGCTTCATGCTATGGGAAAATAATAAACTGATATCACAGTAATGGGTGGGAAGTACTGAGTCAATCAACTTGACTCCATTTTTTATGTTGTCTCGTCATGCAATTATGACAATATTGTTCATAAATAATTTAATTCACACCACAAATAGTCACAAAGTCAGTCAAATATACACTAAAACCACAAAAATCTCGACATACGCAATAACCATAACTACAATGACAGCCACATGACAGCTTAAGGGCACGCGGATTGTAGGTTGCTAGATTTATGACATATTAGAAGTTATTGCGACATTCCCCTATGAAATTTACCATTTTTGAGATTTCATTAAATCAATACAAATTATCTTCACGTAAATCAGTTACATTGCAAGTATATTGTAATGTATAGGTAAATACCCAGTTAAATACTCTGTGTTCAAACTGCGGAAACTGTCAGATTTTGAAGAAACTGGAAGCGGACGAAGAAGAGTGGCAATAGCGCTGTAGATGTTGGCTGGCCAATATTCAAATTAGGCTCCCTCTAGAGAAGTTAACTCTGTGGAGTGATCCTTGAACCATTTTAAAAATATTTTGTTCTTTGATGAGTTTTGAGAAACCGCTTCATCTCACACAAGATGAAAAACATTTCTATAATATTCTGAACGCCTTAATATTTCATCGTCTCTTTCAGTCAACGCGCTTTTTTCAAATATGTTATATTTATTTCTAGTAAAGTTCGTAACAATGTCGATGTGTTATATCTGGCAGACTTTCATCGTTTTGTAATTTCTGCTGGAAGCCTCAACCATGACTTTGAGACAATAGAGATTAGTGATTGCAACTACTTAATCCAATTTTAGGGGAGAAATTAATGAACCGTTGTTGAATATTCGCTTATGCATATAATAATCAAAACCCATTTTGTGGACACAATATATAAAGAAACGGGCGACAACAATGTTTTGTACCTGCATTGGTATATTCTACTGAGGAATTTTATTATAATGCAGTTATTTCTTCCGTAGGTCAAAGCTCTAGCAGCTAAAGCTAGAGAAGGCAAGCTCCAACCACAAGAATACCAAGGTGGCACGATTAGTGTATCTAATTTGGGCATGTTCAATGTAGATAATTTCTGCGCTATCATCAATCCCCCACAAAGTTGTATATTAGCTATCGGCGCAACTACACCGAGATTGATACCTGACAAAAATGAAGAGAAGGGGTAAGTGTTCATTTCCCACTAAGGACCGGTTGTTCAATAGGAGGTTAAGCCACAGGTTTTGTAAATCAGGCTTCATAGTTAATTATGGATTAAATTGTAATGTATTGTTCAATCAAAAAATAATCTGTTGATTACGAAATCCTTCGTTTTAAATATTGGCAATACATTTTTTGACGATATACTGCAAAATATCGTATTTTGTGTTTGAGACTAGCAATTTTCTAAGGTTCTGTGTCCTACTGAGTCACAGCCGTATCTACTTAACCTAACCTTATGTCATTCGCAAATTCACGTCCGTTATATATGTATGTAACTAGTAACCACTGCGATAAATAAATTCTCTTTTAAATTGCTGAAAAAACGCTTTACGTATGGCGCTCACCAGAAAAAAGGACTGTAGGCTTCAAAAGAAGCTGAAGAACACGTTATCATTGGACTACACCTTTTCCATCGGTAGTTTCTAAAGCGTCAAGTGATAATTCAAAACGTTCAAGTTAATTTTCCAACTCGTCACTTGTACTTTTAAACTGTCAGGTGTAATTTATACCTGTGAGTTTGAATTTACAATTGACGAGTTGGAAAGTTAACTTGACCTTTTTGACTTATCACTTGACGCTTAAGGAACTACAGATGGAAAAGGTGTAGTAAAAAAATATAACCAAATCATTGAGTGAAAAAAAAACAGACGAGGTCACAGATACATAAGAATCTGAATCTAAATAATGGCCTCTTCCGTCTTGGGGTAACTATATTGGATAAATCATGAGAATCCTTATCATCCGTAATGCTTCTCTTCATATTTGCAAAGTATTACTAAAATAATAATTTATATAGCAGAAAAACGTCAAATTTTCATTGACAGATGTCAACTCTCTGGTTATAATCAACAGATTTAAGCTAAATTCAGATGCACACGACATCCGACGATACGACGGTACGAAACTTGAAATATGTTGATTTGACATCATTTTGAATATTCCAACCAATAGGAACAGTTTCGTACCGTCGGATGTCGTGTGCATCTGAATTTAGCTTATCTCTCAGATTACATGGATTAAGTTGAACCATTGTTAAACTATATTTGATAACTCAAGATTGAAAAATGCAATTTATTTATCACTCAAAATGTTTTCCTCTGCTGTGTACCAAGGACGGAGGAAATATGTCATCTTTTATAAATGGTATTGGTTGTAATGTAGCATTTGACCTTTGTCAATCGCGGTTTAGGACAAACATTAGTAGTTCTGGCTAATGTAATGAATAAGCGATGCCATTAAGTGAACTAGCCTTGAATTGAAGAATTTATCGGGTTAAGAAATATACAGATTGAATTTCTAGCATGAAAAATAATACTGTAATAACGATTCTGCTTAGTTTTAGGCCCAGTTTCACAATCATTGGTAACCCCTGGTAGTCACTTAATCGACAGATGGAAGTTAACCAGTAGTTATCGGATCGCTGTGTTTCAGAAAGAAAACCAGTGGTTAAGCTTATTTATCTTCAAGTTGGCACGGCTGGGTCTCAGAGCACTGTCATAATTGTGATCTGTGAATACAACCTAACCCTTTGAAAAATAAACCTAAACTTTGTATTCATATTTTTGACTTGTGTCACAACAGACTAATCAAAATCCATCGACGTCTTAGACATCAATGTCAAAATTCATGTTTCTATAGCCTCCAAAGCAAGCTTATACATCATCGCTCGACCACAACAAACGTCAGAGATAACCCATACTTTATCCTTGGGTTAACTTAACTACTGGACAACCAGAGCCTGTGTCGTAAACCGCTGATTATGAAACGCAAGTGTTCGCTAGCCACTAGTTGTCTTTGAACCTCTAGTTAACTACCGATTGTGAAACTGGGCCTAAATAGATATCTGGTTTTCATGAAAAAAAGGGAGCACTAAATTCAATGCGCATTGCCTTCAAGATGGCACTACTTTGTAATCAATTACAAATAAATAAATAAACAAATATTAAGGAGATTTATCAACCACAGGATATGTTTCAGGGCTGTATTAACCCGAGCACGTAAAACTCGCTCCACATATTCTACTCGCAAGTGAAATCCGAACACTGAGAAAAAATAGGATACGGTTCATGAAATACGGCAGGACTAAAGACAATAATAAACGAACCCATTTGCCATAATTAGTTTGTAAAAAAATACAACAATACGTACGCACCATTTGGCGATTCTAATCCCAGTTCCGTAATCACGTTTCGCTAATCTTTGGCATCTAGCCATGCACCGTCAAGAGATTAACTAATCCAGATTGGAGATACGGTAAGGTTGTGTTCGCAAGATTGTTTTGACAGTGTCAAAATTGTCAGTTTGCTGTGCATCGTGAACAAATAATAATCTAATCCAGGTTTACGTAACTAATCGCGCAACTGATTTACGGTGCATACGGGCATAAGAGGATTGGGCGCAAGAAGGAGGATTAGAGACTCTCGTTCACAGCTTATGACCCTGATATTAATACAATTTGCGAACCTGTATTAGGTTTGTTAGAAGAGCACCTGACAATATTGCTTTTGCTCAGCTTGTATTCATTTGGTGCCATCAATTGTGATAACAAGCTGCGCACACATTTTTTTTTAAGCGAATATCCCATTTTTCTAGGTGTTCGAATTTCACTTGCGAGTCTTATACAGGGTGAGTCCTATGTTGATACTTTTCTTTAAACTGTGTATAGAAGAAATAAATAAACAACTTTTTTTCCGAAATCTGAAAAATAAGCGAGATACAGAAAAAAGTATATCTGGGCTTGTGTATCAAGACGTACCTAGTCAGTTTATAGTTTTAGCTAGGATGTTTGTCTTATCGATCAGGCATTGTACCTGTGAATTATTGCACTAGTGACTTTGTTTATCATAGTTAATTTCAAATTGGTAAATCCTAAAATTTTATTCAGAATAATGTGCCACTGTTAGGATTTACCAATTTAAAATGAACAACGATAAACGAAAAGTGACTGCTGCATCTGACAGGTACAATGCCTAATCTATTTGACAAAAATCGGAGCAAAACACTAAACATACTCAGACTACGTACATCTTGATACAAAAGCCCAGATACCCTTTTTTATTTTGTATTTTGGTTATTTTTGAGTTTTCGGAAAAAAGTTATTTATTTTAACACTTCTATACACAGTTTAGCAAAAACTTAGGGCTCACCCTGTATTTATAAGGTTGATTGAGGATGCTTAAATTTAGAACTACGGTTTATATCATCCCTATGTATGGTCTGTGGAGAGGGCGATGAAACGGCGTACCACTTCCTTGCGGAATGTGAGTTGCTAGGCGGGCTGAGACATGAGATCTTTGGATCTGACAGACTCCAGCCAGAGGAATTACCCTCCCAAAGCTGGGCCGACGTACTGGCCTTTGTTAAAAGGTCGGGAAGGTTTGGCAGGGAGGGGGAGGCAGATAGTGGTGACTGACGTGTTATATTCGGGGATGGCAAAAGGGCCTACTTGCCAGGCGCGGCCGCCCCACAGCTACTACTTATATCTTCCATTATAACAAAAATTTGTTCAATGAGTATGGAATACATGTGAATACTTTCGTTTTTTTCTAGATTCAGATCAGCCAATTATTTGACTGTGACCTTGAGCTGCGACCACAGGGTAGTGGACGGAGCTGTAGGAGCTAAATGGCTACAAGCACTTAGGTCGCATCTAGAAGATCCTGTTTCAATGATCATATAAATGTGGGGATGCTTGTTTAATTTGTAAATGTAAACGTTATTTATTGATGCTGCCAAGTCTGATCCAAAGGGACTGTAATACAGTAGTTCTCCGAATTTCTCACTTTCTTTTAACAACTACTGTAAATGTATTATATCCTATTTCTCTCTTTGTTAAAATAGAGTGACAATAATTATACAATTGATTTTATTTAAATTGCATTTACAAAGCGCATCATGAGCTACTATCAGATATCGAGAATGCAACTTGGTAATTATACTTTTGTAAAAATTCTAAGCTGATCATTGTTATATATATTTAAATGTATATATAAAAATATATTGTAAATATTTTTATGAATTTTTATTTTACTGTTACTATCCTCAAAAAAATTGATGTAGAATTATTTGTTGGTTAGTGTTTTCAGAGTCTCTTTTTTATAGATGTTTTATATTTGCATAAATCGGTTTGAATTGAATGTACAATGCATATTTTTTCTGGTCCCTGTAATAGAAAAATAAAACTGCATAAATAAAAAATTAAAAAATGTATTTATTTGACATCGAGTATATAAAATTACAAATAATGAAGGCACGCAAATAACTCTTTAACTAGAATCAAAGACAGTCATAATTGCACAATACCTTATCACACTGTAAAATTAGAGTAGGTATATATGTTTTCTTTTAATCTAACAACTGACAATATGTGTTAATTATTAGGGAACACAAAACTGACCAAAATAGTATCGAAATATATTTGGATTCATGTTCCAAGAAAACAGCTCATTAATTTCTTGGGCTATTTAAAATCGATTATATGTAATGGGCTTATTCACAAATAATAAAACTTAACTAAGAAAATGCCGAAAAAGACAGGTACTGCTACTACATCGAATTTTTCGATTACCATACATTTCTCATATCTTATGCGTTTTGAATGATCAAACTTACGTTAAACACAAACAGCAAAATAAAATGTCATTCTCTGAAAACCAATACATTTTGTCACACACCATTTGTATGAAATGTAAATGTGTGGTCTGGTCTTACACCGCATTGCAATATAAGTTATACCACATATTTGCAGATAAGCTGGAAATCAAAAAAAGTCATGAATGTTGACTTTCTTAGGGCCGGTTTAACTCAAGCTTTGTTAAACCTAAGGTTAGGCTTAAAGTTGACATCCGTTGTATAATCGCCCGTTTAGTTTAATTAAACCTGTTTGATAATAAAATTCACTGCAGTTGGCACTAATCAAGCAATGCGTACTATCATCATTAAAAAACCTTTTCTGGTTTGTCGCTTGTGACGGTTTGTGTCAATTTCGGTCAACGACCGTTTCTGTGTCTGTTCTTTTATTTTTGTTTGTTAAATTAGACACAAATATTTCCAAAAATATTAATTTACAAACAACATTACATATGATAAACGCCCAATGTTCAAAACTACTAAATCTGTTCATTCGGATTAACAGAATCAACATGTAAATGGAAAAAATAACTAATCTCTACTATTGGCATAATCATAAAATATAGGTTTGCAGCATGACCTAGCGTCAGACCAGCCTGCAAACCATCGAATGAGCTGGCGAATTGCCTGCACAGGCAAACGTCATAAAACAATAGAAGAATATAACCTAAGTAAGGCTGCGTTTGCACCGCAGCGAAGATGTGTAGCGGAGCTGTGAAACGGTGTGGGTGTTTCCACCAGAAATGTGCTGGGAAGATGAGCGGTGCGAAGATGTTTGGCGGAGCAGTGAAATGGTGTGCAGATGAGCGTTGCGAGGATGTGTAGTGGGCTCTTTTCAGATGTTTCTTTTTGTTCGCCTACAACAACAGCACACATCCCTCGCATCGCACTTCTAGCACACATCTCTCGAACCACATTCATCGACAACATGCCTTGTTTTGTACATACAAAAACCTCGCTCCGCCAAGCTGTATCCACCAGAGCTGAGCGAGGCGAAGTAATTCAAGCGATTCTATTGGTTCGTTAAAAGCACATTCCTCGTAACACATCTTTGGCGGAAACGCAGCCTTAAGCTACATGATTCGTCGATTTACGCTAAGCTTGTGTTAAGGTTGGGGTGGGGTGCTAAGCCAGCATTGTACAACGGACGTTTGCGTGGTTTAACGGTGGCTTACCTTAAACCCAAGCTTAAGCTTGCATTGTACAAATGGTCCTAAATCTCGTAACTTTTGATATATAGGCTGTAAAAGTTTTTATAAACTAATCGTTGTCCATAATAGATATCTAGAATATCTAAATATTATATCTTGAACATATCATTTGTTTTATTTCTACGGAGTTCCGCCCGCCACTGATATTTCGGCTATGTGCTTACGGCCTGACCGGTGAGATTACCTTCTTCATTTACAGCGCGGCGTTCGGTGTGGCTCCAAATTTACACAAACATCGTTTTATGAAATACGACGTAGAAGATATAGCAGCAAAATATGGTGTAAATGTGGTGCGCACACCGCCATATCATTGCGAACTAAATCCTATAGAATTTATATGGGCCAAGTGAAAAGATTTGTAGCGAGACATAACACGACATCATTCAAAATCAAAACCTTGTGCTACTGTTTGATGAAGCCATTAAGGAAGTAACAGCAGAGAACTGTTGAAAAGCAGGCCAGCAAGTCATTAAACAAGAGGATAAAATGTGGAATCTTGACTTCTTGATAGATCAGGGCGTCGCGTCGCCGTCGATCCGTTAATTATAACATTAAGACGAGATGACAGTTCCCCAGATGACGAAGACTATTATGATTTTTATAATTTGATTATGGCATAATATGTTTTTTGTATGTTTAATAAAAATAAGCTCTTAAGTAATAAAAAATAAGGGTACCTAAGTAAAATTATTTCCTTCCTATCCTTCCTGCAAGCTTTTCAGTGTCATTGAATAGATAACAATAGCCAAAACCCATTAATTGCCCCAAACCCGGGCGGTACTACCCACAGTTGATAAAAACAAACGAGTCTGCAATGAAATCAATGGCGAACAATGAAAAATGGTTCAAGTATTCGCTGGGTCACTCTACAGGGTGAGTCAAGCTCAACGCCTCGGACATTTGTGACCAAACGGTACCACTTTTCGGAAAATCAACTTTACAAGTATATGTGGGTCGAGTTGGACTATATTTTAAAAATAATGACTCTTATAGAGAGTGTCAAATAAAAGCGTGACATATCAAAGTTATGTTTTCTAAATGGAACACCCTGTATGTTATTGCATATTTAGAATTCCTGGTCGATTTGAGTGTAACTTTATGTATCACACATGGTACTTAAATCAAACCGTTTAGGTGCAAATCACAATTTTTGGTATAAGTAGATGTCAGAAAAAAAATTGAATATCGCAGCTATTCTAAAACTCAGAGGGCTGTGACTTTGCCTTGTTACTAAGCCTGAAATGCGTCAGCTTATGTTAGACGGTCTAGTTTGACTTACATCTGTGCTTGGAGAAATAGGTAGATCAGTTAAGGAAACTTCAATCAAAGATAACTTGATTTTTTCAAATGGGAATGCCTAATTTTTTTTATACAATCATTTGTAAACTTTGACAGCCTTTCTAATGATATGGGGTTGTACATATAAATCTCTGGTAGTTTTGATTTAATTTCAAATTTTCAATCAAACCGGTGTTTTCAATTTTATTACCTATAAGCAACATAGCAGGCCATGAAATATAAACAAAAAACTATTCATATGGAAGAAAACAACTAACTTAGCAGACAGATATGGACGAACTAGAGTAAATAGACAAAACTGTAAAATTGACTTACAGCAAATCAACGATAACCAGAAATAACAGAGGTAACACATCTAAGGTCAAAAAGCAGCTGGAGTATGACAGAAATGGATATTTTTCACAGCATACCAGCTACTACAATATTCTGAAGATTGACAGTACACAAAACCATTATCAATTTTGAAATGAAAGAATCTACCACCGAATGTTGCTGGCAGTTTGATAAAAAAATAATAAAAAAATTCACGTTTAATGATTTAAAAAAGTAGTAACTGATTGACTGGAGTTCTGCAAATGCTTAAGTACCCATAAGCAAGATTGCGATCTTGCTAATAGATACTGAAAAATTTAAAGGACTACAGTCAGACAGTGGTATTGTTACTTTTGACTTTGACGGAAATGACTACTGTTTTATGCTATTAAGTGTGAAATAGCCTTCTGAAGATATTAGACTGGAGGCAACAATCGCTCAAAGTTTTGCTTTCATCTCAAAGTTGTTAGTGATTTCGGAAATTTTTAATCTCTAGTACATTGCAGTAGCTAGTAGGTTGTTTCTGGTTAGAGTTGATTTGTTGTAGGAAATTTTTATAATCTTGTCCTTTTATTCTAGTTCTTCTGGATCGTTTTGCTAAGTTAGTTGTTTTCTTCCATCTGAACACGTTTCTGTTTATATTTCATGGCCTGCTAGTTTGTTTATAAGTAGGGAAATTGAAAAACACCGATGTGATTGAAATCTCGAAATTAAATGAAAACTACCAGAGATTGATATTCACAACCTAATATCATTAGAAAGCCTATTAAATTGCACATTTGATCGTATAAAAAAATTAAGCATTCCCATTTGAAAAAATCAAGCTACCACTGATTGAAGTTTCCTTAATTAATCTACCGATTTCTCGAAGTACGAATGTAATTCAAACTTGAACTCCTAACCTAAGCTAACGCATTCGATGCTTAGTGACAAGGCCAAGTCACAGCCCTCTAAGTTTTATAATCGCTGCGATATTGTGATTTGCACCCAAACGGTTTACTTAAAGTCCCATGTGTGATGCATAAAGTCATACTAAAATTCGCCCGGGAATCTAAATGTGCAATAATATACAGGGTGTTCCATTTAAAAAAAAACTTAATTTGATATGTCACGCTTTTATTAGACATCCTGTATAAAAGTCATTCACTCGACCTACATAGACTCGCAAAGTTGATTTTTCGAAAAGTGGTATCGTTTGGTCACAAAAATCCGGGGCGTTGAGCTTGACTCACCCTGTATAGTCGTTTGCATACGTATTGAGCTTTGATTGCTCTATAACTTTCTGAAATGCACTATAACTTCATATCTCTGGGAGATCTATTTGCTAGAGATTGTGACGAAAACGACAAAGCAGTTTTTCCGAAAATTCAATGGCTCATAGAAAATACCCTACCTGAAAGTTGGAGAAACTGGAAGGTTATTGATTGGTCGAAGGAAGAATCACTCGGAAAAAGCATAGATCACAAGGTCTTGAACAAAATCCGAATCGCGATTCGCCTTACCGACCCTGGAGACTGTGAAAGCATTTCATCCAGAAGCTACGGCGGTTGGCGAGAAAACTTATAAAAACATAAAGCTTAGACTTTTAAAGTTTGATATCTGCAGAGCTCTAATACTGAGTCCTCATCATCTGGCAGCAAGATTGAGGGGCTCGCTTCAGACCGTCAGCGAAAATAAAGAAAATAGGAAAATAGCCCTTGTTTGAGCTTACCATGCCCTCGATTCTAGAGTTTGATAGAGTAGAACGCTCCCTGGGGAACGTTCCCTGATTTGTTTCTAATCGCTCGTTTCAGAACGAGACGTCCGTATTCTTGAGCAGAAAGGAGGGAGCAAAATGATAACACCTTGTTAAGCGGGGTTGCCAAATGTAACAGCCAATCAGAAACCAATATTATTTGACACTTGAAACACAGAATACCCTAGCTTGGAATAACGTGTTTTGTGTACGTTGTGCGCTAGCGGCTTTTTCTTTTTTTAGGTTGAAGTTTGTATTTATGTTCACATTTATGAACTAATTTTGATGGAATACATAATTATGGCTCAGTGTCACAGTGAGAAGAAAAAGTCGTTGCCTATTACAGCCAAACAAAAAGAATTGTTGGCCGATTACATTTCCCAAAGGCAAAAGATGTATATCGGTCTATTCACACCGACTTTCACTAAAGACAAAATGATGAAAAATTGGGAAGCTTTTGTATTAACAATAGGTACTTGCCTTACACATAAATTTCAATTAGATTATTTATAACTAAGCATTAATTTGTTGTAGACATGGGTAGACATAAAACAATACCAAATATAAGGCAGTCAGAGACTGAAATTATGCAAGAGGAACTGGGGTGGACCTCCATTGCCACCAAATCCTCAAATAGATATGGAAGACAAAATTTTGAATATCATCCCACAAGTGACTATCCAAGGTGACAAATATATAGAGCCTTTGATACAGTGAATCATAAATTACTTCTAAGCACATTAGAAAGACTTGGATTTCGTGGGATAATGCATAATTTGCTTGAAAATTATCTATCTGATAGGCCACAATCCGTGAGGGTAGCTAAATCATTAAGTAAGGAAATGTTTGTTAAATGTGGTGTTCCACAAGGGACAGTTTTGGGACCACTTCTATTTAATATATATTTAAATGACCTCTTCCAAATTGATTGTGTTGGTAAAATATTCAGCTTTGCAGACGATACGGCCATACTGTATCAAGAAAAAGATTGGGATAAGCTAAAAAACATTATTGAAAACGACTTTATCAAAATTATTCAATGGCTTACTCAAAAAAAATTGACAATAAACTTTTCTAAAACACACTTTTTACCATTTACTTCCTATTCTAAATATTTACCTTCTTTCGACAATATTACATTAAACATAAATAATAAGAGAATAAAAATTGACAGATTAAACAATATAAAATATCTAGGAATATATTTAGACTCACACCTGCGTTGGGATGTACATATTAATAATCTATTAAAAAAAAATTAGATTTGTTTCATATAAGATAAAATTACTAACGAACATTTTAACAGAAAAGCATTTACGTACAGTATACTATGCATTAGTTGAAACCCATCTCATTTATGGTATATTGGCATGGGGTGCTGCATGCACAGTATATATGAATGATTTAGATATCCTCCAAAAATCTATTTTAAAATCTATATTTAGAAAACCAAAACTGTATCCTAGTGACGATTTGTTTAGGGAAACTCTGATACACGATGTAAGGCAACTCTATTTCTTACATGCCATCACTCGTTACCACAAAAATTTGAATAAAGAAGATAACATCAAACACAGTCATAATACAAGATATAAATTACACGCAAAAGACATACCCAAAACGAGAAAATCAGTTATGCAGAAATCATATATCTATTTGGCGCCAAAACTTTATCAAAAATTACCTAACGATATAAAGGAATTACAGTCTAATAAACGCTTCAAAAAATGTCTCAAAGAATGGTTAAGTGCAGTAGAGAGGAAAGAAATACATAAGTTAATAAATAAATCGTATTATAACTAAATCCGCATGTAATCTAATAATTTTATTAAAAAAAATCATTTAAGTTATTCATAAACATATTTATCTTGTACATATATGTAAGTATATGTTTATATCATTTATGTACACTAATTCGTCCATGTACAGGCCTAGACCTTCTATGGATGTAAACATTTATTTACTCATTTTTTTTTCTCAATGATTTGTTTTTATATGTAACTTGAGAGTAAATAAATATTATTATTATTATTATTATTATTATTAATCAATTGTTTCATATGTGCAAGATGATGAGGCAATGATATGTGTGAGGAAAGCTGTAAAATATGTTTGAAAACAAAATTTTTGGATGTTTAGCAATTTTATAATTCTATATCAGTTTATCTTTTCAGGAAGATGAACAGTGGAATCAGGAGAACAACGCTGCAACTAGTAATTTAGAAATTATCAATGAAGTATATAAAGACCATGAATACTGTCTTGGGCTCAAAGTCCATAAACTAATATCGTCTAGTGTGCCAGGACCCTCATCACCTGCTAACACAAAAAAAAAAAAACTTTCAAAAACAAGGAGGCTGCAGGACCCAATCAAAACAAATACCAAATTCATTGAGCTTAATTCAGAGAAATTTAATAATGACAAACACTATCAAAATGAAAACTAGAGTTATTAGAAAAAAATATTGAAATCCAACAAATATTCTTGGATAAACATGCCTCATGCCTAGAAAGACAAGCTTCTGCTTCGGAAAAACAAGCTGCTGCTTTAGAAAGTATTGGACATAGTTTGCAAAAATTTGTTTCAGGCAATTTCAACACGAAATTGCCCTAATTATGTTCTAATATTTTTTTATGTTTTTGTTTCGCAGTTGTTAAGAGTTAATTGTTTTTTATTTGTATTACTTATTTTTGTTTTTTTTTTAATTTTTTGTGAGAATATGGTTTTGTTTCGCAGTTTATTAAAGGGTAAATTTTTTATTTGTGTTACCCATGAAGTGCTTTTGTTTTATTGTTTTGAGAATATGTTTTTGTTTTATTTTGAAGAGTTAATTTAAGTTGTGTTACTCATTAAAAAAAATGTGAACAATTAACATTTTTATTGATTTCAAATAACCCTAACTATACATATACAGTCATTATATAAATTCCTGTTTCTGAGGTTTAAACAAAATGATTATTAATTATATTCTGTCTCAACTGCCTTGCCGCCAGTCAGTCCACATTGACTCTTGGATTGTGTCTTTGGTCTTCAGATACTGGCCTTTGTGCGTAAATGCCAAAATCAATATCTTCCTCTTCATCCTCTTGTGGGTCAGGTAGATATGCTATTATGCACATGTTATGTAAAACTACACATAGTTACAATAGTAGCTGCAACCCTAGTGGAATAGTAGTACACAGTGTTTTAGTAGGTAGTTTCCAGTGGTCTCCGAGTTAACCCTATCCTGTCACGTAACGCCCAGATGAGTGGTTCAAGCGAGACTCTAACAAAGTGCGATTTAGCCTTTGGGACAATTGTTCATGGCCTGTTGCTACAGCGTTCGCGGATTCAGGAGTCGTTGAAGAAGGTAGCCGAAGAAGATCCAGAATCCGCAAAAAGCCTTAGGAAATTATTAGCGGCGGTTAGTGAATTCAGAGTTATTTCAGACGATTTACTACAATATATTTGTGGAAAATGGGCTGAAATTATTGAAGCTATACGTAAAATAACGTATAATATAGGAACCAAAGTCCAAAGATTATTGTTCGATTCTTAATAAAATTCCACAATCAGGCACTTTCTTATGGGTGAGGCGGTGAAGTCTTACGGAATGTTAAAATTCACTTCCTTGCCTCGCCAAAGTCAGTGCGATCCCGGAAAAGGGGAGCCGAGGCCAAAGTTTGTTCAAAAGCAGCCAAAGAAATTTCAGAGATCAGCAATGTTGGATGTACATCATGTATCTATGTCCTATGATTGACATAATGACAGATGTCAATAGAGGATTGGTTTCCCGTCCTATGTCTGATTCGGTATTCCGAGTTCATCATTTAGCCTGTTATAACTGTTATAAGTATCAATAAATATAAAGTGTTAAATGTTGACACTTCATTGGAAGCTACCTCCCGATTTTGATCTGCAAAGGCAGAATGCGGCAACTGAGTGGAAATTCTGGAAGACAAGCTTAGAAGATTATCTAGTGATCACAGGGCAACACGAGGCAGCTGATACTGTAAAAATGTCTATTTTGAGAAATATGATCGGAACAGAATCCGCACGGATTATGAGTATCTTCGTAGTACCTGAGGAGCAGGAAAATAAGTATGATTTCATGATGACCCTCATCGGTAATATCGAACCCAAGGGTGAATGAATGCTTCAAAAGCTACAACTTCTTGAAACGGATGCAGAAGGAAGGTGAAAGTTTTGAGCACTTTTTGACCGATCTGAAGCACTTGATGAGAACCTGCAACTAAGACGCAAACTGCAGAGAATAAGGCACTTCGTGACAAGATAGTAATGGGGATTAAGGACGCTACTACAAGGGAAGCACTACTGAGGGTTGACCAGCTGACGTTAGAAAATGCTATCCAGTTTTGTCGGAGTAGTGAGCAGAGTAAGTGCAGAATCTTCAGTTTGAGCAAGGTACATCTAAAGTAAATATGGCCAAGAAACGGCAGTTAGGTAACCACAGTAGGACAAAGAGGCAAAATCACAAGGTACTGACTGAGAGTAAAAAATTTAAGTGTAGAAGATGTCAAAGTATGCATAGGCCAAAACAGTATCCAGCTTTTGGGAAAAAATGAAAAATTGTGGATTATCAAATCATTTTGCAGGATCATGTAGATTGAAAAATGTAAAAGCCATAGATCATAGTACGGAACTAGAGAGTGATGATTCTGATGTATTTGTAGGTAATGTTAATCACTTTAAGAATATGTGTAGCCTATTATAACTATTATAAGTATCAGTAAATATAAAATATTAAATCTTTAAACATCATAATTAAACAAGCAAATAAAGTGAAAGCTCACAAATCCTATAAAGATAAGGACGAAAAAATATTCCTTCGAGGATAGAAACAATTCAGAGAGGCGACTTAAATTCCAGGAACCAGCAAATCACTTTTTAAAAAATATTTATTTGTTATTCGTACAAAGTTGAGCTCTAGACTGACTGAATTATATAAAATACATGATAAGGTAAACTTAGCTGACGCAGCATTTCCTGAGTTCATCTTCCACACGCGCCGTCTGGTCAGCTGGGTCGATGTCCGGCTGGATACATAACTCCTCCCTCCTTAAGATGGAAGTTCGTCCTCGAACTTCTGGTTACTTGCTTGAAGTTCTTGAAGGTCCTTCAAGGGAATTCTGGGCTTGAAGAACAGGGTATGCAGCCTCTTGCGTTTTCTTGCAGTGAAGTATATAATCATTGCAACCAGGATAAAGTACAGGGTTGCAATGGTCCATGAAGTAGAAGAGATGAAAATGGGCTTCAAATGCATGGGTTCAATAACTGATAGGTGGGGTGTTTCTTGAATTTTTTCTATCTGGTCTAGCTGGATCTGGAACTTCGGGTTAATTTTGACTGGGATGACCTCTGGAACTTGAATACTCTGCTTTGACGTAAAGTACCACTTTTGACCAATTTTTACAGCACATGTTGATTGGACAATAACTGGCTGGCTAATATTTTCAGCTTCTCTGGAACAGTTTTCAAAAATTTGGATCTGATAGGCTGTGCTAACTATTATTAGGTTTTTCTCAGTTCGGTGTATGATGGGATGCTGGACCACACTAACAGCTGTAGTACAATTTTCCAAAGTTGGCAGTTGACATCTGGCTGTTGACTCTGATTGGCAAATAATTTTCTTTTCAGTGTGCTTGCAGTCAGAGTACCAATGGTTATTTCCATAATGGGTGGCGGGTGGTATCAAAATGATAGCGTCTTTGTTATGGATGGGGTAAATATGGTAAAGTGAGAATTCACGTTCATTTAGGATAGGGATCTTTAGGATAATAAGTATCTGGGTATCCATTGTGACAATAGTGCTATGAGAATTTTCAATTAGTTCAAAGGGATGTAAATCATCTGATAAAAGGCAAGTTTTCTTATAAAAAATTTTAGATGGTCTTCAAGTTCACTAATTTCTGAAAGTGTGAAAAGTTCTACATTAGACTGTTGCAGGGCGGCTAGACTAATAGTTCTCAAAATTTTTAAAATAAACTGATTTAAGCTATTTATGCTTAGAATTTGGCTATGGAGTGAAACATATTTTCCCAGACTTTCTTCGAGGGAATTAATTTCTTGTGCAACTTTGACAGAATTTTTATTAAAAGATGTTATAAAATTATTGTACCTTTTTATAGTATCTAAAGCGTAGGTGGTGGAGTTATTGACAACTGTAATTATTTCGGACTGTTTTGACTCAAGTGCTTCAATGTGTTTTTCCAAAAATATGCGATCATCTTCATCGAGATTTCCTGTGACATCACTGAACCTAAAACATTTATTAAGCCACGCTTTCTTCGTGTACGTACTATTTTTTGAAAATTATCTAATGTTTCTTGATATAAAATGCTATATTCTTTAAGTATATTTTGATAAGGAGAGGTAGGAATTTTGTTAAAGAGTAGAGGATGAATCATTGCTGCCTTGAGAGAGTTATCAATAGAAGTAAGATTTATAGTTACTATATGGCGATGATAGTGGTCAAACATTTGAGCTTGGCCGACTAGTTCCTGATAGTATCCATTATTGGGGATCGGGCGCACTTGAAGGGCCAGGCTGTGGCTCATCATTTGGCCGGTCCTGTAACAAGGTAGCCTTGCGTAAACGTTTAATATTTCTAGGGTGCGTATTTGTGGGCCTATCTTTTGAGGTTACCGCTTCAATTTGGGTTTCTTTGGCTGAAGTAACTTTTGCTGAGACATAGGGTGCAGTAAGTTTGTTACGAGGGTTTTTCTGAATATACACAGGATCTCCTGGTCTGGGGGCTGGGGCAGAATCTGGCAAATTTTCTTTACGTTTTTCTAAAACTGCAGATTCCTTGTCATGAAGTTTTCGATAAAGGGAGTCGATGAAAGGTCGAAGTTCGTCTTTGTGACGTTGGTTATATTTTTCGTATACCGGCATATCATCGTCAAATTGAATTTCTTCGGCATATGGACCATAAAGAACAGAAAATGGGGAATAACCAGTAGCAGAATGGATTGATTGATTATAGATTAGGACACAATGTGTTACTAAATCGTTGAAATATTCTTTGGGACGTTCATCTTGCATAACACGGAGTTTTTCGATGAAAGTTGAGTGAAATCTTTCAATGGGGCTATTAGAATTTGGATTATTTACCGTGATATAGTGGAGTTCGATACAATGGAGTTTCATGAATTCCTTGAAAAGATTATTAGAAAATTCAGTACCTGCATCACAAACAATTTTTCTAGGATAGTTGTGATGTGAAAAATAATGTCTCAATTTACTTAAAATTGTAACTGTCGTTTTATCAGAAATTTGGTAAACCTGAGCATACTTAGAAAATGAATCAATAATTGTCAGAAAGTTATCTTTGGAACACGAAAAGGTATCTATATGTAAAATATCAAAAGGCTTTTGTCCTAGAAGAGGGCCTTTCAAACGAAGCTTATAAGGGTGTCTTTCATATTTATTTCGTAGACAGATATCACACTGATTAATGAAATTTGATATGGTGCAACGCATATTTGGCCAATAATATTTAAGTTTCAACTGATTGAGGGTTTCGACAATACCATTGTGATTTTTCTTATGATAATTTTTAACACATTGAATTTGGGATTCGGAATCTTCTATGTCCTGTACACGTTTAGTACAGAAGAAAATTTGAATTGTATCATTGTACGTATTTCGAACATACTCGGAAATATATTTTTGAATATCGGGATTATCAGTGAGAATGTAATATCGCTGATTGGGGGCTATTATATCGTGAAGCGTTGTCTTGACATCATTTTTCCAATTTGATTCAACTAAGGTCACAAGATGTTGATGCTTGGTTTTGAACTTGACAGAGTAACGAATTGAATGTTTATCGCCAAATTTCAGAATAATTTGGTTTGCGAAATGATTTATGGGTTCCTCGGAAAATGGAACCGTGGCAACTGGATTCTCGAGAGCGGAATGTTGGGTGGATTGACCGGTTTCCTTTTCGAAAGTTTCATTGACAAAATCATCGACGTCAAAGGGGTCGTCATCAAAAGATTCATCTGAAGACTCTGAAGGGGGATTGGCAATAATGGATTCAGTTTCATGCATATTGATCTCTATGCGGGATAAAGCATCTGCTACGATATTTTCTTTACCTTTCTTATATTTTATGTCGAAATTATAGTCCTGAAGTTTGAGTTTCCATCGAACTAAGCGAGAATGGGGTTCACGAATTTTGTGGAGCCAGACAATGGGGTTATGGTCAGTTTCTACAGTGAATTTTACTCCATAAAGGTAGGGACGAAAATGTTTACAAGAGTCTACTATAGCAAGAAGTTCTCTTTCTATGGTTGAATAATTTCTTTCGGCAGTATTGAGAGTACGGGAGTAGAAAGCGATCGGTTTTGCTTCTTGAGAAAGGACAGAACCAATAGAAATACCTGAAGCATCTGTAGTGAGTGTGAAAGGTTTTGAAAAATCTGGATATTGAAGTATGGGGGAATTACTTAGGGCGGCCTTACATTTTTCGAATGCTTCTATATATTGTGGATTGTTAATGTCAATTTTCTCACCTTTTCGAATACATTTTGTCATGGGGGCAGTAATTTTAGAGAAATTATGAATGAAACGTCTGTAGTAGCCGACTAGGCCAAGAAAACTTTGAATTTCTTTCCTTGTCTTAGGAATTGGATAATTTTCAATTGCATGAATTTTCGAGGGATTAGGCTTTATGCCTTCTGGAGTTACTACGTGACCAAGGAATGCCACTTCTTTACAAAGAAATTCTGACTTATCAGGCTGTATTTTCAAATTTACTTCACGAAATTTTTGGAATATTTGTTTTATGTGAATAAGATGATCCTGAAGACTTCTAGAAAAAATTATGACATCATCCATAAATACAAAGCAAGACTTATAAATATAATCTCTTAGAACTTCATCCATCATTCTTTCGAATGTGGCAGGGGCATTTCGGAGACCCATTGGCATCCTTAAATACTCAAAATGGCCTTGGGGGACAGTAAAAGCAGTTTTTTCAATGGAATCTGGGTGAACTTGGATTTGATGAAATCCTTGGGCCAGGTCAAGGGTAGTGAAATATGTACATCTGCCGAGGTTATCTAAAATTTCGTCTATACGGGGTATTGGGTAACGTTCCTCTATAGTGTTTTCATTAAGCTTTCTAAAATCAATAACCATACGAAATTTCCTTTTTCCTGATGCATCAGCCTTTTTGGGGATGAGCCAACAAGGGGATGAATATGGACTTATGGAGGGGCGTATAATATTGTTTTCTAATAATTTATTAATCTGAGATGAAATTTCTGGGAGCATTGCTCTCGGATATCGATAGGTTCGAGAAAAAATGGGTTTGTCATCCTTAGTACGGATAACATGTTTAACAGAGCCTGTGAAAGTGAGAGGAGAATCTTCTGTATGAAAAATGTCCTTGTACTGATGACATAATCTAAGTATTTTTTGTTTTTCTTCTGCATTTAAATGCTGAGTTCGAATCATGTTGATATTGAAAGAATTACTAGGTGGGTTATCTGGAAGCTTTTCGTCAAATTCTGAAAGAGGGGTAACAGAGACGGGCTCTGAAAAATGTAAGTCAATGTCCTCTGACTTGGGAATTTCAATATATCCATCTTTAGCACAATGTATAGACTCCGGTAAAATAATTTGGCCTTCATGAAAGATTTCTGGGACAACTATCTCACCATTATTCACAGATACTGGAATACTGAGGCGATTAGCCGAACGATAAATAATTTTGAATGGAATTTCAATGTTCAATTTTCTGATAGAAAATATATGAGATTCATAATCAATATTAGCACCTAATTGATCAAGTTCACTAGTACCAAGAAGAATATCAAAATCATCGTGCCAATCGGCAATTCTGACTGTGAGGGGTTGCTGTATGCCAATTTCATCAAATATGGGATAGTAAAGATTTCGATTGTAAGTTTTTGGAGTTTTCATAGAAATAAGGGTAAAGGGTTCATAGAATTCATATCTAGAATCATAGATTTCAGCAGCTTTTGGAGTAATAACGGTATCTGATCCACCAGAATCAATTAAAACTTTCAGATTCGAATAGGGCAGGTAAAAGTAAGGCAACTTTGTGTGCTTTGAAAAATTATTCAATTGGATGGTTCGGGGGGGTTCTAAAACGGCTGGTTCCTGAAAATTTTCAGAAAAATGGGTTTCAAAATTTTCATACTCTTGACTTGCTATTTCGTTAGGATATGTGACAGAGTCTGGGTCATACTCTATATTGTGGTTAAAGGTACGACTGTTGTGAGTGGAAGTAGACATTGGGGTTGGCTTACGACTAATATTTTGTGAGATTGACCTAGGAGTAGGCTTGAACTGATTTTGGTAAGAATTATTTGATCGAGAAGGAGGACGTTGGGGTATGGGTTTATTAATTAAAATTAAATTTCTAGTAGGTGTAAAAGGCTGAGAAAATGGATTATTCTGGAGACGAGGCTGATGGAATTGATTTTGTGTGTTATAATGATTTTGATTCATAGATGGCTGAGAAGAAGATTGGACATTACGATAGTGTTGAGGAGGATGCGTGTTGTGTTGGGTGGGACGTGGTGGGTTCTTTTGATATTCATGGGGGTAGGTTGAAGATTTTAAATAAGACATATATTGTTGCTGTTGCTTATGATTATCTAGAGATATACATTTCTGAAGAGCTTCATCTAATGAGGATAAATCGAAATGAGAAAGATGATCACAGTAAGGATTATTCACACCAGTGCAAAAGGTTCTAAGTGCTTGATTTTTGAAAAATGAAGCTTTGAACTCTACTGCCTGTGTATTACCTTCATGTAAAGAAACATGCTGTAAAAGATCATTAAGAGCTACTGTTATGCGGTGGTGATAGTCTTGATATGATTCTGAACGTTTTTGGACAGTAGTAGTCAGCTGGGTTAATAAAATTTCTTCGGTGCGATGATCACCATATTTTTGAAGTAAAAGCGGCTTAATTTCAGCCCAATTAGTCTTATTATGTAGATTTAAAAAATCACGGGCCTCACCCTTAACCTTAGATAATATATTTGCATTAATAATATAGGTTTGGATTGCATCCGCACCTTGCTGAGAGAAAAAGGTGATTAAATTATCAACAGCATTTACAAAAGTTGACAAATTGTCACCAGCTGAATATTCTGGCAAAGTATTACACAAGTTATTGATATCAGAATTAGACAAAACCATGATTGAATCTTCTGGAATAGAATTAAGAGAAATATTTAACTGTTCGTGAGAAATATTTTCAAGTGAGGGGGTTGAATAAGGCTTAAAACGAAATTTTTCTTTTGCTAATTTTCGGGTTCTGGAGTCAATAAGAGCTTCTAACGAATTTTGTGGATACTCAGAACTCATGGAAAAATGGAAAATGGACTTACAAAAGGAGAAGACGAATCACCGTGATTATCATCCCTGTATGGTCCTCCAAATTGTCCTGTTCTGTGGTATTCGGTGGTTAACTGCCAAGTCGTAGAAACGAGCCGATGATCCTTAGGGATGTCGTGCAGTTATCCTGTTCGCAGCGCCACTTAAATTCCAGGAACCAGCAAATCACTTTTTAAAAAATATTTATTTGTTATTCGTACAAAGTTGAGCTCTAGACTGACTGAATTATATAAAATACATGATAAGGTAAACTTAGCTGACGCAGCATTTCCTGAGTTCATCTTCCACACGCGCCGTCTGGTCAGCTGGGTCGATGTCCGGCTGGATACATAACTGGCGGAAGTTTTGACAGAACAGGGGTTTTCCAGGCAGGTCAGTTAAAAGATTACTTCTCGACTTGGCAAAGACTGGGGGCTCCGAATTCAATTTTAAGGGCCCTGAAGGGTTATGCATTATCGTTCTCGGGACAACTTCCATCAACAGCTTTGTCAAGGAAAACCCAAGTTCGAAACTCGATGCACCCCTCAAATGTCGAGGGAAATAAAAAATGTTTTGTCGTTAAAAGTCGTTAAAAATGATAAGGACAAAAACGAGCTTCGTGTCCAGAATGTTCCTAAATCCGAAATCAGGCGGCAGGTGGAGGCCTGTCCTAAATTTAAAGAGGCTAAACGAATATGTTACAGTACAAAAGTTCCTGCTGTTAATCATCGGAAGCTTTCCCAGTCCTTACAAGAAAACGACTACATGATCAAAGTGGACCTTTCTCATGCACATCTCTATGTACCGATCGTGGAACGGCACTGAAGATATCTGTCAATATTTTACCAGAACAAGGCTTACGCAATGATGGCGCTTCCTTTCGGGCTAAGTTCAGCCCCACAGATATTCGCAAAAATCACAAACTGGGTGGCACATCTACGCCAGCAAAATATACGCATAGTAGTATACCTAGACGATTTCCAGATAGTAAACCAAAATACAGACCAACTGAGACAAGTGTCAGTACTTCTGAATGCTGTCTCCACACTTCTTCAAAATAAATACAGGAAAGTCAGTAACGAGTTATGTGGTTGTAAATATTATATTATTTAATGCTGACTTCATATAAAACCTATATCTGTAAACGTTAGAGAGATCAGCAAAGTTTACCTACGTACTATTTTGACGCTTTTGAGTCAGTCTGTCTTGAGCTCTCAAACGGTTCGGCCCCAAATAAATTGTATTATTTGATCGGGAAATAATTTTTTTAAAAACAAAGTTTAAGTTCTCGACCACTTAATTGGCGCAGCGACGCAGTAGGATTCCTAGAGGCATTCGTTCGAAGAAAAACCGTGAGTGTCAACTCTTTGCTGGGAAACCAACCTACGACGAGCCGAGAGCCCAGAAAGAAGCAGGACCGCAGGTGCCCTTTGTTCTGGACCAGCCCACGTCCACTTGAAGGATCCTAGGCCAGGAAGGAATGAAGTACTGGATCTATCAGTAAGTGCTCATTGTATCCTATTTCTTTCATGACAGACCCGACCTGTACATCCTGAAGGTGATCGTGCAGATCAACTGGCTAATTACTTAGCAAACTTAGATTTAGGAACAAGAGAAACAAGAGAAACAGAAAACACAAGTAACAATTCAGCAAACATCATGACCACCCCTAACATAAGTAGACATAATGTGCCTTCCTTCGATATCAAGCAAATAATTCCTGATTTCGATGGAAATCCATGTAGATTATATAGATATTTAGAAGTAAGTACAGATTTATTGAATACATATTGGAATGCAACTGAACCCGATTGTGTACAAAATAAAATTTTACTTCACGGCATTTTTTCCAAATTATCTGGTGCGGCAGAGCAGGTATTTTCTCTTAGTGGAAGTTCTAATTGGGACACAATAAAAAATTTACTTATCTCACATTTTGGCGATCAAAGAAATGAGAGCAGCTTAATTTCAGATATGACAGCTCTTAGACAAAATTCTAACGAAAGTTCTTTGCAATTCTATTCAAGGGTTGTAGCCTGTTAAATCGATTTTGTCGAGCTACAGCAGCTTCGTTTGCAGTCCAGAAAGAAGAAGCGACAGATTGATCTCCAACTGTGAATACGAGGCATGATGGGAGAAATGACATATAGGTTAGCTAAATTATAGTCGGCATATTTATGTACCTATACCTCACACAAGGCTTTGCCTTCGAGGTGGAAAGATTTGTAATTCTTTAATACATAATTATGTCAGTATACATGAAACGATTGATGCTATCAAGGCGAGTAAGAAAGCTCTTTTTGATAGTCATGCATTGCATACTCTTTTAGTAGGGTTAAAGGAACCACAAACTTCCATGATCCGATCTATGAAGCCTAATAATTTGGCTGAAGCTCAAAAATACATTTTATAAGATAATAATATTCGATATTTACAAAAATCTAGTAGTAGTAACTATTCAACCCCACATATGAACAAACCTTTACCACCGCCACTTCCGCCCAAACCGCAATTTCAAATGCAACAAAATCAATTTTTCAGACAGCCTATGCAGTCTTCCCCTCAATTTAGGCCTCAACCGAATTTTAACCAGCAATTTCCTAGAGGTCCCGTTAGGAGACCAAATATGCCCCCTCAAAGATTTCCGACAAATGCTCAAGTTTTTGGCCCTAAGCCCAATGTAAATGTATGGAAACAACCTCCACCTCACCGTATTTAAGCCTACCCCAATGAGTGTTCAAACACAGCTTAACAGGCACAGACCTGATGCCCAAAGTAATCGTTTTAGGCCATCTCCAAGAAACTTTACTTTCGAAGAACTTCACAATGTAGAAGGAGAGACGTATGACCAAAATTTTGAATACTACCCTTATGACAACCATTATTCAGAATATTACCCAAACGACGAAAATCAGTCAGAAAGTGATAATTATTACTATTCGTATCCAAATGAACCCCCTTCAAGCTCTGAAAATAATCAAAGCTCTGAAGAAGAAAATTTTCAAGTAGCCACGTCCATAATCGAGGAAACTTGATTGACCTCAACACCATATATGACAAAACCGAGCTACCCTATATCGAAATAGCCAACCCTCCATTAAAACTATTAATAGACACAGGTGCCACAAAATCATTTTTGAACCTTGAAGTTGCGTATAAATATTTTCCAAAAAATATATACAAGGAACCCTTTGAAGTAACTTCTGTGTTCCAGCATTCAAAAAGAGATTATTGTGCAGAAATTTCCGCCTTCCCAGAGTTTAATATGAGTGAACCCATTAAATTCCATTTGTTTAAATTTCATAAGTATTTTGATGGTCTTATTGGTTTAGATATTTTGAAACTTTTAGAAGCGCATATAGATCTTCGTAATTCAATTTTGCATACCAAGCAGGCCAAAATTCCAATTAAATTTCACGATCTAAGAAATCGACTTTTATTTTTCATGGAAATTGAACCCCATACAGCGGCTCACGTCAAAATTCCCGTAAATACATTTGACGGTGATATTTTGGTACCTCCATCCAAAATCAATGAGTGCGTTATTCGAGAAACTTTATCTAAAGCAGTACATCGTTATGCCTTAGTAAGTCTTGAAAATACGAGCGAAAATTCTCAGGAGATAACCTTATATCAACCTCTAGACGCCTTTGCTTTTAACTCTAACAATTATACATTGTTTAGTGCTATCGTAAATGAACCTGAGACAGATGCGTTATCGCGACGGGAAATTCGAAATCTAATTCGCACTTCTCATCTCAATGATAAAGAAGAAGCTCATATAATTAAATTATGAGAAGCATATAATGATATTTTCTATTACGAGGGAGATCCGTTAACTTTTACTAATGAAATTAAGCCTCATATTAGAACGACAGATGAAATTCCTGTGCATACTAAATGATACCGTTATCCTCATATGCTTAAGACTGAAATTCAAAGTCAAGTTAAATCCCTTCTGGATCAAAACATTATCAGGCATTCGAATTCCGCTTACAACTCTCCAGTCTGGCTGCTTCCAAAGAAGACAGATGCCAGTGGTAAGAAAAAATGGCGCATGGTAGTTGATTATCGAAAATTAAACGAAAAGACAATTGGTGATCGATATCCCATACCCTGTATTTCTGATATCTTGGATAAATTAGGTCGATGTAATTACTTCACCACCCTAGATTTAGCTAGCGGGTTTCATCAAATCGAAATTGCCCCGGAAGACATTCCAAAAACAGCTTTCAGCGTAGAAAATGGTCATTACGAATTTTTACGTATGAGTTTTGGACTTAAAGGTGCTCCTAGCACGTTTCAGCGTGTCATGGATAATATTTTAAGAGGATTAGATAATACCATGGTTTACATGGATGACATTTTGATTTATTCTACAAGTCTCCAAGAACATATAGTTTCATTGAAAAAAGTATTTCAAAGATTAAGGGAAACAAACTTGAAAGTACAACTTGATAAATAGGAATTTTTAAAAAAAGAAACAGCATTTTTAGAACACGTCGTCACCCCAAAAGGAGTAAAGCCAAATCCTGATAAAATAACAGCTATTTTGAGATATCCATTGCCAAAAACGACTCGTGAAATTAAACAATTTTTAGGACTGATTGGATATTATCGTAAATTCATAAAAGATTTTGCAAAAATTACTCGTCCCTTAACCCAGGGTTTGAAAAAGGGAGCTGTAATTAAACACGATGAAAAATTTCTTAAAGCTTTTGATCATTGTAAGAGTCTTTTGACCAATGAACCCTTATTACAATACCCATATTTTGAAAAACCCTTTGTACTAACTACTGATGCTAGCAATTTCGCTATTTCAGCAATTCTATCTCAAGGCCCTATTGGCTCTGACAAGCCCATAGCTTATGCTTCACGAACTTTAAATGATTCTGAGCAAAATTATAGCGCAACTGAAAAAGAATGCTTAGCTATTGTTGATGGTACTAAATATTTTCGGCATTATTTATTTGGGAGGAAATTCAAAATTGTAACAGACTGTAAGCCAATGGTTGATGTCCTTAAAAGAACCAAATTCAAGATTACAAAGATGGCGTTTAAAATTGTCTGAATTTGAGTATGAAGTAATTTATAAAAAGGGAAAAGAAAAGAAAAATGCTGATGCACTTTCACGCATACAACTAAATCCCAATGAAATTGAACCACAACCCTCTACATCCCAAGCTCAACAGCCTAAAAATATAACAAAATTAATTTACGCCAATATACATGACGCTTCGAAATCTCACAAGGAAAAGGTAATTAGTAAAGCTAATGAATCGTGAGAAAAACCAGCTGATTATACAAAAAAAGCTACAGCTTATAGACGAGACGCGAAGTCCCGAGGTCAGAAATTAAAACCACCTTTTGTTAAAGAACAAATAATGGCTGATAAAGGTATAAAATTAAAAACTACCCGAAATATATACCACAAAGGTCTTTTCAAAAAACCCAGAAAAAAAGTAACTAAAAATTTGTTACAGGGTGATTCTTCACTTGACAGTGCATCTGACGAGTCAGACCACAGTGCAGGTCACCAACCTCAAACCCAGGTATCCTACCCTTCCGACTGGGAGACGCAAAAGTTAAGGTCGGAACACATACATTTTTACATTATGTAGATCTTGAACCGATTAATAATGAGCTTAATTCTTTAAGTACCGAATTACAACAATTACAAGACGCAGCTGAAAGAAATCGATATAATATAGGTTTTATCCCAGAAAGTCATTTAGCTGATATAGAAAAGCACGTAGTATATTCAAAGACAAGTTTAAAAAATAAATTCAAGTCCATTTACCCTGCTTGGAATACCCAAAATCGCCATAAAAGAGGATTAATAAATGGATTAGGTTCAATCATTAAAATTATTTCAGGAAATTTAGATGATGATGATGATGCTAAAAGATATGATCAGGCTATTGAAGTATTACAGAAAGATCAGGATCATGCCATTAATACAGTTAATCAACAAATTTCTTTGACCCATGAAGTTCTTAAGAATAACAATAAGACTTTTACATTGATGGTACATAACCAAGCTACGATAAAGCAAGCCTTGGAGGAAATGCAAAAGAACAATACCCATTATTTTACAATTTTGGACACATTGCTTCAATTAAGTTCAATTTAGATACACTGCTGTCCATAATTGATACTTTGGAAAATGCCATAGCATTTGCCAAAATAGGGTCATTGCATCACAGTATAATTTCTATAGACGAAATGAAATCAATATTCATTGAATTAATAAAACATCACAGAAAAGATCAGTTAGTATATTCAAAAATAGAAGATATTCATAAGTTTTATGACATAATGTCAGTAGAAGCATACTTTTCTAAAAATCGAATAGTTTTTGCTTTACATGTTCCACTACTACATGTAGATAAATTCAAGCATTATCATCTTTACTCTATCCCCACCTCAAACCTAACTACCATCATTCCCAAAAATTCCTCTTTTACAATGAGCACCACAATGTACCAGTATGATGCAAGCCAATGCCAGCTGATAGATGAAATCTACGTCTGTCACGAGAACAACCTGATCCAAGCCACAGAAGAAGAAGACGAGTGTTTGTTGTTTGCCATCCTGCAAGTTAAAACCGAAAAGCCAAAATGCAAAAATATTCCTGTATCCATTCGAAAATCCCTGATTGAAGAAGTTTCTGATTCTAAGTACATAGCCATTTTCCCAGAATCAGAAAAACTGCTATTAAAATGTGATCAAGATGACGTCATTGAGCTACAAGGCATTTGTCTACTCGAGGTGCCTTATCAATGCAGCATACAGACAAAGGACTACATCTACAAGAACGAAAAGGGAGTAACGATGGAGAAGCCCTTATTACTTCCTGCAGTGAAAACCTTCCAGTACTCTGAAAACTTCAAGAAAATTGTGCTTCAACACATATCGTTGGACAAGGTTCATAGTCTAGAAGAAACAGCTGACCAGATCCAGACGATAGTTCCAAAAGCAGCTTCGCACCCTTACAAATGGAGTCTACCCCTGTATGCAATACTAGTTCTGGGCCTTGCATACTTTGTTGCCAGAAAAGTCTACCCATTCCAGAGAGGAATCAAGCAGAAGCCACCAGTACTTCGAGGTCCAGGTTCAACCCTCGAAGCCAGAAGTTTTGTTCACACCCTCCAAAACTTCATCTTAAGAGGGGAGGAATTATGTGGTTGTAAATGACTGTACTATTATATTATTTAATGCTGACTTCATATAAAACCTATATCTGTAAATGTTAGAGAGATCAGCATAACGCTCGCCGCAGACGGAAAGAAATATAACGCGACGGATTTTCCGATCGTGTAGTTGCGCTCGTTTGATGTGCAAACCGCCGCGTGAAATACGCCGCGGAAAGTCCGCTCGTGTAGTTTGGCTCTAAGTAATGTCTGTCTTCTTTACTTTTCCCGTGTTACCTACATAATAGTGTACACAGAACCCGGTTACCTGGAAGGCTGTCAGGTTTTATACGAATTTATATGTTATTTTTTTAAAAGTATGTGATAGCCCCTTAAGTAAAGTTTTGTTCCGATCACAGAGATTTTTTTTCTTAAACGCATATAACTAGCACAGTGCGCTATATCCTTGGCCGGATTATAAACAAGTCTCACCGGTCAGGCCGTAGGCACAGAACCGAAATAGAACGATTTTCCCTCTGAAGGGAAAAAAATCGATACTTCGGGTCTCGCCATAGACCTGACCTAGGCAATTCCTTGCCGGCTGAGAGGTTCTAACGAACGAGCGATACCCTCGCTCCTTGCTGGCTAACTTCGGCTCAAGCGGAGGAACAGGGACGGACAGAGAGCAGGGCGACGGGGTAAGAAAGAGAACAAAGATGGAGACACACCGAACGCCGAGCTGCGAATGAAAAAGGTAATCTCACCGGTCGGGCCTATGGCAATTCCCGAAATATCGATTTTCTTCCTTTCAGGGGGAAAAGCGTTGAATTTTTCAAGTGGATATGTTTTTGGTCACTCATACAAAAGAGTACCATGCATTTTTCACACCAGGTACACCGTTCTTGATAAAAATAAATTAAAAGTGTTTCACGTTCTAGTACTGTCTAATAAAATTATGGTTAATTGTGATAAAGCAAAAAAAGGTTCATGATCCAAGCTACAATGAACCTATACACCGTTCTTAATAAAAACAAATAGACAGTGTTTCATGTTCCAATACTGTCTAATAAATTATGGTTAGCTATATTAATAGAAAAGGCTCACGATCTAAGCTGCAACAAACTTTTACAATGTTTGTGAGTCATGCACAATGCAAGCATTTCATATGAAGTCTTATTTTAAAATTTATATTTAACTAATAATTATATATGACAGATAACTGTCACTAATCAAATAAAACAGTCTTTTGAGTGAACGCATATCACATTTTTGCGATGCTAAGCCAAAATTCATTTCGACCAGTTTTAATATAAAACAAGTCACAGAAATACAAGAATTGTTCAGTCAGTCAGTGTATGAGATATGTATATGTTGAATATAGCAATTAGTTCTTTTTGTTTAATATCATCTGTTTAGTGTTAATCTGTTAATTGCTAAAATGAACTTAACAATATATTGTCGAGATTATTTCAATGGGATCATTTTCACCTATACAGGGTGAGTCGGGAGGCATGCACCAAACTCTAGGGATGTATTATACGCGTGAAATTAACGCAAAAAACTCATTCTTATTAGATGCCCATATTTTCAAGTAATTAAAAATGTGTATCTCGTTCTGCTTGTACCTGAATTTTGTCATAATCAAAGTATGCCATGTTCAAGGCTCAAAGGCATTTGATAACACTGATGTCTTGATTAATTGTCATTGTACAGTGATAGTAATTGCTAATTGAACGTTTATTCAAATCCTCTAGCAACAGTTGAAAACAATTTTCAACATAGGTTTTCTGTAAAGTGTGGTGTGATTGGTCGACAGTTACTTAAGAGGCCTTTTCATTTCGGAGAATCGGCCCACAGGAGATAACTACTTCTTTTTTTTTTAAATCAAGGTCTCATAGAGGATATTTCTGTAAATATCAGTATGATGTTGCACTATCAGCATGATGAAGCTCCTGCACATGTCCCTCGACAGGTCAAACAACATTCGGACAAACGTCTACCAGGCCGTTGGATTGGTCGTTAAGGCCCTATTAATATTTGGCGTGCAACATCTCCAGATCTCGCATCACTAGATTATTGTTTATGGGGCTGAAGAGTACAAAATAAATGTGGACACAAGTGATGCACTAATTCGACGAATTAAGAATACTATGTTACTCATATTTTTACATATATTTTGATATTTACTTTACTCTTTACCCGTGCAAACATTTAATTCTAAATAGCACCATACATACAGTCCATATTAAAGAATAAAGAGATGAATCTATTGGGAGAGCAAGAAACACTCTTTGTATACGAAGCAGAAAATGTTTTAGAGGTAAATGATGGTTTTTTTGAACATTTTTTAGAAGAACGCTGTGATTAAGAACATTTTAATATATGGAACTTGTTTATTTCTTATTATGCTATAACTTACACATTTTTATTAGAGTTTGGTGCGTTCCTCCCGACTCTCCCTGTATAAATACATTTGTCACTAAAAATAGAACATTACCGACAACTAATCCGTTTTGCTTTGGACGTTACCAGTTCTAACCACCCTCAAAATAATCCTTTATTTTGAGAACTTGTCAACGAGACTAAACTCAGTTTTCTATCATCAGCTGGTTGCTATGAAAATAAGATTTATATTCCTATGAATAGACCTAATATACTTAATGATAAAAAAACTAAAATCAAAAGATTAAATACCTATGTACAAAAAATATCACAAATTTAAGATTGTCATATAAGTTATTCTAAAGATAGGTCTTTGCTGCAATTCTTAGCCTAAGGGCAGTTCGTATATTTATGAATTGACCAATTGAACAAATGAGATACATTTGAACGCTTACGTAATCTAACGTTTTCACGAGGTAAGGCAAACATGGCTTGAAAATGATTCTGTATACATAAAAAAGACCTTTTGTGATGAAAAGATTACATCCACTTATAAAAGCATTTTATTGACCAAATGAAATGAAGTGTTAATGTTTAAAGGTGACATTAACAAAAAAGCTGTTTTATTACATTTTTCAATTAAAATGTAGTGTCATGGATGCAATTATCGTGTCAATTATTATATTCAACAGCGTAATTGGGTTGCTATGAGATCCTGTAAATTTAACGTATTTCAGTCATCAATTGCACATTAGTGCATTTATATTAAAAACAAGTAAATGCCCTAATTGGGGTTTTCAATAAAAAAATGGTTTGTGATAAATGGGAAGATCATATGTAAGTTTTATAACGAAACTATTTTTGTTTTCTTTTTTTCCCAATAATTCAATAGTTATATCAAAATAATGGGTTTTTGAATCCAGTACCGAAGACAAGATATTTATTTCGATCGTAGACTTCGCCTCGAGCTGTAAACTTCATTCATTGTCTATGTTGCAACAAATATACACTAGTTACAAGTAACTATTTTCACGATTGACTGGGAAACTAGAATCTACTATCGGAGTAGGACGTCGTTGGTGAAAGGAAGCATCGTGAACACAATCGTGACGTCACACGGGATCGAGAGTTGTCGGCGTGTTTTTCCATTTTTATTTTGATATAACGTTTGAATTATTGCGAAAAAAAGAAAACAAAAATAATTTTATTATAAAACTTATAAATTATCTTTCCATTTATCACGAAAAAAATTATTTTGTTTAATTCAAAACCACAACTGGCTAAATACCTATGATTAAAGCTTATCTTTAGACCTTTTGATGCTCGTCTTATTCTTCTCCCTTTTCTTAATTAATTCGTCATCACTCATGTCCGAGTATGTTTTGTTATCGTTGTACAGCGACTGCATTTCTTGTGAGCTGCCATACTCTCTGTACTTTTCCTTTGATTGCCTCATTTTATCTTCTAAATATTTACTTGCCCTACGGTATTTCTTGTTCTCTTTAGTCTTCATCTTTTTACTCTTAGGCTGAAACAAACGGAAATTTATACGTATCTCAAATTATATCTAACGACATTGAAATCATTAGTGGCAAACAGTTAAGCAAAAATATTGCTGAACGCTTCATGTACTTATTCAGACAGTCAATGGGTGTGTTCAATAGGACTTGGCGCAAAAGAGCTGGCGTGGAAGCGCTTGCAGGCGATAGGTGTGACCGTTGAACGACTTTCTTTTTGACGTGATAAAACTGTCTTATCCATCTCCATATTTTAATATTTATTATTTGTATTGTCAAAAACCTAGGTTATTAAATCTCAAACGCTGATATTAAATTGACACTATACAAAGATAACTGCTTCCATTAGAACTACAAATAACTTTTTTCTAGTTTTGTGCAGCTTCGCTAACCAAATAGCGCTTCTTAAACGCGCTAACCAAGCTGACTGGCGCTTTTTTGACAGCTTGTCGTTCATCGGTTAGTTAGAGCAAAGCGCCCACAACCGTTTACGCCTGCTAAGTCCCGTTGAACACTACCAATATCACCATACATAGGCATAACATTGTTGCCTTTCAAACTGCGGTATTGACGCAATTTTCACGAAACGAACTACTTTTTGTGATTTGTTTTTCCCCAAGGGGGAGCCCTGTGGGTTTCATGTCTTGGCTATGTCACATATGAAGAAATGTCCTGTGAGAGAAAGCTTTACTTTGTGAATTGTGCTGTTGGTTATGAAGTGAAGTTAAACCTAGACTTATAATTTTATAAATTTCCTGTCTCCACTCGGGCTTTTTGTGTCTTTATTTATTGTGAGGTGAATCATTTTCGCAATAGTGGATACTCATCACACTTTACCCTTAGTGCCCTATTATCTCTACCTACTTCAATCAAGTATCAACCAGGTTAGTAGAGTCTGTTTCACTAGTCGCATATACAGGGTGTTCGTATGAAAACTCCCCACCACGGACTTATCGAAAACTACTGATTAAAAGAAAAAACGCCGAGACACGTCAAAAGGCTTGCCAAGGGGGACAACTTTTTAAGCAAATGCTACTTTCTCCCCTTGTACCCTCTGCCCCCTAGGATCATCCCCTAAAAAGAATCAAATGACAAGGGTATCGAATAGTTTCAATGTCTATTATTTTGCCGTTTGATTTGTTAATATCGGTCGATCCGTTTTCGAGAAAAATCTTTACGTATCTTAATTTGTTCAGATAGGAAACAAAAACACACGAAAATGCCACTTTTCATTGCAATAAGTTTTCAAAATGTTGCCCGTAATAGGCCATACCAAAACACTATAGAAGCCCTACATACTCATCATTACCAGGTCGAATTTGCTATACCTCCAACAGAACTCTCCCAACAATCGCCCTTTTTTCTGTCCTGTGGAAAGATCTGTCCAGGAATTTATTTCCCAATACTTATGGTTATGTACCTCAGAATAATGTATTCACTCACAGTGGTTTTTTCAGCTACAGGATTCTTGTCTTTGTAAGGTTATCTTTGAAAAATGAGTGGAAAAAATATCCCTTAGCTATGAAGTCTATGAAAGATTTTAAATATAATTAAAAATTACAGATAAAAAAATCTCACCTTCTTTTCACCTTCAGAACTTTTGTTGATACTCTTCATCTCAATATCCATATCCTGCGCATTTGTCTGGATAGCAACGTCGCTGGACATCTTTGACTGTCTAGAACCTTGCCGAGGTTTCTCAGTTGAAACTCCTGAATTCAGAGAGCTCTGCACCAGCTGTTTGATTTCAGGGCACGACGAACTGTCACCGTCACTTTCGGAGCTTTTGCTATTGCACTGCTTCCGAGATGCTTTGGACCTTAAAAATCAAGAACATAGTTATCATATACTCTTGATGGAACACAGTTCGAAGTAGGTGGATTACAAGGTTTCACAAATCAAATCAACTTTTAGAACTACATAAAGCACGATTAATTTCAAAAGGTTTATTTCGGACCTCCATTGTCAGCAAACCCAGCTTGGAAATCAAACCGATATGTGACCTTCTCATATAAAAAAGCGGAAACTACAATGGAGGTTTTAAATAAAAAAAAAAAAATATGTTCGTTATCGAGTTCTCAGCGCCTGCCGAGGGGAACATCGTCTCTAAGGAGGAGGAAAAGCGGACCAAGTATCAGGAGCTCCTCGGACAACTTCGCAGGCTCTGGCCGGACTACACTGTGAGTCTGCTAGTAATGGTCATTGGATCCCTAGGTGGTATGAGGGATACGCTGCTCTCTGCACTGCGCAAAATGCCGGTGTGCCGTGCGGCGGCGCACATCTTAGCCGCCAGAATGCAGAAGGCAGTCATCCATGGGTCCCTTCGTCTGCTTAGGACGCACGATACGCGGACCCAGTGATTGCTCACCTCACGGTGTGAGGAGTAGTCGCTGGGGAATGGAACAGCAGCCCGGTGTGTCGGAGCCCGGGTTGCACCTTTTTTGGTTTTGTTTTGTTTATATATATATATATATTTTTTTTTTTTGTGATAAATGCAAAGATCATATATATGTTTTATAACAAAACCGTTTTTGTTTTCTTTTTTTTTCGCAATAATTCAAAAGTTATATCAAAATTAAAATGGGTTTTTGAATCGACTACCGAAAACACGTCGACGGCTCCCGAACCCGTGTGACGTCACCATGGCGGTCAGGATGCTCCTTTGACCAACGACGTCCTACACCGATACTAGATTCCCAGCCAATCGTGAAAATACTAACTGGTAAACTGGTAACTAGTGTATATTTGTTGCAACACAGTCGATGAATGAAGTTTGCAACTCAAGACAAAGTCTACGATCGAAATAAATATCTTTTTGAATGTTTGAAATCAGATTACAGATTCCAGTAAGTACATAAGTACCTAATCAAATATGTTTTGTTGAAACTATCTGCTCCATGTGTCCGTGTCCGATAGTGAATCTGTTGGTCTTTGGTTCGAAGCAACTTTTTTTTAATTTTCTTTTTATCAAATAAATATTCATGCGCTTTTTGCACTTGTTACGTACATTTTTTTTTCTGCGATCAACATAAATATGTTTTTGAACCAAATTCTATGAGACATATATTACTTGCACTGCATAGTGCAAAAACTAAGTACAGGACGCGGTGGACAATTCAAAAAACCAATAAATTTTTTGATAAAAAAAAATTAAAAGAAAGTTGTAAGGCCTGAGCTTTGAACCAAAGACCAACAGATTTACTATCGGAAACTCTAACCACTAGGCCAGCCGAACATGCAGCAGATAGTTTCAACAAAACATATTTGATTAGGTACTGGAATCTGTAATCTGATTTCAAATATTCAAAACGATTTTTATTTCAATCGTAGACGTCGTCTCGAGCTGCAAACTTCATTCATCGGCTATATTGCAACAAATATACACTAGTTATTAGCAAGTATTTTCACGATTGGCTGGGAATCTAGAATCTAGTTTCGGAGTAGCACGTCGTTGGTCAAAGGAGCATCCTGACCGCCATGGTGACGTCCGGTGGTGTCGTCACGCGGTTTCGGTAGCCGTCGGCGTGTTTTCGGTACTGGATTCAAAAACCCATTTTCATTTTGATATAACTTTTGAAATATTGCGAAAAAAAAAGAAAACAAAAACAGTTTTGTTATAAAACTCATATATGATCTCTCCATTTATGACAAAAAATTTTTTATTGAAAACCTCAATTCGACAAGCCTTACTTGAATACAAACATGGCAATCGGATATCACCGAATGACCTCGCCACACCAACCAATAGGAAGAAGCCACAAAGAACGACATGTCAGCTAGATGAAAATAAATTCTACTTCAGTTCTATTTGAGGGCGTTTGATGATAGTAAGTCAATCGGAACGCTGAGATGTTAAAAAATTGTGTAGACAATGGTCCCAAATTGACATTTCTAACATATCTTCCTTGTCTACAAATGTCAAACACCATAGATTATTTTAGACAAATATTTCCAAATGTTCGTATAACTCGTTTCTGAACTGGCAGAAGTTAAAAGCCGTACTTATTATGGAGAAGGAGATTGAGGGGGGGGGGCACTTGGTGGCCCCTCCATTGCCACCAGTGGAGGCAACGTGTATTTCGACATCTTACGAGATACAGAGGAGCATCGCGAGGCGTTGGCACTGACAGCAATAGAGGAAGGACGACAACAGGATAAGCTGCACCGGATCATAGCAGACCAGGAGCGCAGATCAAGGACCAAGCAGAGCAGATAAATCGTCTAACGGACTAACACACACTAACGGAGGCTGATGGCGACAGGATGGTGATTTCATTCCCGTCCGATATCGCAAAAAACGAACTATTAGAAAAATGGACGAATTGTCTCCTTCCCCACAGCACTAATCCCCAAACAATGCATCTTTACCTCGCCTCGCTCAGCACAGCTCTGGTGGATACAGCTTAGCGGAGCGAAGTTTATATACGTACAAAACAAGGCATGTTGGCGAGGAATGTGTGCTAGGAATTTGTTTCAAGAAATGTGTACTAGAAATGCGTAGCGAGCAAAGAGAAAAATGAAAAGAGCCCGCTACACATCCTTGCAACGCTCATCTGCACACCGTTTCACAGGTCCGCCACAAATCTTCGCACCGCTCATCTTCCTAGCACATCTCTGGTGGAAACACCCACACCGTTTCACAGCTCCGCTACACATCCTCGCTGCGCTCTTTTTACAACACATCTCTAGCGGAAACGCAGCTTAATACCGCCTGTGTCTGTTCCTTCCCCTTCTGCCATCCAGCCAATGGGTGCTGACATGCCTATATCACCTCATGCTGCTGTTTATACACAGACTCAACAAACTCGCCAAGGCCGAGTTATTTCTGTTGTATTGAGTGATGCGAAGAGATGAGGCACCGTTAGCTACTCCTTTATTAGCCTTGGCATAAAAAGCTCTTCGCGCAATAGTTGTTGATGCTGGGATTAGCATTGTACCCAAAAGCGAGTACGATTCTCGGAAAATAATTCGACTTTTTAAAAAGAAAAATATCTCTTATCACACATTCCCTCTCCCTCTCAACGGATCAATAATGGCGTCATCAGAGGCAACCCAGCAACTACCGAGTAAGAAATCAAAGAGGGGCTCGAACTGAAAAATCTCAGCAAGTGTTTAATGAACATGAACTTCTGGGACGGTCTATTAGAGTCGAGGTTCAAAAGAACTCTCGATTGATAGGACAGTGCCACTACTGTCATACGTGGGGACACGCTCAGTCGTATTGTACTGCTTCAACAAAGTTCCTGAAATGTGCCCAATACCATATGACACATCTTAGCCCTCAAAGAGGACAAGAGGTGATCAAATGTGCGAACTGTGGCGGAGATCACCCAGCAAATAGTCCCACCTGAAGATTCACGCCTAGGAGGAATCTGCAGATCATCACACAAAGGCGAGTTAACTCATACGCTGCCGCAGCCAAGGATGCAACCTTGACTTCACCTGCCGCTTCGAGCTCATCTTCGGCTGAAAGCGTGGACTTGGCAACAGCGCTCAAGACCTTGCAGCAAATAATTAGTCCCCTGATACGAGCCACACAGGCCTGGAATTTTCTGGTGAATGTCCAGCTTTTAATCAAGCGTAATCGCACAGTAACCCTCTGTTGCGCGTGTCAGTAGACTTCACAGTCGAGCGAGTTAGCAAGCATACAAGGCCGCGAAATCAAATCGTGCAATTTTGAAAACAATTAAATTATTGCCCTTTTAGATATCGCACCTCAAAGTTGACTCTATTCGACTATGGCAAGCTATACCCTACAACCGACGAACCTCTTCCTCTTTTCTCTTCTCCTTCCTTCCATGCTTTTTCTTTCCTTACTTCTCCATGACATTATCTGGTCTCTGGGTAACCAGACTTGGCAGACCGGTCGACCGACACGTCACACGACTGTTGCTAAGAGTAGTTGTCCACCGGACCACTCTGACAAGAATTGACGAATTGTAACACGTTTCACTATATTATACAATTAGAAAACTGTAAAGTCCTCGGACTGCATAATAACTTGATAGTCAAATACGAGAAAAATGATATCAGTGTCAACGTTATATATTTTTACGTTAATTGGATTCGACCATTAATATGATATAATTGATGTAAATATAGTAAAAATGGAAAATACCTCTTGGACCTGCGACTAGTATGCGACTCTCTACCAGATTTCGTCCTCTTTTCCTGATCGTAATCCTTACTGTCTTCGCCACTCGAACTATCCAAGAGCTCAATATTCAAGCCTTGCTTCAACGACTTCATAACTAGCTCATCATTCAAATCTAGATTGTTTTGTAGTTTCATGTTTATGGTGCTCTCGGAATATGTCACTGACACATTCTCGTCTTCACTTCCATAAGCTAGTAAAATAAGTTGGATTTGTAATGATCCGAATGAAAAAATTAATGGAATAAATATAGACCTTATAAACGTTTCTAAACACTTTGATGCTTAGAAGTTACATCAGATTAAGTAGCGATGCGATGTTTAGATTTACTAAGGTTGTATAAAGTTATAAACTGTTTAGTTGTATCTCATTTAGATGATCAAAAACTCAAATAATACCGCAGGGCGCAGACTTCACACTCTTCAAATTTCCAGCATATACCGGTCGCCAACGAACGCAGTGCCTGCGTGCACAGCGAAGGACTTTTGAAAACCATACGTCTGGCTGGCCGAGTGCTGCACGGCGGTATACGGAAGAAACATGGCTGCACAACGACAGAACCTAGCTCATTTGCTTTGATGAGTTATGTGGCGTGCGGCCCTAACTTATTTTTTCAATTTAATCGTGAAGATCTGTTTTGAAGCAAATATTCGTTCATAGAAACTTTTCAAGCTAGCACAAATCATTATAAGTATTCCGATGACAATAGCTAAGAGTAGGGGTTAAAACTTTCTTAATATCATTAAAAAAAAATACGATGTTACTGACAAAATAATTGAGAAATTTGCCAATGCTATCCAAAGACTTATAAGTTTTATATAGAAAAAAATGTTTGCTTTGTTTTCTGTCTATAGGTATTTTATTGCGTTGGTGTTAGAATTTTTATACAAAGTATCTCTAGATAATATACAAAAATAGAACTGTGTGGAACTAGATGACAATTTATCGACGAAAAAAGTATTAAAAAGAAATCTCAAAAAAATTGTTTGCCTTATATTGACAGTTTAATTTTGTTTCGCGTTTTTGTTTGAAATAATCCTAATTTTTGAAGTATGTCATAAATTATTTCAAATAAAAACACAAATAATACCTAATAATAAGATGCTGCTTACAGAATAAAAAAGTTCATCAAATAAAGTAAGTGAACTTAAAAAAAATGTTTTTCGGAAATACTACTTATTTAACAATATTTCGATTTTTTAAAATTCCTCCATAGCCATAGTTTTTTATCTTGTCCTATTAATCCTCAATATCCTATCTACTAAAAAAAGCTACACAGACACCCTCCATGTAATATTGTAACGTCCGTCATGTAGAAAATCTTGTGCTAGAGATAGAATGTTGTAGTTTTTTTATTAGACAGGATATTGGAGTGGGGTATTTCCTTAAATATAGAAAATTTGTTCAAAAAAAGTCTAAAGCTTCTGAAAATCATTTTTTTTAAGCTCACTTACTGTTTTGGCAAACTTTTCTATTTGCTAAGCAGCATCTATTATTAGGCAATATTTATTATCTCAAATAAAAATGGCAAAAAATTAAACTGTCAATACAAAGCAAATAATTTTTGAAACTTTATAGTTTGTTTTGTGTCAATAAATTGTGGCTTAGTTCCACCCAGTTTCGTCTGTGTAATTATCTATATAATATACTTGTACTTTATCAAAAAAACTCCTTGGTTGTACCAGAGCTTTTAATGCAGAACACACCTTTGCAAATCTCGTGTGCCGCAACTGACAACAAGTACCCTTTCAGAAATATGCTTCCAAAAATAACAAAGTTGTTTAACAAATGCGAGATAGGTGCCTAACTGAGTATCTGTGGTCCTAGGGTTGTTAGGCCTAAATACCTAAGTATTTCGGAAGTCGCCGAAGTGAAATAGCTTCTGAAGATGCCGTCCACTCGTTGTGGCGAAACGTCAATCCTCAACGCTCAACGACGCCGGCCTAAAAACCCACAACCATTGGACTACGGCCGCGAAAGCTTTACACAGTACAAGTGCCTAACTATTTTCCCCATCTTTGAACAAACGAACAAGCAAAGAAGATTTGATTTGTATTATTTGATACATACCACGAGGGATAACAAGCTTTCCATTACTCAACAACTGCTGAATATGCTGGCCATCTAGTCCAGCATTGGCCACTCTTCTGTTCAGATTAGGCGCGAAACTCTTGATATCGCCTGTATGCGTCAAGGCGTTGATTAACTGCAAATGAGAATCAAGGCTGGTGCTGCTATCCCGCTTTGTAGTTGACCTTGACGGTTTTGACGTAGAGTGTCCCAGATTTCTCGAATTGCGGCGGCAGTAACGTTTATGGGTGCTCCTATGATGTCTCCTAGACTTCACCTGACAAAAAATGACGTCGAGTAAATTCAGCGACCCCTCTAGGCTTATTTTTTATGAAAAAACGTACAATTCGGTCACGATGCAATTTTCCATCCTAAATATTGGACAAAAAATTTGACATTTGTTCGAATTTTTATGACGTGTCCTAAATATTTGGCAAATTGGATGTACAACTGCGAATTGAATTACTTTCGACCTTTTTCCTGGTCACTGTTACAAGTTAGGTTATGGAAACTGCATAGTGCTTTTGAATTTTGTCGAATAAGAACCTTCTTCGCAATAAATAAACTAACACAAGCACAAATCTTAGCAATAAAGAAACAACCACAAATAATGGGATAAGATCTCAAACTTTCCAGTTTAGAGCAGTGGTTCCCAAGCGGTGGTCCGTGGACCATTGGTGGTTCCTGGAAGCTCCTGAAGTGGTCCGCGCAGCCATCCAAAAAAATATTATTTATTTAACCCGCTAGGCGAGATAAAACGAGAAACAATTGTGCCTTAGGAGGTACGAACATTCTTAGCTGGGCACAACAAAGAGTTGACGTATCTGTTGTGCGAGTCCAGATTTTAGACGTTTTGCTTATTTGGTTCATTTCATTTGTTGCACAATTAAATAAATTGAACCTTCAACTGCAAGGAAATTTGCAAGGCACGAGCAATATATTTGCAGATGAGGATAATGTCAATGCATTCTACGCTAAAATTGAGCTATGCATCCATAAGGTCGAATAAAAAACTTTTCTGAAGAAGAATCCATTTGCAAAGCTTGAGAAGCGAATTCGATCGCTATTTTCCCGATTGCGAAAACATAGGTCTGGACAGATCTGCTATCCTTTTGTTGTTAACGTTGATGAGGTGCCTGATAAAATTCAAGAACTGATCGAAATGCAACACTATAGTAACTTGAAAGATGTATTCGAGGCAGAAATTAATTAATCTGCAAGATTTCTGGAAGCCAACTTCTTTCGCAAATATACGATATTTGACACTATTCCAAAATAAGCACCAAAATCGGTTAGATGCTTCTGCCGACATGCGTTTGGCTTTGAGTAACACTGAATTAAGGATTCAGAGAGTAGTAAAAAATATTCAGTCTTAAAAAGATTACAGTACCTTGGGCTTTGAACGACTGTGTGCGTGTTTCATTTAAAATTGATAACTAGAATAACACTATCCGTTGATGGTCTGTGGGATGACAGGCATTTTTCAAATGGTCCCTGATCACTAAAAGGTTAAGAACCACTCTTTTAGAGACAATGACTGACAAACATATGACATTTCTGTGTTACTGATGAGCATTAGGTTGTTCTATATTTGTAACAAAATATTTGGAGTTTCATACAAAGAGAATAACTAATCGTTCAATTTTTTACAATAATTTCTTCGTAAAATGTTTTTTCCCATACATCGGATGGAAATTTGGATCGTAACATACATAGTTTACCAGATCACTTTTTTGTATAAAATCTTTTTTCTTTAAAATCTGAGATACAATTTTTCGTAAAACAACCGATTTTTTTCCTGACGAGATTTTTGTTCATTTGGGGGTCTAACTTAATCTCTTACGCTAAAATTTAAAGGCCATTCCTTTACCGATAAATGTATTCCGTATTTACCTTCCTTGTTGCTTTCAGTTCTGCAATTTGAACAGACAACTGACTGTCTCCTGAATTCCTTCTGCTCTCGATGCTCACATGTCTAACATTGAGGCTCACCTAAAATAATGAATATCAATGTGTTTATTATTTTTGTTATACAACATAAATAGAAGGGTGTTGTCTAAAAACAAAGGATTAAGTGTAACCAACTCTATATCTCGACTATATGTTAAAATAATTAAAATAGAATAGAGTATGAATCATAATCATAGCACTTTATTGCCCAACAGATTTACATCCCTTTACAGGGCAATACTTCATGACAATATTATATTATGACAATAATGAAAAAAGTGTTAATCTAGTAGTATTCTTTTAGCGGTCGACTTTAACTCAGAAATGGTACACTTAAAAATATCACAATGTCTAGAAATACTATTATAATTTAAACACATCACTGTTATTGGCGATTTTAGTAATAGGGTTGTTCGCGGTCACTGGTAGTAAAACGTCTGATAGTGACGAGAGTTATAATGAGGTACATTTAAGCTTATGTAACCCAATAACTCAGAACAGTCAATTTTGTTGCACATGAGCTTATACAAAAATACACATGACGAAATCATCCTCCTGAATTCCAAACTGTGAAACTCAAAACGTTGCCTGTCAATGTGACATTGATAGACAGGATTCCAGACAACAGAACTGGGCTGTTTTCTGGCGCCAATGCATTCAAAATGTATTCGTCTGCGTTTCAAATACATTAGTTCTGGCGTTGAAACGATGACGTCATAGTAACAATATTTCAAAATGTATTCAAAATGATTCAAAACCAACCGAGCGTTAGTTTCAAACCAACATAACCTAAAATTATCGCTTGTAATTGTAATGCTGTCATCGTAATGTCTTGCATTTTCAAAAATTTCGAATGAACCAAGACTACAGCGAAATAGAACAAGACATGATGGAAGTGCAGTTGGGGCAGTTTTTAATTACTGTCGATTTGGAAACATACAATTCGTTGCAGGGTAGGTAAAATATAACTTCCAAATTTATTTTGTTAATTCAAAATATTTCTTTCTACATATTCGCTAAGAAATATCTAGAAGAAAATAAATAAAAGAAGAAGAAAATACTGGAAATAGAATGAGTGAATCAACCAAGGCTGCGGTTCAAAATCCTGAATTGAAAGTGTCGAAAAATCTTACCCAAAATGATATGGAAGCAACTTCTGTTTTTTTTTTGTCTTTAAATCATTAAAAGTTTTCTAATTACGTATTTTGGTTTTATTTACATATACATATGAAATCACTTTGTAAAAGGATGGTAAAAGTTTCTCTGGTCCTTCTGAAGAATTGAAAAAAATGATATTCAACATATTGGCCTCGCACAGTTTCTTCAAATCCCAGAATTTTGTGATGCTCTCCTCTGTGGGTTATTATAATCGATAAAAACCCAATATTCTGAAGAAATTATTCCTCTTGTTGATTCGCCAAAGAACAACTGCCAGGGCACTTGAAATATCCATTCTCACCAATTCTCACTGCCTATTATTAATACGGATACCAAAATGTTACAGAGTATATTCTGTCACATTCTGTCACAAAATACATCAAAAATAGATAGGTTACTTGTTTAAAGTTTGGCGCCGTTTCTGAGATGTTTTCAAAACTGTTAATTCTAGCGCTGGTTGAAGTCTATGACGTCAGCGATTAATGCGTGGCAAATATGTATTCGAATACCTAAGGCCGCCAGAAAATGCTTCAGTATTCTAGTTTAGAACGCACATAAGAAAAAAACAGACATTTGAGAGCTGAGATGTCATTCAATAGATGACAGTTTTGCACAATAAAGCCATAGACCTTCTTTTTAATGTGTTCAACAAAGCTAAGTTGCGAATCAAATATAACACCTACATCACAAATAGATTGTTGTCGAATGATGTCTGTACCCTCAATCTTATCTCTAACTTGTTATTCAAACACCAATCGTAAACCTCATCAAGAGCAGACTGAAGAATATTGCAATCATTGATAGTTTTAATTGTTGAATACATTTTTAAATCATCAGCGTAGAATAATCTATTTATTTTTAGTAGCTTATCTAAGTCATTTATAAACAGTACAAACAACAACGGACCCAAATTCGAGCCCTGCGGTACCCCTGAGGTGGCAAGATATGTTTTAGAAGAGAATACATAATAAGAAACAATTGTGTCCTCTCTTTAAGGTACGATTTCCAAAATTGCAAAAAATTCTCAGAGAATCCAGTGCGGCTAAGTTTTTGTATCAGTATGTTGTGGTCTACTCTATCAAACGCTTTGGAAATATCTGTATATATGACATCTACTTGACCCCGTGAGTCAAGAACTTCGGATAAGTGCTGTGTGTATAATACCAGATTAGTTTCTGCTCATCTGTCGCTGGAAAAACCATGTTGCGTAGGCGTGATATGAGGACGAACTATGGGATATATACGATTGCAGATAACAAGTTCAAAAAGTTTGGAGAAGTTTGAAAGAATAGATATAGCGCGATAGTTACATACAGGGTGTTTACGATCTTAGTGCATTAATTTGGATGAACGATATATTATGATATTTCGAACCTGAAACCCCAGTACCATTTCACTAGTTAACGCGTAGTTAAACAGAAAAAAATTAAAAAAGTATGACTGCAAAATCACAATCCGACAACATTGCCCGACATTCGCCCTAGTTTCTGTCAGGTGTTTTTGGAGATATTCACGTAAACAAACGCTATTATCTCTAACTTTTTGCCGCATTTTCTGTGTTATCAGAAAATGTTGCGATTTTTTTGAAACTTCAAATTTGGGATAATCGTATTAAATTTTTGGTACAAGCATTATAAATGATGTGTAATATTCGTACTTTACATAACGGCATCAAGATCGGAAACACCCTGTATGTCTGATTTATTACCAGTCTTGAAAATTGGTAGCAATTTCGATGGAAAAGTGGCAGTACTTAGCGCTAAGTTGAAGAGGATGGACAACGGGCGAGCTAGTATTGGCATACAATCCTTGACAATGAAAGAGGGGATATTGTCAAGTCCAGAAGTCATTTTGTTTTTTAGTTTCCGCCCCGGGGATAGAATTTCATCTTCCGTAATATCCGATAATAATATACGGGCATCAAACTCACCTAAACTATTGAGTTCTGGTGGAGTTGCACCTGAATCGGCTGATGCCACAAATGTACTACTAAAAAATTTTGCAAATTGGTTAACGATGTCTTATGAGTCTGTGTAGTCTATATTGTCATATGACATTATTCCAGGTATTCTAGTCGACTTGGTTTTAGTTTTCATGTATGTCCAGAATTCGCGGGAATCATTATTTATTCTACGTTGAATATCCTCTACATATTTTTTGTGTGCTCTCTCCAAGTCTGCTTTTATTTGGCATCTCAAATTTTTGTATTGTTCCAGATGACTCTCATTTTTTTTTTTCGTGAATGGAAGATATAGAATAACACAGTGGCTTTCGGGCAGGCCGCTTTTGCATAAACAATATAATCACCTTAAAACATTTACTGAAAAAGAGAATATCCAGAAGTCTGCAAACTCATTTGGTCTTTATAGACCTCAAGAAGCCCTATGGCACTTAACCTTTGAATATGCCACATTGATGAGATGAGATGAGAGGCTTTGCACGTTACACTATGCAGATGATCAGGTGGTTACAGCAGAAGATCAGACCTTGATGAAGAATACAAAAAAATGGGGTCTCACATTTAATACCAATAAAACAGATTATGTCGTTGTTGGGGATTCTGGAGAAGATTTGAGAATAGCACAAGGAGTGATTAGAACTGTAAACTCATGGGTGTGACAATTACGAAGCAAGGCACCAGTGTAGCTGAAATGCGGAATCGCACTGGACAAGGAAAGTAGGTCAATATAGCATATTGTGTACTATGAAGTACGCAGATAAAGACTGACACCAAAATTAGGATGTACAAGACAATAGTGGAGAGTATCACCACCCATGTAGCTGAAGTTTGGGAAACAAAGGCAATGAAGGAAAAACTTCTAGCGATGAAAATATAATACTGCAGGAGTTGCTGTAGGGTGTAGACGGGCAATCCAGGACAGAGTAAGAAATAGAGACATAAGACATAGGCTCAACATCGCCACCAGCACCATTGACAGAGTAGGTGCAAAAAGGTTGAGGTGGTATGGACATGTATGCCGAATGGAGAGGAAGACCTAGGACAAGTTGGAGGCAAGATGTTAAGGAAGCCATGAGGCAATCTGTCTGATGGCGACTGGAGAGACTGTAGGCTATGGAAGATAGGATGCGAGAAAGACCCTAGAGTTATATCCAAATCACAAGTTGGCCACTTAACGTCAAGCATGGTTAGCTAGTGGTTAGCTAGATATGGCAGACGTATTGCCTCAAAAAATGGATTATCCGCTACTCGTATTTTTAAAATTCTCAAACACATCACATCAAGTATTTGTGTCTAAATTCTGCTTTTTAAGCTTTCTGGTATCATTTGGTTCTATTTGTGCTTTCTGGTGAAATTAACCCAGTTTTATGAAAAATATGATTGTATACTAACCTCACTATCAAGGGACTGATTATTGCTAGAAATAGAATTAGCTATTTCATTTGGCACGGCACCTCTCCTATTAACAAATCTAGCTAGATTAGCAGCCCATGTCGTGCTGAGCTCATTGCTGGCCGCACTATTCAGTTCGAAATGTAAACCTACAGGATCAGTGTGGTTTTGGCATAGAATCGAAATCTGACCTCCCTCATTGAATTTCTTCCTCTTTGCGAATGCCTGGGCGATTATTTTATGTTTTGGTAACTTCATCGGCTCTTCTACTTCACAGTTGAATTTTCTGCAATGGATTCAAAATAAGACGTTTCAATAATACGTACAGGGTGGGGCATGTAAGATAACCTACTACCTTATCTCAGAAACTATATGGGATAGAACAAGTTAAATACAAAAGTGGTTTGATGTGAGTTATACTTCAATTTTATTATAATTTTGTACATACAGGGTGGCCTGTTGTGCCTGAATTTATGTCAACTTTTTTACTTCAAATGGAACACACTATATATTTTTTGATTTTCAGATTACGCTCTTAAATCCAAATATTTCTGCTATAAAGTTTTTTTTCAAATTCTGTCTAGTTTTTGTGTAAATCCAAAGTACACTTTTTTCCAAAAAATCAATGTTTCTAAAGATCACATTTTAGCCACCCCATAAGACACAAGTCAGTACTACTATGATTAAAAATTCCACTATGAAATGGATTTTAAAGATTTTTGTATATCTCTGGAGAAATAATACACAGGATGTTTGCTGCAGTCATTGGAAAAAGTAATTTTTCAAACACCGATATCTTAACTATTTCAACTGGCTGTATGTTTTAGTTTGATCGAATTCATTGCTTTGTGTTTTCATAATAGTATGTCCTACACCTAAAGTTGACACATCCCAAATAATTTGAAGGTTTTTAATTCAACGCTGTTTTTCTTAATTACATTCGAAATACTGTAGATGGAGCCCTCACTGTATATTTTAATATTGTCGGGTTATCTGGTTAATTCTCTGTATTATCATATACGTAAAGTTGATAGATTCCGAATACATAGTTTGCACACTTTTAAGTCATTCCGATATTCCTCTTACGAAAATTCGAGATACTTATTTCTTGATTCGAAATTTAACATGTCTGACGTCAGTCAAAGCCTATTATAAGTATGTATTTCGAATTTCCGTAAGAGGAATATTGGATTGAGTTAACAGAATGCAAACTATTTGAAATCCATCAACTTTACGTATAGGACATGTTTATATGGCAATGCAGAGAATTAATCAGACAATCCGACAATACTAAAGCATACAGAAGGTGCGATCCATCTAAGGAATTTCGAATGTAATTAAGAAAAACATGGCGTTGAATTAAAAAACTTTAAATTATTTTGAATTTGTCAACTTTAGGTATAGGACATACTTATACGAAAACATAGAGAATCAAGCAGTGAATTCGACCAAACCAAAATATACAGTGTCCATTTGAAATAGTTAAGATATCGATGTTTGAAAAATTGCTTTTTCCATTAAATGTACAAAAGTCGTTAAATTCCATTTCCTAATAGATTTCTTAGATCATAGTTTTTTTATTAAAGAGGGTTTAGGAAATCGGTTTGATCGCAAGAACAGAAGCATTCGCACACCCGGAACTGTGAGAGAGAGTCTGCTTGCCCGACGTTGAACCAGCTTGAGTCCTCTGATATCATGTCCAACGGACGCAAAAACGCGTCCATCCGACATGCCACCACGGCCCGACCGGCTAAAACCCGTTCCCTCTTTTCTTACCTCTGCTCAATTTCCATCTGCACCGGGCATCATCGTGAACAATATTCTTCGCAGTGTAAGATGAGTTAAGTATGCTTCTCTTCTCCTTCTTACTACATGTCACTACGCTCCTCTGCCTCTTTCGATTTTAAAATTATTTGAACCATCTCATGGACGATCTTCCAGCGTCGCGTCGCTCGCTCGATATCATTATAGGCACCACGTTCTCTGGGGTCAGGTCCGCAGGCAGGTTCGCTCTCGCTTGCTGCCTGTAACCGGACCATCTGTCACACTCAAATAGGGTGTGCTCGACTGAGTCGCTCTGGCTGCAATGTCCACAACGATCGTCCGTCGCTCGCCCTATTTTGTTCCTATATACCCGAAAGGGACCGTGGCCCGACAACGCCTGTGTTAGGTAATAGCAGGTTGTCTTGTGTCTACACTCTGCCCATTCTTGTATATTTGGAATCAGGCGCTTAGTCCACTGCGCCACCTCCGTTGTACTGGACCAGATCCCCTGCCATTCGTCCATTGTTTTTTGCCTTGCAAAGCACCTTCCGCGATATACATATATCTCCTCTCCTTGGCCAATAAATGCAGTGGCGGTATCGCTGTTATAACCTGCAGCGCGTTGGTGGAGATAGTACGATACGCACTAACCACCCTTTGCACCCTGTCTACGGTTTGCTGATGTTTTTTCCTCTTCATCGCTTTATACCATACTGGAGCTCCGTATAACATAACTGAGTGGATAACTCCGTTCAAGATCTGTCTCTTCCTCATACTTGGGCCGCCAACGTTTGGCATTATACGTGACAGTAATGCTACCTTTCGTTCTGCGTTCACCGCAGTTCTCTATGTTCGTTGAAACATCGTTCGTTGTCTACGGTAATCCCCAAGTACACTATCGATTTGTAAGACAGAATCTCACTTGGTTTCTAGTGATCCTGGAACCCCGGAGAATGACCGCCCAGTTTTGCTTGGTGCGAGCTGAAGTTGGTGCTTGGACATCCACTCATCTATCCTTCTCAGCGCCTCGTTTGTAGTTTGCATCAAAGTTTTTTCGTCTCTCGTGGATGCTACCAGAGCAAGGTCATCCGCGAACGTCACAGTCTTTCAAGGAAAAGCTATCCTTAAAACCCCATCATACAAGACATCCCATAGAAGAGGACCCAACGACGATCCCTGTGGAACGCGTAGACATCTCCAGCTCTAAGTTTGCTATTTTTATAGCTCTGTCACTAAAATAGCTGCCGATCAGGTTTCGTAAATACCTCGGTATGCCACGTTTATTCAACTCCTGCATTATGATGCCCCACGATGCCGTGTTAAACGCATTTTGCACATCAAGTGTCACCAGTGCTCCCCAATTATTGGATGCTCCTTCTACGGAGCATAGAACTGCCTCCAATGCGTGATTCGTGGACTTGCCACTGCGGAAGCCAAACTGATTTGGCGACAAGCCTCCCTTCTCTTCGAGTGCCGCCTCTAACCTTTGCCGGATGAGTACTTCGTACAGCTTTCACACTGTGTCCAGATGACAAATGGGTTCTTAGACCATAGTAGTAGCGACATGAGTCTTACAGAGCGGTTAAAAGGTGATTTTTAGAAACATGAGCGGCCACATAAAAGAGTCATATTTATAATCCTTCTGAATTCAAGTTACATTAATTCAGGCCTTAATTATTGAGAGTAAAAAGGGTATTTGATGTTTGATTTTCCTCAAATGGGGAACTAAATCAAATCTCAACAGTTTTTGAGAAAAATAGAAATTCGGTATCAACTGGAAATCAGTTTTCTATACATATATTTTTTCCATTCCACCTCAATGTCATAGAGATATATCATTTTGCATGCCACTGTGAGGCAAACGAATCACTAGAGTTGGGAAGCAAAAAAATATTTTAATTTTCAGTAAACCTTTTACAATTATTAATCGATTAATGCTATCCTTTTTCATGCTTTTCAAGACGGACAGTATTTTCGACTAACTAGAATAAATCTTGACTGTCTGTTATCCAGATTTATACATAGGTATAGATTTACTTTATTAAGTATTAAATATCTGCTAATAATAATATCTGCACAAGTTCTGAAATATTCAATTCTGATACTGTTGTTAATTGGTTCCAATGTATGAATTCATTTTTATCGCACCTGAAAATCCGACAAACTTTGTTTTGTAGTAAACAATTTACCTACTTTCGTATATATCGACCCCAGGTATGTAAAGTCGAATCGCACCACACCCAAGAAGCCATTAAAAGTCCAATTCCAAATATAGCTAACAGCTGCAGTTGCAGCATTGCTACGCTAGGACGGGAGTCTTGCTTGCAGTGGGAGGAATCAAACCCTAAGTTCGTCAATTTGCATCTAAAAAAATAGTAGGTAATCGGTGAGCTGTAATATGTGTGTTTGGTGAACATGCGGCAAAAATGTAACGGGTGATTCTTTTAACTATTTTAAGATTATTTTGTTCGTTGATTTTTGAAAAAGCGCCTCATTTCAAAAATATAGGGTGAAAAAAATTTGCGAGTACAATTTACGATATTTCTTGAAATTACTAATGTAAATAAAAGGATGGCTTTTTAGAAGAGACGCTGCCCTGCTACATTTTAGTTTGGTTGCTCGTGATTCAACAACAGATCCCCCAGATTATTTTTTGTCGGGTTATCTAAGGTCGCTAGTTTATGCTACTCCTGTAAACAGCTTGCGCAATCGGCTATTGGAGAGATATCGGCACATCAAAAAGGCGCCTACTAGCGGTAATAACGTTAGGTGTTATCGTCCCTAACGTAATACGGTATCTTTCCACTAAATGCCACTTATCGGAAAACATTTTAGCGTTACGTTAAAACAAATTTCTTCCTTTAACAAGTGAACATCGTTTCGGTTTACTCATTTATTGGTTAGCTTATTTTTATTTTAAGATAAGTGGTTAAACTGTGTACATAAGAAGGAAGTAATTTGTATTATGCTTTATTTCAGTTTGCAATCAAATGGATTTTATTTTTTCGCATCCTCCAAGTGGTTCACATCGCTAATCTGTCATCGGCTGTAAACCTTAATCTTTTCTCCCCTCTACCATTGATGTTGATATTTTGAGATATTTCAAGAAAGACTAAAAATAAATACTCCTACATTTATCATCAATTTACTCTCAAAAGCACAGAACATATCCCCTTGTCAAAAAAAGTTGTACGGACTGCGCATGTTCACGTTATTTGGCGAATAGCGCTTTATCTTTCTCATTCGCAAATTACGCAATGCGGTAATGTTATTTACGGACATGGCGCTAAAAATCGATTCGCGCATATCGCAACTGTCAAATTAACATAGGCGCAAATATTTACATTACATTACATTACATTTACTTGTAGATAATCAAACTTGCCAAGTGATTTTTCATCCTGTATCTTTGGAATGAAACTTTTTTTCAAAAATTATGTTAAGAAGTAAAAAATATGTATTTGTAGACAATTGAGATAGTGCCAAGGCACTGTGGCACTTCCCCACAAGCCGCCACTGCCGCAATTTGATCTGTAGTGTCAAAAAAGGTATTACCGAGATATCATATCAGGTGAAGCTGTCAATAAAAAATTGTAAATGTCGAAAAACTTACAAAATGTAACTCCTAAGACTGCTCTGCCAAAGCTCCGAATTCTGGAAGAGGTAGTGGTGGTAGCCAAAGGTAATTAAACAAAATAAGGTCATAAACGTTGCAAAAACGCCCATTCTAACAATGTTTGATCTTATCTTCCTGCTAGAGTGTTCTGAAATGATTTGTTCGCTTTCAGCTTTTACTCTGATTAACAGCAGCAAACCTGCAATTGAAAAATATTTTGTTTCTATTCAACCGTCCTTGCTTCATTTTCTAGGTATAGGACAACATATTATTAATTAAATTAAAGATATTTTTTATTTTCTAGTTTGATTTGCTGCAGAAAAGTATGTATTTACTACTTGCCACACCGATAGGTGCGGGGAGTATTGTGTGTGTGATCGCGAAAATTTATGTTATCTACATAACGAAAATTCACGTCACTGCGTCGGTGTGTCTGTCTGTTGACGTTGTTCTAGCCTCGTCTCGTAATCTCGGTGACTGTTCCATGGATTGTGATGAAATTTGGGTAGCGATATGCTGTGAACGTAATAATATTCTTTTCAGCTTTATCCGAATGCTGCCCTACGTAAGACAAAAAATGAGTTTTTGAAATTAAATTATTGTAGATAATTCTGTAATGTGTGCAGCTCATCACTAAACTGATAGCAATTAAACTTCTAAATCGTACCGTGGGCCGTAGAGATCGATAAAGTCTATGGTTTTTGAAAATTGTGTTAGTGGCGGTGAAACTAAATTAGAAAAGAAACAGTACAGAATAAAAGCCGTTCAAACTCTGTTTTTGGGTACTCTAGGGATCTCTGACCATTTTTTTTTGTGTAGTGGTTGAAATGATCCGAGGTCCTAGTCGCCCTAGTTCCTACGGAGGGAGATGCAAGAGTGTATTTACAAGAGCTTTTGTGTTGGTGTTTTTTGTGGGCGAGAGGACGATGATTTGGTTGCAAGTGGATGTCAGACTATAGCTTCATGCTATAGGAAAATAATAAAATTGTATCACTGTAATGTGTGGGAAGTGGTCAGTGACGGATGCAAGGGGGGCTATCCCCCCCTTAGCAACCACATCGGCGCGTAAGATGTCTCATTGGTATATTTAAATACAAAATGTGGACGTTAAACGAGGTAGACCTCGTTCTAGGAACTTCCCCGACTCAAGTGGCTGTTGTTCATCCGCTGTCCTTGTTTAACCATAACCTTGTTACAGCGGTTATTGACATTTGTACATTTCACCCTATTCAGTTTTTTTAGTCGCTATTTTCAGAAAAAAGCGACATGTGATTATTGTTTCTAGCATAAAAACAAGTCGTCTTTTGGTGGTATCAGATTTACCAATTTTGTGCGACCCCCACTCCCTAGTCCAATCCAGTAGGAATATTATTTTGAGGTAGACGTATTTTATTTACGATAGTCTAATATCAAACAATTAGTATACAAATAACATAATAACAACAACAACAAATAACATAAAGACACATTCTCTTTCAACTGGTGCTATCAAATTTATATCTTGTATTTCATTTTTTTGTGCACCCTCCACCCTTTTCCACTCCCCATTGTCCGATCCGCACCAAAACCTTTTCAACCCGAAGCGAGTTTTATTAATTCAAGTTGGCCAAATTTTGGAGCAATCGCTTGAGGCGTTTTTGAGTAATCATTGGAGAACGGAATCGCGGATGTATGATACAGACACACAGACGAACATCAAAAAACCAAAGTTTCCGATTTGCCTCAAACTTGGTCGCTATAAAAAGGTTATCATTAGAAACAAAACCTAGTTTTTGGTCCCGCTGCGATGATAAAAAGGGGGTGGGGGTGAGTGTAACTCAGAAATAATGTCATAGCGTGAAATTCTAATGGTACCACAATAAAAAGCATGTTCTCTTATGTCGAAAACGCTACCGCGCATGCAGCAAAATCTTCAAATTGGCGGAATAAAAGTTCATAAAAAGTAGCAAATATTCGAACTTTAAGATCGCAGTAACTGTCACAAAAATGATCCAAATAATTTCAAACTTTACTGTCATAAAAAAGTTTTTTGTTCTCTATCTTTTGGTCCACTTTTGGTGCAAATATATGATTTAATGGTGGGGGGTGGTGGGGGTTAGCCGGAAAAATAATGATATATCATGACGTTTTCTTTTCAGAAAATGAGTCAGGAGGTGATTTTACCTTGGAAATGATACCTCGCACGTTGATTTCGATAGAATTTACGAAAACGGGCCGATTTTAATAACAACTTACCCCTCCTTTGTCAGGAAAAAAAGAATTACAACATTGTATGAAAAACCCTCAAGCATTTGAGGCGTATTTAAACAGCGGCTACCATTACACCGCCATCTAGTGTAACTGTCTCAATACTCAAGTTTTGAATCTTGTGCACCTTTTAGGCAAATAGGTCTAATTCTCATGCACACGATAACAAACGACTTCTCACAGTACGCGAACTTGTCGCCAATTAGAAATCACCTCAATCATCCTTAATTCACTAAAGACTGAGTCAATAGGCATCATGATGAGATCAAACTTATTTATTACCCTAGAAGACATCTATCAAAAAATTATCACTATTAAGAACATAATTATGTGAGTCATCAGTCACTTATTATTAGACCCTCATCACATGAATCATTTTATATGACCTCAATTTTGGAATCGGCACTGATCGCCCTCCCTCAACAAAACGTCTGCATCCGCCAGTGGAAGTAGTGAGTCAATCAACTTGACTTCATTTGGGGTGAATGGGTTCAGCAGATTTATTTATTTATAAGTTGTTAATCTTGATAATCCGATTCACAATATTAAAACATAGGATGTTTCTAAAATAACTTTACATAAAATAGTAAGTATGACTTGTGTTTCAAAATTTCCGGAAAAATTGGTTGGTGAAAAAAAAAACAGTAAACTTAGGGAAACATGCATTTTCCTTAGAAGTAAAAAAATATAATATTCGGAGAGATATACGCATTAAACATTAGTCAATTCAACAATTTATTGTTTTAGACACATTTTAAATAGAAAATGCAGCGTTACAACCCTCACAACATTGTTGTTGGACGAAAATGAAAAATTTTCCGCTTTTAAAGCGGGCTGAAATGGATATTGAGTATTTTCATGAATTCTAGGATGGTGATGTTAGGGTATCAGAATCGCCACCCGATTCTTTCTTCGAAGACTCAGATCTCGACGATGAAGTGCCTCTAAGTACACTGGCTTTGGCTAAATAATGTTTTTTACTTGTTTTGTCAGTTTTTTCAAGTTTTTTTTTATTTTCTATATGTTATATTACGTTCTCAAGTTTGTTATTTTGTTAGCCAAATCAATAGTTTTTTTTAATATTTTGAAATAATGGCTTTGCCCAAGTATCGCTTTTACTTACTCTGGCAGTTCTTTTAAAGTTTTTTTTCATGTATTTTTTTATTATATAGGAATCTAAAGTTTATGTTGTTTTGTTAACCAGAGTTTTTTCCTTTTCTAAATATTATGAAATAAAGTATTAATATATAATTATAATATATAATTTTTGTTTCTTATAAGAGCGATTTATATTCACGAATATACATTTATCTCACAATTATATTTTTAGATTTCTGTCTGTATGTTAAAAAAATTTATATATTTTCCGTTTTTTCTCATGTTCGGGAAATACGAAAAAAACCTTTGTTTTTCCAATTTTTCCGAGCCTTCAAATCTCTAAGTACGACAGAAGGGTTTAGTCAATTAAAAGTTTCTGCGACTTATGTTCAAAAATTCGACAACTATACTAACCTCTAGCAATGATGTAAGCTGAAACAACCATTGTAGCAGCAAGTGGAGCCAGCAATAACCCTGTCCTGGCAGCTTTGCTGACCACTCCAACAAAACAAATGCCTGTCACAAAATCACCGTCAATTTCGCCTATCGCCATAGTCGTTATCGTCATTATTAAAGGAAGACTCCAAGCGACAAGATGAAAATACGCACGTTTGCGGTCTACCCTCTCCGTGATTTTCCCTAAAAAAAATATAATAACTTCCTTAGTTCCCTTGTACCGTGTTTATAAACAGAGACCACCTAACCACGGTTATCTCAATAATACTCTTTCAAACCACAGCCACACTATTGATGGCACCAAATTCGCTAAAATTTGATATTTTTTGATGTACCTAGCTCTAGATGAAGGATTAGAGTTACTCATTCACAGCTTTTGCAAACACAGATCTTGTACTTGCATAAGCTGTGAATGATTGTCTCTAATACTCCATCTAGATTCAAATCAATCATCAACTCTTATGAATCTGGTGCCATCAATTGTGGATTGTGGTAACATGATATAGTCAAGACGAGAGAGGGTGGCTTTGGAATATTTCGCTCCGCTTCGACTCACTTCCAGTCGTCGTCGGTCTTTGCTACGAGGTGAAGGATTGAAGTCCCAAGAAGTGGCCGCCCACATTGCTCAGGCTTCCTCGTCGAAAAAAATTGTTCTGTAAATCTGTCTTGTGGTAAAAATAAGGCACACAATTGAAATATTTGAGAGTGCACAATGCAGTGCAGCTGCCTCTTGTACTTCATCCCTTCCGCCGTTATTAGCTGACTTTGTTATTAACAAAACAAAATTAGGTTCTGGTGTGCCAAGCAGAGTTCCTCCTAAAGTCAAGTTAGTAGTGTAGTGGCACTTTTTATACTCCACTTACTTCGACAAGGAACTTCGCAAGCAGTGTGTCTGAGACTATACATGTTTCCCTAACCCTGTCAAGGCTCAGCCACACTGCTCGCGTTGTTCCTCGTCGAAATAGGTCGAGCAAGAGTGCAGCACGCACAACCTCGTTGAGCGCCCTAGAAGCATTGCTGAATCTCCCTCTACTTAACTTGGTAGTTCAAGGGAAGGTAAGGGCGTCTGCGTTCTGATTGTGGAGTCAGGGCAGTTGGTCCTTTGTGAATCCTGTCAGGAGACACCCCTTCATCCTCTCGGAACTGCAAAGGGATGAGTCTATCCTACATATGATATGTTATTTCTTCTGCATATTGCTTCGACTGCAAATTTACGGTATCTCACAAGGAAAGCAGAAATATATGCGATTTTAGCTTGTTCCTCTCGTACTCACGAAATTAAGGGCCCTAGGAGGCGGATTACTATCTGCTCTAGGCAGCATTAAAACTGTTGAGTGCCTGTAGGTTTACATCAAGGCCCGTTTTGCAAGAAAGGTCTTGGATGATTTCGGCAAGGCATCAGGTCATGCTGGAGTTTGCGGCAATGAAACTGCGGAGGCGCTCAAGACGGAGATCAATGCGAATAATTTCCTGAGTCCTGAGCCAACTGTGGGGCTGGCAGTAGGTACCATTAGAAGAAAAACAGAAATATGGTTGCAAAATTAACATCCTATGAGATGGAGAGACATCTCTGGACATGTCTGTCAAGCTAGAGAATTTATTTTAGGACCTCTGGCCAATATGGGGCAGTTCTGTCTCTCACTGGACAGAAGCCGGATAAGGTTACTTGTGGGCCTGCCATCTGGCCATAACACCTTCAGATGTCACTTGCATGTGATGAGGGGTGGCAAGCGGCACGACGTGTGCACGCTGTGGCGAAGAGGAAGAGTCTTCGAATTACATTTTATATCGCTGTCAAGCCCTTGGGTATCACAGGCTAAGTATACAAGGTTCAAGAATCCTTGAACCTGAGGATGTAAGATGAGCAGGACCCAACGCCATCATCTCCTTTGCGACGAGGGCTGGACTTGAAAACTAGGGCAAGGAGAGGTGCATAGGGCCTGGTCTGGTCACCAGAAAGCTTCTCTCCTTTCATCATTCATTCATTCATTCAAGTCGAGTACGAGGAGGGTCACCAATCTACTCGTTTAACTTCCAGGAGGAACTCTGCTCGATACACGATAACCCCTAACCTTGTTTTGTTAATAACGAAGTCAGCTGACAACGGCGAAATGGATGATGTGCAAGAGGCACTTGCACTCACATATTTCAATTATGTGCCTCATTTTCGCAACACATGTACAGAACATTTTTGTCGACGAGTGAGCCTAAGCAGTGTGGACGGTCACTTCGATTTGCGATTTCGATCCTTTGTCGCGCCGGAAGGACCGGCAATGACTGGAAGTGACTCGAAGCGGGGCGAAGTAGACCGAAGCAAACGTCCACACTCTCGTACTTGACTAACTTTGACTAACTTTGCGAGTAGTGTGGCTGTGGGTTTAGCATCATTTAACCTAAATCTTCCCTTGAGGATACTAACATAGTGAATCAAAACGTTTTGTCGGGTGTTTTGTGTTTGTTGTTGCTGCGTTAAAGGATCCAGTGTCACATTACCATAATCATTATTAAACAACACAAAAATGAATGTGAAATCAATACGTAGTGCACTAAATAAAAGACAAATACTCTACACACAACTATTTATCACGCTGGAGAGCATCCATTTTTTTAAATTGCGACTATAAACTTAACATGTTCTTGCAAAAAATAAATCCTCATTTTTAGTCCAGAAGGCCAGGAGGAAGGACAGATAAATCATCTTCAAAACTGTGCCGCTTGGATGAGATACAAGCAATAGTTTAGATAAATTATAGTATTTCTATCTACCTATACCTCATACAAGGCATTGCCTTTGATACAAATGAATTGAATTGAATTGAAATATTCGCCATACAGACTTAAACATTTAAATTGATTTTTCACCGAAATCCACCTAGTAAATGTTACCGAAAATATGTGCTTTTTAAAGCTAAGATTTACTGGAGTCATTTCTGTTTAATACTTTTTGACGTATCTATTAAAATATAGTGATGGGGGTAATTCAATGTTTTTTTTTAATAAACAGCTACTCCTCCTAAACGACTGAATTGGTCTTATTGAAAGAAGCATTTATTATTCCATCATCAACATCTTACCTATAATATGTGTAATTTCTTTTTGATATAATAACCGAAAACTGCAAAATTCTCTTAAAAAAAACAAATGCAACGAAGTGAATTTTTTCCATAAAAAGCAAGCAAAATTATACCTAAATAGGCTAGCGAAAACCGTATGTCGATATTTAATTCCTAACCTCAAATTTCGACGAAAGAATTAGTAATCATATAATTCAAAAAAGAAGCTATTACACACTGGGAACTGCTATTAACTGTTATTTATTATTTTTTCAAAAACAACAAAACAAATTGGGGATCAATAAAAAAAAGGACCCATTTTTGATTGAAACTAATGCCTACTTATTTGTTTTTCCCTCATGGCCTACAAATCATATTCTGTCTGCCTTGCACTTGCATATTATGTGCATTGATGGCTATGTCCCTACTCACTTAACTACACATTCGTCCTTAGCTATTTCACGTTAGGGATAAGATATCGACATACTGTTTTTTTCACTTGTGTGTCATCGGCATCGACTGCTTTGGTCATTAGCCTCGTGTTCTGTGTAGGCTTTATTACTGTTTCCCGGCGCCACTCTAGGACCAGCACTGTTAATTAGAAGCCAACAGTAAAGGCTCAGGCCAGTCTATTTAGGTATAATATCTCTAGATTCTTGTGAAAAAAGTCACATCATTACATTAATTGGTGATCCTGTGCGTGACGGTAACTATGAACCAATTAGGCGACGGTTCAATATTATGGCACTAAAGGACAGAAGAACTATGTCAGACCTATGCTTCATATTCAAAATATTCAATAATTTTGACTGTCCCTACTTACTATCCAAAATGGACATTAATGTACCCGATAGAAACTACCGCCACTCAAATTTTTTTAGAATTCCATTTTGCAGAACTAACCTGGGGGTTAACTCTCCAGTAGTTAGGGTACAAAAGGCATTCAATGATGTTGCCACGAGTTCAGACATATTTTCAGTTGAACTCAATCAGTTCAGAAGGGCTCTTGGAGTACAACTTATGTAGGTGAGAAAAAAAGGGAAACAACTGACATATCGTATATAAATTTCTGTTTTACTTTGTTAATTTTTCAGTGCTATCAGCTTCTAGTGTAGTGTAGTTTGTTAGTTTATCTTTTTCATTACCTTTTTTAAATAATACGCGATGTTCACGGTGCGGTGATATGATCACTCAGACCATATGTTTATTCTACGGTAAACAGCGGATGTTTTTTTGGAATTTTGGTTCTGTTACATCCCAATGTGCTAATAAATAAATAAATAAATAAATTTGATTACGAGGGTTGCTCTTCTTGCTCTTCTTTGGTTGCCATTACCTTCGGGTACCAGATGGCGCACCGGCAGAATTCTTTCTGTCTGCTATTACATTTGATTGTTTGGAGAATTTTGTAGGTTATTATGTCAAGCGAGCTCTGGTATCACTAAGACCAAATTTGTTGAAATCCGTTCAGTAGTTTAGGAGTTACAGGTCGTAATTTATTATATAATAAAACGTGATATTTTCGTGAGTTCTTGTTTCCTATCTGAATAAACTAAGATGCATACAGATTTTTCTAATTTCCTCGAAAACGAATCGACAATTTAAAAAAATCAAACAAGCTATTACTTGATACTCCTTATCATTTAAAATTTTTAAGGGGGCAAAGGGTACAAGGAGCCCCTTGACAGGTCTTTTGACGTGTCTCGGCTTTTTTTCTCTTAATACGTGGTTTTCGATAAATCCTTGGTGGGAAGTTTTCAAATGAACACCTTGTATATAGTAGCGGTACTAGAATTTAAAAAAAAATTGCGGACCTATGCGCAGCTTGTATGGCTTTAACACGGCATAAAAACTTTATATTGTATACTGCACAGCAATGTATGAACTAGATTAGACTCAGGCCACAGCTTAGGCTTCACCCACATTATGCCTTCAGTAGGTTCATTATTTATTTGCCACTAATTTTTACATGTACTAAATGCTTATGTATAAAGCTGATTGTTATAGTATTTGTGCAAATAAATTTGAATTTCTTCGTAACGCGTATTTCTTTAACTAAATTCCTTTGGATCACGACACTATTTGCAACCATTGTTTTCCAATATTTATCAAACATTGTCAAGGTTATATAATTATCAAATTTTGTCGGATTTATGTATAATATAGACATATTATTTATTTGAGACAAATATAATAGGCTAGTGTAGATTTTTTTCAGTTTACTTCTTGAGTGTCGTTAACCTAGTTCAAACTGCATTTGGGAGAAACATCTTGTCCGCCTAATTGTGACTGAAGAGTATTTTCAGTTTATTTTTAGTAATTATCCCCCTATTCATAAGATGCCAACGCGCCATATACCTTCAATTATACTTTACACTTTATCATAGCTGAATATATTTTATTAATATACAAATATACAGGTGTCTATTTGCTGCATTCATTAGGTAAACAACTCTATTAAATAAAAAGAACACCAGCAATATTTTATTGATTTCTTATCCTCAACAAGTTAGATGTTTTAGATTCCTTGGCATTGGATTGTGTGGCAGCAAGTCGGAAAGGGTTTCGTTAAGTCTCCAGGTACTTGTTCACAGCCAGGTGGTGGTTCGACTGTTCTACAACTGAAACGTGGAAAGTTTTGATACTACTTAATACACTACACCACACCTTAAGTATCAATACCAGAATATCAAGAATCTGTATTAGTCGATCTAAAAAATACCTTATCTAATTATTTTTTCTTGCTTACAACCGCATGTGGATTTGTCAATTTGAATTCGTAATAGAAAATATCGGAAAAAGTCGGCGACCGGCGGGACTCGAACCCACGATCTCCAGATCCTTACTCCGGCACTCTTGCCAGTTGAGATACGGTCGGCATGTCAACTCAACCTCATTCCTCGAACTTTGTTTTTAGGCGTATTAGGTGATTCTGATCATGTTTTACTTAATTTGGGTGGGTGGGAAAAAATCGTTGTACCTATTCATAATAGGCTGTACATTGACCTGAGAGAGAAAAACCTAGCGGTATACTACACTTTTTTAGGTCCATCCGAACATTGTCTTGCCTATTACAGAAACCAAGGACTTGTAATTTTCTGACATATACATACGAGTATTGCTTTTAAATTCGGGGATTCCCTGAGTGGGAGGCAAAGAGACCTTTAAAGGGAGGTGAGCTTCCTGTGTAGTTAAGTATAAAAAATCAGCGATCGCTGAGAGAATGCATTCCAATTTTTTTGTAAAATTTTGCAATAAAAATACCTACTTTGTTATTAAATACCTACTTTTAAATTATAACTGGACTGGGGCCTATTTCTCAAAAACTATTTAATAATGCTATGAGCTTTGTGTCTCTGTTGACATAAAATAAAGTGTCACAAAGCACCAATGTTTTTTATCAGAAAACTAAAAATATAAAAACAGCTCAAACTTCGTTTTAGGCGTTTTAGGAGTTCCTGAGCATTCTATACTCTTTTGGGTGGGAGTTAAATTGGGGTGGTTGAGGAGTGGAGGTTGTAAAACAGAAAAATTTATTGTATTCATAATAGGCTGTTCAATGACCTATGAATTAAAGACCTTTAGGCTTTAATACACTTTTTTAGGTCCATCCGAACATTGCCTTACCTATTACAGAAACCTCCCGTATGGGAGCGGGTTAGAATATCTCCCATCGTATATCCTGCGTGTTGTAAAAGGCGACTAAAAGGAACCGAACAACCGAACTACTGTCGGTATAAACAGTAACCTCTTCTCAACCAACAGCTTTAGGTGGACGAGTTGAGAAGAGTCAGGACACCTTCTTGTCCCTGGGGTGAGAATTTGTCCCTAAAGGCGGATGAACCAGTAGATACCATCTGGTCAACGGCATGAGGATGCAGAAAGCAAATGGGAAGCTACTGCATTAAAGATCTTAAAGATATCCCAAGAGAAACTCGTAAAATGAGTAAATGCATTTTACGAGTTCACAACATGTCTGTTAAGACATTGTGACTATGATGATGATTACAGAAACCAAGGCACTTAGAATTACCAGGGTTGTTTGAGGGGTGGAGTAAAATCGAAAAGTTTGTTGTATTCATAATATGCTGTCCATTGACCTGTGAAAGAAAGACCTAATATTTTTTTCCTACAGGCGGGCGATGATTTGTTGCAACGGGATATCATACTACAGGGTGGGCCAATAGAGCGTGGATGGAAGATTGTGGGATTACTAAAATATATTTTAGAAACATGTCACTTGATCATGGTAGGGAATCTTGAGGGCTATAACATAAAAATAATTTCACTTAAATTTTGACGTTTATACAGGGTGATTCATATCAAACATATATTTTTTAGAATTGAACCCGCTATATGTTATTACATATTTGGATTCCTTGGTCAATTCTAATGTGACTTTATGTATCATACATGGAACTTTTTGGTATAAGTAGGTATCAGAAAAAAATTGAATATCGCAGGGATTATAAAACCTAGAAGGCCGTGACTTTGCGGGATGATCAAGCATGAAACGCGTCACCTTAGATTAGACGGATAAATTTGAATTCTTTTTATAGTTGGAGAAATCAGTAGATTAATTGAGGAAACTTCAGTCGCAGATAACTTGATTTTTTCGAATAGGAATGCCTATTTTGGTTTAAAGAATCAAACGTAAAATTTGATCACCTTTCTAATGATATAGGATTCTCCATAGCAATCTTTTTTGGTTTTCATTTTATTTCAAATTTTCAGTCAAATCGCTGTTTTTCAATTCTCCTGTGTGCAGGCAACCTAGCAGGCCATGAAAAATAAACAAAAACCCGTTAATATGGAAGAAACCAACTAACCCAGTATAAAGATGCAAACAAACTAGAGTAGTAAGGCAACACAATGAAAATTCCTTACAACACATCAGCTCTAACCAGATACAACAGCAGCAAGATATCTAATGTCAATGAGAAGCTGAGGTATGACAGAAGTGTTTGTTTTTCACAGCCTACTAGCTATCGAGGTCTACTAGAGCTTGACAACTTTCCAAAACGATTAAAAAGTTTGAAACAAAAGAAAAACTACTAGCGATTTTTGCTTATAGTCTAACATCTTTAGAATGAAATTTCACATTTAGTGGGATAAAAAATTCATCATTTCCGTTTAGTTGAGTCAAAAGTGAAGATATCTCTAACCGGAGCATTCTGAACATCTATTGAATTGCTTGCTAGAATTTTTTTATCTATGTTGTAATTGTGTTTATTTCATGTAGTTTTCTACAAACTAAATTATGTTTTACAATTTAACCAGATTGCAATTCAAGTTTCATTTTCTACGATTTTTCTAATAAGTAGAAGAAGAATTTGAAGGTGACAACCTGATCGTCAGCGAAAAAGAGTGTGAACAGTGATCAGGTTGTCGCAGCTCAAGACGCGTATGATCTAGAATTTATGATGAAACGGCTGTATGACGAATACAAAAAGTGGGGGTTACAGATGAGTCTTGAAAAAACAGAATATCTGGTAGTAAACAGCGAAGCTCGGTTTCAAGTTCTAGTTAACGACGATGTAAGCATTAATCAAGTGGAAAAGTTTAGATATCTAGGAGCACTTGTACATAAAAACGGAGTGGAGAAACAGAAATAAAACACAGAATTCAACAAAGCAGGAAAATCATAGGAAGCCTTAACTCATTCTGGTGGGACAAAAATATCTCGAACAAGAATAAGAAGCGAGTGGGTAAAGCAATGGTGGAGTCAGTTTTGGGCTATGCATCAGAAGTGTGGACTTTGAATGCAGATTTAAAAAGGAGGATATTAGCTGTGCAGATGGACTACTTCAGAAGAAGTGCAAGAATATCGCGATTAGAAAGAAAGACCAACGAAGAAGTAAGAGCTCGAATGAAAGCGGAGGAAACAGTGCTGGATCGAATAGAAAGACGATCCTTGAAGTGGTTCGGTCATTTATTAAGAATGCCTGATGAGAGGTGGCCCAAAAGAATATTTCAGTGGAGACCACCTGGGAAAAGAAAAAGGGGCAGACCACGTAGATCGTGGAATGAAAGCATAAGAAGAGCGATGAACGAACGAAATCTAGAGGAAGAAGATGCCTTGGATAGAGAGGGTTGGCGAAGGATGACGGGAATGCGGCAAGATGCTGTCAACAGTGGAATACATTTTGTATCGTAACTGTACCCGTAATATATATATAGAATTTGAAGGTTTCCAGTCAGAGGTATCATTACTTTTGACTTACGGAAATGGCTACTTTTTTATGGCATTAAATGTGAACATTTATTCAGAAGACATAGATATTCTCCTGCCAGCAACAATCACTAGTAGTTTTTCTTTGATTAAATATTTTTCTACTGACTTTGGAAATTGGCTAATAGCTAGTGGGCTGTGAAAAATGAGCGTTCTTGTTACCGCTATTGTTTCTGGTTAGACCTAATATGTTGTAAGGAATTTTCATAATCTTGCCTCGTTACTCTAGTTAGTTTGTATCTTTCTCTTAACTTGGTTGGCTTCTTCCATATTAACGGGCTTTTGTTTATTTTTCATGGCCCGCTAGGTTGCTTGCAGGAACATAGAGAAACACCGATTTGACTGAAAATTTGAAGTAAAATGAAAACCAAAAAAGATTGATATCGAGAATGCTATATCGGTAGAAAGGTAATCAAATTTTACATTTGATTCTTTGAATTAAAATAGGCGTTCCCATTTGAAAAAATCAAGTTATCTGTGATAGAAGTTTCCTTAATTAATCTACTAATTTCTCCAAGTACAAGAAGAATTCAAACTTAGCCATCTGACCTAAGGTGACGCATTTTATGCTTAGTCGTACCGCAAAGTCACGGCCTTCTAAGTTTTGTAATCGCTGCGATATTCAATTTTTTTCTGATACCTACTTATACCAAAAATTGTGATTTGCGCCTAAACGGTTCATTTAAAGTTCCATGTATGATACACAAAGTCACACTAGAATTCACCAAGGAATCCAAATATGTAATAATATATAGGGGGTTCCATTCAAAAAAATGTAAGTTTGATATGAATCACCCTGTATAAACGTCAAAAGTTCAGTGAAAATATTTTACGTTATAGCCCTCAAGGGTCTCTACCACGACCAAGTAACAGATTTTTGAAATATTTTTTAGTGACCCCACAATCTTCCGTCCACGCACTATTGGCTCACCCTGTATAGCTTCGTGCTATGAGAAAATAATAGAGGTATCACCATAATGTGTAAGAAGTACCGAGTCAATCAACCTGACTTCATTTTTTCATCGACATTTACATATATTTCTTAACTCTTTAGCTGTGACAAATACGCAAATTTTCCGAGATAACTAAAAGGTGCGTAAGGGATATTCGTTTTCTAATAGAGAAATAGGTATTTTATCCATGTAACTACATTATATCGTGGGCTCAGAACTATAACTGGATAACTCAATTTTTTCCACTTTGGAGTTAGCTGCATACTTGAACTTTTCCCTGGTAGCACTATTACCTGCTAGAACTGGATAAATGAATATCGTATTATGGTGACATCTACTGACCAATGTATAAACTAGACAAAAACAAAAAGGCGAAAGCTTCTAGTGCTTTAAATGTATAAGTGAAGATATACACTTATAGTACTGAGGATACAGTGAAGGTAAATAACACATGGGTAACTGCAGATACCTACTTTTTGAATAGATGTCAAAATTTAGAGGTTATATGGACAGTGAGTGCGGTTTATGGTGTAGTAGTTTGATATACAAGATGTCCAGAGGACTGCGGATACTGGGAATGGCTACTGGCCGATCTGAAGACCCCGGTAAGAAACGACCTCTTTATAGACTTTGCGTACAAATCCCATGCCGACAAGTTCTAGTATTATTTTTGTATGATTAGTTACAGTGCACATAGTTATATAGGTATCTTTTGTAGGATTATCAGTGTCGGATATTTCTGTTAGAACAGACGTTATAGAACAGGCAACTGAAATATCACCTACTTCCTGCGAAACAAATGAGGATTTTGTTCATGGGCACAGAAATTCTAATCAAGTAGGATTCTCAACTCGACTACCAGTGACTGATGTACCTGGTATACTAGAACTAGACAACATAGGGCACGAAACCGAAATAACATCAACACCTATTGAAACAGATAACGATTCTCTCCATGGAGACAGCAATTCCGTACAAGGTAAAGGTATTCACACTTTTTGAACACAATCTGAATTTATTAATGCTTGCAGATATTTCGCCTGATGTTTCGGAGTATGTGCCTAGCGACAGTGAAAGCAGTACTTCAGAAGAAGATTGTCTACCGCCAGGAAATGCTGCCTTGGAGGGAATGGAAGAATTCCCTGAAAGCACTTCAAAACCTAGGAAAAGGAAGAGGCAACCGGAGAAGTGGCGTAGAAATGTAAAAAAAGCTCTTAGGGCTCACGGCCAAGAATATGTGGGTGCTCGAGGTATCACAAAACGCAAAGCAGAACTGAGACCTCCATGTAAATCGGGTTGCAAAAGAAAATGCCAAATATCAGAGAACAAACGGCTGGATGTTTTTAAAAACTACTGGGGATTGGGCGACTACGAAAGGCAACGAGATTTTATAAACAATAACACAGATAAGGTAGGAACAAAAACAAAAACCACATCGTCCAGAAGTAGAAGACAGTTCAGCTGTGTTTTCTATCTGCCCATCGACGGTGTACGGGTTAGAGTCTGTAAAACTATGTAATAATAATAATAATAATAATGTGTTTATTAACAAAATTCACAGGCTTTCGGTACAACTAAATATGTAAATATCAATGATAAACACAGAAATACTCACTGAAGTAGCATTTTCAGCTACTTGTGTGTGAGTGAAACTATCTTAAAAATTGTCATTTCCAGTATTCTTTCCTAGTCTTAAATAATGTTGTCTAATCGGTTCATATCAAGTCCATGTAATTATTATTGACTATTTTTATTCCAAAAACGATTGTCCAATCAGGTTATCACTTGGTCACTGCTAAATATTATTTACTAAATCATTGAACAGTTTTCTTCCGCTATGCACTATCCAGTTTTTTATTTCAAATTTAAATTTGTTGATTGGTATTGACCTGTCCTTGAGCTTTACAGGTAATAAATTAAAAATCTTAGGAGCAAGAGAATAAAAATACCTCTGCCCTACAGTCTTGTTACTTCGAGGGATCTTATAACAATGTTCTCTGTTGCGTGTTTGATGACTATGTTCAATATTCTCTAATTTAATTTTTCCTTTATAAACATACAATAGTAGAGTCAAGCAATAGAGCTGTCTTATATCTAAAATTGATGTTTCAGAATATAATAGGTTTGTTGAGTAAGTTATTTTTTTATCATATATTGTTTTTATAATCCATTTTTGTAAAATCTCAAGATCATTCGCATAGTTGTTGGTAACTCCACCCCAGCCAATAATTCCATAAGACAACTGGGATTGAACAAGTGCTGTATAAAGTGTCTTTAGGTGTGTCTTGCTCAGGAAATTACTTAAATATCTAAATTTGTAAAGCAAACCTCTCAATTTTTTACATATATATGATATGTGTAAATTCCATCTCAAATGTCTATCCACCACGATACCAAGGTATTTCACCGAATCGGATTCTGGTATTGTAATGTCTTTGTCGACATACAACGTGCCTAAATTGGGCTGGCTATTAATATAAGACGTGAATGTCAAATACTTAGTTTTATCGCAGTTAATTGTTAATTTATTTAATCTCAGCAGGTTAGCTATTGATTTAAAATCTGTGATTGCTTTTTCTTTCAGTGTATCCCATGAATCTGACGTATAAAATACTACGGTATCATCAGCGAAACTTATTATGCGACCCTCATAAGTTTTTTGAAGTAGACTGTTCATGTAAACAGTGAATAAAAGCGGCCCAAGGACCGTTCCCTGCGGTACACCACAAGTTACAGTCCTCGCACGGCTAGTTACACCGTTCACACTGACAATTTGCCTTCGATTAGTTAGATAGCTTGTCATTAAATCTTTGGCTTTTCCTCTTATTCCAGTTATCTCTAGTTTGGTTAGCAGTTTTTTGTGACAAACTGTATCGAATGCTTTGGATAGGTCAACAAAAATGCAAAGGGCTGGAATTTTTTTATCTAATGCATCATATATATAAGATGTGAGTCTGAGTATAGCATCTTCTGTTGACCTACCCTCCCTGAAGCCGTACTGTTTATGTGATATGATATTAAATTTATCTAAGAAGCATGTCAGGCGAATTTTAATAATTTTTTCTACAACCTTCGACAAGTTTGAAATCAAGGTTATCGGCCTGTAATTGTTCATATCTGTTTTTGAACCTTTTTTGTGCAATGGTTTGATAACTCCAAGCTTAAAAACATCTGGAAAAATTCCCTCTTCAAAATAAAGGTTTACCAAATATGACAAAGGTGCACTTATTTCATTACAAATTTGCTTTAATGTACTTGAATGAATATTATCATATCCAGGAGATTTCCCTGATTTCAATTGTTGTATGATCGATTCTACTTCGGCTTTATTTGTTGGTCGAAGGAAGATAGAACTTACATATTCATTTTCCTGTTTTTCGTAATCGGTAGGGGTACTATTCGTATTTGCGTATCGCTCCCCTACATCAGTAAAAAAATCATTGAACGTATTCGAAATATCTATATTGTTGGTGAGTATGCTTGTATTATTGTCAATTTTTTGTATTTTTGTTTCTGGTCTTTTTTTATTGCAAATATCATCCACAGCTTCCCACAGTGCCTTGTTTTTATTTGTATTCTTACTAATTAACTGATTAGCATATATCTTTTTAGCATTTATAATTAATTTTTCGGTCTCTCGTTTGCATTGTTTATACCTTTCTTTAAGATTGTTGTTTTGTGGGTCCTTAAGCAGTTCGCGGTATAATTCATTTTTTGTGTTTATTAATCTGATGATGTTTGGTTTTATCCACTTTTTTCTTGCTCTATTTTTATTGCTTTGTTTCACTGAGAATGTGTTTACATCTATATATGACTTGAGTTTGTTCAAAAATAATTCTGTTGCTATATTTGCATCTCTTGTTTCATATACTGAAATCCAGTTATCACGCCGAAGGTCTGTTTTCAATTTCCAGTAGTTTATGTATTTTTTTACTGTTGTATTACCGCCAATTCGTGACTCATGGCTTGATGTTTTCCATACAAGACCTATTGGTAGATGATCGGTTATACAATAATTGAAAACATACGCCTCTATTTCCTGATTCACCTTGTTATTTTTAACAAAAAAATGATCTATACACGTTTTAGATTGAGGTCGAGTAAATGTGTTTATATAGGATCTGAAATCAAAATAACTCATTAGATTTTTATATGCTTCTACTTTGTCATTTTCGGTTAGCAAATCTATGTTCATATCACCAACAATTATATGATTTTTCTTCTCTTTACAATTATTTAAATAACTAAACATATCCATATTAAACGTTTCTATATCAGAACTAGGGGATCGATACATACATGACAGTGTAATTATTTCATCATTTTTTAGGACCTCAATTTCAATGCATTTAACCTTTCCTATATGATGAATTTTGTGTGTCCACTTTGTCGTATTGTTCAAGAAAACAATAACACCATCACACTTGTTATAAGAACCCTCATTGTAAATCATATCAAAGTTTTGGATACGAAATATGTCCAAATTGTACACTATGTTTGTTTCCGTAAGTACAATTACATCGATTCCGTTTAATTGCGATAAAAAACATAGTAGATTATCAAAATTTTTAGCAATGCTCCTTATATTCACATGTATAATTTTGATTGCATTTTTTTCGGTAGTGACATTAAAATTTTCCAAATTATCAATAATGTTTGCATCTATAGTTTCATTTTGATAATCTCTAATATATGGGTCCATCTTACATATTATGCTATACGAGGTTCTTATAGGTGTAACACATATCACATAAATATTGTAATATAGATTTCTAAAAAACTACTTACTAATAAAAAGAGCTAGGAGAAATGTATAATTCAGCTAGGGTTTAAGACAACGTAAAAAAAGTACAACCAACAATGTCGCACAAAGAATGCACTCAAAAAAGTAAAGCAGGTAAAACGGACAAAAATATTGATTGGTAATAGTCATGGTAACAAGGGAACAATTAATACACCTAAAATTGAGTTATTTCTTCAACTTCTTTGTGGGGGGGTGTATTGTAGTACCTGATGATATGTATTTATTCTTTGTCGCTGACCTGGTAGAGATGGCTTGGTTCTGGCTGGTTGAGTTTGGGGTTAGTGTAGACTCCACCGCTTTGCCACTTTGTGTTGCTGCAACGTTCTCGAGATTTAAATCATTCTCTTCGTCGCTGTCGTTCGCTATGTACTCTTCGTCTTCACTTTTTTCTAATTGTTCTATTGTATATGCAGTTCCATTTACTATTAACTTATTTTTCTTTATCTTGACGTTTTGGCTGCTGGATTTAGCTTCCTTAAAATGTTTATACAGTATTTTTTGTTTGTTTCGTTGTTCTAGTGTTAAGTCGTGACTAATAGATATTCCTGTACCTTTCAGTTTTTTTATGTTCTTTAGTATATGCTCTTTTACGCAGTTTCTTACTAGTTCTACTACGATTGGTCTTGATTTACCCTGTTCCTTTTTGCCAATTCTGTAAACTGCACTTATTTCTACCTCCTCTATTTTGATATTCAGTCTTGTGTCAGCTGTGTTTATTACCTCCTTTATTAAATTTTCCTGCTCCTTTTCTATCAATCCAAACACAACAATATTGTTTTTCTTCAATTTAGCTTCTATGTTTTCTATTTTTTCTTTGAGTTCTGAATTTTCTTTCTCCAACTTTTGTACTTTTTTCTTTGTTTCTTGAAGTTCACCTGACTGAGCTGTTATTGCCTTTTTTATTTCTTTAACATCGTTACGTAAGTCATTATTTTGTTGGATTAATTGTTGCAGTGAATCGTAAATTTCTCGTGATGAGATCTCGTCCTTGTCGCCCATACTATAACAGTGTGGCGGGCAGTCTAGGCAGTTTTTATCATGCTTTGTTACATGAACCAGCAGCTAATTTATTATGGAAATTTAACGATAGCTATCCAAAGACTTACTTCAGATGTAGGGCTTCTTAATGTACGTGTTGGTTAAAACAAGACCTTTGGACAGTATCACTTAGAACCACTTCACATTACTATGTCCTCAATAACTAGCTATTTTTGCGGATCGTCACGAAAACACGACCTTCCCTACACATTTTTTGGGAACTGGATGTTACACCAGATGACTTGGCACTGACCCCAATGAAGAACTAACGCTCATGATTATCGCTTTATCATCAAAATCTACGAGATCGTCATGCTACAGCAATAAAAATCAGAAATCGACTTCTTCACGTTCGAAATACCAAAGCGAACACACCGTCATACAAAGTCTTGGTGAAGCCAATCTTGGTAGTCATAGACCCACTACAGGTCCACAGCTTCTTAGACGTCATCGTTAACTTCAATGTGCGAGAAATCATGATGAACGCTGGGGTGAAAATGAATGGGGGCGTATGTTGTTTACTCCAGATGGTCGTGAAAGGGTATGAACCTAGGGTAGGCTACCAAGGGGGTAGCACACTTTTATGGTGTGGGCTGGAATTTCTCTGGAGGCACTCACACGTACATCATTCCAAGTGGGTCTTTAACTGCTTTCAGATACGTTGATGAAATTCTGCAAGATTTTGTTGTTCCTTATGTTGATTTTATTGGAAATAATTTTATTCTGATTCATGATAATGCCAGACCCCACACCGCGAGAATTACTCAACAATACTTAAACGATGTAGACATAGATGTCTTGAAGTGGCCAGCCTGAAAGGATTAAGAAGAAAATACGAAAAAAAGTCACAACAAAAAACTGCATGACATAAGGTGTGGGGGTGATTCCGATACTTCTAGGGGTGCCCTATCTCTGGACTTCCGATTGACACTATTTTCTGGGACACTCTGTATAAAAAATGTATATTTAGCAATTTAGCTTCTTTGTAGACTTCTTTAGTGGCGCAAGTTTTGTTCTCTTCAAGATTATCTTTAGTTGAATATGTGTAGTGACGAGATTTTGATTTGAATGCTGCACTCCAAACTTGAAATGCAGCAAGTGCTGTCTACAGGATAATTAAATTTTAATTTAAATTAAATTTATGTATTAATCTTCTCAAAAGGTTGGAGACATAGATGTTCCTGAATACTTTAGGAATAAAAAAAGGAGTTGTCGACATAGCTCTGAAAAAACGATCAAGTGTGAATACGTCATTTAGTGACAGAAGAGGTCGACATGTGAAAAAAGTTGTAAGTCCCGAAGTGAAAAATGGCATTAAAACACACATTGAGTCTTTCCCTGTTGTTGCGTCTCACTATTGCCGCTCAGATTCTAACAGGAAATATTTAAGTCCAGATTTGAACATAATTATTATGTACCGGCTATATGTTGAATGGTGCCAAAATAGTAACTTACCTGTAGCTAAAGAATCTTTGTACAGGAACACTTTCCTTAACAATTACAATTTAGGTTTTCATCGACCTAAAAAGGACCAATGTCGGATCTGTTTGGCTTTTACTAAAAAAGACGTGAATACGGATGAATATGAACAGCACATAAAGAAAAAAGATAGAGCCAGAAATGAGAAAAGAAAGGACAAGGAACAAGCAGGAGATTCCAAAGAAAGAATAGTGTCGATAAACTTTGATCTGCAGCAAGTCCTTGTAACACCTAGCGACCCTACCAACAATCAACTTTTTTATAAAACGCGACTCTCGACATACAATTTCACTATTTACAATGTAGTTTCGAAAGAAGGTAGATGCTTCATGTGGCACGAAAGTGAAGGTGGAAGAGGAAGCTGTGAGATAGCATCATGTTTGTTCGAATATTTTCAGTCTCTACCAGAAAATGTCAAGGAAGTCCGATGTTTCAGCGATCGCTGTGGCGGTCAGAATTTAAACCAATTTGTAGTTGGTATGTGTATGTATGCCATGAGTACTCTAAAATTGGAAAGCATTGACCTGAAGTTTCTCACCTGTGGACATTCTGAAATGGAGTGCGACTCAATGCATTCAGCGATAAGTACCGAATTCAAACGTGTAGGAAAAGCATATTGGCCGGGCGACTGGAAAACTATTGCTCGGAGTGCTCGCAAAAAAGGAGATAAACCGTATACTGTAGTTGACAACCTGCAGTTCAATGACTGGAAATCTTTTGTAAACACCAATTTGAACATCAGGAAAAAGGACACAGTTGGACAGCCCATACTGTGGCAAAAAATATCTTGGATTAGGGTCGAGGCGAGTCTTCCAAATTATTTTAAATTTAAAGAAAGCTTTGACGATGAAGAGTTTAGAGTTGTAGACTGCAATACAAATACAAGGCCGTCATCACACCAACCACTATTGACCTTATATAAAAGACCAAGATGTATCGCTAAGACAAAGTATGATAGTTTGATGTCACTGTTTCATTGCAAACCTCCTGCAGTTAGCAGAGATTACTACAACTTTTACAATAATCTACCTCATTCTTTATCTACGAGAGATGAGTAGATACAATGTGGTATTTTTCATTAGTTTAGTTTAGGCAAAGTCATAATCATAAGTTATGGTACTCTGTTATTTTTTTATGTGGTATTTTCTATTAATTTAGTTTGAGCAAAGTCATAATTATAAGTTATGGTACTTTGTTATTTTTTTTTAGTTTAGGCAGTCATAACCATATTTTACAAAGACCTTAGAATTTCATGTTTGTTTAGGTTAAGGTTCCGCGGACTACTAAGTCTTAAATAAGACTCAAAAATACTAATAAAAACTGTATTTGAACACAGTTTTGTATGATTTCAGTAACAAAATTACCCTCAAACATAATAGATAATTCAATATGTGCATACTAAAGTCAGTTCTAAAATTAGATATCTCATAAAATAACTAATTTTGTACAGTCAAAAAACTTTATGTTCATAAAAAACAGTCCCAAATAGTCACTAATACTTTTTTAAAGAGAGTTACTTTGTTAATTAATGATTATATCGACTCAGCAGGCAGAATCAAAAGTGATCTTAAGTACTAAAATGGTTTCATGCTAATATCTCAAATCAACGAATTTCCAGTTACCCAGTTATAGTATTCAGCCCACGATATCATAGTAAGCATAACATCAAAGCAACTGGACTGCCATATCTACGACACTGACAGTTTTTAAATACATGTCAATGAACAATTGTTGATGAGAACGATTATTGGTGCGGCAGGTAGGTAGGAGGGTAGGTTTTCGTGATGTTGATGAGAAAAAATGACTATGTTAGCTGGTCCATATCCGTGACGTCAGATTTTGAGAGTCTGCGAAAATTTGTGTGACTTAACATGTTAGCTGCGCGCATAATTATGTAGAAGGTGTATCAACGACGTGTGGATGGACGATAGCTATACTTTCCTATATAAGATATGAAAAAATGTCTGAAACAAAAAATGTAGAGGTCAATAAAATCCGTTACAAAAATACTTACCATTATCCAAGGTGTCCAATAAATGTGTGAATTATCAAAGTTACATTCTTTTAAATAGAATCCCCTGTATATTATTGCATATTTGCATTTCTTGATCGATTATAGTGTAACTTTAAGAATCACAAAAAATGGTAACTTAAAAGATTAATATCGACAATACAAATTTGACAATACTACCGTAAGCCGACACATTTCATGCTTTTACTGCAAATTAGCTAACATGTTAACTCACACGAATTTTGTAGCTAACATATTTTTTCTTGATAGAAATTTCGTCCACTATCTGCAAATTTTCACCTTCAGTAAAATACCCCGAAAAAAAAATGTTTTTGCGAGTTACGCAGACTCCCAAAACCTTTAAGTCACGGAGTCGCGTCAGCCAACATACATTTTATTAATTTTTATAAGGAAAACTAATCGACAAGAAAGAAACTGTAAATTCTGAGTATAATCACCGTCAAAATGTGACACTACTCCCCAACTATATGGAGTGTGCATTCTTAAACAAATGGAATATACCAAACTGTAGGAATTCTGGAAAACTTGAACAGCACAATAAAAAAATCTTCGTGCCTAATCTAGGCGCGATGAAACGAACTTACATGGCTGGTAAATGCGATGGTTTGGTATGCTTTTAGAATAAAACTAGGTTTAAATTCCAAGTTCGCCTCACCCAAAAACGAGTATGTCCTTGTTTTTCAAACATCTAGCTTCTGCACACCTACTCTTGATGCTAACTGCCTGACCGTTACCCAGGCCTCCAATTTCATAGGTGTTTGTGTAACAGTGGTACTTTGGATCATCTGGTCACATGAAAGTAATTTGTTAGTCGGACTATCGCCAATAAGTTCAAATAACACATTCTTCATGAAAGCAAATAAGTAGGTATACCAGGTCAGGCATCTATCATCGAGATGGCTGAACTATAACTGCTTGCCTATTTTAGATAAGAAAAAATATCTAAAATAAAAAATGTAGTGGGCAATGAAATCTATGTTCCAAAGATATTTACCGTTGTCCAATAAAGGTGTGACTTATCAAAGTTACATTTTTTAAATAGAAGCCCCTGTAAAATCTTTCATATTTGGATTTCTTGGTTGATTTTAGTGTGACATTATGTATCACACATTATACTTAAAATGAACCATTTAGACGCAAATCACCATTTTTGATATTAAGTAGATGTTAGAAAAAAATTGAACATCGCAGCGTCTATAAAACTTAGAAGGCTGTGACTGTGCGATATGACTAAGCATGAAATTTGTCAGCTTAGGTAGAACTGCCAAATTTGAATTCTTTTTGTACTTGGTGAAATCGGTAGATTAATTAAGGAAACTTGAATCACAGGTAACTTGATTTTTTTAAATGGGAATTGTTATTTTTTTGTACAATTAAATGTAAAATTTGATAGCCTTTTTAACGATAGAGGATTGTCGATATTAGTTTCGATTTTCTTTCAAAATTTTAGTCAAATCGGTGTTTTTCAAATGTTTCTACTTGTAAGCCACCAAGCAGGCTATGAAAAATGAACAAAAGGTTGTTCCGATGGAGGAAAACACCGACTGACTTGCGATGCGAGATGCGAACGAAGTAGAGATAAATGAGACAAAATTATAAAAATACCTTACAACATATCAACTATAATCAGAAAGAACAGCGGCAGCGTATCTAATGTCAATGAGAAGCTGGACTATGACAGAAATGGCTATTTTTTACAGCCTAGCTTTTGTGATGTTCTAGAGATTTAGAAGTTTCCAGAATTATTAAAAACTTTGAAATGAAAGAAAATACTAGCGAGTGTTGCTGGCAGTCTATTGTCTTCAGAATGAAATTTTACATTTAATGGTGCAAAAAAGTAGTCATTTCCATCAAGTCAAGGTAACGATACCTCTTGGAGCACTTCAAATTCTTCAGTACTTATTAGTAGGGTCGCAGAAAATGAAAACAGAATTAAACTCTGTTTAAATTATAAAATATATTTTACTTGTCAAAAAAAAATACATGAAATAACACAATTAAAACATGAGCTGATAAAAAATTCTTAACAACTATTCCAATAGATGTTCTTGCTCCAGAGAGAGAGGTATCGTTAATTTTGACTTGAAGGAAATGACTACTGTCTTATACTATGAAATGTGAAATCTTATTCTGTAGATATTAGACTACAAGCAACATTTTATTTCAAAATTTTCAATCATTTTTGAAATTTGTCGATCTCTATTACATCTTACTAGTTACTAGGCTGTGAAAGAAAATCATTTTGTCATAATCCAGCTTTTTATTGACCTTAGATATGTTACCGCTGTTGTTTCTGGTTAGAGCGGATATGTTGTGAAAGGAATTTTCATTATTTGTTCTGTTACTCTAGTTTGTTTGCATATTTCTGTTTTCTGTTAGTTTTCTTCCTTGTGAGGAGACTTTTGTTTATTTTTCATGGCTCGTTAAGTAGCTTACAGGTAAAAAAGTTTGGATAAGCCGATTTGACTGAATTTTTTTAAATAAAATGGAAACTATAAGAGATTAGTATAGTCAATCATATATCGTTAGGAAGGCCATCAAGTTTTACATTCAATCATGTAAAAAGATTGGGCATTCTATTGAAAAAAATCAAGTTACCTGTGATTGAAGTTTCCTTAATTAATCCACCGAGTTCACCAAGTACAAAAATAATTAAAATTTGGCAGTACTACCTGAAAGCTGACACATTTCATACTTAGTGACACTGCAAAGTCACGGCCTTCTGAGTTTTATAGATGCTGCGATATTAAACCTTTTTATAACATCTACTTATATCAAAAATGGTGATTTACGCCTAAACGGCTTATTTTATGATACATAAAGTCACACTGAAATCGACCAAGGAATCAAAATATACAGGGGCTACTATTTAAAAAAATGTACATCTTTGGTAAGTCACACATTTATTGAACACCCTGTATAAACTTAAGTATGTTTAGAACATAGATTTCATTTTATTTGAGACATTTTTTTGTATCTCAAATAGGGAAGCAGTTATCGTCCACGCACACATCGTTAATATACCCTGAAACACATAAATATTTGTATACAGAAAATAAAATAAATAACTTTGCCCCATCAATTTTCACTGGCCTTCTATTAAAATACACATACGCTTGATAGACTTTTCTTACAATAGAACAAAGAGATAATGATTGAATGAAAAGAAGGAGAGAGGCTTTCTGTTGACAAAAGCCACCAGTGCATAGACCTACAAGCGGACCCTTCTGCTCCACATTGGCCAGTGATCCTAAAATAACTTCTCTAGCTTGACGGAGATGTCCAGAGGTTCTTCTCCGTCAAATAACAGAGACAACCAAAGAATAAGTTTTAAAAATTGCATTATCTATATACAGGGTAGTCCACTTTTTAGTAACAGAATTTTTATACTCTATAAAAAACTGATTCTAAGGTGGAACCATATAAACATTGTTGCACAAATGCTTCGTTTTGAGATTCAGGATGTCAGTTTGGAAAAAATTGATTTTTTATTAATTTCTTAAAGGTCATTGAGACGAGTTTTCTGTAATTTGGCAGTGTTGCTTACTGCAATTAGACGCTAAGTCAGCACAGACTAGAAAATAAATAATATTTCCAGTGTGTCCAAGGTCAGTGGCGTGCTTTTTTTTGCTAATATTAATCGCGGAGCTGTCCTCTTAGACGCCACTGGAAATGATAATTATTTTCTAGTTAGTGCTGACTTATCGTCGTATTGCAGTGAGCACAACTGCAAATTAGAAAAAAATAGACTCAAATTTTTTTAAGAAATTAATAAAAAAAAATTTTACAAACTTTGACACCCTATATCTCAAAAACAAAACTATTGCACGACTATGTTATAAAATATAAAATTTCCACCTTAAGGGGCCTGGGTATACACAGTCATACATATGTATTTGCCATGTTAAAACACGGATTCCCATTTCCAACAGAACTCACTTGTTTTTCAAACTGCATACACAGTATTTCAGAAGATGATTTGTGATTTTCTCAAAAAAGTTTTTTAGTGTGCAAAAAAACTCGCAATGCAAAATCATACATTCTTCAAATATCTGTAATTTAACAACCAAACAAGATATCAAAAAAAGGCCAAATAAGTGACAAAGCGCAAGCTTTCTTTAGTTTGGTTTTTGAATCATTACTGTATGTTTAAACGTAACGTCAGGAGCTTGGAAATACGAAATTTATTTTTATAGTGACCTTTGGACCTTACCTTTGGACCTTTTGACCTTATCTTTGGATTTTTGAACTTATCTCCCCTCATCTTAGACACACAGGCTGGAGAAAGGGAACAGGCGGCCACGCCTCCTCGCTAACTCGGAAATACTTCTTTTCTTGGGTTCTCAATTTCGGGCGCTATACCCTAGACCCTTAAAATCAGCTTTTCTATCGAGTGTAAAAGTCCTGCTACTAAAAGGTGGACCACCCTATATACATATATAATACTAGTTTCTATTTTCCTTGCTTTGTCTCTAATATAATAAATACAAAATAATAGTTGCGACTGATTCCTGAATACAAAAATTATATCTGCTTGTACTTACTATTTACATTGGGATCATTGGGAATAACTTCCTCATCAGCAGTAGAAAACTGGGCTGTAGCAAAGATGAACAACATGTAAACTAAAATACCCATTTTTCAAAACCAGAAAAATTTAAAATGAACTTCGGTTGTATCAAATCAAATGTGCAAAAAAATATGTTCACTCGATTCAATTCAATCAAAATAGGGAGCAGTGGTGATTATATTGTTATAAAGTACATTTATATGGTGACTCGTGATTCGTCAGTCAAAAATAAATTTATACACCTTTTTAACTAAGTTTTCATTAAAAATATATATTAGAAATGTGTCGATATGAGATTTTATTAAGCATGAAGAATATTTTTTATTCAAATATTATTTGCGTAGGTTTAGATATGTTAACAAGGCAATCATATTACCATACCAATACTACTGTAACATCAAGTTAGATTACCTGCAATAAAAATCTTTATTTCATATTAAATGAAGAAGAGTACTGAATGTTCGCGTATTAAACAAAATAAGATTTCTCTCACCACATAAAATATGAAGTTTGCGTTGGAATATGATGTCAAACATTAAATAATTATACAGGGTGGGCCAATAGTGCGTGGAGGGAGGATTGTGGGCTTACTAAAAAATATTTCAAAAATCTGTCAATTGATCATGGTAGGGACCCTTAAGGGCTATAATGTAAAAATATGTTCACTCAAATTTTGACGTTCATAGGGTGATTCATATCAAACTTACATTTTTTTTAATGGAACCCCCTATATATTATTGCATATTTGGATTCCTTGGTTAATTCTAGTGTGACTTTATGTATCACACATGGAACTTAAGACGAACCGTTTAGGCGCAAATCACCATTTTTGGTATAAGTAGGTATCAGAAAAAAATTGAATATCGCAGCGATTATAGAACTTAGAAGGCCGTGACTTTGCGGTACGACTAAGCATGGAATGCGTCACCTTAGGTCAGAGGGCTAAATTTGAATTCTTTTTGCACTTGGAGAAATCAGTAGATTAATTAAGGAAACTTCAATCACGGATAACTTGATTTTTTCAAATGGGAATACCTATTTTGGTTTAAAGGATCAAATGTAAAATTTGATTGCCTTTCTAACGATATAGCATTCTCGATATCAGTCTTTTTTGGTTTTCATTTTATTTCAAATTTTCTGTCAAATCGGTGTTTTTCAATTTTCCTGCGTGCAAGCAGCCTAGCAGGCCATGAAAAATAAACAAAACCTCGTTAATATGAAAGAAACCAACTAACTTAGTAGAAAAATGCAAACTAACTAGAGCAACGAGGCAAGATTATGAAAATTCCTTTCAATGAATTAGCTCTAACCGGATACAACAGCCGCAAGATATCTAATGTCAATCAGTAGCTGGGCTATGACAGAAGTGTTTGTTTTCCACAGCATACTAGCTATTGATATCTACAAGAGCTTGACAACCTTCCAAAATGATTAAAAATTTTGAAACAAAAGGAAAACTACCAGCGATTTTTGCTTACAGTCTAACATCTTTAGAATGAAATTTCACATTTAATGGGATAAAAAAATTAGTCATTTCCGTTTAGTTGAGTCAAAAGTGAGGATATCTCCAACTGGAGCATTCTGAACATCTATTGAAATAATGCTAGAATTTTTTAATTACGCTATGTTGTAATTGTGTTTTTTTCATGTAGTTTTCTGCGAACTAAATTATATTTTACAATTCAAACAGACTGCAAATCAAGTTTCACTTTCCGCGATTTTGCTAATAAGTAGAACTACCTACTGAAGAATTTGAAGGGTTCCAGTCAGAGGTATCATTACTTTTGACTTACGGAAATGGCTACTTTTTTATAGCATTAAATGTGAAAATTTATTCAAAAGACATAGATATTCTACTGCCAGCAACAATCAGTAGTAGTTTTCCTTTGATTAAATATTTTTTTACTGACTCTGGAAATTGGCTAATAGCTAGTAGGCTGTAAAAAATGAGCGTTCTTGTTACCACTATTGTTTCTGGTTATGTTGTAAGGAATTTTCATAATCTTGCCTCGTTGCTCTAGTTAGTTTGAATCTTTCTACTAAGTTAGTTGGTTTCTTCCATATTAATGAGCTTTTGTTTATTTTTCATGGCCTGCTAGGTTGCTTGCATGCAGCAAAATTGAAAAACACCGATTTGACTGAAAATTTGAAATAAAATGAAAACTAAAAAAGATTGATATCGAGAATGCTATATCGTTAGAAAGGTAATCAAATTTTACATTTGATTCTTTAAACCAAAATAGGCATTCCCATTTGAAAAAATCAAGTTATCTGTGATTGAAGTCTCCTTAATTAATCTACTGATTTCTCCAAGCGCAAAAAGAATTCAAATTTATTCGTCTGACCTAAGGTGACGCATTTCATGCTTAGTCGTACCGCAAAGTCACGGCCTTCTAAGTTTTATAATCACTGCGATATTCAATTTTTTTCTGATACCTACTTATACCAAAAATGGTGATTTGCGTCTAAACGGTTCATTTAAAGTTCCATGTGTGATACATAAGGTCACACTAGAATTGACCAAGGAATCCAAATATGCAATAATATATAGGGGGTTCCATTCAAAAAAATGTAACTTTGATATGAATCACCCTGTATAAACGTCAAAATTTAAGTGAAAATATTTTTACGTTATAGCCCTTAAGGGTCCCTACCATGATCAAGTGACAGATTTTTGAAATATTTTTCAGTAAGCCCACAATCCTCCGTCCACGCACTATTGGCCCACCCTGTATAGTAATAAATCAATTATTGTAGGCAGTGGCGGTTCCTGAATTTTGAAAAAGGGGGAGCCCAAAATTTTAAATAAAAAAACTACATGAAAATCCTACCAGTGATTGTTTTCAGTTATTTCTTGAAAATTTTTTCTAGCTAGTATCACAAAAGTCACTTCGTAAGAGTGTGCCTCATTTTGTCAAAACATTATATTAGTATCTACCTATTTTCATCTTTGTAATGTTATTTATAATTTCCTTAATTTTTGTCTTGTGCTCTAAAACGGCCCACAGACGCTCCGAACATCCTCAGAGGAAAAACTGCACAGTTCTGGCCTCAAGGATTATCGGAGCGTATGTGGAGGTTCGCCGGACTGTACAGGCCGCCGGATGTGGAATTGAAAAACCATTCGATCGCCTGCGGAGGCCGTCATTTGATGCCATGCTTGCTAGAACTGAACTGAACTGAAAGGTTTCCTGAGCGTCTGTGAAGGAGGGTGTATTCAGGCCAAAGTGCAAGGGCCTTCAGGCCAGGAATGTGCAGTTTTTCCTCTGAGAATTTCCGGAGCGTCTGTGGGCCGCTTAAGGAAAGTCGGTCAAGTTCATCTTCAGACGGGTTCTCACTATTCAGTTTCGCTGATTCAGTTTAACTATGACCAATTTATTGGGTTACTTCACAATAATATGATATGAGATGATATGAGGTCAATGTCGTATCATAATGATTATTGATAAGCCAAAATGGCATTTAGAGCTTTACTAACATCTTTTTATATGCTTATATATGATGACTTAACCTTACACTTAAATGCATAAGAGAATAGATGTGCCCCAGAAGAGATTACAATCCATTTCACGTAAGAAGATAACAGTGACGTCACACAATTGCTGACGTACTGGTGTGAACAAGATGGTGGATGGCATTGCTTACAATCAGAGACGTAACAATTGTTTTCTTAATTCGAATTAGCATAATAGTATAATGCAAAGCATAAGTGCGTTTCTTCACAACATATGTCTTCGGTGACATTCAGCGAAAGTTCGAATAGGTTAGTAGAAGTAAACAAAGATTTTGTTTGTCTGCACAATCATAAAGTAGTGATTCAGCGGCAGCTTGTTGATGCTGGCAAGACTGGCAAGTCGCACACTGGCGGCTGATAATCCGGGAGGTGGCGTCAAATTTCACCGGACCATTATATTGAGGTGAGGCTGGATTTATTAGTGTAGGCTTTCTTGATGATGATGATGATGGTGAGAAAAAAATGTCTATGTTAGCTGGTCCAGATCCGTGACCTAAGATTTTGAGAGCCTGTCGCAAAAAAATTTCGGAGTATTTTAGTATTTTATTGAATTTGAAAATTTGCAGACAATTATTTAATGAAATTTTATCATGAAAAAATATGTTAGTTGCCTATTCGAGATAGGAAAAAATGTCTCGAATGAAACATGTAGAGAGCAATAAAATCTATGTTACAAAAATATCTACATTTTTATGCAGTGTGTCCAATAAATTTGTGACTTATCAAAGTTCCCTTCTATATTATTGCATATTTGGATTCCTTCGTCTAGTGTGACTTTATCACACATGATACTTTAAACGGGCAGTCTAGCGCGAATCACCCTTTTTAATATAAGTAGCTCTGGGAAAAACAATTGAATATCGCATCGTGTATAAAGCTTGGAAGGCTGTGACTTTGCGGTGTGACTAAGCATGAAATGTGTCAGCTTGCGTAGTACTGTCAAATTTGAATGCTTTTTGTACTTTGTGAAATCGGTAGAATTATTAAGGAAACTTTAATCACAGGTAACTTGATTTCTTCAAATAGTAATGCCTAATTTTGTTTATAGGGTTAAATGTAAAATGTGATAGCCTCCATTTTATTTAAATTTTCGGTCAAATCGGTTTTTGAAATAAAATGGAAACTATTAGAGGTTAATATCAATAATTCTATATCGTTATAAAGGCAATCAAATTTACATTTAGGAAAAAAATTAGGCGTTCCTATTGAAAAAATCAGGTCTGTGATTGCAGTTTCCTCAATTAATCTACCGATTTCAACAAGTACAAAAATATTTGACAGTACTACTTAAGCAGACACACTTCATGCTTAGTCACACCACAAAGTTACAGCCTTCAAAATTTTATACACGATGCGATATTCAATTTTTTTCTAACATCTACTTATATCAAAAATGGTGATTTGCGACGAACAGTTCGTTCTAAGTACCATGTGTATTGGACACCCTGAATAACGGTAAATATTTCTGTAACATAGATTTTATATTGCTCTCTAACTTTTTTATTTGATACATTTTTCCTATTTCAAATAGGGGAGTGGCTGTCGTCCACCCACATATTTTTGGTTTACAATTTGTTTCAACTTTTGGGCTCAAATATTTGTCGGAAAAGTTAACCTCCTTTTTCAAAGTACATTGCAGTTTGCGTTATGTGAAAAATATTACGATACCTCCACTCTGATCTACCCTGTTCAAACTTAGATACAGCTACAATGCAATGCAGCAAACTGTATAAATCGCTTAGCTCTAGTTATAGAAGTATGTGCTATTGCCTAGCTACTGAAAAAAATTATGCAGCTTATGTATTCGCTTTACTATTTCAATTTTGTAAAACTTTTTTCATGTATTTTTGGTAAGATTGCCGCCTAAAGCTTGTACTTATTTACCAATTTATCAATCATGAAATACACCAAACTCTGTTACACCATCTAACTGTTAAATAAAGGCGTATTCCATTACTAAATAGCTTCTTAAAGTATAATATTTTTTATTTATGTCCACCATTATTTTGGAAACGACATATTCAAAATGAGATTAAAAAATAAAACAAAATTCGAGACCATGAATATAAAATATAATGCAAGACAAAAGAATGAATGACTCAATTAATCACCCCCAAATCATCCTCGGTTTAACCGGAAGTACCGTCAACTTTTTTAATTTAAATGGGACACCCTGTATATTTTTGCAAATTTTAATTCATCTTTTTTTTCCGAATAGGTCCATAGTGGGTTTAGCATTAGTTTCTGTAAAAACGGGAAAGATAAAGCTTCTTTATCATTTCAGATGTTTAAAATGCCGGTCATTCAAAGTCGGTTTTGGCGATCGCGTGAGAACTCACAAAGAAGTGTGTCAACTTTTAATGATTTACGTCCCGACAGGGGTCCTATAACGCGTTTGACGGTGACTAAAAAAAAAATACAAAAAAAAATTACCTCAAACGGGAAGACCCCAGACCGCCACGGACGAATTTGTGAGACAATTTTTTTAAGAAACCCACTATGGACGTATTCGGAAAAAAAGATGAATTAAAATCTGCAAAAATATACAGGGTGTCTCATTTAAATTAAAAAAGTTGACAGTACTTCCGGTTAAACCGGAAGTACATTAATAGCTAACATAATGTCTTCGGATGCATTAAACGTCACTACACTTGCCTGCCAATTTTCAGCAATATCACTCTTTCCGTTCCAAAGTTATTTGCTTGGTTCCATGCTTTATCCCAACCCTGTATGTATATATTGGAGTGAAGACGAATTTAAGTGAATATTCATCCACACATTTTGTTTTGTTCATATAGGTTTGTCAATAAGAACCTTGTTATTCTTAGACAATATTTGGTTCTTACCTATCTATCTCTATAGGTATGTATCTATAAATATGATTTGTTTGACTTGATTTGATTGATAACGTCCGTAATTTGATAACTGAAAATACATGAATAATTTCAACGCAGGTAAGATGGCTATCGTAGTTTGTATTTGCCTCCTCCAATGTTAATGGGTGATCAGAACTTTTTGAACAACCTACGTAATAAGTCGTTGTCATATCGATATCCACTCGATATCCATGCAAATAAGGTATCTTAGAAGACGATCTTTGCGGTTACTGTCATTAAATTCAAATAAATTAACACTAACAGCACAACAAATACAGGATGTAATGTGCTTTAACCTGTTATCTATAAATACCACGTTTTACGAAACATCAGCCGCTTGCCGCTATATATATGCTTGCAAATCCGTCGTGAGTTTTCTATTCATGACCGCTTTCTTCGAAAATTACAACTAAACGGAGTGAATTGTGCTCCGCCTACATTTTTTTCACTTGTGCGCGTTTCATAGTTGTCAGTGTTATAGAAAAATGGGTGCTTTTGTTTACTTGTTATTTATTCTGGCGACTGTCCACTTTTCCACTGCCTACCAAGAAATAATTCCCAATGATCCAAAAGTAAATAGTAAGTACACGTATTTTTTTTTTAATGCTGACAAAAATCAGTCATGTTAGAGGGACAATAACTAACTTGTAGATAAGGTAGAATTTGGAAATCATGATCACTCCTGTATGTCCAAACTACGAAGATTATTGAAACGGACTAACAATTTATTTTTTGGCAACCATAACTTTTTCCAGTTTATCCCAACAAAGTTAGTTGAAAACGTAGCTAACACATCTTTTTATTATTCATATACATTATGCTGTCTGAAACTGATGTGTACAGAAATTAAATTCTGGATAAAATGTTACGATTTTTTTTTAAAAACGTTACTATCCCTATTTCTTACACAACACAATTTTAGATGACATGCAACAATGTTCCAAAAGTTAAATTATAAATTTTTAAATCTCCTTACTTCTAAAAAAGTGTGATGACCACCATGATGACTTACATAAATCTAAATACATGTTAGCGTCAAACCAAAAACGAATAATTTTCATGTGACCAGATGATCCACAGTATCACTGCAACACAAACGAGAAGGGAATTGGAGGCTTGGCGAACAATCAGACAATAAGGATTAAAGGTGATTGTGCCGAAGCCACTTGCAAGGACGATAAGCAAATTATAATTACTGGGTAAGCAATAACCTTCTTCTATGACCATCAATGAAAATTTTAGCACATAGCACATTCATCCGTTCTTTAGAAAACATCTGATAAAACCATCATATTATAAGTGTCACACATCAGTGTGACATGATATGGCACGCATGACTGCACTGATGAGGAGTGAGAGGAAGAGAAAGAGAGAGAAAAAGAGGTAGGGAGATTGAGAGAGAGAGATAGAGAGGTTGAGAGAGAGAGAGACAGAGAGAGAAAGAGAGAGAGAGAGAGAGAGAAAGAGTGAGGCAGAGAAAAACAAGAGTGAGATAGCAAAATGAAGCATGAATTACTAAGAAATAGTGTTAGGGTGGGCCAATTTAGACACCTATGTAAATGAGATGAGTGGAAACAATATGATGGTCTGTCTGGTCACTATAATAGTGTGTTCGATCATCTCTGTCGGAGCCTTTAGGGGGATGAAATACCTTAATTTTTATCGAAAAATCACCCCTCAAAAGTAGTTTTTCTCCCACCATAATAAAATGGCAGCCGTTTTGTTTTTGTTTAATTGATGCACGAGTGTTGTACTAATTTAGTCATAACTACTTATGTAGAGGTTCTACAAATACGAAATAAGTCTCATTCGATAGCGAAACATGTAGACCATAAACATTTTTCAAATTTCATTTCATATCAGGGCAAAAAAAATGTTAAAATAAAATAATTATGTAATTGTTTGCGTTTTTTTAAATTGTGGTATTTTCAAAAAATCTAAGTTGTTAACCTAGTACATGATTTTTCCTAAAAAAAATGCTGTACATCATAGACCTAAGTAAAGTAGTTTAGAAGCTATGATGGTTTGAATATGACCTTTTATTGTCTAATTGGGCAGATGAGAAGGCAATAAAACAAAATACTTAGTGGTCACGACATTTATTTTGGGAAAAAAAGAAAAAAAAATTACAACCATTGTTCGAAATGTCCTCCTTGGTGTTGCAGACATAATGTTGCTCTTACTGACACATGTTGCGTAGAGCGACTGATCATCGCTTTGTCATTCCGTAATTCTTTTCAGACTTTAATCATTTTGCAAATACGCTCTTCGCGTGTATTTGGCATGTCGACATAAACTTTCTCTGTCATTGTACTCTTTAAGAAAAAATCAAGTGGGATCAAGTCCGGTGAACGCGGTGGCCAAGCGATTGTTTCACTGCGCCCAATCCACGGCGAATATCGTTCATTTAAATAGATTCGTACATTTGCAGCGAAGTGTGCCGAAACAGGGTCCAGTTGGAGAATCATCTTTGACCTATAGGCCAGTGGTACTTCCATAATGGCGTCCAAGAAGTCGGTTTCCAAGAACTCTAAAAATTTAGGGTCATTCATCGTGGCTGACAATATGAGTGGGCCAATCAGAATATCATGAATCATTCCTGCCCACACATTTACCGAGAATTCGCTGCAAATGTATGAAGCCATTTGAACGAACGCCGTGGTTTGGATGCGGTGGAACAATCGCTTGGCCACCGCGTTTACCGGACTTGATCCCACTTGATTTTTCTTCTGGGTTACAATGAAACAGAAAGTCGATTTCGACCAAATACACGAGAGGAACTGCTTATTTGCAAAATTATTCAAGTCTGAAATCAACTACGGAATGACAAAGCGATCATCAGTCGCTCTACGCAACATGTGTCAGTAAGAGCAACAGCATGTCTGCAAGACCAAGGAGGACATTTCGAACAATGGTTGTAACATTTATTTAATTTTTTCCCAGAATAAATGTCGTGACCACTAAGTATTTTGTTTTATTGCTTCTCAACTGCCGGATTAGACAATAAAGGGTCATATTCAAACCATCATACCTTCTAAACTACTTTACTTAGGGCTAAGATGGATAGCTATTTTCTAGGAAACATTATGTACTATCACTTAAAAATAAAAAAAATTTAGGTTAACAGCTTAGATATTTTGAAAAAACTAAAATTGTAAAAAAACGCAAAAAATTACATAATTATTTTTTTAACAATTTTTTTGCCTTGATATGAAACGAAATTCCTATGGTCTACATGTTGCGCTATCGAATGAGACTTATTTTGTGCTTGTAGAACCTCTACATAGGTAGCTAAATTCGTACAACACTCTTGCATCAATTTAACAAAAAAAAACAAATTGGCTGCCATTTTATTATGGTGGGAAAAAAGTACTTTTGAGGGGTGAATCGATAAAAATTAAAATTTTAACCCCCTAAAGGCTCCGACACCGATGACCGGACCGTATTTTTATAAGAACTTAATTGGTGATAACACTGATGCCCTAATTATCTAAACCCCCTTCACATATTTGGGTAGTTTTCAATATCTTGATGGAATTTCTCCACACGAGTTAAAATATCTTGGGAGGTTTTTTTTAGTTAATCTTACTTTGTAAGGCCAGTGTTCATGTTTTTAATTTTTTTAACTGATAAGTATTAACATTCATACCTATAAAATACAAATAGATAACAAAATATGGTTTTCCCCAAATAATTTTTCATGAAAACTGAGCTTGTTGAATCCGATTATTTTGCTCATCTTATCTACAAAATAAAGTTACCCTTTATTAAATGTGGTCAAATTGGTCCACCCTACAATCTATCTTGTATCTAGAAACTGAAATTGATCAAAATCAAGTTGAAAATTGTGGAATATCCAAATGCCCTTTGTTGTTATTGTTTCTTATTCTTATTGTAAGATGTTCAATAATAATAGTTTACATATACATATATGTGTATATATTAGATAAAACGAACAATGAACAATACAGTCATAAGGTTTCAAAATGGAATATTATGAGGTATTCAATACTGATGAAAAAATACATAATTTAATTTCTAGAAATACGCTAATAGATTCTATCTTGAGAATGAGCAAGTAAATAAAACTTCCAAGCTAATAGTTGATTTGTTAATTAATAATTAAAATGCAAAATGATCAACAGGATCTTTATTGCTCAAAGTCAGAGTGTAGCTTATATTTTAATTGGCTATGTTTTATGGGCTATTAAAAACCGATTAGAAATGCATAAGTGAATTATTTCTTAGGATTCAACATTTATGCAGTAAATAATTTATTAAACCTGACCAAAAAGAGCAAACTATCATTTTCTTTATTTCATCATAATGTTCATAAAAACTTCTATAAACTGAGATGAAAATAAATTTACTAGCACCGCAAATTTGACTGAGGGTTAAAAAGAAAGAATAATTCTGTCCTTTTTCTGAATAATTATATATGATTGTGCAATTTTTTTTTTCTTACAAAAAATTTAATAACTTTTATTCATTATATTGTAGAATATATATAGTGATTACTTGCAGTCTTACACCTAGAAGTGGTGAATTCCATAGGAACAAAAATAGTGATGTGCATATTTATAGTTTTATATTTGCTGTTGCATATCAAAAGCCTAATTGATAAAAGTCGCTAGTGCAAGTGACTTGAAAGAAAAATATGAAAATCATATACAAGGATAAAATACTATTCAAACCTTTCCTGTTTCAGTTGTTCACCAGTTGGTCCACCACCTGGATGTACAGTATTACCTGGAGACATGAAGAAGCCTTTTCCCGAGTGCTGTTTTATAATAGCATGTGCATAAGATATTTATCTATACTACTTAGTTATACATAAATAACAAATTGTTTTGCAATAATGACTCTTTCATTTGAATATGTTACACTTACTTGAATATTGTATGTATATTATAGAACCTCATGATCTTTTGGAGCAGCAACCACAGAACATAATATAACCACTCAATAAACACATTTTTTTTCATCCCTGACAAGTGTTTCAGAAAAATATTTAAACCTCACCTAATACAAATAATACTAACATATAACATACCTAATTATCACAAGAACTATAGAGTGACTACATTAGAAATGTATTTAAATAAGCATTTTTGACAGAAAAGTATCATGTCAGATATTTTCAATAATTTCCATAAACAGTTGGACTAAAAATCCACAAAAATAATAATTCATACTACATTAATTGAACAAAATATAATTTTGACTAGTAATTAAAATAGTATTAAAAGTAATTCTTTAAATTAAGGATTATTAATTGTACCTTCATTCTTCATTTAAAGTTGCCATTGAGCAACTACACACTATAATGAATTTGAGAATTTTCATCTAAATTCCAGATCAATCTAAGCTCAAGGTTGTAATATGTAATGCTCAATATAATGTTACTAAAAACTAATATACCATAGTACTTTGAGAAATATGGCATTCAGAACTGTACTTTTTGACAACATTATTTTTAAGAAATGTGTTCAAATAAAAAGGTTTGATACAAAAATATCATGTCAGAATATTTTCTTAAATTAAAGGCACTCTTAAACAGATGATTTCAATAGTTTACAATAACATTAATTTGGTCTAAAAATCCTCCAAAATAATGATTAATATTATATTACTTGAACAAATAGAATTTTGACAAGTTGAAATTCTGCAAATTACAGATTATTAATTAAACCTATCTTTCACTGCACTTAATTAAGGCATTTTGAGAAATACTTCATTCAAATTTAGATATATACAATATAGATATAAAAACATTGTGATTACATATTAAAATATTCATCTAGAGATTGTTAATTTTTTAATTCTTGCTATCCCTCTCAAAGTAGCCACTGAGGTAACTACACTACATAACGATTTTGAGAACTTTCATCTGAATTGCAGATCAATTTAAGCTCAACATTTTAAGATATAATGATCAATATAATCTTCCTCTCAAGTGTATCGCGTTGCTCAACACTACGTGTTGTGATCCACAACCTGTCGGTTTTTCAATGAATGCTTTGTGTGTTCACCATATAGATTTGGACAGAAGCATGATATGTTTGTGGTTTTTGGGCATGCATATTTACCTTTAGAATGTGATATATTTCATTACTAAAATTTTAGATCACAAAAGTATGAATATAGAAGACAATCTACTAAATATATAATTCTTACCTAATGCTTGTAGAGAGCTCATATACCAGCAGTAACTAAAGATGACAAACCAAGCCATTCCTGCTATAGCAAAATAATAAACCATAACAAAAACAATAACGCAAGATAGATTTTCAGTAGCACTAGGTTCTGATTTTCTTATTGTGCCATCCTTTTTACACACTATATCTTCTCTAGTGTCAGCTCCTAAAAATTGTACTAGCCATCCTAGGTAAGAAATGCAAAAACATAAATTCACATAAAAAATTGCTAGAGCAGGATATTTATTTCCAGTTCGCCAGTCAATAATAAATGTGAATACTGCAAACAAGTTCAACAGAATGCAGAGCAATGTGCAATAGGTAATCAGTTTATGGATTTGATAATGTTCGTTCTCAGTGTATAGGGAATCTTTGCATTTTAGCCCACAGCCATCTATGTCTGGATACCACCAATCAGGCTTATCAGTTTTAACTAATGGATCCATGCAATAGCCTGTTGTGTTGAATTTCATTTCTTGGATATCATTTTTACATCTTGGTGGAAAAAGTCGCTCATCCTCACAGTTTAAAAATTCAGGAAATAGTGAACTATTATATAAAATTTTACAAGGTTCTAAGGTAATCCTACACATCTCCCTTGAAGGTAAATCAACCTTGCCTTTTTCACATTTTGGCATATATAAGGCACATAGAAAAGGTTGTATAACAGCCCAGCAGTTGGGTATAAAATGTAAATATTGATATAATTGCAGTTTCTCTTGAACATTTTCCTGAGATTTGAGGTCTGTGAGGTCCAAACTTGTACTGTGATAAGGTAATTTTGCACCCATACAAGTGGTGTAGTTTAGTATTTCACATTTTGCAGGTCTTTGGCAATAATCCCTGAAATCGTCCAGATATCTTGAATTCGTGTCCTTTGGTTTCTTCAATTCTCTGTGTCTGATATGAGGAATAGTATCACCTCTGAAAGAATCGTAATAGCTTTGGGGTGAAGTTCCATTTTGAGGAATAATAATTCCACAAAATACAATTTGGAGATGGATTATTAGAATAGACAAGGGCCGCATTTCATCACAGAATCATAACTGGTATATAATTCACTTATCAACAAATGTTCACTAAATCACTGCAATCACAAACAAAAAAACTAATAAAAGTCAAATAAAAACGAATTAAAATATAAATAAAATAATATAAACATTGAAAATGAATTGTGACAGCACAGAGCACAGCGTGACAGTCACCTGACAATAGTGACAATTGAGAGGTAAATGACAGCACAAAACAGCAAGATATATTCCAAGATGGAAATTATTCAGAATGCGAAATGCTACGCATCTAATCGTTATGATAGGGATAGGCATGGCCGACTCTACACTAGGCCGGAGCCTTAGATGTGGCAACGTGGCTTAGCTGTCAAATAGTTGGCCTATAGTTTCAGAATAATTATTACATTTTATATGTATTTGAGTTCATCTGGGTTAATAAATTAAAAAAAATACTTTTTAGAACTACTACTACTAATACCACTTACATCTGATGTCTGTTTCATCACAGTCAGACACTACAAAATAAAAATAAACGCAACCTGTTTCCTGCTGCCACTTCCACTTAAATGAACACTCAATTTACTTTGTAAATTGTCACTTGAGCTAGAAAAATTCACTATTAGGTCACTATCAAATCCTTTCGTAGGTATACCCCAGATGCATGCCCAGATGAGTTCTATTAACTGAATCTTTCTGTGATATTTGGGAGGTCCAGAAAACATTATAGGTACCACATTGTGCTTTAAAATAGGTCTTATCGTTTGAAATGTTTGTAAATTATTGTCTTTATCCTTATAAATATAACCAGCCCTTCCGAGGAATACCTTTCACCCACTTCTGTTTATGTCCCTTATTGGACGCACAATTGCTAGTGCAACCTGGTACTACACACTTTGCAGGCATCTTTTTATCTTTATAGTTTCGTTTGTGCAGGTAAATAAGTAGAAACACATTAAAAATCACCTTGCAACGTTCTTTTCACTCTGGAATAAGGTTATGTTGGGCCATGGTTTGGTATGTCCTCTACTGGGCTGCAACCTGGTACTACACGCTTTGCAGGCATCTTGTTATCTTTATAGTTTCGTTTGTGCAGGTAAATAATTAGAAACACATTAATAATCACCTTCCAACCATATTTTCTGCTCCTGGAAGAATACACATGACATAACAACAAATGAAAACTCGGCCCGCTGATTCAGTGTTGCCATATTTCATGCTCTGGCCTAGTGAGTAAAGTCGGCCATGGGATAGGCCTTTACGGAAATTTTGATCGGGTTAACCGGTTAACCCGATCACTTGGATCACTGATCCTGACGTTCGGAAAGTGATCTAGGAACAGTCATAAATATGGTCAGTTCTCTCTTGTGCGGTAAGCGATCCCGATTGGGTTATACTTATACAGATCTGTAGCTTTTTCCCTAACCATCTGTTTTTTACTCTCAAACCAAGTTTTTCATTGTTCGATATCCGCTAAATCCATAGAATCGTAAATCTCACTTGATAATTGTTTGACACAGAACTGATCGATCCGGTTCCAGATCACTGTTTCCGTAAAGGCCTGATATGAATAAAGGGCATTAACATTTTTTTTAAGATCCAAAATTATCACACAATGGTTGTAAATTAAATTATAATGAAGAAAATAAGATAAAGTTTGTCAATATATTCTATCAAATTAATTTAGCCTTCGATTCACATTTTTTGTACTTCCTTGTTTTTAACTAAAGTCAAGAGTCAGTTACTGAAAAAGATTAAAAAAATTGAGCGCAAAATATTTATGTTTATGATAATTACGAGCATTTAAAAATCAACGATCAGCGAGAGTTTAGAAAATGTACCTTCAGGCGAGACTAGGCCACGTTTCGTCATTGGTCAGACAACCACTCATGTTTCCTATTTCTCCAAAACTTATGATTCTGCTTAGTTTTAGTCTATTAAATTGTATTGCCCGCGCATGTACATAACACAATCTTAAAGTGAAAATATCCTTTCGCACGAGCCTCGTTTTGGACGCATCGATGCATCAAAATTATATGAATCTAGTGTCTGTAAAACAATTTAAGGTAGTTTAGTCAACAAAGTCACAGGTGTCTCACAAAATTTACTTGTGAAGCTATGAAAAAGAGAACTACTTAAGTTTTGGAGACCCAAATTAATAACAGCGGATATGTAAGACTTTCGCGGCCATCGTCCAATGAATTTGTGGTTCTTCTTCCAATGCACTTTGGAAGTCGCCGAAGTGTAATAGCTTCTGAAGATGCCATCCACTCGTGGTGGCGGAACGTCAAGCTTTAACGCTAAACGACGCCGGCCTAAAAACCCAAGAACCACAAATTCATAATAACAGCGGCTCTACTATTTTGGAACATACTGGTTTTTTAAGAGGTTCGCTAGATGGAATTAAATATGACGCAGTAATCGAAATAAAATGCCTTATATGAGAAAAAACAGTTTCGTTTATGTGATCCAATATTCGTATTTATCATTTTATAATCTAGCTAGTTTTCTATACCATTTTCCAGATCAATATATGATCTGTATCGTAGTACATGGTCGAGAAATCTATCACTTTTTACGTTGTGCTGCAGATTTTAGGACTTACAAAAAATGCTTATGATGTTGTACTGGACGGATTTATACATTTTGATACACAACATCAATTTCTGTTTGGCATTCTTAATATCGTCAAAGTTTACAGTATTTAACAATAGTCTAATCGTACCCTCTGTATACTCCAAATGAAAATTGCGAACCGATTACTGCTACGTTCTTGTGTCTATCAAAAGTGCAGCGGCCAACTCAACCAGTTGGCGGGGCGCGTCTGACTACTGACGTCACGCACTCTCGTGCCCAAGTACCCCTGATTTGCTCATAGCGTCCTTAATAATATCAAAATCATCATTTTTTTTTAATAACAAAATAAGTTAAGTTGAAGACTTCGGTCATGAATATTAGCAGCAATCACTTTCCACCTGAACATTTTTTTATAAAGTGAATGGCGAAATGGTTATATTGACAAAATCTACCTTCTAGAAATATTTTGTACTCGCAGAAGCATTTCCTTTATTTTCATTTTTCATATGCTAACTAGTAATTCAACTACAAGTCGTTTGCAGTCCTCATTTATTGTTAAAAGATTTTTACAACAATGCGTGAAGAATGTACTTTTTAACACGATAAAAAATAAGCATGCTTTGAAAATGAATCATTTTGGCTGAGAAAAATTCTCATATAGTTATAAATTACCTCAATTACAATAAAAATTATATCACAGAACACAACAAAAAAAAAAGAAAACAACAGAATATCAATTTTCAAAACGAACTATTTTTCTTTATTATGAAATTTGAAACACATTTAAAACAAATAAAACGGCGTCAATTCAAATTTGCATATATGATCTCTTCAATTCTTCGCCTTAATGTTTGTTTTAGTTTTCTGTAAATCTCCAATGTTTCTTTTGGTGTTCGGCCAAATTCATCTTTCACGGACAATTCATGGTCTGATATTTTGTCAAATGATTTCTCCAATAGTTCCACTTGTTCTTTGATGACACAATATCTAGCAGACAGTGATAAATTGTCGAAGTTCTCCAGTCTTAATACTTTTTTTTGTTCCTCGGGGGTTAATTTCCTTGGGAAGTCCGAAGATGGTGTCAAAATAGAGGAAAACACGCAGCGATCTATGTCGACGCAATTAGAGCATGTTACTTCATCTATGTTCGACACTGGTTCTGTTTTGAAGGCATCACAGGGTTTTAGGATCTGAAAATAGGTTAAAATAAGATTCCTTGAAGGACATTTTTATTATAATGATAGCATCTACTCTTCATACCTTACAACAGTTATAACGTCAATACAGAAACATTGGAATAAACCCTCTTTTACCATTTGTTAGAAATATAGCCAACATACAGTTTTCTGTTCTATATGGCATTTATCAGTTATTTAATATGTTTTCCTCTTTGGTTGAACCTATGCTTCAGAATTTACTTATAGTGGGACCGACTTGAATACAGTGATTATTCTTTTATACAATGGGTGTATGATTTTTCATTGACCACGCCATGTTGTTGCAAATCTTTTTGTTGCTTGCATTTGAGTTATATGGCATGTCTAGATTGTTTATTATTTTAAGGAATGTTCAGTGGACTTTTGAAACTTTTTTTCATGAAATGTAATATCTACGAAGTGTTATCTAGCTCTTAAATAATGGCCTCTGCGATGCTCTCAAAAAGCGGAAAATTCTGCGCGAGTCCTCTTTTGAGAATGAATGGGTTATGAGATTGAGAATACACTCTTTACCCTTTTAATTACTGAGGAAACATTCGAAGCTCCATTTAAATTTTAGAAAGTCAATTTTAGAAGAAATTATCCCTAAAAGTATATTTAATACTATTATCTCTCTTATAGGGTTCTAATAAGATTTTGCATTAACATGGCGGGTGGGCACAGTTAACTCTCTAGTGCACCACTGTCTTGTATACAGCCACTGTAGACTTGGATACAGTGACTTGAATTACTTTCTGCCCCATCTTTCGGTAGTAGAAATACTGAAACTACCCTCTGTTTTATGGTCTGTGGAAACTACAGCGATAGTCTTTCTTATCACGACTTTGTCTATGCCAACTTCCTACAGATGTCAAATTTCAATGTTTGTGTGTCTGTGGTGTTATGATGTCAGATGACAGGAGTTGCATGTGGGTGTCATGTGTCATTACTGTCATTGTAAATGTAAATAAACAATTGTTTGGTTTTTCATTTTTTATAAATATATGATAAACAATGAAGGATATTGAGCAAAGGGTAGCTATAAAATTGATGGTGAAGTTGGGCAAGAAACCAATTGAAATAAGACAGCTGCTACGGGAAATGTACGGGGAGAAATCAATGGGAAAAGCCACAGTTTACACTTGGATTAAGAGATTTTCAGAAGGTAGAACAAATGTTATAGACAATGAGAGAACAGGCAGGCCAACAACTGCTAGAACCTGTAACTCGGTGGATAAAGTGAAAACTCTTGTCCAAACAAACCCTAGAAGGACTCTCAGGAACATGATGTTCAGAATGAGCATCAGCAAAGGTACAATAGCGAGGATTTTGAGGGATGATCTTGGTTTGACCTACATGTCCCACAAATGGGTTATCAGGACATTAGATGATGACCAAAAACAACATAGATTGATGTTTTGTAGAGATATGCTAGAACATAACTTTAGGGACTCCATTATTAATAATATAGTGACTGGTGATTGTTATATTTTCTCCCATTATACTTCAGATAGCAATACGATAAGAATAAAATTTTATTTGATATGTTTTTTTGACAAAAGTGGCATCATACATCATGAATATCTTTCTGAAGAAGAAATAAATAACAAAAATGTATATGTGGGAGTACTACAGAGACTGAGAAATAAAATAAGGCAAGAGAGACCGGAAATTGACAATAGATGGATTTTATATCATAGCAATGTACCTACTCATACTTGTCTAACAGTACAGAAATTTCTAGCAAAAGAGTCAATAACAGCTATAGAGTATCCTTCATTTTGGGCTGATTTAGCTCCATTTGACTACTTTTTTGTACATAGGTTACATAATTTATTAAAAGGTATGTATTTTAATGTTTTAATCTAATTATAAGATAACTTTATCTCATGAAACATATTTTATAATTCTAAACTTGAATTTGATAATTTTTTTCATTTTTATTTCATTGCTATTATTTCTTACGTTTGATTAATTTTTTCCTGAAGCATATCATACCGGGTCACAATCCACTTGAAAGTACAATCCAGGTATCTGCATTACATTCAGAATGAGAAGAGGTTTTGCCTTATGTTGAGGTTATAGTGCTATGTATCACATTATTTGATCATAAGACAAACAGTATTGCGATCCTAAGGCACAAATATATTATTAACACTCATTTTGGATTTACCAACAATGTAGATGTTTAAGATTTCAGAATTACACTTAGGTTAGTACAAGCTGGACAGTCCAATTTATTATTAAGCAGGTTACACACCATTGTAAGATTATTAATCTGGTGGTGGAAAGTTAATATATCAAGGTCCATTGTTTGAAGCAAGATCTTATGTGGAAAACCTCTTTCAGGATAGATACCATATATTTTGAAATACAAATACTTCAAACACTTGTGTTGCACAGATTCAATGGCTGTAATTGCATTTTGGTGAAGTGGTGACCAAACTAATGCTGCATATTCTAGATTACTTCTTATGAAGGAGATATACACTGTTTTTATTATTTGTAAGTTGGTGAATCTAGACTGCTTTCTCACACAAAATCCTAAAATATTGCTAGTTAAGGAAACCATATGTCTTATGCTCAGAAAATGTGAATTTGCTATCAAATATCACTCCCAGATCTTTACATTGGTGGCATCTCTCTAAAACAACATTGATAATGCGATATTCAAATACTATTGGATTGAGTTTCCTACAAAAACTTAGTATCTTACATTTACCTATGTTTAAGTTTATTAAGCACACAATATCTTTACAATCATTTCCTAATATCGGGCACTGTTACAACTTTTTGGAAAGTAAGCTGTATTACCTCCATATTTCAATTAGGCCATAATTCTCAGGTTGACAATTATAGACCTATCAGTATCTTGAGCTGTATTACCAAAGTATTTGAAAGCATAGTGTGTGATTACTTGTCTGCTGGTTTATCAGGTTGCTTCATCGATCAACAATTTGGTTTTCTCCCCCACTGCACCACTGAGTTAAACTTGCTTACATTTACTGATTTTCTATTAATTTCATTAAAAGAAGGATCATATGTACATTCTACTCGTATTTACACAGATTTCACAAAAGCTTTCAATAGAGTAAACCATAAAATATTAATCCACAAATTAGAAGTCATTGGAACTCAAGCAGAGCTTTTAAAATGGGTCATTTCATATCTTAGAGATTGCACACAAGTTGTACATGTCCAGAACTTTCACTCCAATGAAATTAAAGTACTGTCAGGTGTTATGCAAGGACCACATCTAGGGCCCCTACTTTTCAATATTTATGTAAATGATATTGCATCTTGCTTTGAGTTCACATTTTTCTTATTATTTTTTGATGGTTTGAGGTTTTATATGAAAATCCAACATCAAGATGACTGTAACAAACTTCAGTCTGGTTTAGATCGCTTATAACAGTGGTGTGAGCTCAGTGGAATGGAACTTAATGTTAACAAATGTCAATTTATGATCTTCGTCCGTGGAAAAAATACCATCCGTCATTTTTATCACATAAAAGGCTCAACACTATCACTGGTCTATCAAATCAAAGATCTAGGAGTGTTGCTTGACATCCAGCTTACATTTACAAATCACTTATCAATGATTGTTACTAAATCACTACACATCCTGGGCTTTATCAAGTGCTGCACTAAGGACTTTTTAAGTATTCTGTCCCTCAAATTGCTATTTTGCTCCCTGGTGCGACAGCACTTGGACTACTGTTCTTGTGTGTGGTCCCCATCATATGTATAATGTCCAAATACTGGCTATTGAAAGAGTGCAGCACAAGTTTCTGAGGTACATTGCATATAAAGAACATCACATAGTCCAAAACATAAATTATTCTGAATTGTCTCTTCACATTTTATCCCTTCATGTATGTCGCTGCACAGAGGCCTCAAGATGTATTACACTCAGGGCCGTATATAATGGGCCCCCCAAACCCCCCCCCCCCATGAGTATTCCCATGAATGAAATAACTACTAAAATAATACAAAATAACAATAATCAAGGATGCTTTTTCCAAGCTTAGTGATTTATTCTACTACTAACCAATCCCTCGGCGCTCATAACACATTAGCAGCGATACAATCTATACAGATTTTAAGCAAATTAAGACATTACAATTTCTTTTATACATGAACACCCCCCCTAAAATCACCATGAACCCACTCCATGGTCATTGCCTAGCTACTGCCTGATTACACTCTTATTCTCATGGTCCAGAGCTCACAAATAAAACCTTGCTTCATGTTCCCTCTCCCCAAACGAGACAAAACCAATATTTTTATGAGAATTCCCCTCGCACTAATTATGGACAAAATTCATTTTTGTCTAGGTCTACCAGACTAGCAAATAAAATATTTGCTCAAATGGACTGCTTCGAAAATCCAACAGAAATAGCGGCGGTAACAGGTCTAAGGTTAAAGAGAAGCTGGAGGACGACAGAGATGGATAATTTTCACAGTCTACTAGATACTGCAATGTACTAGAGACTAAAAATTTCCAAAATCACTAAAAAAATTTGAAATGAAAGCAAAACTTTCAGCGATTGTTGCCTTCAGTCTAAGATCTTCATAACGCAATTTCACATTTAACGGTATAAAACAGTAGTCATTTCCGTCAAAGTCAAAAGTAACAATACCTCTGACTGTAGTTCTTTAAATTTTTCAGTATCTATTAGCAAGATCGCAAAAAAAGGAATACTGACAAATCATATTTTAAGTTCCTGCCAGGAGTGCCAGGTAAATTATGATTTTTAATTCATTCTTTATTTTCGGCGATGTTGCTTATGGGTACTGAAGAATTTGTAGAACTCCAGTCAGAGGTATTGGTTAGTACTTTTTTAAATCATTAAATGTGAAATTTTATTCTCAAACTATTCAACTGCCAGCAAAATTCGGTAGGTTGGTAGGTTTCCTTTCATTTCAAAATTCATAATGATTTTGTGAATTGTCAATCTTTAGAATATTGTAGTAGCTGGTATGCTTCATTTCTGCCGTACTCCAGCTGCTTTTTGACCTTAGATGTGTTACCTCTGTTATTTCTGGTTAGAGTTGATTTGTTTGTCATTTTTATAATTTTGTCTTTTTACTCCAGTTCGTCCATATCTAACTGCTATTTTAGTTGTTTTGTTCTATCTGAACAGGTTTTTGTTTATGTCTCATGGTCTGCTGCAAGTTGCTATAGGTAGGAAAATTGAAAAACACTGGTTTGATTGAAAATTCCAAATTAAAACAAAACTATCAGAGATTGATATTTACAACCGCATATCATTAGAAAGGCTGTCAAATTTTACATTTGATGGCATAAAAAAATTAGGCATTCCCATTTGAAAAAATCAAATTATCTCTGATTGAAATTTCCTTAATTGATCTACCGATTTCTCCAGGTACAAGTGTAGTTCAAATTCGACCGTCTAACATACGCTGACGCATTTCGCATTTCATGCTTAGTGACACGGCAAAGTCACAGCCCTCGATGTTTTATAATAGCTGCATCTACGTATACCAAAGATTGTCATTTGCACCTAAAGGGTTTGATTCAAGCCCTATGTGTGATACATAAAGTCACACTAAAATTCACCCGGGAATCTAAATATCCAATAATATACAGGGTGTTCCATTTGAAAAAACATAACTTTGAATATGTAACACTTTTATTAGACACCCTATATAAAAGTCATTATTTTTAGAAGGTAGTTCAACCCGAACTACATACACTCGCAAAGATGGTTTTTCGAAAAGTGGTATCGTTTAGCTACAAGAGTCCGAGGCGTTGAGCTATATAGACTTATTCTAAAATCTGGATCAATATTGATCAGTCAGTGTCTAGATTGAAGAAAACACAAATCATGTTTTGGTGTCGTCCCGGGTTCGATTCTCGTTAGAGGCGAAAATTTATTTTTGGTTTTTTCAATCAAAAATATATAATCCATAAAAAAAGCTCTTTCACTGTTGGCTTCTAGTTAACAGTGCTGTTCCTAGAGGGGCGCCGGGAACCAGTAACAGAGCCTACACAGAACACGAGGCTAATGACCACAGTAGTCGATGCCAATAACACAGTAGTAAACCAATGTTTTAGTGTCAAAAATTATTAATATACACGGTCAAAAACGGATACAGCCTGAGCCTGGCGTTAAAAAACCGCATGCCTATTGAGACACTAATAAAAGCACTACAGTTTATGAAAGAGATGAGGCTCATTTGCTTCTGGAATGAGGTAGATATTGTTGTACACTGCTGACAAAAAGTGAGGAGCTGCTAAAATTTAAACAAATCGCAGTAATTGGTTTTGAGCAGTGAATCTTAAAAGCAAACATAAGATATTTGACTACTGAACTCGACCATTCTGGATCATAAATGAGGTTAACCTGCAGAAACTATTGAAAAAATGCTACTAGGGTAGTTCCTGAACTTCCTGAACAACTACTCGCATTTCTAGGATAGCAGCAATAATGTGTGATGAGATGCAGTAAGTCGGTGACGGGCATATTGTGATATCCTTCGTGTTAGTAGAAGAATAGAATTTAGTAATGATAAAAATCTTGTACTTTACTAATTTACAATGTTTCACTCCAGGGGCCTGTTTCACGAAAGTTACAAGTTACATATTCACTAGTAAAACTTGGCAAACTTGTAATTTATTTAAGTTACAAGTGTTTCTCGAAAACAGAGTCACAAGTTTAGTAGTAACCAGTAAATTTTCACTTATCCACCAGTACAATTTTACATATCCACTCATATCAGTATCACAGTATTCATAAATTACAAGTTTACGCTTGTTAAAACTATTCAAAGATTTAACCCATAATAATAGCAGGGTGACTTTTGTGGGGTCATATTATTAATATTATTACTGCTATTTCTTTCGACTGTTGGCATGAAATTATTATAAGTTACAATGTGGAATTTGTCATCCGATGAAGATCTTCCTGTGGAACTGTATCAGGACCCAAGACATCGAAGATTTAGAGAAAGAAGACAGAGGATATTTAAGGTTAGAACGAATGTTGATTTCATTAGTTTGTATGAATTTAATGAGAGACTCCGAATGAGCTCTATAAAAATGGAATCACTTCTTGAAGACATTGGGCACAGGCTAAGACGTGCAATCAAAAGATGTGAGGCACTATCTGAAAGAGTTACGCCGTGTGCAGCGCTCCATCGGTTAGGTAATGGTGGTCAGTATCACGAAATTGCAGACATGCATGGGATCTCAAAAACCAGTGTATGTAGAGCATTACATGAAGTTGTAAATGCAGTAAACAATATTAAATTCGCACAAGTTGTTGACTGGCCAAATGATATTAATGACATAGTAGTAAAATTTTCAAGAATAGCGGGAATGCCTTTGGTCATAGGATGTGTGGATGGAACACTTATAAAAATAGATGCTCCCACACAGAATGAACAACAGTTTGTGGATAGATATGGAAATCATTCAATAAATGTAATGGCTGTGTGCGGACCTGATTCAAGTTTTACTACGTAAGTGCACGATGGCCAGGAAGTGTACATGACGCGCGTGTATACAGAAACAGCACATTGAATCGTGAACAGCGTTTTGAAGATGGATGGAGACCCATTACTGATTGTGTGATATTAGGTGACTCGGGCTATCCATTGAGAGAATGGTTAATCCCTCCAACTGACCTGAATTTGAATGATCTAGCTGTGCAGCGGTTTAACCGTTCGCATATGTCTACCAGACGAATTATAGAAAACTCATTTGGAATTCTGAAAGAGAAGTTTCCTTGTCTTAACGGTTTGAGAGTCGACTCAAATTTTGCCTGTGCAATTATCAAATGTTGCAATATTGCAAGATGCAGTGAAGATGAAGCACGTCTTTTGCAGCTCGACGGTCCTGGCGGAGCTGACGAAGCGCTCAACCAAACCCTGACGGTGAGAGAAGACTTCAGGCGCTTGTTGATTTTTCCGATGACCTCACAATACCGCCATTGGAATATTCTATTATGTAAAGTAAAGAAAATAGAATAAATGTATCTGGAATCTAATGACTTGAAATAAATATATCTTGTACTATGTATGTATGCTTGCTTGGCATTGCTTTCTAACCTTTATTAACCACCGATCAGCACCAATTTTAAGCATTTATTAACCAACACTACTTATTTTGTTTAGCAATAATTTAACGAAATATTTACACTTATAAAAGTTCTTTATTTTCAAGTTTGATACAGTTTCCATTTTTAGTGTTACAAACTTGTCGTTTCTAAAACAAAATCTGTCGGGAATTGTCGTGTGTAGTCTGATGGGGATAATCCTAATTTCCTTTCCATTTCTAGGATTTGAAGACTCTTGAGGTAGGAGTCCTTTTCCATAATTTCTATCGAAAGCTTGAGGAGGAGAAAGCCTTGAGGTTTTGCGTTTTTCTACAACGACGTCTGATTGTTTAGGAGTAGCTATTATGGGTGGGTTAAATGTATTCTGTTCCATATTCTCTTCAACGTGCTGTTGAGCCGTCGTATTTGCTGATGAAGCTGGCACTGGTTGCCATGTTTCGGAAGAAGGAAGACCTTGCACTAAAGGGCTGTCACGTCCAAGTATATCTAAAACTAAGATGTCTGCTTTGGGAAGTTTGCAATCTGTTCCACCTGCACTGCCCGTTCGGTTTCTGTTATCAATTTTTTTCTGAAAAATACAAAAAAAGTCAAACATTTGTGGGTATAATAAAATAATGTCCTGAGAGATTGATCTCATCGACCGAAATTTAAGAGAAATTAGCGATGCTGATAAGCTATTAAACAAGCCATATTTACCATAGTGTATTTCTTCAAATTTTGCCAGTAAGTGTCTCTAGTATAAATGTATTCTTTGTTGGCTGAAACCAACCCTAAGCTAACGCCTTCTCATGGATGCTTTTCCACTCTCTTTTTTTATCTTCTTTGGTCAATTTATCAGAGAATGCTCCAAATATAATTTCTTTAGCATCTCTGACATATTTCAGGAAACTTATTTTGCCTTCCTTCTTCACTTCCATATCGGAAAATCAGCGTGAAAGCAACCTACAGCTAATCTGTCACACAAAGGAATGTTATTTATCAACTGTCAATATTACGTTTATAACGTCAAAACCGGTTTACTTGTGATTAAATGAATTACACCTGTAACTTTTTTCACAACTCTCAAAAATCTTGGTGAAACACCTATACTTGTACAATTGTAGTTACAAGTAGCTGATAAGGTGAACTTGTAAATATGTCACTTGAAACATTCGTGAAACAGGCCCCAGACGTCATCTTCCTTTGCTACAGGGGCGTTGCTACCGTCGTATTTGCCGTAATTATACGGAGCCCCCAACGTGCGTAAGCAAATATTAACAAAATCTTCCCTTTTTTTATTTCACAAATGAAAAAAGTCAAAATAAGCAATTTGTTTATCCCCGCGTAACGCGTGCGTTCAAAGGCTGGCAGGTGGCAACACCCTACATCGGTTATCACAAGACGAGAGAAATTCAGGCCCGGAATCCTATTTAAAAGTCAATGTATGTATACTATTGTCAGACCTGTCACTATTCTCAAAACAGGCAGAAACTTTAGAAAAACTAAAGGCATTATCAGCTATAAATGATTTTGGACCGGTTTCTCAATGTCCAGTTAAATATTTATCTGCAAGATAACAGCAACTGTTAGATAAATTGTTTAAACAATTGAAGGCCAAACTTACGATGTCACGTAAATCTTATCTGACAGTTGTATCCATAGCAACGCTATCAGGCAGATACCTATCTGACACTTTAACTGGACATTGAGAAACCGGCCCTAAATAAATCAGTTTGCCGAAAAAAGGCAAAGAGAGGGTAGATATAATTTGAATTGTTTGTAAAAAAAGATGGAATAAGTGACAGATAGATAATAATGAAAAATAAATATGTTTTTTTTAATTTTATGCATTTTTTTTTCTTTTGAGAGAAATATTTATTCTTCCTAAGGACCCCCAAACAAATTTTTATACGGGGCCCCGCCAAGGCACGCTACGCTTCTGCTTTGCTATCTCCACTTTGACGCTTTTTTGTGTTCAGGCGGCAAAGTAGCAATAGTTACTTTTTGTGACAGATGTCACGCCTGAACTTAATAAAACCAATTGAGGTTTCTAGAATATATTCATCGGGTGTCATAGATATCGGCAGAATAATAAGAACTTTTTAACTCAACAACTGCAGCGTCTTCCCTTAACGCATCTGGCGTGACAGCGATATAGTTGAGATCGGTATCTAATATGGATAGTCCGCAATTAGTAATTCTTTGTTTTTTAGAGAGAGAGAGAGAGAGAGAGAGAGAGAGCAGCCTTTTCTTTTACTAATAATAGACTTGACATATAACCTCTGTTGGAGCTTTTATAGATTTCACCAAGTTGAAAATGGAAAACTGGTTTCAACAGCATGTCTAAAAAACTGTTCAGTATGAACCTCACAGAATTCATCTAGCTACCTCACATTTTACTATAACATACACGCATAACATTATTATTCATACTTTTTGTGATCTTTCCATACTTTCACCTAATGTTCATCGTACCTACGTACGATAAATTCGTTTTCTTTATGACAATTTAGTTGCACTTCTAAACATTTTACTCTTTTTACCCACCCATATTATTTATAGTCCGGGATCCCAGGCCTATTTTCACTAATTACTACTAACAAGCTAATTTTGCGTGAGTAGCTTCATTTTGATGAGACGCCCAACTTTTTCCTCTATAAAAATTCTCGATTCTGGTAGCTAACAAGGGTAGCAGGGATGAAATATGTCAATTTGACGAGTCTCAAAAATTAATTACTAACAGTTAGTTTTTCAACTAAATCTTAAGAATGTGATCAAACTTATTAGAAAAAATGTTTGTCCTACAAAATCTATGGTTTGATCACATTGTCCCCCTCCATCCAACATGTACCAATAACAAGGTCATACAAATTTATTATTAACAGCCTGATTTTTTCACTATTACTTCGTTAATATTTATACAATTTGACAGCAACATTGTCCTACAAATCACGTGGTATGTCATCCTGGTCCTACGCTCAGAAGTTGTAGTACAAATCCCGGGTGTAAAAATAATTACTATCAAGTCTAATGTTCGTGGATACCTTCGTTGCGATGAGACGCCCAACTTTTTCCTCTACAGAAATTCTCGATTGTGGTAGCTAACAGGGGTAGCAGGGATGAAATATGTCAATCTGACGAGTGTCAAAAATTAATTACTAACAGTTAGTTTTTCAACTAAATCTTAAGAATGTGGTCAACCTTATTAGAAAAAATGTTTGTCCTACAAAATCTATGGTTTGATCACATTGTCCCCCTCCATCCAACATGTACCAATAACAAGGTCATACAAATTTATTACTAACAGCCTGATTTTTTCAATATTGCTTCGTTAATATTTATACAATTTGACAGCAACGTTGTCCTACAAATCACGTGGTATGTTATCCTGGTCCTACGCTCAGAAGTTGTAGTACAAATCCCGGGTGTAAAAATAATGACTATCAAGTCTAATGTTCGTGGATAGCTTCGTTGCGATGAGACGTCCAACAATTTTCTATACGAAAATTCTCGATTGTGGTAGCTGACAGGGGGAGCAGGGATAAAGTATGTCAATTTAACGAGCCTCAAAAAGGAATTATTAACGGTGGGTCCTTTTAATCAAATCTTGAGGAAGTAATCAACATTATAAAACAAATATTTGTCGTAACAAAGGTCATAAAAAATGATTACTAACTGATATTCACGGTAGCTTAGTTAATACTTAAATAATTTAACAGCCACATTGTCCCACAAATTGATTGGTATGTTATCCGGGTCCTACGCTCTGAAATGATCCTTATTACTAACTGCAGAGCATTGTTATCATGTATTCCAAGTTGGTATGGACCATAAGGGTGTCCATGCAAAGATTTGCTTGAGCAGTTTTTTCCATCATGTGAGCATTATTTAGATAGATAGATACGTTTATTTCCGGAAGATTGTATAGAACATTGTGTAAAAGGTCAGACATGAAGCAAAAATAGTATACATAGATATCACGAATAATGAAAATGAGGGAGATGAAAGAGATGAAGACGATAGTGAAATCAGTAGCGGAGATGAAGATTTGTCAGATGAGTCTTATGCTGAATAAATTAATTTTTGCATATATTAAAACAAAATTTTGTACTTAATACAGTACATAATGAAGTTATTTCTTATAGATTTCGGCAAAGATTACACTTTATAATTATAATACAAGTAGAAAAATGACAATTCTTGTCGGACTAACGGTACATACCTGTGTCCTTCTGGGAAATTATTTCCCTTGGACAGAGAACACAGTAACCTATCATGTCATATTTTGTCTTACAGTTAGTAATGAAAAAATGTGGTATTGACAACTTCTGAGCGTAGGACCAGGATAACATACCACGTGATTTATAGGACAATGTCGCTGTCAAATCTTATAAATATCAACGAAGCAATAGTGAACAGATCAGGCTGTTAGAAATAAATTTGTATGACCTTGTTATAGATACATGTTGGATGGAGGGGGACAATGTGATCAAACCATAGATTTTGTAGGACAAATATTTTTTATAATAATGTTGATTACATTCTTAAAATTCAATGAAAAAACTATCAGTTAGTAATTAATTTTTGAAGCTCGTCAAATTGACATATTTTATCCCTGCTACCCCTGTTAGCTACCACAATCTAGAATTTTGATAAAGAAAAAATTGGGCGTCTCATCTAAAGGAAGCTACTCACGCAAAATTAGCTTAGCAGTAGTAGTTGTTTATTATAGATTTCGGCAAGGATTACATTTTATAATACAAGTAGAAAAATGACAGTTCTTGTCGGACTAATGATACATACCTGTTTTCTTGTAGGACATTATTTCGTTTGGTCAGAGAACACAGTAACCTATTATGTGATATTTTGTCCTACAGTTAGTAATGGAAAAATGGTCTTGTGGTATTAACAACTTCTGGTCGTAGGACCGGGATAACATACCACGTGATTTGTAGGACAATGTTGCTGTCAAATTGTATAAATATTAACGAAGCAATAGTGAAAAAATCAGGCTGTTAGTAATAAATTTGTATGACCTGCTTATTGGTACATGTTGGATGGAGGGGGACAATGTGATCCAACCATAGATTTTGTAGGACAAACATTTTTTCTAATAAGGTTGATCACATTCTTAAGATTTAGTTGACAAACTAACTGTTAGTAATTAATTTTTAACACTCGTCAAATTGACATATTTCATCCCTGCTACCCCTGTTAGCTACCACAATCGAGAATTTTTGTAGAGGAAAAAGTTGGGCGTCTCATCAAAATGAAGCTACTCACGCAAAATTAGCTTGTTAGTAGTAAGTAGTGAAAATGGGCCTGGGATCCCGGACTATTATCACCTTATACCCGAAATATACAGATGGGGGTATATCCTTGTAGTAGGGCTTATAGTAAATTGGCCACGCCCACTGTAGCCGAATTTTCCCCTTTCCCTTTACTCCGCAAATAGGTTGCCCTCAAGCAGCTTACTATAACATCTTCTTAACTATCAAGAGTCGCAGTGTAGATTTACCAGAGTTATTGTTAGAGGAGCTCTTGATATTTGGTCTGGTTTTATGGTCATTGTTATTATCTTTTCTTTCAAGGCAAACAATTTGATAGCAGGCAAGATGCAGAAGATAAGTTAGATAAGGTGTTACGAATGATACCAAAGATCAGTGGCTTTCTGGAAGCATTTGAAGAATTGCCAAGCAGGTGGGAATCTGTTACACATAAAGGTGGGGACTATTATGTCAAAGAAGATGAAGGTGATGGAATTATTCAGAACAAAAATGGCGAGCAGAATGCTGAGGACGATTATGATGAATTTGATGAACAAATCAGTGAGGATGAAGATACTCAAGACATTATTGTTATAAATTAAAATGTTCACTGTTACATCTAATAAATATTGTATTATTCCCTATGATCATAATATTGAAGTGTAAAGAACCAGACGTTGAGCGATATTTGTTTGTGTCTACATTTAGAGTGGTTCAAGTAATCTTCGCACTTTATACCAAAAAGTATACAATGATATGATTAAAAATGTGTGTGGAGATTAATTTACAGAGAACCATATAAATAAAGCTGTAGTTTGATGTAAGTGTATATAAAATGGACTTTGATGGCTTAATAGTATTATTTTGTACAAGTCTTCCAAAACTATAATGTTCCTGATATACCAAACATATATGTATAATAAGTGAATAACCAGGAAAATTCCTATAGAATTCATGTTCCCAACCTAAAGGGTGATTGAAATATTGTAATTCAGGCATCACCAAAAAATATATATCATTCATTGATAAATTTTACACAATGACAATTTCAGTAAGGCTGAAATTAATTAATGATCATCATTGATAAAAACATGGAGTCAACTTGATTGACTCAGTACTTCCCATATATTACGATGATAGCATTTTATTATTTTTTCATGGCATGAGGCTATAGTCTGAGATCCCCTTGCAACCAAATTACGGATTTCCCAACCATCCTATGAGAAACCTCATCCTACCTCTGCGCATTTTGACGACTCCAAAAAAAAAACAAAAAGCAGAAAATGATCAGATCCCTGAAGTATCAAAAAAAAGTTTGAACGGCTTCTATATTGCACTGTTTTTTTAAATTTAGTTTCACCGCCACACAACTTTCAAAAACCATAGACTTTTCAATGTATGAGTCTTAATTTTACAAAATATTCCATAACTATATGCTGTACGTAGATGACTGTCTCCAGTGCTTCCCCCAATAGCAACTTTGGACATCTACAAGAGGAGATCGATAGGCTGGATTCGAAAGCAAGAAAAAGGGGGTTTCTTTCTTACCCACAAAAACTGAAGTTTGCGGGATACGAGATAAAAAACGCAGCTTCAGTTAAGTTCTTAGCTATTGTTTTCGATCATAAACTCTACTGGAAAGGTCACGTAGAATATCTTTCGATCCGATGTAGAAAATTCCTCAATTTAATTAAGTGCACCGGCAATACTCGTTGGGGTGCAGATCGTGATCAAAGTATACAAGAGGCTAATTGAAGTAGGATCGACTATGCTAGGGTTGTAAATAACTCGGCAAGATCTAAAATCAAAATATGGGAGCGGATACAAACAGCAGCCCTAAGAAGAGTTAGAGAACAAGTCCAGCAAATGCGATTCTCTGTGATGCTGATGCTGCCGTATTGCCCTTACACTTGAGATGAGGCATGCAAACTGTTATCTATACTACAAAAATCAAGTCGCTTTCACGACATATCAATTTAAATATAGTAAGTTTTGAGGATGAATACAGAAGTCGTCCTTCCTACACCCGTCCAACCAAAATTCGTAGTCTGGAATTTCAACAAGAACATGGAATCATAATAAAAGACTTCCTCCAAAGAGTAACTTTTCATATAACAGCCTGGACTAGAGCAAGATTACCAATTGACACGAGCCTCTTCGTTCCCTAAAGACTCAACACATGGCCGACTTTACTCACTAGGCCGGAGCATGAAATATGGCAACACTGAATCAGCGGGCCGAGTTTTTATTTGAGGTTAAGTCATGTGTATTCTTCCAGAGCAGAAAATATGGTTGGAAGGTAATTATTAATGTGTTTCTAATTATTTACCTGCACAAACGAAACTATACAGATAAAAAGATGCCTGCAAAGTGTGTAGTACCAGGTTGCACTAGCAATTAGTGCTTCCAATGAAGGACATAAACAGAAGTGGGTGAAAGGTATTCCTCATAAGGGCTGGTTATATTTATAAGAATAAAGACAATAATTTACAAACATTTCAAAGGATAAGACCTATTTTAGAGCACAATGTGGTACCTACAATGTTTTCTGGACCTCCCAAATATCACAGAAAAATACAGTTAATAGAACTCATCTGGGCAAGCCAACGAGGGCATGCATCTGGGCATACCTACGAAAAGATTTGATAGTGAAAGGGAATCAAGACCAGCAAGAATGGCTTCACAGTGACCTAATAGTGAATTTTTCTAGCTCAAGTGACAATTTACAAAGTAAATTGGGTGTTCATTTAAGTGGAAGTGGCAGCAGGAAACAGGTTGCTTTATTTTTATTTTGTAGTGTCTGACTATAATGAAACTATAGGCCCACTATTTGACAGCTAAGCCACGTTGCCACATCTAAGGCTCCGGCCTAGTGTAGAGTCGGCCATGCTCAACACCATCCGAAATCTATGTAACCAATTTTAGGCAAACAATAAGTCAATTTGAGGGCGAGCCGATTATATAAACCGACGGTTCTAGAACCAGTGCCGGCATCGGCGCAGCAATAACAGTAAAAGGTAACTCCAATACGTGGAGCTTGGTTACCATTGCCAGTATAGTAATTGCAGTGTCATATATGCCATCTGGCAGGCACGTATTTATTTTTCACTCTCTTTTAAGTCCTTCCTGCCTAATAAATATCAGACTCTCTCAGCGATCTTTGATCTTTAAAAAATGTATTCAAATGACAGAATATGCCAAATAGGATCGTTCAGTGAAATTACAATAACCATATTGGTGTGCATTTTTATGAAGTATTTTTTTTAATTATTATAGAGGGTTTAGCAAATCCGCTTGATCGCAAGGACAGAAGCTCTCGCACACCCAAAGGTGCGAGATAGAGTCTGCCCGCCCGACGCTGAACCAGCTTGAGTCCTCTGATCGCATGTCCAACGGACTCGAACGCGTCCATCCGACATGCCACCACGGCCCGACCGGCTAAAACCCGTTCCCTCATTTCTTACCTTCAAGCCCTCCTACCACTCGCGGAACCTTCGTCGAACGACATAACAACATGAGTGTAGGGCTGGTCCGAGAAGTCTAATCTTGTGGTTTAATCACCACTTCTGCGTTCCTCGCTTTCTTTGGCGCTCAGAATTTTCCTCGCCATGTAGTGGATGGTCTTCCAATAGACTTTATGGGAGATCATCAGTCTCACCATGTTATCTGCCTTCAGATATTCAGGTAGGTTTGCACAGGCTTCTTGTCTGTATGTGAGCCACCTCTCACACTCGAAGAGCGTATGTTCCGCCGTATCTAGCTGTTCACAATGGCACTGGTCGTCTGTAGCTCTTCGTACCCTTTTCCGATAGACGCTGAACGGGCCATGTGCCGTTAGAGCCTGCGTCAGGAAATAGCAGGTAGTCCTGTGCTCGCAGTTTACCCATTCTCCGACTAATGGTATGAGTCTTTTTGTCCACTGCGCAGCCTCAGTCGTTTGCGACCATATCTGCTGCCACTTCTCCATGGTCCGTGCGCCTCGTCTCTGTGTCCCCTTGTGAGACGTAGATGTCTCTTCTCTCTTCAGCTAGCAGATGCAAGGGTGGTGTCCCTGTCACCACTTGCAAGGCCTTGCTGGATACTGTACGGTAGGCACTGGCTACCCTTAGCAGTGGCTTTCTCTGGAGTCTGTCTAGCTCCTGCAGGTGTTTTTTCCTTTTGAGTGCCCTATGCCAAACTGGCGCTCCGTAAAGGACAATCGACTGGACGATTCCGTTCAGGAGTGCCCTTTTTCTACTGCTGGGTCCCCCAATATTCGGCAAGTCTAGAGAGCATTGCTATTCTAGTTTCTGCCTTCTGGGTTGACTTCTTTCTGTGGTCTGAGAAGCACCTCTCGTTGTCTATATAGACTCGCAAGTACCTCACAGACTTACTGTGGGTTATCGTTTTGCCTCTAAGCTGGAAGTTTACGTACTTCCGCTTTATTCTGTATCCTCGTAGTATAACTGCCTCAGTCTTTTCTGGAGCCAAATCTAGGTGATGATCACCTATCCAGTCGTCAATCTTTTGCAAGGCCCGGTTCACCTTGTATGCGAGGGATACCTCGTCCTTGGCTGTCACGACTAAAGCTAAGTCATCTGCGAAGCCTATCGTTCTAACGCTACCGGGTAGCGGTAGCTTCAATATCCCATCGTACAGGATGTTCCAGAGGGTTGGTCCTAGGGCCGACCCTTGTGGGACCCCGGCAGACATCGGCAGGTCTACTTTGGATATAGATATGGTCCTGTCCTCGAAATAACTGCTTATTATATTACACGAAGATATTTCGAGATGTTTCGCCTTCGCAATTCACGCATTATGAGATGCCCCAGGAAGCAGTATTGAAAGCATTCCTGACGTCAAGTGTAACTAGTATGCACCATTTATCACTGGACTTTTCTACTATGCCCATCACTGTCTCAAGGGCGTCGATGGTAGACTTGCCTGTACGAAAACCGAACTGGTACTCCGAGAGACCTTCTCCTTCGTCTATTTCTTTCTCTAGCCTCTGACGGATCATTATCTTGAACAGCTTACCTATGGTGTCCAGTAGACATATAGGTCTGTGAGACGATGTGAGCCCAGGAGGTTTACCGCCTTTACCGAGCAATATCGCCTTGACTCTTTTCCAGGCCTCTGGGAAGGTTTGCGTCTTGAGCAGCCCATTTAACAGATTTAGCAGGAAAACGGGAACAGAGTCGACTATTCCCTTTATGACCTCCGGGGGTTATTATCCGGGCAGGGTGCCTTTCCTGCTTTCAATCTATCCGCTGCAACTTTCAGTTCCTCCAAGCTGAACAAAATGACGTTCTCGTCTGGGCTTTCTTTCTCCCACGTGTCCCGTCTGGTTGGAAACAGTTCACGTACGATCTCCACTTTCCAATCGTCGCATAATTCAAATGCTGATTTATTTCCTAGCAGCTGCTTGGTGGCTATGCGGTAGCCTTCGCCCCAGATATCATTCTCTAGGCTATCGCATAGCTTCCTCCAGTGATACTTCTTAGCAAAGTAAATGAGTTTTGCAAGCTTTCCCTTTATCAATTTATAGGCATCGTGAAGCTCTGCTATGATTTGCTCTGGCCTTGGGTTCAGTTGGCCCTTTCTTCTTCGATTTCAGAGTTCCACCAAAAGGGGACTCTCGCTGGCCTAGTTCCTCTCCTTTCCGTACACTCCCTAAACGTTTGCTTCATATCAGAGGTATACAGGCTTTCTGAGATTTGCTCTGCGGAGTCTATGGGTTCCAGCCGGGACGATAGATTTTCCTTGAACTTCTCTATGTTCACATAGGGTTTGTCCCGACTCCTTACTGGCTTCGATGTCCCTCCAGTGTTCTCTTCGAAATATATGAACCTGTGGTCGCCTAAGGTTTCGGCCTCTAGGACCTGCCAGTTGGATATACTCCTTGCGAGATCCTGTGAAGCAAACGTGACGTCGATGTACGACTCGGAATTCCTCCTGCAGAAAGTTGGAAGGAGACCGTCGTTTACCACAATCATGTTCGTTGCCGCTAGCCATTCGCAAAGTACTCTTCCTCTTCTGTCAGTGCTTGGTGACCCCCACTCTGTTGCTTTAGCATTCAAGTCTCCGAGTATTATAGCTTTCCCTCTCTTACCCGCTACATCTTCCCCAAGCGTCTCCATGTAGCGCTCGTACTCGTCGAACTGAATGTTGGGTGAACAGTAACAACAGTAGACGTTTAGTTTCTCCAACTGGATTCTGATATATCCGCTCTTCTTCTCCATGGTTTTGACTGGAATGTTCCTGTTGTGAAAATACGCTGCAACGTCGTAATTTAGGTCGGTAGAAGAAGATCTATGCCTCTTCCAATGCAGAGTGCATGCGCCATATCATGCGCAGCACGAGACCTGTTAAGGTTGATTTGAAGGATCTTAAGCATGGTGAGTGGTATTTATTGTCTCGCACGCCATTTCCTCTGCCTTGGATGCAGCTGCTGCCTTCGTTCGAGTTTTCTGCTTCTGAAGGATCCTCAACGTATTTCGGTAGAAGGGACAAGCATAGGAGCCTGCCCTGTGTCCACCTTTTGAGCATAGTGGACAGTAGGCTTGCTCTTTACAGTCCACCTTTTTGTGTCCGTCTTTGCCGCAGTTCAAACATAGTTTTGCCCTGTCGGCGCCTCTACATCTACTGGCCAAGTGCCCGGTCTCCCAGCACCTCTTACACCTGTCCACGGATACACGTCCCTGGAGACTGCAGATCACGATACCTACTTTGACGCGTCCTTTGTCAGTCAGTTTCTCCGCCAAACTTTCCGGCGCCATAACCGTTGCGACTTGGTTGCCGTTCCTCGTTGGTATCAAGGATTTGACAACGACCTCTTTGTATGGATCTTGAACAACTTGTGCTCCTTCCACAGCCGTTGTGACGCCATCTAGGCCTCGAATGTGCAGTGCAGCGACTCGTCCGCTGTTCCTAGTAGATAATCCTACCACGTTGAGTCTTCCTATGGCGTCCTTGAGCTGCTCAGCCCCTCCACCATCTTTTGGCACTGTTAGAAGTAGTTCGCCTTGTCTGGTCTTTCTTACATTACTAATCGTAACGCCTAAATACTTATTTTTTGCCTCTTCTTTTACCTTCGTGAGTAGCTCCGCATAGCTGAGGCCTTTTGCTGTGACTATGACGGCTGCTGTGCTTCGTTCTTTCCGCACCTTCGGCTGCCTCTCACTGTCCGACACTCTCACTGTCTCCAGTTTTTGGCGGGTGCCTGTTTTGTTTGGCGGAAGGTACAATTTTACTTCCAAATTTGTACCTGCGAATATGAATTCTAGGAGTTTCTTCAGTCTCTCCTTTTTGTCCAGGTCTGGTGTTGAGACCGCGATGCCCAACCTGTTTTGTCTTATGGCACACTCCCTCAGCTGTACAAAGTTGGAGAACGTTTTCTGTTGGTTCTCTTCCAGCAGCACTTTGTGGACATAGCGTTCGCTTTGCTCTCTTTGTCCTTTGCTGTTCACAATAGTGGTTTCGTACCTTAAGAAACAGAATCCTTCTGTACCTCCCGCCTCAACACCCAGGTGTTCTATTTCTGGGTATCTCAGCTTAAACAGCTTGCTGATCCCTCTATCATAAGGCTGGTCCATCTCTCTACACAGCACTAGGTCATTTTTGTCGAGATTTCCCCATACTGGGTTCCCTTCGACTTCTTGTACCTTTTGATACGTTTCGAGAAGCCATTTCTTCTCCGCCAATTTCAAAAAGGCATCGAAGTTGTCGCGTTGCTTCATTATAGCGTCGCTTATTTCCGCTGCTATTTCTGCTTTACCCTCTTTCTTGTTGTTCCAGGGACCCTCTGTCTGGCAACCGCTACTGGTGAATGACGCCAGTTCTGTTTGCGTCTCACGGTTAGTTTCCTGCAGAGGTTGTTTAATTTGACCAGCAGATGCATCTGCGCCCTTTAGCTTATCCACTAGCCTAGCTACTTCTTCGATACCTCTTTTTATGGACGTCTGTTTGCATTGATTTTGATGGCCGATTTTAGATCATCAATGACTACTAAGAGTATTTTCATGATGGAAGATACAGCATTGTCTTGCTTCCCTTGGAGTTCTTCGAGTCTTTGGCGCTTGGCGGGGTTTTCCTCCGCTCTTGCCGCAATTCCTGAGTCCCTCTCTGAAATAGACATTGATCGCCCTCGAGGTGGACTTCTTGACAGCTTGTCAGCCCTCGCAAAAGGGCTTGCTAGTTTACCGCCTTGCGGGACATTCCTTCCAGTATCTTTTGCGGCCTGGTCGCCTACCGCGGATCGTTCCATACCTGAATCGGTGGAGAAGTCTGGTTTTGGTTTATTGCGGTCGCTTTCTATCGCACCAGTTTGGGCTGCTTTCTCCCCTCCCTGGGCGTGTACTGGGGCTTCCGACTTCCCCTGCACCGTAACAACTGCTCCTACTAACTTGTTTGCCATATTTATGATAAGTTTTATTCCGTGTCATAGCCTTGTCGACATAATCGGCCCGGGTCGCAATCTATTCCTTAACCGCAACGTGTCCATGCCATCGCCGTGTTGTCTTCGTCCTAGTTGCACTACCAAAGAGGCAAGCCCGGACTTGACTATCCCAGCCAGCAGAACGAGGGACAGACCTCCGCCGAAGCCTCCGTCACATGATTTGGGCCGCGCCTGCCTCATGTGGGGGAAACTTCGCCGGCTAGTTTATGAAGTATTGCTTACATATAACACAAAAGAATATCATCTTAATAAAGTTACGCGACTTCAAAGATTCAAATATTTCAAACACCCAAATTTACTGTTGTGACGTCACAGAATACGTCGCCGAGCCTAGATCAGCTGACGGCTGTACAGCGGCAAGGGTACATTTGTAATAAGTTCGGCTAATTCTTTGGTTGTTTGACGTTGTTTGTTGTTTTATCGGGTGGTTTTGTGATACAAAAATGTGTGGTACGGATTATGCGAAGGCCGATTCCTCCCATGTATGCCGGCATAGTAGATGTTGTTATCGTAATGAACTATTTCAATACACATCGAGATTTTATCAGCGCAGAAATGAGAGGGGTTAAAATGCGGCAGTAAGTCTTTTATCCAATATTATATAATACGAGAATATTGAATTAATATAGTTTCAATACTATAATTAGTATAATGCAATATTATTATTGTACCGGGAACCGGGTGATCAGATAATTTAAAGGGCTGTATCTCAGAAGCTATTCGCCATAGACACTTGCAGTGAAAGTTATTACGAAAGAGGCTATATCAAGACCTAGAAAAATATTTTCAAAGTTCCAAGATGGCCACCAGGGTGCGTAACTGCTGTCTTTAACATTTAAAATGATTATCACTGACATCCACCTCCACCTAGTAAATGTTACCAAACAATATGTGCTTTTCAAAGCTAGGATTTACTCAAGTGATTAATACTTTTTGACGTATCTATTAAGATAAAGTGGTGCGGGATAATTCAATGTTTTTTTTTCAAATAAATAGTAACTCCTAAAACACTGCCTGTAATATGTCTAACTCCTAGTGACGCCACTAAAGTGCGTTTTTTGATATATTAATTGTAAGCTGCAAAATTCTCCAAAAAAGCAAATGCAATAATGTGACTATTTTTTTCATAAGAATCTAGGAAAACGATACCTCAATAGGCTAGCGAAAACTGTATATCTGATTCCTAGCGCGTGATATCGAAGAAAGAATTTATGATAAATCATATAATTCAAAAAATGCTTATTTTCTAACCGCTCGGCACATGATCAGGTTTTATCCACTTCCTTCTCAAAATGTACTATAATGGGGTATTTTCGAACAAAATTTTATGACGGAATATTGATGTTACGTCCCCAAAAACCATGTAACGAACATTCTTACGTTTTACTGTGAACGCGAAGTGGGTTAAAATCCCCTTCAAAGTTCAAACATAAAATTTCGCGCCAAAGCTGTGACGTAATAAATCTTAGCGTGACGTAATAAGCCCTTCGTGGTGCTATCCTTAGAATGTGACTCTACTTTGTCGTCTGACCTCCTTTTCTCCATCTACAAACATAACATCCGCTTCGTATTGACATTGACAGATGTTTGTTTACATCATTTCATCATGGTTAATTTAGACACCGTGACAGTCGTGAGACCAGGGGAGGTTATGTATGGCATGACACTAGTGACAGGCTGTTAAAGAATGACAAGTAAAATTGTCAAAAGTATCTAGGAAACATTCTCAGAGTAAACTGCTAATTACATACAATCGTATGCACTGTAAGTCAATTGCGCGATTAGTTACGTAAACCTGGATTAGATTACTTGTTTACTATGCACCGCAAACTGACAATCTTGACACTGTCGCTGTCAAAATAATTTTGCGAACACAACCTTGCCTTATCTCCAATCTGGATTAGTTAATCTATTGATGGTGCATGGCTAGATGCCAAAGATTAGCAAAATGCGATTAGGGAACTAGGATTAGATTCGCCAAACGATGCATACGGGTGATAATAATGCAAAAAATGGAATTGCAGTGTAATATACCATTTATAGTCTACAAACATGAACTTTTATCCAATTAAAAAGAGGGAAACTAAACAAACATAATACATAAAATTAAGTTTACATCCTCGATATGTAGAAAAACTAGGCAAAATGTTAACAACGTGACAACCTTGAATCTACGCATAATTCAAATTAATATAGTCACATCCTATCTACATCCGGCATAAAAATGACTTTTGATTGGTTGATTTCTTAGGCGGGAGGTTTAAGAGATTTAAATGAGCTCTTTTCAAAGGGATGATTTTCAAACTCTATCTTTACTCCACATGGGCAGAAAAAAATTGAGCAAACAGTGCCATCATTACAAATTAGATACAAGATACAAGCAATCCATTTCAGCCATTAAACAGGCAATATTAGCAAGTTTGAAAATACCCCATTGTGCTGATCTTACTAATTAATCTATGAGAGGAGTAATTTCAATTAACTACTCCATTTTATCTTTACTGTTGAGTTCCAACTGTATTCCTGAAATATAATATTAGCATTCAAACAATATGTAATTAGCCAAGTCGCAAAACAAAACTCTAGAGTTGAAATGAAGAATATATTCAAGTTTCAATACTATGATTATTGTTTTAGAACAGCCCGTATACATTGTTGTAGATAGATCTGCTTAATAATTATGCATCACGTCTATAAAATTGTTTCCTCGGCATACTTGACTTATATTATCTCGAAAATTCAGAAACTGAATGTAAGTATATGACAGAGCATATTGAAGGCAATATTTTAGGATAAAAGACTATGGGGGGTTACATTAAAAAAAAAATAATCTAGTTTTTGCATTATACCCCACCTTGTATGTGAATATGCGTCGTCGACTTTTTTATAGCCTACGTTAAAGCATGTAAAAAAAGTAATTTCTGATTAATACTTTTTTAATATACGTTCATTTGACGGCGATTTGGATATAAAAATGGACATAACTTTTGAAACACCCTGTATAATGTTGCAATACCTTATATTTCAAGATCTGGAATTATTAGTAGTTTTATATACAACTTTTTTCACTATCCTCTGCAGTGGAGTTCTCGACCGATCCGGTACTAAAAACTTACCCTGTATGCATGCAGTGATTTTTATCTAAACTTGTTGGAAAATAATCGTCAAGCAGAGAGATTTTCAGATCTTATTGTAAGTCACAATTTACAAAAAACGGTATTTGAACCCCCCCCCCCTTTTAGATAATATTTTTGTAAACTGTTTGGACGTTCACAGCTGCTCTGTTATTATACTAGGCTTATCTGACCACTGTGCTCAAACCATATGTGTTCCCATTCCTGAACTAAGTCGGGCTGAAGATTGGATTAAAACACGTGTTTTCCCTAGGGTTAGACTTGAGCACTTTGAGAGGGATCTGCAAACTCAAAGCTGGGAAGAGGTATTTGATTCCTTTGACGTTAACGATGCATATAACATTTTTCAGAGAACTTTTGTATAATAGTATGGATTATAGTTAATTGGCCACGCCCCACGCCATCTGTAGCTCGAATATTTACCTGTCCATTTACCCCGCTAATGTATCATTATCCTCAAATAGTTTTCTGTAACCTCCACTTAAATATTTGCTATCTATAACCAAAGATCTGTATTGCAAGTGTCTCACACCAATGAGCTTCAAAGAATAAAAATAACAAATAGAACCATCTGCAACTGCTAATCAGCAAATGATTTAGAATCATTTAATAACATACCTGTCTCTCTATATTGTGATACTCATAAGATGCCTTATACTTGGAATCACATGCCTGAATTAATTCATCTTCTGCTTCTCTCCTTGTTGGTCTCCAAGCCAGAACCCTCAACTTTTCATATTCTGCCTCTAATATCTGAACTTTTCTGTTGCTCTGAAATTCTTTGTATCCCTCTTTATCAGGAATATCTGTAACCTCCATTTGAACCCCTTTGTATCCCTCTTTATCAGGAATATCTGTAACATCCATTTGAATCCCTTTGTAGCTCTCTTTATCAGGAATATCTGCAACCTCCATTTCTGTTACTTCATGTCGTTTTGCTTTTCCATTTTGGGGTTCTTGTATATCTTCGCCTTTTGCTGCATCTTTCAAAACATTTCCATCATCATCTTTTATTGCAGTTTTGTTTGCTGATTGAGATTCATTTGATTTTAAATCTGTCTCAGCTCCAGTAGTCATTGTGATGTCATGTAACCTATAGGAATTTAACAAAGAATTAGGTGAAAACAATACTGACATGGTATTGAGTTACTGAATGCTAAATAAGTTTTTATTAGATACACTACACAGGGTAATCTGCGGTAATCAGTTGTAATAAAAAAGAGATATATGCAGATGCAAAATTAATAAATATTTGAACAGCTTCATAATGGAACTGTCAGTTATGATTGTATATAAAAAAGTGTTCAGTAAACTTATAGGTATATCTCAGGTTTTTTGGAAAATTTTGACTTATCTGCAATTAAAAAAATTAAGTCAAGTTGATTAACTCAGTAGTTCCACACATTGTTGTGATACCAGTTCATTATTTCCCCATAGCACAAATCTATAGTCTGAAATCACCTTGCAACCAAATCATCGTAATCCCCCCCCCCCCCCAAAAAAATTATGTTATGCCGCTAGGTCTTTTCTTCACAGGTCAATGGACAGCCTATTAACAATACAACAAATTTTTCAGTTTTACAACCCTCCACCCCCCAACCACCCCAATTTTACCTCCCTCCAAAAAATTGGAAAATGATCCGGGACCCCTAAAACGCCTAAAAACGAAGTTCGATCTGTTTTTATGTTTCATTTTTTTATTATTGCAGCGCCACCACTGCACACAACCTAACAATAAGACATGGTTCCAGTCTAACATACCCTACCACGTTACCACATTTTTCAACGTAGCTTTTGGTACAACTCTTTTCTTACTCTTTATAACCCAGTTAGTGCCCAATATAAAGAAATGTCGTTGAATATTTTCCGAAAAAAAGTTAAGACCTTAATATTCAGTCTTTAATAGTGCTATAGCTCTTCGTAACAGCTGGGGAGCTACGCCAAACTATTATATTCGAACATTGTTTTTGTTGCGCTGTAATGATGACTCTCGTTACGGCATTGGTTAAGTGTAAGAATAGCACTTCGCTAAACTTCGCCACTGGTGCCTATCCTGATGTAAGCCTCAGCTTGCATGATTTTTTTTATTATTATTATTATTCTGATTTTCCAAGTTTCTCTCGCATGACCGCGGTAGCAACAAATGTTGACGGGCTGTGCCAAGTCAACCTCTGAACTATTACTGATCTGAATTTAGGAAGGATCGTACAATATTACAGTTATTCAGGATTACAGACTTTTGGAATATTTTGTGTAACCTTTTGTCCAGGCCTAACTGTTGTACGTGTGGTGTATATGTGTTTGGTGTAAGGCCTGAGACCGACATAATTAGGGGGACAATACTAACTTTGCTTTACTTCAGCTACACCGTAGGTGTTTTGGATACTCATATCGTTGAGAATAGCAATATCTATCACATAGGTTGTTGCGGACACGTGATGTGCCTGGCGGTGGCGTAGCCCTTTTGGGGCGAATATAGGCGGCCTTTGAAAATTAATGGATGATGGCGCGAGGCACTAAAAAATGGTTAGTTACCTTGGTTATCTGGTGGCGTTGGTTGGATGCGTTGCTTCTTCTGACCCTGCAGGGTCCTGCTGATGGTCACAAGGGTAGCGGAGGCGCGGCGAATAAAAAGGCGTATATCGATATATAAATCGCGGATCAAACTGCGTTAGCGAGTCGAGAGTTCTTGGCGATGATTCTTGTGATGGTTCTAGCGATAGTGGTTCTTCTTGCAGGTTGCCACTTAGCGCATGTCCCTTTATAGACAACCAAAGGCGTCACCACCTCTTAGTGCCAAGGGGGTTTAAGCGATATAGTTCAAAATTGACAAAAACAACAATAAAGCGAAAAAAGGTCACCCGGGTCGCAACATAGGTTACTTTATCTGCCTTTGACTGAAAAACTATATGTGGCCGATCTGCTGGGATAGTCTTATCTTTATGTATTTCAATGTCCCAGTATAGTTTGTATTCATTGCTTTCGAGTACTGATGTCAGTGTATAATTGTAATATATGGATCTGTGACTTCTATTAGCTTGTTTGTTGTGGCTAGTGCTTGGTGTACGACTTTGGGTGCAGAGTTGTCTAGATGTATACTCGGTTCCAGCGAGAGTTTTGCATGCGCTTGTTATGTGGTCTATTGTTTCTTCCTGTTGGTGGTACTTTCGGCAATTGTCGTCGGTTATGGATGTATCTTTAATTATGCATTTGATGTAGTTCCTTGTCGCAATCACTTAGTTCTAGCTAGCAAGCATAAAACCCTCAATCTCTGGAAAGACCTAGCCATCCTGCAGCCAGGTGTATGACTATCTTTCATTAACGTGCTCTTGTGTAACGCGGTATCTGTGTTTACCATGGAGTGCTTTTTGTGACCAGATGTTTATCCTTTCTTGCCCTAATTCTATGTGGTTGTGTGCGTCTACTGCGTGATCTGAGCTGGATAGGGTGAGTGGAGTATAGCTTCTGTCTGCTTTTACTACTGACCTATGGAAGTTTGTCTGCTTGCTTTGGAAAAACTCTCTTAGCGTTTTTTATTTGTCTTATATGAAGTGACTGTATGTCTATAATTCCAGGGTCCCCTTGTTTTCTGTCTATGGTAAGCCTTTCCTTGCACGCTTTCGGATGTGACATCCTGTGTTTTGTGAGTCCCGTTCGAATGAGTATCTTTATGTTTTAATATCAGTGTGCGACCACTTGATGATGCCAAAGGATTATGTGAGGACCGCTATCACAAATGTGTTAATTGCTTTTGTAAGATTTTTGATCAGAATTTAGGAAGGATCGTACAATATTACGGGTCTTCAGGATTACAGGCTTTTGGAATTTACTTTCAGTAACTTTTCGTCCAGGCCTAACTGTTGATGGCCTGTTTGGTGGCCTGAAACCGACATAATGAGGGGGACAATAGTAACTTTGTTTTGTTTCCAATGTCGTCGTATTTCCATGGCAAGGTCCGTGTATTTAGATATCTTCCCAGCGCAGGTGCTTTGGATGTTCACATCAATGGGAATAGCAATATCTATCAAATATGTAATTTTGTCGGCCTTTGACTCAAAAACTATATCTGGTCTATTGGCTGGGATGATCTTGTCTGTATGTATTTCAAGTTACCAATATAGCTTGTATTGATTGTTTTCGACTACTGATGCTGGAGTGTAATTATAATTTCTATTAGTTTGTTTGTTGTGGCTAGCGCGTGGTGTATGACCTTGATCGTAGTTAAGACGAAGTTTGAACTGTTTTTACATTTTTAGTTTTTTATTATTTCTGCGCCGCCACTGGCACGATTTATAAAAACCATATGCATTTTCCATCCTGGCCACGGTAGTAATAATGTGTCAAAATTTCATTAAAATCAATTCAATAGTTTAGTTTCCTCAATACAGAATGATCTAAAGCAATACTGGTATGTTTACACCAGAAAAAAATCCTTCCCTTTGGTTTCTGGACCTAAAAGTTATTTATGTCGCTAGGTCTTCCTTTACAGGTCAGTGGACAGTCTATTACGAATGCAACGAATTTTTCAATTTTACAACCCCCCACCACCTAACCACCTCAAATTTCACCACTACCCAAAAAGAAAGTAGAAAATGATCAGGAACACCTAAAACGCCTAAAAATGAAGTTTGATGAATATTTGACATTTTTTGTTTTTTGCTAATTACTCCGCCGCCCATGCACCGATTTTCAAAATTATAGCAACATTACCTTCTACGACCCCTTTGCATATTGCTACCCAAATTTCATCACAATCCATGTTGCAATTACTAAGATTACGAGGCTAGACAAGCGCTAACAGACAGACCGACGGAACTGAGTGACGTGAATTTTCGTTATGTAGATATCATGAAACGCCCAATAACCGTATTATCTCGATATCGAAAAATTTTCGTCGACCACAAATCACAATACACCCCTCACCTAACGGTGTGGGAAGTAAAAATTCTGTGGGTATAATACTTCCCTCTCATATTGGTATGAAGAGTAGAGATTTATATTTTTATTATACTCAAATCATACAAATAATCTATTTTGGCTTCCATCATAAGCAGATATGCTGCTCCATGAGTTACTTTAGCTCATTTTACTTCTAATACCGATAGGTGAGTATTGTGAATGCGAAGATTTTCGATTTTGAGATGATACGCTTTTTGGGCGTTTTATATCTACGTAACGAATTCCACGTCACTATTTTCCGTCAGTCTGTCTGCTAGCGTTTTTCTAGCCTCATAATCTTAGTAACTGCGACATGGATTGTGATGAAATTTGGGTAGCAATATGCTGTGGGATCGTAGCAGTAAATGCTGCTATAATTTTGAAAATCGATTCATGGGGACTGAGTAATTGGAAAAAAAACAAAAAAAATCAAATATTCCTCAAACTTCGTTTTTAAGCGTTTAGGGGTTCCTAATCATTTCCTACTTTTTTTTGGGTGGGGGTGAAATTGGGGTGGTTGGAAGGTGGGGGGTTATAAAACTGAAAAATTTGTTGTATTCATAATAGGCTGTCCATTGTCCTGTGAAAGAAAGACCTAGCAGTATGATATATTTTTTATTATTGAATTGATTATAATGAAATTTTGACATAGTATTATTAACGTGGCGAGGATGAAAAACGCGTTTGTAAAAATCGTGTCAGTAGCGACGCAGCCAAAATGAAAAATTTAGATATATATACTTCATTTTTAGGCAATTTCGGGGTTACTCAAAAGTGTTTAGTACTTATTCACGTAATATACCTTCTAGCTTTATTCAAATGCTGCCCTGCCTTGGCAAAAATGATTTTTGAAATTATATTGTTGTAGATAATTTTAATTATAATGTGTGTAACTTAACTGATAGCAATGAAACTTATATAAACTGTACTGCACCATGGGCCATGGTTGAGATTCATAAAGTTTTTGAATGTTGTGTTACTGAGCTAAAAAAGAAAGACTACGATATAAATGACATGTAAACTCTATTTTTGGGTACTCTAGGAATCTCTAACTATTTTATACTTTTTTTTGGAGTGGCTAATATGGGCCAAAGTGTATCAAATAGGGTGGTTGGGAAACCCCGGAACATTTTATTGCCCTTTAAAGTTTGTTCCTGGTAATATATTCTGTTTTTAAATATCAGAAAATTGACATGCCATGTGTGATTAGGATATCAGTTGATGGCTGCCGAATAAAAACTGTGTCGTCCTAAATCTCATGGAGACAGATGCAAGAAACTATTTACGAGTGTTTGTGTGGGATTTTTCTGCGGGCAGGGGAACAATGATTTGGTTACAAGGGTATCTCAGACCATAGCTTCATGCTATGAGAAAATAATAAAATGGTATCACCATAATGTGTACCATATAGTTGCACAGAACTAATATTTGGACTGGTCTGGCACACATCTGACTATACACCTTTGCCAGACTGAATCTATACCCTTCATCTCAATAATTTATATTAAAAAACTGTTTCAGGCTGGCTTACCTCAGAGTCCCATCTTCAAGCTTATCTAGCAAAGTTTTGTAATCCCATTTAAAATTGAAGGTGATCTTTTTTACTTCAGGTTCAGTGTCTATTTTCTTGTGGCATACTTTCACTGGCTTCAAGTTTAACACTTTAGTTTGCTTTAGGATCACCTTTGCTTTTATACAAGCTTTTTTGCAAAATGCATCTCCCTCTTCAGTATTGTCTTCAGTATCAAAGAATAGATTAGTTCCCATAGCATAGTCATATGTACCTGTAACACATTTTTTAAATTAGTATTACATATGGCTGCTATTTAAAATCTAAAATTACTGCAGCATTAGCATAGAATTTGAATTTTCGGTGGGGGACAATAGGCGGTATGTTGTATAGAGTGACCAATTAAATAAAATATCAATTTGGCAAATTGCAGTATTATTTCAGTGGACATAGTTGATTAAATGGTTATTGGCTTTAATATGAAGGGTCTATTATAATTTTCTTTATTCATTTATTTATAAGTGGGTCAAGCCCACTTGTTTAATACAATGGAGTAAAAGTTCTAAAAATTAAAGAAATTCACAATATAAAACAAAATATTAAAATTAAATAGGAATAATACAGTGTCTTACAATATCAAAGATAATACTATACAAAGATAATACAATCATTAACAGTACATAAAAGAAATAAATATAAATCAGGAACAACAGTACTTTTTGGCCTTTTATAAAGTTAGGCCTTTAACAGTTCCCACAAATGGTTCGCAAGGACCAAAGAAACCTAAATCAGATAACTTATTGCACAGACAGAGGGTTCAAGAAATAAAAGAGTGATAAGCATAGTTAGTTCTATAAAACTCTTGATGGAAAGTTTGTGTAGTACGAGTTTTTCAGTATGGAACATGTAATCCAATTCTAGAAGTTAAAAAGGGACAATCACTGATAGAGTTTATGAGTTTATAAACAAGTACTAGGTCTCTCTGTTTTCTTCTACAAGAGAGAGTTGCTAAGTGTAGTGATGTGCATAAGTCAGAATAATGAAATTCATTGTTGTTGTAAAATTTGTAGTGAATGTATCTGAAGATCCTTCTCTAAACTGATTCGATTTGATGGATATGACATGCATAATTAGGACACCATACAGAAGTAGCTTATTCAAGATGTGATCTGACATAGGAATAATACACAGTTCTAATGGCATTAATGGTTGAGAAGCCCCCTGTGCTATGTTTCACAAAGCCAAACAGGTACAATGCTGTATTGATTATGTTGTTAATATGAGGTGAAAAATCAAGATTGTATGTTATTAGCACACCTATGTAGGTCTTTGATTTGACCCATGCAGCTCAATGGACTGCCATTAATGTGATATAGACAAAATTATTGTTTTTTTTTAGATTTACGGAATTTAATAACTTTGCATTTGAGAGCATCAAAATCCATGCCATTGGCATGGCACCATTGAGACAATCTGTCTAGATCTTTGAAGTGCAAAAGAATCATCTGGGGTGGTTATTTCTAGAAACTGCTTCAAATCGTCAAAAAACAAAAGAAAAAAGCTATGCCTAAAACAAGATGAACTGTCATTGATAAAAATATTGAATAAGTAGGGGGCCTATGAGAATTCATACTTTTATGCAAGATAATGTATCTCATAATCAAGGGTGTAGCCAGGGGGGGTTGGGGGTGACTTAGAACCCTACCAATGAAGAAAAGTTGTTCATATTTTCAAATTAAGCTCTAAAAAATTTTTATGGGAGTGTTGAACTGTGCATGCACAGAACAAGTGGCTCTGGCAAACCACTTGTTACCCATGTATACTGACACATCATCAAGGCAATAGGCTATCTTTTTTTCTCATTTCTGTCTTCACTCTAAGTATTAAGAATATGCGAGTGGAACTAGTAAGTAGTGTAAGCCCACCCCCCAACGCTATTGCCTCCAGTTTTTGCATTGGGCTAACATACATGATTATAATGACTTTTTTTTTCCTCAAACCTATTCAGGGTTAGATTATTACAATGAATTACTTTTTTTCCTCTTCAAACATCTCAACCAATAACCTATACCAATTATATAGCATTATCTGACAAATAGGCTATACGAAACTTATCAGGGACTGGTGAAACTAGCCCTTAAAGCCAGTTTCACTAGTCCCTGACAAATGTCAGATAACTCATTTGTCATGTAGGCCTATATTATTTATATGGCGTTATCTAACAAATAGGGTATCTGCCACTTATCAGGGACTGGTGACACCGGCCCTTACTGTAAACAAATGAAGCCGATATATAGCAGTCCTGTTCTATGAATGCTTTGTTTGGAAATCACAAGAAATTTGAAGAGTAACTTAAAAATTACCTACAACTTAGACCCCCTGTATATCGTTGCATCTTTATTGTAAATAAAAAATATTCCTGAAATCACCCCAAAAAATTATGTAAAAAATAACTTGTACCTTCCAACAGAACAAAATATGTTTATACTAGAGTTGCCACCCCTCCTAGTTTCACTGAGAGTCTGGTTTTGATGCCCAATCATCCAGTTAAAAGTTAATCAGTGGAATAATTACTCAATAATTCAAAATAGGCTGAACTTCGCAAGGCGGCAAAACTCCACAGGGACGATGAATTTTTAATGATGGTCTCCTGATCAAGCAAAATTAAAAGGAATCAACCCCAGTTCTTAATCTTATATATTCCAATAGACTAGCGACAAACTACTAATCACGATAGTTGAGTCAGCATGAGGTGATAAATTACCTTTAAATAGATAGTCGTTTACTTGAACCAAAGGATTCTGTTTATGCATGTTTGCCATACAAAAAAAGAATTGTTTATTAAGGACATCGGTGTCTATTTTTCCATTAAAATCCAAATATATAAATTTTTCAGCGGCAGATGGGTTGCTATCATCCATGTTACAGAGTGGTTATATTATTAAATTCACAAAACATATACACTGAATTAAATTACTATTCCTTAATCCTTAAGCAAATATACAAAAAAAAACTCAAATGTTCAACTTTGTTATTGTTATTTTTAGGTTATGTTTTTTCTTCACGATGGGGATGGGGCATTGACATTCTAACCTAATATCTAAATCTATGGGATGGGGATGGTGATAGTAAAACATGTTTTGTCAGAACAGGTAAGGTTAAAGCTACATTTACATTGGGTGCATTCAGCAGACTCAACAGTTGCGGAGCAGCTGCCAAATTTTCTGCTGAACGCGTGCGCTACCTAGCAGCTACCGCTCCAGCGGTCGCCATTTTTTGTAGAGATAGAAAAGTACGCTCACTTGGAGCGGAGCAGAATAAGCTACTTTTGACCTTGTGAGCTAGGCCGCACTTGTGAGTGTCACATGTTATGACCACCGACGATGACACTTGTGTTATAGGTTATGTTGTCATATTTAAAAGAATATTGTGATATTTGGGAGGTCCAGAAAACATTGTAGGTACCACATTGTGCTTTAAAATAGGTCTTATCCTTTGAAATGTTTGTAAAGTATTGTCTTTATTCTTATAAATATAACCAGCCCATACGAGGAATACCGTTCACCCACTTCTGTTTATGTCTTTTATTGGAGGCACAATAGCTAATGAACACTCAATTTACCTTGTAAATTGTCACTTGAGCTAGAAAAATTCACTATTAGGTCACTGTGAAGCCATTCTTGCTGGTCTTGATTCCCTTTCACTATCAAATCTTTTCGTAGGTATGCCCAGATGCATGCCCAGATGAGTTCTATTAACTGAATTTTACTGTGATATTTGGGAGGTCCAGAAAACATTGTAGGTACCACATTGTGCTCTTAATATAGGTCTTATCCTTTGAAATGTTTGTAAAGTATTGTCTTTATTCTTATAAATATAACCAGCCCATACGAGGAATACCGTTCACCCACTTCTGTTTATGTCCTTTATTGGAAGCACAATTGCTAATGAACACTCAATTTACTTTGTCAATTGTCACTTGAGCTAGAAAAATTCACTATTAGGTCACTGTGAAGCCATTCTTGCTGGTCTTGATTCCCTTTCACTATCATATCTTTTCGTAGGTATGCCCAGATGAGTTCTATTAACTGTATTTTTCTGTGATATTTGGGAGGTCCAGAAAACATTGTAGGTACCACATTGTGCTTTAAAGTAGGTCTTATCCTTTGAAATGTTTGTAAATTATTGTCTTTATTCTTATAAATATAACCAGCCCTTACGAGGAATACCGTTCACCCACTTCTGTTTATGTCCTTTATTGGAAGCACAATTGCTAGTCCAACCTGGTACTACACACTTTTCAGGCATCTTTGTATCTTAATAGTTTCGTTTGTGCAGGTAAATAATTAGAAACACATTAAAAATCACCTTCCAATCTTATTGTTTACTCTGGAAGAATTACACTAATGACACAAGCTCGGCCCCCGATTCAGTGTTGCCATACCTCAATGCTCCGGCCTAGTGAGTAAAGTCTGCCATGACCGAGATGAACTCTTGTGATGAACTCTTATATAAAATGTAATAATGGGCTAGTATCATGAATTTTTTTTATGATTGCATATGATAGAGTATGGCATAAGAACCTTCTCAAAATTTTCCGCGATTTTTTTGAGCACGGGAAAGCCGAGAAAATGAGGAAAATATTTGAGTTTCGCTAGGACCGTGACGCCACGGTCCTATATGGGAACCAGGGGAACAGCCAATCGGAAGACGGATACGTGTGCTGTGTTGTCCATCACCTGATCAACGAACATACGGCTGACGTTTATCGCCTTGTGTTCCGTGATCCAGCGGCCATCGCGGCCATGATCTGGGTAGTAGAGTCGGCCATGATCTAGGCAGGAGTGCCGGCTATGCATCGGCTATGGTTTCAGACTGTTAACTGTTTTGTGGTTTCAGCACAAAACATGTACGGTTAGGTTTCAGTAGGACTACCGGACTACCTGTTTTGTGACGTCGTTGGTTTCACTGACTGGCGTCTAGAAATTATAATGTACTTTGGCTCCCTGGCTTCCACAAGGTCAAAGCTAACCGTACCTGTTTTGTGGTCAAAGCTGTCAAACCTCTAACGTGCTAGGGAATAACTGTCATAAAATACCCGCGCAATTTAAACGTACTATTATAATACATTTTGGACATGTCCCATGTTCGGCTGGCCTAGGATGCATTAAAATTAGTTTTAGAGTTGGGAATTGAAAAAATGCAAGGAAAATTAAAATGATAACCATTACTAGAAATTATTAATGGTGCGCAACACGGATAAGGCTACTACTTTAGCAAAGTACACCGTTTCGTGTTATGTTGTCTGGCGTTATAAAAGGAGAAAGATTATTGAAGACATTTTGCAACGTTTGTGTTAAGTGACCAAGAAGAATGAGATAATATTAAATATTAGTAACTTAATATACTTATGGTAACCATATACTGAGTAGATAGTAATATTTCAGTGAAAGACAATTACGCTCCTAGGTACCTAATAGTAAATACAAACTAACTGTTATCAGATATAAATTTTTATTTATAGAACATACTATTAATCATTAATTGCTGCTCCTAATAATAATTTATTTGCTATAAAATTCGCCTCAAGCGTCTCGGGGCTTTCCGTTTTTTCGTTGTTGTTGTTTTCCTGGTAGAAAACAAACGTTTTTGAGCGATAATTTTTTTATTGTGAGGAATATTTTTGTTCCCATGTGGAGATTCCATGTTCGGTCCTTGAGGCTTCAGCGATGCAATAATCTTCCTAAATATAATTATTGTTCTAAGGTTGAAATATTTTTATCACTTGTATATACACCGATATTATTTTTACTAATTTGTCCTTTGCTATCCTCTTGGAAAATGTAGTCATACAACCTATGCATGCATGTTCCATCTTGTGTTTTATGACCAATCATTTAATTATAATTAGATCAAACCGACAACCGAAAACATTCGAAAACATTCGAAAACAACATAATTATAACGATATAACCTCAATTCTTGTTGTTGTTTCGTGTTATGACCTTGTGGAAGCCAGGGAGCCAAAGTACATTATAATTTCTAGACGCTAGTGTTTCACTGTGGTTTCAGTGTATATGTTTTGTGGTTTCACTTGTGGGTTTCACTCATAGATATCATAACCTAATATGGATCGGCCCTGTCCGATCCTTCCCGTACATCACCGCGTACGGATAGCAGCGCGAAAGAGATAGAGCTACGAAACAGGCAAAAAGCCCGTTTATTCAATGGATTATATATGGAGACATTATACTTTTATGCATTTTTTGAGCGCGTATATGGATATTTTCATGCAAATGTTTGAAGATTAGGAAAACACTGATAAATATTAAATTGTTTGATGAAAATGTAAAAAAAAACTTCCGAAATAATGTCTTTTAAATCCATATTAATGCGACGATGGAGATTTTAAAAATATGTCTCTTGATGCGAACATATCTGCAAATAATTTGTTTATACCTTTATTGGCTAAATATATATCGAAATGAAGGCATTGTTGGGACCCCTTGTAATCATTTATTTTTATTAAATTCCTGGAAATCAATCAACATATATATATATATAAAAATATCCATATACGCGCTCAAAAAATGCATAAAAATATAATGTCTCAATATACAATATATATACATATGTTACGTTTTTACACGTAAGGTGGTCGCTGGTCACAATTAAACGCTTCTCGACACTTTGGACTCTATCGGCACTTTTATTTATAGCATTATTTTACACACAAGATAGAGAGGATGGGCACCTACGCGCCATCCCTTAACGTACTATATATGACAATTGTTTCAAGTGAAGTTGACCACAGAATACATAGAGTACAGAACAATAAAATTATACTACAGGTCCGCAAGAGATGTAACCTTAGATAAGGAAAGAGAGAGGATACCGCACGCCCGTCTGATGCTACATGAATTAACTGTGACCGAAAATGAATAGCTATTTGACAGCTGTCAAAACATTTTTTTATGATATTTAGCGTTTCTAAGACCAATCATTGTAAAATATTGTGATGTGCATAATGGTAGGGTGTGCTGCTTACGGTTGTAAAAGCCACAGCAGCAGGAAGGAGCCAGAAATCACGTATCACAGGTAAATTAAATAGCGCTTTGGTACATTTTTGGTGCCATTTGGTAACAGAAATGTCAGTCGCGCGTTCCGTCCTCTCTCTTTCCTTGTCTAAGGATGTAACACATAATCTTAGATAAGGAAAGAGAGGGGATACCGCACGCCCATTTGATGCTATATGGATTAGCTGATACCGAAAATGAATAGCTGTCAAAATGCTGGTGGAAAACTGACGGTAGTGTCAAGGTGGTGTTTTTTGCGATATTTAACGTTTTTAAGACCGATAATTGTGAAATATTGTGGTGAGCGTAATGGTGGGGTGTGCAGCTTACCGTTGTAAAAGCCACAGCAGCAGGAAGGAGCCAGGAATCACTTTTCACAGGTAAATTTATGATCTTATTTTTTTGGTGTATCCGAAATTCATGCAAATATCTCGATATCTAGTTCAAAGATATATGTGTATCCGAAATATAATTTGGAATGTACCACTTACATGCGAATCATAATGTTTTTGAGCACGTAAAGTCTAAAAATTATGTTTTTAAGGGATTTTTTGGTTCAAATACAATCAGTTTTCCAGTGGCGTATCTATTATAGCTTACATTTTGAATAGAAATATTATGACTTTGCATTGTAATATATAATATACCAATACCCTTATACAAGGTGTGCATTTCAAGGGTGGCCTTTATTTGTAGTTGTATGAATAATAAAATTAATTTTCTTTCTTCCTCGACAGGTTTCCTAAAGATCTTCCTAGACATGATTTATGGATCAAAAATATGAGGATCGAAGGTTGGAAGCCTACAAGCAACGATAGGCTTTGTTCTAAGCATTTTGAACAGAATTTCCTTCATCAAACAAATCAAAAAGTATATCTTCTGAAAGGAGCAGTCCCCACCATATTTGACGAGCTTCCGGAATACTTACGTCCAAAAATTGTAAGTTATAATTCCTAGCTTACATTGTCTACGCTTAATCAATATTAAAATAATAAACATCCTAGGATTATGATAGATGGATAGATGGATAGATAGATAGATAGATATACTTTATAGTCTAAGAATTTACAAGATTCTTATTGACGAAGCTATATAATAACAAACAAAACTTTTGGGATATTCACTAAAACCTGTGAGGAGGAAGTTTGGTATAAATCTTCACTCCATTGTATATAATTGGATCATTAATGAGTTATGATTTGGGTGTGATATTAATTTAAAATCATTCTTATGCCTTATGCCTATATTCTATATTTATGGTCTCAAATTTGGTTTTATATTTGAGTATTAGTGATGACGTTTCCAAAATAAACAGTGCAATAAAGTAAGGAGAAATACGATTACAACTGGCTGAATAACCATTTAAAAATTGATAGCTATGAAAATCAAAAGGCAGCTAACCTCAAAAATGTAATAATTTCTTGTGTTACAGTTACATTATTAAACAACTATATTTAGGTGTGTTTACTCGATACGAAATCAAAACAAAATGTTACTGTCACTTTTCCTATAAGATTCAGTCACTCATTCACATCTACTTAAGTCATAAATTAATTTGTTCTGTCTTTCTTTCGGAAATAATGTTTCAAACATTGTCTAATATACAGCTCTGTTATTTTAGGCAAAAGAAAGAAAAAGACCCCGTGAACGTGATGTTCATCCAGAACCATCGCCATCAACCTCAGCTCTGGCTGCACAGGACGACTCTCCCCGGAAAAAGAAACTTAGAAGAGAACTGCTGCTGCAAAAAGATAAGAATAAGGAAAAAACGAAAAAAATCCGTGCCCTTGGTCAGTCACTGAAAAGAGCACACAAAAAAGTAGCCTCTTTAAAAATAATTGCTGAGGAATTAGAGCGACAAAATTTACTATCTCAAGAAAATTTAGTTTTAGTTCAAAATATGAGCAAGGTTAATATAGAAATATTGAACAGAAAAATGGGGAGAAATGTTCAATATTCACCTGAACTTAGGAAATTTGCCCTGACATTAAATTTTTTTTCACCAAAGGCATACAACTATGTGAGAGATGTTTTTGACACTTGTCTCCCGCATAGCAAAACTATTGCTAAATGGTTTCAGAATGTGGATGCTGAGCCTGGTTTTACCAAGGAATCAATAAATACCTTAAGAAATAAGGCTCAATCATCTGACAGACCAATAATTTGTTCATTAATTATCGATGAAATAGCCATACGGAAACATTTAGAATGGGATGGAAAAAAATTCCATGGTTATGTGAACTGTGGTACAAATTTAAACGATGACTCTAATGCTTTAGCCAAAGAAGCTTTTGTTATAATGTTGGTTTGCATCAATGGAACTTGGAAATTACCTGTCGGTTACTTTCTTACAGATTCTTTGAATGGCAGTCAAAAACATTCAATTGTATCTCAATGCATCCATCTGATTGAAGATACGGGAGCCAAAGTTATGTCAATCACATTCGATGGTGCTCCATCTAATACCGCTATGTGTCATAACTTTGGATTCCTGTTTAACATTTCAAATATACAGACAAGTTTCAGAGTTACAGATCACAATGTATATATTTTTTATGATCCATGTCATATGATAAAACTTGTTCGCAATGCATTTGGTGAAAAGAAAATCCTAATTGATTGTGATAACAATTTTATTCAATGAAAATACATAGCGCTTCTAGAGAAGCTGCAAACTAGCGAGGGCTTACATTTAGGGAATAAGTTACGTCGCGCTCATATTATTTTTTTCAAACAAAAAATGAAGGTTCGGCTTGCAGTTCAGTTACTTAGTGCATCAGTAGCCGATGCTATTGAGTATTGCGAAAAAAAGCTGAATCTTGAGGATTTTAAAGGTAGTCAGGCAACAGTTAAATTTATTAGAATTGTAAATAGCATTTTCGATATTTTAAACAGCAGAAACCTAGTAGCACCAGGTTATAAAAAAGCATTATGTCAAAAAAATATAGATCGATCTGCGGAATTTATCAATAGTGCAATTTTTTATCTTTCAAAGTTGAAATTATCTAATAATGAGCAAGTAATCATGTCTAACAGAAAAACTGGGTTTATTGGATTAATAATTTCATTATCAAGTTCTTTAGGATTGTACAAAGAACTTGTTTCTGAGAGAAAAACATTACTGTACCTTCCGTTGTATAAGATTAGTCAAGATCATTTAGAATTATTCTTTTCGTCAATTAGATCAAGAGGTGGCTGGAATAATAACCCAACCGCTCGACAGTTTCTAGCTGCTTACAAAAGGCTTCTGGTTCGAGCAGAAATTAGAGAGGGCGGTATGGGTAACTGTATTCCATTAGATCAAATCCCTATTCTAAGTAGTTCTACAAAAAATGTAAGGTCTGAAGATGTAATTAATAGTAGTTTATCGAACCATAGTTTAATAGACATAAATGAGCCTTCTGATGATCTAGAAACTATTTGGAAGGATCATGACTACATCATGAATGCACCTGTGATAAGTGAATGTTCATCCCAAATTGTTCAATATATTGCTGGTTATGTTTCGCACCAATTACAAAAAACAATAAAATGTGAAACATGTGTCACAGCATTGATTGGTACTAGAGATCGGTTTCTCAATTCCCTAATTGAATTTAAAAGCCACGGCGGTCTGACTTACCCATCAAATGATGTTATCAAGATATGTTTGAAATCGGAACATTTTCTGAGAGTTAATGAAAATTGTATTCACACCAAACATTTTGTACCTTTGCTGATAAGCAAAATAATATCAAGTTTTTTAGGCACCCCTATTTTCAGCTGCTTAGAACGTCACGTATTAGAAAATGATGTAAATCATATATATTTTTTAATAAAAGCTGTATGCACAAAATACTTAAATATCAGAATCCATTTTATTGTAAAATCTCGATCACAACAGGACAATCCAGTTCGGAGCCAATTAACAAAAATGATTCTGTTTAAAGGGCAGTAAAATATTGGTAGTTTTTGACCTCCATGACTGTAATATTGACTGCCATCAATTGTAGGAGCAAGCGAAATGCCATGTTTCTACAAAAAATTTATTTTTGTTGAGGCACACAATACTGAGTTTCACCCAAACTTCCCCATAAGTAAATACATAACTGCAATAAATTAGAACTTACTGGAAGCAAGGGGTTAAGTGATAAAATAGAGTTGTAATTTCTATGTAAGTTATAGGACCTCACCTATATTGAATGAATTGTTCGTTTTTATTTACTACTAGCTAATCTAGGGGTCATTTTCTAATTTTGTAAATGTTTTGATTTTGGATAAGATTAAAGGACCTTTGTATTTCTAGCCCAAAACTTACTTTATTTCATGTCTGAGATAATTTTTATGTTTAACCCTCCAGCTTTTTCATTAATTATTGCCACCGTCGCAAAAAGAAGTTAAGTATAAAAAAGCCTCGTTGGAGTAATTAAAAATACTGCTCTTCATTACACACTACAAACAGCAAGTAACAGCAAGTAGATTTTTTTACTGCATATGGGGACTTCGAGATTGAAGGCATCAAATTCCTCAATCTCGTAAGCTAATCTATAATAATAAAAATGTTTTATTGCTGCTTCTGTTTACAGTATGTAATAGACAGTATTTTATATATAAACATAATGTCAATAAATATAAATATACTATAGGTATTATGTGTTCTTTAATAATAAAAAATTGATTTACTACAAACTACAAGCAGTTTTTTTCTTTCTGGGTAGAAGTGTAATCGTGTCTTTCATCAGTCATACACTGCAAATGAACATAACATGTTCATGACTGAATAAAATATATACATTATCAATTTTTATATATTATTGGCCACAAAACAGCAGTCGAATGAAAATCACGGTTACGGTAATGTTAGTCACTTAAATTTTAATTGTGGATGGCGAAATTGGCCATATAGAAACCCTGAATAACAATATTTCATTAAATTTTATTTGAAAAAGATTATTTCTACAAATAGCTCAACCATAACGTTAATCCCATTAGTTACGCCACTGGGAATAGCGCTTTGGTGCCATTTGGTATCAGAAATGTCAGTCGCGGGTTCCGTCCTCTCTCTTTCCTTGTCTAAGCACATAATACTAATAATTCAATATAAATTCATTGATTGTGATAGTTTTTAATCTTTTATTTAGAAGTATATGTATTATAAATTTCAACGATGTGGTGCTACAATATTATGAATTGTCCTTGGTAATGTTTTTCTTTTTATAAAATTACTTGACTTGTGTAAATATAAATAAACATAATGACACCAATAAATTATCTATATCTATCAAATAAATACATAAGATAAAATATAAATTGGTACGCTCATAGCATCAATGAATGACTACAGTAACACAAACTCATAGCTTAAAAGAATATGATCATTTTACATTTACAATATATTGCAGTACATACATCTGTAGGTGATTGGGTTATTATCATAAATCATATATGTCAAACAGCAACAACATTTTAATCAGAAACTGCAGAAATTAGTCTTCCTTCTGGAAGTTCGTCACTGAGAGAAACTCTTTCAAATTTTAATTCGCTGTACCAGCCAAATGCAGCAAGAAATATCTCAATACATTGTCTTGGAGAGACCATCACTTTTCAAATCGTAGACATAGCTCGAAAATGTTTTTGTGTTAAATACATTCTGACAGAGAACTAATTTTGAAGTTGCACAAAAAATTAACAGGACCAACTAGGGCGATTTTAAAACAATTATATATTGATGTTTAAATGAATTAATTTTGTGAACTGTTCTCGTATTCTGGAAACAACTTCATTTTTTATTTCATTTAAAGTGGAAAATATATTACCTTCCGCACACAATATACTACTATAAGCCATAGCATTAAATGAATAAAATATCAAAAGCATACCTTGCATACCTTCAAAATCAGAGAGTTTTCAGAATTAAGTTTATTTTTGCTCTTAAGATCATCTATAACAGCATTGAGGTTTTTCAACTTATGAGTAAGTTTTCGCTTTTGCTGACGTATAATTTCATAAAAATTATTTTTCGGTCTTATCATTTTCTGCGAAACCTGCCAGCGAGCCTGCCAGTATCTCTTCTGCTTTACAGGGAATTCCAAGTCGTCCTCTAGAAAATCTCCAAAATGGACAGGATCACGTCTCCTAAAAATTCTACTTACATATACATCTAACGAAAAATATTTCTCCATACCTTTTTCTATTTATCCTGACAGAAACAGCTCCATCACTGTGGCTTGCCTTGTTAAGGTAGCATTATCACATGATGTTGATGGTTCAGAATTTTCAATATGAACTGACAATAGAAAGAAATAATTCAAGCATAAAGTATGTTATTATAATACAGCTATACTTACAATGACTGTTTTGTTAAAATCCTTCGAGTTCTTTCTACTTTTAATAAATGTCCACGAAAATCAAAAATATTGAGGGTACAGCATCCTTTTCAAACGTAATGTAGCCATATGAGCCTCAACATAGTCACTATGTTTGAAATACTTGCTGCATATAACTACCCTAGTACCAGGTACAAAGTCCTTTCCCAGCAATGCTCCTATCTACTTTTTCAGCAAGGCATATCATCTCTTGGAGAGCTAAAATTGAAATATCACATTCTTTTATTTGTTACCTATCACTGGATACTTAATTGGCAGTTGTCTCAAAAGGCTTAGAATTTCAGAAGCTACAAAGAGACCGCTGTTTTTATCTTTCATCAGCTACGCTTTTATTGAACTGAATAACGAACATGTGTCATACACACAAACGACAAGTGGTAAATAAGTTCTTTCATAGGCAGAAACGACTGAAAAAACGTTTCATTTATCTACAGGCATATTTTAGGACGTTCGTAAATCCATATACAGGGTTACTGGTAACTCGACCACTTTCCTGCAAGAGGTGATAGAGGGACCCATATGTAATAGATTTAACCCCCATATGTAATTCCGAAAACCGATAGTTTTCGAGATAAGTAACATTTAATGTTTTTCAACCAAATGTCCAAATTTCCACACTAGATCCTAAACTATGAAAAAAACCTGTTGTTGATTCTGATAATTTTTATTTTAGTATTTAACTAACACATACACAAAGCTAACTTAGTATTAAAATGTTTCAAAATACTAAACAGTTCCAAACTAAATACAAATATTTAAAAAATAATCAACAAAATTTTTACGTTCACCGTGAAAGAAAATTATCTAGCTCAACAAAAATTATACAAACGGTTGAACAAATCGCTAAAAAAACTTTCCTACCTAATAACCTTTTCAGAAAGATTATAAACAGCAATGAATTAAAATCACCTATTCAAAAAGAACGAATGACAGTACAATCATTATTGATAACTCAGTTACATACTAGAATGTTTGCAAATGCGGTCGAAGATTTTATCCAAGTAAAACAAATTAAATCCACTCAAAGTTTCTAGAGATCTTGCTCAATGTGTTGCTCTTGATGTCGGATACAAGTACGGATCCACTTCCTCACTTCGGTTTTTGTAACTCGTGTTGAAAAAGTTCGTTTCATCTCCTCCGCCGCATTGATGATTTTTTGCCTTAGTTCGTCAGCAGTATTAACTGGAGTCTCGTAAACCAATGCCTTAATGTGACCCCAGTCGTAAAAATCAAGAGGTGTCAGATCTGGGCTCCGCGCAGGCCATGGGATGGGTTCACCCCTCCCTATCCATTTGTTCGGGTATGTGTTGTCCAACAACTGCCGAATTGTGATACGGTAATGATCTGGGCAAGCATCATGCTGGAATATCATGTTGTTGATGATTCTGTATTATGTTGATAAATTTTGTTAAATAGTTACTTGTGGTTGTACTGTCATTCTTGTCCTTGGAATAGGCCATCAGATAAGGAAGTTTTCAAAATAATTTGTTTGACTGGTTGTGTATCTTTTTTTGAGCTAGACAATTTTCTTTGGCGGTGAATGTAAGAATTTTGTTCTTTATTTTTTAAATAATTGTATGTAGTTTGAAACTATTTAGTATTTTTACACATTTAAATACTAAATTAGATTTGCGTATGTATCAGTAAAAAACTAAATTGAAAATTACTAAGATCTACAGCAGAGTTTTCTTCTAAATTTGGGATATAGTGTGGAAATTTGGACACATCGTTGAAAAACATTAAATGTTAATTATCTCGAAAACTATCGGTTTTCGGAATTACATATGGGGGGTTAAATCTATTGCATTTGAGTCCCTGTATCCCTTCCTGCAGGAAAGTGGTCGAGTTACCAGTAACCCTGTATATGTACAATAATGTAGAGTAAAAACGTGCTACACAAAAATGATACTAAAATATAAATATATTAGCTATACTTACCAATGGAATTTCAGGTTTCCTCCTTTAACATCCCGGGATGTACAATTGAAGGCTGAACAAGAGCTCACTATTGTTTTACAATAAATAAAACACGATAAACTGAAGAGATACACTGAAAATCTGAAAATCAACGTAAACTATACAGGCGCCGATCATTGTTTTGCCCGGTTCTTTATCCGTCTCTGTCGCGCCACTACTAGGCGCACGCTCTCTCTCTTACGGCACGTCCATATTAGGTTAGAATGTCAATGGTTTCACTTCACTTGTGCACTTCACGTTTCAAGTTCTTTCTTGTAATTCTTGTAGCGCGAGTCGTTGTGGTTTTTGCAAATCCTTCTTGATGTTGATTTTGCTTTGTGCTTCCCTGTTTGTGCTTTAAGCTTTTGCTGAAGCAGTTGAATATTGAAAAGGTGCTGAAAGCAGAAAGCTGAAGCAGTTAGGTACATATAAAACTGATAACAATTCCTAAATATCTATCAACAATCAGCTAAATATGTCTAAGGTGAGAGACGAAGACATTACTGTAATGGAGAGACAACCTAATGAAATCAAGTTGAATACTGCAGGTATGCCATAGTACATGTAAATACTTTAAACTGTGGCGCTACATTGGCTACAACCAGCTTCCTTATTTCTTTACACAATGCGTTGAAAATGGAATTAAAATAGTCAACAGAGGGAGAGAAAATGATGCTAACATAAAATTATCAGGTGGAAAAATAATGATTATATTATGCTGCTGAGTGATGTCCTTTACTTTGTTATATATCAAAACTGTTCCCCTATTTGGGATCTGTGCTCAATGATTTTTGTGTTGTGTTTTTGATATGACTATTAATTTATCTATGAGAATTTGTTTGTCACGTTTTCCTCAAGGCCTTGTTCATTCTTAACCTGCCATGATAAACAACTGAAATATAACTGCTTTTTTGATAAATATAGGTATTCATTTATTCCTACTGTTTCCAGATGCAGTTGATTGGATTGATCATAATTATTGTTGTTACTGCGCTAAAGAATTTGGTTCAGCAGAAATGAGAGACAAACATGAAGTACAGTGCCACATGGGTCCACAGCTAATAGTATGCTTATCAGTTATTGACATCCATGATGCTGCTATTCAAAATTGTCCAGAAGACCAGAGCAGAGAGACATCTCATAGCTATCAGTGAGTCTATTAAAAAATACATTATACAATACGAACAGCCAATGGAATTATTAATATTATTGTACTTATTTATGTATTATCTGTGTAAGTCGCAAGGGTAACTCCATTTTTTATAAAATATGGAATATTGCGCCATCTAATAGTAAAATATTTTACCCACAGTCTGAAACCAACCAAGTTGGGTAATAGTCATTTGAACAAATTTAAGTTTCACTCCTGTTTAGGGTGACCATATGGAGTGTTTCCTAATTGAATGTCAATATTTATGGGGGCAATTTTTGGGTCCATTTTAAGAAGAAAACTTCATATGAACATATATGTTCTACATGTCTTACCTTTTGAGATACAGGGTGGTAAAGTTTTCAAAAATAAAATAATTTATTATTAATATCTACAATACCACTTCAGATTTCAGAATCCATCATACATGTACTATGAATCAAGAGGCATTTTTTAATGTGTTAGTTTTCCTTAAATTTCCACCAGTGGAATTTGTACCTAATTTGATCTGCCTATTTTGGCAGCCATTGATGATACGCCACTGATTTCTCCTAAAATAAGGATTATTTTTGAAATCCTCACTGGTTACAATTCGATCAATAAAGTAATTGTAGCCAATTGTGAAGGACCAACTAAATTGGCAAATACCCGCAAATGACTCACGAGAATTGAAGGTTAATCATGCATCGGTTGACTCACCCCTTGTTGGTTGGCGTCGGATGTCTTCCCCAGCTGGGTACTGCGTTGCTCTATCCAGATTCCTAGTTAGCTGAGCGATGTAAGGCTGTGGTCGCCCTTATTGGAGGTACCCACTACACACGGGGTGACGGATATCACGCACACGTCCGTTAACCTCGGTAGTTGAAGTACGACTCGACTCTTTCTTCCGCGTCAACCGTCAGACTTCAAACTCGCAAGTCAAAACGCGGGAGATTCGAATATACAAAATTATTTAAATGGTAAATACCAATCGTAACCATTTTCCGCCCACCAAAAAATATAAAAAAAAAAAAAAATATTTTTTCCACTCATAGTAATTCCTATATTACCCACAAAAGAAAATTAGTGGAATTATCCCACCCATAACACAACACGAAAAAAAAAAAAAAAAATTATCATATACAAGCAAATCATGGCCTATTGTGCCGGCAAAGGGCACAGTTTCAATAAAGGACGGTCTAACAGCCCTTTACTCGTCTTAACTTGGGCGACTCTCGAAATGTTTCCCGTACCGGGATATAACTTAATAATCCTGCCTAATGGCCACTGTAAAGGACGGGTATTTTCATCCTTGAGAAGAACCAACTGGCCGACCGAGGGAGGATTATGTGGTGTATTCCACTTATGTCGTTGCTGAAGGGTGTGGAGGTACTCCATATGCCAGCGCCGCCAAAAATGTTGCTGCATCTGTTGCACTAACTGCCACCTGTTCAACCGACTATGTTTCACACACAACAAATCTTCGTCAGGCGGAGCATTCAGGGGCTCTAATGTCAAGAAATGACCCGGAGTCAAGCTGCCTACATCGTTAGGATCAGAACTCAAACTACACAAGGGTCTCGAATTTAACATTGCCTCAATTTGGATTAAAGTGGTGCTCAATTCCTCATAAGTCAACACTTGCGCACCTATCACCCGCCGCAAGTGAGTTTTCACAGATTTCACTCCGGACTCCCATATACCTCCAAAGGAAGGACTAGCTGGAGGATTAAAATGCCACTTAATTTGCAAAGCTTCAGAAGCTTTAGCACCCAATAACTGTAAAGTTTTATAAGCACCAACAAAATTTGTACCTTGATCACTATAAATATCACTGCAACGTCCTCGCCGCCCTATAAAACGCCTAAGTGCTGCAAGAACAGCTTCACTAGTTAGATCTGACACAACTTCTAAATGTATTGCTTTAGTAGCCATACACACGAAAAGACACACATACACCTTTTGAGAACTAATGCCTCGTCTTTTACCTAAAGACATCCTCAAAGGACCAAAAAGGTCTACGCCACTATGGGAAAAAGGTTTGACTTCCGAAATTCTAACGGAAGGTAAATCACTCATTATGGGGACCACTGGAGGAGGCTTAACTCTAAAGCATTTTATGCAACGAGATAACACTGAAGCTATAGCCCGTTTGGTAGATAGTATCCAATATCTCTGCCTTAACAGATAATGCAAAGTTTGTGGTCCAGGATGACAACTCCTATTGTGCACACTTTGGATAATGAGATAAGTCAATCGATGCTTCCTAGGGAGCAGAATTGGATGCTTCCGATCATAGCTTAGACTAGACTGTCTCAAGCGACCGCCCACCCTCAGGACACCCTGGGAATCAATGAAAGGAGCTAACTTCTGTATAGCTTTGGGACAGACCTCCGCTCGACGAACTTTCCGCAGTTCATTATCCAATTCAACTCTTTGCACGTCTTTGACCAGAACCACCATAGCCTCATACAATTCAGCCTCGGATAAATTACCTATCTCACGCGGGTAACCCCTTTTTCGACACAAACAATTTTTACGAAATCTCAAACAATAAGCAACAACACGCTCAATTTTGCGTAAGGAAGAATATCTATTCAACAATTCTGAAACAATACTAGAGCCGTGAATAGTAATACAAACAACCTTTGCTTCTTCTTGTACATCTGTACAGGAAGGCTCACCTACACAAGTTACAGGCCAATCATCCCGAGGAAGCTTAAGCCAAGTTGGCCCCTCCCACCACAAGGGTTGTTCTAGAAATTGCCGAGGAAAAGTCCCCCTAGAAGCACAGTCACTAGGATTCTCTTTCCCAACCACATGATACCATGAATCAGGAGCTACCTTCTCCTGGATTATAGCTACACGATTGGCTACAAAGCTCCGCCACCTATGCGGAGAAGATTTGACCCACGTCACAACTACCTTCGAATCCGTCCAAGCACAAACATTATCTATTTTCTGTGTTACCATTATATGGGATACACAATCAATCAGCTCTGCGGCTAATAAGGCTGCACACAATTCCAGTCGTGGAATCGACAGTCTTTTCAAAGGCGCCACTCGAGTTTTGGCACACACCAAATGTACAGAAATACTGTTCTCCGTGGAAACCTGTCTCAGATAAACTACAGCTGCATACGACTTCTCCGAAGCATCGCAAAAAGCATGAATTTCTGTAAACTTTGCCTCTATATGAAGTATATGTCTAGGAATTTTCAACGAAGATAGCTCAGGTAACTCAGCCACAAAAGTTTTCCACTGGTTTGCAACTTCCAGCGGTGGCTCATCATCCCAACCTATCCCTAAAGCCCACAATTGCTGAAGTATTTGCTTGGGAACAATGATTACTGGAGCTAAGAATCCTAGAGGATCATACAGTCTTGCTATTTCTGACAAAATATTCCTCTTTGTACAGGACCGTATCTGAGGATGTACAGAATAAGAAAAACAATCCGTAGTGGGACACCACTGCAAACCCAACACTTTTATTCCAAGAGAATCCTTATCAAATACAAGTGGCTGCTGATGAACCTCAGGTACCTGAGCAAGTACTTCAGAACAATTACTTGCCCATTTCCTCAGTTCAAACTTTCCCAACGCCAATAATTCAATCAACTGGTTTTGAGTATCCAAGGCAATTTCCTTGGAGTTTGCTACTCCAATGGCGTCATCAACATAACAGAAATTCTCCAAAATATTTACAGCTAACGGAAACCTTTCACCCTCATCCCTACACAGTTGCAGCAACGTCCTAATCGCTAGAAAAGGACTAGACGTTACTCCATAGGTAACGGTCTTCAACTGATATTTCCTTATAGGCTCGTCACCGTTAGGTCTCCACAAAATAGTTTGATAACTAGTGTGAGACTCCTCAACTAAAATCTGTCGATACATTTGCCGTATATCCGCGGTAAACACATACAAATACAACCTGAAAGATAACAATATTGAGACGATATCATTTTGTAACTTGGGACCTGCTAGAAGAACATCATTCAAGGACTTTCCATTGGTAGTTTTAGCTGAAGCATCAAAGACAGTCCGAAGCTTTATTTCACCATTCGCATTCCTTTTCACCACCGCATGATGAGGAATGTAATACTCACTATTAGACCCCACTTGGTTCCCAACTTCAGACATGTGGCCTTGCTCCAAATAGTCAGCCATAAAATCACAATATGCTTCATGTAAGACGGAATCACGACGAAAACGTCCTTCCAACAGCTTAAATCTATGTAAAGCCTGTGAATAGGAATCACCCAGAACTGGGGGGAATTCAGAAAAGGGAAGCTTCACCACATATCTTCCTGAGTCAACAAGATGACGTAAAGAATTCCTCAGCCTGCTGTTCCTCTTCAGACAATGCGACACACTTAGGGATACTTTCAATTTCCCAAAACTTTTTCAATGTACAATCCAATTCCCCCACAGAAGTTAGAAAATTCAGCACACTATTAGTGGAAACACCACCCAACTTGCCCATTAACACCCACCCAAATACGGTGTTAATAGCATGTGGCCCACCATTCTGTCCTCTCACATAACCGGAACGTAAGATCTCACCAAATACTTCTACCCCTAGAAGCAGATCAATTTCCATTTCATCATGTGCAGCCAAAGGCTCTGCGAGGCAAAGATTTTCTAAATACTTCCACTTCTGAACAACAGCAGGAATTTGAGGTACCTTCTCACAAATCTGAGGTATCACAATAGCTTCCAAATTGAAGCTAGGAGACGGTTTGCTGTAGGGAAAGATAACACAAGAGACTTTTCCCGAACTCACATTCGATGACATTCCATTAATGCCAACAACAGGGGTTGAATACTCCTTACGAGTAAGATTCAACCTTCTCACACAAGATTCACTAATAAAATTGGCTTGACTAGCAGAATCTAACAAAACACGACATTTGGTGGATCTACCCTTAGAATCCAATATTGAGACTAGTGCAGTAGCAAGCAACATTCTAGGCTGCACAGACAACTTACTTGCCATGACTTGAACATGACTCTCAGATTCATTAGAGGTACTACCACTGACATCACAATCTGTCACTTTAGTGTCCGGAAAATGCAATAGTACATGGTGTTTTCCACCACAAACCCCACAACGTTCTTTTGATTTACATTTATTTACTAGATGAGTAGCTCCCAAACAATTAAAACACATTCTAGTCCGCTTGACAAAGGCATGCCTCTTACGACATTCTGCCTGCAAGAATCTATCACATTTGATCAACGAATGTGGTGAACCCTTGCAAAAATTACACTTTTCCTGTGTTAATGTGCCAGTCGAAAAACTAAGTGTCTGCCTTCCCTTGGGATTAGCAGGACTATTATTCTTTCTAAACCCACCACTAGCATTAGACACATTACTCCCTTGATATGCGGAAGTAAGGGATGTATTTTCCAGAGCTCGACAGGTTTTCTCAACAAATCCAAAAAGCATGTCAAACCCCGGAACATTATTCCCATCATGTTCTAGTTCAAATCGCGTTTTAAGGGAAGAAGGTAATTTCTGCAACAATAAATTGAATTTGGTAAAATCCCATAGGTTCAAGTTACTCATCTCTAAAGCCACCAAATTTTCAGAAAATATTGACAACAATTTTCGAAGTTCAACTGCAGAATCATGCCTAGAGGGAGAAGCATTATAAATTGAAAACCAATAATTGCTCAATAAAACACGTTCATTCTGATATCGACTCATTAATGCATTATAGGCTATTTCATAATTATCCTCAGTAATGGGCACATTCCTTACTATTAGACTTGCCTCTTTTTCTAAATAAGAAATCAAGAACTGAAACTTTTCTATTTTTGACAGCGAATTATTTCTATGAATAAGAGTATTGAATAAGTCGATGAACGTAGGCCACCTTGTAAGGTCACCATCAAACTTCGGTATTTCAATTTTGGGAAGCCTCAAACAATTTTCTCTTACGACCACTGCAGATGTTTCATGCTCACTACGAGCCATCATCTCATCAGAAAGATCTTTATGAATGCCCCTTATTGAATATCTCATATCATCAAACATTGTATGAACTGCTTCCTCCTCCTCTAAGGCAGACTCATCTACCAAGGCTATTATTTCATATTGCAAATTCTCAAACCTCGTTACATACCCATCCAGCTCTCCATACCTGAGAAAAAACTCCGTCCGATACTCGCCATTATCACGAGCCTTCTTGGCCGCCTCAAGAACATTTTTAATAGATTTTAAAACTAGCGCGCGTTGCCGTTGCAACTTCACAACATTTGCATTAGGCATGTTCAGGTATCAGGTAACGATTCAATGTAAACACAAGACCAAAATAATCAAATTTAGAATCAATCTGCTAGTAAACACAACTTCTTTACACAAACAATACGGCAACCACACACAAATCACAAAATTTTCAGTTGTTATTCTTTTTCGAAATCTCCGTCGACTACACCAAATGTCGAAACGCCGGTTTTCGAACCCCCAACCGAATGTAACCAACTGAATCAAAACAACTTTGCGCTCACGCAATTCGCAAAATGTCAATTTCAAATGCCCAGAAAACTCCCCAGATATGTATTACCAACACAATACACCAAAAGTTGCTTGTTTTCGAATATAACCAATTTTTACAAACAGCGCGCAACACTAACAAATTCCGATGTCACAAAAAAACTCCGTTTTTTGTCAAGGATACGTACCAATTTAGATTTTACGTAGACTATTTTACTATAGCGCGATTTATTTATCCGTGCTCGGAGGGCCAAAAAATGGTTACAATTCGATCAATAAAGTAATTGTAGCCAATTGTGAAGGACCAACTAAATTGGCAAATACCCGCAAATGACTCACGAGAATTGAAGGTTAATCATGCATCGGTTGACTCACCCCTTGTTGGTTGGCGTCGGATGTCTTCCCCAGCTGGGTACTGCGTTGCTCTATCCAGATTCCTAGTTAGCTGAGCGATGTAAGGCTGTGGTCGCCCTTATTGGAGGTACCCACTACACACGGGGTGACGGATATCACGCACACGTCCGTTAACCTCGGTAGTTGAAGTACGACTCGACTCTTTCTTCCGCGTCAACCGTCAGACTTCAAACTCGCAAGTCAAAACGCGGGAGATTCGAATATACAAAATTATTTAAATGGTAAATACCAATCGTAACCACTCACTCATTTATAACCAAAGTAAACGAAAACAAAGTTGAACACTTGATTTTTTCAATCCAATGCTTGGTTTTTGCTTAAAAAAATAAAAACTGCCTCTGCACAATCGCAACAATATCGTTAATATGACAATATCACCATGCACATACATAGATTTTTTTTAGATGAAACCTGTGCGTCGGACTAAAAAAATTCAAGAGATCAAATCTGCTCATAATTGAATACAGATTTAAAAAGTACAGCTCAGACTTTACGTACTTCACACTTCGAAGTTTTTCAATAAAACATTGAAAAAAAATACATAAGAAAGAATTATTATTACTGATCATAGTAGGCTTGAGTCATATTTTTGTGATTAAGACACTAGAAGCAGCATGATTCTGAATTCTGTTATCAAGGCGATTGTCATTATTTTGTTTGAGAGTTCATCAGACTTTAAATTCAGTTCTTAGCAATTTATTAATTTGGTGTTATACAAGCAGTGCTATTTGAAAAATGGTGGTTGAGTTTACTAATGAGGAGTTGGCAGATATGCATTACATGTATGGTTTGGCTGATTGTACATAGCCGGAACCAAGGTGATTGTATCAAGAGTGGGTTCCTAATACAGTCATTACAGTCATACCAGATAGATGAACATTAGCAAATGTACATAGAAGGTTGACTGAAATAGGTACTTTGAACCCAAACAATCAATTAAAAGGAGCCATCGACTGTAAGAACTGAGAGAAGAATTGAAGAAGCAGTTTTAAATTCGATTGATAAAAATCCTGAACTTAGTACTCGCAAAATTGGAAAAAACTTAATATCTCACACGTCCTGGTTTGGAAAATTTGGCACGATTTTCTATTGCACCTGTATAATATTCAACGGGTCCAAGCGTTACTTCCTCGAGACTTTCCCTTGCGCGTTAATTTTTGTCAATGGTTTTTGGACGAAATTGCGCATAATCGCTTGTTTGACTGTGACATAATGTTCACCAATGAAGCTAACTTTTCCCAAAATGCAATCAGAAATTTCCACAACAACCATGTTTGGGCCGACGAAAATCCCGACGCAGTTGTGGAATTTAACCATCAAGAAAATTTTCGGTAAATGTTGGCAATTACTTAATTGGACCTTTTTTCTTGTCAGAAAGGCTAAATGTGCATTATTATTGGTGGTTTCTAGAGGCGGAATTGCCCATATTGCTAGAAGTACCAATTTCCATTAGAAAAATAATGTGGTTCATGCATGACGGCGCGCCCACTCACTTTAGTGTTACAGCAAGAGAATATTTAAATCACGCATTTGATAACTGATGGGTAGGTCGTGGCGGACCACAACCATGGCCCCCCTAGGTCCCCAGATTTACATAGTTTGGACTTTTTCTTATGGGGCATCTTAAGAGTCTGGTCTATCTCACCCCCGTTAACACTTTAGAAGAGATGCAGGATCGTATAAGAGCTTCCTGCGATTTAATAAGAAATACTGAAGAGAGTATGCAACAATATGAGGAAAGGAGCTGAAGCGTGTACCCTTCAAGGTGGGGGGCATTTTCAACAACTTATTATACACCTTTGGTGCTATACACTGGAAAGTGAACGAGCTGAAGGAAATCGACACGAAGACCCGCAAAAGGATGAATATGGAGAGAAGCCTGCATCCTAAGTCCTCTGTCCCGCGAATATACCTCCCGCGACACCTGGGAGGGCGTGGACTATTGAGTTTGGAGCGTCTGCACAACAGAGTAGTACTGGCCACTGCCTGCTATGTAACGAACAGCACCGATCCCCTGATCCGCTTTGTGCGAGAGCACGAGAATGCGGGAAAAGGAGCCTTTCTTTTTAGCGCAGCGAAACGAGCAGCCGAGGAGCTCAGCCTCACACTCGACTTCAAGCGGAGGTGTCAGCAGTCCATTACGGAACTTGCTCCCGCAGAATTAAAATCCCACATTAAAACTGCCGAAGTCGACTTCCTCTTAAGACTTCATAAAGATAAGCCAATGCATGGAATCTTCTACAAACATCTAGAAGAGCATGGTTTGTCTCAGCAGTTGACCTTCTCTTTCCTAAGGTCTAGTGGGTTGAAGTCGGAGACTGAGGGCTTTATAATGGCTTGCCAAGATGGTGTCTTCAACACCCTGGTGTACCGTAAAAGGGTTATGGGTGTAGATGTACCCGACACCCATTGTAGAGCTTGCCGACAGGCGCCAGAGACGCTTATGCATCTCTTGTCGGCGTGTAAGGCGTACGCTGGGACGGCTTACGTCCATCGGCACAACGCGGCTCTACGAATGCTCTACTATCATTTAAGGCACTCATACGGTATCGATGAGACACCGGTGCTGCCTTACGCTCCAGGGGATATAGAGTCCGTTGTGGAGAACGAGAGATGCCGGATTTACTGGAACTACTGGTTCCCCACGCTCGAGCTTGTACAGGCAAACAAGCCCGACATAGTCCTTCTCGACCACCAACAGAAGACGATGTTCGTTATAGAGTTTTCGGCGCATGCCGAGGTGAACATCGTCTCTAAGGAGGAGGAAAAGCGGACCAAATATCAGGAGTTGCTCGGACAACTTCGCAGGCTCTGGCCAGACTACACTGTAAGTCTGCTGGTTATGGTCATTGGATCCCTAGGTGGAATGAGGAATACGCTGCTCTCTGCACTGCGCAAAATACCGATGTGTCGTGCGGCGGCGCACATCTTAGCCGCCAGAATGCAGAAGGCAGTCATCCTTGGAAGACCCAGTGATTGCTCACCTCACGGTGTGAGGAGTAGTCATTGGGTAATGGAACAGCAGCTCGGTGTGGCGGAGCCCGGGCTGCACTTTTTTTTGTTTTAAACATAATAATAATCTAGTTTCTATGTCCTATTTTTTTCACAACATCATTTAATAGCAGACGATTTATGTATAATTTTCTTAAAATGATTAATAGTAGGTATTGTTTTTAAATAAGATTCGTTTATTAATTATCTTGTTTTTGTTGTTATTGTTAAAGAATGTCATGTTATTTCATTAAAAGTGTAAAAGTAAAATTATTTAAAAACGAACAATCTTCTGATTGTGGCCACTGATTGATAACTAAAGACTGGATTTTCCATCTTTCACAAAAAAACTCTCGATTTTAACCAGTGCCGACCCAATTAACACAGTCCCAAATATTATTTAGACAGTCAGTGGCACGCTACTGACTTATCTTAAAATAAAAAAAATGAAATCTGTATTCAATTATGAGCAGATTTGATATTGTTATATTAACGATATTGCCGCGATCATGCTGAGAAACTGTTTTTATTTCTTCAAGCGAAAACCGTGCATCGGATTGAAAAAAATCAAGTGTTCAACTTTGGTTAGAAATGATTGGGGTTTCAAAAATAATCTTTATTTTAGAAGAAATCAGTGGCGTATCATCAATGTCTGCCCAAATAGGCAGGTCAAATCACGTAGGAACGCCACTGGTGGAAATTTAAGAAAAAGTGATGCATTAAAAAATGCCTCTTGATTCATAGTACATGTATGACGAATTTAATTAAAATATCTGAAGTGGTGTTGTAGATATTAATAATAATAAATTATTTATTTTTGAAAACTTTACCACTACCCTATATCTCAAAAGGTAAGACGTTTAGGACATACGTTCATATGAAGTTTTCTTCTTAAGATGAACCCAAAAATCACCCCCATAAATATTGACATTCAATTAGGAAACACCATGTATATTTCATAGATCAATCCGGACGCTGGTGTTACCGGGGAGCTTATTTTGCTGTATATTGTGCCAACTGTTTTTGATTCAAATTCCAGACATATTACCGACTTTTGTAATTCCGCCCGGACACGAAATTTAGCTCCAAATTTCCGGACATGTCCGGGATTTTCCGGATGGATGGTCACCCTAGTCATGTTAGTTATTTTCATTTGAATCGGTTCTCTTACTCACTTACTCCCCTGTAAAATTTAGTTAAACGAAATTAAATACTATTCGAGAAATAATGGTTCTTATATGCAATGTTATAATAACCATAGATATCTATTTCTCATTGTTGATCGAAAAATGATGTTGCTGCCAAATGTATTGCTGAAATAACGATTATAGCTAAAACCCTATTTCCTTTTGCAGTAAATTGATGTTGAATTTCATAATTAAGAATTAAAGTCACTGTTACAATGTTGAAGCAGTGAACTATTTTTGTAATTCATTACACATCAACCAACATCTCTATATTGTATGAAGCACACTTTTTTGTAACTTTTTTTCATAATTTATATCAAAACACCTTCATACTTTATTTATTTTGATTCATCCTTTTCAGAGGGGAAAAATTGAAGTTATAAAATAAGTTTTAAATGTAAAGATATCTCAGTAATTAGAATATCACAATCAAAGCTATGGCTATAAAATCACAACTGATGATGACTAAACCCTAAATCCAATACAGTTGTGAAAAATGTTATTATTGAACACATTATAATGAGTGGTTCAAACAACATAAATTAATATAGGTTGTAGAGGGCATTCATAAGAACAATGGAGAAGTTTCCTAAAAAATAAAATTTGGAAAATTCATTATTATTTGAAAGTCTACTTCTTCACTTGAGAAATGTCGAAAAAATCATCTGACTATTCCAAAAAACGGCAGGGTTATTCAATTTTATGTTTGCGTAAAGCGACCGCGGCGGTGAAATGGCGTATGACGTCACATAGCATTAATTGTTCGCTGCATACGCTGCGCTGTACAGTATGCGACATTTAGACTTGAGTGGAACGACTAAGGTGTTTGATGTAACGGGCAGACGCCAATATATTTTTGAAGTATGGAGGAAGGTTACGTTCGTGGTGATTCTAGTAATCTTCCTAAAGTGGATCTCGACATGATTATGGACTTTTACTTGCCACACCGATAGGTCAGGGGAGTATTGTAATCGTGAGAATTTTCGATTTTGAGATAATACGCTTTGGGTGCATAACGAAAATCCACACTCATTTCCGTCGGTCTGTCTGTCTGTCGGTCTGTCTGTACGCGTTTTTCTAGCCACGTAATCTCAGTACCCGCTGAATGGACTGTTATGAAATTTGGGCAGCAATATGCTGTGGGGGTAGTAGTAGGTAATGTTCCTATAAGTTTGAAAATCGGCACATGGGTGGCGGAGTAATTAGCATAAAACAAAGAAAAAAAATGAAATATTGCTCAAACTTTGTTTTTAGGCATTTTAGAGGTTCCTGATCATTTTCTACGTTTCCTGTGGGTGTGGGTGATATTGGGGTGGTTGGGCGGTGGGCGGTTGTAAAACTGAAAAACTATTGTATTCATAACAGGCCGACCACTAACCTGTGAAAGAAAGGCCTAGCGTCATAATACACTTTTTTAGGTGCATCCGAACATTACCTTGGCTATTACGGAAACCAAGGGACTTAGAATTTTCTGATGTATACATGCGAGAGCATTGCTTTTGATCATTCTGTATGGTATAACTAGGAAACTATTGGATTGATGTCAAGTAAATTTTCACACAGTATTACTACCTTTGCGTGGATGGAAAATTTTTATGATTTTAAAAAATCGTGTCAGCGGCGGCGCAGCAATAATAAAAAAACCAAAAATATAGAAACAGTTCAAACTTCCTTTTTAGGCGTTTTAGGGGTTTCGTGATCATTTTCTACGTTTTTGGGTTACATACAACTCAATTTTTTTGTATTCATAATAGGCTATCCATTGAAATATTTGTTTGGTGTTTTTATGGTTGTGTTAGTACACCTGAATACAATGCAATATTTATAGTTTCTCGGTCTGCTAGACGTATTCTAATAATACGAGTACCAATAAACTGCAGTGTATCGTTTTGTCACCGTCAGCGTCGCCTACCCTCCTGAAAACAAGGAATAACAACATGAACGAGGAGGTCGGCGGCGGCGGCGCGGTGGCTTGCGGGAGCAGCATCCTCGACAGGGCACACACAGGCTTGCGTTGTGACGTCACAGCGGCTTCGCGCGGAGGATACGGCAATTCAAACTTTGAAGGACTATAACTTTTCTATTAATGGAAATAATTACAAATTTTTTTCGCCGTTGTTCTCTAACTCTTTAGGACTATCTGATTAACTAAAATTTGAAAAAATGGAAACTTCCTCATTGTCCACAGGGTGGTTTCCGGGGTATTTACCATTCTTTTTTCAGGGAATGTATGGATCAGCAGTTTCTGTGGAAAGGACCAAAATATGGAACGAAAGATGTTGAGGAGCTCAAGAGACTTTCTTTCACTATTAATGGTGAAGCTGCAAAAACCTATTATAAGTGTCAACAATGTGATTATAAATCTGAGGAAAGGAGTAATTTAAATAATCATCAATTAACTCATTATGTACAAGGTATTTATAAGAAATATAAGTGTGAGCAGTGTGATTATAAAACCCATTTGAAGGCCAGGTTAAAGAGTCACCAATTAGTACATGGTGTAGAGGGAACTGGGAAGTACAAGTGTGAGCCCTGTGATTATAAATCTAATTATAAGAGTCATTTAAATAGACATAAATCAACTCATGGGATTGATAAAAAATACAAGTGTGAACTGTGTGATTTTAAAACCCATTGGAGGTCCAGCTTAAAGAATCATCAATTGGTACATAATGTAGATGGAATTAATAAGAAGTACAAATGCAAACAGTGTGATTATAAATCTAATCAAAAGACCTCTTTAAATCAACATGTATTTACTCATGATGTAGATGGGATTTATAAGAAATACAAGTGTGTTCTGTGCGACTATAAAACCCATTTCAAGAGCAGTCTAAAGAAACATCAACCAGTACATGATGTAGAAGGAATGATTAAGAAGTACAAGTGTGTATTGTGTGATTTTAAAACCCATTGGATGTCCAACTTAAAGAGACATCAATTGGTACATGGAGATGGTATTAATAAGAAGTATAAGTGCAAACAGTGTGATTATAAATCTGATCAAAGGAGTGTTTTAAATAAACATGTATTAACTCATGATGTAGATGGGATTTATAAGAAATACAAGTGCGACCTGTGTGACTATAAAGCCCATTTCAATAGCCAACTAAAGCAACATCAATTAGTACATGATGTAGAAGGAATTAATAAAAAGTACAGGTGCGAACAGTGTGATTATAAATGTTGTCGAAAGAATGATTTAAATATACATAGATTAACTCATGATGTAGATGGGATTTATAAGAAATACAAGTGTGACCTGTGTGACTATAAAACCCATTTCAATAGAAATCTAAGGCAACATCAATGGGTACATGATGTAGAAGGAATTAATAAGAAGTACAAGTGCGAACAGTGTGATTATAAATGTTATCAAAAATCTGCTTTAAATATACATATATTAACTCATGATACAGAGGGGATTTATAAGAAATACAAGTGTGACCTGTGTGACTATAAAACCCATTTAAATAACAGTCTAAAGAAACATCAATTAGTACATAATGTAGAAGGAATTAATAAGAAGTACAAGTGTGACATGTGTGACTATAAAACCCATTTCAGTAGCAATCTAAGGCAACATCAATGGGTACATGATGTAGAAGGAATTAATAAGAAGTACAAGTGCGAACAGTGTGATTATAAATCTTGTCGAAAGAAGGATTTAAACAAACATAGATTAACTCATGATACAGAGGGGATTAATAAGAAATACAAGTGTCACCTGTGTGACTATAAAACCCATTTCAATAGCAGTTTAAAGAAACATCAATTAGTACATGATGGAAAGGGAACCGATGAGAAGTACAAGCGCAAACAGTGTGATTATAGATCTGATCAAAAGAGTGTTTTAGATGATGTAGATGGGTAATACAGGTGTGATGTGTGTGATTATAAATCTTGCCGAAAGAATGATTCAAACGTACATAGATTAACCCATGATACAGAGGGGATTTATAAGAAGTACAAGTGTGATTTTAAAAACAATTAGGTGGCCAGTTTGAACATTCATCAATTAGTTCATGATGTAGAGGGAACTGATAATAAGTACAAGTGTGAACAGTGTGATTATCAGAGCAATCGTAAGAGTAATTTAAATAAACATAATTTAACTCATGATACAGAGGGGATTTATAAGAAATAAAAGTGTGTAGTGTGTGAGCAATTTAAAGACATCAATTATACAAGTTTGAGTGATGTACATAATTATAAATCTGGTCAATAGAGTTTCAAATAGACATAATAACTCCTGATACAGATGGGATTTAAAAAATACAAGTCCGAATTGTGTGACTATAAAACCCATTACAGACATACTTTAAATAAGCATCAGTTATTACATTTTAATTTTGATTTAAAGAGGCGTCAATCAATATATTATGTTGTAGATGGAACTGATAAGTGTGAACAGTATGATTATAAAACTGATCTAAAGGGTTATTTATAAGACATAATATTCACTCATGATGTAGAAGGGAATTTTAACAAATACTGGTGTGACTAAAAAACCCATTTCTAGACTGATTTAAAGAAACATGAATTAATACATGGAACTTATAGAAGCACAATAATTGTGAACTGTGTAATTATAGAACCCATTTGAAGAACAGTTTAAAGGTATATAATCAGTTAAAACATGATATGGAAGGAATTCATAAGAAGAACAAATGTATTGTGTTACCACAGACCCTCGCTTCAGTTGGCTTTAAGGTACCATAAATTTATACATGATGTATTGGGGACTTGTAAGAACTAAAATGTGATTATAAAACACGTTAAAATAGTCGTTTAATACAACATAAATTGATACACTGTAGGGGGAACTCATAAAAAGTAAGCAGAGGTTTTTGAACAAACCATAAAAAATATCTTTACCTTACAACCCAGATAGCACACATTGAGCCATTGGATGTCCAATGGATATCCGCTATTGGACACAGGTTGTCAAAAAACTGTACAAGTGATGTCCGATGCACATCTAAACGACAAACCTTTGGACGTCCATCTGGTATCCAAAATTGGCCCAGTAAAGTACACACATTTGGATACATTTTGAACACTGTAAGGACATCTGTTAAATGGGTTTATATGAATAAAAAACATGTATGCATATTTTATTTATTATTCAAATAACTGCCATTGCATGAACAGACAGATATCTCACAATGTGAAAGTATTTTTACAAGAACAAAAAAAATTAGAATAGGGAATATAGATTACATTATCAGACAAAAAACATTGATAACACTTAAACAATAAAGATGTAGTCTTCCTCATTCAAAACTAGAAAGAACTAAAATTATTTCATAAAAACCTTAAACCTTTCTTGTCACAAAAACCTTACTACAACATTATATTGCCCCTAAATGAGAATAATATTAAAATTTATTCCAACAGGTTTGCATCCAATCACAGGAACAATTAACAAACATCATGTAGTACAGTTTATCAAAGTAAAAAAAAATGTAAATGGAAAAAATACTATAGTAACGGACAAAAATGTGTGGATGCATGAACATAAACATAAGTTACAACTATATCTAATCAAAATGTTATAAGAGAAATGGTAATAAGAAAACAGTAATGATTAAAACTTAATATCACATAAAATAAATGCCAAATATTCCACATAGGCCATATCTCAATGATATCTCTTTAATATTTGTAATGAGCCTGTATAAAACTCGTAAAATGGATTCACAAACATATCCTCATTCAAAAACATTGATTTGCCATTGGTTAAATGTGGCGTATGTAGTTAAAAAGTATTTAACACAAATTAGAGGTAGGTTCCATCCGGAAGAGAAGAATTTTCAATATTAACATTATTTATATACGATACCGATAATACATGAAACGTAAAATGCTCCATATAATAAATAAGAGGCATCGGTCCAAACCTAGAATAAAAAATTTGAAATCAAAACTGCAATGGAAAATGTAATACACAAAACATAATAGTACCCTAGCATATTATTTCATCCTACTCATCTGATCAATAAATTCAACTATATTTGTTGCATCTCTGTGTTTTTACTAATGTTATGACTGCTTCTGCCACTTTTTTAAATAGACACAACTATGTACTTGTATATAGAGAAAAATGGAGTCAAGTTGATTGACTCAGTACTTCCCACACATTACGGTGATACCAGTTTATTATTTTCCCACAGCATAAAGATTTAGTCTGAGATCCCCTTGCAACAAAATCATCGCCAGTACCCCCCCCCCCCAAATTGTCATATGCCGCTAGGTCTTTTCTACACAGGTCAATGAACAGCCTATTCTCAATAATACAAACTTTTCAGTTTTGGTAATAGGCAAGGCAATATACAGATGGACCTAAAAAGGTGATTTATGTCTCTAGATCTTCCTTCACAGGTCAGCGGACAGCCTATTATTAATACAGCAAATTTTTCAGTTTTTCAACCCCTCACCCCCCCCCCCCCCAACCACCCGAATTTCACCCCCACCCAAAAAAACTCAGTAAATGATCAGGAACCTCTAAAACACTTCTGCGCCGCCACTGGCACGATTTATAAAAACCATACGCATTTTCCATCCTCGCCACGGTAATAGTCGGTGGTAGTAATACTGTGTCAAAATTTCATTAAAATGAATTGAACAGTTTCTTCGTTACATAATATAGAACGATCTAAAGCAATACTCATATGTATACATCGGAAAAAAATCCAAGTCCTTTAGTTTCTGTAATAGGCATAAGGCAATGTTCGGATAGACCTAAAAAAGTTATTTATGTCGCTAGGTCTTCCTTCACAGGTCAGTGGGTAGTCTATTATGAACTAAACGAATTTTTCAATTTCACAACCCCCCAACCACCCCAATTTCCACCCCCACCCAAAAAAAGTAGAAAATGAGGAAGACCTAAAACGCCTAAAAACGAAGTTTGGGGATATTTGAAATTTTTCGTTTTTTGCTAATTACTCCGCCGCCAATGCCCCGATTTTCAAAATTATAGCAGCATTACCTACTACGACCCCACAGCATATCGCTGCCCAAATTTCATCACAATCCATGCAGCGGTTACTGAGATCACGAGGACAGAAAAACGCGTACAGACAGACCAACAGACAGACAGACAGACCGACGGAAATGAGTGACGTGGATTTTCGTTCTGTAGACATCATGAAATGCCCAAAAAGTGTATTATCTCAAAATCGAAAATTTTCGCGATTTCAATACTCCCCTCACCTGTCGGTGTGGGAAGTAAAAAATGAATATTTGAAATGAGATTGACACTAACACTAATTGATCCTTGTATGCAAGATAAGAGGTTGTAGGGGCAGCTTTAATGTTCAACAAATGTGGTTTTATTATTGGTCAGATGAGTAAGGTGAATAGGTGATTCAGAGACAGTCAAAAGTAGGTCCGGAATGACCCTCTTCATTAGCTGGGGTAGCAAAACAGGCTGGGGAATCCTCTTCAATAAGTTCAATATCTGTAAGATCATATATACATCATTGATTTTGATAGCAACTGCTCACAATATCTACATTTAAAAACATTCTGAATGTGGGAATTGACAATAAACTTCTGTGCTTTACATACTGGGCATAAAACAGGAGTTCATAAACTAAATTCATATAGTGTAACTTCAAAACATTTAGGAAGCAATTTAAAATATATCTGGTGATTCGTTATATTCAAGATTCTTCGACAAAGACAATACTACGTTAGTTATTCTTTTGTGTTTTGTAGCTATTTCTTACTGCATATTTATGAATATTATTTATATGCTATGGCTATGGATTGTGTTATGTATAAAATAGATTTATTTATATAACTTCATTTTTATGCTCAAAGATCTGATATTGTCATTTTCATATCTATTTTATGTTATAAATTACTTAGTTTTTAGCCTAGTTTTGTAATGGTCTTAAGTCAATCTTTTATGTTATGTAATTAATTATTGATCTTTGGCATAATATGATGCTTTGTTTCATACGAATATCTTATTATTGTCATAGGCGTAGTTAGCTGGGGGCTTAGCCCCCCCAAGAAAGAAACTAGCCCCCCCCCCCAGATATTCAAAAATAATTTGTACTGTTAAGTTTATTGTATCTAGGACGGGGGCTTAAGCCCCCCAGATCCAGGGCTTAAGCCCCTCCAGATTCAGGGACTTACTACGCCTATGATTATTGTACTATTTGTTCAGGTCCTCAGTTAGGTTGGAAAGCTCTAGGTTGCATTGAGGTAAAAATACAGGCCTTTTATTATGATTATACTCGTTATTATGAGTATAATAAAACATTTGATAGAAGAACTTTATAACCCAATAACAAATTCATACTGTAAAATAATATTAATATGATGTGAGATACATATACTTTGAGGTTTTGAATAAAGAAAAAAATATATTTTTTTTGTGATAAATCGAAAGATCATATATAAGTTTTATAACAAAACCGTTTTTGTTTTCTTTTTTTTCGCAATAATTCAAAAGTTATATCAAAATAAAAATGGGTTTTTGAATCGAGTACCGAAAACACGCCGACGGCTCCCGAACCCGTGTGACGTAATGATGGCGGTTAAGATGCTCCTTTGACCAGCGACATCCTACATCGATACTAGATTCTAGATTCCCAGCCAAACGTGAAAATACTTGCTAGTAACTAGTGTATATTTGTTGCAATATAGCCGATGAATGAAGTTTGCAGCTCAGGACGACCTCTACGATCGAAATAAATATCTTTTTGAATGTTTGAAATCATATTACAGATTCCGGTAAGTAAGTAAGTACCTAATCAAATATGTCTTATTGAAACTATCTGGTGCATGTTCGGCTGGCCTAGTGGTTAGAGTGTTGGCTAATGGATTCGTTGGTCCGGGTTCAAAGCTCAGCCTGTCCAATTTTTTTTTATTTTTTTTTATCAAATAATTCATTCATGTGCTTTTTGCAATTTTTATGTACATTTTTTTCTACGATCAACATAAATATGTTTTTGAAACAAATTCTATCAGACATATTACTTGCACTGCATAGTGCAAAAACTAAGTACAGGACGCGGTGGACAATTCAAAAAATCAGTTCAAATGGTGTTTGTCCGTCAATATCAACCGCCAATATTTTTTTTAAATGTAATAGTTGGTTAATAAAACAAAATCCATTCATTTTTTAAGTTTTTAATATAAACATAAAGTAATTCAAACTCGTAATCACAACAGTCTTCTGTTTATCACTTGGTATTTTTATTTATTTAACTTTAATATTATTATTGATAATAAATACTTATACGATAAATAAACTATAAGTATAATTATTTTACATAAGAGCTAGCACTTCAAGTAAACAAAAATAAAACTATATTTTTTAGTCCCGAACATAGAAAAAAGTATAAAGTATCTAGGAATATATTTAGACTCACACTTACGTTGGAATGTACATATTAATAATTTATTAAAAAAAATTGGATTCATTTCATATAAGATGAAATTACTAACAAATATTTTAACAGAAAAGCATCTACGTACAGTAAAGATAATTATAACATTGGAACTCATAGAAGAATAAGTTTTGTTTGTTTGCATTGCGTTTATATATTTTTGTTTGTTAAATTTTTATGAAAATTTAATTATTAAGCTTCGTTGCTCAAAGTTAAATAAATAAAAATACCAAGTGATAAACAGAAGACTGTTGTGATTACGAGTTTGACTTACTTTATGTTTATATTAAAAACTTAAAAAATGAATGGATTTTGTTTTATTAACCAACTATTACATTTAAAAAAAATATTGGCGGTTGATATTGACGGACAAACACCATTTGAACTGATTTTTTGAATTGTCCACCGCGTCCTGTACTTAGTTTTTGCACTATGCAGTGCAAGTAATATGTCTGATAGAATTTGTTTCAAAAACATATTTATGTTGATCGTAGAAAAAAATGTACATAACAAGTGCAAAAAGCACATGAATGAATTATTTGATAAAAAAAAAAATTGGACAGGCTGAGCTTTGAACCCGGACCAACGGATCCATTAGCCTTTAGCCTTTAACACATTTATTGATTAATTATTATTACAATACTTGTCGTGGTATTTATAATACATGAGATTGGCCCTAGGGCTCACATTTTAACCAAGGGAACTGAGCCCATAACTCAGTTGTGCTCCCTCGTGTGCCTGGTGGTAGGCTGTATTTACAACAAATAATACCTATTTGACATTCTAATGTAAGTTTTATCACCTCCTGGCATGTGATAAGTCTGATATACCCCATATGATTAGTTAACCAAAGCAATTCATCCTTCAGCACAATTTTTCTGGTAAAAAAAAAGTTATATTCTTTTGCGGGAAAATGGTAAAAACCCACTTAAAAAAATTATTTGCTGTTATATCCTAAATCTAGTTATTTATACTATTTACATTACTTACAGAACATATAATACATATTTACACTGAGGGTTCTATAAGAATAAGGTCGTAGATTAGACCGTGTTTCCGGGTTTTCCCATCCAGATGGGATATTGGGATATTGGCAGTAAGTGGGCTATTTTGCACTGAATATCTGTAAAATTTTCGGGTAATTTCGTGTATGACTTGCCTGATGTTTATGAATTTTTTATCATAGATCCGCAGTCGTTCCTTAATTTGTTCATTGGTTTCTCTTTGCTCGGTGCTCATTATTAATCTTAAAATCTTATTCTCTATCCTTTGTAGGAAACCTATCTGCGTATCAGATGCTGAGCTGTAAACTGCACAGCCGTAAGTCAAGGCAGGTCTTATTACTTGTTTATAAATAAGTAATTTTACGCTTCTATGCAGCTTACTATTCCTGCATATGAGGGGATATAAGGTTTTAATCATTGCTGATGACCTGGCTCGTAATTTTGCGATGTGCCTATGAAACGATAAACGCTCATCCAGTGTAATGCCCAAATAATTGATTGTTTTGCTCTCCTGAATTTCACAATCAGACACTCTTAATTTTCTAAATATTTTGGTTTTACGCCTTGCAAAATTTTTTGTGCATCTGAATACCTGTGTCTTTTCTGTATTCAGGGAGATTTTATTTTCGTTCAGGTATGGGACTATTTTCCGATTTATATGTATTTCTACTTGCCTGCATGCAACCTCTGCTTGGACAGCTGTTGCGTACACGCAAGTATCATCAGCGTATGAAGCGAGTTCTGTTTTTTCGAATTTTGGGATATCAGCCATATATAACGTGAAGAGTACAGGAGATAGTGAAGACCCCTGTGGGACGCCACCACTCATAAAAAATTGTCCATAGTTTTTTTGATTAATTTTCACAGAAAATGTTCTACGCGATAGATATGAATCTATTACATGTACTATGAATGAGGGAAATCCAAATTCTGATAACTTCACAACTAGTTTTTCAGTCCAGACTTTGTCAAAAGCTTTTTCCATGTCAAGCAAAGCCATAACGGTGCTTTTCCCGTTGTTAAAGCCTTCTTTGATGTGATGAACAACCCTGGCCACCTGTCCGACTGTACTGTGCCCCGCCCTAAAACCAAATTGTTCTGGGGGTAGTATTTTCAGTTTATTTTCTTCTGTCAATATAATTTCTAAAATGAATCGATCTATCACTTTCGCCACTGCACTTAATAATGATATTGGTCTGTATGAATCTGGAAATCGTGGATTTTTATTTGGTTTTAGGATAGGACACACAACAGCTTTTTTCAGACATATCGGATAATATTGTAACCGGATTATCGCATTTATTATGTTTGTTAGTTGTGCTCTGGCCTTGTTTGACAATTGCTTTAGTATATTTTTATCTATATCGTCGTCCCCAGGAGCCTTATTGTTTGCCAGGCGTTCAATCTCATTTTTCACACTTTTGGGAGAAACAATAAACCTACCTATCTGTTTTATATCGTGAGCATTGTTTTGAGCGTTTCTTATTTCTATAATTTTATTTGAGACTCTGTGATGTTCCTCTTGAGTGTCAGGCAACGTAGTCCACCTTTTTTCCAAATTGAGTCCGATACATTCCCCTTTATCTGCGTCTGAGACATACCGATTTCCGTTTGTTTCAAGTGCAGAAATTTGCCATTGTTTTCCTTTATTTTTTAACTGTTTGGAGATCTTCCATATCTCTCTGTCCCCTTTTTTCAGGTTTTTTATTTTTTGCTCCCATTTCCCTGATGTTTCTTCCGCAATATCATCATTTATTTGTTTTGATAATTGTAAATATAAATCTTTATCATTCTTATATCCAAATTTTTGCCATAGTTTCCTGAGATTATTTCTGAGTTTAATTTTTTCTTTAATACGGTCCGAAATGTTATCATAGTCTTCAGGTACTGGTATCCTTTTGACTACTTTCTTTCTGCTCTGTTGTATTGCTGCAATAAAACTCTCAGTCGCTTTGTCCAGGGTGTTAATGTCGACAATTTTTTCTATCTGAATCGCTTTATCTAAATGATATCTAAAAGATCTCCAATCTGCTTTTTTATAATCCCATATCAATTTTTTGTCTCTGTTGATGGTGTATGCAATGTTTATATAAATTGGATTATGATCTGAGGACAGCTCGTTTAAAGTCACTACCTGCGTCATTTTTTCAATGTTTTTATTCAACACGATGTCCAGAACAGATGGGGTTGAGTTATTGAAAGGGAAATGTGTCGGTTCATCTGGATAGTAAAGAGCAACATCATCTCTGTTTTCTAAATAATTATTCAGTATATGGCCATTAGAGTTATTATTTACATTTCCCCAGTTTTTATGTCTGCAATTAAAATCTCCCATCATTATTACTTTTTCGTACGAGTTGAACACTGTATTTAGTTCACTATCTCTTAATACAACTTTGGGATTTTTGTATGTGGCCATGAGAAAAATTCCGTTGTCTAATTTTATAGCAATATTTTCCATGGTACAATTGCTCATGTCAACTTCCGTATAACAGATTGGATGCCTGATAAACAGAATTAACCCACCTCCTGCTTTAGTCTTCTTTAAACCTGGATTCATTGGCTTATCCTTTCTGATTTGACTGAAACCCTTTAGGTTGATTTTATCGCAGTCTCTAAATTGAGTCTCAGACACTGCTACAATGTCAAAACCATATTTTTTAACAAAATTAACAAATTCCGGCTTTTTATTGTTCAAACCATTTATATTTATATATGCAATTTTCAAACTACCCATTTCAAATATTATATTTATCTAAATCAGACATAAATTGTGTGAAGGTCATGAATTTCTCTTGAGAACTCCTGGCTACATTCAGTAACTGATTGAGGTCTCTGAATGCATCCAGCAATCCCTTAAGGTTAACTAACCTGTTGAGGTCTTTGACCTCTTGAGCGATATCAGTGAAGAGGCCGATGCCCTGGTTGACCTCTATGTCTTCATGGTGTCTCGTCTCTGTGGCCCCGCTCCTTCTCGGTGCAGGAACCGTTCCTCCTCCTCCGCCGCCTCTGGTTAGCGGTGGAAAATGTTCCCTCATTGGCATCTGCTGCCTGGTCTGGTCGGTTGCACCTGGTGCAATTTGGGTGGTGGTGTGGCGGCGTCTCTCAGCCCTCGTATCATCTCTTTATTATTTTCTAATATTCCAACTAGTACCAGTGGTGGGAGTTTGAAATTATTTTCCGGCCGCTGATGTGTACTAGTTTGTTTCTGCAGTATAGGTTTTTCTTGTGGTGGTTTTTGCACCGTTTTGATTGTTTGGGTTTCTGGTTGACTATTTACAATTTGTATTTCATCCATAGTATCCTGTAACGGACGAAACTTGTTTCGTACAGGGATGGCAGTTGGGTCAGATCTTATTTTCCCTGAGAGCACGCATGTTTTTTTTGGTAGTTGAAAACCATCATCTGAGGGAGGGGTGTTATTAGGTGTCCTTTTCCTTTTTTGTGTGTCCGAAGCTTCATGGATCATGGCTTGTGTCTGATGTATTTGGGCTTCATTATGTTGACTATCCTGGGTTTCTTGACTAGCCTGTCCCAGGTGTTCTGATTGCGGTTGATTCTTATGCATTTCTTGCTGAGAATGCAACTCTGGCTTTTGTGTTTGGTTCTTTAGGTGCTCTAAAAATTGTCTCGCTTCTTGTTGATTCATGCTTGTTTCGTCGTGGGTGTTCGCTCTACTGAAATTCAGTGGTGAAAAGAAGTCAGTTGAGGAATCCAGCGAAACATCGCTTATCACCGCACTTACAGATGAGGCATTGTCTGTTTGGGTACCTTTCTTCTGTAACACTTTTTGTTTTCTTCTTCGTGTGTTTGATGCTATGTTGTCATCCGCGGGTAGATTCCGCGGCATGCACTCCGGTGTGTTCTTTCACAGTTAACTCTCGTAATATTCTATTTGCTATCTAAAATTCCAACACTCTAACCACTAGGTCAGCCGAACATGCACCAGATAGTTTCAATAAGACATATTTGATTAGGTACTTACTTACGGGAATCTGTAATCTGATTTCAAACATTCAAAAAGATATTTATTTCGATCGTAGAGGTCGTCCTGAGCTGCAAACTTCATTCATCGGCTATATTGCGACAAATATACACTAGTTACTAGCAAGTATTTTCACGTTTGGTTGGGAATCTAGAATCTAGTATCGATGTAGGATGTCGTTGGTCAAAGGAGCATCTTAACCGCCATCATTACGTCACACGGGTTCGGGAGCCGTCGGCGTGTTTTCGGTACTCGATTCAAAAACCCATTTTTATTTTGATATAACTTTTGAGTTATTGCGAAAAAAAAGAAAACAAAAACAGTTTTATTATAAAACTTATATATGATCTCTCGATTTATGACAAAAAAAATTGATTCAAAACCTCAATTCAATGATAGGTCAGGCCTTGGGCCTCAGTTTGCCACTCTTTTCATTACAGTATGGTTCAAAATGCTCCTCGATCTTGGAAGGTTGTCAATCCATTCTAGCATTGATTAACACATTCATATATAATTATATAAATATGTTAATCAATGGTTCTAGTCAGTCTCTCCATATATGCTCACTAGATGGTATTGAATGTCTGAAATGAAAAAAACATCCTTAGAACAATAGACTTCACCAAATCTGGAATGCTCCACACTTCCACACATCAGCTGTGAGCGATTGGCTTCATTATCAAATCGTTTCACAAGAAACAACGCTAACAAAACGTCATAATTATCATATGTAGTGAGAACGATTCATTCAAATAATAAATATTTTATGCTGAAACGATTCATTACTAATTTTGCAGCACAATATTCGCAATTCACAATAAATGAGGTTAGAAAAATATAATCAGGTATAAATAGATATCACTTAACCTTTGAGACTCATCATTGTTGCAATTTAGCACAACACAACGGCGTATCCTTTTCGGACCCATTCTTGAATAATAGAATATCACTATGCTTTAATAAATTCAACTATTTAACGAATTTGTAAAAACACGTAAAACGAAAATAAAAATGACGCCAGCCACAGAACACAAGAGACAGAATGACCATAAGACAGAACGACAGTCGACGCCAATCGTCATTCGTCAATTGCCAGGTTACCAAAAAGCTTGTCGGAGAACAATGAAGTATAAAAAATGTTGAAATTAAATTTTTGCATACCTACCTATCTTTCCCAAACATGTTTGGAAAGCTAAAATACTAAACTTCAAATCAGTTTTGAAATTGATAATATAGGTCCAGATTTTTTTTATTTATAATTTTTTATACCTATAGCTAGTTTAATTTGAAACTAACGTTGAAAGTTTATTTCTTGGCAAGATATATATGCGAACAGCCATTTTATAAATAGGAATTACACGGTTCCAACCTTGGACATTAAACGGACTACATATGGATATCCAAAACGGATGATCCATAAGCTGTCCAAAAATGGCTGTCCAATGGATATCCATTTTTAGCCCTTGGACGTAATGGACAGCATTTGGACTGATTTTGGACGTCCTGGTCTATCTGGGAACTTTGAAAAGTATAGTCAAATTTATTTTATAATAATAATATGCTTCCACAACTGATGTTTCTTTTTTAATGCTTTATGTTATTTATTATTTTATTCTGTATAAATGTATGTATATTTGTAGTTAACATGTTTTTCAGTGCTTACATCACACATATGTAAACACATATTTGTATACTGACATGAATAAATTTGCACTATTATCATGAGTGAACTGTATGACTAGCCAGCTCATTTGGTAGACTACTTAAAAGGCATGCCATTGGAAGAAATTTCAAAAACAGTATAAAGATATATAACATATACATTGATCTTAAGTTGCTGATGGAGGGAATATCAAATGAAATTATTTTTTAGTATCATTTGTCCTTTTCTCAAGTCTCAAAAAATCTTTCCTTCCGTCCGACAGTACAGCTAACACAAATACAATCACAATTCACAGATAAAAATTGACAATGCAACTTTTAAAAGCACTTATTGGCAGCACGCACACACTTCGCGCATGACTCAAAGAGACATTCGATACATTTAGCGCAAAGTCTAAATGTTGTGGTTATTTTATTGTTTAGGATCGTCTGACCATAACACCGTCTCAACGCTATACAGGTTGCATTCTCCAGATCTCCACCATATAAAGCCTCGCCTTGTCTGGCATTACGGATCAGCAAAGTGGGACGACCTAAGAGAATACTGCCAGTCTTTTCCATGGAACGACATCTGCTTCAAGTCACGAGACCCATCAGCTTGCGCTCAAAAAATAACAAAGGTATTAATATCCCGCCGTCAAGTGTCCCTCCAAAAACAAGTCATGGTTCAATCAGCCTTGTAGAGATGCAGTTACCTCTAAAAACCAACATTACAAAGAATGGAGGAAAAATCCAAATGCCGAGAACCACCGCAGTTTTATCGACGCCAGAAATCACTATAAACACGTGATTTTCAGCAGCAAAATTAAGAACACGCTCCTGTCATGTCCCAGTTTGTCCAGAACATTCTGGTCTGCAGCCAAGGCTGTTAGTCAGAACTTTTCCCATTCGTCAGTACCACCCTTGATCAGAGAGGACAAATCCATCGCTTCTACCCCTAAATAATAAAAAACACATCTTAAGGAGGCTTTTCGCAGCCAATTCTACTGTAGACTTCCAAGGAAGTACTCCGACCACCACCATAAACGTGAACTCCAATGGTCCAATTTCAACATCGAGATTTGAAAAGCATCCTCCAAAAACTAAACACGAAGAAAGCTACTGGTCCTGACCAAATTGCAGCCGTTGTCCTTAAACGCTGTGCCGCTGAGCTTTCACCTATTCTTTGCATGCTCTTCAAACTATCGTATCAGCAAGGCCGGTTTCCCGCTGCATGGAAGATTGGCTGCATACAGCCCATCCCTAAGAAAGGTAAAAAAATCGATCCCACCAATTATACACCTGTGGCTCTTCTCAGCATCATGTCTAAGGTTATGGAGACTGTCATTAACACATAGCTCCTGAAATACCTGGGCAACAATAACATAATAAATGATCGCCAGTATGGCTTCCGTAAGCACAGGTCTACGGTGACCTCCTCGCTTATGTCACTCACTTGTGGAACAGAGCAATAGAAAATCATTGCGAATTCCGTGTTGTTACACTTTACATAATGAAAGCCTTTGACACAGTGTGGCATGAGGGACTTCTGGTCAAGCTTGCTGCTTATGAGCAGTGAGCCAGTGGCTGAATGGCCTTTTGAATGACCGATTTTTGTTTGTTGTAGTCGTAGGCTGTTCATCAGACGTATTTCCAATAAACACCGGTGTTCCTCAGGGATCTGTGCTATCCACTACACTGTTTCTGCTGTACATCAACGAGCTGCTGGAAATAACATCCAATCCAATCTACAGCTTCGCAGATGACAGTACATTAGTGTCGTGCATGGTACCGGGCAAGCCACTATCATCCCAGGAGACGGTACGTCGGCGACAGCAGCATACCTCACAGATCAAGGCAGATATCAAAACAATTGTCGAGTGGGGATTAGCAAATAAAGTACAGTTCAACGTACAAAAACTCAGGCAACAACACTTACAAATAAGTCTCACGATGGCTTACCAACCGTGAAAATGGAGGGGCACCCCATAGTCGAATCACCTTCCGTCAAGCTTTTGGTGATCAAAATCAACAATAACATGTCCTGGCATGACCACGTCGTCAGTATTGCTAAAACGGCATCCCAGAAGCTTGGAGTTTCGTTCGAAATGGGAAAAACACGCTATATTCCTAGAATATTCCGCACGGATATTACATGAACAATCGTGGTAGAATGTTTTTGAATATTCTAGGAACATTTTGTCTAAATTACCTCATATACGAAACATTTTTAGGGAATTATGAATACTGTTCCAAAAATAATGGCACCTACTATAGTGTATAGTTCTTAGTAGATTATTAAAATAATATTCTATGAACAATATTACTGGTATATGCTGGAATAATTCAGACATTAAACAAATAATCACTGATTATCGTAAGTGGATAAAATAATAATATTCTATAAAGAATATTATGTTAATAATCCAGACTAATCAAAAGAAATAACGAATATTCTATGATTCTACTGAATATTCATGGAACATATAGGAGATTTAAAGAATATTCATAGAATGTCCAGTGCTATGCGGGAGTACTGCTGCTCTACAAGGCTTAGACCCGACCATCGCTAGGCTATTGCTCCCATGTATGGGGATGCGCTCTGAAGCACTATCTAAAGCTTCTGGACACTATTTAGAAGAGAGCAATTAGAATAATCAGTACGACAAACCTCACAAAGGTCCTCCACAGCCTGGAACATCGAAGAAGGGTGGCTGACCTATTCCTGTTTTATAGGTTCTATCACGGAAGATGTTCGAGTGAGCTCTCCCAGATAATAACACCAAAGGCCGCCCGAACCAGGAACATTAGAGAGGCTCTACGAGCTCATCCTTACCAGGTCGAGGTCCCTACTCCCCGAACCAGTCTCCTCCAGCATTCCTTGTTCTGGAGAACTTCGACGCTGTGGAATGAGCTGCTGGGCCATCTGTTTCCCGACGGCTACAATCTGCAGCGTCTCAAATCTAACGTACACCGCCACTTATCCTCTCGTAGTGCTCTACAGCGCCATAGGCTTTCAGCCTTTGCGGGAGGCTGACCATAAAAAAATTTGGCATCGAGTTTTCTGTACACGTAATGATGCTTGTTTTGAAACCCGATTTAAAATTACCGCCCAAACTTTAGTAGTGACTCCAACCGTTAAGGGGGCGCAGAAATCGGCTAACCGATTTTTTGAGTCTCTTTTTTGGTGGTGAGGGGGTTAGGGTTCAGTTGCCCTAATGGTTGTCGCTTATTGTGCACCCCCCAGTCTCATGTCTTCCCTTCGCCTACATTCATATAGGAGTTCCTGCTTTCACTCAAGGCATGAAGGCATGGGGGGGGGGGGGGCGCCCCCCTCCCCCTCCCCCCGAACATCAACCACGCATTCAGTTTTGGCGTCTATAAAAATAGAAACATTTCTAGTATGCATATGTTTTATATATAATTATTTTCGTTAATATTAGCACATTGTTAGTTTATATTTATATATTTAGGTTAGGATTATAATCAACCAATATTATAACGTATGAAATAAATTTTATTTTTTCCGATCCCCCCCCCCCGAAATCGATATACGACACTGACAGTCGAAGATGACATGCTTAGCTTTTTTCTCTGGCCCACCGCACTAATCCTCAGCTTTTGGAGGCGTGCACCACAGTGTGCAGTGAACGTCTTGAGAAGGCCTTACTACGAATTTTGTCTATGACAAGAAGTTACTAGTTATAACTACTTTACACGGTCAAGAATTCGATCAAATTTGTGACCTTGAAGAAATTCATGAAGAAATTGACAAATTAGAAAAGGTTCTGAATTATTAAATTTTTTTAGGGATGTCTAGGGGTATTTGAGTTTGCCGAAAATATCAACTTCGTAATAACAGGCCTTGATTTGCGTCATATATAGATTATTTTCATTTTCATATTAAGTGGGCGTGTCTATTGTAAAGCTCGTACAATCAGTGTTGCCAGATGAAGTGGAGAGAAATTCGTGCAAATCGAGTGCCAAAAATCGTGTAAGGTCATAAAAATACTATAAGTACATCGCACCTGCAGTATTAAAAATCGTGAGAAATTGCCCTCTATTCGTCTAGTAGGGACCAAGGTCATGTAGTTACACGATTAATCGTATAATCTGGCAACACTACGAGCTCGTACACCTTGTGACTTAACATGAAATCATGAAAATGATCTGATTATCGTCAGATTAACATCGAACAATACAGTTGGCATTGTTATAAATTCCCTCCATAGTATGTTGGTGGAACTTTATAAATGACAATAAGTTGTAGGATTGTTTCTGTCAATTTCTTCAAGGTCACAAATTTGATCGATTTTTTGACCTGGTAGATGTGAAGTAATTTGTCGGCAGCTTTATTTGGGTTTGAAAAATTCAGGTGGTGCTAGTGAGCTGAAAGTTGAAAGCCAAAGCCATTCGAAAAAGGGTGGCTGTGATTGGCTCACAGAAATATGACTAAAGCTTAAGCTAAAAGAGTACCGTAATCGGACGGTAACAGACCCGTCTAAGCCCCGCCCACTCCAATGCTAACTATATGGAAATCAGTTCTAAATCGATCCTCAAAGTGTCCCAACCCATCAGTTCTAGATTCTAGGATCGTCCACTTTCGATAGGTCTTGCTTGAGGAAGATTGGGCGGGTTGTCGTTTCCTGGTAAAAAAGGAAGGTATTCCGTGTTGTTCTAACCAGCTTCTCGTACGCAAAGCATAATGGCTGAAGCCAGATCTGGCCAAAACGTTATACTGTCATTAGCATGGCAGGTATTAATAAAATTGAGTAGTTTAGGCAAACATCTTTGGGTATATAGACTTCTGCGGTAACCGATTCGGCCCTAACCATGGCCGACTTTACTCACTAGGCCGGAGCATGAAATATGGCAACACTGAATCAGCGGGCCGAGTTTTTATTTGAGGTTAAGTCATGTGTATTCTTCCAGAGCAGAAAATATGGTTGGAAGGTGATTATTAATGTGTTTCTAATTATTTACCTGCACAAACGAAACTATAAAGATAAAAAGATGCCTGCAAAGTGTGTAGTACCAGGTTGCAATAGCAATTAGTGCTTCCAATGAAGGACATAAACAGAAGTGGGTGAAAGGTATTCCTCATAAGGGCTGGTTATATTTTTAAAAATACAGTTAATAGGACTCATCTGGGCATGCATCTGGGGCTGATAGTGAAAGGGAATCACGACCAGCAAGAATGGCTTCAAAGTGACCTCATAGTGAATCTTTCTAGCTCAAGTTAAAATTTACAAAGTAAATTGAGTGTTCATTAGCAATTGTGCTTCCAATAAGGGACATAAACAGAAGTGGGTGAACGGTACTCCTCGTATGGGCTGGTTATATTTATAAGAATAAAGACAATAGTTTACAAACATTTCAAAGGATAAGACCTATTTTAGAGCACAATGTGGTACCTACAATGTTTTCTGGACCTCCCAAATATCACAGGAAAAGACAGTTAATAGAACTCAATTGGGCATACCTACGAAAAGATTTGATATTGCAAGGGAATCAAGACCAGCAAGAATGGCTTCAAAGTGACCTAATAGTGAATTTTTCTAGCTCAAGTTAAAATCTACAAAGTAAATTGAGTATTCATTAGCAATTGTGCTTCCAATAAGGGACATAAACAGAAGTGGGTGAACGGTGTTCCTCGTATGAGCTGGTTATACTTATAAGAATAAAGACAATACTTTACAAACATTTCAAAGGATAAGACCTATTTTAGAGCACAATGTGGTACCTACAATGTTTTCTGGACCTCCCAAATATCACAGAAAAATACAGTTAATAGAACTCATCTGGGCAAGCCAACGAGGGCATGCATCTGGGCATACCTATGAAAAGATTTGATAGTGAAAGGGAATCAAGACCAGCAAGAATGGCTTTACAGTGACCTAATAGTGAATTTTTCTAGCTCAAGTGACAATTTACAAAGTAAATTGAGTGTTCATTTAAGTGGAAGTGGAAGTGGCAGCAGGAAACAGGTTGCCTTATTTTTATTTTATGTGTCTGACTATGATGAACCAGACATCAGATGTAAGTGGTATTAGTAGTAGTAGTTCTAAAAAGCATTTTTTTCTTAATTTATTAACCCAGATGAACTCTAATACATATCAAATGTAATAATTATTCTGAAACTATAGGCCCACTATTTGACAGCTAAGCCACGTTGCCACATCTAAGGCTCCGGCCTAGTGTAGAGTCGGCCATGGATGAATACGCTCATTCATGGCAGACTCTACTCACTAGGCCGGAGCCTTCGATATGGCAACGTCGCTTAGCTGTCAAATAGGGGGCCGGTTACCGTGGGCCGAACGGCGGGCATTCCGCGGAAAATTTAAATTGTTTCATAGTTTCAGAATAATTATTACATTTTATTTATGTATTATGTGTTCATTTCGGTTGATAAATTAAGGAAAATACTTTTTGAAAAAATAAGAATGGTGAAAAAGGTCAGTGGTATCAGTACAAAAATGTAACATTGTATTGAGACTAGGAGCTTAATTTAGAGATTTTCCTTTCTGTTGGACATTTCTCATTTCCTTTAGACTTGCTCTTTTTATTTTTGTCAGTCTGTATTCTACCTTGAACTGTTTTTGTGTAATTATTAATAAAAATATTTGCTAAAACAGGCAACATTAATTCAAGCAGCATTTCAGTTTGGGGTTGATTACATGAACAAATGTCTCTAAAACTAAACTCATCTCTATGCATATTGATGTATTCCTTTGCAGTTTTAATTAAAACTGATTTGTGGAATTTACATCCTAAAAACTTGCTTTCATATTGGTCTGAAATCAACATTTTAATTATATTGTGCATAAGGACTGTTATTTGAACTGTAAACTCTGATGGAAGGGTTAAGCCGTCTCTGTTTAATATATCAAAGTAGTTTTGTTCCTCATGTTCTATTATTTCTGTATTGACAAGAACATTTATACATTGCAGTTTGGCTGAAACTTTAAAACTAACGTAACCTGCTGTATATTGAATTGCTGAATCTGAAATTTGGTGAGGTTGATTCATTAAATTATTGGCTAAAATATCTCTAAAACTGTCAATACTTATTTCTCCATGATCTACTGTACAAGTGTGTAATTTTGCTAAATTAGAGACATTAAATTTAACTTGTCCATATTGAGCAGAATGTAAGTCGAAGACACCCTTGATTCTAATCTTTTTTGAAATTCATAAATTTGCCTTAAGCGGTTACCGTAAACTGTTTTATAGTTTCAGAATAATAATTATTTCATTTTATATGTATTAAGAGTCCATCTCGGTTGATAAATTAAGAAAAATACTTTTTAGAACTACTACTACTAATACCACTTACATCTGATGTCTTGTTCATCGCAGTCAAACACTACAAAATAAAAATAAACGCAACCTGTTTCCTGCTGCCACTTCCACTTCCACTTAAATGAACACTCAATTTACTTCGTAAATTTTCACTTGAGCTAGAAAAATTGACTATTAGGTCACTTTGAAGCCATTCTTGCTGGTCTTGATTCCCTTTCACTATCAAATCTTTTCGTAGGTATGCCCAGATGCATGCCCAGATGAGGACTATTAACTGTCTTTTTCTGTGATATTTGGGAGGTCCAGAAAACATTGTAGGTACCACATTGTGCTTTAAAATAGGTTTTATCCTTTGAAATGTTTGTAAATTATTGTCTTTATTCTTATAAATCTAATCAGCCCTTACGAGGAATACCGTTCACCCACTTCTGTTCATGTCCTTTATTGGAAGCACAATTGCTAGTGCAACCTGGTACTACACACTTGGCAGGCATGTTATATCTTTATAGTTTCGTTTGTGCAGGTAAATAATTAGAAAAACATTAAAAATCACCTTCCAATCTTATTTTTCACTCTGGAAGTTTCTGTGTGTCCTTTATTGGAAACACAATTGCTAGTGCAACCTGGTACTACGCACTTTGAAGCCATCTTTTTATCTTTATAGTTTCGTTTGTGCAGGTAAATAATTAGAAACACATTAACAATCACCTTCCAATCTTATTTTTCACTCTGAAAGGTTATGTGCGGTATGTCCTTTATTGGAAGCACAATTGCTAGTCCAACCTGGTACTACACACTTTGCAGCCATCTTTTTATCTTTATAGTTTCGTTTGTGCAGGTAAATAAGTAGAAACACATTAAAAATCACCTTCCACTCTTCAGTTTTTACTCTGGAAGGTTATGTTTGTGGAAGCACAATAATTGCTAGTGCAACCTGGTACTACACACTTTGCAGGCATCTTGTTATCTTTATAGTTTCGTTTGTGCGGGTAAATAAGTAGAAACACATTAAGAATCACCTTCCACTCTTCAGTTTTTACTCTGGAAGGTTATGTTTATGGAAGCACAATTATTGCTAGTGCAACCTGGAACTACACACTTTGCAGGCATCTTTTTATCTTTATAGTTTCGTTTGTGCAGGTAAATAATTAGAAACACATTAAAAATCACCTTCCAATCTTATTTTTCACTCTGGAAGGTTACACTAATGACTTAACAACAAATAAAAGCTCGGCCCCCGATTCAGTGTTGCCATATTTCAATGCTCCGGCCTAGTGAGTAAAGTCGGCCGTGGAAGGTACGAAACTGTTCCTAGTGGTTGAAATATTTAAAATGATGTCAAACATGGCCGACCCTACTCACTAGGCCGGGGCTTTGAAATATGGCAACACTGAATAGCGGGGCGAGCTGGACCGAGCTTTTATTTGTCTTTAAGTCATTAGTATAATCTACAAGAGTATAAAAGAAGAACGGAAGGTGACTTTTAATGTGTTTTTAATTATTTACCTGCACAAACGAAACTATAAAGATAAAAAGATGCCTGCAAAGTGTGTACTACCAGGTTGTACTAGCAATTGTGCTTCCAATAAAGGACATACTAGGGTGTTCAATTTTCCTCAAGACGAGCATTTCAAACAGAAGTGGGTGAAAGGTATCGTAAGGGCTGGTTATATTTATAAGAATAACGACAATAATTTACAAACATTTCCAAGGGTAAGACCTATTTTAAAGCACAGTGTGGTACCTACAATGTTTTCTGGACCTCCGAAATATACAGTTCTAATAGAACACATCTGGGCACACCTACGAAAAGATTTGATAGTGAAGGGGAATCAAGACCAGCAAAAATGGCTTCAAAGTGACCTAATAGTGAATTTTCCTAGCTTAGGTGAAAATTTACAAAGTAAATTGAGTGTGCATTTAAGTGGAAGTGGCAGCGGGAAACCAGGTTGCATTTTTTTTATTTTGTAGTGTTTGACTACGATGAACCAGACATCAGATGTAGGTGGTATTAGTATCAATGAATATATACGTTCATTTAAATCAATAAATCATAATTTGTTGGTGATTTGAGTTAGATTTTACCACTGTCATTAAGAATATCCTGTTGGTCTTAAAGAGAAAATATTTTGGCACACTATTTTCAAATAGGTTTTCTGTTGATTTAATGTTAAAACCTTTTCTATGTCCAGCTAAAGAAAGTTTACATTTTTGTGAGAGAAAATAAGTTGCCAATTTTACCACCATCCTAAATATTCCTCAAAACTTTGCAGTTCTTTAAAAATTGCACCTGACAGAAAATATGCCTTACATTAAAACTGTTGCAGAGGGTTTATTATTCTCGGAGAAGTACAAATTGATGAAATAATATCAGCCTGTATAAATGTTCTTGTCATTACAAAAATTATAGGTAGAACATGAAGGACAAAATTATTATATTAAATACATACAGCTTATAGTTAGTAGGCGTAACCATTGATTAACATATACAATACGTTAATCAATGGCGTAACCCTTCCATCAGAGTATACAGCTCAAATTACAGTCCTTATTCACAATGGGTATTGTTAAAATTTTGATTTCAGGCCAATAGGTATAAAAGCAAGTTTTTGGGCAATTGCACAAAGCAGTTTTAATGAAAATTGCAAAAGAATACGTCAATATACATATAGATGAGTTTGTTTTAGACACATTTGTTCATGTAATCAACCCCAAACTGATGATATTCTGCTTGAATTAATGCTGTCAATGTAGCAAATATTTTTATTAGTAATTACATTGAAACAGTTCAAGACAAAATACAGACTGACAAAACTAAAAAGAGGAAATCTAATGGAAATAAGAAATGTCCAACCGAAGGGAAAATCTCTAAATCTAAATACATGTACATTTTTGTACTGATACTACTGGCATTTTTCACCATTCTTATTTTTCAAAAAGTATTTTTCTTAATTTATCAACCGAGATGAACTCTTATACATATAAAATGTAATAATTATTCTGAAACTATAAAACAATTTAAATTTTCCGCGGAATGCCCCCCGTTCGGCCCACTATTTGACAGCTAAGCGACGTTGCCACATCTAAGGCTCCGACCTAGTGTAGAGTCGGCCATGTGTCAAATCATGGCCGACTCTTGTGGCCGACTCTACACTAGGCCGGAGCCTTAGATGTGGCAACGTGGCTTAGCTGTCAAATAGTGGCCCTATAGTTTCAGAATAATTATTACATTTTATATGTATTAGAGTTCATCTCGGTTAATAAATTAAGAAAAATACTTTTTAGAACTACTACTACTAATACCACTTACATCTGATGTCTGTTTCATCACAGTCAGACACTACAAAATAAAAATAAACGCAACCTGTTTCCTGCTGCCACTTCCACTTCCACTTAAATGAACACTCAATTTACTTTGTAAATTGTCACTTGAGCTAGAAAAATTCGCTATTAGGTCACTGTGAAGCCATTCTTGCTGGTCTTGATTTCCCTTTCACTATCAAATCCTTTCGTAGGTATGCCCCAGGCCATGCCCAGATGAGTTCTATTAACTGTATTTTTCTGTGATATTTGGGAGGTCCAGAAAACATTATAGGTACCACATTGTGCTTTAAAATAGGTCTTATCCTGTGAAGTGTTTATAAATTATTGTCTTTATCCTTATAAATATAACCAGCCCTTCCGAGAAATACCTTTCACCCACTTCTGTTTATGTCCCTTATTGGACGCACAATTGCTAGTGCAACCTGATACTACACACTTTGCAGGCATCTTTTTATCTTTATAGTTTCATTTGTGCAGGTAAATAAGTAGAAACATTAAAAATCACCTTGCAACGTTCTTTTTAATCTGGAATAAGGTTATGTTGGGCCATGGTTTGGTAGTCCTCTACTGGGCTGCAACCTGGTACTACACGCTTTGCAGGCATCTTGTTATCTTTATAGTTTCGTTTGTGCAGGTAAATAAGTAGAAACACATTAAAAATCACCTTGCAACGTTCTTTTTAATCTGGAATAAGGTTATGTTGGGGCATGGTTTGGTAGTCCTCTACTGGGCTGCAACCTGGTACTACACGCTTTGCAGGCATCTTGTTATTTTTATAGTTTCGTTTGTGCAGGGAAATAATTAGAAACACATTAATAATCACCTTCCAACCATATCTTCTGCTCCTGGAAGAATACACATGACATAACAACAAATGAAAACTCGGCCCGCTGATTCAGTGTTGCCATATTTCATGCTCCGGCCTAGTGAGTAAAGTCGGCCATGTTTAACCCTACCTATTTTTGTGGTGATGTGGTTGTCAGTTGACACTTGACATTGTGCTTGACAGTTTAGTTTCCCGCCAGTTTTGCACTGCGTGTTTGTTAACCGTGTGTTGTTTATTTTATACTTTTATTTCCTCTACTTTATTCTTTATTGTATTTCAGTTTGTAGGTCTAAAATAATTGCTATTTTTTTGATCATTGTTGAATTTAATCCTATTATTTTCCGTTGGTTTTTTTGTCAACATGTCACGAAGGGTAAGTTTCTATCGCTAGGTACTTGTATAATATAAAATCTACAATTTATAGTACCACATTAATTGTTACTTTAAATAAATTAGAAAAGGAATAATATGATATAATATTTGTTGAAATAGGATGAAGAGTCACCAATGCCTACTCCAAGATCAAATATGTCCTCACCTGAGCCAGATATGCCCCCATTTGAGGATGAAGGGGCTCTCTTAGGAGACATTGATGATGATATTGAAGAAGAAGATGGGGAGGAACTGTTTGGAGACAATATGGAGAAGTAATTTCATTGATGTTTTTCTTAATCATAACTATAAACTATGGCTTTGCAGTTCATTATATTGGACTCTGCGTGAATTGTAATATTATTTGTGTTTACTAACTTTTCTCTTTTGCTCACACTTGTACATTTTAGGTTTCTTGTTAGTTGCAATATTTGTTTTGTTTATACCAAATCTATTTGGCTTGTATGTGGTGTGTGGTGGTTATTAATCAAAAATAACTGGGTACCTACTGAAGAGAGAAGAGGTCTGTATGGTCCAAATTTGCAGATGGACCTTTGTCTTCTGAATTAATAAAGATCAATCTTCATGTCCAATTTACCACCTTTATTGCTTTGTTTATAATTTGTTGCAAATATTTTTATGAATAGAAAATAAGGGTCCAGCATACTTGCCACCTCTAAAATATCTTTCATTCAAGCTCAGATATATGAACTTTCTAGTTAAGTTTTGCATGAATTTTGTTTTTAGAAAGTGTGTTTTCGATGTAGGAAGGGTAGAGGATTGAGAAACTACAGATACTATAGCAATTATAAATATATTCCATTTATCACCTACAGACTTAAAGATTTTTTTTGATGAATTTGATTGTTTGCAATCTTTAAGAATCTTTTAAACTATATTGAAATGCAATTTATCATGTCAAAACCAAATAACAAAAAATGCACATGCTTGGTTTTTCTCACCAGATCCCTGACGATTTTCAAAACCATTTTTTGTAGGGTGTTTAACTAGCTTTGGGTGAGGGTCTGGTAGACATAAAAACCTTTTAGTATTTATGAAAGACTATTATATAGTTGTATCAAAATTTATCCCTGTAATATTCTGATTTTTTTAGACCTAACATAATTTGTGGTAATATTGCTTCAAGGAATAAAATTGGTATGCTAGCTATGGTTCCTATAAATTTTGTATATCCAAGAAATACTTTTTCAATCTTGTCATGAATTCTTTCAAATTGGTACTCGATTTAATTTTTTGGCCAATTTATTAAATTCATACCCTTTTTGGAATACCTATTTATTTGTCCTATTGCTGTGTAGGTGAAAATCTATATTTCCTCTAGTCAAATAGTTATGATAGTGATTGTTTATATAAATATTCTATAAAATTATTTAAAATTTCCGACAATAAATATTTTTTAATCTAAACATGAAAATGAGAACTAGATACGATATAAAATTCTTTATATTCAATCATTAAAGTATTTTTAACATATAACTCACCTTTGTGAACTTATTTTATTCAAAATTATTGTCATTGCTTTATTTGGCAACACTTGTAATTTTGAATACATATATGGCTTCATTTGTGGTATATAAAATAGTACAATAAATGAGGAAGCATTATAGTGTTGTACACATTTTTTTAGAATAAACACTGAGGCTTTGGGAAATTCTATCTAAGTAATTTATCTGGACATTTTTGAAATAATATAATCAAAGTAATCTTCAAATTTTAATCTACTATCTACATATGGCCAGATATTTGATAGATGTAACTACTTCAGTTTTGTCATTATTAACCAAAAGAGTAATTGGTGTTTTGTTTAAATGTTTGTCTATTATCATACATTTTGTTTTATTAGTATTTAGTTTAAGTTTATTTACATTCAATCAATTGATCATTTTCTTCATATCATCATTTAGAAGTTTCAACTCAATGTCCAATTTTGTATTTGATAATAATATGTAGTATATTAAACTATCATCAGCAAATATTTGAATTTTACAATGCTCCAAAATATCTGGTAAGTCATTTATATTAAAAATATATAGTAGTGGACCTAATTTACTTCCCTGTGGTACTCCAACTGAAATATTCTTGACCCTTGAAAAAGTATTTCCTATTTTAGTTATCTGACTTCTATTTATTAGTTTCGGAAAATTTCATATACTGGTCCCCTGAATCCATAGTGATATAGTTTCTTTAACAAATGGCCTCTTGAAATGTAAAAACACTGTTAATATACATTTCTTCTCATCCATAGAACGTCTCCAATCTTCTACTACCACTTGAATTGCTGTTTCCGTAGAATACATCTTTCTGAATCCTACTTGATATTTTGCCCATACTTGGTTTTCTTCAATAAATTCCATAATTTGTTTATATATAATTCCTTCAAAAAGTTTTCAACATCTGGCAGTATATTTATTGGCTGCATATTTGTATATAACTCAGTTTTCATCTTTTGGAACAGGAGTAATGGTAGAATATTTCAGTTTAGATGGAAATTTGCCATATATCAAACAGTGACTCAACAGTAAAAGTAATTTATCTCCAAATATATTGAAACGTTTGTTTAAAATATCTTTTGATAAATTTTCAATAAGATTTTCTTTAGATTTCACTTTTAAAATGGATTTTAGAAGATAAGTTATATCTAATGTCTTGATATGTTCCATAGTTTGGTTGCGGGATTCTTTTAATATAGTAGTAGTAGTAAGTAGTAGTAATTTATTCATGTTTATGCAGGAAAACCTGCTTACACACGTCCAAGAAAAGTATAGTGATTGAATATAACAAACATATAAATATAACAATAGCAAACAGATAGATATATATATACATACTTTGGCATCACCATCATCAATTGAATCCACTATTTCATTTATACTTTTTATAAAATAAATGTTCATTCATTCTGCTATTATTAATTTTTCTGTTATGATGTCATCATCAAAACACATTCTAGATAATTCAGTATTTATTTTGGAAGAGACAATGTTTTTCAATGTTTTCCACATCATCTTTCATAGATTTTTTTCTTTTCACTTCTGAGAACACACTTGTTTCTCGCTTTTGTGTATTCTGCCCAATGTACTGGATCTTGGGTAATCATACATTTTTTATAGTTATCATCACATATTGATTTAGAGTCCTTGAAAACCACATTGTTGATTTCTTTCTCTGATATATACTGTTTTCCTTACTCTTGATTCTCCTACACAAAGTTCCATGTTATTTATAATTTGCGAAAACTAGTGGTCTGCATCAAATACAATTCCAAAAATATTGTTGTGTTATAGATGCGATTCTCGTAACTTCACATAGTCAATAGTTGCAATTATTATTATAAGTATACTTTCCACTTCAAAACATATCCAAGAATAATCACTTACTTTTGGAATATGCATAACTGTAACAGGAAGATTTTGTTCATTGGTAATTATTAAATCTATTGTAGTTCTAGAACAGTATCTTATTCGATAATAAAAATGAAACAAACTTCCACTGTTACTTACTTTGTAGATAGATATTTATTAAGTAATGGTTACATTAAAAATGCTTTTACTGTCAATACATATAGATAAAATACTATACAAAGCAAATAAACAGACAATCTGTGTACACTAAGACGAATTAGAATCCATTGAACAAAATGACAACAATTTCAACAATGTGAAAACATTTCACAGCATTTGAATTCAATCTGAAAAATACAAAACAAGTGGATGTGGTAAAACAGACACACGTTATTTGATCATGACAGATAAAAGGAAAAAAAGAAACACAGAGGTAAGATCTCTGAAATTGTTGCATGTAAATTCATCATAACTATAGAAAGTCTTTCTAAAGAGGTAATTTTTTATTTTGGCTCTTACGTTAAACCTCGCATATTTTCTGGCAAAACATTAAAAAACTTAACACTGTAATAGTCTGTACCCCTTCTGGTTCTTGAAAGTCTGTGAAATCCAGGAAGGACATCTCAACAGTTTTAGTTGGGATAGCTGTGAATGTCAGAGTAAGTGAAAAGATGCAAATCGGCTTTGATGTACATTAGGCAATTTAGGATATAGATGGAAGGAAAGATAAGCAGTCCAAGTTCAGTAAATTTGTTACAACAACAATCCCTCCAACCTCTTAAATTTTAACAAATAAATAATTACTATTCCTTGTTATGAGCAATACTCTAACAATGATTCTCGCGGGCGTTTCTTCACGCCGTTTTCGCCATTTCTCCCTGTAATTTCTCAGTGTACCACCTTTTGCACTTTTTGCAGTACCTCTTGGATCTCTTGGTTGCTTTTCCTACTCATAGATCACTCCATCTGCATCAGCAAGATTATTGAAAAGGTACTTTATAATGTCTGCCCATAAATTTGAGATTATTTGTTTGTGTCTTTGCTGACTACATATACTGGATGAGTTTTTAGTACCGGCTCGGTCGATAACTCCACTATCTAAATCACTACTAAAATGCTTTTGATTTATACAGGGTGGTCCATAACTATGTGGTGATGCAAACATATTTTTTTAAATGAGACACCCTATGTATTATCCCATTTTACTTCCCACACCGATAGGTGAGGGGAGTATTGTGATCGCGAAAATTTTCGATTTTGAGATAATACGTTTTTTGGGCGTTTTATGATGTGTACATAACGAAAATCCACGTCACTCATTTCCGTCGGTCTGTCTGTCGGTCTGTCTGTCTGTCTGTCGGTCTGTCTGTCGGTCTGTCTGTCTGTCTGTCGGTCTGTCTGTCTGTCGGTCTGTCTGTCTGTCTGTCTGTCGGTCTGTCTGTCTGTCGGTCTGTCTGTCGGTCTGTCTGTCGGTCTGTCTGTCTGTCGCGTTTTTCTACCCTCGTAATCTCAGTAACCGCTGCATGGATTGTGATGAAATTTGGACAGCGGTATGCTGTGGGGTCGTAGTAGGTAATGTTCCTATAATTTTGAAAATCGATGCATAGGCGGCGGAGTAATTAGCAAGAAACAAAAAAAATTAAATATTACTGAAACTTCGTTTTTAGGCGTTTTAGGGGTCCCTGATCATTTTCTACTTTTTTTTGGGTGGGGGTGAAATTGGGGTGGTTGGGGGGTGGGGGGTTGTAAAATTGAAAAATTTATTGCTTTCATTGTCCACTGACCTGTGAAGGAAGACCTGGCGACATAACTTTTTTAGGTCCACCCGAACATTGCCTTTGCCTATTACAGAAAGCAAAGGACTTAGAATTTTTTTTTGATGTAAACATACGAGAGTATTGCGTCAGATCGTTGTAACGAGGAAACTGTTGAATTGATTTTAATGAAATTTTGAAACGGCATTACTACCATGGCGAAGATGGAAAACGCGTATGGTTTTGATAAATCGTGCCAGTGGCGGCGCAGAAATAATAAAAAAACTAAAAATAAAAAAACAGCTCAAACTTCGTTTTTAAGCGTTTTAGAGGTTCCTGATCATTTTCTGCGTTTTTTTTGGGTGGGGTGAAATTAGGGCGGTTGGGGGGCTGGGGGTTGAAAAATTTAAAAAATTCTTGTACTCATAATAGGCTGTCCACTAACCTGTGAAGGAAGATCTAGCGACACAAATCACCTTTTTAGGTGCATTCGAACATTGCCTAGCCTATTACAGAAACTAAGGGACTTAGAATTTTCTGTATACTATACGAGAATTTATTGGTCTAAATCGTTTTGTATTTTGTAACGTGGACACTATTAAATTGATTCTAATGAAATTTTGACACAGTATATTGTTACCGTGGTGAGAATGGAAAACGCGTATGTTTGTTAAAAATCTTGTCAGTGGCAGCGTAGCAATAATCAAAGAACGCGACAAGTATGAAAGCAACTCAAATTTGGTTTTTAGATGTTTTAGGGGTTCCTGATCATTTCCTACCAGTTTTTTGGGTGGGGGTGAAAGTGAGGTGGTTGGGGGGGGGGGGAGGTGGGGGTTGTAAAACTGAGAAGTTTGTAGTATCGATAATAGGCTGTCCATTTACCTGTGAAAAAAAGACCTAGCGGCATAAGACAATTTTAGGGGGGGGGGGGGGGTTTGGCAATTATTTGGTTGCAAGGGATCTTAGACTAAAGCTTCATGCTATGGGAAAATAATAAACTGGTATCAGCGTAATGTGTGGGAAGTACTGAGTCAATCAACTTGACTTCATTTTTTTGATTGTACTAATAATTTCTCTTCTCACAATATAAGGTATTATAACATTATACAGGCTATTTCAAAAGTTATGACCATTTTTGTATCCAAATCGCTGTCAAACGAACATACTGTATATCAAAAAGTAATGAACCAAAAATTATTTTTTTTACACGAAAAGATTATAAATATACTCTAGTTTTAAAATCGGCTATAAAAAAGCCCGCGACGTATATTCATATACAGGGTGATGTAGAATGCAAAATCCAGATTTTCCATCTTTTTTTAAATTTAACTCCCAATATTTTATTATCCCAAAGAATTGCTTTTAATATGCTCTTTCATCTTTGTATAGCACTTGTTGTACCTACGTCCATCAGTTTCCGAGATATTCGATTTTTTGGTAAATTTAAAATATAGCTTCTATTTGTTTACTGAAATTTATTTTGAGAAAGTACTATCGAATTTGTTTTTTATTTAACGAACAACGAAATTATAAGGTCATGATACTATTTGACGAAGTCAAAAGCCTAAATTATCGAGACAATAAAGTCAAGTGTGCTGAGGAAACAATTTTGTAGGCGTGATGCATAATTATCAAGCAGATTTATCAGGTAAGCTTTGAAAAATTGACAGTTTTCATAACCTGCTCAATAATTCCGTACTGTGTGAAAAACCAGCTTTAAAAATTAATTTTTCCATTGAGGGTATTTAGGAGAATCTTTGAGAAATTGCCTACTTGCCTCTAGAATATATCAACTATAAACAGCAATATCCAGAACGGAGCCACTCTAAAACTAACGCGTTTGAAAGATTGAAGAATCGTTTTATTTGGACTGTGTCATTTAATATTTCATAGCCTACCTGATACGTCTGCTTGATAATTATGCATGACATCTATAAAATTGTTCTCTCAGCACACTTGACCTATATCATCTCGTTAGTTAAGTGTGTTGACTTGATCAAGTACTATTATGGCCTTATATTTTAGTTGTTTGTTAAGCAAAAATAAAATTTGATAGTATTTTCTCAAAATAAATAAATTTTAGTAAACAAATAGAAGGTATATTTATATTTAAAATTTGTAGAAAAATCGAAATATCTCAGAAACTGATGAATGCAGCCATAACAAGTGCTATACAAAAATGAAAGAGCATATTAAAAGCAATTCTTTGGGATAATAAGATATTGGGGGTTACATTTAAAAAAAGAGAGAAAATCTAGATTTTGCATTTTACATCACCCTGTATACGAATATGTGTCACGGGCTTTGTTTATAGATGATTTTAAAACTAGAGAATATTCTTCTTCTTTTCATCTAAAAAAATAATTTTTGATTCATTACTTTTTTATATACAGTACGTTCTTTTGACAGCGATTTGGATATAAAAATGGTCATAACCTCAAAGGATTCTAGTACCATGATCTATAACAGCTTTATTTTTTTATATTAAATGTGCTTTCATACAAATAGTGTTTCTTCTTTGTCATTAGTGATTATCGTCCACTACCGCATCTGGATCGTTATGATGAGCACATTTTGGATGACGAGGAATATGAACAGCTTTCTGTTGGTGAGAGGATGGCTGCAGAGGAAGAAATGCGGCGGAGAGACAGAGAAATGGGCATTCTGCGTAGGGATGACAGGGAAATCTTCTATGAAAGAGATGACGATGAGGTATACAGTTCTTATACCAAGATACTGGAAGTAAACAAATATACAGGGTGTAACTAAATAAGTGTAAAATATTTAAAGGGGTGATTCCTCATCGAAAAAAAGATAGGATCTTTCATATAAAGAAACTTCATCGGAGCATCCCTTGTTAAGATACAGCCCCAAAGGGGGTACATAAAATTTGTTTAACAGTTTTTTTCACAAGCACTAAAAAGTAACAATATTGAAATTAACCGGACATTTTCTACTACCAAAAAGACATTAGCCAGTCGTTTTTTTGGTTTACCCCATGGCTGTAAGGGGTGGAAAACGCAATCCCTAAAATTTATTTCCAATGCAACTTTTTGGCTTATGATTTGTTTACCATTCAAAAATTTATTTCCGATAGCCTGTTTCAGTCTAAACAAAAAATTTCTCTTGAATTTTTCGCCCAAAATAAACCAGTTTGCAGCAAAAAATAATTTTCGTATTTTCGTTTTATGGCGATATATATCTTGTTCGTAAAATAATTTTTTGCTGCGAACTGGTTCATTTTTGGGCCAAAAATTCAAGATACGTTTTTTGTTTAGAATGAAACAGGCTATCGGAAATAAATTTTTAACAGGTAAACAAATAATAAGACAGAAAGTTACATTGGAAATAAATTTTAGGGTTGCGTTTTCCACCCCTTACATCGTGGGGTAAACCAAATAAATCACTGGCTAAGTGTACTTTTTTTTGGTAGTAGAAAATGTTAGGTTAATTTCAATATTGTAACTTTTTTAGTGCTTGTGAGAAAAATTGTTAATCAAATTTTATGTACCCCATTTAAGGGGCTGTATCTTAACAAGGGATGCTCCAATGAAGTTTCTTTATATGAAAGATTCTATCTTTTTTCGATGTGGAATCACCCCCTTAAATGTTTTACACTTATTTAGTTACACCCTGTATAGATTTCATGATTACAGAGGTAAATCTGAAGAGTGCATAAACTAGATAAAATATAATAGCAATAAAAAGTTTTCTTCAGATCAAAAAAAAACGCCTGCAAATCCCAAAAATGCCATCAGGAGAAATGTTCTTTATGACATAATGTATGCAAAATTCTTATGAATTATTAATTTCTATTTGACTCAAAATATATACAACACTAGATAATAGTATAATACGCTTACAGCTTTATATCAGCTTTTTGAAAAGAAAGTTATTGAAGAATCAAATTGCTTCTATCCATAGGCAACCCAATAAACACTAATCTAGTTTCTGTATCTTGCCATGTTGATCATTAAATTTTATCCGGAAAACATAAAACTTACTATTTGTTTTAACTTATTCTTTGTGCCTTATACTGTACTTTTTTGTAGGATCCAAGACTGAAGAGAAAAAGGGCTGAAAAAGCAGCTACAGGTGAACAAGTTGAAGATGAAGAGATGATTGAATCTATCGAAAATCTAGAAGACACTAAGGGTTATTCTATCAAAGAATGGGTTGTTATGATGGGACCAAGAACTGAGATCGCTAACAGATTCAAGGTATAAATAGATATCAAAAATAATTTAATATATATTTTACGTGATATTAATATTATTCAGTCTCCTATCCATTGTTCATATTAAATTGCCATCGATAGGGGATGTTCAATGAAACTTTTCTTAGTACAGTTTTTGAAACTTATTCTCTGGTTGTCGCTGAATGAACTATAAAACCAGTTAAAATATAAACTACTGACCTCCATCAAAGTACAAAGTACTTTTATAACGGCTACACAGCAGCCCAAAACATTATTGAAGAATGGTTGAAATTTTGGTCCAGTGATGTGCTATGAATCTGGAACTTTCTCAATAATCTATGGAAGCTAGATTTTCTGATCTCTCTTCAATAAATATGCACTTCTTTTTACCTGTCAGAGGCACCCGCACTCCATAACGCTGTTATTTCTAATTGATATCTGCGAAAATGACCTCTGGTTGGGTATCCAGAGCTTGAAATGGTCTACTATAGATGATCTTTGTAAACATTAATCTGTTCAAAGCTTGCATTAACATCCTCACAGAAATTCTGCTGTAATAGATCTATAAATAAGCATTTTTATCACATTGAATGTTTAATTCAACACTGTCTTTTATTTTTTTCAGAATTTTTTGAGAACCTATGTGAATAGTAAGGGGCAGTATGTGTACAAAGAAAAAATCAGACGAATGTGTGAGAATAATCAGGTGAATATTCAATGATTATTTTGATATTGTTTGTTAATTGTGTTTCACTGGGAACCCAAAACCTGTTTAAAGTTGAAAGTGGAAATAATGAGTTATTTATTATGCTTTGTGTTGTAAGTAAAAACGCGTACATATTTTCAAGATGATTAATTGTTACATTCCTATTTTCAGTCCAGTTTCACAGTAGAGTTTTCAAATTTGGCCAACAAAGAACACGTTTTGGCATATTTCTTACCAGAAGCACCTTTCCAGATGTTAGAAATATTTGATGAAGTAGCCAAAGATATTGTTCTGTCAATGTATCCCAGCTATGACAGAGTTACTACCGACATACATGTAAGAATCGCTGAACTGCCTCTAATTGAGGAGCTCAGAAGCTTCAGGTTAGTAAGAAGCAATCAGAAATTTCTTTGCCCTTTACCTACAATGGGGTATTTTCCGAACAAAATTTTATGACGGAATATTGATGTTACGTCCCCAAAAACTATGTAACTAACATTTTTACTTTTTACTGTGAACCCGAAGTGGCTTAAAAGCACCTGCAAAGTTCAAACATAAAATTTCGCGCCAAAGCTGTGACGTAATAGATCTAAGCGAGACGTAATAAGTCTTTCGTGGAGCTATCCTTAGAATGTGACTGTACCTTGTCGTCTTTTCTCCATCTATGAGATACCGACGATACCAGGGGAGGTTATGTATGCATGACACTAGTGACAGATTAAAGATGAGTGTTGCCGAATGTCGAGTAAAATTGTGAAAAGTAATTATGAAACATTCTCAGAGTAAACTGCTAATTACATAACAATGCAAAAAATGGAGTAGCTGTGCAATATAACATTTATAGTCTACGAAAAGAAGGAAACTAAATAAACATAAAATAAAGTTTACATCCTTTATAGAAAAACTACGCAAAATATTAGCAACGTGACAACCTTGAATCTACGCTCAATTCAAATTAAAATAGTCATATTCTATCTACATCCGGCATAAAAATCACTTTTGATAGGTTGATTTCTTAGGCGGGAGGTTTAAGAGATTAAATGAGCTCTTTTCAAAGGGATGATTTTCAAAGTCTATCTTTACTCCACGTGGGCAGAAAAAAATTGAGCAAACACTGCCATCATTACAAGCAATCCATTTCAGCCATTAAACAGACAATATTAGCAATTTGGAAAATACCCCATTGGGGTCTTAGTTAGTAGTTTAAGGACGTTCGTTCGGTAGGCCTAGAGTCAAATGAGTGTTATCCATTTATGAAATTTACTCGGGGCTTTAGGAAAGTTGCAAAGTATATTAATAATCTTGCAATTATTTATTGTACTTGGAATATATCACTTACTCTAAATTATTTATTATTTTGAATCCGTTCTAATAAATTATATATCAATGTGTCAACAGCGTGTGTCAGCATTGACGTCCTAGACGTCAGTGGTTCTCAGATAAGTCAAAATATAATATTTGGAGAGCTGGCGGCAAATTTTCATGAGTAATTATACTGAGAATTTAGTTTCTTGTAGATTAGTTTTTTATAGAAAAACGAAAAAAAAACTAGTTGAGGCGACTCTGTGACCTGAAATTTTGAGAGTATGCGTATCGCAAAAAAAATCGGGGTATTTTACTGAAGTTGAAAATTTGTAGCTAGTTAATTTTATTGATGTTCGTGAAGTTTATCACGAAAAAACAAGTTAGCTGCAAAATCCGTGTACTTGTTATCTGCGCACATGGTCATTTATAGGAGATTGGAAGTCAGACTGTTTTACTGAAGCTGGAATTAATACGTATGACAATTAATAGTATGAAAACTGTAAAAATAATTGATCGGTTGATGTGGATGCGATTTTCTGTACTTTGGCGGTAAAGCACATCTTTGTTAGCAATTTCGGTGGAACATCGGATTCGCTTCAAGTGTTTTTGGCAATACTACATTATTGAGACCCAGATAATTTGTTTTTCGTTTCGCCAGTACACTTTTGTACGTTCCCAAAGTTAATTCACTGAATAAAACTGATTGTTTAGATTTTTTTGAGCGGAATACACAGGATGGCATTTTGAATCACATACGAACGAACATTAGGAAGCTATTAGAAGACACTGCTATCGCTTGTATAAAAAAAGGTTGGAAACCTTGTCAAAAAAAAAATATATATATAATAATAATTGCACCGCTGTTATTCATGTATTTAACTTGAACTTAAATGGTAAAAATAAGCCGAAGATTTATTTGGCTTAAGTACCACTGATAATTACTTTATTCACATGTCAGTTTGTGATGTTTGTTTTCGAAGGGAAACAATTGTTAAGCTGATTTTTCTCATTAAATATGGGATTCCGAGAATAATATACCAAAAATGAACTATTTTTATAGTTTTGAGGACAGCATTTTTTTTTTCACGGTTCCAGGTGACTACAGAAACAAACGTAACTATATTGCATCAAAGAGAAAAAATCTTTAGTATCCGTTCTGTCGTTATGGGACAACTCAGGCATATTAGAATTAAATATGTTTGTTAAGATTTATCTCACAGCCGTTTTAGCATCAGAGATGAGCCTCAATATTTTTCGAGAAGGTCTAACTAAGAGTTTTATCTATCGTCCCTTTATACTTTAGAGCATTTCCAAATGTCGTATTTTGCGAGCTGAACGCCTACGTATACATTAAAGATCACCGAATTCACTGCGAAAGTATACAGAGTCCACACTGAAATGGGGATAATACAGGGTGGGCCAATAGTGCGTGGACGGAGGATTATGGGCTTACTGAAAGATATTTCAAAAATCTGTCACTTGACGATGGTAGGCACCCTTGAGGGCTATAACGTAAAAATATTTTCACTTAAATTCTGACGTTTATACAGGGTGATTCATATCAAACTTACATTTTTTTAATGTAACCCCCTATATATTATTGCATATTTGGATTCCTTGGTCAATTCCAGTGTGACTTTATGTATCACACATGGAACTTTTAAACGAACCGTTTAGGCGCAAATCACCATTTTTGGTATAAGTAGGTATCAGAAAAAAATTGAATATCGCAGCGAGTATAAAACTTAAAAGGCCGTGACTTTGCGGTACGACTAAGCATGAAATGCGTCACCTAAGGTCAGACGGCTAAATTTGAATTCTTTTTGTACTTGGAGAAATCGATAGATTAATTAAGGAAACTTTAATCACAGATAACTTGATTTTTTCAAATGGGAATGCCTATTTTGGTTTAAAGAATCAAATGTAAAATTTGATTACCTTTCTAACGATATAGCGTTCTTGGTATCAATCTTTCGTGGTTTTCATTTTATTTCAAATTTTTAGTCAAATCGGTGTTTTTCAATTTTTCTGCGTGCAAGCAACCTAGCAGGCCATGAAAAATAAACAAAAGCTCGTTAATATGGAAGAAACCAACCAACTTAGTAGAAAGATGCAAACTAACTAGAGCAACGAGGAAGGATTATGAAAATTTCTTACAACATATTAGCTCTAACCGGATCCAGCAGCGGCAAGATATCTAATGTCAATGAGTAGCTGGGGTATGACAGAAGTGTTTGTTTTTCACAGCCTACTAGCTATTGAGATCTACTAGAGCTTGACAACTTTCCAAAACGATTAAACATTTTGAAACAAAAGGAAAACTGCCAGCGATTTTTGCTTACAGTCTAACATGTTTAGAATGAAGTTTCACATTTAATGGGATAAAAAAATTAGTCATTTCTGTTTAGTTAAGTCAAAAGTGAAGATATCTCCAACTGGAGCATTCTGAACATCTATTGAAATAATTGCTAGAATTTTTTATTTTGTGGTAAACTCAGCCCTTGGGAGTGAAGGTTAATTTTAATCAAACAATCTTATTGATTTTCTCATCGTGAATACCCCGTTTATTTCCTATTTTTACATCACTACCTATCCTAATTCCAATGTTTATTCTTTATTGCAATTAATGCTTACTTAACTACTTACTTATACACTGCTCAACACTCACGAAGCACACGCACAGGTATATACTGCCTTACCTAGTTACATCATACATTACACTTCCCAGGGGGATGTGAGAAAAAAATATTTGAGCTCATAAATATTTTTTTCTATTTGTTATATGACTTAACTCTATTCTTATGAATTTCACTTAAACATCCATTATCTAAATCTACTAATATGTTTGGCGATATTTCGCTTTCTACTCTATATGGGCCCTTACAAATTGGTTCTAACTTATTGCCTACTTCTGACTTAATCAAAACTAAGTCGTTTTTGTTATAGCTTTGAGAATGTACTCTAGCATCGTATATGCGTTTACGAACTTCTTTTGATTCTAGTAAATTGTTTCTTGCATCGTTACATGCCCTTTGTAATCGATACTTCAATTCCAAGGGATATTGGTCAAAATTGTATATAGGCTCCAGTTGAGTAGCAAGGTTATTAGGGAGTCTTGCTTGCCTCCCAAATATGAGTTCAAATGGTGAATACTTTGTTTCTGTGTGGACTGTTATAAGCAAAGCACCAGTAGCTCACCCAGGAGCTCCAAGAGTTTGGGAAATGTGACACTTGGATTCGCAAATAATCACCTAAACATTTGTGGGTATTTTCTAGGGAGCCCAGTGTTTGATGATGATACGCCGTTGAGTTTAGTTGTTTGATATCAAGAAGATTACATGTCTCCTTGAATACTTTAGAAAGAAATTCGGCGCCTTTATCTGTAACTACTGTACTAGGGACTCTATATTTCAAGATGAAATTGTCAACAAATGATCTAGCAATTGTAGGTGCTTCTTTATTTTTAAGAGATAAGCTTCAACGTATTTCGTTAGTTCACATTGAAGGGTTAAAATGTAACGGTTTTCGTCTATATCTGCTTCTAGTGGTCCAACAATGTCTAAACATATTTTTTCGAATGCTGCAGAAGCAGTAGTAGTTATAGTCATGGGTTCGAAGTTTGTTTTGCTGTGCTTATACCTCTGACAGTCGTCACAATGTTTAACAAAGCGTTCAATATGTTTCCTTAAACCAGGCCAGGAATAATTCTTTCTAATGTTATTGTACATACGATTTATACCTGCATGACCTCCTGTTGGTAATATGTGATAGTCATTTAGAATAAGATGCCTAATTTCGGGATCGGTAATTTCGGTCACGTCTTTTATTACTGACAATTTAATTCCTAACTTTCTTATTCTACCTATATTGCTGAGAATTGCGTTTATGACTGGTGCACCAGTTTTATTTTTAAATATTGTTAGTTCCGGAATATTATAACGATTACATATTATTTTCAAGTCCTTCAACGTTTTACCTAAGTTGAACGATGATAAGGAATCTTGACGTATATAAACAATTTGTGCTTCACTAAGGCACAGTAAATTATCTGTCGTATAATTGCAATTTTCACTTTCAAATAACTTTTGAAATTGTTCTCCCGTTACAGGACAAAGCTGATAGCCTTCTTTGGACCGTTTCAATAATTCTACGACTCCAGGGTGATCAGTCCTTTCGTCTGAATTAGGGCAACTACCTGTAGAAGGGACTGCGTGCTCCTGTTGTTTGGAACGACTTCTTGTCATAATATACATTTGCTTGAGCTCCTCAGAAGAAATTTCGATCCTTGATAATGCGTCTGCTACTGCGTTTTCCTTCCCTTTTATATATTTTACGTCAAAGTCGTATTCATCCAATACAAGTTTGAATTTCAAAAGTCTGCTAGAGGGATTTGACATTCCGAAGAGATACATTAATGGTCTGCAGTCTGTGTTAATAATGAATTTTTTTGAGTGAAGGTACGGTCTGAATTGTTTAACTCCCCACACGATTGCGAGCATCTCTCGATGAACAGAGGGATAATTTTGTGCCGCCTTGTTCAAAGCTCTGCTTGCAAAAGCTACGGGTCTATTATCTGAATTTGCAAGTACGGCACCTAATGACTTTTTAGATGCGTCAACTGTCAGAATGAATGTATTGTCGGGTGAAAAATTTGGATATTGTATCAAGGGTGGGCTCACTAACCGTTCCTTTAATGTTTCAAAAGCATGCTGACACTCTGGAGTCCAATTAAATATTGTACCTTTTTTAGTCAAGTTATTTAAAGGTGATGCTATTTCTGCAAAATTTTTTATGAATTTCCTATAATAATTGGCAAATGCAACAAATCTTTTTGTTTCGGATGAATCTTTCGGTACAGGGAAGTTCTTGACGACTTCAATCTTTGATGGATCGGGAGAAATTCCTTCTGATGTTACTAGATGACCAAGAAACAAGACTTCCTTTTTCAAGAATTGGCATTTATGAGGGTTAAGCTTTAGGTTTACTTCCCTTAGTCTCTGGAATACCTTGACTAGGTTTTTGTTATGAATCATTAGGGTTTTCCCAAAAACGATCAGATCGTCAAGGTAAGTGAGACAACTTACGTAGTTTAATCCAGACATAGCTACCGTCATTGCTTGTGAAAAGCTACTGCTGCTAGTCCGAAGGCCTTGTGGAAGGCGCTTCATACACATCTGGCCTTGGTCGGTGGTGAATGCAGTATAAGGTCTACTGGAAGGCTCCAGTTCTATTTGATGGTAACCCTGTGCCAAATCGAGATGGCTAAAGTACATAGCCCCAGACAAAGAGTCTAGTATTTCATTGATATTGGGAAGAGGGAATTTGTGATCTTCTATTTGTTTATTTAGTTGTCTATAATCTATTACTAATCGATACCGCTTATTGCCATTACAATCTGGTTTCTTAGGTACTAGGAGAACAGGAGAAGACCACGCAGATCTGATTGGCTCTATAATATCATTATTCACCATTTCATTGACAAGTTTGTTTATTTCACCTCTTAAGGCATGTGGCTGGCGATAAGGTCTAACACATACCGGCTTTGCATCTTTTTTCAGAACAATGTTTTCTTTGTAAATATTTGTGAATGTCAATCGATCATTTTCTAGATAAAAGACATCTGAATATTTCGCGCAGATCTTGTCAATAGAAAGCTTCTCTTCTTGACTGAGATGTTTCGTTTGTATAGAATTCAACAGTGTATCTATGCGATCAACTGTGATATTAAGATTTTGTTCAAACTGAAATGATTGATAGCCAGTTAATCTTTCAACTAGTGGATCGAAGTTTTTTATAGTTACATCTACGTCACGTACGTTTAAAATTTTTACGGGAATCATTTTATTCCGAGGCGTTGCTATGGAACCGGAGACGAAGACGCCTTCATATAGCTGCTTAGGTAAAATTACACAATCATCATTAATATTTGTTCTAATATACTTTATCGTTTCACATCTAGCAGGTACAATGGTGTACATATTTTGCTGAGAATGCATGTTTAAACAAATCTTTTGTGCGTTACTCAACCAAAAGGAAAATACGAAACGTTCATAGTCTATATTTGCATGAAACTTAGTAAAGAAATCTGAGCCCAACACACCATGTACCGAGTCGTCGAATTCTGGCATCAGCAAAAATGAATGACACAATTTTAATCCATTCACCTGTAATATAATATTTGCTTCACCGTCTGAAATCGTTGACCAAGATATACCTTTTATTTTTACGTGTTTTGAAAAATCAACATTTTCACCTTCCTTTAAGTATTTCCGAAATAAAATGCTGACGGTACTTCCTGTGTCAATTAAAAATGATAAATTTTCACCATTATATCCAAATGTTACAGAGTTCAACGAATTATTGCTAAAAAGTAATGTTTCGCTATACTGAGGAACGAAAAAACTGATTGCCATGTATAGACTGAGATGATTCCGGTAGACCTTGATCACGCACCGATCCAGTTCCAGCCTCTGGATTGGTCGCAAGATAATTCCTGGGAGGGTTATAGGTGTTGAATCTACCGCGAGAGCTATTGCTACGAATGTTGCCTCTGTATGAATTTTGGTGGAACCTATATCTTTGGCCTCTACGTTGATTGAACTGACGACTGGACTGATTGAAAGTTCTATTGACTGAATGATTCCTAGGTGATCCGCGACCTCTAACAATGTCTCTTGAGCCACGCATACTGAAAAATGTGGCTCCTGATTTGATCTCTTCATCTTTAGCCCTTTATATTGCATCGCTCAGTTTTTCATAATTTCTTGCTTTTACTATAGTTCTTGATTCTTGATCTCTCAATCCACTAGCAAAAGTACTTACTGCAATTTTTTCATTAATTTTTTGTAGGGCAGGGACAACATTATTATCACCCTCTGCCTGGGATATAGTTAAACTTACAAGCAATTCCTCTATTGATTTCCCGAATTTATCAATAGACTCGTTGTTCTGTTTGGCGTTATGCAACTGAGAGGATAAAGATGGAATAGATTTCTTGCTAATAAAATGATTCTTCATATCGAAAATCAAGGCATCATTAGTAGTGTAACTCGATTTGAGCCTGACTTTAGCACCTGGTGACAGACGTGTTTTCAAAACATAGCTAGTAAGCAATTTCTTACCTTGAGCATCCAACAATTCATCATAAAACTCAATGCCATCGATTAACTGTTTAGTGACTGATTCAGTTCCATCCATAACGGGAAGTAAACCTGCAGCGGTTCTCAAATCAAATTTTTCCCCCATCCTGACAATTGTATGCTCTGATTCTGAAGAGTCTGAATGTGAATCTGTTAATGTTACTTATTCAGCACTGGTGTTACCTATATCTCTCAACCTATTGTTTAGGATTAATTCTATATTATCTATATATTTACAAATAGCTTCAACAATCGGCCTAACCTCATCTTTAATTGCAAGTTCAACATTAGATTCATTAAATACCTTTCTTAAGTCCATAAACCCATTCTTCACTTTGTCCAACCTTTTAAGTTTCCTATGCACTACTTTCTCATTTCTTCGCCTGGGCTCTCCGTCTTTCTGTAGATTTCTATGGAACACCCTTAGCTCCTCCAGGATATGCCTAAATTCCTTCCAGTCCATTCCATAACCCTTGTTTCGACAACACTGGTACCTGTGTGGTCATATTGGTATTACGCTAGACTTGTTCCTGGCTCCTCCTTAGTTCAGTCCTTATTATTTTCTCTAGTCTGCTCTTTAACCGTCTATATAAATAAATTGCTAGCGATATAGCTAGCAGGACGACTACGACGATCGTGAGGGACTCGTGGGCTGTTCTGTCTAGGAAGCCACGTGAGGATGCTGCTGCATTGCCGGCATTATTAACGATCACTTCTTCCTTTGATTGGCCTTTACCCATGATTTTTATCGTACCTCACAATAACACGTTCATTCTGCACAGAAGACCTTGAGCTTTTTTGGCAGGATCGCCATGTGGTAAACTCAGCCCTTGGGAATGAAGGTTAATTTTAATCAAACAATCTTATTGATTTTCTCATCGTGAATACCCCGTTTATTTCCTATTTTTACATCACTACCTATCCTAATTCCAACGTTTATTCTTTATTGCAATTAATGCTTACTTAACTACTTACTTATACACTGCTCAACACTCACGAAGCACACGCACAAGTACATACTGCCTTACCTAGTTACATCATACATTACAATTACGCTATGTTGTAATTGCGATTATTTCATGTAGTTTTCTACAAACTAAATTATGTTTTACAATTCAAACAGACTGCAAATCAAGTTTCATTTTCAACGATTTTTCTAATAAGTAGAAGAAGAATTTGAAGGGTTCCAGTCAGAGGTATCATTACTTTTGACTTATGGAAATGGCTACTTTTTCATAGCACTAAATGTGAAAATTTATTCAGAAGACATAGATATTCTACTGCCAGCAACAATCGCTAGTAGTTTTCCTTTGATTAAATATTTTTTTAATGACTTTGGAAATTGGATAATAGCTAGTAGGCTGTGAAAAATGAAAGGTAATCAAATTTTACATTTGATGCTTTAAACCAAAATAGGCATTCCCATTTGAAAAAATCAAGTTATCTGTGATTGAAGTTTCCTTAATTGATCTATCGATTTATCCAAGTACAAAAAGAATGCAAATTTAGCCGTCTGACCTTAGGTGACGCATTTCATGCTTAGTCGTACCGCAAAGTCACGGCCTTCTAAGTTTTATAATCGCTGCGATATTCAATTTTTTTCTTATACCTACTTATACCAAAAATGGTGATTTGCGCCTAAACGGTTCGTTTAAAGTTCCATGTGTGATACATAAAGTTGCACTAGAATTGATCAAGGAATCCAAATATGAAATAATATATAGGGGGCTCCATTCAAAAAAATGTAATTTTGATATGAATCACCCTGTATAAACTTCAGAATTTAAGTGAAAATATTTTTACGTTATAGCCCTCAAGGGTGCCTACCATCGTCAAGTGACAGATTTTTGAAATATTGAAGCCCACAATCCTCCGTCCACGCACTATTGGCCCACCCTGTAAATTCGCAAAATCCAAATAGTCTATCTTTTATGTGTTGGAGTTGGACTAGTTCTGACGTGCCGTTTGGAGATAGTATACATTGATAATGGTCTTACACTAGATCTGCTTTCGCATGTTTGGAGTTAGTACACTTTATCGGAGGACATAGGTTTGTTCTGTTCAGTAGTATGTGAGTTAGTATACCACTAGTGAAGATGGACTTGTCCTAATATATACTATGTCCACCATTTTCTATAACATAAAGAATGTCCCAATTCTAAATAGTGCACCTTATAACCAGTTATTTCATAGTACTACGTAAATTTTATCGAGCAATTTAGTGCACAATATCTCGAAAAACAAAAAAAGCTTCTCCTTTAAAATTTACATTTTGTGGCTTGGTATACTTCTGCTCTGAGGGGACGCTATGCTTTATCTTTTTTTCGCCATGTAACAGCATGCGTTTTTATTTAACGCGCAGCTAACAGATTTAATGACACCCGCGTGTCAGCTAACAATTATTTTTAGTCTTCGTACCATTAATTGTCATATAACTTAATTTCAGCCTCGGTAAAGTAGTCCGATTTTTCAAATTTCGCATAAATGATCATGTGCACAGCTAACATACTGTTACAAGTCTTTAGCCCGATTGAGCACGAAAACACTTGGTACGGATTTAACTATTTATTTTCACTAACTATGTACACTTCACCTAGCCTAATACTTAACAGTGTAATTCATCTAAAGTCACTACACTAATTTATATTGGTCCTTAACTGCACTAATTTATGTCACAGTTCATTTATTTCGCGATCGCCACTGGAACGTCGTCGCGTATTACTACCGAACGCTGGCTGTCACTGACTGTAACTGTTTTCGTCTCTCGTGCGACGGCGCTTTTATGCTAGGTGTGCCCTCTCTCGATTGTTCTTGAGAGCTCGCGATCATAAAACAGGGATCGAAAAGTAGGTTTTCTAGATCTCACGAGATGGCATACAGGGCCGACCTGGCACAATACTAAGACACACAGATTTTGCAGCTAACATTTTTTTTGTATGAGAATGTCAACTATCTATCTACAAATTTTCAACTTCAATGAAATACCCCGATTTCTTGCGACATGCGGACTCTCAAAATCTTGTCAGGAATCAGGACCAGCCGTTGCGTTGGGACCAGCTAACATAGACCTTTTTTTATCATCAACATCAGGAAACCGTATACTAAAAAACCAGCCTCAGTATAATGGAGCGGCGAAATTTGATGCCAAGTCCCCGACTATAACACACAAACGATAATCAACAAAGTAACCTAACCTAACCGACGTTGTATGACACTATGGTTTCTGTAAAGAGAGGGAAGCGTTGTTGCCAGATTGCAATATGGTAAAAAACAGTTTTAACTACCATAACTAAGATAATGAAGAACTAATTCAAACGGCTGTCAACCCTATTTTTTTGATGCAATAATATAAACTACATATTCCAAAAAATATTTCTAAAAATTATTTATATTTTTGTCTAATCTTAAAATATGTTTATTCTACCTTTAAATACAAAAATTCGCTGCTCTCTCATAAGACCCATTCTAAAATTCTGGTTTTAAATCGTTAATAACTTTCTGAAATGGTTGATAAGAGGTGTTGAGTTTTTTGTGGTTATGTCAAACATCAAAAATGAAAAAAATTATTCCATCTAATAAACACTTTCGTGAACAAACGTCCTTAAAACGAGAAAAATATATTTACTGATTTTTTTATAAATCATTTCAGAAAACTCCATTTAAATCAATTAGTGAGGACTATTGGTGTGGTGACAGCAACAACTGGTGTGCTGCCACAGCTTTCCATCATAAAATTTGATTGTAACAAATGTGGTTTCATATTGGGACCTTTTGCACAAACCCAAGATTCTGAAGTACAACCAGGAGTGTGTCCTGAGTGTCAAAGTAGAGGTCCGTTTATGGTAAGGTTTAACTTTTATTTGCTGTTCCTTGTTAACTATCTCAATCTTAGAATAGTTTACTATCATAGGAGCATATTACAGGGGATGTTTATGGGGATTATCTCTCCCTTCTAGCTCAAGGGATCTCTTTTTGTTTTAATTCCATCACTCGTTTTTGAATGTGGTTTGCCACTTTGTGTAGAAAGCTAAATCTGTGAGAGGCAGCATTATTCGAAAATTGTAAAATTGTAATTCATCTAATAGCAACTTCCAAATTGAGTCTTATACCGTTCTTCACTGGGCACATTTTAGTGCTCTCCGTGCGAATGCAGAATGCTGAAAAAGTTCACCTAGGATAACACTTTTGCACTGGGTTCTTCCAGTGGAATACACATCAAGAAAAAACTTCTTTTGGCAACAATCTTCGCATATACTACTTACTCGTTTGTCTGAAAACTGTTCAATAGTTTCCATGTAATTGCTAATTCTGCGAATTATTTCTCCCGAACTTACTCGATTTTACTGAAAATAGCGGAAATCAACTAGGTATAACGGTATTCAAAGATCTAAATTTCAAACAGGTGAAACACAATTCTATGATTTGAAGTTCCGCACTCAAACCTACTGTCATTTTCTTGGTTCACTTCCACGACACTCACTTTGAAATCGGTGCAAAATTATTGCACTCAGTTCGACCGCTACGAGTGCAGAAATGTCAGTGAAATGAGTGCTCTTAAAAAATTTTGCACTGGAACTGCCAGTGAAATGCAAAACAGAAATCCAGTGCAGCTCAAGTGCAACCAGTGAAAAACGCTATTAGAGTGTAATAGATATTTGAATAATCTAGCTGACTTTGAGTTACCTTATAGCTTTTATAATGTTCTTACCTTACCTTTCTTTTTCCGACAAACTACAGGGAACTACATGTATTATTAGTATTTTATTTGAGTGTCAAGGATGGCACAATATAAGATGTCTCATGTTTTCCAAACAAAAATTTGGTTTTCTGTGCCCCCGTATTTTAGCAGTATGTTACAAAATACTTGCAAAGCTCCCGTGTACCACTTGTCTGAATCTGTAGGCAAAATTGACATGTTTCTTTATAGATCAACATGGAGCAAACAGTTTATAGAAACTACCAAAAAATCACTTTACAAGAATGTCCTGGTCGCATTCCAGCTGGTAGGGTACCTAGATCGAAAGATTGCATTTTATTGGCCGACCTTTGCGATCAATGCAAGCCAGGAGATGAAGTGGATGTTACGGGGATATACACAAATAGCTATGATGGATCTCTCAACACTGACAATGGATTTCCGGTAAAAACATATATTTTGGTTCAGTAGTTTTGTTCCGGTCAGTGACTATGGTTATTAGCACTAATCTAATGTATCAAAATCACTTGTTTTTTTTTATCATTAGATAACGAAGATGTTCCAACAGGTCACCGTAATGAAAAGCACAAAATTAATCAAACATTTGATTAATCTATTGATTCTACAAAACTATAGCAAGTTTTGTCTTTATCAGGTTGGCAACTCCCATATTCCGGGTTATTCACGTTATTCGATACGGAGCATTATGGCTAAATTATTTGATAAAAAAGAAAATAATAATTTCGGATGCCTTCATTAAGGCTACATTTTAAAAATATTTTCATGTTATACAGGGTGTCCCCAGATCACGAAACGTATCAAAGTTGTATTTTTTCAAACGGACTTGATGTAACACACATGGGACTTAAAGCGAACCGTTTAGGTGTAAATCACCATTTTAAGTATAAGTAGATATCAGGAAAAAATTGAATATCGCAGAGATTATAATATTTGGAAGGCTGTGACTTTGCCGTATTACTAAGCATAAAATGCGTCAGCTTATGAGCTGTGAAATTTAAATTACGTTTTTGCTTGGAGGAATCGGTCCATTAATTAAGGAAACTTCGATCAGAGATACCTTGATTTTTTCAAGTGGGGATGCCTAATTTTTTTATAGTGTTAAATGTAGAATTTGATAACCTTTCTAGTGATATAAGGTTGTGAATATCAATCTCTGGTAGTTTTCATTTCAAATTTTCAAATAAATCGGTGGTTTTCAATTTTCCTGCCTATAAGCAGCCTAGCAGGCCATGAAATATAAACAAAAAAATATTCAGATGGAAGAAAACAAGTAACTTAGAAAAAAGAAACAGACGAATTAGAATAAAGAGAAAAGAATTTAAAAATTCGTTGCAACAAATCAACTCTCCCAGAAGCAACGGCGATAACATCTCTAAGGTCAAAGAGCAGCTGGAGTATGACAGTCATAGATATTTTTACAGTCTACTGGCTACCGCAATTTACTAAAGGTTAAAAATTTCCAAGACAATTAAAAACCATTAATGAAACAAAAACAACCAGTGATTGTTGCTACTAATTTAGTCATTTGCGTCAAAGGAACGATACCTCTGACTGGAACCCTCCTATTTTTTCAATATCTATTAGTAAGATCGCAAAAAATGAATACTGATAAATCAGATTTAAATTTCCTTCCATTTAAGTTATGTTTTATAATTAGAACAAATTTTAAATCATTCTTCATTTTCTGCGATCTTACTAATAGGTACTGAAGAATTTTCGGACCTCCAGTCAGAGGTACATTTGACTTGACAGAATTGCATACTTTTTTATATCATTAAATGTGAAATTTTATTATGAAAATAATAAACTACCTACAGCATTCTCTAGTAGTTTTCATTTCAAAAAATTTAATGGTTTTGGAAATTGCCAATCTTTAGTACATTGCGGTAGCTAGTAGGCCGTGAAAAAATCCATTTCTGTGGTACTCCAGCATCTCTTTGACCAAAGATATGTTACCGCCGTTGTTTCTGGTTAGGGTTTGTTTGTTGTGAGTAATTTTTATAATCTTGTCCCATTAGTCTAGTTCGTTTGCATTTTTCTGTTTTCTTCTACCTGAACAGGTTTTTGTTTATATTTTATGGTCTGCTAGGTTGCTTATATGTTGAAAAATCAAAAAACACCGAGTTGGTTGAAAATTTGAAATGAAATAAAAACTATCAGAGATTGATATTCACAACCTTATATCATTAGAAAGGTTATCAAATTCTACACTTAACCGTATAAAAAAAATTAGGCATTCCCATTTGAAACAATCAAGTAATCTCTGATCCAGGTTTCCTTAATTAATCGACCGATTTCTCCTAGCATAAACGTAGGTCAAATATGACCGTCTAACCTAGGCTGACGCATTTCATGTTTAGTAATACGGCAAAGTCACAGCGTTCTAAGTCTTATAATCTCTGTAGTATTCAATTTTGTTCTGACATCTACTTATACCGAAAATGGTGATTTACATTTGTTTCTGGTTAGGGTTTGTTTGTTGTGAGTAATCTTTATAATCTTGTCCCTTTAGTCTAGTTCGTTTGCATTTTTCTGTTTTCTTTTACCTGAACAGGTTTTTGTTTATATTTTATGGTCTGCTAGGTTGCTTATATGTTGAAAAATCGAAAAGCACCGAGTTGGTTGAAAATTTGAAATGAAATAAAAACTATCAGAGATTGATATTCACAACCTTATATCATTAGAAAGGTTATCAAATTCTACATTTAACCGTATAAAAAAATTAGGCATTCCCATTTGAAACAATAAGTAATCTCTGATCCAGGTTTCCTTAATTAATCGACCGATTTCTCCGTAGGTCAAATATGACCGTCTAACCTAGGCTGACGCATTTCATGTTTAGTAATACGGCAAAGTCACAGCGTTATAAGTCTTATAATCTCTGTAATATTCAATTTTGTTCTGACATCTACGTATACCGAAAATGGTGATTTACACCTAAACGGTTTGCTTTAGATCCCATGTGTGATACATAAAGTCACACTAGAATTTACCAAAGAATCAGAATATGCAATAACATATGGGGTGTTCCATTTAAAAAACATAACTTTGATACGTTTCGTGTTTTGTATAACATGAATATATTTTTAAAATGTAACCTTACTGGGTCCGTATCCATCCGAAATTATTATTTTCTTTTACATTAGATACTTTAGCCATAATGCTCCGTGTCGAATAACGTGAATAACCCGGTATGTATACATTGTGCAGTTTTTCTAATTCTTCCAGTTATGAGTTTTTTAGTCTATCCTTGATGTTCCACCTACAAGAAATTATGGATCATATATTGAGTAACTTCTGATGTAATTCCGGAATTAGGTAGAAGTATGCCTAGCCTAACACACAGCTAAAACAATCGTTGTCACTATAATATCTATAATATCACAAACATTCATTAAACCAATGTTGGGTAAGATTCTTAACATATTAATTTTACATAGTGCGATAAAAAACCAGTAAAGAAAATCTACCTGCGCCTTTTCAAAAAGCTGTAAATTTATCATCAGTTTAACATGTGACTAACTGCTTCAGAGCATAATGGGCTGAAAATATAATTTTTACGAATCTGCAAAATCCTTTTATTCACAAAAATGTTACTTTTTGCCTATTTGTCTAGGCTATACAACTCGTTGCATGGATCAACAAACAGCATCTAAATTAAAAAATAATGTGAATGACTTTTTGTAGGTGTTTGCAACAGTGATTTCTGTGAACCACTTGGTGGTGAAGGATTGCAAGTCTATAGTACAGTCTTTGACAGATGATGATATTAACTCTATAATAAAGATGAGTAAAGACCACAGAATAGCAGACAGAATCATAGCGAGTATAGCACCTTCTATATTTGGCCATGACTATATCAAAAGGGCATTGGCATTAGCTTTGTTTGGTGGACAAGCAAAAAATCCTGGTGAGTTAAGAACCATTTGTATCATTTTTTTACTATTATAGCAACGGTATCTATATGAGAAGAGCTTTGGCATCTCTTAAACAAACATGTGACTTTAAATTTTAGATACTATCATTTATATAAAATTTAATTACAAATGTGGTTAGCCTAGAAGATTTAGCCTTGTAGCAGGATATGCATATTAACAAACATTTCATTTTACTATATGAGTGGTACACGAATGTGATCTAAATGTTTTGCTGAAAAAACATTTTACTGAATATTTTTTGAAGCTCTCCCTTTCTGTTGGAGGATACACCAAACACCACGGTATTCCAAGAAAAAATATACCCGATTTCATCACGGCTCAATAAACAATCAACTGCCTTACTTAAGGTCTGGATGATTTGCGCCGATCCCTTTGCGCATCATTATTTTGGGTTAGAGAGAGATAGATTTTAACAGCGGCGGCACGGCAGGGTCATGGCTATCTACATAGAATATGAGTATAGAGATAAATAATACAAGGTGTCCAGTTAGTGTGTAATACTTCGATATCTCGCAAGGTATAGCTGATAGAAGAAAATGTCAAATACAAAAGTTATCTGGTTACTTAAGACGCATATTCTAAAAATATTTTGAAATATACAGGGTGTTGCGGGAAAGTAAGATAGTGATCAACTTAATTTTTTTATATGGAACTATACCTTTTTTTAAATTCTTTTAGTTTGCATCATTGATCTCTATTTAACCCTAAAATATTTTTGGGATCGGTTGCGACGTTGCCAAGTTATAATTTATTTTCTATTAACTTACAGATTTGCAACATCGTAAGTAATACGTCCAAATTGATATATTCTTTCATCTTTTCTCAATAATAATATACAGCGAGTTACTTGAATATTAAGTGGATATTATTTTGGATGTTACCAGCAATTTGTATCTACAGGGTGTTTTTGGCAGAATTTTAAATTACGGCAATTTGAAGGTCGTTTTACTTTGTTTTTTTTTAAATGTAACACCCTGTATGTTTTATTTTAAATCGAAATATCTACTAATACCTTATCTCGCCTTGTAATATTTTTTGTCGCGTTTGCGGCGTTGTCAAGTTATAAATTATTTTTCCAAATTTTTAAGCAAATATCCCCGATTTTAATTTATTTTAAATAGAATCCTCTACTTATTTTTATTGCAATGAATTGCGCATGCCGAACTTAGTAAGATCTCACAATTTCAAAATTTTGTTTCTATTAATTACTGAGATACGGCAACATCGCTTTTTCAGTAAACGGTACCGGAACGCTTAAATATTTCCAAAACTGCCACAGCTGGAGAGGTGAAATTTTATTTTATAGTACTTTATGGGAGGTAAACATTAAGGACAACATAAACTTTATGTTATCTTTAATGTCTACCTTGCTTTTACACCGCATAGGTTGAGTATTACTTCTTAATTCTGCTGCTGTATACATTTTTCTACTTCGCCCCTGTCAGGGCGAATGAAACTATCCTAAAATGGCGTCGCTGACGTCAGATATTTGCAACACGTCATCACAAAGGAACCGACCGTGAGTAAGACAGCTGATTGTTTGTTGAGCCGAGATTTTATCTTGTGCCTCTCGTAGTCATGAAATTCTTGGGCGTGGAATACGGATTACTATCTGCTCTGACAGCCAGACAAGCATTGAGTGCTTGTAGGTTTACATCTAGGCTCGTTCTTGGATGACACTTTGGTAAGACATCAGGAGTCACTTATGTGGGTGCCAAGTCATGCTGAAGTTTGCGGTAATGAAACGGCGGACGCGCTCGGGTCGAGGCGAGGGTCGAGAAATAATTTCCTGGGTCCTGAGACCACTGTGGGTCTGGTAGCAGGTACCATTAGAAAGAAAACAGATGCTTGGTTGCAAAATTAACATCTTATTAGATGGAGATTAATCTCGTCTGGCTAGAAAACTTATTTTAGGGCCTCTGGCCAAGGTGGGGCGGTGCTATCTCTCACTGGCGAGAAGCCAGCTAAGGTCGCGTGTGTGTTGAGGGTGGCAAGCGAACCGAGGTGTGCATGCTGTGGCGAGGAGAAAGAGTCCACGGCACACATTCTGTGTCGCTGTAACGTTCTTGGGTATCACAAGCAGACTATACTAGGTTCAAGGGTCCTTGGACCTGAAGACATAAGATGGGCAGAACTCTAGGCCATCCTTATCTTTGCCCGCTTATAGGCCCATGCACTGGTTCGCACTAGTTAATGGTTCGCTGAATTCTCTTGAATCATGACAAAACACAAAAACTTATAATCTCATCCATGCCATCTGTATCTGAAACGAAAAGTGCCACTTTACTTGGTATGACAATTGATAATAGGTTAAATTGGTCGAGCCATGTCGACATTTTATGCAATAAACTCTCATCTGTACTATTCATCCTCGGAAAATTGAAACAAAATCTTGATATACATGTTTTCAAAACTGTTTATTATGCTCTTTTCCACTCTAAAACGCAATATGGCATTAATATCTGGGGTGCCTCAAGTGAAGCTACAAGGGTGTTTAAAATGCAGAAAAAAGCCATCAGAATTATAATGGGCTTAAGCTTCAGAGAGTCTTGTAGGCCTTTATTTTCTGAATTACAAATTGTGCCACTGCCATCTGTTTACATGTATATGAGTCTCCTAGAAATACGTAACAATTTGGCTGATCTTACGGTACAGCACACTTTCGGTACCAGAAATTGTCATCACCTGAGATTACCGCATTGTCGTTTGAGCAAATCACAGAAAAATAGCCTTAACCATGGCCGACTCTACACTAGGCCGGAGCCTTAGATATGGCAACGTCGCTTAGCTGTCAAATAGTGGGCCGGTTACCGTGGGCCGAACGGCGGACATTCCGCGGAAAATTTAAATTGTTTTATAGTTTCAGAATAATGATTACATTCTATACGGATTAGAGTTCATCTCGGTTGATAAATTAAGAAAAATACTTTTTGAAAAAAATAAAATGGTGAAAAATGCCAGTAGTATCAGTACAAAAATGTACATGTATTTAGATTGAGAGATTTTCCCTTCTGTTGGACATTTCTTATTTCCATTAGATTTCCTCTTTTTGGTTTTGCCAGTGTGTATTTTGTCTTGAACTGTTTCAGTGTAATTATTAATAAAAATATTTGCTACATTAACAACATTAATTCAAGCAGAATTTCATCAGTTTGGGGTTGATTACATGAACAAATGTGTCTAAAACAAACTCTATATATTGATGTATTCTTTTGCAATTTTCATTAAAACTGCTTTGTGCAATTGCCCAAAAACATTTATACAGGCTGATATTTCATCAATTTGTAAAATAATGTACTTCTCCGAGAATAATAAACCCTCTGCAACAGTTTTAATGTAAGGAATATATTCTGCCAGGTGCAATTTTTAAAGAACTGCAAAGTTTTGCGGAATATTTAGGATGGTGGTAAAACTGGCAACTTATTCTCTCTCACAAAATTATAAACTTTCTTTGGCTGGACATAGAAAAGGTTTTAACATTAAATCAACAGAAAACCTATTTGAAAATAGTGTGCCAAAATATTTTCTATTTGAGAACAACAGGATGTTCTTAATAACAGTGGTAAAATCTAACTCAAATCACCAACAAATTATGATTTATTGATTTAAAGGAATGTTTATATTCATTGATACTAATACCACCTACATCTGATGTCTGGTTCATCGTAGTCAAACACTACAAAATAAAAATAAACGCAACCTGTTTCCTGCTGCCACTTCCACTTAAATGAACACTCAATTTACTTAGTAAATTTTCACTTAAGCTAGAAAAATTCACTATTAGGTCACTTTGAAGCCATTATTGCTGGTCTTGATTCCCTTCACTATCAAATCCTTTCGTAGGTGTGCCCAGATGTGTTCTATTAGAACTGTATCTTTCTGTGATATTTCGGACGTCCAGAAAACATTGTAGGTACCACATTGTGCTTTAAAATAGGTCTTATCCTTGGGAAGGTTTGTAAATTATTGTCTTTATTCTTATAAATATAACCAGCCCTTACGAGGAATACCTTTCACCCACTTCTGTAACTTTTGTTTGAAATGCTCGTCTTGAGGAAAATTGAACACCCTAATAGGTATGTCCTTTATTGGAAGCACAATTGCTAGTGCAACCTGGTACTAAATACGTTAATCAATGGTACTACACACTTTACAGGCATCTTTTCATCTTTATAGTTTCGTTTGTGCAGGTAGATAATTAAAAATACATTAAAAATCACCTTCCAATCTTCCTTTTTACTCTGGAAGATTACACTAATGACTTAAAAACAAATAAAAGCTCGGCCCAGCTCGGCGCGCTACTCAGTGTTGCCTTATTTCAATGCTCCGGCCTAGTGAGTAGAGTCGGCCACGCTTTAACTTACAGCTCTTCAATGTACTGCCGGACAGTTTCAAGAATATGAAGGTCACATTATTTAAAATGTCGTTGAAACAATTAATTTTAATGAAAAGCTTCTATAGTTGCGAAGAATATTTCAGCCGTTTTGGTTAAAGATGTGGTATACTCTCTTTGTTATCGTTTGTGAATTTTAAGTGTCAGTCTTTTACTCACGTTTGTAATATTATCTATATCTAGTTTTGTTGTATTTCTTTTGACTTGCTGTAAATACTCTTTGTGTATAAAACAGTCAAATAAATTACCTTTACCTTAAACTGTATAACCATCATCAACTACTTGATAGTTCCCAAATTTTGAATAGGCCAAGAAATACCATTAGAAATTGACGTTATTTTACCCTCTTTCCGTCACTAAATTTGCCCACAAACGAGCTCTAAAGCAGCGGCAGTTTTCACAAAAATATAGCGAATGATTTCGAACTGTTTTGTGTCGTTTTTATTCAGCTTTCTGAGTGCTTAATATTGTTTATTGAAATTGTCGTTGCCGTTACTTGAATATTTATTATATTTTACTTTTATATCTAGCGCTTTTCTAGTTTTGTGAAACCAGCGATATTATCGTGAATGCCTATTTTATTCAAGCGTAATCATTAATTAATAGATGAATATTTCTGTTTTGAGGCGACAAGCACAAAGTAAGAGGCGATATAAATGTCCTTGTATGCGGAGACCCAGGTACAGCAAAGTCCCAGTTCTTGAAGTTTGTAGAGAAGATTGCTCCAAGAGCCGTTTTCACAACAGGCCAAGGTGCAAGTGCTGTTGGTTTAACAGCTTACGTCAGAAGGAACCCTACCACCAGAGAATGGACCCTTGAGGCTGGTGCATTAGTATTGGCTGACCAGGGGGTGTGTCTTATCGATGAGTTTGACAAGGTAACAAATTTTGCGTTTTGAAAGTATTAACTTCCAAGTTGAGTGTCTCCGTTCGAACTTGGTTCGAACTTGGTTCGAACTAATCCAGCCAATTTGTAAATATGGGAATACCATTCTGGACATTGAAACCATAAAACCAAACTAGCTGCATACAGGGTGTTCCATTTATATTCCGAAGTTAAATACCACCGTTATTATGGAAGATCCAAAAAGACTTTCGAATAAAAGTTATAGACAAAGCGAAGGTCTACATTTTAAAATTATTGTATAATATACAAGGTTATTTATAAAGTCATGGCATACCAAAGTTGTGTTTTTCAAATGGAACACCCTATACATCATCCCGAATTTGAATTGTGTTTATTTTCCCTATTCTGGAAATATAAGGTTTTATCAGGTTATACAGGGTATTTTCAGATATTGCTACTTTTATGTGAAAATCTTAACGAATTCATGACCCTGTATTTTAAAAAATCAATAACTGGAGGCTTGACTCTCAATGCTAGAATAATTTCGTGATTATTTATTTAGTTTAAGATTGTTAAGTTTATGCTATGTTTGATTATGTATATAGGGTGAACCAAAACTCACCACCATAATTTTCTTTGTTATTTTAAATCGAACGAAAGCTTGAAAGGCGTGACATCCATGTGTTTGGGAATTGATATTTTTGTGAAATGTATTAAGGAAAGTCGATAGTTTTGATTATCGTTTATGCAGTAATGGTAATGATCAACGAATTTGAATAGGTTAGAAGAAGTAAACAAGGTTTTTGTTTGTGCCCACAATCGTAACGCGGTAGCAGGCTGGCACACTGACCGCTGAATCGCTGACAAAACCCATACCCTTTGTATGAATAGCAGGTAAATAATCGTAAAAATAACAGCACTCATGTAGAGGCATAATATAAATAGCTACTTTGTTTTGGTTGATTGTTTCGGGTCAATTGTTATAGTTTAAACGACTTTGGGTTTTAACAGTGCATAAGTGTTAAAAGACTATTTTAAATAATTCCATAAAATTTAAATCCCGCAGATTTCTGTAAAAAAATAACATCGTGTTTGTGAACACAGTAAATAATAACTACGGGATCTTGGGCACACTCACATGCCTGTTACGAGTATGGGCGTTGCTTTCTAACCTATTCGAATTCGTCGGTAATGATTATGCTATGAATAGTGATCAAAAACAATGAAATTGTTCATTTTCATTACACAGAGTATTAATAAATACAGTTTAAAAAACTTTAGTATAAAGCCATATTATTCGTAAATCGAGCTCCTGACGCCTTTTTCACAATAATACTAGTATTTTTCGTTCATTAGTGTTTTAAACTTATTTTCAAAATAATTTTTAACTTTTAGTCCGACGTTCCTTAAAAGCCTGTTTTTTTAGTTTATTAAACTACATTTATTACCTAGCGTTCGGGTTTCACTTACGAGTAGTATACATACTCTGTTCCATCCAGATGAACGATCAGGATAGAACGTCAATCCACGAAGCAATGGAGCAACAGTCCATATCCGTATCGAAAGCGGGCATCGTAACCAGTCTCCAAGCCCGTTGCTCGGTTATAGCTGCTGCAAATCCTATAGGCGGCCGATACGATCCTAGCATGACGTTCGCTCAAAACGTCAACCTGTCTGATCCTATTTTGTCCCGTTTCGATATTCTGTGCGTGGTGAGGGATGAAGTGGATCCGATTCAAGATCAACATCTGGCAAAGTAAGTAGGAAATCCTTAAAGGGCTGATACGCGTACGAGCAAGTACGCGTACTTATGGCTCGATGACCTTTTTCGCCTGTGTGTCACCGTAAGTACGCGTACTATAAAATCGCCGCGCAAATCGCCGGCGATCCAACTGGTTTAAAATCTTGCTCGTAGCTTGTCTCGGCTCGTACGTGTGGCAGCACTGCGAGCCGCGAGCCACTATTTGTTTCGGCAGTCCATAGATGCGCAACGCTTGTCGTGTTTGGCGTTTGTTAAAAGTTTTGTTGATTTAGGAAAATTATCAAAATGAAGGATTTCAGCTTTACGTGTGTCACCGACGTCGAGCCGAGTAAGTTCGCAAACTTAAAAACCGCGTACTTAAAGTTCGTACGTGTGTCGCCCACTTTAGAGTACAAACATACTACAGCGGTGAGGAAAGAGACAAGCGGCGAAGGTAGCGGCATTGCACGAGGGTTGGGTATATAGTGGAGAGAGAATTTTGTTATTTATTATTTGTGCTGGCGGCAAGTAGGCAATAATTTTAAATCATTTTCAGAAGAGAAATTGTCTGCCTCAATTTCTAAGGTTATGAAGACTGTCATAAGCACACAGCTAATGAAATACCTGCACAACATTAACATCATAAATGGTCGCCGGTATGGCTTCCGTAAGCATAGGTCTACGGGAGATCTCCTGGTCTACGTCATACTTGTGGAACAAAGCATTGAAAATTATGGCGAATCCCGTGTGGTTGTACCTCCATCATTTTGGGGATCAACAATAACATGTCCTGGCACGACCATATTGCTAAAACGGAATTCGAGAAGCTTGGAGTTTTGTTCCGCTGTAGGAAGCTGTATACACCAGAGCAACTACTGCTGCTCTACAAGGCGCAGTTTCAACCATCGTTGGAGTATTGCTCCCATGTGTGGGGATGCGCTCCGAAGCACTTTCTAAAGCTTCTGGACTTTAGACAAGAAAGAGAGAGGACAGAACGCGCGGCTCACATCTCTGTTACCAAAAACTACCAAAGCGCTAGTTCCAGTGCCGTAGCTAATGGGATCAACATTATGGTTAAGCTATTTGGAGAAATAATCTATTTTCAAATACAATTTATTAAAATATTGTTATTCGCGGGTTCTGTATGGCCGATTTCACCATCCACAGTTCAAATTTAAGTAATTAACATTAACTTAACCGTGAATTTCCATTCGACCGATATCTTTTCTTGCAAAATGTAAGCTGCGACAGATACGGCACTGGAAAACTGATTGTATTTGAACGAAAAAATCCCTTAAAAAAATATAATTTTTACACTACAAACTATATTTCGAATACATGTGTATGTCGAGTCAGCTTCCGTCAAGCTATTGGGAATCAACATCAACAATAAAATGTCTTGGCACGACCACGACGTCAGTATTGCTAAAGCGGCATCCCAGAAGCTTGGAGTTTTGTTCCGCTGTAGGAAGCTGTATACATCAGAGCAACTACTGCTGCTCTACAAGCCTTAGAATCTGACCATCGCTGGGGTATTGCTCCCATGTATGGGGATGCGCTCTGAAGCACTATCTAAAGCTTCTGGACACTATCCAGAAGAGAGCAATTAGGCTAAACGATATGCCTAATTTCACAAAGGACCTCTAAAACCTGGAAGATCGAAGAAGGGTGGCCGACCTGTCCCTGTTTTTATAGATTCTATCACGGAAGTTGTTCGAGTGACCTCTCCCAGATAATAACACCAAAGGCCGTCCGAACGAGAAACACTAGAGAGGCTCTGCGAGTGTATCCTTACCAGGTCGACGTCCCTACTCCCCGAACCAGTCTCCTTCAGCATTCCTTCTTTTGGAGAACTTCGAAGTTTTGGAATGGGCTGCCAGGAATGTATTTCCTAGCGGCTACAACCTACAGCGTTTCAGATCTAACATGCACCGACACTTATCCTCTCGTAGCGCTTCTACAGCGCCATAGGCTTTTAGCCTTTGCGGAAGGTTGAACATAAAAAAAGGAAGGAGAAACCTAGCGTTGAGGGCGGAGCTTACAGTGGCCGTTGTTGTGTCTATGTTCAGTGACTGTAGATATTAGCAACTGCCTTAGAATATGGAAGACCGAACAAAAATAGCGTAAGGATTTGCTACCACCATACCATGCCATTAACGTTCACTGAGACGAAGTTCAGCAGCATGTTGCCCAGCACACCGAGTCGGACTGCGACGAAGGGCTTCTTAACGCGTTCTACATTTTCAGGGTTTTGAACCGTTGGTGGAGCTGCTGGTGGTCGTGTTGATCAGTACACCGCGGGTGCGGAGTGCTTTAACCGAATAAAAAACATTGTTTCGAGTAGGAACAGTTCGGTTCTGGTGAATGTTGAAGTGGCGACGAAACACGCTGTACAGCCGTGATACACTCATTATTTCGGACAAAACTGTCATACGTAAAAACGCGCTGCCAAACCGTTTGCGTCTCCATAATGTTAACTAGTAACAAAATGCTAGGAACTCACGAGTCGAACGGACCACTCCTTCCTTTCTCGCCCTGATAGAGGAAGAGTACTAGTCATTACAAAAACGTCCGTCCTTTTTGCCGTATCCTGTATAAGAGCATTCCACTTTACCCGCCAATTTTTTTCACTTATGTATCAACGTTTTAATTTCGCAATTAGTATCTTAGCTCAAGGTTTTATATGTTAGTGTGATTTTGCAATGTTTTTGTTGTGATGCAAAAAAATATAAGAAATGTACACGTGTTTTTTTTTTACTTTTATTAGCTATTTTTGATATTAAATTTACAACTGGTACGATTACGAATGATTTGTACCTTTTAGCGCTTTATATTAGACTTGTTTGCTTAAATCTGCTTACCGTATATTGATGTTCATGATGTCCACACTGTTGAAACCGTTCTTACTTTCAATTTTCTATTTTTAGGTTCGTTGTTGGCTCCCACATTCGTCATCATCCCGCAAAAAGAGAGACTGATGACTTTGAAGAGACGGTAAACGAACTTCAGATACCGCAGGACATGTTGAAAAAATACCTTGTCTACGCCAGGCAAAACATACATCCTAAGCTACAAAATATGGACCAAGATAAAGTAGCGAACATTTATTCACAGTTGAGGCAAGAATCTTTGGTAAGTTGTGATTCTTATATACAGGGAGTTTCCCAAAAGTCAATAAATATATTTTTGTTATTTTTATATTTTTTTATATTTTTTTGTCGCGCCGCTACAAGTCGTGGTGCGGTCGGACCGGTCGCGTTGGGTGGGGGAAACCCTTAATGGCGCAGCGCACCAAAATTCGGTCTGGTCTGAATATCCGGATCCTCAGCATCGTTGAATTAGTGCACATCTGCTTTGAGACCTCACGATGAGCGATGGCTGATTCAAACGAACAACTTTGGACGATCAAGCCTTGCTCAAAGCTCAACAAAACTGCCTCCGAAACTTGCTCACCGCTTAAGGAAGCTCACAGAGATAGATATAGCTATGAGCTACATACAAGTTACGAGGTAGGCGAAGAAGTTTAAGGAGGGCTATAAAGTGAGCGACGATGAACTGCGATCTGGACGGCCGTCAATAAGCGAAATCGACGAAAATGTCAGCCGTGTTCGTGATTTATTGAAAACTGACCTCACTACTACGTAGAAGTTCTGAGAAGATTAAGGAAGAGGAATCTCCGCGTGCGAAAAGCCATCGCTGTTATCTGGTTGCTGCATCACGACAATGTGCCAAGCCGCACTTCTCTACGCGTCCGTGAGATCCTGGTGAAACAAAGTGGCAACGCTGCCGCAGCCGCCGTATAGTCTTGAACTCGCTTCGACTAACTTCTTTCTTATTCTGAGAATCAGGAATGAACTCAAAGTAAACCATTCTGTCAGCATTCAGGATGTTCTCTAAAGCTGTGATAACGACTTTAAACACGGTTCCCGTCGAGGCTTTCCATGGGGCTTAGCAGTCATGAGAAAGCCGGTGTAAAAAATGTGTTGATGCCATATGTGATTACTTTGCAGAATGTTAGCACTTTGTACAAATATATCAAATAAATTTAAAAAAATATACAGGGTACCCCTGAATTTCCTTGACACGTGATATTCTCGCAACAAAAAAAGTTCAAACCAAAACTGAATGGAATTTTTGAAAGTGCTATAGAGTCTATCATACCATGCCTTTAAAACATTTTTTTTTTGTACTTCAGACCTTAAAACTCACCCTCAAGTTTTGTTTTTCAAATAGCACCAAATAGTGTTTTTATACACAAATTAACTCCTTATATTATTTAAAATCTTACAGTACCTCTGATTTTATACGCAAGTTTATTTTTTTCCTAAAATCATAAGCCTAACATAAATAAAATAAACTGCTTGACGCAAAGAAACTGTTAAAAATAAAACTGATTGAGTTTGTAAGGGTACTGGATGACCTATAACACTTGCTTTCGAAAGCAAATGTCTTTTTTATGGGTTTTTATTACGAAAATATTACGCCTCAAACAAATACTCATTTTATTTATCTTATGTTGATGACTTTACGAAAAAAAAACTGGTGTATGTATGAAGTCAAAGGCACTACAAAAAATTAAACGAAATAATGACACCTCATTCACAGTATATCCAATACAGTAGCGCAACTCCCTAGAAATCATGCAGACAATTTGTCTCCGAAAAACAGGCCTCTCATATCCCCACGCCGGCTCCTCAGCACGAGCCGCGAGTATTGCCGTTTACGTCTTGAGCACAGGGTCGGCTTAGCAATTTATTGTCCATACGTGAAAATGTTTTGTACTGATTCTTCTAATTCATCATGGATTCTTTGCATATAAATGGGGTGTAAAAATTTTTGTTTAGAAGCAAAACAAGACATAGTAGGTGTATGAAAGAAAATTGTTAACTCCGAGAAAATAGGTGGCTTTATTGTTTGTAAGTAAATCAACAAAAATGCGAGACTTATTCAACTTTATTTTATCTTATCTTACTTAACCTTAAACATTTAAATAAATATAAAAACTTTATAATATATGATTCAAATATGGCTATAAGTAAAGACGTAGCGTCCAAAATAACACTTATGTCTAGTTATCGCACAACCTTTAAATGTATCTTCATCAATCACCGTAGAGAAACGTTTAGGCACAAAAAAGTGGCAAACAGCAAAACCGATGAAGCCCTGTTAGGTGTACATAAAAAAATAAAGATCAATAGGTTTATAACAACGATAAAATATACTAAACTGGTCGTTATTCATAAAAAAATTGCAAAACTGTTTTTTACCTAGTTTACCAAGACTACCCTTCCTTCTGTATTTGTATATTACGTATATGAATAGGCATATTGAAGAAAAGACTCCATGTTTATAGAGGAAAATGATATAGGCCTATTTTTGAAACTAGCATGTTGATTCTTTTTATTGTGAACTCTCTATTTGAGCTTCCATTGAAATGGACTTCACTTCCTGCTTAAAATTTCATAATGTCGGAATGCATAATCACATTAAAAATAATGGACTTCACTTCCTGCGTAAAATTTCATAATGTTGGAATGCATAATCACATTAATTTTGTTATTAATCGTGAAAGATCTTTTGAACGTTGTGGTGCTGTCAGGAAACAATGAGAAATTATTAGGAAAGCTAATAATAAGTGGCTGTATGTCACGCTTAAAATTTATCTTTGAGGTAAGAAGGGGACGTGATAGTAATTTTGTGTAAAAACTCAAAGATCTTAGAAAATAATGGGGCGTGACCGCAAAAGAGAAAAAGGTTGAGGAGCAGAACAACTGAAGGATGGTAACCCGAGCGACACGTGTTTCTGCATATTGGCTTCATCAGGCTCAAACGGATGTCATGTGCTCACATCTAGATGAGGTCACATAACATAACACTTGGTTTCGGGTGTAACCTGATGAGTCAAGGATGGAAAAAAACAAAGCCAGAAGGCACCGAGAAGAGCCAGCCAGCGCATTTGTGGCTTCGGCCGAAAGATCTTTTTGTGATCCGCATGACTCAAAGATTGTATTTGTATAAGCTGGATTAATATTATTAGGTAATAAAGGAGCATATTAAACATTGGAGGAATCGCTTCCCTGGCAGCATCTTGAGGAAACTTAAAAAAACTATAGTCACAGTTTTTGGAATTATTAATACAGCCTACAGCGGCGCAACATTTGACTCCACGCGTCCCGATATCCATATCAACGTCTCACCAAATGCCTTAATCCGGTTCTGTCAAACACACTACCTTCACTCTCATAGACTGTACACGACTCAGGCGATTGCCGTGCTAAACATCCTGCGAACGATGCGCGGGGTGCTATGCGCGAACCACCAAAATTCTGGAGAGTCGCGCTACTGTTATATTGGATATACTGTGCCTCATTAATGCAGGAAAAGCTGGGGGTGCGATTTGGAAAAAAAGTAGGCGGTAAGTTTTAGGGGTTGAAGTAAAGAAAATGTTTTGAAAGCATGGTATGATAGGTCATTCGGTACCCTTGAAAGGCCCACTTAGTTTTCTTTTTTATCTTTTTTTCTTACGAAAATATTACTCCTCAAACAAATCCTCATTTTATTTATTTTATCTATCTTATGCTTATGACTTTACGAAAAAAAAATAGGTTTTTGTATAAAACCAAAGGTACTACAAGATTTTAAATAAAGCAAGGACTTAATTTGTGTAGAAAAAACTATTAGGTGCTATTTGAAAAATAAAAGTTGGGGGTGAGTTTTAAGGGTTGAAGTACAAAAAAAACGTTTTGAAAGTACGGTATGATAGACCCTGTAGTATTTTCAAACATTCCACTCGGTTTTCGTTTGAACTTTTTTTTGTTACGAAAATATCACGTGTCAAGGAATTCCAGAGACAAAGATATATATTTCATGACCTTTGGGACACTCCCTATAATTATATTGAGATTAATTGGAACTAACATTTTTTCTCGTAATATGTCATACTCATCGAAAGCATCTGACACTGGAAATTTCATCAATTGATTTAAAATTTCAATATTGAAAGCCTACATACTCAACATTTGAAGTCGACACAGGTTTAATTTAAATTGTCAACACATTCTTGTTTGCAAAACGTGCAAACGTCACTAATCGTTGAACTTACACTTTTTATACTCTAACAGCTCGCTAAGTTTTTCTACCTTGAAGCGACCGACACTTTGAAATCACGTAATCGCTTTTTCATAAAAAGACGTTTTTAAAATGACAACAGTGCTAGTTTCAATGTTGTCGGAGGGTGGCCACTCGAGGGGTGAGAGGGTGGAAACTGACTCGCGACGATTTTCGAAAAATAGTGTCGTTTTGGTTGGTTTATAATTAAAAAAAAGTCTTAATTTAATCAAGGATTAAGATGAACACCACTACCAAAAAATTATGAAGCACCTTGTCTTCTAAAGAAATAATATTTTATGAGTCATCGGACTCTCTAGGGTATACGAACTTTGTATAAAAATACATTTCTCGCGGCGCTCCCATCGACATCTAATGCGTGCCATTATCATTCACTACGTACTTATTGACAAGTACAAAGCCAGTGGGGTATTCAGGAACCGACGTAGTACCACCTCCACTGAAAGCGTGCACAAAATAAAATATTTTTCGCAACAGCACATATCCGAGTATGTATCCAAATGTGTTGAGCTTATTCAATTCAATTTTGTTTGTATTAATGACTTACAAATATTGAAACCTCGAAAGCAATGCTTGTATGAGGTATAGGCATATACACATACGATAATTTAGCTAACCTATTGCATGTATCCTATTGCATGCATCCGTCCTGTCTTACGCCTGGACTGAAACTAACCTTCTGCAGCTTTCAACATGTCTTCATTTGTCGAATAAATGCAATAATATGTCGTCTGATACATAAACAGCTGAAGATAATATAGAAATGAGAAAATATGATTCTTTCAATGAATGTTACCGAACTTTTTGATAATGTTCTTCGTATCTTTTTTACTTCTGTGTCATCGGCATCGACTGCTTTGGTCATTAGCCTCGTATTCTGTGTAGGCTTTGTTACTGTTTCCCGGCGCCGGTCTAGGAAGGTTAATTAGAAGCCAACAGTGAAGGCTCAGGTGGGGATTCTCGTTTTTCGTTTTTCTATGGATATTTATTTTTGATTGAAAAAACCAGAAATAAATTTCCGCCTCTAACGAGAATCGAACCCGGGACATTCCAATCACGAGCCCTCGACTCTAGTCACTTAGCCAACCCACCCCCTTCTTCGTCTTAATCCGCGATAAAATTCTGATTTTGATGAACATCACAAATCAACCCCTAAGTTTGGTGGATTGTAGAATGGAAACTATTGATTGTACACGAAAAATGTCCATAAATGTGCAGAATTTTGTTTTCTTCATAAGTCATTTGACCTTTTGTTTTCGCTAGCACTTAACCAAAACGACGCTATTTTTAGAAAAGCGTCGGGAAGCAGTTTTCACCCCCCTCATCCCTCGAGCGGCAACCCCCCGAAACTGGCACTTTTGTCATTTTGAAAACTTCTCTTCATGACAAATCGATTATGTGATTTCAAAAGTGTCTGTCACTGTCGCAAGGTAGAAGAACCTAACTATCAACCCAAATAACTTTTTTAGGCGACAGGGAGTCTGCCAATCACAGTTCGTCACGTCGAAAGCATAATCAGGATGAGCGAAGCACATGCCAGGATGCATTTGAGAGAATATGTCCAAGAAGATGATGTCAATATGGCGGTGAGAATGATGTTGGAAAGCTTTGTGGAGACCCAGAAGTACAGTGTCATGAAGACAATGAGACAGGTAAGATCCTGTTACTTTTTAGGGTACAAACATAATAGAGGCCATATAGTAGGGAGGGAGAGAGACAGAGTGAAGACGTTCTAAGACATCAGTGGTTACGGGATGAAAGGTGCTTGCTTACTCCGCAAGAGGGAGATGATTCCAATCATTTGGTTCACAGAAAAATCGGAAAAATGAAGGGTACCGGCTGGATTCGAACCAGTGTCTACGGCATTCTAGGCCAGCGCATTACCAACTGTGCTACGGTGCCCCGCACTACAGCCGATATACAGCGCCTACGACGGGGGGGGGGGAATACGGGAGAGTGGTGGGGGTCGGTGGAGTCGACACCAGGTCGTAGGCGCTGTATATCGGCTCTGGTGCGGGGCACCGTAGCACAGTTGGTAACGCGCAGGCCTAGAATGCCGGAGACGCTGGTTCGAATCCAGCCGGTAGCCTTCATTTTTCCGATTTTTCTGTGAACCAAATGATTGGAATCAATGGTTACGTTCAGTGAACCTGAGCGTTCTTTCGGAGCGCTATATTAGAGCGAAATACTAAACAGTCCACGTCTACTGTTGTTCCACACTCAACGGATTACATATTGCCGTGATATACAGTCATTTACAACCGCCCGATTAACAGTTTGTTTTGATTGATGCCCCAATATTGTAAATACCGGTGAAGAATGATGAGGGTTACCACTTTCCAGTTTGTTAATAACCTCCTCAGTAGCTTTACTATCTATGTTTCGGCCATTATATTGCAAAGTAAATGCTTGGATTTCCATGTTTCTGTAAAGTCGGTGACGCCAACGAATTCGAAGTTACGCTTACTGCCGTTTGACAGGACAGAAAGCAGATGGGTTTTTAGGTTATGTGTCGCTACCCAAATCGAACGCAAAATAATATTAGTCATTTTCATTTGCTAACATGTTTTTAGACTATTGACTACAACAAATCCCAGTAGTAGCTCCTCAAAATTACCGCGAGCGGTAACTCGTCGCTTCACGCGCTACTATGTGTGCATCCACTTGCAATAAGGTACGATATATAAATCGCTCTCGTACCTAGCCGCTCTACTATATCCGCACCCTTATATTGTCAATGAGATTGAATAAACATTCAAATTACTAATTACCTCAATTCATAGTGCTTTACTGGCTAATCATTTAAATAACAAAGATACGATTTTAGTAACGTTTTCACTCACCTTTGAAGTATTTAGCAAGGTACATGTTTCCCCGTGACATTGATTTAATGGAATTACGTGGTAATACAGGATACTGCTGGCATCTGTTTTTTTATAAAAAAAAATGAATCTTAAGAAAGTATAGAATGGATGAGCGAAGGTTGTCTTTTAAAAGTTAGCCGTAATTACCTGTAATTAATTTCTAATATAACTTGCGACTATAGTTTTCTAGTCAGTTTTAAGTCATTTGAAAGAAAATGATGTCATGAATTGAAACAAATATTGTTGCCAGAAAAAAAATGTTTGACACGGAAGTTTTTATTGGTGAAATTGAAAAACGGTCTGCAATTTAAAATATAAAAAGTAAAGACTGTAGCTATAGGGATGTTAAGACAAAAATGTGGGAAGAAGTGGCCATGGTTATGTACGAACAGCAGCGCAACCTAACACATTGTTTTCCATTTTGTAACTGAATGTACCTACTCAACGGAAAACACGCTTTCTGTTTCCTGCCAATTCTAACGGAAATCCCGCCGCGGAAAGCTCACTCGTGTAGTTGTTTTTTTTTTCAATTTAAATACAAAATTAAGGTTTCATTCATATTAATTGAAAAAATTCATGGTTGCCAGTTTGAAAATGGCCGCAAACATAGGTTGCCATGATTTTTATGAGCGATTCTCGCTCCAAGTAAGAGGAAGCGCAAGAGAGAAAGATGCGCGCATTGTTACGTGTTATCGTATAAATGTCACAGCTGCTATGCTTTGTAATTATTTATCGCACATAACAATGCGTGCATTTTCTCCCTTGCGCTTCTACTTACCTAAAATTAATCACAGGTAATTGCGGATAATTTTTAAATCCATTCTATACTTTCTCAAGTTTCATTTAAAACGAATTTTATCAAAAAAACAGATACCTGCATGATCGAGCAGTGGGATCTTAGACTATGGATGGATTACTTTTTTAATAATAAATTACTACTGTTTTGAACATCGAGACATCTTTCATTTTAAGTCGTAATCAGCAGCACTTGAATCTTACGACAGTATTTTTTATTTTAGACGTTCCAGAGGTATCTCTCTTTCAAAAAAGATCATAGCGAATTGTTGTTCTACATTCTTAGACAGCTTGCTCAAGATCAACTTGTATTCCAAAGGAGTACCTCAGAAATGGAGAGTTTGACAATAGAAATAGACGAGAAAGATCTCATCGATAAGGTGGGTATTTTTGTTTACAGAACTTATAAGAAGTAGAATGTTTTCTCGAAGTGCAATGGTAATAACGGAAGCTGAAGATCAATAGAGGCTCAGGTTGGAGAGGAGGAAGTTATCCTTCTAAAATAATAGAAAGATTCAGTTTTAAACATTACACATATGTACTTCAAAAATGGATACTTTTTTATCTTCTATGCCTTAGAGATGGATAGTTTAGAACCATCATTATTCAAACATTCGCAGTATTCTAAAAATTTGTTTTTCGATAAACATCCTGCCAGTTGATTTTTGATGAATACGCTACTGTTTAAAATTCTGCATTTGTTATAACACCCTAACTCATAAATTTTATTTTTGCAGGCGGAACAATTAGGCATTCACGACGTGAAACCGTTCTATCAGAGCAGAATATTTGAAAATAACAACTTCGTTTACGATGCTAGGAGAAAAGTCATCATTCACACTCTACCAGAAATGATGACCGAGGATTAATCATCTGTAACCCAAGTTCACAATTTCCATGTAAATGTTTACATCATATGATCACATAAGTTTTAATTTTATTTATACTGTTTTTATATATCTTTTCAAGTAATATAAGTACCTACTTTAAGTTTCCAAATTTTATTTCCAATTTTAAATTATTTAAAGCAATTCTAAGAAAAATACATATTATAAATTAATATAAAATCGTATGTGTCCTGCTGTAAAACTTGAGAAAATGTATGTTAATTTTGAACAGAATTTGTTTGGAATATTTTCCATAACAACTACTAGTTACGCCGCTATCGCTGTTTTAAGTTTTATATACTTCGTTTCATCCCTCTTCGGCTAATTGGACACTATTTTTTAACATGGTAACTACGTAACTATAACATTATACTTGGCGAAGAAGTCCACTGACAGTCTTAATCATTATTGTATATGTTACGGTTAAAGTGTTTACTTTGATAGTTTATATACTAGCTGGATAGTATACAAACTATCCAAATGTCTCGCTATTTTGATGGAAACTCATATTTCAACTAAAATAGCTATGAATATTGGTTGGTTTGTATACCAGCCAGCTAGTTTATAAACTATACAAGATATGCCGCTAAAGTATATACCACAAAGATATCACACACATTAACCAGTGTTTCTGGTCAGTTTACAAACTATCCACGTCATTTGGATAAGGTATGCACCTAATATCTCTAGTAATACATAATAACCAACTCGTTGGTTAGTATGTAAACTAACTAATTTTCTTTGGTCAGTTTAACAGAAAAGTGAGGTTATGTTTATGGCAAGTGCAAGTGTGACGTGTTGGTATTGTTTACTGTCGTGCCTTGTAAAATTTGTTTAAGAACAGGTATCTAATTACCAAAAATTGATCAGCAACAGTAATTTGAAAAGTTACTATTAGAATGTTACGAGAAAAAGTACCAAAATTAAAAATTAATGAACGACAGTGATTATAATGTACTTCTGCAACATATAAAGAGAATACGCGAACAAGGACCTAACACTAATAACAAGATTGATTATCATGAAATGAATACTTATGATTTACAGAGAATCGAATCATCTTATGTAATCTAATATAAAAGATCTGGAAAGATTATTTTACGTTTGAGTGAAACCTATGATGCAATTAAAGCTGCCGAGGGTCTAGAGATTTATTTTATATGAATATTTTGTTACACAAATAGTACTTCCGTTTGTTTTACTTATTTTTAGGTAATTATAGCAATTGTATGCTGCATCTATGAATAAACTTTACTTTTGATTAATTAATAATTGCTTTTTTAAACTAAAGTAACCAAAGAGGATTGGTTAGTTTACATACTAACCAAAGAGGATTGGTTAGTTTACATACTAACCAAAGAGTTGGATATTATGTAGTACTAGAGATATTAGGTGCATACTTTATCCAAATGATGTAGGTAGTTTGTAAACTGACCAGAAACACTGGTTAATATGTGCGATATCTTTGTGGTATAATACTTTATCGGCATATCTTATATAGTTTATAAACTAGCTGGATAGTATACAAACCAACCAATATTCATAGCTATTTTAGTAGAAATATGATTTTCCATTAAAATAACGAGACATTTGGAAGGTTTATATACTAGCTGGATAGTATATAAACTATCAAAGTAAACACTTTAACCGTAACATATATATATTTTTTTAGTAATTTCTCGCAGATTTTCATAACCAGACTGCTTTACATTTTTAGTTTTATATTTGGTATTCAACATGCATGATTTTGAAGCAGTTCATGAATTTTGGGACATATTCTTGACGACAAGTACCTAAATTCATCCGGTCAGACGTCAACAGCTCTTCACTACTGTGAAAATACTGTCGGTTCCACTAGTTTTAAATACACCGAAGTCTAGGATTTCACGAATACATAGCGAGTAAACCGTCGGGTTAAAAGTCTGCGTTAGCTCGCCAGTGGATCACACCTAAATCTGACTGTTTTTCTTGGACTATTTGATAAAAAAAACGAGAGGTATCTAACAAGACACCTTTAGGGCCGTGTTTTCGTCAAGTGGTTGGCATCCTAAGCAACCTTTTTCATTCTTTGACTACATTTAATTTCTACTTATTTTTTGTCAATTAACTACAACGAGAATCTTTCCTACTTGCCATAAAAACATCATCTATACTACTGAATTAAAATACTTTATCTAATCCAATTAAGTTATACCGCGATTACCAAATTACTTTTGCACAGGTAATATCACCTATAAACAGGACCAGGTTCAACCCCCCCCCCCCCATGACTAATCCAATGACTGAAATAACTACTAAAATAATACAAAATAAAAATAATCAAAATGATTTCTCCAAGCTCATAGTGATTTCTTCTACTACTAACAGATCCCTCGGCGCTTATAACACATCAGCAGCGATACAATCTATACAGTTTTTAAGCAAATTATTAAGACATTACAAAGTCAAGTATTTTATACATGACCCCCCCCCCCCCCCCCAGGTTAACATGAACCGCCTCCATGGTCAACGCCTAGCTACGGCCCTGCCTATAAACATGGGCCGCAGCAAATGAAATTCACAATGAGCCAATTGAAAGAGTTCAAAAATTGATAATAAAAACATATATAACCAATTGAAAGAGTTCAAAAATTGATAATAAAAACATATATAACAGGACTATCTCCTTGCCTTCCGACGAATTTTATAAAGAATCCTAAATATTAGAATCAGATAATCATTTTTCCATATAGCTAAAGATCAATATAAATCCAAAAGTACATTAAATTACGTAATGGTAACACACAATTAATCCACGCGAAGTCGCAGTGATATTATACGAGTCCATTCCAGAAAAAAACATGATTAGATCTTATATGTTCCTATCACCCAGGTCTTACAACATATTCCATTCCGAATAAAGAGCAAAAAATTAAAAAAAAAAATTCAAAAGTTGGGAACTATCCTTACCACGTAAGCAGATACATCAAGAAGTTTTGTATGAAGCTGTTGTCTGAGATCCTTGTAACCAAATCTTCGCCCGCTTGTCCTCAAAAAACATCCAACACAAAAACTAGTAAATAGTTGCCCAAATCTCTCCGTATGAACTAAAACAACATCTTTTTTATTCTGCGAGCTTCAACTGGACGGAACGAAACAATCAGGAACCCCCAAATTGCTTAAAAACGAAGTTTGAGCTATTTTTATTTTTATTATTGCTGCGGTGCCACTGACACGATTTTTGAAAACCACACGCATTTTCATCCTTGCCACGGTAATAATACTGTGTCTAAATTTTATTAAAATCAATTCCATAATTTCCATGTTACTAAATTCAGAACGATTTTAAGTAATATTATTTGTATGTATATACATCAGAAAATTCTTAAGTCTCTTGACTTTTGTAATTGCCAAGGCAAAATGTTCGGATGAACCTAAAAAGGGTATTATGCCGCTAGGTCTTTCTTTCACAGATCAATGGACAGCCTATTATCATTGATTAAAGTATTATAAATGTGTTAATCAATGCTATTATGAATACAACAAATTTTTGAGTTTTACCACCCCCCACCCCAATTTCACCCTCACCCAAAAAAAAGTAAAAAATGATCTGGAACCCCTAAAACACCTAAAAAAGAAGTTTGCGGATATTTTTTTTGTTTTTTGCTAATTACTCCGCCGCCCCCACAACGATCTTCAAAATTATTGCAGCATTACCTACTAGGACCTCGCAGCATATCGGTACCGAAATTTCATCACAATTCATGCAGCGGTTAGATTACGAGGGTAGAAAAATGCGAACAGACAGACCGACGGAAATGAGTGACGTGGATTTTCGTTATGTAGACATCATAAAACGCTCCAAAAGCGTATTATCTCAAAATCGAAAATTTTCGCGATCACAATACTCCCCTCACCTATCGGTGTGGGAAGTAAACATGTACAGAGTGAGTCTAAAGAATGGAACGCCTCAATTATCTCGGAAAGGGTTTGCACGATTTTCATTAATTTTGGGATAGGGGGGTTTTGCAATATGGCCAATCTTGTGATGGAATTTACAATGTTGGCAGATCTACTGTTTTTCCAGAAATATAATGAACTTCGTTATTTCAAATTGTATATTGTATATTTCTACATTATTTAAATCCCTGAAAAATACGGATCATTTTTTGTATAACATTTACATTACCTAAACCTCATAATTTCGGAGTTTCAACTAAATTTACATCGCATCTGCCAAAGTTAAAATAACCAAATAAAATGGCTATGTTTACTGTTGAAAATTCAGACATGTTGCAAAATGTACTGCGATGTTTCAAGAATCACATGGCTTGTTGTATTGTATTGAAGTAAAAGGACAACATTTTGAGCATCTGCTGTAACCGCCTTCATGTTTTTTGCAGTAAATGTCTTATTTTAGCTTGGGCGCATGCAGTGTAAATTTAGTTGTTATTCCGTAATTATGACGTTTAGGTATAGGAAATGTGATACAAAAAATAATCAGTATTTTAGAGAGATTTAAAAAATGTAGAAATATACAGGGAAGGTAATCCATTTGAAATAACAAAGTGTATTATATTTCCGGAAAAACAGTAGACCTGGCAACACTGTAAATACCATCGCAAGATTGGCCGTATTGCAAAATCCCCTATCCCAAATTTCATGAAAATCGTGCTCACCTTTTCTGAGATAATTGAGGAGTTCCATACTTCAGATTCACTCTATATAAAAGTATATCTTAATCAAATTACTATGTCGAAAGGGAATTTCTACCCAAGTAATTGTTTTCTGTTTTGTTTAGTGATTCTGAAATCACAATTCTTCTAAATGTGACTATCACCTTATTATGGCGATTTCCCATATTAAACATGCATATTTATATCTTACAGTGTCCTTATGTCCCAAACGGGACTATACATTTAATAAGCCAATTCTCAGAGCTATGTAAAAAGTCTTCATATTATTACTTTTCAATGGTCTTGTATATACAAGCATCAATGGCGGCGCCAGAAAATTGTACAGGGGGGGGGGGGGCGACTTACTTAAATCGAGTGTTCAAATCGGGGCAGGGGTGACAAATTTTGTTTTTACTTATACAAGTTTTTTATCTTCACGGCGTGCCCCCCCCCCTGCCCCCCTTTGCTGGCGCCCATGACAAGCATATATATGCTCCATTACATAAACATATATGCATATTGTCATTGATTAACGTATTGTACTAACAATACGTTAATCAATGATATTGTACTTAACGCGAATAAATTATTATTATTATTATATTGAAGAATATGTAAAAATTTATGTTTAATAGAGAAAGATGGAATCATTACATTGCATCCTAAACATTCATATTATTTTCAAATGGACCTGTAACATTATACTGTGATTTTGTAATATGGCCACCACCTGTATTATTCAAGGAACAAATTTTTCCAAATGGAGAGTTTTTTAACAATCATACAAATACAGCTATTAAAACTCCATGCTGCAGTCATCATGACATTCATGACTGAGCTGTTATGACGGTATTTTACCAAGCAGCGCTGGAATAACTCAAGTTGATATGCTTGTATTTGCGATGGTTTGGATGATGGGCAGCCAATGATTATATGTGGCAGTGATAATTGCTAGGTAGGCTGGTATCATTTCCGCTATGCAGGCCTGAAAGAAGTTCCTGATGATTTCTGGTAGGGTTGTTGGAAGGTAATGTCATTATTGTCATTTAATAAAAAGTTATAACTTTTATGCTTAGCATTAGATTTGGTTTTGAAATATAATATAATTCCAACTGTTTTTTACTTTTGCCTAAATTCATTCTTTCTTTTAAAAAAAATTAGTCAAGTTGATTGACTTGGTACTTCCCACACATTATAGTGATATCATTTTATTATTTTCCCATTGCATAAAGCTGTAGTCTGAGATCCCCTTTCAACCGCGAAACATCGCCCGACGCCCGCCCGCAAAAAAAAGTATGTCCATCCTCTCCGCGTTAGTAATATGGTGTCACAATTTCATTAAAATCAGTTTAATAATTTTCGCGTTACGCACGAACGATCTAAAGCAATACTCGTATGTATACACCACAAAATTCCAAATCCCTTGGTTTCTGTAATTGGCAAGGCAATGTCCACCACAAAATTCCAAGTCCCTTGGTTTCTGTAATTGGCAAGCCAATATCCGGATGGGTCTAAAAAAAGTGTAATGCAGCTAGTTCTTTCTTTCACAGGTGAATGGACAGCCTATTATGAATACAACAAATTTTCAATTTTTACAACGCCCCACCCCAGCCCCCCAGTTTTACTCCACCCAAAAAGGTAGGAAAAGATCAGGAACCCTAAAACACCTAAAAACGATGTTTGAGCTGTATATCATGCCGCCAGGTCTTTATTTCACAGGTCAGTGGATAGTTTATTATGAATACAACAAATTTTTCAGTTTCGCAATTCACCACCCCAATTTCACTCCTACCAAAAAAAAAGTAGAAAATGATCAGGAACCTCTATAACTCCTAAAAACCATGTTTGCGGAACATTTATTTTTTTGTTTTTTTCCAATCATGTCGCCACCCATGCAACGATTTTAAAAATTATAGCAGCAATACCTACTATGACCCCACCGCATATTGCTACCAAAATTTCATCATAATCCATGCAGCGGTTACTGAGATTACGAGGCTAGAAGAACGCCAACAGACCTATTTTCGTTATATATACATCATAAAACGGCCAAAAAACGTATCACAAAGTCGAAGCTTTTTTCACCCATCGGTGTGGGAAGTAGAAGCAAACAAGACAGACAAACAAAGCATGCCTTACCACTAAAGTTGTAGTAAGGCGTGAACTTTGTGTAATTTAAAAAGAATTTGAGACAAATGTCGAACGCTGTCTATTCGTATTTGTGAACGGCACAAAAAGTGCAATATCTAGTAAGAAAAGGGGCAGTGATGGTGATGTTAACTAGTTTGTGTAACATTTGTGGGTCTCATTAATATGACAAACATGCCAAATTACTGGAATCGCAAGTAAAATTTGACAATTCCATTTTCACTATTAATAATATTTTAGTGAGGTAAAGACCAAATGTATTGTGGATTACAATTTGGAGCAAATAGTCTTAAAGTGATTTGATGGATTCATATAATAGATCAAGTGTTGTACGAAATTTTTCGAAGCAGGATAAATAAAACTCAATTTGATATTATCATTTTATTGATATTTAATGTAAAATTATACAAAGAACAATATATATAAAATAACAAGGACTTATCACAAAGACTAATTATCATCCTTAATCATAATCTAAATAAAGACTACATAGCTGTACTCTGGAGCTAAACTATGTAAAGTCCATTTTTGCCGAAAATGAGTTTCATATCGAAACATCTATACATCTAATAACATTATAACTAACAAAAGTCAAGTTTTCATTCAGGAGAGCAACAGTTGGAACATTTCTATGTGCTGCTTTATTGAATTTCTGAAATGGCGTGTGATGTCGTCGAGTTAAGCAATGCCAAATCAGAAGCAGAACAATTGCGGATGCAACTAGCCGATAAATATACCGAGATTGACTTGCTGAGAAGCCAGATTGATGATTTAGTGATGACGCACAGGGAAGCGGAATCGAAACTCGAAAAGGTTACCAAAGAGGCTAGAGGCTTGCACAGATTTGTTACATATTCGATATTATGTTTGACGTATCGACTATCGACTAAGTTAAGATATCGATTAAGGATTGTGCATCTCTCTCTCTCTTTCAATCAGCAGCATGGCAGCTTGGTACGATTTATACTCTAGTAGTTAATTAAAGTGTTTAATTGCAATTAGTAGTCTCAGTTACTTTCATTACATTACACATCTGTCGAGTAAACCACTCGGACACCTGAAGTCACTACAGATTCAACAGGCAACTGCAAGCAGACTTAGAAACAAAGCCGTTCCAGGAGCAACCCAATGTATTGAAAGAAACATTCAGGAAGCATAAGAAGAAGATCGCAGACTTGCACTCAGAAAACGACGCTCTCCGAGAAGAGCTAAAACGCCTTAAACATGACTTAGAGGCGACGGTTTCAAAACCAGTGGAATCGTATCATATAAAATGCAGGCTGTGGAGGAAGAAAAGTTGACGCTCATTGGAAAGGTGTATGATCTAAACAGTAAGTCCAGGAGCTGCAGTCAGAGTTTGAGACGAGGCCGTCTGTGTCAAAGCCCAAAAAATCACATTTGAGTCTTCAGAGGCAGGGGTTAAAAATATAGATAAGAGCATAAGTATATTTTCAGATGATAATACACGCAAATTCTTAAGCAGACTGTTGGAGGAAAACTGGGTCATTGTATATGAAGTACAAAGGGGAGATGTTAATAACCAGTTGAATGTATTTATCAAGTACTTTGGCAACATATTTTTTGAATGTTTTCCGTTAACATCATTGTTATCTATCGCTGTCTGTATTTTGTTATGTTCTACGTTATAACCTTTTAAGTATATGTTGTGCTGTGAGGTCTGTCAAGTTGTTTATAAAACAAAAGAAGAATAAAAAGAGAGTTTTATGTTGTGGCGTCTTGACAAGTTTCTTATTTACCCAATAGTCAACATAACAAATTTGGCGACGAGAAGTGGTCGAGGCCTCGCATATGCCTGTACAGTCGAATAAATAAAGTCACAGAAGGAGGAGTCAAGTCCAGGGCCGCCACAAGGGGGGGGGGGCAACTGGGTACTGTTGCCCCGGGCCCGGGCCTGAATCTTAGTAAACTCTGTGGCGCGGGCGGCTGTACTCCACTCCACCTGCAGCCTGAACCGGCAGTGTGACCTGTGACCGTGTCAGTTGTTAGTTGTTTGTGTTACGTTGCTGTTGTTCGTCAATATATTTCAGTGAAGTGAAACGTGTAGCGTGTAGTACGTGAACCAATTGTAAGTACTTAATCTTGAGTTATGTTCAATCTGTGCACTCTGGTCAAATTTTGAGCTCAACATTAACATCATTTTTCTACGTTTTCGCTTGTTGCGGTTTTGTAGTTTACCGAAAATGCAGAATGATTTCTAATTGCTAATGCATTTGAAAATTACTTCAGGGTTATATGTTCGGAATATACATATACAGTGAATAGAAACAACAAATAAATAATTTACATTAAATTATAATAGTGACCTATCCCGTACGATACGCCACACCGTATAGTAAATAAAAACATATTTTTTCAGGTGTCTTACAAACACAAATCTGGTGCACAAAAAAGAAAAGAGAAGGCAGGACGAGAGGCGGAGGTTGGCCGATATAAACCAATCACAAACTTTTTCAAAAAGCAAAAAGTAGATGAAGGGGACACTTTGAGTGAAGATACTCCTAGCTTTGTTGACGATCATGGCGGCGACCTACTGGCTCCGATTGAATCGGGTAGTGGCGTTATTGAATGGAAGTGATTCTGCCTGTAAACTTGCACCTTTCAACCGAAGCGCAAATTGATTATAATGACCCAGGAACTTGGCAGTTTCCACTTAATGATCACGTCACGCAGGAGGTTGTTCGTAATGCCAATGAATTTGAGAAGTTCGCCAAAGGGACAGAATTTTTCCCGAAGGATATTCTTGGAAGGAAATTTCCACAATATTTATTAAAGTCCAAGTCTTATAACAAAAGAGAAAGTGTGGCAAGAGATTGGCTTATATGGAGCAACACAAAGCAAACACTACATTGCCTTCCTTGCCTGTTATTTTGTGACGATACCAAAAGCTCTTGCACTGCCAGTTAACAAAAAAATTTTCCGAAGTAAACTGGCCAAAAGTACAGGATTTTCTCCTAAAGACATATTGTAGAAAAAATTGTATGGGAGACTACCGTCGCACGAAAAAAGTCCAAGCCACATGGAAATGTATTGTAGATGGAAAACTTTGAAAAAATCGCTAAAAGGCAAGGGTGTAGATTCTCAGATGCAACAGCAAATACTGAGCGAAGCTGAAAAGTGGAAAGCTATTTTAGGAAGAGTTTTACACGTAACCTTATTTCTAGCATCAAGAGGCTTACCTTTTAGGGGAGATAATGTAACTATTGGATACGTCAGCAACGGAAACTAACTCAGGAGCATTTAGAAAGAATCAAGTCAAGTCAGCTAAAAGGAGATTCGATGAAAGGCCAAGCACATTACCTGTCATGGAAAACCAAAAATGAATTAATTTCACTCTGCGGCGACCATGCACTGGAGACTATCCTCCAAGAGAGAAACGAAGCAATTTACTTTGGGTTGATAGTAGACGCTACACCCGATGTATCACACCAAGAGCAAAATGTGTTGGTTTTGAGATATGTTCACCAAGACAAGGATACCAAAAAATTCGAAGTGTATGAAAGGTTCATTAAATTTTTGAATTTCAATGAGAAAACTGGTGCTGATATAGCTGCAGAGATTATATTACAATTGCAGATTATGAAAATACCTCTAGCAGATTGCAGAGCACAAGAACACGATGCTGGCTCAAACATGAGTAGGAAAGTCAAAGGGGTTAAATAGAGACTTCTTGAGCTAAACAAACTGGCGTTTTTTTCGCCTTGTGCAGCACACTTTTCAAACCGTGTCGGTATCAACGCGGCTAAGATTTGTCATCAAGTAGTTACATTTTTTGGAAACTTTGTATGTATTTTTTGCTAGTAGTCCGGCAAGATGGGAAATCTTAAGAGAAGAAATGCCTTTATCTTTGAAAAGACAATCGGAAACACTGTGGTCAGAACGAATTGAAGCTGTTCGTCCGGTAATTAAACATTATCCTGGATTGATCAGAACTCTGGATAAAGTGCTAAGCCAAATGTCGACAACTTTAAAACCGTCCGTACTCAACACAGTACGTGGGTTGAAGAAATACTTTTCATCGTTTGAAGGACTGCTTATGGCAATATTTTGGCATACAGTCTTTTCTTCAATTGACGAAAGAAGTGTTATCATTCAGAGTGGAGCCATATCTCTAGATGTTGAAATGAAACTCATTAATGATCTAAGAAATGACATCCAACTCCTGCGAGACTCCTGGGAAATGATTCTCCAAGAATCTAGGACGATGGCAGAAGTTTTGAAGATACCACCATCATTTCCATCGAAAAGAGTATCTTCCGCAAGTTCTTCAGTACCAGATCAACTTAATGCTGATGGCAAGTTCAGGAATGAAGTTGTGTTTCTTGTTTTGGATTTTTTGTTGCAAGATTTAAATGAAAGGTTTGCTGCTGGAACAAGATTTTGTGAGTTGTTCAGTCCCATCCTACAGTTCACAAGTCTTGAACAGGAGCTACTGAGAGAAAAAGCTGCATCATTGGTAGAGTTTTATAAAAGTGACCTTTCCATGGCTTTTGTAGAAGAAATTTTACATTTAAAGAAAATATACTCTACAGTCTTCCAGATGACAAGCCCACTTAAACTCTTGAATGCTATTTACGAAAAACAGCTAGGTCCTGTATTTATCAACGTCTGCATTGCCCTACGCATTTTTTGTACTGTTCCTGTGACGGTAGCATCAGCAGAGCGGGCGTTCAGCAAACTCGGCACCCGACTGAAGACTTGGGAGAGAGCATCTATGGGCCAAGAAAGGCTTAATTCCCTCGCCTTTCTCTGCATTGAGCACCGATTAGCCTCCAAGCTCGATTTTTCTAATGTTATTACTACATTTTCACTTAAAAAGGCACGAAAGTTTTAAGTTCCTGGTATTTTTCAAATGAAAATACAAACTACTGTATTAGTTTTGTATATTTTGTAAAGTTGACAACTCTTATAGTTACAAATAATTTTATTAACAGTGTATGTTATGTTATTCAACAAATCGAAGTTCATATTTTAGTCATTCATTTGTTTTGTTAATAATCTAATTAATTTCTGAGTAACTTTATTACAAATAACTATAATGAATTGTGAATAAACTATAATGAAGCAACTTCATTTTATGTAGCAATTATTTTTTGTTCTGGTTTTTCACTTAATAGACATTCTATATTCTTTCAAGTGCTCTTTCAATCAATCCCTCAGCCATGTTGTACACAGATACTCTCTTTTCCAATCAGTCTACAAAATATGAACATAACTGATTGAATGTGTTGATTATAAAATTTTGTCAACCATTTTTTTTGGTCAGCTACTCTTAAGAAGCGAGTGATTATGATATTCTCTGAAAACGGCTTCTATTTGCAATTCGCACTATTCCAAGATGACAAAATAACAAAATCCCATAACTAATAACTACTTAACTTCCGTGAATACTAGTATTTCCAATTTTCAGTTACAGTTTCTTATATTTATTTGAGAAAATGAAGGATGAAAACTATAGTTCAGTAAAAATTTAAGACATTTCAATCACTGAAACTTGAAAGCAAGTACACAAAATTTCGTTTTGTGTGGAGAGAGGAAATCAATAGTTTTTCAACATGGTATTGGCAAGCCACCTCGTTGCCAGTTCGAAGGTCACTGACTCATCACTTGAGACGGCTCTGGTATTGGGGGCCCGTGGCCAGAATCTGGTCCTGCGTCGGTACTCTCTAACTTACGAGATAGAAACATGTTTCTATCACCATGACGACCATGACGATCGGGCAGCTTCGGGTGCCTATCACGTGTCTACTACGCTGTCACGGCACGCTGTCATATTTACGAGGCCACCCGATCCCATAGCACATAGTGCATAGAAACACGTTTCTAAGTTACAGAGTACCGGCGCTGGGCCCGACCTTGCGATGTGGCGGCCCTGGTCAAGTCTGCCAGTCCGTTCTTGAGTCCGACCGATTACCACGTGTCTGTAAGTCTGTTACATATTCGATATGGCATTTGTGAGCAGCATTGAACCATTTAATCCGAAAGAAAAGGACATAACATCATACTTGGAGAGATTAGAGCAAATATTTATCTGCAATAACGTAGCCAATGAGAAGAAAGTGGCTATGCTCCTTACCCTAATCGGAGGGGAGAAAGCATTTTAAAAGATCTTTTGGCGCCTGCATTGCCTAGTCAAAAAACTTATGACCAATTAGGAGCAGAACTGAAGAAGCACTGCAGCCCTAAACTAAAAGGCTTATTATCGCTGAAAGGTATACATCCTATACAGCACTTCAACAGGAAGCGGGTATAAGATCTTTCGTATCACGTTTAAAAGGTCTAGCAAAATTTTGTGACTTTAAAGGTTTTTTTGGATGATGCTCTTAGAGACAGATTGGTATGTGGAGTAAAGTCAGATGCCACCAAAAGAAGATTGCTAACAGAAGATGGACTAAATTTTGAAAGAGCATATACATTGCAATAGGAATGGAATTAGCCGAGGTCAGTTAAAATGTATGGGTACAGAGCACGCAAGTCAGGTCAATAAGCTCAATAAGCTATCCCAAAAACCGTCAAGACCACAGTCCTATGGTCATTCAGGAACGCAAATGTACGGTCAGTCCTCAAACCAGCGTTTGTGTGCAAGCGGTGTCTGAGAGTGCATCGGGATGACAGTAAATGTCCAGCTGTCACTTGGAAGTGTTTTTCATGCAATCAAAGAGGGCACACAGCAAAGTCAGTCTTATACAAGAATAGAGTCCATAATGTGCTAGATGAAGATGAAGAAGGTCAGCTCGATTCAGAACAGGATACATTAGGTTGGCTGAGCCTAAACTTTGTGTCAAAGGAGTTAAGTCTACAAGTGTAAGTTATCGTGGAAGGTAAACTGCTTAAAATGGAAATCTATTCTGGAGCATGTAAGTCTGTGATGCATATTGATGATCACAATGAATTGTTCCCCTCCACTGAGATTAGACTTGAAACCATGTTGATATCTAATTAGGAGGAGAAACGTAGTGTACTATCACTATCTGTATTTTGTATTCTAAGCTTTAAAGTGTATGTTGTGCTGTGAGGTCAGTCAAGTTGTTTTTAAAACAAAAGAAGAATAAAAAGAGTTTTATGTTGTGGCGTCTTAACAAGTTTTTTATTCCCCAACTAGTCAAATACATAACAACCATGTCGCTCTACAAATAGAAAAATAAGTAGCCCAGAAAAGAAAAATGTAAATCAAGACTGGATATTTCATTAACTCTCACAGATCATGATCAAAGATATAAAGATGAATATTCAAAGACTAAAAAGGAAGATGACAATCTGCTTAAGAAAAGTCGCTGAAATAAATATGAGAACCGAATGATAAATCTGATAACAAGAACAAATGCATGTGAGCGATCTGTAGAGAAATAACAGGTAAAACTGCAAAAAATAATTTGGGCTTAACAGAAGACATTGAAAAATTGCCTGATATAATATAATGCTTTTGTCCTCTCAGTTGTTCCAAACATGTTGAAACAGTTGAAAAAAAAAATGTTCACTGCAATATTGAGCAACAACACACAACAACCAACAACACCTGAAGAAGTTTGTGAATTAGGAAGAGAAATAAAAAATAAACATACGGCGGGCATAGATGGAATGCCAACAAGTATAGTTAAAAAATCAATAGATTGTATCAAAAAAGTACTCAGTTATTTAATAATTAATAATTCGTCTGAACAGGGGATCTTCCCATACCGACTTAAAACCGCTATCATAAAACCGGTATATAAAAAAGGCGACACAACATTTATAGGAAAATTACCGGCCCATTCATATTTTAACAGGTTTTTCTAAGCCCTATGAGTTAGCGATGTTAAAACAATTATTAAACTTCTTCACAGAGAACAACATCCTAGCAAAAAACCAACATGGTTATCTCAAATTCAGATCCATACAAACAGCGATTTTGGATTTCATTCAAATAATTCTACATAATTTAGGAAATGGTATAAGTACATTAGGCATGTTCCTAGACCTATCCCGTGCGTATGATTGCCTTGATAGAAATATTTTATTACAGAAACTTCAGTTATATGGTGTTTGAGGTAAATCATTGCACTGGATATCTACTTACATTAATGATAGGCAGCAGAAGGTAGATATTTGTAAAAATGGGAGAACATTTAGTTCTAGTATAGTAGTAAATAGTGTAGGTATAGCTCAAGGTAGTATTCTTGGCCCAGTATTATTTCTGATTTATATCAATGACTCTTTGGATGATAGCCCACATTTGATTTTGAGCCCACATCAGCCATGCTGATGACACAAATTTAATTACTGGAAATAAGGCACTTTCAGCAGTATAAGACAACGTTCATGAATATTTTAGTCGCATCAAAACTGATACACTGTCCAAAACAAAACAATCTGGCGTACATAAACCTAAATATATTGATGATAATATATCAAATACCACAAAGTTCTTGGGTATTCATCTGAATGAATCTTTAGGTTGGAAGGTATATGAGTAGAAAATATTGAAAATAGTATACCATGCCAATTTTGAATCTGTCATGATATATGCTCTAATATTTTGGGGTTCACATAGTAATAGTCAGGACACTTTTGTGATCAAAAAACGGGCATTGCGATTAATTTATGACCTCAAATATAATGAAACATGCAGAAACATCAGAAGGGATATTAACACTGTATGGTTTTGTATATATTTGGCAGTTTAGTTTTTTTTTTTTGTAAAACATAGAGATAAGTTTGACCATGCTACCAACCTTGAATACAATTCAAGAGCCCAGCAGGTGATGTATCCAGCACATAAGCTCACACTAACAAAAAGACACCCGCACTATGAATGTACGAGTATTAGACTATTTAACACACTACCTGACAACATCAAACAGATACAAAGTTTAAAACAGTCCAAAAAAGAATTATGGAAATATCTGGTACATGTAGAGCCCTACAGCATAACAGAATTCACCTCAACATGTTAAAAAATTGTATTAATATCTATCATGGAGTGTTGTATATTGTGACGTGTTTTTCATTTTATGTTTTAATATATGTACTATGTTGTGGCATAGATTTGAAAAAATAAAATATTTATTTTTATTTATTATTATTATTATGCATCGTTTTTTATAATAATAAAATATTTAGAACATAACTTTATTTGCCTTAAGTTCATTTTTAGGTTTCTTGGACTTAATATCATGTCAAGTCCAATTTTGTTTTCTTTCTCAAAGCCAATTAACATGCAGTCACCTTGGAGAAAAAATATGTACACTTTTTCTAACTACTAACAATTTTACATTCCATGCAATTTAAGTGGTCTCAATCATGTGCCAGAATTCACGAAAAAATATTTCAAACCCAATTATCTCGAGACTAACTTTTTGGACTTAATGTGGTTTGGCTCTGAGGTACAGATATTAATTCAATACAAAAATGAAAAACTGAAATTATAGAGGTACAACAGGTGGAGATAGGTTTATCAGAGCTGAACAAATTATTACAACTTTATCTAAAATATTTAAACTGTTTATGTCATTTTCTTTATTTAACATTGAATTGGGTATTGTGGAATTTAATATATTGAATTTATTTCTAATTTCACCGATTATTCTCTCCACATGAATCCTGACATCTGTTAGGTTGCGATTATTTTCAATTTTTAGAGGATGCAAATGATTTTTGCCGCTGGTAAAGCCAGGTTCCATAAATTTTACCTGGTAAAGTCCAAACGTATCTTCAACCAGAAAACCTCTGTCTGCTATAACTATAACACCTGGTTTGGCTTTGTCACAAAAATTACTCAACTCTGCCATTTGCAGATCAGATGTCTGTCCACCCCTTGCCTTACTTATGTAACATATTGTTCCTTGTAGTGTGATACCAATTAAAAATTTTACAGTATGATGGTGTTCGTAATCAGACCAGCACTGCTGTTGAGTTAAAAGTGATGCAGGCTTTTCAATAAAAATTTCCAAACAGCCAAGTATCACAGTTGTTTCATCGTGGAATGTTTCTTTAAAACAAGACGGGATATTTTTACGTCTTACAGAAGCATCCGGCCAAATAATAAGTGATGAGAATCTCTGATACATAATATCAATAACATTTGTGAAACATGTTGAAGCTGTACTAGGCGCTATGTAGAAGTTATATGCTAGATCCTGGAATTCTAAATCAAGTCGTAACTTAATCATAGTCAATAGCAACTGATTAAAACTACTTAATTTAGTTATAGAAGAACTTGTTAAGTAATTTGCTATTGTAGGAAAAATAATTTTATTTACAAAATGATATTCGTAACCTGTATAATACTTCCATCTGTCTGTATCATTTTGATTTTCCAACAAGCCAAAAGGTGACACCTCAATCTTTTTCTCCAGCTGTTCAATTTCTTCCATGGTAACATCAATCTTCTTCTCCAGCTGTTCAATTTCTTCCATGGTAATATCAGTTTGTGTAGAAATATCAGTGTGTTTCTGCTCAAAATCTCCTACCTCTTCGGATCGTAAACTAACATCTTCCTGTTTAAAAACAAAAATACATGAAATTAATAATGAATCTAAAAATCGTCAGTCAATACAAAGTTCCAAAAACCAAGTGAAGTTATTGAGGTTTACATGACTGTAGAAAAGTATGTACAACCTGACAAGTGTAGCAAGAGACTTGGGAATTTCGCCGCTGTCTCGCACGCACACGATATTTCATATCTTCTCGTCTCTTGCTATCCTTGTCTATTTCATATTTCTCACGGCTCTTGTTACACTTGTCAGGTTGTACAAGGTAAATATTTAAAAGCCAATATGTATTTAAGAAATGGGTCATTCCATTACGGACAATACCTGGACTGTTTTTAAAAAAATCAATATACTTGTACAGTGCTTGAAATAATCCACATAATAGAAGCAATTCGCAATCTATAAAAAAAATGGATTTTATTTTCCAGTTTATAAACTCCTGTTAAAGTATGTCTGACAATACTGTTTAACTTGCGGGTTATTAATTGTGACACAACATCAGTGGCGGCTCGTAAGTTCTGAATGAGGGTGGGCACAAAAAACATAATTGCACAGGGTTACTGGGTAAGTCGTGCTGAATATTGAAGGAGGTTATTATTTAGGTCATTTCTGATGGATTTGGTTATATAAATATGGTGTCCGAACTGGAACCATTATAAATATAATATGGGATTTTAAAGATGTTTACTAAAAATACTGTATCTTTCTATCCAATATTTTGGGATTAGGGCTCCTAGGATCTGTTTTTTTGGTGTGTCTAGTTGGAAGGCATGCCAGTCAATAAAAATGATTAATCAAAACAGAACCTACCACTAACAGCTCCAGAAATCTGCTTGACAAATATTAGAATCAAAGAATTATTATTGTGTATTTTCAACATTGAAGCGATTTAAACAACAAAAAAATGTATGGAACTTATTGGGCAAATTGGTTTAAAAACTTCTACGTTTCTTTAGCCTTTCAAAAAGGTATAAATAACATTTACCAGATAAGGTCATAAAATCTCAAAATAATGTTATTTGAATAAGCGGAAGCGGTAGTACGACATAATGTAACCTTGATACAGCTCGATACAAGAGAGACCGGTTTACTACCTGGCACTTTTCAATAATGAAATAAATGTCAGGTAGCCCTTTTTGTGCTCGGGAAATTGCGGTGAGTTACTGTGACTCGTGACGTATTAGTCTGCTCATGCGATTCTCCCGTGGTACATGTTATACGTGCTCTTCTGTAATTTTCTGTCAAAATGCGACCTGGCTTGGATTTTTGGACTGTTTCTTCTTCCTATGAATGGATTTTGATTTGTGTTGTGAACATGACAACCTTTACCAACGAGAAATGTGCTGTTCTCCTTATGTGTTATGGATTTTGTGGAGTGTCATTGCGTGCACGCAATGAATACATGCTACGGTATCATACTCGTCGAGTTCCTGATATTGCCGTATTTGACAGAACTATCGAAGACTCAGCCAAAACAACAATGGATTAGTAGCCACACACTGTCCGTTATTGAGGCACGTAGAAGCCTTAAGATTTCAGGTCTGGATTCATATACAGAGCAAAACGCATATAGACAGCTCTCACGCGAGATTCAAAGCTTATGCCGAAAAGATAAGAACTCTTATCTACAGCAATTGTGCAGGGAAATAGAGATGCATGCCAATACTAACCATCCGAAAGAGATGTTTTTTAAGGTCAAATGCCTCAGTCGGTATTTTAAACCCAAATCCTGGGCTGTTAAAAATCCTGAGGGAAAGCTAATTACTAACTTGCATGAGGTTATTGAGGTATGGCGAAATGATTGCGAAAATCTGTACCATGAGGATGGCCTTCAGGCCCTCTCATTGGATTTTGAACACGAACCAGTAGGGGCACTCTCTAACATAGAAACGTATTTCTATCTACTATCTACTATCAGATCGGGATTGTTCGAGATTTTATCCTGACCTGAAAACATTGACTCTAACAGGAAATTTATAAGGGCTATTCCAATTTACGGCTCTATTACCGACCTAGAACTGTTTTTATCATGCCCCGCCCATTTTACAGTTCTAAAAACGGTGATTGGTTGGTCTGCCAGCGTACCAGCTAATCATCAATTCTATAATCACAAAATGGGCGGGGCATGACGAAAACAGTTCTAGGACGGTAATACAACCGTAGATTGGAATTGCCCTAAAGGCGGGCGATCGTCCGATCTGTCAAAGTGTCAAAATAATCCAAAATGGCTTGTTGTCATGTGAGACCTGTAATTAAAAGTTGTTTGTGTATTTATTTTTCGAGAATTTCTTTATGTGGAGGGCATTTTGAGCATTTTTTTGATTAAAACATAATTATACTATAGTATACGTGTCTGGCGGTTGGGTGTGGATCTTGATCTAACCGGGAAAAACTTAGCTTTGACTCGCAAAAATGAATTATCCCAACAACGCAGGAGTTTTGTTTATAGCTGCAATTAAACGAGATGATCTCATAGAATCAAAACTGAAACATCAAAAATTCATCAGCAAGCATTTTATCACAGGTAAGGCCCTCATCGCCTTACAAAGGCAGTCATTTTACTGTTTCGTTTATATATAGTAAATGTGGTTTGTGTTATGCTTATCCTTCAATTTAATTCAGGTACACCTACAGATTTGGAGATGATTTGGAGGACAAAAACCATCCTGATTGAGTACCATCACAGAACATGAGACACACTGGTCTAAAGGTTTTAAAATGACATGGATATGTTGAAAGAAAGGAGAGGCTAGAGAAAAGAAGAAAACTGCAAGCTTCTAAGGTCAGTCTTAGTAATAAAATTAGCAGAAAATATTGTCTCATATTGTTCAAACCAAGCTAGGAATTATTTCATACTGGTATATTAAGATATTCATTTCATAGATTTAGCATATGCTTATGCTTTGGGGTCTGAGCCCTGTGAGGTCTCTCTCTGCAGGCCCATAGCCAGGATTTCACTTCGGGGGGCTCACTAGCTTAATTTTCTGATCTGCGTCAGGGGGGGGGAGGGGTTAAAAACTGGGAGCAGTCAGGTATCACCATTTTTCCCAAGCAAAAAAGGGGGCCAGATAGTTAGGTTTCCATTTCTCAAACTTTGTGGAGGAGCAGTAGAGAAGCATCATCATTACAGCAAAACAAAAGCTTGTATGGCTCCTACCTGCTATGAAATAATTGTTCAGGTGGTGGCCCTTCCTAAGGGCAACCTATTGTGTATTCGAAATATTCAAAGCCTGTTTTTATCTACGTACCTCCCAAGCCCCTGGGAGGACTTGAGCTCAATATATTTTTACTGGCTATTATCTATTCTTTCAAATCAAAAAATAAACTATATCAAATATAGAATTATCAAAGGATATGAAAATAATGCATGTTTTAAGGGTGTTTATATATTATATTATCAAGGAACTAAACTCAACAAATTTTCTTTATAGCCTACTTGGGTGTAAAGGTGAAACGTAAAAATGATTTCTTCTCTAAATTCTGAGTGAAAACTTTATGCATCATAATACATAAATAGTAGTACATAAATTCAACTGTTTTAAATTTTCTTATTTTTATCAACACCAAAAGATGCAAATTAGTACATCTAGCTTTCATTGATGTATCACTAGTTAATAATATCATTAGACATAGTTGTTATTATTGTTTATTTGTCAATTATTTTAATGAGCACCACTTGTTATAACTTAGATAGTTGATACCTAGAAACCCCAAAATTTTTGTTTAAATTTGTTTCGTTCCCTTGAATATTTTACCCAGTAAATAATATTGAGATGGTTTTTTCTAAGCTTGTAGCCCAGTAATTTTAGCATAAAAGTTTCAACAGCTTAGAAATATATAAATCACTAAGATAATTTGTAACCTTCGCCCCCCCTGACTACGTGCTTGGCTCTCTGTCTCGTTTTCTTGTATAGAAGGCTATTATTTATAAATGTAAAAGACTATTAAATGGTTTTATATTTGTATTAGTTACTGGAAAATGGTGAGAAAAAGGGAAGGGGTCTAAAACATCTACATTATTTCTTCTTTTTATTTAAATTTACTGCTATTGTATGTAATTTATATGGATGACGAATAAAGACGTTTATTATTCTTATTATTATTAAAAGTTACTAATTATATTTCTAGAAAAACTCAAAGCTGTGACAGTGTGGCGGACAGTGTTGAACCAACTGAAGAGTAGGGTGAGCAAGCAAAGTGGAGTTTCTTCACAGACTGACATGGCAATGAAGGAATTGATAAAACGATTTGAAAGACTTGGTAAAGCAAAAAAATGCAGACCTAGAAGAGAAAGTGGAAAATTCATTACTTGGCCTTATTGGCGCAGATGAAGTGAAATGGAAATATTATACAGGTTTTTCATATTATATAATATAGTGAATTGTATAATTTTCCAAAATGTTAAAGATTTTGTTATTTCTAGCAGTACAACTACCATCTTCATTTGCCTTTACTAATACTAATGCTTATTAAATTGAAACTGGATGTGGATTTTAAGGATCTTGAAAATATTATTCACTTATTATATAACAAATTTGTTATTTTAATAAGGTGGCCAGGCCATTCTACTTTAAAATTAATATCCTCAAATGCTTCAGGGAAGTTTTTCATGATACAACAACTGTCATTATAAATTTTTATAGGTATTTACTGAAAAACTGAACAGACTTGTTGGTCAAATTATAAACATCACCAGACAATAAATTAAATTTAGATAGCATCAAGCCACGTGACATTGCTCTGGCAGATAGGGGATTTTTAATCAGCAATATTTTGAGCATGTACAGGGCAAAACTTGTCATTCCAGCATTCACAAAGGGAAAAAATCAACTGCATCCAATAGAAATCAAGGAGACTAGGCAAACTGATCATGTACAAATACATGTTCAAAGGGTTATCAGTCTTCAAAAAATAAGTTTAGAATATTTAGGGGTACTATTCCAATCAGTATGTCGAAAAAAGGTAGTAGGTCTGAAACGTTTAGCACGCTTGATAAAATTGTCATTGTCTCTTGTGTACTCATAAATTTAGGCCTTCCTATTATTCCATTATAAAAATCTTTGTAGAATTCTGGAAACAAGTCTTTAAATGTAATTTTAAGTAAATTCATTGAAAACTTGTTTTTTGTTGTGATCTGGATAGCTTTTAGTGCACTATATTTAAAAACAACAATTTTGCCGATGACATCGCCATCCTGTGTAGTGCTAAGGGATAATAAAAATACAAGTAATTTAAAAAAATATTATTTATTAACCCTGTTCATGCCATTTTAAAATACCTACATCAATATTAATTTGGTACCAAGTAGGTGATATTTTGTCAATAACAAGGAAAAAGAAATTTTTTTATAATCTGCAAACACATGTAATTGTTATTATTACGTTATCTATATTATTAATTTATTTGTAATATTAATGAATAAGTTTTATTAATATAAAAAAATAAATCGATAAAAGTCAATGGAGTTTTAATAATCTTATTGTATAACTGAAAATATAAAAAATATAATGTTTGATTGACAATACTGATGGTGCTATGAGCAACTCAATAGTAATTAAATGGTCATAGTACTGGGAGTAATCATTTTGACATTATATATAAACCATCTAGTAAATTATTAAGGCAATATTATCAGATACATGCTGCAAAAATATATCTGAACGACAAACATAAGCTGTCATTGAATAAACAGAAAAAAAGATTCATATTCATTATATTTAAAACTTGCAAAAACAAATTACCAAATTTGGGCTCACTAAATATAGTTTTAAATATAATAACGAAGGAATCTAGTGCAGTAAAAAGCCTAATAACCCAAATGTAACGAGCACTTTTCCTACCTTGATAAAACACTTAAAGGGGTCATATCAAAATTTTGATCAATGACAGGAATTTTATGTACGAAATAATTGTGAATACACGTTGTACTTGTATGATATCAATTATTGTTTTTAAAATTTGTTTTCACTTTTATACATTCGACTTGCAGTTATAACAGTACCACAGAAAATTAGTGGTATCTTCTAGGTCTACGCATTCAAAATGAAACCATTCTACACAACATTCATCTCCATCATATCTAATGATTGGCACCACCACTACAAATACTATATGTCTATAACTGTATACCCCTCTAAGCGCCTTCTTTTTAGCCTACCTAATAATGCAGGCATTATAACTTCTTTATGAAACTTCATGCCAATTTTTTTTATTTTCCTCCCAGAATTTAAAATCAGGTAAAATTCTATTTCTGAAAAAAAGATCAGACGACACAGTCACAATAGTTTGTATTTGATACAGAAATTTTCATTTGGCACTGGTAATATAGCCACCACCTTCTTCTATTAGTCATGGTGATTTCATTTTTGGAAAAGTTTTATATGCAAAATATCACTAATGTGCAATAGATATGGACATGTTAGCAATTTTATAAGAATGGCACATTGCCTTTTGTGCATTTTCTAACTGTTCATGGAGTTGTCACGGGCGGAAGAACGAAATCTACTTCAAATACCTACCTATTTCAGAGGATGATATGAAATGCCAAAGACCCATTTTCTATTCCTAATCCAGCTTCTAAATACAATTTCAGACTGAGTAAAGATAAAGAAGCATGTTGGTGTTTGGAAGACACGTTGGAGCTTTTCATGAGGAGTTACAGTTTGCTCATAATATAATTTTGTAGGTACTTGCAATGTTAGATTTTCTGAGTGTCTGGAGGAATAATTTCAGCATAGGTGCTAATAATAGCTTATCTTTCATCCATGAGCAAGACAGTACTCACTAGTTCAATAGAGGAAGTATGTGATTTGGAACCACTGCCGCTTCAGTGGTTGCTTGCGTTGAGGCTGCAAGGACAAGATGCCTGAATGTTGAAAGATATTACGGACCCAAATTATTCAACAAAAAAATTCCAAGAAATTAAAATTGATTTAAAAATTTCGCGTGTTTAAAAAAGAAATCAAAACATTTATACAAAACAATAAAAAAAATCATTATTTAAATTTATACCGATTTCTGTATATTTTTCTGAAACACTACTCCTTGGCCACTTCATTCACTAGTTCCTTAAAGGTTAGTAGGTGTAGTTAATATATATAATAGTAATTTTGTTTCTGTATTTTAATTTAGGTTACATACTTAATATTAATATTCTGTACATGATTTGTGGGATTGAGCAATACACTATTACGAAACAGGCTTCCAAGCCTAATGTGATAGCTGTATTAGTTCAATCCCCACTTGACCCACAGATTTATATAATATTGTCTTATACATATTATTACATGACATTATTTTGTATAGAATATTATTCTAAATTGTGATTGTATTTGTAAGGAACAATGTACAATAAACAAACAAAAAAAAATAATAATTTCTGAACAAGAGGTGATCCATAAATGTAACTTATTCTGACTGGAAACTACATTCAGTGCTATGATAAGAAACACTAATAGATGATCATTTGCTATTGAAATTTCCAAAGTATTGAAAGGAGCATGTCCAATAATACATAATTTGGCAGATAGACAAACTTACAGACGATTTTTCAAAGAAAGCAATTTATTAACTTTACCTGGACCTTAATAAGTGTATATTATTTCTTATAAAACAATTTCAAAGTTATGTCAATTATCCTATTCATTTTTGTCATACACAGAGAAAGGTCCTTTATTCTATGCTATTCTAGCATGAAATTATACTACCAACTGTCTAATGAGATAAAAATTATTTCTAACGTAACACATTTCAGCTTTTGATTATTCAAAGACTTATGTGATATGAAACCATATGCCAAAGAGAATCTTTCTAGATACAATTGTTTGTATAGTCCAGTGTGCTTTATTTTATGTATGCCTATTAGTTTAGAAACTCCTTCAATGGCCTATTTAAAATTTGTAATTATACAATTATTTTGAAATTCATCTGTCTATGCAATGAAATTACAAATTAACTGCTAAAAAAAGTGAAATATGAGATTACAGTAAAAGATTAGTGAATGACATATTATATTTTGGAAACATACTTGATGATTATAAATTCTAGAATATACTTGATGATTTGAATCTTATAATCCAAAATATAAGGAGTGATGCATCGGCAAGGCATATTTTATTGCTGAGGTACTGATACTTCTTTGAATTCGTTAACAATGGTTTTATAACAGTCATGTGTTAGAAATTAATGTCTCATTGTTAATTTTTCAACCAAATGCAGAGAATTAGTGTTTTCCTTGTGAATCAGCAATCTAACAAACATTCTGGTCATACTTACCTTTGCAAACAAATTAAAGAAAGGAAACATCAAATTTATCAATAACTTTCAATTATAATAAACCGATCCAATTTGAATGTGATATTTCACTTTTTGTGGGTTTCCCACACCTATCCAAAGCAAAATCCATTTGAGCTTCACTTTGGAAGCTCTACTCTACATATGAAAATGTTGTTGTGTAAAATCAAAAGCTAAAAAGTTATTACATTTATTTATGCGCAAATAATTAGGGCATTAGTTGAATCATATTGCACAGATAAAAATTATTCTTTTCTTTCTTCTACTTTGATGTATCTTCATTATTTTCTGTCTCATAAGATTACAATGTCATATTCATACATTATGTACTGCCAATGGCAAAAACTAGTTTTATTTTCTCCATGGTGTAGGTATGTAGTTTGTATTACACACTAGATGAATATAGGTATTATTAAAACAAAATTCGATTTTTTTTTAAGATAAAGGTTTCAAAATTATACCTGTCAGAGGTAATAGATACATACACATTCTTTCAACCCGTAAACTCATGAAGATCTTTAAATGCCAGACCAGAAAAACATTGATTTAACATCACTGCTTTTAATATGTTAGAAATAAAAAATAACAAATTGTTTAATTTTTCCTTCATTTCTTCTAGCTCCCTCCTTAAAAAATAATTTTAAGCTTCTGTACCTCCATGGTATTTAAAGGCAGCGCATGTTGGGATATGCTATAGCTTTTGGAAGGGTTGATTGCTAGCCATTATACTTCCATACTTCTTAAGTTATGAGTCTTTCATGAAGCTGTCTCCTGTAAATAATGAGATTTAAGAAACAGTTTATACAGAGTCTGAATCGCTACAGTATACACATAATTTGTAACCAGCACCTCATATTTTTAAATTTTTTATTCATACAACATACAAAATATTTCCTCATGTCTGCCTCTTAGCCTTAGATAATATCAAAAAAGATTAATTAGCAGATGCTTTCTACTAACTTGCAAATAAAATAGTTCAATTTCCTAGGCGTTTTTGTGCCCCTACTTCATAGATTTATGTTCAAAATGGTTGGTCCATTTTTTTATATCCCTGTCCTTGAAATAGCAAGAACAAGAGAATAAATCGAATGTTCTATTTGTTTCCCTGAAAAAATATTATTTTATTAAATCATCAGCGACAAAAGTCAAGGAAGTAGATTCATGAATCAACCCAAACAATTAAATAACCTATTTTTATCTCTTAATTAGAACCGGCGTGAGGAATAACAGACAGGGCAATACAACCAAGGTTCAACAATATATAATAATAATTAATATTCGATTACTTACCGAAGTAAGGAAATATCCATTTTTCCTTCCCGTTTCATCTTTGGACAAAACAAAGAATCTACACCATTATTTTTCACAGTAATGTTTGCAATTGAGAGCATAAGGCATCACCGTATTGTAAAATATGATTTTCTCTTCTTGAATATTTTTAAACAAATCAATTAATGCGCTTATTTCAAAGTATCTGAATTTTCAAAAGCCTCTGTATTGACATGACCCATTGGCTTACATCTGCCGAACAGATGTTTGTCAGCTCACAAGTCACAGAGACACAGAAGATGACGTTAGGGACAGCAGTCCTAATTTCAAAAATTTATTCCACCAACCCAAAACTAATTAAAAAACTATAAAAATCCCCACCTTAGATAAGGAAAGAGAGGGGATACCGCACGCCCGTTTGATGCTATATGAATTAGCTGTGACCGAAAATGGATAGCTATTTGACACCCGTCAAAACATTTTTTTATGGTATTTAGCGTTTTTAAGACCAATCATTGTAAAATATTGTGGTGTGCATAATGGTAGGGTGTGCAGCTTACGGTTGTAAAAGCCATAGCAGCAGGAAGGAGCCAGTAATCACGTATCATAGGTAAATTTAATGACGTTTTGGTACATTTTTGGTGCCATTTGGTAACAGAAATGTCAGTCGCGCGTTCTGTCCTCTCTCTTTCCTCGTCTAAGATCCCCACCGTCGGAATTTTGTGAGGCAGAAATAAGTTGAGCCTTCGAAATGAATTAAAGTAGACCCTCGTTATTCATTTTAATAATTTTAAATAACAATAAACAAATAAAATCTAACTAATCAAACATCAATCAGAAATATCAAGTTGAAAACATTGACACATGTGCATCCACTTTATTTTCGATCCATGCACAAAACAGAATTCGCCGGCAGACATAAAACAACATATGCTTCTAACAATTATTTTCCATCCATGCTCACAGGCTGGGCTGAGTCAAATGTTTTCAGTAGGGTAGTACACGTAACCCGAAACTGCCCGATCGTCATGGTTGCCATGGTAATAGAAACACGTTTCTATTTCTTATCTTAGAGAGTACCAATACTGATATTCTTTTGTCTGAAGTGGAACATGCCCTCAACAAGCTAAAAACTAATAAAGCTACAGGCATTGATGCTATTTCTGCCGAAACGTTAAAAAACTTGGATGACGACGGCATCTCTCTTTTACACAATATTTGTAAGTGTCTGGTCCTCCGGTGTTTGGCCAGATGAATGGTGCACATCAATTTTTGTTCCGCTTCATCAAAAGGAATCTCCAACAAATCCAGACAATTATCACCTACTTTCGTTAATCTCTCATGCAAGTAAGGTTCTACTATATATTTTACAATCTCGTTTAGAGGGTTTTATTGGCTGGCAAATTTCTCAGGCGCAGGCAGGTTTCGTGAAATGACGCGGTACGCGTGAACGGATCTTAAACTTAAGACAAATTATTGAAAAAGCCAGAGAGCATTATTTCCCAGTTTTTATCTGCTTTGTGGACTATTCTAAGGCGTTTGATAACGTAAAGTGGCCTAAACTGTGGGAGATCCTCATCTCTATGGAAGTTCCTTATCACCTAGTGTTTCTCATACAGCAACTCTACGAGTCTAATTCGGCTCGTGTAAGAATTGATGATAACCTGTCTGGTCAAACTGCAACCAGAAAAGAAGTTCGTCTGGGATGTGTATTATCTCCGATATTATTTAACATTTACTCTAAATTTGTGATGAGACAGGTATTAGACAACTGGAATGGCGGTATCACTATTGGCGGAAGCAAAATATCCAACTTACGATTTGCTGACGATACAACCCTTATTGCTGTTTCTCAGGAAGAACTAGTAGCTCTATTAAACATCTTAGGACAACATAGTGCAGCGTATGGTCTTGGTATTAACTACAATAAGACCAAGGTTATGATCGTAGATAGAGAGCATGATAATCATCGACAAATAAAGTCAATAGGCCGTTGTGAAGTAGGTCAAAGTTTTGTGTACCTCGATTCTTTGATCGACAATTCGGGTAGCTGTGAAAATGAGATACGACGGCGCATTCAACAGCACGTGTGGCCATGACAAAGCTTACTAAAATATGTCGTGACCATAACATCACTAAATCTACAAAAGTGTCGTTGGTTCAGTCTCTTGTGTTCTCCATATTTTTGTATGCCTCGGAAACTTGGACTGTTAAAAAGGCAGATGGAGCTCGCATAGATGGTTTTGAAATGTGGACGTGGAGGAGAATGCTGAGAGTTCCTTATACCGCCCATCGAACTAACGTTTCCATACTGGATGAGCTCGGTAATTCAAAGAGACTATCCTCCATTGTGTCGACGAGAATGCTTACATTCTTCGCACATATACACAGAAGCGATAATATGGAGAAACTTGTTGTTCAGGGTCATGCCCCGAGTGGGCGTCGTCGTGGCCGTCCCCCTACACGCTGGGTGGATACGACAAAACAGTTGCTGGATATGAATATCAAGAGCGCCACTAAACTGACAGTAAATCGCAAACGATGGCGAGCTACAGTTCTCAAAACTATTGATAATATTCGTGTAGGCAATACTCTAGCTCCGACTTAATGCATTTTACGAGTTCACAACATGTCTATTAAGACCTTGTGACGATGATGATCGAAGACTACGAGAAACCGGTTCTGGTCAAGTACGACGGACTTACATGGGACGACCTATTATTATTGATGAGGACGACGTCGAAAGAAATGAAATACGACGTCTCTTTGAAGCCGACCCTACCACGTCAACCAATGCTGTCGCTCGACAGCTTGGTATTTCCCAGCGGAAAATTTGGTTTGTGATGCACACTATTGGGCAATACCCGGAGCATTATACCGCAGTGCACGTCATTGAAGAAGGAGATCCATTGAGGCGACTAGACTTCTGCAGATATCGAAGATGAATTATTGTTTTTTAATAAAATGTTGTGGACAGACGAGTCAAAATTTGACAAAGACGGGACCACAAACTACCATAACACGCACTATTGGGCTCCCAAAGCACAAGGTAACCCCAACAAAAAATAATCAAAGGGTCACAAAGAAGGTTCAGCCTTAATGTTTCGATGGGCATAATATCCAGTTATTTGATCGGGCCATTGTTCTTGCCCGATAATTTGAGTGGCGAGACTTATGAATTCTTTTTGAGAGAGGAGTTATCTTCTTTAATGGAAAACTTCCCTCTTGCATTGAGACGTGACATGTTCTTCCAACATGATGGCTGCCCAGCGCACTACACCAGAAGTGTCCGAACATGGTTGGACCAAAATTACACAAACCAATGGATTGGAAAAGGTAGATCCATAACATCGCCGGCAAGGAGCCTCGATTAACGCCGATGTATACGACCAAATAATGCCGAACGAAAATATTGGCCTATTAAAACAGAAGATAATTGATGCGGCTGACAAAATGAGGCAGAATCTGTAAACTTCCCTAGTGAAAACCAATTTAAAATGTGTGTTAGAAATCGCGACGGCAATGTAGAAAATGAATTAAATTGATGTTATGTACTCTTTTTGTTTTATTTGCGTATTTTAGTTTCTTTCACAACAATCTAAAAATCTACCCTCTGCTACCTTAACCGTTATTTGGTCAATGTTTTTACTATTTAATTACAAGTATTATACCTTTTTGAAAAGCTAAAGAAACGTAGAAGTTTCTAAACCATTTGCCGAATAAGTTTCCTACGATGTTTTTGTTTAAATCGCTTCTAAGTTGAAAACAGTAAAAACAGTAGTGGTAGGTTCTATTTTGATTTATCATTTTTATTGACTGACATGCCTTCCAACTAGATACACCGGAAAAACAGACCCTGGAAGCCCTAATCCCAAAATAGATAGATAGCCAACAAATAAAGGCTGTTTAGTAAAAATCTTTAAAATCTCATATCTTTATAAGGATTACAGTTCGCACACCATATTATATAACCAAATCCATCAGAAATGACCTAAATAATAACGTCCTCCAATATTCCGCACGACATACCCAGTAACCCTGTATAATATTCACCTTTCCCAAGACACTAAATTCGTGTTCCTTTGCCCTCACTGCAATGTGTTTCAAGTCATCCAATCTTTGTTTATTCCACACACTGACATGTTTCTTAAAAATTAGGCACACAAAACAAAATAGTTTATCTGTGATCTGTGAACATCAGCACATCTACTCATAATTTGCATAACTATTCTAGTTCCACAATTATAAGTTCCGGTTTAACTTGTGGAATTATAATTAATTTGAAGATTATGAGTAGGCCTTCCTTTTCCCTTAATTAAAAGTTTTGCCCAGACTGTCTTGTATTGGTGTCGAGACCACAGCATAGTAAACAATCAGCACAATATCTCAGGTTGGCGGCAATTACACGCGCATCCCCCCTTTTGGCTGATTATTTGTAGGGATGCTAACGATACTTCGATACATGAAATGTATCAATCCTTCTGCACTAATATCGAGTATTTTTGTCTTAGATACTTTTTGAGCGATTCCAAGCTGGTATCGCTACTTTTGTAGCGGTACCTATCGGTATCGAAAATAATTACGAACCAAACGCGCCTCCATTGGCGTGTACCTATACTTGGCTAAAAAATATTGAATTGGTACCAGTATCGATATTTTTATTTTAGCATCTCTACCCAGATTTCACACCCGTAAAATCATCCGAAGGTCAAATTCTGTGGGAACCATTGTTATATTGGAAATCCTCAGAGATATTCTGCTGGTTGTTTACTATGCTGTGTCGGACTATGTATCGGGTAATCCACTATTTTTGAATGAAAGGTTATATTATATTATACATATACCTAACATCAATTGCACCCTTCCTCCCCCCACGAATAAAGATATACACAGGCTGAAATATAAGTTATTTTTGTGGGGCGACAAGGAAGCGACATTCAAGGCGGCTCAGTAGCGAATTTCAATCTGATCTGCCTGGCAACGCTGCTTGCAGATCATTTGCATATTTGCAACTGATTTCAAATTCTTCCGTCGATTCCGATCAGATATGTGCGATACCCTAATGAAAAACCCGTACCGACCGGGCCGTTCCATCTGTACCGTCCGTCCGATGCCGATTTATGTATGCATACCCTAAATCGACAATATAAGAGCATATAGCGAACCGAACCCAACCCAATACCGAAATATGTACGCTGAAAATAGGTATATATAGAACTGTTCCCCAGCGAACGTCAAGCACCAACGAGCACACGCCGCACTCGTCGCATTTGATGTGCTGCCTGCGGAAGAAAGGTTTGTGTGGATGGAGGAACAAAGTTTGATGTAGCACATTAGATATACATCTATAGTCATATAACCATGTATTGCAAAAATATTAAATAATAAATAATGAATTTTGATCACCGATTATGTCAATGTCACTCGGACATCTCATCCAAATTTTTCGTTCAAATTACGAAATCATCAAAAAAAATATAGAAGAGAATGTCCTGCTGCTGCTGAGATGCTGAGAATGGATCGATAGAAGGTCAAGAAGAAGAAGAAGAAGAAGAAGCTAATCATTGAGAAGTGTACAAATATAACAGTCCAAAGAGAGACAGCAGTGAAATTAGGTTAGGCAAAATTTTAGTGTATATTCAATGCCAATACCTTAAACAAGGCATAGCCTTCGAGGTGGCAATATATGTAAGTATAGTACAGGAATGAAGCACTGAATGATAACTATATCTATTCTCATTTTTCTGGGTGATTCACCCTTCAGTACCAGCTGCCACTGCATAACATGGCAACACTATAGAAGAGAAGATGACAATGACAGTTGATTTGGCAGTATGTTGATTTATGAAGATATAAATTAACTTTCTTAGGGCAGAAGATAATCAATTTATAACAATTAATATTTGACGCTGCTTGCGTCAAAATCCGTGCCTCTAGTGGCAAAAGCGAACGAGCCTTGTCGTTCCACCAAGGAGAGTTTACTGCTGCTAGTAGCGTTCCTCTTTGGTTGCCGTTACCTTCGGGTACTAGATGGCGCACAGGCAGAATTCCTTCTGTCTACTCGCACATCTTTCACACGTTTATTAAACATGGAAAAATTGATGCTCTCTATTTCCGTCAATCGACCTATGGCGCACTGATGATCGCTAATAAGCGTGAAACAGCTGTCTGCGTACTGGTGGATTGACGGAGGTATAGAGCAACCCTCGTATAGAGCAACCCTCGTAATTAATATTTGAGTTTTTGAGGTTTTATTGAAGAACATTACATCTATAACGCCCGTTACAAAACCAACACAAAAGTTTGCTTAAAATCGGACCTATCAAAATAACAGGTATGAGGTTATATACTATATTATATATATGCTTTTATAATTTTTTCGTGCTTTAGGCTTACTGTTTTTATTGTTATACAGGGTTATTCACGTTATTCGACACGGAGAATTATGGCTAAAGTATTTGATAAAAAAGAAAACAATAATTTGCGATGGATAGAGACCCATAAAGGCTACATTATAAAAATATTTTCATGTTATACAGGGTGTCGCAAAAACACGAAATGTATAAAAGTTATGTTTTTTTTAAATGGAACACCCCGTATATTATTACATATTCAGATTCCTTGGTAAATTCTAGTGTGACCTTATGTATCATACATGGGACCTGAAGCGAACCGTTTAGGTGTAAATCACCATTTTCGGTATAAGTAGATATCAGGAAAAAATTGAATATCGCAGAGATTATAAACTATGGAAGGCTGTCACTTTGCCGTATTACTGAGCATCAAATGTGTCAGCTTTGATGAGACTGTCAAATTTAAATTACGTTTATGCTTGGAGAAATCGGTCGATGAATTAAGGAAACTTCGATCAGCGATAGCTTGATTTTTTCAAATGGGAATGCCTATTTTGTTTTATACGGTTAAACGCAGAATTTGATAACCTTCCTAATAATATAAGGTTGTGAATATCAATCTCTGGTAGTTTTCATTTAATTTTAAATTTTCAAACAAATCGGCGATTTTCAATTTTCCTACCTATAAGCAACGTAGCAGGCCATGAAATATAAACAAAAACCTGTTCAGGTAGAAGAAAACAACTAACTTAGCTGAAAAATACACACTAACTAGACCAAAGGGACAAGATTATAAAAATTCCTTACAACAAATCAACTCTCCCAAAAACAACTGCGATAACGTCTCTAAGGTCAAAGAGAAGCTGGAGTATGGCAGTAATAGATATTTTTAACAGTCTACTGGCTACTGCAATTTACTAAAGGTTAAATATTTCCAAGACAATTAAAAACCCTGATATGAAACAGAAACAACCAGCGACTGTCGCTCCAGCACACAACTATCAATCATATGTAATGGTGTAAAAAAGTACTAATTTGCGTCGAAGTCGATACCTCTGACTGGAGCCCTTCTATTTTTCAATATCTATTAGCAATATTGCAAAAAAGGAATACTGACAAATCAGATTTAAATTTTCTGCCATTTAAGTTGTTTTATAATTTGAACAAATTTTAATTCATTCTTCATTTTCTGCGTCCTTACTAATAGGTACTGAAGAATTTTCAGAACTCCAGTCAGAGGTACATTTGACTTGAGTTTTGACAGAATTGCATACTTTTTTATATAATTAAATGTGAAATTTTATTATGAAAATAATAAACTGCTTACAACATTCTCTAGTAGTTTTCATTGTATTTCAAATTTTTTAATGGTTTTGTAAATTGCCAATCTCTAGTACATTGCAGTAGCTGGTAGGCCGTGAAAAAATCCATTTCTGCCATACTCCAGCTCCTCTTTGACCAAAGATATGTAACCGCCGTTGTTTCTGGTGAGACTTTGTTTGTTGTGAGTAATTTTTATAATCTTGTCCCTTTAGTCTAGTTCGTGTGTATTTTTCAGCTAAGTTAGTTGTTTTCTTCTACCTGAACGGGTTTTTGTTTATATTTCATGGCCTGCTATGTTGCTTATAGGTAGGCAAATTGAAAAACGCCGATTTGTTCGAAAATTTAAAATTAAATGAAAACTACCAGAGATTGATACTCACAATCTTAGATCGTTAGAAAGGTTATCAAATTCTACGTTTAGCCGTATAAAAAAAATTAGGCATTCCCATTTGAAAAAATTAAGTTATCGCTGATCGAAGTTTCCTTAATTCATCGACCGATTTCTCCGAGCATAAACGTCATTTAAATTTGACAGTCTCATCAAAGCTGACGCATTTTATGCTTAGTAATACGGCAAAGTCACAGCCTTCCATACTTTATAATCTCTGCGATATTAAATTTTTTCCTGATATCTACTTATACAGAAAATGGTGATTTACACCTAAACGGTTCGCCTTAAGTCCCATGTATGATACATAAAGTCACAATAGAATTCAACAAGGAATCTAAATATGCAATAATATACGGGGCGTTCCATTTAAAAAAACATAACTTTGATACATTTCGTGTTTTTGGGACACCCTGTATAACATGAAAATATTTTCAAAATGTAGCCTTCATGGGTCTCTATCTATCCCAAATTATTATTTTCTTTTTTATCAAATACTTTAGCCATAATGCTCCGTGTCGGATAACGTGAATAACCCTGTATAGTCTTTGTATTACAAATGCTCAGAATGGATTTGAATGTGAAATAACCAAATAACCTCAGACAACAGACTTGCAAAAGGTCCCTAATAAGTAGTAGATGGTTGATCTCCACTTTTGGAATGCAATTTTGGTAGAATTTGCTAAAATTTGCATTTACTCTTGACTATCTACAACTTTGAGCTAAAAGGATGCAATACCTGTTATACCAATTTTGTCTCAAAATCGAATTCCCTATGGCAAATGTAAGAAATCAAGCTTTAAGGCCAATTCATAAACTCGACGTTGGCGCTGCCGTTGCCGTTCGTCGTTGCAACATAAATACATGGAAACGCCTAAGACCATTCATATTGACGTCCGCCGTTGGCGATGCCGTCGGGCGCGCCGTTCGACATAACTATCTTTCAACTTTTGCCGTCCGCCGTTCGTAGCCAGCGTCGTAGCCGGCATATAAGCCAATCATAGTCGTCGGTACCGGTCATGTGATATTGACGTGTAGCTGTCAACACGATTTCTGCGCTTTCTCGTTTTCTGTATTTGTTCCGAAAATTTGCGTTTGCGACGTTTGCGTTGTTTTGTTGGTTTGGCTTGGCTTGGTGTGTTTATTTTATCGACTTTCTCTGTTATATCTTAGTTAATATTTGTTCGAGTTTATAATTATTATTAGAATCGTTTGTGTTTTGTTTTTTTGTTGTTTTCTTTAGTCTTTAGTGTAGTTTGATCCAATTTTAAATTTAAGTCTGTGTTGTAAAATCATTGTTGGAAAATGGCGGAAAGATACACGGAATCCGAATTTGAAGAGATTCCAGAAGCCACTGGTAAGAAAGTTAATATTTTTCTTCTAGTACATAAACAATGATTTCAGTGATAAACTATTGGTTCCTTAAAATAACATGTTTCATTACAGGCCAACGTGAACTAGATCATGGCCTATTAATTGAGGCCATCCAAGGGTATCCCTATCTATATGATATGACAAGACAAATCAGCTTTATAAAAATGTTAAGAAGAAAGCTGAGGCCTGGGAGATAATAGCCGGCCTGTTAGATTCTACTGGTAAATAGCACTTATTTTGAGTGTGCTATTAATTTAATACTTTTTGCATAAACTATTTGATTGTTTTAGTACAAGACTGTATGAAGGCGTGGAAGAGCCTCCGTGATCGTTATGTGAAAGAAAAGAACCGATGTGCCTCGGGTTCAGAGGCACCCGAAAGTATCTGGAGGTACTTCGATAGCATGCATTTCTACGCAAAATTCACCAAACCTCGCAAGTAAGATACATACAGTGATATTCTTTTCGAATGGCAAGGCTACTCACATTACTCTATTAAGGGCCTGTTTCACTGGTTGCTGATAAAAAGTCTGATAGCTTATCTGTAAGATAGGCCGATGTTATTTATATGGCGTTATCTGACAGATAGGTTATCTGGCACCTATCAGGGACCAGTGAAACTGGCCCTAAATTTGTTGTTTTTCTTTTCAGTCAATGTCAAATTAACATTAATGACGTTCCCTGAAATACTACCAAACTTCAATATTACTGTGTCATATGCTTTTCGTTTCATATTTGTAAAAATGAATAAAGTTTTAGGGATAATAGTAATGTTTGCGTCTGATATTCATTGTCTTATTTATAGAACACATACAGCTACAAGGCCAATGAAAACAACCCAAAGTGGCAAATCGTCTGAGAGTAGCCGGCCCTCATCGACGATGTCGATGTGGTCACCTGTTGATGAGGTGGTGTGTGAAGATGAAACATTAACAAATACCCCAACAAGGTCGGAGGAAGGACCAGGCCCCTCAAGAAGGAAGAGACGGCTGAGCCTCGATACACCAATTTCATCTGGTGAGAGTTGCTCCAAAAATACAATTTTTTTTATTTACATAATACTTCTTCAATATAGAACAAAAGCCCTGGCCTCAAGAATACATAAAGTCTCTTCATGTTGGGCACTTTAAAATGAGATATTCCTAACTGACTATACCCAAATATATTTTAACCAAATACATGATTTTATATATATAACTTTATAATTTGTCTTACTGATTTTAAGAAAACAATTTAATTATTTGGCCAAGTTCAATTTTTGATTTATTTACTAAATATCAAAGCTGATATTGTAACTGTGAACATTATTTATCATTATAATACTGCTATATAAGATACTTTGTATTTCCAGGCAAATCGGCTAAGAGGGTGGAGAATTCATTTCTCGAGGTGGCAAAGCAAATCATCGAAAAAATTGATAAGAAGCAGCATCAGATGAATCCAAATAAAACCTTCTGCGACTATCTCTTTACTGAGCTGGAAAAATTGCCAGAAGCAGAAGCAAAAGAAAAAAGAAGACAAATTTTATTGTATGTTTTTTCTGATTAGTAGTAATTTATTCATGTTTTTACAGGAAACACCTGTTTACATACGTCAAAAAAATACAATATGTTTTATAATATGTACAATATAGTAGATATATACATTTCATAATATATATATAATAATTGGAAATCGTCAAAATAAAATAAAATAAAATTAAAGTTAAAATTAAAGTTTGAGGTAGTATTATTACATCACATTTCCTAAAATATTTTGCTAAAAACAGACAAACACTAGAAAACGACAAGTTAAAATATAACATAATTAAAAGTTTTAAAAATTAAAGTCAGAGAAGTCGTTTTGAAGGTAATCCTCAAAAGAATAAAACGCTTTTTTGATTAAATATGTTCTCATCTTTGTGTGAAAGATATGAATTGGTAGGTTTCTGATTTCTCTTGTTAAGACATTAAAGAACTTGATGCATTGGTATTTCGTGCTGTTTCTGGATTTTGTCAGCCTTAAGTCGTTCAATCTATAGTTGTCTCTGTTCCTGGTTAAGTGGGTATGCACACTGGAGTGCTTTACAAAAGGATTATCAGTCTTTTCGACATAAGTCAGACAGTCAAGAATATAAATACAAGGCAAAGTGAGAATCTTTAAACTGACAAATGCATGTTGACATTCATCCTGGTAATTTAAATTAGCCAAGATTCTTATGCATCTTCTCTGTAGAGCAAATATCTCTGTTGTATGGGTTGAGTGTCCCCAGGTAATAATGGCATAACATAAAGCCGACTGGAAGTACCCATGATAACATTTAAGAATTGATTCTTGACTTAATATTGTTTTTAAATTTCGAATGAGAAATATGATTTTGCATAGTTTTTTTGATAACTCATTTATTTGATGTTTCCACGTAAGCATTGGGTCCAGGTATACACCCAGCAGCTTTACCTTGTCATTGTTGTCTGATCCAGCCTTATTTGTGGTTTTAAAAATGATTTCTTGGGTTTTATTAGTATTTATGTGGAGCTGATTTGATAAACACCATGTTTCAATACCTGACTGTTGGTTGGTTGCAAAGTTATTATTGTTTTGGGGCTTTGAGTGATGAATCCGTGATGTATCATCAGCATAAATTATAAATTTTGATTCAGGATCACAGTTTTCTATATCATTGATGTAGATTAAAAAAAGTGTAGGCCCCAGTATAGAACCCTGTGGAACGCCGTGTCTAATAAAATCCTTGGAAGAGACATTCCCATTCAAAGAGACATATTGCTGTCTATCAGACAGATACGACATAATGAGAGCAATACTACTATCACTACTACTATTAAGCCTGAAATAAATGGATATAAGTATCCCTGATAATTGATCTTATTTTACATTGTGTAATCCTCTGTCAGTAAGATGAGTGATACATCAAAATATCATATCTTACAATGGTAGATAAGTACGAGTTAAAAAAGAAGACTAAGTATAGTAAAACTTACGAAGTTAAATTACTTAATAATCTATATGGTTTCTAAATGGAATAATATATCTAGTTATTAACATGATCTAATCACTATATTTTATGAAACAGCATAGGTGCATTTGCAAAATGAAATAATTTATTGTGGGTTTATGAAAATCTGATTTGAAAACAAAAATATTTATATTTAGACTGTCTTGGTTATAAAATGGGGTTTACACACCAATACATAATTGGTCCTTGAAGGTAAGTAGTAAAATATGCATTGCACAGGTCCAAAATAACAAAAAGGAATGTCTCAAAAACAAATAGCTAGAATATGCAGAATTAGTTTATTCAATCAAAGGGCTAGCACCCAATTTACATAGGTACATTTCAGTAATTCAAAATTGTGAAAAATATTACAAATTAGACAAATGACAAATATATACAATAAAAAATAATCAGCAGACACATATGTACAACAGAGAGTGAGAAAACGTAAGATGTTAAACAGGTACTGTAATAAAATCAAGATATTTTATAACTCGCTCTTTGACTTCACATCATTCTATTCAAAGGGGAATGCTGACCATATTGTATGCCATGAAAGTTATGAAAATGGAGTTATTTCTACAAGCAACAGTGGGGGCATGAAAGTTTAAACTTTGTAAAAGAGTACATGAATCAGTGATTCCATTTGCTAATTTAGATACCAAAACCACATCAAAGTTAAATGTGCCTTTTTGGAAGGTTATCAAAATGCAAAAGTCATTACAATGTATATGGTATTCAGGTGTAAAAACTTCTTTTGCACACATTTCATCACACTGATGTACAGTGGTCAATATAATAATAATAATAGTGTTTGCCCAACAGAAATGAATCCCTTTACAGGGCAAAATACATTGGTTAAACTACATAGAAACAAATAAAGTTTTACAGAGAGTAATTTACAAAAACAGTTAATATTTACAAAAATAAATGTAATGGATAACATAGTGTAGTAGCAATTTGCTTAATATCATTAAAAGAGCATATAAAGGGGTCAACACAATTTGACAATCTATTGAAATTAGTGCACATTACAGTAATAGGCGATTGTAACAACATCTTAGTCCTATCAGTTCTGCAATAAAATATAGTGTTGCATCATGAGTTATATTGGGGACATTAAAGTAAATGCAAGCCAAGAGATCAGAGCGATCAATGTTATTATGCATTAACTTATATAAAAATGAGATATAGGACAGTACCCTTCTGAACTGTAGGGACTCCATGTCATATTGATTCAACAGCAATTGATACTCAATACCTTGTTCAAGATAAATATGATGAATCTGAAGTGATAGATATTAAAGGAATCTTCTTTGTATGTTTTTAATTCTATCATTTTGGTATTTGTAATTTTCAAGGCTGCAATATTATCAAATTTATGGCAGTTTCTAACAACAAAACCATACATCTTACTAGCTTCACATATTTTCAAGTCTATATCTTTGTTAAAGTTCAGTAGAGAATCAAATATCACTCCTAAACCTTTGGAGAAGGTAGACGATCTAATAATGTTCCCTGTATATTATAATCATAAGATATTACAGCTTTTTTTCTGGAGAATGTTACAGTCTTGCACTTAATAGGATTTAAAAATAACTTACTGTCTGCACACCATCTGTTAGTATGATAATAAAATGACAGTTTTGAGTCAAAGTAAACTCCAAGGTCTCTGACAGTTGAGACATTTCTTATTAAATATGTGCGGAATTTTTAGGTGCTTACATCTAATAATAATAAAAACAAAAGTATTAGAATGCACAGATAAACAAAAGTATATACATATACACTAAACCTAATGTTTAAAAAAATAAAAGTATTCAAATGTTCAGATAACAATAAAAATAACAAAAATATATACATACATTGTTAAAGGTGGGCTGTTATTGCCCTTTCCTGCCAAGAAACTTTACCTTCATCAGAGAGGAAGTAATGTGCCAAAGTATTTCTTAAATCGTAAACAAAACGCTTTGCCACATTAGCACCTAATCGGCCAACAGAGGGTAAAGTTTCTTGGTCAGCTCTCCAGCCTCCGTTTTCCTCACCTTCTCTGTCTACAAAGTTAGGTGGGCAATATATATCATTGCCAGGACCAGAGAGCTCACTTTGGCAATAGTTATGCAATGTAACTATACCTTTAACAATGTTATCGATGTTTTCGACCTGGGCATTTATCGGTCTTTTCAAAATTCTCCATCGGGACACCATTATCCCAAAAGTATTTTCAACTACCTGACGTGCTCGAGATAGCCTGTAATTGAAAATCTTTTGGGTATTGCTTAAATGCTTTCCAGGGTAAGGCCTCATAATATATTTTTTGAGCGGAAAAGCTTCATCTCCCACAAAGAAATAGGGCATAACAATATTTGTCCCTGGTAAACATTTGTCCCTAGGAATATTAATGTCATTGTTCTCCAGTCTTTGCCCGAACACACTATTTCTAAGTACTCCACCATCACTTTGGGAGCCATATGCCCCAATATCTACATATGTAAATTTATAGTCAGCATCGCATGCTCCTAACAATACTATGCTGAAGTGCTTCTTGTAATTATAAAATAATGATCCACTTCTAGGTGGAGCTTGTATATTTATATGTTTCCCATCAATGCTCCCTAGGCAGTGAGGAAAGTTCCACTTGTCCTGAAACCCTCTAGATATTTCCTCCCACTTTTCTGGAGTTTCTGGTGTTTCAAGATATTCCGGAGCCAAGACATCCCACAAAGCCTTACATGTTTCATGGATAATGTAATGTATTGTGGAATGTCCTGTATGGAATGTCCATGCTAGGGCCTGCATACTAGTGCCTTGGGATAAGTATCTGAAAATAATAATAAAATTAATCCAGTTTTTCAAAACGAAAGATCAAGAACTCACTGTAGAGTGATAACAAGTCTCTCTTCAGGTGATATACCATCTGACCTGTATTGTCGTTGGATTTTTGTTCGGATTTTGGCCAGCAATTTGTCAAATACTGGAATCGTCATTCTTGTATATTTGAAAAACTGGTCGGTGTCCCACTGTTTCATGTTCAAGTAATAGGAATAGTTTCCAGTGCGCCTTCTGTCTCTATTGATTGGTCTTCTCTTGAACCTACGTGTTCTCCCTTTTGCTACATAGGCAGCATACCCGCATACTAACACCCCTAAGGCAGCTAATATATAAGAGTCCTCATCTATGTCCATTTTCACCAGAAAAATTCAAAAATCTTTTGCAAAGTCAAATGATTAATTAATATCACGTCATAAACAAGCATAACCTAGAACCCATGAAATGCGTCATAAAGTGTCATAGAACATGTTTACAAACACGATGGGAAAACTAGGTGAACGGCGCGAACGTCGAGTTTATGAATTGGAAGCCTTGGCTACGAACGTCATCGCGAACGGCAACGGCGACGGCAGCGCCAACGTCGAGTTTATGAATTGGCCTTTCCTTTATAAGGAATTTCAGATTCTGTCAAAAAAGTTTTTCCTTCAAGCTCAGTACTTGATTTCAAGGTAAATGTATACAACAGATTGTATACAACTTCTATTACTTCTAACACCTGTCATGTGGAATGACCCAGATGTCTGTGAACTCTTATTTGTGACCACCTTCCTGCTTCCAACACTTTTTTCACACATTTTCTATTTGAAATATAATTTCCATGTGTCTATTATCCCATTACCTGATCATAGCTGAATAACTTCTATGTAAATGTTGATATTGTTATCTGTGCCTACCTGTGTAGGTGTAACCTCCCTTCTGCTTTTGTATTGCAGATGCCTTTCCACATCACTGACTTCCTCCTTGATAAGGGGTGATTCTTGGTCTTGGCCCCTATGTTGAGAAGGAACCCCATGAGGATGATTTTCGTCCATTTACCCTTGTTATTTCCAAAGTACTGTATTCATAGAAGGGAATCCAGTTATTTATAATACGGACATTACGAAGCATGTTATTTATACAAAGAAAATATATATTTCAGCAATACCAAGTAAACAAAAACTACGTTACCTGTTATAAAATGCTTTGAACAGACTCTTTGGTGTTTTAGTTTATAATTTTTATACTTGGTAAGATCTTGCTGCTATTCACAACCACAATGTAAACAATAAACAAGAAAACAAGGCATAACAAGGGAACAAGAATAAAGAACAAGGGATTGTATGCCGACAAAATGTCAACCCAGATGGAACATTTCGTTGTTGTATGCATAGACAAAACTCGTCGACTTTCTCGTATAATAGTTGTATGCCTTTAGACAAGGAACCTGTATGCCCACGACCGCCATATTGGATATCGTTTGACAGGTGACAGGTCGTTGGATGGCCTACAAGACCACAAACTGTTAAGCCACAGCCACACTACTCTTGATGTACGAATGTGTCATGGCCGTCTCTACTCACTAGGCCGGAGCATGAAATATGGCAACACTGAATCTACGGGCCGTCATTTTGTTTGTTGTTAAGTCATTAGTCATGGCATTAGTGTAATCTTCCAGAGTGAAAAATAAGATTAGAAGGTGAATTTTAATGTTTCTAATCATTTACCTGCACAAACGAAACTATAAAGATAACAAGATGTCTGCAAAGTGTTGCAATAGCAATTGGGGCTTCCAAAGAAGGACATAAACAGAAGTGGGTGAAAGGTCTTCCTCATAAGGGCTGGTTATATTTATAAGAATAAAGACAATAATTACAAACATTTCAAAGGATAAGACCTATTTTAAACAACAATGTGGTACCTACAATGTTTTCTGGACCTCCCAAATATCACAGAAAAAGACAGTTAATAGAACTCATCTGGGCATGCGTCTGGGCATACCTTGATATTGAAAGGGAATCAAGACCAGCAAGAATGGCTTCACAGTGACCTAATAGTGAATTTTTCTAGCTCAAGTGACAACTTACAAAGTAAATTGAGTGTTCATTTAAATGGAAGTGGCAGCAGGAAACAGGTCCGTTTATTTTTATTTTGTAGTGTCTGACTACGATGAACCAGACATCAGATGTAAGTGGTATTAGTAGTAGTAGTTCTAAAAGGTATTTTGCACAATGTGGTACCTACAATATTTTCTGGACCTCCCAAATATCACAGAAAAATACAGTTAATAGAACTCATCTAGGCAAGCCAACGAGGGCATGCATCTGGGCATACTTATGAGAAGATTTGATAGTGAAAGGGAATCAAGACCAGCAAGAATGGCTTCACAGTGAACTAATAGTGAATTTTTCTAGCTCAAGTGACAATTTACAAAGTAAATTGAGTGTTCATTCAAGTGGAAGTGAAGTGGCAGCAGGAATCAGGTTGCTTTATTTTTATTTTGTAGTGTCTGACTATGATGAACCAGACATCAGATGTAAGTGGTATTAGTAGTAGTAGTAGTTCTAAAACGCATTTTTTTCTTAATTTATTAACCCAGATGAATTCTAATACATATAAAATGTAATAATTATTCTGAAACTATAGGCCCACTATTTGACAGCTAAGCCACGTTGCCACATCTAAGGCTCCGGCCTAGTGTAGAGTCGGCCATGAGTGTGTGGATGCCCGCTTCGGACCACATGCAGACCATATCCCCATCGGCTTTGAACACCGTTTTACCGAATACTTTGGACTGGCTGCAGGGCCGATCCTGGCGACGGGCGAAAACGTGCCCCGCACGTGGGCGGCCAAATTTGAAAGGCGGCCGCACCAACGCGCTGTGATGCAAGACCCCCTAAATTTCGGCCAGAAACTATTTCCGGTACATTTTAGTTTTGAGTTAATTTTCTGCACAATTCCTATAGTAACATCCCAAATTACCGAAAACAGCAATAACTTTGACATTTGTCAGCGTTGTTTCAGATCATGTTATCTCTCATCGAGTGTCTTTCGACGGTCAGTTTTTCTTATTCATTGTGTTACAACAAGAACTATTGAAGATGGTTAAGTTGAATAGCTTAGCTAGACTTCGCCATCAGTTTATGGTGAATTTTGTAATGGTTGATGTTTGTGATGAATAAAAGACGATTTATTATTATCATTATTATTATAAGGTGTAGATTCGGAGTATTTTATGCACAAATAATAGTAACTTTTAAGAAGGACAATAAAATTTATACTATTATCAAAAGTTTAGACAATTTATAGATTTTTTAAAAACAGAAAATAGTCATATTTAAAAAAAAATGCTAGATTTTATTTATACCTATATTGGTTTATACCTACTAATTCACGATCTGTGGTATTTACTTGCCTCTGTTTGCCACTTGGGTATATACAGATTGTTGCAGAACTAAATACTTCTTAAAATGAGGATCTCTTCAATACACGACATGAGGAAATATTTGTGCACTTAGAAGCTAAATTTGCAGTAGATTTGGCAATAATGACCTTCCTAAGAATTTTATGCGACGTACAGACGGAAAAGTCACAAAAATTTGGTTCTAATATCTCACAAAGATGGAAAGATAATGACAGAATTCTTTCTTTTCCAAACAACACTATTCTCATTTTTAATGGGACTTTTGGTAGCTTCTTTTAGCACTGCTGTGAGATATGATCCCTGTTTTTGAATAACAACTATGTTTGCTGCTTCAATTAACAACATTGTTCCATGCTGCACCTCAAATGGCCTATTTAAGGCATATCTTCTTTTCGAATGCAATGATATATTTTGATATGCTGCTCCGCCTTCCTCGTTGCTTTGGGATTTCATATACTTTTAGAAGTTTTGAGAAGACAGTTTGAGAGTGCTGCCAAGATCGGTGCCTTTGTTTAAACCTATCAAGAATTCTGTTACTATCTTTCCTTCTTTGTGGGAGATTAGAACTTTTCCCTCTGATCGTTGCATAAAATTTCCAAGAATATCATCATAGTCAAACCTACTACAAATGTTGCTTAAAACTGCAATGTGATCTGATGCCACGGTGACAAATTTCAAATTTATTGCTGTTTTCCGTTCATTTGGAATATTACCAACATTTATTCAAAACTAAAATATACCCGAAATCTGTTTCCCAAAATTTAGAGGTTCTTGTACCACATCGCACCAACTCATACCTCTCCGATGTACTTGAACGTATAATAATGTCAGTCATATTGCATAAATAAATTAGTAATCAGGATCAACATATAATGTAGAGTAATGAAAAATAGAAAATGAATCTATATTTGGGGCGGCCAAAATTCGCACAAGGGCGGCCAACCACCTAGGATCGGCCCTGACTGGCTCATGGCCGACTCTACACTAGGCCGGAGCCTCAGATGTGGCAACGTGGCTTAGCTGTCAAGTAGTTGGCCTATGGTTTCAGAATAATTATTACATTTTATATGTATTAGAGTTCATCTCGGTTAATAAATTAAGAAAAATACTTTTTAGAACTACTACTACTAATACCACTTACATCTGATGTCTGGTTCATCACAGTCAGACACTACAAAATAAAAATAAACGCAACCTGTTTCCTGCTGCCACTTCTAATTCCACTTAAATGAACACTCAATTTACTTTGTAAATTGTCACTTGAGCTAGAAAAATTCACTATTAGGTCACTGTGAAGCCATTCTTGCTGGTCTTGATTCCCTTTCACTATCAAAGCTCTTCGTAGGTATGCCCAGATGCATGCCCTCGTTGGCATGCCCAGATTAGTTCTATTAACTGTCTTTTTCTGTGATATTTGGGAGGTCCAGAAAACATTGTAGGTACCACATTGTGGTTTAAAATAGGTCTTATCCTTTGAAATGTTTGTAAATGATTGTCTTTATTCTTATAAATATAACCAGCCCTTATGAGGAATACCTTTCACCCACTTCTGTTTATGTCCTTCATTGGAAGCACTAATTGCTACTGCAACCTGGTACTACACACTACACACTTTGCAGGCATCTTTTTATCTTTATAGTTTCGTTTGTGCAGGTAAATCATTAGAAACATATTAAAAATCACCTTCCACTCTTCGTTGTTACTCTGGAAGGTTATGTTGGTAAGTCCTTGTTTGGAAGCTCCAATTGCTATTGCAACCTGATACTACACACTTTGCAGGCATCTTTTTATCTTTATAGTTTCGTTTGTGCAGGTAAATAATTAGAAATATATTAAAAATCACCGTCCACTCTTCGTTGTTACTCTGGAAAGTTATGTTGGTATGTCCTTGTTTGGAAGCCCCAATTGCACTTTGCAGGTATCTTTTTATCTTTATAGTTTCGTTTGTGCAGGTAAATAATTAAAAACACATTAATAATCACCTTCCAACCATATCTTTTGCTCTGAAAGAATACACTAATGACAACAACAAATAAAAGCTCGGCCCGCGAACAGTGTTGCCATATTTCAATGCTCCGGCCTAGTGAGTAGAGACGGCCATGACTGGCTTGACGTCTATTTGATAGATATCAGCTGACTAAAAAGTGCATCTTGCACTTAATCTTCTAGTAGTGACATGGGTTGGCAATCCTGCAAGTCAGGACCGTGTTAATAATTTTTTTTGACTGAATATCTCCATTTCCAAAAACATTATGAATTATGGCTATTTTTGTAAACAGGAAACGGCTTCAGTCATGGCCGACTAGTAGAGACGGCCATGCTTCAGTAGGTGCTTTCCTTTTGCACGCTTTATCTGATAATTCTCATTTCTCACGACATGGCTCATTTCAATGTACGTTCCTTTTGTTTTCTCAATCTGAGTCTAAAGTGAAATTTTACCCGTACAAGGTAGATCAGTTGTCTCAGATCATTTAGATGTCAAATAAATGATGTTAGGATTTTTTGTAAGTTTTAATTTACAGCAGGTTTTGTGGTGTATGTATAGTCGATCGTGTATGGTGAGCGATGACTTCCAAAAACGTAAAAAAACTAGGTCATGGAAAGGATCGAGAGATAGAACCATAGCATATTACAAAATTTCGAGGAATGACATTTAACTGCATAAACATGTTTCTTTAACTCATCTGAGATAAGAGGCTTCCAACTGAGCTGAGCCGTCTCATTTTTAAATGATCTGAGTTCAGATGTTAAAAGGAAAGCACCTAGTATCTAGGAATTCACAGCAAAAATGGTTCGCCGAAACAACTACATTTGTTCCACAATACAAGAGTAGCTGCCTCTTGAACTGGCACGTCATCCATTGCGCCATTGCTTTCTGTATCTGTCCTGTTCTTGGATGCACGGAAAAACAGAGCACATACCACAGCATAATAAACAACCAGCATAATATCTCTGAGGATATAAAAATGCTTCCCACAAAATTTGACCTTGGGAGGGTTTTTGGATGATTTTACGGCTGTCAAGTTTAGGTAGAGATGCGAAAATGAAAATCTCGATACCGGTACCAACTCGATATTTTTTATCCAAATAGGCGCGTTTGGTTCGTAGAGAGCATTTTGTGCAACTGATTACACCCCTCAATAATTATATAATTATTTTCGATACCGATACAATACTATCGACACCAGCTTGGAATGCCTCAAAAAGTGTCGATGTCAAAAATACTCGATATTAGTGCAGAAGTATCGAAGTACCGTTACCATCCCTACAAAAGACCCATCCAAAAGTGGGGATGCGCCGATGCGCGTGTAATTTACGCCAACATGAGTTATTGTGCTGGTTGTTTATTGTGCTGTGCACAGACCATTTAGCTTGAGCAGAGTCAACACGCAGAGTTCCTCCTGAAGCAGCCGCAGTGTGATGTGTTTTTGTGGGAGTGTGGTGACACTGGTGACCCTCCTCGTACTCGACTTACTTCGTCGAGGAACTTTTGCGGAGCAGTGTGGCTGAGGCTTTAGTGTACGTTTGTGGTGTACGGTGTACGTTACTACGTTGGCAGAACGTCTCTTTTCTGTTTGGTGGTTGGCAACAAGGGGTTGTTTCTTTTCTGAGTTGTTTTGTGGAATAACAACAAATTCAAATTAATTGTTGAAGGTGGTTGTCAGGTAAAAAAATGAAAAAAGTCAGGATAATGTAAGTCACACATATTCGTCATACATTTACATGGTTTTCATAAAAAATTCACAAATGAAACCGGTCGACTATGCATACCACGACTTTGCGAGGAATTTTCCCCGATCCAAGTGAGTGTACCCCCGAGGCGTTCATGTTAATTTTATATATACCTTGTATTGATTTTAGAACCAATTTCTAGAAGAAATTTCATCAAAGAAAATGTCAAATCAATCAGACAGATGCAGAACCTTCTTCAGGAGGCTGGTGTGATTCAGCCTAGAGCTACAAGGGAAGACAAGTACCAGAATGTGCCTCCGTTGATGAAGTCCAGAGATATCACACCCAGTAGGCAACGCAGTTCATCGTCAGGTAGTTATATTTAAGTGTGTATAGTTGCTGAAATAGATTCTTTTAGTTTAAAAAATAAAACCACAATAATTTGGGAACTAAGTTAACTAAATACAGGTTGCTGTTATGCTATTGTACCTTTTTCGAAAAGTACAAGATATATTATCAAAATTAATTCTAATAATCCTGCACAAGCACTAGAGCCAGTATTTTAAACTGGGTAATCATAGCAAAACAATCATGTAAGGACCACCTAGATATTAATTGAAAAGAAATTGTTATTGTAAAATAAGTCACATCCTCCTAATTATTTTGAAAGTGTATATGTCTAATGATAATTGGCAAGTTAATGCAGGACTAGTGTTGGAAATTTACCGTAATTTATTATTCATTGTTGTTTGTGAACTTCCAGGAATATTGGAGAATTAATAATCTTAATTGGACATTGCTATGTTTATGGAGAATGTATGGTTACATAAAACTTTATAGAAACTTGACCTGACTTAATTCAACATAAACATTCAAATATAAAAAAAATATTGGCTAGAGTTCGTTTTAGGGAAACTTGAAATGAGGGTCGAGAGGTGTCTCAATCGACACAGAAGATTGACGCCTTGAGTTGAATGATACCACTCCTAGACTGAGGAAACACCCCAGTAAAATTCTATGACACTTTAAAGTTTCAATACCTAACCTAACTTATGCCAAACAGTCAACTTATTGAGGCCAAATTCGGTTTAATTGGTGGTTAAATAAGTGTTAATTGATTCTGCTTGATCTCCTGAGTCAAATTAAACCTCTCTCAGACTTACCAAAACATTACATATATCAGTAAAATGTGAATGTTTTTTAGTTTTGTAAACTATATTTTTAATTTTTTAGTTAACTTTATGACTAAAGCGTGTTGTTAGATTTTTTCCGTTTTTCATATATTCATAGCATAATCATTAACATTACTGCATAAACAATAATTAAAACTGTCAACTTTCCTGAATAAGTTTTGCATAAGTACCAACTCCCTAACAGTTGGAAGTCATTCCTTTCAAGCTCTTGTGGCTACGCCTCTAGTCAGTGGAAGCGACCAAGGTCTGAAGGATTTGAATCCGTAAAAATCGTTTTCGTGGAAAACATAAAGCTCTCGGAGCCCTCAGGTTCCCTGAATGCAATCATTGATAAGATGGTATCTAACAATAAATATTTTTGAAAAAATTTACTTTGTTTCAGACGGCCCAAAATCACAACCCACTACAACCAAACAACCTTTGAAGAAACCACCTGTGACAAACCAGAAATCAAAGCAAGATCAGCTCCAACGACCCAAAGCCAAATCTTCATTGGAGGTGAATGACCGATTTACTCATAGGGCCATGCAAACAGAGAGAACAGATGATCTTACCAAGTTATATGAGACTGGGGTAATCAAGTATCCAAGTCCAGGATTAGGGAGAGGTGATGAAAGTGCAAAACAATCACCTACTAGGGTCAAAAGCTATGGGGATACTCTTGAGAATGATATACAAGCCCTAGGTAAGTTTACAGACACCTGGAAGACATGTCAACTGCTATTATCATTTATTTATTTATTTTTCAATTAACGGGCTAGCGCCCATTTAGAAAGAGTTACAGATACAATATTGCATTAATAAGAGAGTAGTGACACAGCAAGATTAAAAAGTAAAAGTTGCTAAAACAACCTAATTACAACACATTACATCTTGTGTCAGCTACTATTATCTTGCTTTTGAAAATGTACCACCCATGGTTATCAGGAATCAAAGCAAAAGCTCTGTCATCTAGTGTACTACTACTTCTGTAAAATATCTAATTTTTCAATAAATTATAAATATACAATGTGTCCAGTCATCAGTGTCAGAATGTCGGATGAGATACAGTATTTTTTATCGACAAATCACCCCCCATAAGTAGTTTTTCTTCATCTTTTCATTTTTTACATGTTTTAGATCTGCAGGCATTTCTTCAACTATCCTGAATTGAGATTTTATAAAAACTGTCAAAAACTGGGAATAAAGTAAATAATTAGCATACCTTTCATTTTTCTTTGATAACCCTGATTAATAGTGTTATTTATTGATCACACAATCAATATCGCAACCTAGCCATAGGTTTAAGAAGTGAAAATGACAGTTTGTATTACTGAAATGCAATTACCTGTTTTAAATATTGGATATTGGTCTAGATATTGACGAAAAGGACTACATAAAGAAAAACATGACCAACTTGCAGCCAAAGCAGCCAAAACAAGTAGTGAGCAAAGTGCCTGCTCAAGCGCCACCTACTTACCAAAGAGGCGTTGTACCAAAGTACCTGAGAGATAGGAAGCAGGAAGAACAGACCGACAATTCTGAAGAACCATGTCCGGAGGGGCACGTTCTGTTGCCAGAGGAGGAGAGAAAAGAGACTTTGAGGGTATTGAGGCAAAGTAAGTTTTATCAGTCGGTGTTACTTATTCAAAATTAATGTTTTCCAACCATTTTGTACAGGGTGTGGCAGCGTAATTTCCAGTTGTTACTCTGAGGTAATTTCCTTTTTTAAACTGCGCGCCATTCAGTTGTTTTATGTCTTGCAGAGCGCTGGTGATCTCCTTTCAGAGATGTCATAATCGACTAAAAGAAACTAAGAAAGGGATCATGCATCAAACACTTCACGAGATGGTATCAAAATCAGAAGTGTTGAAAAGTGACTTGAATTGAATTAACCGTGCACTTTACGGTAAAAACATGCCCATCTTTCTAGTTATCCATTGGTATCATGAACTTGTTGTAAATGTGGTAAACACAGGCAATAAGATTGCATTTAAGCTCTAAAAGCATAATGGATCTCCAAGAGTACAAAGTTTCGACAGACCGTTTGGCAAAAACTTATCATGTGATATGTTAACCAAAACTTTGGTATAAGGTCTCAAAATTGTATAATTTTAAAAGAGATGGTCAAGTTGTAATTTAAAATCGATTCGTCGAAAAGTCGCTAGGTAATTCCTTAAAAGTTGCCGGGTAATAGAGCAGAACATGCAAGCCACGTTATAAAGTATCGTGTATCCGTAGATTTTCACTTATGTACAAATGAGAGCTCGTAAATCATCCAAAACGAAGTAGATCTAAAATTAAGCGTGATATCTCTTACGAACACACTATGGATCGATCATAAACGTAGGTACGCTTTTGATGAAATTGTAGATGTTCTGCTGTAGATCAACAATAATGATCATACGCTTGCATAACTTGAGATCCAGTGGGCTGTGACAGCTGCGTCTCTACTTTTAGAACGGACAACGCCTCCGGTGTTCACGCATGCACGGAAATCATCTACAGTTTCAGCATAAGTCTACGTACGTTTATTAGCGGTCATTATGTGTACAAACGAAGAACATGCGTTTTCTCAGACTTTTCAACGTCTACGCGAGACAGGAACCTTTCGACGACGCCCCAGTGATGCCGGTAGGCCTCGTCTGTATGATTCCGAAGATGCGGGCCAAATTCTTCGAAATGGTGAACAAAATCCTACAGCATCCACCTAAACTGTTTCAAATCGCCACAATACGGTATTTTGCAGTGGAAGGTGTGGTTAACTGCGCACACGACTGGTCTGTATCCGTACCATTACATGCCAGTACATTTTTTGAAAAAGGTCGATCCTGTCAGACGAATAGATTTTTGATTTATGCTTCATGTGGACGCCGAAGATGAAACTGTATCCGTATCATTACATGTCAGTAAGTAGGAATCTTCAGACGGATGAATCCATACATAACCGAAAATCACTTGATACAAGATAATTTATAACGTGGCCTGCATGTTTTGCTTGTTTGCCTAGCAACTTTTTAAGACGAATCCATTTTTAATCACAACTTGAACTTTTCTTCTAAAATTATACAATTTTGAGACTCTGTACTGGTTTTGGTTAACCGATTTATGACTCATCATGATGCAAAAGCACAATACTCAAGTACCCATAACAAAAATTAGAAAACCGATGACAAGTTCTCGCCAAACGGTCTTTTGAAATTGTGTACTCTTGGAGATCCATTATGCTTCTACAGCTTAAATACAATTTCATTGCCTGTGTTTACCACATTTACAACAAGTTCCTGATACCAATGGATAGCTAGAAAGATGGGCATGTTTTTACCGTAAAGTGCACGGTTAATTATTGGGGGACTTTTTAAGATTAATTCATTTTTTGCAGCACTTCTTCTACTTTATTCACTATTTGTCCTAAACCTAAACCTGCTAGCTGCTGATCTTAAAGCTCAATATTACACTTTTGCAGACGATACACTGTTAGTATACACAGGGGAAAATCAGGGAGATTTAGAAAAGCTAATAAATGAAGACCTTGATAAATATCGAAGATGGCTGTATTTTAATAAATGTAGAAACTACATCTCGTTAAACACAAGAAAACAAATATATACTGCTTTTTTCTTGTCGCGTTTGCGATATCTAATACCTATTTGGGGAACATGTGGAAAAACAAATTTTAATCAAATTAAAATTATACAAAACAAATTTTTAAAAATTTTATACAACTATGAATATCTCACACCAACAAATACTCTGTATCATGAACTAAATGTACCTAAATTAGAGAGCCTATTGGAATTAGAACAATGCAAACTCATATACAAGATACTTAATAACTTACAAAGATCAAACACAAATTTTCAAACCATTAGTGAGATTCACAATCACGATACAAGAAGGCTAACAAATTTATATCTAGCACAGGGCAGAACCAACATGGGACTAAATAATCCAGGGCAGCTTGCATCAAAATGTTACAATAATTTAAGCCATACCATTAGGTCAACCACTTCTTATCCACTTTTTGTAAAAAAATGCAAGGACCACCTGAATATTCATTAAAACAAAATTGTTACTTTGAAATAACTCTAAGAATATTAGTACGATTTACCAACTAGTCAACGTAATACTGTTAGTTTATAGGATAAGTCTCGAGGCCAGGGCTATTGAAGCACTGATTTGAGATTAAAAAATATATTATTGTTATAATTTTGAGTTAATAAAGTTGTTGTTTCAAAAAAAAGTCACTTTTCAACACATGCTGATTTTTATTTTATTTTATTTTTTTTTTTTTACGAAATTTACGGGTTACCCCATTTTTACAGTTTAAAATTACAATAATGGAACAAACACAGAATAAAATTTTTGCTATGAAACACTATTTAAAATATGCCTCTTAAAACCGGAAAGCGTGCAGTCAAAAACATCAATTTCGGACTGAAAGGAATTGACCAGTCGCAGTGCTCTGTCAAGCGGAGAATGCAAACCATAATTTGTGGAGTGAAATGGAATGACAAACATATTGTTATTGCGCAGTCGCCTAGAGGGTACATTAAAATTAATTAATGATAATAACGTATCACAATCGGTTAATCCGACCAATATTTTATAAATAAAACATCCATCAAAAACAATACGTCTATCTTCAAGAGTATTTAAATGTAGACGTTGCAATATATCAATTTTGTGATAATTAGTCATAATCTAGATTTGACTTACGTGCTGCCAACCGTAAAAATTTGTGCTGGACACGTTCCAAAGTGTCTATGTGAGACTTATAATGAGGAGACCAGACAACAGTCGCATATTCTAAATTAGGCCTTACTAACGAGCAGTATAGCATTCGAAAGGTATTTGTCGAGAAGTCCTTACTGTTTCTCCAAACAAAACCAAGCATTTGCATGCCCTTCAAGCTAATCTTACAAATATGGTCAGCAAAACTAAGGCTCTCATCAAACAGCACACCAAGATCTTTAGCATTTGACATGTAAGTGAGGGTATCACTATTTATTGTGTATTCAGTCGAGATTCTCCGTTTAGTTCTAAAGAAGCTTATAAAAAAACATTTCTTAGTATTTAAATAAAGATGGTTACGCTGGGTCCACTGCCAGAGTGCATCAAGGTCACTCTGAAGACCTGCCAAATCATCAACATCGGTGATCGTCCTATATATCTTTAAATCATCAGCGAACATAATACCTTTAGAATATGATATAACATCTAATATATCATTTACAAACAAGATGAAAAGAATAGGGGCACAGTGAGACCCCTGAGGAACTCCAGATGCTACACCAAATTTTTCAGATACATGCCCACCAATCTTCACGGACTGAGTTCTTCCAATAAGGAAACTTTTCAACCATAAGATGAAGTCATGTGAAAAACCAAGCGCCGATAGTTTAGCTAAAAGGATGTCAAAGTTCACCCTGTCAAAAGCCTTAGAAAAGTCAGTATAGACTGCATCCACCTGCTGCCCCTTCTCTAAGGCTTCCAACAAGTCAATTTTATAAGAAACTAAGTTCTCAACAGCAGATCTACCCTTAATAAAACCGAACTGGCAACTACTCACCAGTTCACGACAAGACCAACTGAGTTGATCGTATATCATACTGTCAAAAAGTTTAGGGATTGACGACTGGATACAAACCCCTCTGTAATTGTTGATGTCTTCATTGTCCCCTGACTTAAAAATTGGTTTAATATAACTGTGTTTCCAGAGATTAGGAAAAACGCAAGTATAAATGGACAAGTTGAATATAAGTTGTAGAGGTTTTGTCACTGTAAAAATACATTTCTTTAAAAATATCTCGGGAATGTCGTCTGGGCCAGCGCTATACTTTCCAGGTAGGTTATTAACTTTATTAAATACCTCAGCAAGTGAAAACTGGTGGAGCTGTATGTCCTTGGTCCTGTTAAAGGAGAATGTAGGTACAGGGTATGTGGAATCGTCATAAACGCTTTTGAATTTCTGCGCAAATAAATTGCTCACCGCCATTTCATCATGAGCACTAACACCATCCAAATGCATACAATTAGGCAAAGTACCACCATTCCTTAAACGTTTTACGTAGCCCCAAAAACGCCGTGGGTTACTTACAAGTGATTCCTGAATTCGATCAGAATAAGCCGCATGACATTGTTTTGATTCAATTTTGCATAAGGAACGTAGCTCTGAAAATTCAACATAATCAAGATGCTCACCCGTTTCCAAGAACTTTTTGTGCGCGATCTTTTTTTTAATTACGAGATTTTTAAGTGTAGGGCTAAACCATTTAGGAAAACGAGAGTTTTTTATCCGCTTCTGAGGAACAAACCAATCTAAGCAGTTTTGTAATACCTCATAAAACTTCTCAACTGCCTCATTCACATCAAGAGCGTTAAATAACACATCCCAATCACATGCTGCCAAATAGTTGTTAATAGAAATAAAGTCGGCATTTTTGAAATCATAGAAAATTTCATCAAATTTTAGGACATCCTGATTTGCTGAGAGACAAAAAGAGTAGGCTTTATGATGCACACTTTCCAGTAATAAGATATCACAAGCTTGTGCAACAGTTATATCAAACAAAGTGGAAAACAGTAAATCTAAAAATACATTACGCTCATTAGGAACCCTATTAATTTGTAACATATTAAGACAGGAGAATGTTTCTGCCAAAATACGCGCTGGCGAAGTCTCAGGACACTGGACAGTTACACCTTCATCTTCGCCCCAAGTTGCTTCAGGGAGATTATAGTCGCCAAAAACAGCTAAAGCGGCATCCGGATATTCCTCAGCAATTTCTTGAACTGATAAACAATGTATATCGTATTTAACATGTGGAGAATTTGGTGGGATATAAACGGCTCCAAAAATGATAGACTTTTTGCAAAATTTTACTTCGACAAATAGTTGTTCAACTTCACTGGAGGACATCCTCAGTCTTCTAGATTTAAGATTATTGGAAACGGCAATCAAAACACCACCTCCACGTTCTTTGTCACTAGTAGAAGCACTACGATCAGTCCTATAGACAATAAAACCACTGAGGTCCAGTTCTCTATTTGAGAAGGAGTCATTTAGCCAAGTTTCAAGTAGTATGATGATAGAGTAGTCGCATAGATTAACCGCCTCCCTCAGATCACAGATCTTAGTACGAAGACCACCGACATTCTGGCAGTAACAGCTTAATTGGTCCCATCGTTTTTGACACCATCTCGCGAAGTGTTTTAAACATGATCATTTTTTTTTAGTCGATATTGACGTAATAGCATATTTTCTAAGAATACCAAAATTTCCAAAATCCAACAATAAATTTTTGTTTTATTAGGGTTTTCGTTGGAGTTCTGCTTTTTAATGAAAACTATTAGGAATTTGACATGGTGTTATATGGTCAATTTTACAGCTTACCACCTCTACTATCTACCTCCCCAAACATCTGTATCGAATTACCAATAACCCTGTAAAAACAACAACTGATTATCGAACCCTATCAGAGATTCATGGACCACAATACTCGTAACAAAAACAAACAAACAGGCATCACCGAGAAGTAGAACTAACATAGACAAAAGTATCGGAGTTACAATATACTGCCGGAGAGTGTCAGCAATCTGCCACTAAATGCTTTCAAAAGGAAGGTTAGATCCATTTTATTACAGATCGCTCCTTACAATTTTAGCGAGTTTAAAGAATATTTTTAAAAATTTTATTTAAAAATAAAGTTCGACTATGATTTAACTGTCTTAAGCTTTAACCGTTTATTTTATTATTTTTAATTTGTGTCAGTGTACAGTATTTACTTTTATTGTGATCCTTACCATGATCCAGGTATACATGGACTATGTAATACCACGCTTGTTATACAATATGTATGTTATGTTTAACCTGACTTGCCAATGTTTTATGAATTCACTGGTATAATGAATATCTATCCATATAATATTGTATGCAACTGATCGTAATACGCGCTACCTATGAGCGTATGACGTGCCTTCGACAAAATGGGGTTATTTCCGAACAAAATTTTATGACGGAATATTGACGTTACGTCCCCAAAAACCACGTAACGAACATTTTTACGTTTTATTGTGAACGCGAAGTGGGTTAAAATTACCCCCTCCAAAGTTCAAACATAAAATTTCGCGCCAAAGCTGTGACGTCATAAATGTTAGCGTGACGTAATAAGTCCTTCGTGGTGCTATCCTTAAAGGGGTGATTTTCGCCTGTGTGTCACCATAAGTACGCGTACTTTAAAACCGTCGCGCAAACCGCCGGCGATCCAACTGGTTTGGAATCTTGCTCGCAGCATGTCTCGGTTCGTACTGCGAGTCGCGAGCCACCACTTTGTTTCGGCAGGCCATCGAGGCGCAACGCTTGTTGTGTTTGGCGTTTGTTGAAAGTTTTGTTTAGTTAGGGAAATTATCAAAACTAGTGATTTCAGCTTCACGTGTGTCACGTGTGTGTTAAAAACCGCGTACTTAAAGTTCGTACGTGTGTCACCCACTTTAGAATGTGACTCTACTTTGTCGTCTGACCTCCTTTTCTCCATCTACATACATAACTTCCGCTTCGTATTGACATTGACATGTTTGTTTACATCATTTCATCATGGTTAATTTATAGCGTTTTTGACTTACTGCACTGATTTTACCCAAGATTGCAAATTGAAAACTCGTCTGGTGCCCAGAAGTGCAATAAATCTGAACTGGTAAGTCGAACATACACCAAATTCCAGTGCAATTGAAGTAACTGTTCTGTCAGCCAACTGATGAAGTTTGATGTCATTTTGCATCCCGAGACCCCGATAGCTCAATTTCATTCTGTGGTGGTTTTGGTATTTGTATAGTGTGAGTGCGCGGAGTCCGCCTTGTTCAACCATTTATTGATTTATCGACATAAAACCTAACGGCATTTTGTGCATATGGCTTTTGCACCAGCCTAGGGTTTGCCCACTAAAATGAATATCTTTATATAAATACTTATGTAAATCTTGCATGTTATATCTCTTCTTTCGTTAGTTTATGAACAACATCTTCAACAAACATTCGTATTTTTGGGGCACACGCTGCCGTTGTTTGCAATTTAACTAGATATGCTTCAATTTCCTCATCATCCGAAGATGACGATGTTCGCATTTTTTTCAACTACACTTCCCGTACCTTCCGTAACCTATCCTAGCATCCATACTACTATGTATACTACTCCACTACCCAGTTCTTGATTCAAAAAAAAAAATTTTCTTTGACAAGTAAAATAGGTTATAATTAATATTTTATAGGCGTCAAAAATGCACTGAAATCTCCACGAGCTCCGAGTCCGTGGCGATAATTTGCACTCAAGTGCAATTAAGCGGATAAGTCGAAAACAAAAAACCATACTAGTTTTGCACTCAAATGTAAGACGAAGATAATTTTGACACTTTTGACACTCAGTTCCTGTGAGTGCAGTGATAGGGCAATAAGTCGAAAACGCTATTAGACCGTGACAGTCGTGAGACCAGGGGAGGTTATGTATGGCATGACACTAGTGATAGGCTCTTGAAGAATGACGAGTAAAACTGTGAAGTAATTAGGAAACATTCTGAGTAAACTGCTAATTACATAATAACGAGAAAATGGAATTGCAGTCTAATATAACATTTATAGTCTACACACATGAACTTTTATTCAATTAAAAAGAGGGAAACTAAATAAACATAATACATAAAATTAAGTTTATATCCTCAATGTATATGTAGAAAAACTAGGCAAAATGTTAACAACGTGACAACCTTGAATCTACGCATAATTCAAATTAATATGGTCACATCCTATCTACATCCGGCATAAAAATGACTTTTGATTGATTGATTTCTTAGGCGGGAGGTTTAAGTGATTTAAATGAGCTCTTTTCAAAGGGATTATTTTCAAACTCTATCTTTACTCCACGCAGGCAGAAAAAAATTGAGCAAACAGTGCCATCATTACAAATTAGATACAAGCAATGCATTTAAGCCATTAAACAGGCAATATTAGCAGGTTGGAAAATACCCCATTATAATAAACGCTCATAGGTAACACATCTATCCCTGATCGCTCATTTTTGGGTATATAACGGCATAGTGAAACACATATCGGTTTGGTGAAACGTTTAAGCTGTGTAAATAATATTTGTATTTTGATAAAGACTATGGAGGTGGCTGAAACGTTAGTAAAGAGTTTGTAGTTCAACAGATGATCTCATGTGAAGCGCAATGAAAAACTTAATTATTTTTTTCCTTAAAACTTGTGAAGCCAATGTTGTTTAATTATTACATTAAACACTTTTTTCATAGGTTATGCCGATCGCATCCAGGAATTAAACTCGTTGCCAGTTCGCAGCGACACGTTACGGGTAAAAAAGCGGAAAATGGAAATTGAGGAGGAATTGAAGAGGATAGATGGCGGAATCAAAGTGTTTCAGAGACCCAAAGTATATGTTAAAATCAATGCGTGATGATCAGTGATGACTAGAAAAAAATTATTTATATTAAATTATTTTGGTGCAAATTTATTACGTCCGTCCATTTTGTGTGTGCCTGCATTATATTTATGTGTAATTTAGTGTATAAATTAAATATACAAAGTGAAACTTTATCAATGTGGATTTTTCTCTAAATAAGTTTTTGAAATATATACGGATAAGATTATTTTATATTCATAGTATTATCAATACTGGGCCTTTAGCAAAGTGTGAGCTTCCTATTATAAACATAATTTTCAAAGGCCGGTGGCTTTGGAGTGAATCCCAAGAGCATTTTGCGTATCTTCAGCGAATGTCTGTATTTCAGGATTGTTGGTTGGTTATTAATGGTGATGCGTTGTGAGCGATCCGTCAAATAATTCGGGAAAAAGTAACCAAGGCTAAACTTCGCTGCTTATGTACCTCTTAAAGACAATATTTTTTTTAACAAGCCCAGGATCCGACACGCCGAGCTGCTGTTCTATTACTCAAGGACTGCTCCTCACACCCTGAGGTGAGCAATCACTGGGTCTCCGAAGGTCCCCTAAGTAGACGAAGGAATCTAAGGATGACATCACTCTGCATTATGGCGGTTAAGATGTGCGTCGCCGCACGGCACACCGGCATTGCGCGCAGTGCAGACAGCAGCGTATTCCTCATTCCACCCAGGGATCCAATGACCATAACCAGCAGACTTACAGTGTAGTCTGGACAGAACCTGCGAAGTTGTCCGAGCAACTCCTGATATTTGGTCCGTTTTTCCTCTTTCTTAGAGAGGATCTTCACCTCGTCTATAGATTATTATTATTAGCATACACATTTTGGCATAAGCAATGGAATCAAATCGGGTTTTACTAAAAAAAGCTAACAAAGATGCAAACCTTATAAATGAAAGAATAAATATAGGATTATATTTTATTAACAATAAACATGTTACCATATATGAAAATCTTGAAATGTATAAAATCTGCTCTTGCAGCATGTTACAATATGTATATGAAAAACTTTAAATGTATAATATTTCTACTTGCTTTCTCATTCTGGTCTTCCAGACTTTATAGTACTTGCTCCAATCTCTTTTATTAGAAACAGTCTTAGAAACATTCTCTACCCAATATTTCAGGCTAAAAACAAATCATACTGCTTAAGTAATTGAAATATATTATTACACTTCTGCATGGACCTATAAAAATCTTATAAAAATATAAATGTGACGAATTCGTCATTTACTACCATACAAATATGTTTTTCGTATCAAAACGTATAAAGGTTCAAAAGTTATCATAAAAGTCTTATAGAAATATTCCCGAGCAGTGCAAGTGAATCATAACAAATTTACAATCACTTCTGACTTCTGACAATAAGAAGAGCTGATCTATGTGAAAATAAGGTTTGACTATTTAATCTGGAGCCTGGAAACCCTTCAAATTAAATAAAATAAAAGCTTCACTGAAACATCACTATTGTGTATGTTATTTGTAGAAAACACACAGATTCAAATTTACTTCTAACCAACGAATTCTAACCTCACTATACAACTTTTGGGTATCAGTGTTTTGACTGATATCAACTTCAATCGAAAATTTCGATACTTAAAAAAGTGCATAGGTAGAATAACATTTTCAATTTTAAATTTCCTTTGATGGGCCACTTTTTAGAGAAATAAAGTTCCTTACAAAAGTTAAAACGATGTGTAAAATTTGACCTCGGTCGTTATTTCTAGGATAAGTTTGCAAATTCAAATAAGACTAGATCATTTACAATGTTATGTTGTTACTGTTTTGTTTTATTTATGTATAGAAGATACTCTAAAGCCATAAATCATCAAAAAGTCAAAAGGTCAAAAGCACCCGACACCACTCGGGGCAGCAGTCGAAATCATCATAGGTAGCGGCAGCCACTAAGTGCTTATTAAGTGTCACAGTGTGAGAATGAAGGCACATATTGCACAGTTATTTTCAACTATTTTGTTTAGGCTTTTGAGTCGTTATTTGTACTGTTGATTCTTAAGATACCGGTTAACTTCAAACTTGAGGCCACCTTCAACTTTCCTTTTTGACGTATGAAACTTGTGTAAGGAACTTTTTGTGGTAAAATGCGATAAGTCGAAAAAGAGTTCGACTTTTTAAAAGATAATATACTCGTGATTGTCATTTACTTATTATATTTGTAATATCCCTCTCCAGCTTTGACTCCAAGTTTGCCTTGTCGCACCAGTTCCCTCTCTGAATCACATGGAACGAAAAGAGGGTTGTCAGGATACTTCTTGTGCCAACCCTCCAAAATGTGCAAATTGGTGTCATGGCCGACATAATCGGCCAATTCAATGGGCCCCATTGGATGGCCTGCGCCTAGCTTCATCGCCGTATCGATATCCCGAGCCGAAGCATCACCTGAAAATGTTACACGTGCCTGTAATAATCAGACTGTCACTGAATTTGCTTTGACAAGTGATATTCTCGAAACAGAAAGAAGTTCAAACGAAAACTGAGTGGAATTTTTGAAAGTACTATAGGGTCTATCACACTATGCTTTCAAAACCCTTTTTTGTACTTCAACCCTTATAACGCACCCTCAACTTTTTTTTCTAATAGCACCCAATAGTTTTTCCTATACAAATTAAGTCCTTACTTTATTTAGAATTTTGTAGTACCTTTGAATTTGTACATAAACTAACTTTTTTGTAAAGCTATTAGCGTAAAGATACATAAAATGATAATTTGTTTGAGGTGTAATATTCTTGTAAGAAAATCAGATAAAAAGAAAACTAAGTGGGCTTTTCAAGGGTACTGAAAGGCCTACCACGCCTTCGAACATTTTTTTTTGAACGTCAACCTCTAAAACTAACCTCCAACTTTTTTATTTTAAATAACACTCCACCGCTATTCCAACATAAATGAGGACATTATTTTATTTAAAATCTTGTAGTGCCTTTGATTTCATACACAAACCAACTTTTTTCGTAATTTCATAAGGATAAGATAAAATATGGATTTGTCCGAGGCGTAATATTTTGGTAATAAAAAAAGGATAAAAAAGACATTTGTTTTCGACAGCCGTGTCTGATAAGTCATTCAGCACCCTTGAAAACACACTTAGTTTTTTATACGTTTTTTGCGTCAAACATATTTTATTTATATTATGCTTATGATTTCACGAAAAAAAAAAGTTCTCGAGTAACATCAAAGGTACCACAAAATTTTAAATAAAATAGGGACATCATTTATGTAGGAAAAGCTATGAAGTAGTGTTATTTGAAAAAAAGTTGGGGTGAGTTTTAAGGGTTGAAGTACAAAAAAAAAAAATGTTTTGAAAGCACGGTATGATAGACCAGATCACAAATTCCACTCAGTTTTCGTTTGAACTTTATTTTTTTGTTAAGAGAATATCACGTGTCACAGCCGAGCAAGTATCCAGGATTTCCTTTTCGAGCGCAGCAAAATGAGACCCTTAACCCTTTACACAATATAACCTTCCAAAAACCGCAAATGGCCATGGAAGTCAACGCCATAAACAAAACAAATAAAAAAGTCCTTCAAAAATTCGTTTATGGACGGAACTGTAGATTTAGCGGTAAAAAGTTTGTACCTATCATATTGTAACATTGTAACAAAAAGTTAGAGATGTCTTGTCACATTTTTTAATACTGTGTATGGATAACATTACCATTATTATTGTATAAGGTAAAATTTCAAAGAAAGATATTTTTCTGTATAGTTTCTGTCAAGTGAAATATATTTTTTGACATTGTTTAAACACAATTTTTAAGGACTTTGATTTGTTACGCTAGGGTCAAATGAGTACTAATGACATGTATTTGGGCTTTAGAATAGTTGCAAAGTATAATAATGATCTTGCAATTATTTATAAATTTTTTTTATATAAACTAGGTATTTATGGGATCTGTTTTAAAATGTCACTCTATCTAAATAAGTTATTATATTGACTCCATTGTTATTACATAATCAATGTGTCAACACCGCGTTTCTCAGCATTGACGTCTTCGATGTCATCGGTTTTCAGATGAATCAAAGATAACACACAAACGATAATCAGCAAAGCAACCTAACTTACGTCACAGTCACTATGGCTTTTTGTGAAGGGAGAAGGGCTGTGGGCTTATGAAACAGTGCACTGTGCACTATTGTCAGTTTTCAATATGGTTTATTAATTTCTGAATCAGTTTTAACAATGGCTAAAATAATTAATAACTAATACAAACCGTCCTCAACCTTATATTTTCAAAAATTACATATTTTTGTATATACTGTTAAAATATGTTTATTCTACTTTAAATACAAATAAATGCTAATCTGTCATAAAGGACTAACAACTTTCTTAAATGACCGATAAGAAGTTTCGTATTTTTCAGGGTAGGTACCTGTGTGAGTTATCAGAACCGAAAAAAAAACTATCTGCCAACATCTCCCTGGAACGAACTTCCTTAAACTGTTTAAAAAATATGTTCTGCCTGAAAATGCTTGTCAAATATTGTCTTAATTTCCTCTCATCCCCAAATATCTGATGCTGCAAGTCCTTTTTCAAATTGCAAAAGAAAAAATAGTTGCTGGAAGCTAGAATCTAGGTATATGATGGAAGACTAGTTTCTTCAAAGCTAGTTCTCCTTAAGGTCAGCTCCAAAGGTTGCACCATATGAACAGGTGTATTGCTTTGGAGATCAACATTCTTTTGCAAGGTTTGTCTCTTCTTTTCTCCCCACCAACTGGTGAAAGCACAGTATATTGTCCAGCCTTCGTTGTAATATTTTTAGAAAGGTAATCAACCCAAATTTTCCTTTTCCTTTTTTTTCAATTGCATACAGTCGTATACCCTTCTGTATTGGAGGGAGATCTATCAAGATCATAGCACTCCATAGGACCCTGGCACATTCTCCCAAAGATTTCTTAGAGCTCAGTCTTTCACAATCCTAACTTTGTGGCGAAGGTGGTGACACAGTTCAGAACAGCTTCCCTTAACCTGATCATAGAAAGCCAGAACTTCCCTAGAATGCATGGTTGCATTTATAAGGCAGTTGTACAGTCACAAAGTAGTTGATTAAGGCTTAGTTCAGATGACGCACGTACGACGCGCGTCGACGTGGCGCTCGTTTTGAAAACACACATAATTCATTAAAGCTGTTCACATGGACGCGCGCACGACAAATTGTACGCGCGTACAACGCCGCTAGACGCAGATAATCTCAATACGCGCGTCGGTCAGCGTAGACGCGCGTATTGAAACACTAGACGCTCCCATTCAGATTCAGTTGGCACGCGTCTTTTCTAGTCGACATACCTGGTGTGTCGCTCTGCAAAAATGGATTTCTCACTCATGCTATTGAAATGGAACGGAAGAATTCAACACAGATGTTTTCATTGATGAAATTGAGAGGAGGCCTACGATTTGGGACATGCATACTAAATTATATTAAAATAAGACGGCAAAAAAGAGCGCCTGGGAGGAACTGGTCCTAATTTTTGCAAATCCGATGATAAAAATTTAGCTTCGTGATTTCGCAGGCTGGAATACAGTGTAAAGTATAAACTTGTAGAAAGTCCATTCCTTAAAATTGGACGAACCCAGTGTGTCCTTTCCCTCTTACATCGTTTCCTTCTTCTATATGCTAACCAAACACAAACAGCTTCTCCTACATCCATTCTTGTTGATAACAACAAATAAACTGACACTCAATTGCCTAGTCTCACTCTGTATAAAAGTTGTACGAAGTCCTACGCGCATTATCTGAACACAGACGCAACAAACGTGCGCCACTTCGACGCGTGTCGTACGCGCGTCATCTGAACTAAGCCTGACTGACATATTCCTATCTTAATTGTCCTTAATTTCATATTATGTACATACCCCTTTCCATCATTCTTATCGCTTCTGCAATATAAGGCACCAGCAACCTATTGACAACAAACCCAGGAGTATCTTTGCAGGTGATGCAAACCTAAAAGTAAAGATTTAGGATATTAAACCCTCAGATATATAGAAAAGCATAACTTTTCATTAATATATTTTGAATGTCTGAATACTACCGTATGTAATTTTTTAAATTTTGTGAGAAACTAAAAATGTTGTACAAACAAAATAAACATATCTCTCACCTTTCCTATAGATTTCCCCCACTCCATCATGGCAGTGTATGTATCATGTGAAGTCTCAGGAGTTCGAATCACTTCCAGCAACTTCATCACAGGGACAGGATTGAAGAAATGTAGACCACCAAATCTGTCTTTGCGATTTGTCACTGAAGCAATATCACCAATAGACAGTGATGAGGTGTTAGAGGCAAATATTGTTTTTTCAGGGGCAGCCTTATCAAGTTTCTTGAAGAGATCATGTTTAACCTAGAAATAAAATTAGCTGTAGAAACAACAAACTTCAAGAAAAAAAATGGAGTCAAATTGACTGACTCAGTACTTCCTACACATGATAATGATACCATTTTATTGTTTTCCCATTGCATGAAGCTACAGTCTGAAATCCCCTTGCAACCAAATCAATCGCCCACCCGCCCGCAAAAGAACATCCAACACAAAAACCCTCGTAAATAGTTTCTTGCGTCTCCCTCCTTAGAAACTAGGAGGGACTAACAGAAAAAGTAGAAAATAATCAGGAACCCCTAAAACACCTAAAAACAAAGTTTGAGCCGTTTTTAATTTTTTTTGTTTTTTATTATTGCTGCGCCGCCACTGACACGATTTTTCCAAAACATACGCGTTTTCCATCCTCGCCGTGGTAGTAATACTGTGATAGAGTTTCATTAAAATTCATTCCATAACTTTTACGCTACTCAATACAGTATGTGCTAAAGCAATATTCCTATGTATATTTATCAGAAAAGGGTATTATGCCGCTAGGTCTTTCTTGTACAGGTTAATGGACAGCCTAATGAATACAACACATTTTTGAGATTTACAACCCTCCACCCCCACAACCACCCCAATTTCACCCCACGCCCAAAAAAAAAGTAGAAAATGATCAGGAACCCCTAAAACCATTCCATAACTTTTACGCTACTCAATACAGTACGTGCTAAAGCAATATTCCTATGTATATTTATCAGAAAAGGGTATTATGCCGCTAGGTCTTTCTTGTACAGGTTAATGGACAGCCTAATGAATACAACACATTTTTGAGATTTACAACCCTCCACCCCCACAACCACCCCAATTTCACCCCACGCCCAAAAAAAAAGTAGAAAATGATCAGGAACCCCTAAAACACCCAAAAACGAAGTTTGAGGAATATTTATTATTTCGTTTTTTGCTAATTAGTCCGCCGCTCATGCACCGATTTTCAAAATTATAAGAACATTACCTACTACGACCCCACAGCATATCGCTGCCCAAATTTCATCACAATCCATGCAGTAGTTACCGAGATTACGAGGCTAGAAAAACGCGCACAGACAGACAGACCGACGGAAATTAGTGACATGGATTTTCGTTATGTAGACATCATAAAACGCCCAAAAAGCATGTTATCTCAAAATCGAAAATGTTCGCGATCACAATACTCCCCTCATCTATCGGTGTGGGAAGTAAAAATGAATACAAAACATTGTGCATGGAATAGTTTGAGATTGAAATGGAGTGTCAATAGTGTTCACCTAGATTCTAAAGTGATCACAGATTCTATAAATTTTCTGTTTACATGTCATCTAAATATGGAAATCATTTCACATTTAAAATATGGTCACTTTTCTCTTAAGACAGAGGAACCAAAAATACACAAAAATAGAGTTTCATACTGAAGTGAAATATTTATAATATATTTATTTGTTACCAAGCTAAAATATAATTAGTATATTTTGTGTTAAAAATCTAGTTGAATTAATGGACTTCCATTTGGCTGTCCCACACCGTATGTAGAAAATTAAATTTACTAAAATTAAATTGCCTATTTGTTGTGCATTATTTTATTTCATATTATCTCTTATTACTTTTGTTTCTTTGACAGTGGCAGATATTAAAAACAACAATATGTACAAGTTTTACATACTTATACCTTTGAAACACATATTCAGGCATTTAGATAAGCACTTTTATATATTTGATAGTACTTTTTGAACCCAACAGGAATTACCATTATATAAAAATGCTATATTTTGGTTATAAGTAATATAGTAAAGTACTTAAAAGCCTCTCAGTAGTTTAGCATCTTCCACCTATTGATGTTTTAAATAGTTACCTCAAGCTTTTCAACAATGGCTTCAATAACTAAATCAGAATCTTTCACAGCATCTTCTGGATTTGTGTTTCCTTTGATCTTTGATCTAGTTTCCTCAACAAATTTGGCAGCAGCACTTGCATCATCTTTGTACTGTTTCTTAGCAACTCTTCCTAAGCTATTTGCTATCCTTTCTTCTGCCTTCTTCAGCAAATCAGCATTTACTTCAACTAGGGTTACATGTTGACCAGTTGCTGCTGCTACCTATAAAATATGTATTTCACAATGAAGATAAAAAGAATGCCAATAACTGGATTTCTAAACATAATGAAAAGTATTATGTATGACTTAGGGCCAGTTGCACAAACGCGGGTTTAGCATGAGCTTTGTTAAGCCTAAGCTTAGCTAAGCTCAGGCTTAAAGTGGACACCCGTTGTACAATCGTCGGCTTAGTTGAACCTGGTTGATAATGAAATTCACTACAGTTGGCATCAATGAAGCAATATGTACTGACATAATGATCTGAAAAATTACCTTTTTTGGTTAGGCACTTATGACAGTTTGTGTCAAATTTTGGCAACGACCTTTTCTGTCTCTGTCCTTTCATTCGCTTTCTTTGTTAAATTAGACACAAATTTTCCAAAAAATTTGACCTAATAAAGTGACAAGCAATTTGAAGGTTCATCCTTGACAAATCATGTCACTTTTATACCAGGTTAGGTTTAAACCTCAGCTAAGCTCGCACTGAGCATCGGTTTACGTAAGCTCGTGTTAAGCTTGAAGTGGGGGGTTAAGCCAGCATTGTACAACGGACATTTTGCCACTGGTGTGGTTTAACGTCGGCTTACCTTAAGCCGAAGCTTAAGCTTGCATTGTACAACCGGCCCTAAGAATGAGGAATTTTTGAAGAAATAATTTAAAAATGCTATAAAAAACCTTTGCTTGCAAAACAATTTGACACTAATGCTGAAAGTAGGGTGACCATTTGTCCGAAAATTTGGAGCTTAATTTTGTGTCCAGGTAAAATCAGAAGAATGGTTAAATTGTCTGGAATTTGAGCCCTATTTGTACAAGATACATCAAAAAGCCACCTCTCTCTATTCTCTCACAGTTCATCAGTTCACTAAACTCCCCCCCACCCAAGTAAGCTCAAAGTTCATTGCCTGGGAATTGGTCTATGAAGTGTATAGTCACCCTAGAAGAAATGAAGTTTAGGGAGAGATTTCACTAATATCGCTTGACTTCTAATTTTGCCCACCCAATTTTTTGTGATAATCACTTCACTGCCATATTGAGGTGACTAAAAAATGATACACTTGTTATCTCCTTGCTAAAGTTGACAAAATTTCATTATAACCAAAGTGATATGATCAAACTTTATAGGAATTCTATATAAAATTACAGACACCCAAAAAGTTGGTGGAAAGATATACAGTGAATATTCATACCTGTGCAATTCCAGACCCCATTAGACCACCTCCAATTACTGTTATTTTACTGATAGCATTTCTAACAGTAGTAGTAGAGAGGCTTCTCTTGATAATATTACATGGATTCATTTTTTACCTTTTCCTCTTCTTGTTTGAGCTGATTAATATTGACTGTTGACTGCAGCTGCACTTGTGATTGCATCCACTTTGACACGAGCACTCAAACAAGGGCCGTGATAATAATGGTCAAAGTCCACTGGTTTACCTAACTATAACAATTTTTTCGGGTGTAAAGTTCAAAATGCAACAAATTAGAACTATTTGTATTTTTGTGTTTTGCTTTGATTAATGAATGATGATATTATGGTAAAAGTATGGTACTGTGTACTATGATTCTTGTAAAACTGTGACAAAAAAAGGAAAAAAAGAACTATTGTTGAGATTGAAAATATCTGATGTGACCTAACAATAGCTTATTTGCAGTCTAAAATCATTCTTTGCATAACTCTAAACTACTAGATACCGGATATGTTGTTTTAATTAGTTTTTTGGACATACTATGGTCTATAATAAAAATAAAGCTACCAAAATTTAAATTCCGCGCTGTTGGTAAGCCCAACTGACCTACATAAAAATCTGTCACAGACAGGACATAAATCACAGAATAAAAGACGTGTGAATCACAAAACATATACGTGTGAATGATAGAGGAATTGTTTCAGAGCATGGCCGACTCTATACTAGGCCGGAGCCTTAGATGTGGCAACGTAGCTTAGCTGTCAAATAGTCGGCCTATAGTTTCAGAATAATTATTACATTTTATATGTATTTGTATTAGAGTTCACATCGGTTCATAAATTAAGAAAAATACTTTTTAGAACTACTACTAATACCACTTACATCTGATGTCTGGTTCATCGTAGTCAAACACTAACACAAAAATAAACGCAATCTGTTTCCTGCTGCCACTTGCACTTCCACTTAAATGAACACTCAATTTTCTTTGTAAATTGTCACTTGAGCTAGAAAAAATCACTATTAGGTCACTGTGAAGCCATTCTTGCTTTTTCTTGATTCCCTTTCTCTATCAAATCTTTTCGTAGGTATGCCCAGATGCATGCCCAGATGAGTTCTATTAACTGTATTTTTCTGTGATATTTGGGAGGTCCAGAAAACGTTGTAGGTACCACATTGTGCTTTAAAATAGGTCTTATCCTTTGAAATGTTTGTAAATTATTGTCTTTATTCTTATAAATATAACCAGCCCTTACGAGGAATACATTTCACCCACTTCTGTTTGATGTCCTTTATTGGAAGCACAATTGCTAGTGCAACCTGGTACTACACACTTTGCAGGCATCTTTTTATCTTTATAGTTTCGTTTGTGCAGGTAAATAATTAGAAACATATTAAAAATCACCTTCCACTCTTCTTTGTTACTCTGGAAGGTTATGTTGGTATGTCCTTTATTGGAAGCACAATTGCTAGTGCAACCTGGTACTACACACTTTGCAGGCATCTTTTTATCTTTATAGTTTCGTTTGTGCAGGTAAATAATTAAAAACACATTAAAAATCACCTTCCATTCTCCTTTTTCACTCTGGAAGATCACACTAATGGCTCAACAACAAATAAAAGCTCGGCCCGATATTCAGTATTGCCATATTTCAATGCTCCTGCCTAGTGAGTAGAGTCGGCCATGTTCAAAGAGATAAACTACATTCTCCATTGCAAATAGATTGCTCGTTAGTGTCGGAGAAGATAACGCAAAATTGAGAAGTCATGAAACATGTACGGTTTATTTTGAATTTGCGACTTCCGGCTATAGATACGACAAGGAGGATATAGCCACCTCCTTGAGATAAGATCAGTTAGCGGTGACAAATGACTCTCAAAAAGGTCCCGCGTCTCGTGCTGGCGCTGTCATTCAACACGAGATGTGCTTCTGGGCTTCTATTCACAAACTTCTATTCTTGACTTGACATTTATCTGATCAGTCTCTTGACGTTTGGTTCATCTAACCTTGAACTTTAACGTTACAGTTAACTGTCATCCATCTCCAAAACGTAATATTGCACCATAACTTAAATAGAATATTCCAAATTTCCTAATTAATCAATCCCAGAAGCAACTAACTTGTGATATTATTTAGTAAGTACATAATATAAGAAATCTACGAATAAATCATGTCTTGCCCTTGGGCCAAGATCGAAAAGCCAGAACCAGTAAACCTAACAGAGGTGATGTCTGAGGAATTGGCAAGAGAAATGCAGGAAAAGGAGTACAAAAAGCTCCAAGAAACTCCCTCTGAAACCCCGGATATTATACAAGAAGCTACAGCTTCTGCTTCAACTTCACTGCCAAACTGTTCAGTAGATGATGATGAGATGATAGCAAAAATGTTACAAATCCAATTTGACAAGGAGTATGATGAGTATTTGGCGCTCACAGAGAGAAAATATAATGGTGGATCGAAGGTGTCAGTATCTTTTGAAAACTACAAGAGGACTCCCTTAAATCCAGGTAATGTGATGATTTTACTTGTAAGAATCGTTCATAAATGCCTTTTCATCTCACAGTATGCTTTCATTCTGTCATGTTGCAATGTCATGCATATGTATGCCTTGTGGCATGTTATTCCAACATGTTGTGTATCTTTTTACCTTACCCCGCACACTGTTTCCATCCCAGCACATGGTATTGCAACATGTGCTGCAACATGTTTTAGTCTGTTTCCAGTCTTACAAGTTCCTGGTACATGACCTGGATTGTGTTGTTGGTCAAATTTGTGGTATTTGAAACAAACCTTCAACAACATTAGGATATTGGTCATACTGATATAGGCTTTCAGTAGTGTGATAGTTAATCATTTGCATACACTCATATAACTTTATTTATAGTAATTTAACTTCCAAAGTTCTGAAGCTTAACCTATGGTTTCCTATCTGATGCATCATACATTATTGGCTTATTATTAAAACTGCATATTTATGTCGAATGATAAAGTCAATACTGATATTTTTACATTTGTATCCTTAAATAAGTTTATTATTGTGGAATCTTAAACATAGTGTTGCACTCACATTGTTGATAAATCTATAATGAAAGTCAATAATATATCAGTGTCTTAGGCATATATATTCTATTATTAACTATTTATTTGTAGCACCTAGGTATTATGATTTTGATAATATTGTGTCCTAATAATCACTAAGGGCTTATTTCACAACTTACTGTTGTATTGCAAAATGATTTTGATACTTTTTTTTTCCTCTGGGAGCCGTCAGCACTTAAGCCTTTAAGGCCTATTGTGCTATAACTTCCCAGAGGGGGGACGGTGCACGGCCAGCACCGTGAGAATGATACCATCATCCCGGACGGTCTGACGGGGGTCCCCCATCCGGGCCTTCCGGTCGATCATCCAAAGTGCCGGCCGCGTAAGATCTCCGCGCAGCTCTCATGTGGGCGACACCGACAGCCAGTCCAAACTGTTGTCTCACTGGTGCAATTCAGTGAACCACCCAAGCACTAATTGTGCACAAGGCTGCTGCTGCCCTACTATCGAAGGCAGACGCTGTTCACCGCGCAGCCACATGGGTCCCCATTTTGATACTTAGGAAATGGTGTGATTTTTTTAAAATTGAATTAATATGTCTGGTGAAAAAAGTTTCTAGTAGCAGACAAAGTCTTCTTTATGTCTGAACTAACTTTGTTTATGTTGTCAGGCACAATTTCTATAGTTTCAAATTCATTCATTATAAACAAATAATTTTAATTGAATAAAGTTAAGCACATATCAAATACATTTTTATTTATGAAATTTTGTGTCAAAGTGTCACAATTGAATTGAATTGAGACATTCTCTAAGATAAATAAATAAATTTGAGAATAAATACAAGGAAAGTACATAAGAGCAGTAGTAGGTTAACCCTTAAGTACTGATGTACCACATAAAGGACATAGTCACTAACCCTACTACTCAAATTATTGTTGATATTTACACAAAATAATTAATGGAACTTATCACATCAATTTAGTATGTGTCTTGAGATAACAGAAATGCCATGAATTAAAAAATATCATAACATGATTTTGATAGATCATTAATTTATTATGTGGAAGTGTTGAAAAACATTAACAAAAATTATATTTCTAAATAAAAGGGTATAGAGTAAAAACATCCATTGTATAATCATCGGCTTAGTTAAACCTGGTTGATAATGGAATTCACTACGGTTGGCACCAATGTAGCAATACATACTGACATAATCATCAGAAAAATTACCTTTTTTGGTTAGTCACTTGTGACAGTTTGTGCCAAATTCGGGCAATAGCCGTTTCTGTCTCTGTTCTTTTATTTGCTCTCTTTGTTAACCTAGACACAAAATCTTTAAAAAAATATAACCTAATAGAGTGAAAAGCAATTTGAAGGTTCCACCTTGACACATCATGTCATTTGTATCAGATTAGATTTAAACCTCAGCTAAGCTCGCGTTGATCTTCGCTTATGGGATGAATGTCTTTTGGGACAATACAGGGATTTAAGGAGTCAAATTAAAAATGACATTAAATCAGCCAATGAAAAATATTTAAAACGTGTGGAGCAGGAAATAAATAATGATTCCCGCCAATTTTGGTCATATATAAGACATAAAACCAATTCTTCCAGAATACCTTCTACAATGACTCACAATGATGAAGTCTTATCAGATCCACAAGATATTGTAAATAAGTTTGCTACAATTTTCAGTAAAGTTTACTCAAGCCCCGTTGATTCAAATGAAATCGGTGAAGATACTGCTGTCCGAATTAATTCAACTGAGCATATATCAATTTGTAACATCACAGAGGATGAAATTATAACAGCTTCAAAAAAGTTAAAAAACAAAATGACATCGGGTTGTGATAATATTCCTTCGTTTTTAGTTAAGGATTGTATATCTTGTTTTGCATATCCTCTAAAGATTTTATTTAACTTAGCAATACAGTCTCTCACTTTTCCAGACAAATGGAAGGTTGCTAAAATTATCCCGGTTTTTAAGGCAGGTGACAAATGTGAAATCGCTAATTACCGAGCCATATCCATTCTGTCAAATTTTGCGAAAATTCTAGAAATCGTTATGTACAACCGCATATTTCCTTCAATCCGTTCTAGTATTGCACCAACCCAACATGGCTTTATGAGTTGTAGATCTACTGAATCCAACTTGGTACTTTTTACACAACAACTTTCAGAATTTTTAGATACAGGTGGACAAGTAGATGTGATCTACACAGATTTTTCGAAGGCATTTGACAGAGTGGATCATGGTATTTTACTTGCCAAGCTGAATAGCTTTGGTTTTTCAACAAATTTGGTTCAGTTTTGCAAGTCATATTTGAACAATAGGGCTCAATATGTGTACTATAATGGTTATATGTCTAATATATATAATGTAAGATCTGGCGTTCCACAGGGTTCAAACCTTGGCCCACTACTGTTCAATTTATTCATTAATGATTTGGATAGTATAATTAAGTCAAACCGGTTGTTTTATGCAGACGATTTAAAAATATACTGCGAGATAGTAACTGTTGAGGATTGTGTAAAATTGCAAGATACACTTGATGATGTGTGTTCTTGGTGTGTTAGCAATAAACTAACATTGAATGTTACGAAATGTAAAATTGTTACTTATTCCAGAAAAATCTCAACTATTTTGTACAGTTATGGTATTGATGGTGTATCCCTGGAACGTCAATCATCTACAAAGGACTTAGGGGTTTTATTTGATACTCAACTCAGTTTTGTTGATCACATTAACTCTAAGATCTCAGAAGCATATAGAATGTATGGTTTCATTGTAAGAAATTGCCGTTCTTTCAATGATGAATCTGCTTTAAAGTTGTTGTTTTACACTTACGTTCGTACCAAGTTGGAGTACTGTTCGAACGTTTGGAGTCCATATTATCAATGCCATATAGATAGACTTGATAGAGTTCAGCGGAAGTTTTTGAAATATCTAGTTTTTAAAAAACATCACGTTTACCCCGAACAGGGTATACAGTATCAACTTCTGCTGAATCTCTATGATATGGATAGTTTGGAGTTCAGACGAACACTATCTTCAATAACTTTTTTATATAAGATACTACATAACAAAGTTGATTGTGCTGAGCTATTAGCTAGAGTTAAGTTGAATGTGCCACAATTTTATTCTCGTCATCACCAGGCCTTTTATTGCACTGCTGCCAGGACAAACTTAATGTTAAAGTCACCAATGACAATGATGTTTCAGAATTTTAATAAAATGTCACGACAAGCTGATATATTTGCAGATAGCCTGAGTAAATTAAGATTAGCTGCTAGAAATAATATGTTATGTTAGTGTATAAGTAAATTGCTCTGTAAAGGGATTTTATCTGTTGGGCAATAAATGCTACTATTATTATTATTCATATATCGTCTCAGAGTTGTAAAACATCTGGATTTGGAGATGAGGGGCCAGCTAGCAGACCTCATTCCATTTCTTGGTTAGGCATATTCAGAACGGTTCGTACGATGCGACAAGTTTCTAAGATGACATTTCTTTGCATTTTTGAAATAAGTGTATTAGGCTCCAACTGTAGTTTCATTATTGACTGCGCTAGGTTTTTGTGTATCAGGCCAGTTGCGGATATGACAATAGGAACGATCATAACGGATTTTAATTTATGAATTTCTTTATATTCTATGGATAACGGTATGTATTTTTTAACTTTTTCCTCATCTGCCTTATTCATGTTATGGTCATTGGGGTGCGTAATATCTATGAAAAAAGCTGTTTTATCTCTGATATTGTGCACTACTATGTCTGGTTTATTTGCTGTTATTGTTTTGTCTGTATGAATTGGGAGATCATAATATAGTTTAAATGTTTCGTTTTCTATGACTGGTCTTGCTTTATAGTGATAATATGGCACCTCTTCTTCTTCGACAAGAAGGTTATGCTTCCTAGCTAGTGCTTGGTGGAGAATGTTTGCTGTGAGATTGTGCCTATGGGTATATTCAGTGTTTGCGAGATTTGGACAGCCTGATATGAGGTGGTCTATTGTTTCGGATGCTCTGTGACACCGTCTGCACTTATCAACAACGTTAATTTTTTCAATATATTTCTTGTAGTTGTTGGTTGCTATTACTTGGTCCTGGATAGCCTGTATAAATCCTTCTGTTTCTCCAAAAAGATAACCATCCCTTAGCCAGCGTAATGACGCTTCCTTATCGGCCTCATCTAGGGAATGGGGAAATCTTCCATGGAGCGCCTTGGATCTCCAAGCTGCGACCCGATCTTTACTTGTTATGATGGCTGGTATGACATCAGGTTGTGACAGATTTAAAGGAGTGTACGATAGGTCACTTTTCAGGATTGCGTTGTGTAGTGGTGATTCTGGTGCTTTTTCACTGAAGTACCTTTTTAATGCAGCTACCTGTTTGTTGCATAGGTTTCATATGTCTAGGAGCCCTCTGCCCCCTTCTTTTCTGGGTAAATACAGCCGTTCCATAGCTGCCTTGGGGTGGTGCATCCTATATTTAGATAAAGTTGTTCTAACTAGCCGGTTTAAGGCATCTAAATCTGTTTGTGACCATTTTAATATTCCAAAAGAATAGGTTAAGGCTGGTATCGACCAGGTGTTGATTGCCTTTATTTTGTTTTTGGCCGTGAGCTCTGTTCTTAGAATCCTATGCAATCGTCTTTTGAATTCCGCTTCGACTTGTTGCTTCAATTCTTTATGATTTTTTGTTAGCAGTTGACTAAAGCCAAGGTATTTATAAGTGTCTTGAGGATCTATGGAAGGAAAATTTACTTGACTGAGTATTAATGATATGGATTCTGACTCCTGTATTTCCCCTCGTATGATGTTCAGACATGCACATTTTTCCATACCGAAATTCATCCGTATGTCTGTGCTAAATTGTGCAGTAATATTGAGTAGTGTTTTTAATTCCTTTTTGTCACTAACGTACAATTTAAGGTCGTCTATATATAATAAGTGATTGATTGTGTATAGTGTTTCTTTTTTAGATGTGATCTTAAAGCCTGCATTGGTACGTTTTAGTAAATTGGACAGAGGATTCAGGGCCATACAAAACCATAATGGGCTCAAGGTATCTCCCTGAAATATTCCACGATTGATAGGAATGTGATCAGTTTTAATTGTGCACTGATTCATTCTCAGTATTATTTGTGTACGCCATGATAGCATTAGAGTCTTTAATAATGTTATTACTTTGGGATGTATTTTATAGATCTCAAGCACTTTTTGAAGCCATGGATGTGGTACTGCGTCGTATGCCTTTTGGTAGTCTATCCAGGCAAGCGACAGATTTCTTTTAGCTTTTTTAGCTTGGCCAGTGATAACTGCATCGATGGTAAGTTGTTCTTTGCAACCTTTAGCGTTTCTACGGCACCCTTTCTGTTCTTCTACCATAATATTGTGTTGCGTTACATGATTGGTTATTTTCTCATTTATTACCGATGACACTATTTTGTATATGGTGTTCAGACAGGTAATGGGCCTGTAATTTTTTGGATCTTGAGTGTTTTTATTTTTTGGTTTCAGATAGGTGACAGCTTGGGTTAGAAAGGTGGGGCAACTGTTTGGTTCATCGATTAATTTGGTAACTATATCTGCAAGTGACGGATGTAGCGCTGTTAAGTATTTCCACCAGAAGTTGTGGACGCCGTCGGGTCCAGCAGCTTTCCAGTTCTGCAATTTTTGTGTGACGCTCTCAATGTCTTTTGTTGTTACGACTGGTGCGCTCATTTCAATGTTATATTTATCGGCCTCATCTTTTATCCATGTAGCTTCGGTGTTATATTGGGCTGGTGTTGACCAGAGTGTTCTCCAAAAGTTATCAATTTCCTGTAGAGGGGGGTTTTCCTTCTATTTGTTCTTCCGTCATGCTGTTATAGAATTGCCTTTGGTTTGATGTGAATTTACTATTATCTACTTTTCTTTTATTTGATGTGTTATAGCGGCGTAGTCTTTTGCCATAGGCAGCAATTTTTTGTTTCAGAGTGTCAATATGAAGATCCAGTCTTTCTTCAAAGTTTGAATCACCCAGTCTTATCTTGTTATTCCTAAAAATGTTGTATACTCTGTCTCTAAGCTTTTGTTTGGTCTCATTTCTTCTCATCTTCCAAATATGTATTTTTGATAGATCACTTCTAAATTGGTTAATTTTATTTTCAATTCGTTTTTTCCATGCTGGTGTTTCCTGACTAGGTCGCTCCCTGTCACCGCCTTCTCGTTTTCTCAGTGGTATTTTTAAGTGGCTAATGATTGTCATTGCGGAGCAGTAAGTATGAAGCTGAATATCTTCAACACTGGCGATCGTTTTTGTTTGAAGAATTTGGTTTATTATTTTGAGGAGCTGAAAGACGTATTTATTAGGGTGTATTTTGGGTAGAAGTGGTCGTGAATTTGGATCCGTGTCTATGTACTTAACAAGATTAGTCTCCAATTCATGATTTAATTTGTTATATAATGTGCAGTCCTGGTCTACCCCTTCTATCACTCTACCGTTATTGTTGTCTATATGTTCTGTGTCTTTTAAGTTATTCGGTGTATTATCCTCCGAGGTTGCTAGATCGTTCATCTGTGCTTGTTGTATTTGGGAACGGTGTACTTCTTCTTTAATAGTTTCTTGTTCGACAGCTGATACCACTGACTTACTAGTTATGTACCTATATCTGTCTACTATATTTTGTTGGGTGAATCTGGACAGGTCAGGCCTCATTTTCTGAAACTCTTGATACATTTTGTTACAGTATCCTGTTTTGTCAGCACCGCATTTTGTTGCAATTTGATATGCTTGCAGAATATCGCAATTATCTTTGTGATTCCATTTATAGCGAGATTTTTCAGAGGTCTTGTTAGGGCCTCTGGTGTTAGATACCTGAGGCAGACTAACTAGGGCTGTTGAATTTTCGACCTCTGTGCTTCTAGGTGTTAAGCTGATTGTTCCAGTGCCTTTTTCGGATTTCTCCGTGAGAGTCGCTGGTTCCTCCGAAACCCTCACACCGGTGGCCCGTAAGCTGTCGCGCCCAGCACCGGCTCCATACGCGCCCTGGCGATCCCCAGGCAGCGGCTCTTTTCCGAGGCATTTTTTATTTAGCGTCTCCATTTCACTGGGTATTTACCTTTTCCCTGTTAGCCGTTAGTAATAGTTCAGCATGATGCTGCTAACGTTGCCCGTCTCTCACGTGGCTTAGATGGTACAAGCCGGACGTAGGGTAGGATTATTATTATTATTATTATTATTATTATTATGAAAGCTCATGTTAAGCTTGGAGTGGGGGGCTAAGCCAGCATTGTACAACGGGCGTTTTGTAACTGACGTGGTTTAACGTCGGCTTATCTTAAGCCGAAGCTTAGTAGTAGTGATGGGGAGGCGAAGCCAGGCAAGTAGGCCACCTTTGGCCCTTTTTGCCAACCCCACTGAACCAATCACTGAAAACACTAAAATTCTACACCCTAGAAAGCTCATCATCGAACCTACCAGACCTCTTGACGAAAGTCGGTATGTCCGACCATTTCGCTGAATATAGTGACTCCTCCCCAAACTCCGTCGTGCCGAATATCTGAACCCTAAGGTTGCGATAAACTGCACATCTGCCCAGGAAGTGGAACTCTGTCTTGTCCTCCTCCCAGCATCTGGAGCAAATGGGGTCCCCTACCACTCTCTTAAGTGACAAATGTCTATTCAGCCGGCAATGGCCAGTAAGAACCCCCACCTGAAGGTTGAGTGTCTTTCTGCCTTTATTCAAAAGCCATAGCGTTCGGCCCTTACCAGGGCCCGCTATGAATCTTTTGGCTTGCCTGCAGTCGTCTCTCTCTAACCAGGCTTTCTCCAGTTCCTTGTAGGCCCAGTTGTCCAGGGCCATATTGATCTGGCGTCTGCTAATTCCCAGCATAGATTCTGGGCCGATCAGGCGCTGCTGGCCCCTATCCTAGCTAATCGGTCCGCTCTCTCGTTACCCGGTATACCAATGTGTCCGGGGACCCACAGCAGGGTCACCTTCTTATGGCTTGCTAATTTCGGAAGGGCGGCCGAGCATTCTTGAGCCAGAGCTGATGTGGCCCTCAGAGCTGCCACCGCTTTCAGAGCTGATTGGCTGTCAGAGGATATATATATATATATATATATGCTCTGTTCAGAGCACTGTTCGACTTCCGTTGAGTATGCCGTCATCAATATCGCATACACTTCCGCCTGGAAGACAGTCGTGCAGGTTCCCAGCGCGAAGCTCCGCTGCACTTCTTTACCCTCCAGACAGAAGCCCGCTCCCCTGGATCCTGACTCCTTTAAGAGCGATCCGTCAGTGAAGCATACCAGACTATTTGGCGGAAACTTGACTTTCCCTCTCATCCAGTCGTCTCTTTCCGGGATGACTAGTGAGAATCCCTTATCTAAATTTAAGATGTCTTTGGCTTTTTCCACCCTGAATGACGATATCGGGATATTACTCTCTGCGAATCGCTCTATTCTGGTGTGGCCAACTAATGGTTCTCGTGCTACCCACGTTCCCCCGTCACGCATTCTCAGGCAGGCCGACATCGCCTCTCTCTTTATCCAGAGGTGTAAAGGCGGCAAGCCCAAGAGTACCTCCAGGGCAGCAGGTGGTTGTTGCCCTCGTGGCACCTGTTATGCTCATTGCTGCCAGCCTCTGAATCTTTGCGAGCTTGAGCCTAACAGAGACCTTCTCTACGGCTCGGCCACCAGACCGAGCAGCCATACTGTATCCTAGATCTGACTACTGCCATATATAGCCGGTTTAGGACCTTGGGTTTGAGGCCCCAGGTTCTGCCGACTACCCGACGCAACTGCCACATGGTAGCTATAGACTTTTTGTACACATAGTCGATATGCTGTGCCCATGTGTGTTTATTATCAATTATCACCCCCAGGTACTTGACCCCCGTGTTAGGGTCAGTGGTACACCGTGGAGAGTGGGGGCTTTGAAATCATCTATTTTCTTCCTGTGAGTGAATAGGACCAGCTCAGTCTTCACTGGGTTGATTGAGAGTCCTGATTCGCCACACCACCTGTCCAAAATGTTGCACGCCATCTGCATCCTATCGCAGACGACGCCCAGGAATCTACCAGCGACTAACACCAGGCCGTCATCTGCGTAGGCCTGCGTGTAGAAGCCGGCCGAGCTAAGTCTCGCAAGGAGGCCATCCATAACAAGGCACCAGAGGCGGGGGGAGAGGCAGCTGCCCTGCGGGCAACCCCCACTCACCCCAACCTCGAGCTCAACCTCGCCTAATGTTGCACTAGCCCTGCGATTCTGAAGTGCCGACCTTACCCAGTAGACCAGAGTGGGTGGAACACCCGTGGTCTGAAGGGCGGTGCATATATTAGCTGTTCGTGCTTTATCAAAAGCTCCCTGTACGTCGAAGAATACTCCCAGAGTCACTTCTCTGTGAGAGAGGGCTCTTTCTACTTTTCCTACTATAGTATGCAGGGCCGTTTCCGTGGAGCGGCCCTGCCTATAGGCATGCTGATTATCGTGGAGGGGACAGGTAACGAGGGTTTCCTCCACCAAATATCTGTCCACGATCTTCTCCAATGCTTTCATAAGAAAGGAGGTAAGACTGATTGGTCTATAAGACTTTGCTGAAGAGTAGCCGATCTTCCCTGGTTTAGGGATGAACACTTCTCTTGCTGCCTTCCAGGACGACGGTACGTATCCTAGCGCTATGGAGCTCCGGAAGGCTACCACGATATGTGGCAGCAACTCTTCCAGACGTCTTTGTAGTAGCGCGGGGAATATACCATCAGGTCCGGCTGATTTAAATGGACTAAACTCGTTTATAGCCCAGGAGACTGATCCGTCGGTTATCATCCTCTCGGCCAGGCCGGCGTTGCCTATCAAGAGAGCCGACTCAGCTTCTGGAGACAGTTCGCCGGACTCTCCCGGGAAATGCGAGTCGAGGAGGTATTGGAGAGATACCTCCACCGATGTAGTCCATGTACCATCCTCTTTCTTGAATGAACTAATGGTTTGTCTCTTCTCGCAGCTGAGCAATTTCATTAGTCTGGCGGATTCTGAAAGGGACTCCAATTCTCCACAGTAGTTCCGCTAGCTTGCTCTTTTGTTGCTGCGTAGCTCTTTTTTATACTTTCTTCTTGTCTCTCTAAAGGCATCCCAGGAGGCTTCATCGCCTCTCTTTGTAGCCCTGTTAAGAGCCCTCCTTGTGGCCCCTCGGAGTTTATTTAACGTCCCAGACCACCAGAGTACTCTCCCAGGAGCCACAGCCCTCAGTGGGCAGGATGCCTCAAGTGCAGTGCGGATAGTCTCCTCCAAGTTGGAGACACCGCGCTCCACTTCTTCTACTGTGTTATACCGTCCAGCCGGTTCCCTCAGGTTAGCAGCCAGGGAGGCCTTGTAAGTCTTCCAATCGGTTGCTCTAGGGTTCCGGCATCGGGCTACCTCGCTGTGTACTGAATTTATCTCAAATCTAATCATCCTGTGATCAGACAGAGATATATCATCTGTTACTCTCCAGTCTGTTACTACGCGAACCAGATCCGGAGAAGCTACCGTGATGTCGATAACCTCTTTCCTAATCTGATTCGCGAATGTGGCTTCTGTGCCTTTGTTAAAAATCTCTAAATTACGAGATGCTATGAACTTTAATAGGGCTTCGCCTCGACTATTTATCTCCGAGCTACCCCATACTAAATAATTGCGCATTAGCGTCCATTCCAATAAGGAGTGGCAGTCCATTGCTATTCGCGAAATCTATTATATTAACTAGGTCTGTAGTCGGGGGTAGACTCGCGATATCGTACGGAAGATACACGCTGCCTACGACTATCTTAAACCTAGTGTCACTAACCTTGAATTCCAGTACGGCGACCGCCGCATCTCTGGTCCCTAGCTGAGGCAATGGCGTCACCTGCAGGTCCCTAGACGCGAGGATGGCTGCCCTGGGGGAGTTGCCTGACACAAGGCTGAAGGTACTGACCTCCAACCCCCGTATTTGATTCCTGTAACAATAGGGCTCTTGAATTAATATAATCTCTTTAGTCCTTCCAGCAACAATGGCCAGCAGTTCGGCTGCGGCATAGTTGCTGCGGTAGAGATTAATTTGACTTACCCGCAGCTGTGTCATAGTTCATGCGGTATGCTGGGGAAGCGACGGCATGGCCCATTTCGCTTTGGCGGAGGCGCCCTTGCCACCAGATGGACCCTGCCAGGCACCCCTCCCACGAGCAGCCACCCTGTGGACAGCCCCAGTGCAGAGCTCATAGAAGAGGGACCAACCAGCCCGTTCTAGCAGCGTGGCCTCCTCGTTACTAATCGAGAAGGTGATGACGTGATCACCCTCTCTTCCCTCGCTCATTGTCTCCAGATGCCTCCAATCTCTTATACTGAGATCAGGGTTCTGGAGACTAAGAGTCCTAACCAGCCGCTCTAAATTTGGCTGTCCCTGACTCTTGACCCGGACGCCCACCGTGACTGGCCATGGAGCGTCCGCAGACCGTACAGGCCTGAAGACATGGTCTCCAATGTCCAGGGGGGGCAGTCGGTTCAGGAGCCAGTCCCGAGAGGTCTCATCGTAGGCTGTGACTACGAACCAGCCCGTGTCATACAGCCCCGAGTTCAGGAAACGGAGGATAGGGGCTCCCTCTTCCTCCGCCGAAGCTTAAGCTTGCATTGTACAACCGGTCCTAAATCAATATCTACAACATCACAATTTGGCTTCAGGAAGGGGGCATCTACAGTAAAAGCGGTACTGTCTCTTGTTGAGGATGTGGTCGAGAGTTTTGATGAGGGATCAGCTGCAGCAGCGGAACTTTGTGACCTAACCACAGCTTTTGACTGTGTCAATCCTGAGATTTTGGTCATGAAGTTGGATTACTATGGCATCAGGTGTAGTACTCTGGAACTCTTGAGGTCATACTTGTCCAACAGAAAACAGTATGCCTCTGTCAATGGAGAGATCTCTGGCGTTTTGGTCATAAACGTGGTATACCTCAAGGATCCGTTTTGGGACCTTTATTATTTCTATTGTACATAAATGACAGCCGCTATAATAGAAAAAACCACATGTATTTTGCTGATGACACAACAATTTTATCGAAATCTTCTAAAGTCGTAGATTCTTCAATTCTCTATGCGGTGAAGAACTGGTTTTCCAGCAATAAGCTGAAGTTGAACGAAGTCAAGAACCAAACTATAGTTTTTGCTCTGACAAAATACAGAAAAAATCTGAGCCAGGCAAATTCCTGGATGTAGTACTTGATTCAGGCTTATCTGTTCACAGATATATGTGCCAAGACAATTGAGTTTATTTTTACCCACTAGTGTACAGTGTACCATGCAACCATCCATTGTCATTTAACTTATGGTATCTTAATCTGGGGTAACTCCACTTGGGTAAATAAGGTATTTGTTCGTCAGAAGAAGGCCATCATGATTGTTGATCATGCTACAATGTATGCCCCACGTACAGAGATTTTCCATAGGTATAAAATGTTACCACTGCCGTGCATAATAATTTTGGACAAAGAATTGCATGTACATATGAGCTTGCCCAAGTACTAAGTTTTCAGACATCCATGGTTATAATACCCGGACGGCAAATACCTTAAGAAGCGATTACTGTCGGATTGAGATTTCCAAATGAAATAACATTGACCCACAGTTATACAATACAAATAATAATTAGAAAATACTTCATAAATGTAAATATAGATTTATTAAACAAATTTAGATTTAAGAAAATAATTAAGCCTTTACTTTTAGATCATTTTTTTTATTCCACACAGGAGTGTGTAGACTTTGTTAGTGTTAATCTAAACTCAAACTGATCATGTGTGACTGTAAACATGTTATAATGTAATGGTCAATTAATTCTATTCTATTCTAATAATGTGAAAAAATCATTTCTGGTATGAATTTTTATGCAGTCATTTAAAGCATATAAAAATAACTACAGCCTATAGCTGATTAGTCTCTTCAAGCTCAAGACAAGGCGCTATATTTTTGTATATTCTTCAGTGGTTAAAAGTTCTTGCTATTTTTACACCAACAATTATCAATCACTAGATTGCTTCAAGGTTGACAGTTATTTTGAATAAATTTGATATATGTTAGAATCTGCTCCAATTTTTGTTGAAGATGGATGCCACCATTAAAGTATAATACATATATCACCCTAACTTTTGAAAAATAGTGAAGAATAAAAATATTTGCTACCGCGTGGTATCAGGATCAAAGATAATGAATACAACAAAAACAAAACATATCACAATGAGTAAATATTGGCGCATTTAGAAAAATAATGTAGAATAAAATTATTTGACATTTAAATATGTTTTCACAGATATAAACACTGTATCACACAAACAGTTCGACCTTGATGAAATCCATGAATAAATTCATGAGAAAATCATCAAGAAGATGGAGTTTTGTAGTTGATATCTTTTTTGCTCACTTAGATTTTGAGAGTGATGCAGAGGAAGAGGAAATAGTGGATGTCAGTGAAAGAAAGTTCTGGGATCGCTTTGAACATTTGGAGAAAGAGTATGCTTCGATTCCACAATGTGGTTATAAAGTAGAGCAAAATGGGAATGTGGTAACAAAACATGACATGACTATGAGTGGGAGGAAGAATGCATGTAAACTTCTTTCTTTTCCACCAGAGTTCCAAACTGGCGATGGGGAGAATTTTGATTTGAAGATATCCAATAAGGTTTTCAATAGGTATGGTGATGCAGCATATTATATTTTGCGTTATTTTTTTTACATATCGCAATGAATACCTAGTGTTATATATTTCTCTACATTTGCTTGTACTAGTGATAAAAAAAACTGGAAATCTATGTAAACTTATATCTCAGTTCAATTATTAACTAGGAAATAAGTAGCATAAAGTTAATGTAATTTCTGGAAATTATCTCATGGTTGTTTTTCTGTTCCATCTTGCTTCACTGGCCCATAATTTCAAGAGATGCTTAAATTTTGGCAACATGTGCAGTAACATGTTTCTTTGCAGTTACTTATCAAGCATTTCAAAAATAAAATCAGCAACAAGAAAATAACAATTTTAATTCTTTAAAGATCACAGTTAAGTAATATAAGTTCATCTTAATATAATTGCAATGTTAAATTTTGCGAAATTAAATTAAGAGGGGGTTATAGTACGTACATGAGAGCTGTTTGCAATGGTTCAGCTGGTACCATTTTTTGAATATCAATTTTGAGATAACTGAACTGAAAAAAATATGAGCATGAAGAATAAGGACAGTTTTATGTTAATGTCGACGTATTTTTTGAAATTTCCTAATAGACAATTATTCAAAAATTGCCAAAAGTGACGCTTTTTGGACTAAATTCGCGGTCTCATCAATCACCCTGTATAAACTTATTCTAAAATCGGGATCGACAATTACATAGATTGAAGTTTTAAAAAAACGAGAACCACGTTTTTGTGCCAAAAATTATTAATCTACAGGGTCAAAAATGGTACCAGCCAGAGCCTTGCATTGAACAATCGCGCGCCTATTGGGACACTGATAAAAGCGCCACAACGGCTATGACCAAGTAGTTAACGCCGCTATTTAAAAAAAAAGCGCCACAAATACAAAAGTATGCAAACTACTGTTTATGAATGAGCTGAAGTTCATTCATTTCTGGAATGAGATAGATATTGTTTTGGGTATCGACTAAATTTGTAGTCGGTGGTTTTGGGTGACTTATTGATGTACACTGCAGACCAAAAGTTAGGAACTACTAAAATGTAAACAAATCGCGGTAATTGGTTTTGAGCAGTTATCATTTTCAGGATTATTGCGAAATCTTACAATTTTCAACCAGATCTGTAAGTAATTAAAATTTAAATTACTGGCAGGCCCAAGTCTATAGTCTATATATATAGAAATTACATTTTTTACTTTGTAACATAAACTGATAAAAACCTTGTATTTTCATTAACATTTATTCGTTCCAGAAGTCATGCTCCTTTGCTTAGTTCTCCACTTGTGTCTCCACGTGTTCAGACGGCAAAGTAGCAATAGTAAGTTTTTGTGACATGGAACTGCCACTGAACTTGATAAAACCAATAATTCTGGTTTCTCTTTAACGCACCATTTTTCATCCAAAAAGTCATTTTTCTTCTCTGAATACCTTCTTCATCAGGTGTCATATATCAGGTAAAATAAGGACAAATCTTGGCGTGGCAACATTAGAGGTCATATAGGCATCCATTATAGTCCGCAATTAATACTCGCATTTTTTTTATTAATCGCTCAACATCAGAGAAAGCAAATTTTTCTTTTTCTTCAGAGTACATAATCGTCTTGGCATAGGTGCACAGGTATATCTGTGTTGGAGGTGTTATAGATTTCACAAAGTTGTTAAAATGCGTCCTCTTTTTGAATACTTCATCGAAATACAGAATTTGGCGGCTGTATATCAGAATGCAGGTAGATGTATGATAGTTTTTTTAATTTATAGTTCGTAGGGGGGACATGTCCCCCCTATCCCCCGTATTTACGCCAATTCTGTAATACGTTTACATCTTTCATTTTCCAACGGCATTGGCATATCTAAAAAACTGCTGAATGTACAGTGAACTTCACTGAATTTAGCTGCTTTACAAATAACATATACACGCATAATATTGTCATTGGTACTTCTTGTTGATTTTTCATATTTTCACCTTATTTTCCGTCTTATTTTCGCTCTTGTACGTACGATAAATTAATTTTTTGTGTGACAACTCAGTTGCACTTATAAACAACTCTTTACACTCATATTGTATTCATTATTATGTATATGCTTGAAATGCTGAAATACACATAAAAGGGATTAACTGGGATGCCAGGTATAAATTATACAATATCTATTTCTCAACGACGCGACGGCGACGGACGATCAAAAAAGGGTCAACGCGAGCCGGTTCGGCATCACCACTATACAGACCCCTTGGTATTTAAACAAAAGAGTCGGCGTTATCTCTGGTGCGGCGCCTACAAATACCTTTTATAACTTGGTGGTATATTCTTGTAGTAGGAATAGTAAATAGGCCACGCCCCCTCTTACTCGACTTCTTACCTCTGCCCTTACCCCGCAAATGTCTTATCCTCAAGCAGTTCACCATAACCTCCACTTAAACTAAATACCTATAACTACAACACACAAATTTGTTTCAGTATATTATGCATGGATGTTATTGCATTATATGTGACAATTAAAATTTAAGAGAAGGCAACTGTAGCCAAAATTCTTAATTTGTGGTTTATAGAACAAAATGAATATTGTGTAAAAAAGTTTTTTATTTTATTGTTGAACCTTTTATACCCCTCGACTTTTCACTTCATATAGATTTTCACACACATGTAATATGGACTATCCTCATACAATTCCGTCCTATACCTAACGAATGCAAAGTTATGTTTGCTTTTGTTATTATATTTTTAGTTTCACTTGTATCATAGTTTGTTTAAAATTGATTTGCACTTTTATAAGATAAACAGCAGATTTATAGATAAATAGAATAAACCCTCAGAACTCATATTTTTTTGAATAGTTGGGCGCTCCCTCTCTAAATCCACACAACCCTGGAACCTCGTTGGCATTACTTCAGAAGATGTGCTGTCTTCACTAGTCTGTTCTGCTCACTTCTTAATCTGCTGCTAATGTGTGTTCATCAAGCGTGACATCTTTCCCTGCTCTTAATTTGAAGGATCCTTCTTGCAAATGTAGCTACGGCATTCCAATTGTAACCTGAAATGAGCATCAGCTCTAAGGCATGTGCATAGTAATATTGAGTGAAATGTCCCACTGACAATGTCTCTGATATATTTAGATAGCAATGTTTGCAGATCCATTTTTTTGTAAATGTCATTTCTGTCTCTTCTCCAGCCAAGATATTTAATTATATTGAGTCCTAAGAATTTAGTCTCTTCTGATTGTTGGCTATCAATTCCATTTATAATAAGTGTCATAGTGCTTTTATTTTTATTTGTTATTTGAAAATGGATGAAGCCCGTTTTGCAACAGTTTAATATAAGTAGTTTTTCATCACACACGGAGCATTATGGCTAAAGTATTTGATCAAAAAGAAAATATTAATTTTTGATGGATAGGGACCCATTAAGGCTACATTTTAAAAATATGCTCATATTATACAGGGTGTCCCCAAAACACGAAACGTATCAAAGTTGTTTTTTTAAAATAGAGCACCCTATATATTATTGCATATTATTAAGATTCCTTGGTGAACTCTAGTGTGATTTTATGTATCACACATGTGACTTGAAGCGCACCGTTTAGGTGTAAATCACCATTTTAGGCATAAGTAGATACAGGAAAAATTGAATATCGCAGAGATTATAAAACTTAGAAGGTTGAGACTCTGCCAGATTACTAAGCATGAAATGTGTCAGCCTAGGTTAGACGGTCAAATTCGAATTACGTTTGTGCTTTGAGAAATCGGTCGATTAATTAAGGAAACTTCAATGAGATATAACTTCATTTTTTCAGTTGGGAATGCCCTTTTTTTATATGATTAAATGTAAAATTTGATAGCCTTTTTAATGATATAAGGTTGTGAATATCAGTCTCTGGTAGTTTTTATTTATTTTCAAATTTCCAACCAAATCAGTGTTTTACAATGTTCCTACCTATAAGCAACCTACCGTCTAACCTAAGCTGGCGCATTTCATGCTTACTAATCGCGCAAAGTCACAGCCTTCTAAATTTTATAATATCTGCGATATTCAATTTATTTCTGATATCTTATACCGAAAATGGTGATCTACACCTAAACGGTTCGCTTTAAGTCCCATGTGTGATACTTAAAGTCACACTAGAATTCACCAAGGAATCTGAATAGAATAATATATTTTTTAAAAAATATAACTTTGGTACGTTTCGTGTTTTGGGGATACCCTGTATAACATGAAAATATTTTAAAATGTAGCCTTAAAGGGTCTCTATTCCTCCAAAATTAGTTCCTTTTCATCTAATACTTTAACCATAATGCTCCATGCCGAATAACGTGAATAACCCGTACATAGTGGAAAGCAGATTATATGGGAGACTTTTTAAATTATATAATTATATTAGGCCTGCATATTATTTATTGCATGTTTTTTTAAATAATTTTAAATATGTCACATAAGTCACTTGGTTACGATTGGTATTTACCATTTAAATAATTTTGTATTCGAATCTCCCGCGTTTTGACTTGCGAGTTTGAAGTCTGACGGTTGACGCGGAAGAAAGAGAGAGTCGTACTTCAACTACCGAGGTGAACGGACGTGTGCGTGATATCCGTCACCCCGTGTGTAGTGGGTACCTCCAATAAGGGCGACCACAGCCTTACATCGCTCAGCTAACTAGGAATCTGGATAGAGCAACGCAGTACCCAGCTGGGGAAGACATCCGACGCCAACCAACAAGGGGTGAGTCAACCGATGCATAATTAACCTTCAATTCTCGTGAGTCATCTGCGGTTATTTGCCAATTTAGTTGGTCCTTCACAATTGGCTACAATTACTTTATTGATCGAATTGTAACCATTTTTTGGCCCTCCGAGCACGGATAAATAAATCGCGCTATAGTAAAATAGTCTACGTAAAATCTAAATTGGTACGTATCCTTGACAAAAAACGGAGTTTTTTTGTGACATCGGAATTTGTTAGTGTTGCGCGCTGTTTGTAAAAATTGGTTATATTCGAAAACAAGCAACTTTTGGTGTATTGTGTTGGTAATACATATCTGGGGAGTTTTCTGGGCATTTGAAATTGACATTTTGCGATTTGCGTGAGCGCAAAGTTGTTTTGATTCAGTTGGTTACATTCGGTTGGGGGTTCGAAAACCGGCGTTTCGACAATTTGTGTAGTCGACGGAGATTTCGAAAAAGAATAACAACTGAAAATTTTGTGATTTGTGACTGGTTGCCGTATTGTTTGTGTAAAGAAGTTGTGTTTACTAGCAGATTGATTCTAAATTTGATTATTTTGGTCTTGTGTTTACATTGAATCGTTACCTGATACCTGAACATGCCTAATGCAAATGTTGTGAAGTTGCAACGGCAACGCGCGCTAGTTTTAAAATCTATTAAAAATGTTCTTGAGGCGGCCAAGAAGGCTCGTGATAATGGCGAGTATCGGACGGAGTTTTTTCTCAGGTATGGAGAGCTAGATGGGTATGTAACGAGGTTTGAGAATTTGCAATATGAAATAATAGCCTTGGTAGATGAGTCTGCCTTAGAGGAGGAGGAAGCAGTTCATACAATGTTTGATGATATGAGATATTCAATAAGGGGCATTCATAAAGATCTTTCTGATGAGATGATGGCTCGTAGTGAGCATGAAACATCTGCAGTGGTCGTAAGAGAAAATTGTTTGAGGCTTCCCAAAATTGAAATACCGAAGTTTGATGGTGACCTTACAAGGTGGCCTACGTTCATCGACTTATTCAATACTCTTATTCATAGAAATAATTCGCTGTCAAAAATAGAAAAGTTTCAGTTCTTGATTTCTTATTTAGAAAAAGAGGCAGGTCGAATAGTAAGGAATGTGCCCATTACTGAGGATAATTATGAAATAGCCTATAATGCATTAATGAGTCGATATCAGAATGAATGTGTTTTATTGAGCAATTATTGGTTTTCAATTTATAATGCTTCTCCCTCTAGGCATGATTCTGCAGTTGAACTTCGAAAATTGTTGTCAATATTTTCTGAAAATTTGGTGGCTTTAGAGATGAGTAACTTGAACCTATGGGATTTTACCAAATTCAATTTATTGTTGCAGAAATTACCTTCTTCCCTTAAAACGCGATTTGAACTAGAACATAATGGGAATAATGTTCCGGGGTTTGACATGCTTTTTGGATTTGTTGAGAAAACCTGTCGAGCTCTGGAAAATACATCCCTTACTTCCGCATATCAAGGGAGTAATGTGTCTAATGCTAGTGGTGGGTTTAGAAAGAATAATAGTCCTGCTAATCCCAAGGGAAGGCGGACACTTGGTTTTTCGACTGGCACATTAACACAGGAAAAGTGTAATTTTTGCAAGGGTTCACCACATTCGTTGATCAAATGTGATAGATTCTTGCAGGCAGAATGTCGTAAGAGGCATGCCTTTGTCAAGCGGACTAGAATGTGTTTTAATTGTTTGGGAGCTACTCATCTAGTAAATAAATGTAAATCAAAAGAACTTTGTGGGGTTTGTGGTGGAAAACACCATGTACTATTGCATTTTCCGGACACTAAAGTGACAGATTGTGATGTCAGTGGTAGTACCTCTAATGAATCTGAGAGTCATGTTCAAGTCATGGCAAGTAAGTTGTCGGTGCAGCCTAGAATGTTGCTTGCTACTGCACTAGTCTCAATATTGGATTCTGAGGGTAGATCCACCAAATGTCGTGTTTTGTTAGATTCTGCTAGTCAAGCCAATTTTATTAGTGAATCTTGTGTGAGAAGGTTGAATCTTACTCGTAAGGAGTATTCAACCCCTGTTGTTGGCATTAATGGAATGTCATCGAATGTGAGTTCGGGAAAAGTCTCTTGTGTTATCTTTCCCTACAGCAAACCGTATCCTAGCTTCAATTTGGAAGCTATTGTGATACCTCAGATTTGTGAGAAGGTACCTCAAATTCCTGCTGTTGTTCAGAAGTGGAAGTATTTAGAAAATCTTTGCCTCGCAGAGCCTTTGGCTGCACATGATGAAATGGAAATTGATCTGCTTCTAGGGGTAGAAGTATTTGGTGAGATCTTACGTTCCGGTTATGTGAGAGGACAGAATGGTGGGCCACATGCTATTAACACCGTATTTGGGTGGGTGTTAATGGGCAAGTTGGGTGGTGTTTCCACTAATAGTGTGCTGAATTTTCTAACTTCTGTGGGGGAATTGGATTGTACATTGAAAAAGTTTTGGGAAATTGAAAGTATCCCTAAGTGTGTCGCATTGTCTGAAGAGGAACAGCAGGCTGAGGAATTCTTTACGTCATCTTGTTGGCGTATGGACTCAGGAAGATATGTGGTGAAGCTTCCCTTTTCTGAATTCCCCCCAGTTCTGGGTGATTCCTATTCACAGGCTTTACATAGATTTAAGCTGTTGGAAGGACGTTTTCGTCGTGATTCCGTCTTACATGAAGCATATTGTGATTTTATGGCTGACTATTTGGAGCAAGGCCACATGTCTGAAGTTGGGAACCAAGTGGGGTCTAATAGTGAGTATTACATTCCTCATCATGCGGTGGTGAAAAGGAATGCGAATGGTGAAATAAAGCTTCGGACTGTCTTTGATGCTTCAGCTAAAACTACCAATGGAAAGTCCTTGAATGATGTTCTTCTAGCAGGTCCCAAGTTACAAAATGATATCGTCTCAATATTGTTATCTTTCAGGTTGTATTTGTATGTGTTTACCGCGGATATACGGCAAATGTATCGACAGATTTTAGTTGAGGAGTCTCACACTAGTTATCAAACTATTTTGTGGAGACCTAACGGTGACGAGCCTATAAGGAAATATCAGTTGAAGACCGTTACCTATGGAGTAACGTCTAGTCCTTTTCTAGCGATTAGGACGTTGCTGCAACTGTGTAGGGATGAGGGTGAAAGGTTTCCGTTAGCTGTAAATATTTTGGAGAATTTCTGTTATGTTGATGACGCCATTGGAGTAGCAAACTCCAAGGAAATTGCCTTGGATACTCAAAACCAGTTGATTGAATTATTGGCGTTGGGAAAGTTTGAACTGAGGAAATGGGCAAGTAATTGTTCTGAAGTACTTGCTCAGGTACCTGAGGTTCATCAGCAGCCACTTGTATTTGATAAGGATTCTCTTGGAATAAAAGTGTTGGGTTTGCAGTGGTGTCCCACTACGGATTGTTTTTCTTATTCTGTACATCCTCAGATACGGTCCTGTACAAAGAGGAATATTTTGTCAGAAATAGCAAGACTGTATGATCCTCTAGGATTCTTAGCTCCAGTAATCATTGTTCCCAAGCAAATACTTCAGCAATTGTGGGCTTTAGGGATAGGTTGGGATGATGAGCCACCGCTGGAAGTTGCAAACCAGTGGAAAACTTTTGTGGCTGAGTTACCTGAGCTATCTTCGTTGAAAATTCCTAGACATATACTTCATATAGAGGCAAAGTTTACAGAAATTCATGCTTTTTGCGATGCTTCGGAGAAGTCGTATGCAGCTGTAGTTTATCTGAGACAGGTTTCCACGGAGAACAGTATTTCTGTACATTTGGTGTGTGCCAAAACTCGAGTGGCGCCTTTGAAAAGACTGTCGATTCCACGACTGGAATTGTGTGCAGCCTTATTAGCCGCAGAGCTGATTGATTGTGTATCCCATATAATGGTAACACAGAAAATAGATAATGTTTGTGCTTGGACGGATTCGAAGGTAGTTGTGACGTGGGTCAAATCTTCTCCGCATAGGTGGCGGAGCTTTGTAGCCAATCGTGTAGCTATAATCCAGGAGAAGGTAGCTCCTGATTCATGGTATCATGTGGTTGGGAAAGAGAATCCTAGTGACTGTGCTTCTAGGGGGACTTTTCCTCGGCAATTTCTAGAACAACCCTTGTGGTGGGAGGGGCCAACTTGGCTTAAGCTTCCTCGGGATGATTGGCCTGTAACTTGTGTAGGTGAGCCTTCCTGTACAGATGTACAAGAAGAAGCAAAGGTTGTTTGTATTACTATTCACGGCTCTAGTATTGTTTCAGAATTGTTGAATAGATATTCTTCCTTACGCAAAATTGAGCGTGTTGTTGCTTATTGTTTGAGATTTCGTAAAAATTGTTTGTGTCGAAAAAGGGGTTACCCGCGTGAGATAGGTAATTTATCCGAGGCTGAATTGTATGAGGCTATGGTGGTTCTGGTCAAAGACGTGCAAAGAGTTGAATTGGATAATGAACTGCGGAAAGTTCGTCGAGCGGAGGTCTGTCCCAAAGCTATACAGAAGTTAGCTCCTTTCATTGATTCCCAGGGTGTCCTGAGGGTGGGCGGTCGCTTGAGACAGTCTAGTCTAAGCTATGATCGGAAGCATCCAATTCTGCTCCCTAGGAAGCATCGATTGACTTATCTCATTATCAAAAGTGTGCACAATAGGAGTTGTCATCCTGGACCACAAACTTTGCATTATCTGTTAAGGCAGAGATATTGGATACTATCTGCCAAACGGGCTATAGCTTCAGTGTTATCTCGTTGCATAAAATGCTTTAGAGTTAAGCCTCCTCCAGTGGTCCCCATAATGAGTGATTTACCTTCCGTTAGAATTTCGGAAGTCAAACCTTTTTCCCATAGTGGCGTAGACCTTTTTGGTCCTTTGAGGATGTCTTTAGGTAAAAGACGAGGCATTAGTTCTCAAAAGGTGTATGTGTGTCTTTTCGTGTGTATGGCTACTAAAGCAATACATTTAGAAGTTGTGTCAGATCTAACTAGTGAAGCTGTTCTTGCAGCACTTAGGCGTTTTATAGGGCGGCGAGGACGTTGCAGTGATATTTATAGTGATCAAGGTACGAATTTTGTTGGTGCTTATAAAACTTTACAGTTGTTGGGTGCTAAAGCTTCTGAAGCTTTGCAAATTAAGTGGCATTTTAATCCTCCAGCTAGTCCTTCCTTTGGAGGTATATGGGAGTCCGGAGTGAAATCTGTGAAAACTCACTTGCGGCGGGTGATAGGTGCGCAAGTGTTGACTTATGAGGAATTGAGCACCACTTTAATCCAAATTGAGGCAATGTTAAATTCGAGACCCTTGTGTAGTTTGAGTTCTGATCCTAACGATGTAGGCAGCTTGACTCCGGGTCATTTCTTGACATTAGAGCCCCTGAATGCTCCGCCTGACGAAGATTTGTTGTGTGTGAAACATAGTCGGTTGAACAGGTGGCAGTTAGTGCAACAGATGCAGCAACATTTTTGGCGGCGCTGGCATATGGAGTACCTCCACACCCTTCAGCAACGACATAAGTGGAATACACCACATAATCCTCCCTCGGTCGGCCAGTTGGTTCTTCTCAAGGATGAAAATACCCGTCCTTTACAGTGGCCATTAGGCAGGATTATTAAGTTATATCCCGGTACGGGAAACATTTCGAGAGTCGCCCAAGTTAAGACGAGTAAAGGGCTGTTAGACCGTCCTTTATTGAAACTGTGCCCTTTGCCGGCACAATAGGCCATGATTTGCTTGTATATGATAATTTGTTTTTTTTTTTCTTTTCGTGTTGTGTTATGGGTGGGATAATTCCACTAATTTTCTTTGTGGGTAATATAGGAATTACTATGATTGGAAAAAATATTTTTTTTTTATATTTTTTGGTGGGCGGAAAATGGTTACGATTGGTATTTACCATTTAAATAATTTTGTATTCGAATCTCCCGCGTTTTGACTTGCGAGTTTGAAGTCTGACGGTTGACGCGGAAGAAAGAGAGAGTCGTACTTCAACTACCGAGGTGAACGGACGTGTGCGTGATATCCGTCACCCCGTGTGTAGTGGGTACCTCCAATAAGGGCGACCACAGCCTTACATCGCTCAGCTAACTAGGAATCTGGATAGAGCAACGCAGTACCCAGCTGGGGAAGACATCCGACGCCAACCAACAAGGGGTGAGTCAACCGATGCATAATTAACCTTCAATTCTCGTGAGTCATCTGCGGTTATTTGCCAATTTAGTTGGTCCTTCACAATTGGCTACAATTACTTTATTGATCGAATTGTAACCATCACTGATTCAATTTCAAATGGTTATTCCAGGCACTGATAAAAACCCGGCAAACACATTGACAGTGATATACATACAATAACAAGTTACACATGTATTCACTAAATGTCTAAAATCCATTAATGTAGTTTTTGTGACAATACTTTTCTACAAAATAGTACTTTTAAAGTTAATTACTAGGAATTTCAGGCAGTGCAAAAACTCAGCAAACACATAGACTGACAGGCCGATTTACAGTGATATAATTATAATAAGTTAATTTCATTAATATCATTTTTGTGACGGGAAATGTCTTTTCTGTTGCAAGAATAATTAAATCTAGTATCCTGCTACACTGAAAGTCTGTGTAAATCACAAACTTGGAACACAGTAAAGTTGCCCAGAATGATACTACTATCTAGCTGGTCATCAAAGCTGTATGTTGTTTTGTCTGCAGCCTGAAAATGTATTCGTGCAAAGAGCAAGCTCGCCGATATAAGATCCATGACAGAAAAGAAGAGCATGCTACCGCAGAATTTGGTATGGATGAACAGACACGTCTTCTGCTTTACAAGTTGATCAACAGACAATTGCTAGAAAGAGTGAATGGGGTAGTTAGTATTGGAAAAGAGGCTGTGGTACTGCATGCAGAGACTGATCCTTGCTGTCCCGACAATACACCTGACACTGCCTTACCCAAAGAGTGTGCCATTAAGGTAAATTATGCCTATGATTAGAAAAGCTACAAATGTAGTATGAATGTAATAATCCACATTTATTGAATTTACGAAATTTAGAGAACAACTCCTTTGTATTATCATATACTGTGTATGATATCTGTATACATAATATCTGTATTTATGTATCTCTTAAAGCTTCTGGTATTATGCTCTGATTAGTTGATGATGCTTTTACCTATTTGCTTGTTGATTTTGTTGAAAGATGCACATATGTACCTGTATATATTAAAGAGAAACTCTTGGTGTAGAAGCCTAAATTTTGAAAAGTAACACGGGTCACTGCGTAAGCCCTCGACAATGTTTATTGCCACCTTCAGGTCTTTAACGTTGAGGTTTGCTCGCAAAAATAGCAATGCTCATTGAGTCACAGACTTTCAAATGCAACTCTAAAACAAAAAACTTCAAAATTTTTTTGGCTTATTTAACTTGCTGTCTTACACAAGTCACACAAACAACCAACACGTAGGTATAAAATACAAACTAAACAACGACTTTTAATGTTTATATCCCGAAAAATCACAACATTCGTGGTTTGAAGACACCCAGGAAGACACATTTTTCGATTTAATTTTTTTTAGAAGGTCGTTGTTTAGTTTGTATTTTACACCTATGTATTGTGTTGTTGTGTGACCTGTGTTATGGAAGACACCGAGTTAAATCAGCCAAACAATTTTTGACGCATGCTGTCTTGCCATGTTTTTCCGTTTACCGCGGATTTTGCGCCGATTTTTAGGGTTTAGTTCAAAATGCAATACTGTCACACTTTTTCAATGATAGGTATGTCTCATGTCTCATTTTCCAGTTTTTATCTGCTTTCTGAACTATTCTAAGCCGTTTGATAACGTAAAGTCGCCTAAACTGTGGGAAATCCTCATCTCTATGGGAGTTCCTTATCACCTAGTGTTTCTCATACAGCAATTCTACGAGTCTAATTCGGCTCGTGTAAGACTTGATGGTAACCTGTCTAGTCAAACTGCAACCAGAAAAGGAGTTCGTCAGGGATGTATATTACTTCGATGTTGTTTAACATTTACTCTGAATTTGTGATGAGACAGGTATTAGACAACTGGAATGGAGGTGTAACTATTGGCGGAAGCAAAATATCTAACTTAAGATTTGCTGACGATACAACCCTTATTGCAGCTTCTCAGGAAGAACTAGTAGCTCTGTTAAACATCTTAGAACAACATAGTGCAGCGTATGGTCTTGGTATTAACTACAATAAGACCAAGGTTATGATCGTAGATAGAGAGCATGATAATTATCGAGAAATAAAGTCAATAGGCCGTTGTGAAGTAGTTCAAAGTTTTGTATACCTCGGTTCTTCAATCGACAATTCGGGTAGCTGTGAAAATGAGATTCGACGGCGCATTCAACAGGCACGTGTGGCCATGACAAAGCTTACTAAAATATGGCGTGACCATAACATCACAAAAGCTACAAAAATGTCGCTGGTTCAGTCTCTTGTGTTCTCCATATTTTTGTATGCCTCGGAAACTTGGACTGTTAAAAAGGCAGATTGAGCCCGCATAGATGCTTTTGAAATGTGGACATGGAGGAGAATGCTGAGAGTTCCTTATACCGCCCATCGAACTAACGTTTCCATACTGGATGAGGTCGGTAATCCAAAGAGACTATCCCCCATTGTGTCGACGAGAATGCTTACATTCTTCGGACATATACACAGAAGCGATAATATGGAGAAACTTGTAGTTCAGGGTCATGCCCCGAGTGGGCGGCGCCGTGGCCGTCCCCCTACACGCTGGGTGGATACGACGAAACAGTTGCTGGATATGAGTGTCAAGAGCGCCACTAATCTGACAACAAATCGCGAACGATGGCGAGCTACAGTGCTCAAAACTATTGATAATATTCGTGTCGGCAATACTCTAGCTCCGGCTTAATGCATTTTACGAGTTCACAACATGTCTGTTAAGACATTGTGACTATGATGATGATGTCTCATGGGGTTCATAGCTTGAAGTATTATTTGTGAAATATACTAACATACAAAGAAAGAGACCTTTTAATTCAGTACTTTTTCGTTGCACAAACGATGGCGCTTCAGGCCCCTAGACCTCCAAGACTATGGGGCCTCTAAAATCAGGGACTCCCGCATTTGTGGGCCCTTAGTTACGCCACTGGAAACATCTTTATTAAACATTTCTTTTGTAGGTGTTCAAGACGACGTTATCAGAGTTTAAAGATCGCGATAAGTACATAAAAGATGACCGACGCTTCAAGGACCGCATCGGTAGGCAGTCCACCACAAGGAAAATAGTCCATCTATGGGCAGAAAAGGAGATGGCGAATTTGAGCAGAATGCAAAAAGTGGGGCTGAGGTGCCCACAGGTGGTCAAATTGAAACAGCATGTTCTAGTCATGTCATTTGTAGGTGAGCACAACGTGCCCGCACCAAAGCTGAAAGACGCGCGTCTGGACGAGGAGGAAGCAGGTCGTGCCTACAAAGAGGTTAGGAAACCATCATAAGATCCTTTGATCTTGTAAAATAGGGAGCCATGGAAATTTGTTATCACTTGAACACAGTTTACTTTATATCAACAATTAGTATTGCAGTAAAATTTATTGATTCATCTTTTTTTTTAAAATGCATGGTACGACACTCTGTTGTCACACAGGATGCCGAGTTATCCTATGCTTGGAAGAACGGAAAAATTCAGTTTTTCCAATGTTTCCCAATTTTTTTCCAAATCATCTCTAGTTGTGCTGCATATTGAACAGCTGCGTCTGAGCAGCAAAGGTTTGACAATATTACTGTTCCAATCTGTGACATTTTCAAAATTGTTTTGTTTGTATTGAACTGAGAAATCGATTTTGAAAGGTGAAAATCTTATCTGAAACAACAAAAATGTAATAATTGTATATCATATACGTTTTAAAACAAAACATTATTTTCTTTTTCACAGTAATTCAAAAGTTATAACAAAATTATTTTTTGAATCCGGTACCGAAGACACGCCGATAACTCCTGAACAAATCCGAGCGCGCGTGACGTCATAATGCTAGTTTTGACTATATTCGAATCATTGCAGTTTAAACAGAGATAATAAGTACAGTGTTTGCCCTAATGTTGAATGCATCAGGTGCAAAATATCTGGAATAGTATCTAGTGCTATTGGGCAACGCATGATTCTCCGAACGTCCAAACCCAGGCGTTGTAAACTGATATGTCTAGTACTATTATCAGTAGTTTATGCAACAATAAAAATATTCAGCAGCAGCATATACTGAGCCAATTAACAAACATTCTAAATAAATTTCAAGAAAGCAGCTTTTCAATTAAAATGTGGCACTGAATTATGGTTGAAGTAGACGAGGAAGTAGCTAACTCACTGCTGTTTTTCAGTGTGTACTATTTGTTACAGAAAAGGCAAGGTTCCTTGACAATCGTCTAAAATAACGATATAATCACAAAGACAACAAAAATAATGGAGATTTTTATCAACTTACCGGTGACAATAAAATCACCATATACTGAGGTTTATGAGGATATTTCTTACAGATATAACAAAAGTAGATGAGCGATGAGCTGCATCAAGCTGTCAATTGGCATTGATCTTTTGTGTCGGTTTTGCTGAGTGTCTCAGGATATACGAGGGTTGCTCTACATCTCCGTCAATCCACCAGTACGCAGACAGCTGTTTTACGCTTATTAGCGATCATCAGTGCGCCATGGATCGATTGACGGAGATAGAGAGCATCAGTATTTTCATGTCTGCCGGATATGTGAAGCATGTGAAAGCAGGCGACAGAAAAGATCTGCCTTGTGCGCTATCTGGTACTCGAAGGTAACGGCAAACCAAAGAAAATTGCTGCTCTCACATGCTTTACATGTCTGGTAGACATGAAAATACTGATGCTCTCTATCTCCGTCAATCGATCTATGGCGCACAGATGATCGCTAATAAGCGTGAAGCTGTCTGCGTACTGGTGGATTGACGGAGATGTAGAGCAACCCTCGTATATCGGCTCTCATATGCAGCAGTATATAAAACCGCGCTCTTCTGGTGGCCGAGCGGATGCGCCGTGGCGTTTTACCAAGAAGTCTGCTGCTGTTTAGCAGCGATTTTCTTTGGTTTGCCGTTACCTTCGGGTACCAGATGGCGCACAAGGCAGATCTTTTCTGTCGCCTGCTCTCTGTCTCAGAATAGTATTGAAATTTGGGGATTTCTGTGGGGGTATGCAGAGATGGTTTTCTTTAGTTCTTGTGACCCGAGAAGTTCAAAGTCAACATCGTAATAGCTACGAGGGGGGGGGGGGTCTTGTACTATTATAAAATATCTTTAACATTATGACGTCAGAACTATGGTGACCAATCGTGACGCGTTCATGGTTACGTGATTTTGTTTCAAATTTAATAATTAATTGAAAGAATGATTTCTAGGTCTTTCGCACTAAATATCAACATTACTAATAAATATTTAAAATACATGAAAAATCATTTTTTTTTAATTTCCAATTAGACATTGAATTAGACATTCTAACTTCAAAACCATGTTTTCAATTCAAATGACATCCTGGTATCAAACAAAGTATGGTTATTTCGTACAAATTAGATGTTTGTTATAATTATTCACGTAACAAGTCCCGAAAGTGATATTTTACGGGATGAGTAGGCTGGAACTGCTGGAAACCTGCGAGTCTCGTAAAATCACTTTCAGTAGCGTTACGCACAATATTTTTTTCTGCAGCCGTTTATTAGATAAAATATTAAAAATAATAGGGATAGATAATATAAAATATTACCCAAAGTTCTATTTTCGGGACGTCTGCAGAAAACGTAATTATTTGTACCTTTAAAAAGGTTGCAGAGGCAGCTGAAACTTAAACAAACCTTTGAATTACAATGACTGGTTTTATTTTTTGTCAAGTCATCATGGGGAATTTTCCATTTGGAGGTGAAAATAATATGTAAATAAACTATGGGAAGGATTATCATTATCACTTGACAGTGGAATAAGTGATTGTTCTAATTTGCTCAAAAAACATGAATAGTAATAACGATTTGACGACTTCGTATGTTGTATACCTTATTAAGAAGGAAAACAGAAGAAGCCAGCGTTGAAACTGAAGCCACTCTTGATATGCTATTGATTACATAAACTTTTCAGCTCATACATATGTTCACAAATATATTTACTTTTTATTTAAAAATACCACATACTTTTTATTTATAGTTATGATATGAGAATTGAGTTATTTGGAAATTTCGTAAAAACTACCAACAATTTACATAGCCGATATTCAAATACTATAATACTAGTGTTGAACTGAGGGTTGAATTATTTTGTTAACATTTTCATCTATAACTATAATGTACTTTTCGCGTGTCTTGAACATAACCTCAAAAGTAGAAAAAAATACTTTTTCTAATCTTCAACCACATGACAACTTATGTTATTTATATTGATATTTATGGTATTTTTTAGGTGATAGAATCTATGCGAACTCTATATCAAAATGCTAACTTGATCCATGCTGATCTGTCAGAATACAACATCCTTTACCACAACAAGCACTGCTACTTCATTGACGTCAGTCAGTCTGTGGAGCCTTGTCATGAAAATGCCTTTTACTTTCTTATGAGGGATTGCGAAAACATCAGTAAGGTAAGTTGGTGTAGTTTTTTTATTTTATGTTTACTCCTCTATGTTGTTCACATATTATTAAAAACACTATGTCTCACGTGACCAGGATGTTCCAGGAAACATACCAGGCATGTTTTCTTTGATACTGAGAATTGAGTGATATCGTTCTTAAAATCGATTAAAACTACCCAGATTTGTACTTTTGAGAAATGGGTGTCTTGATGGTTATCTTGACACCCATCTCTTGAAAGTATAAGCCACCTGCATCTGACTGGTTTTTATGGATTTCAAGAACAGTATCACCCAATCCTCACTATTAGAGAAAAAACACCTAGTTTGAGGACTCTCGATTCTCATTGATCTAGTCTCAATAGGATTAGAACTGAAAATGGTAGATTTGCGGCGATTTTCAACTGGTGTTAGATACCATCTCCTCAGCGCGACTATGGGGTCAACAACAAACTGTTCATATTTGTATAGTACACGTCAGAAATATAAGAGCTGTTTACATTTTTTGTGCTCCTATCGAGTGCCGACACTACAAAGTACCCCTTAATCCTTCACAAGGCACCCGACGCGCGGCGGGTCGAATGACCCTTTTCCCTGTCGGCATTTTTTGCTGCGCTGTTATACGGTCATTAGTGTAGTCAAAATTGTATATGTCTGTGTATAATCAGATGTTAATATACAATAAATAGATCAATTTATTTTGTTTTTATCTATTGCAAATTGGCATTTTCGATTATTTTGATCTCCTACTACTTTATGAATTATTATAATATACAGGGTGAGTTTTTAGTACCGGCTCGGTCGATAACTCCACTACTGTAGAAGATAGCGAAAAAAATTGTATATAAAAATTGAAGCCACGGATATGCTCCTTGCTCAGAAAATATTTTGATTTATACAGGGTGATCCATAACTACGTGGTGATGCAAACATGCATTTTTTTAAATGAGACACCCTATATATTATTCCATATTCAAATTCTACTAATGATTTCCGTTCTTCCAATATCGGGTATTGTTACATTATACAGGGTGTTTCAAAAGTTATGACCATTTTTGTATCCAAATCACGGTCAAATGAACGTACTGTATATCAAAAAGTAATTAATCAAAAATTTTTTTTTTACATGAGAAAATTAGAAACATCCTCTAGTTTTAAAATACATTATAAAAAAATCCCGCGACGCATATTCGTATACAGGGTGATGTAGAATGCAAAATCTAGATTTTCTCTCTTTTTTTAAATGTAACCCCAATATTTTATTATACCAAAGAATTGCTTTTAATATGCTCTTTTATCTTTGTATAGTACTTATTATGGCTGCATTCATTAGTTTCTGAGATATTTCGATTTTTCTACAAATTTTAAATATACCTTCTATTTCTTTAATAAAATTTATTTATTTTGTGAAAATACTACCAAGTTTTGTTTTTGCTTAACAAACAACTAAAATATAAGGATCATAATACTTGATCAAGTCAAAACACTGAACTAACGAGATAATATAGGTCAAGTGTGCTGAGGAAACAATTTTATAGACGTCATGCATAATTATCAAGCAGATGTATCAGGTAGGCTATGAAATATGAAACGACACAGTCCAAATAAAACGATTCTTCAATCTTTCAAACGCACTAGTTTTAGAGTGCCTCCGTTCTGGATATTGCTATTCATAGTTGATATATTCTAGAGGCAAGTAAACAATTTCTCAAAGATTCTCCTAAATACCCTCAATGGAAAAATTAATTTCCAAAGCTAGTTTTTCACACAGTATGGAATTATTGAGTAGGTTATGAAAACTGTCAATTTTTCAAAGCCTACCTGATAAAACTACTTGATAATTATGCATGACGCCTACAAAATTGTTTCCTCAGCATACTTGACTTTATTATCTCGATGATTTAGGGTTTTGACTTCATCAAATGCTATCAAGACGTTATAATTTAGTTGTTCGTTAAATAAAAAACAAATCAGATAGTACTTTCTCAAAATAAATAAATTTCAGTACACAAATAGAGGCTATATTTTAAATTTACCGAAAAATCGAAATATCTCGGAAACTGATGGACGTGGGTACAACAAGTGCTATACAAAGATAAAAGAGCATATCAAAAGAAATTCTTTGGGATAATAAAATATTGGGGGTTACATTTGAAAAAAAAGAGAAATTTTGGATTTTGCATTCTACATCACCCTGTATACGAATATGCGTCTCGGGCTTCTTTTATAGCCCGTTTTAAAACTAGAGGATATTTTTAATCTTCTCATGTAAAAAAAATAATTTTTGATTCATTACTTTTTGGTATATAGTACGTTCATTTGTCCGCGATTTGGATATAAAAATGGACATAACTTTTGAATTACCCTGTATAATATAACAAAACCCTATATTGGAAAAACGGAATTTATTAGTAGAATTTGAATATGGAATAATATATAGGGTCTCTCATTTAAAAAAATGCATGTTTGCATCACCACGTAGTTATGGATCACCCTGTATAAATCTAAATATTTTCTGAGCAAGGAGCATATCCGTGGCTACAACTTTTATATACAACTTTTTTCGCTATGTTCTATAGTAGTGGAGTTATCGACCGAGCCGGTACTAAAAACTCACCCTGTATATTTTGTATAGATAATTACGGTTTTATCATTACTCCGGTCTACATAATAACGTAACTGCACTATACAAGTGTCGACACTAATTAAGATCTGAAAAAATGTAAACAACTCATATATATCTGACTTCTACAATACAAGGTTGGGTTCTGAGTGTCGATTGTGGAGGCCAAGACAACTTCCAGTACACAATACCTGCACTCATTGACTATATAAATTATCTGGGCAGTTGTCTATCATTATTTTATTTATTAATTTGTAAAGTAGCACATAGAGATAAACCTCAAGTACCACAGTAGTAGTAATCGTAACAGTACAGAAATAATCTAGACTATTGTACATGTTGTATATTACCGGGTATGTTTATTTTGAAAGTTTCTAAATTACAACTAAACAAATCGTCTTGGTTGAAATTGACATTAAAGTTTTTCATCAGTCTGTCACTACTAGTTGGATTCTAATCTCGTATGATAGTTCAGTACACTTGTAACACTTGTAAAACAGTTGTATAAGGACTTAATTACTAAATTATCATAAAAGTCTGAACATGTACGACGTATAAAACCCAGCATTTTAAAACCTTTCATTAAAATATTATCAATGCGCTTATTGAAATTAAGATCGCTGGTTAAAGTTACACCCAAATCACATAAATATTCAACAACTTCTTGATGACAAATATTGATGAAATATTTGTACAAAAATGGAAACTTACATTTAAAAATCCACCTTACTTTACATTTGTTCACGTTTAGAGTAGAAATTTTATCTTAGAGTGAGTCCAGATTAGGCAGACCGACCTGAATGTCATTACAATCAACGATAGAAGTCACAGTACAAAATAACTATATCGTCGGTGTATATGACATTCGTATTATTAAAAACGCTTGTGACATCATTAATGTTGTAAAATATAAAAAACGAAGCCAAGTTGGTTGACCCGGTACTTCCCAGACATAACGGTGGTACCATTTTATTATTTTCCGATTGCATAAAGCTATAGTCTGAGAGAATAAACATCCAGCTCTCCGTAGGAACTAGGGTGACATATTTTTTACTCTGCAAGCTTCAACTGGACGAAGCAAAACGATCAGCTACCCCCAAATCGCCTAAAAACGAAATTTGAGCTGTTTTTATATTTTTAGTTTTTGATTATTGCTGCGTCGCCACTGACACGACTTCTAAAAACCATATGCATTTTTTCTCCTCCCCACGATAATAATACTGTGTTCAAATTAAAATCACTTCCAGGTTACATAATACTGAACAATCCAAAACAAAACTCGTATGTATACATCAGAAAAATTTCCTTGGTTTCTGTAATAGGCAAGGCTATGTTCGGATGGACCTAAAAAAAGCTTATTATGCCGCTAGGTCTTTCCTTCATAGGTCAATGGATAACATATTTTCCAGCCTTACAACCACCCCAATTTCACACCCATCCAAACAAAGTAGAATATTATTAAGAACTCCCCTAAAATGTCTAAAAACGAAGTTTGAGCTATTTTTATATTATTAGTTTTTTACTATTGCTGCACCGATACTGACACGATTTCTAAAAACCATACGCTTTTTCCTCCTCGCCAAGGTAATAATGCTATGTCAAACTTCATTGAAATCAATCCAATAATTACCCTGTTATATAATTCAGTCAACGACCTAAAGCAATATTCATTGTATGTACACATTTAGTAAATTCCCTTGGTTTCTGTGACAGACAAGGCAATGTTCGAATGGACCTAAAAAAGTATAATATACCACTAGGTCGTTCTTTCACAGCTCAATGGACAACCTATTATGAATACAACACATTTTTCAGTTTTACAACTCCTGAACCCCCAACCACCCCAATTTCACCCCCAGTCAAAAAAAAAAATAGAAAAAGATTAGGAACCCCTGAAACGCCTAAAACTAAAGTTTGAGGAATATCTAAAATTTTTGTCTTTTGCTAATCACTCTGCCGTCCATGCTCCGATTTCCAAAATTATAGGAGCATTACCTACTACGACCCCACAGCATATAGCTACCCAAGCTGCATCACATTCCATGGAGCGGTTACTGAGATTACGAGGCCAGAAAAACGCCAACAGCCCGGCAGAAATGAGTGGTGCCGTGACATCATAAAACGCCCAAAAAGCGTATTATCTTGAAATCGAAAATTTTCACGATCACAATACTCCCCTAACATAGGTGTGGGAAGTAAAAGAGTATTGGACTCAAGTGTGAACCTTGTGGCACACCTGACGTAATGACTATTTGACGTGACTTCTCGCTTTCCACTTTCACACACTAACACCCCTAAGGAAGTTGATCCATCGCAGATGGCGCTCTGCGACGCCTAGGTTTGACTGCTTTATTATTATATTATCTTAAAAAAAGAATAAACAAAGACAGATAAAAGAATTATACAGTAAATTTTTAGAATAATAAGGAAGTAACTGATAGAAAAAGTAATATGTATAAATACAATACGCATACATACAGTACACCACTACCACTACTTTGTTATTTCAGTTCTTCTCAAAACTGCTGCCAGACGTGATGACAGGATCCGAGCTCTTCCGTTACGTCAGCGATTTTGACTTTGCGGATCGCCTCGCATGGTTGGAGGTCGCCAATAACAAGAAGATGAAGCCTCACCTTATGGATAAGCCTGGTAAGGAGCAACCAACGTACAACTTTGACTCTATCTGGAATAAGGTGGCTAGCGGCGAGTTGACTATGCCTGAAGTGCCAGACAAACCGTTTGCTCAAGTCCCTGTGCCACCTGTTGTAGACCCACCACAGTCCTAAGGTATTTCTGGTACATCCTATTTTACGTGAACTAAAAGATACAGACCAAAAAACTTATTCATAAGTAATAATAAACACATTGCAATGGGCTTTAAGAGTGTGTGGGATAACATAGATACATTCGAGTTTTCTCTTAACGTCTTGAGGAATTTTCTGTTAATTTTAATGTTATATATATGGCCCATATGCGACTAGCCAAAGTGAGCTATTAGCAAAATTGATGAATCTTTTTAATAAATTCAAATATCAGAAAATAGCTGAAGTCAGGAGTTACAACATTTATCCTACTAAAAATACTCGACATTTAGTAAAAAACAATAAAAATAACATTTTACTCTATCTTTTTTTATAGTTCATAGCGTCTGATAAAATGAGTACACAGTTTTAGCTACCTACATCTAAACTTTTCAGCAGCGTCTCTTTTGTACTACCATGAATGAACCACAATACCCAGCTAAGTCTGTATCTTTTTCTGGTCTGTCTTGCACTAAGTATGAAACAGTTCAGTAATTCTTATTTCCGATATACAAAAAATTGAATACTATCTTTGGAGATATCTGTAGACGACACAAGAAAAGTTCTATCAGTTTTATGTACCACTCGTTGAGTGTGCGGTTTCATTTTTTGAATGTTCTGAGCTAAAGTGGGTTTAACATGAGTCATGTTTTTTGTTTTAATGTCATGTAGCTACCAATTTCATCATCTGCCAAAATACTCTTTTTGTATATGATGTACAATTGATCTAATAAAACAACTTTTAAATACGAGGTATTGTTTCATTCAATAACGCTACTTCCCTTAGCATGGCATAGGAATTGCTAGGAATAACGTTTCCAATGTTGGGACATGAAATGCATCCCCCAAAAATAATGAAAGCCACTGCAGTACTTTGAAAAGTATTGATTGAAAAAGTATTGACTCTTTTTTTGTGGAACACTCATTTAACACTCCCGACATTCGGTTTATGCTAAAAAGCAACTTAACTCAATTAAAGAGTAGCAATTTCATTCATTCATCCGAAACCAATCACAGACGACGTCGTTTCGCTTTTATTAAAGCTCGTCAGTGTGATTTAGGTCTCGGACGAATAAATGAAATAGCAAGATAGTGCCTAGCTGGCAAAACTCGTACTAGTAGTAGCAACATATAGATATTAGGAAGCCGTACTTTGAAAAAGTATTTGTTCGCCATCTATCTACCAAAGCCGGTACCTGAGCGTTTAGTTTGAGTATCCGAGCACTGTTTATATGACCCGTTTAAAAGCATTAGGTATAGAAACCTGCTGGTCCGACAGCAAACATACTCTGGTTTAGACTAGCATTTAAACGTCGTGTTGCAGAACTTTGACTACTTCCCTAGGAACAGGTGTCAACCAATGCCCAACAGCTACATACCTCTGGATATTTTTCGCATGATCTTCAAGGTCCTACTTTGACAAAAACAACCTGAGCGATCTCACAATGGCATTTGTCGGCACGGGAGACCCAACCACGTTACAATCATGAGGAGCAGAGCAATTATTAGACTTTATATCAAGTTTCGAGATTTTGCCTGCCGGCATTGGGAAGCGGTTCAGAGTTTTGTAGGACCTTGGTCCTCGGACTCCACGTAGCGAGAACAAGCTCTACGAGTGTAGCTCCCTACAAAAGCATTTTGCAGTAAGACATAATGTTTGACAGTGAAAAGTTCATCTACGAAATTGATACTATATTTTGATACTAAATGCAAGACTTCGGTAACGAAAACGCCGCGTTTAACTGCCGGTGAAGTACGAGTCCGCGTTCTGGCCGCTGCACACTGGGAGATTTCATCAATTTACGGGAACTAAATTCAATTTTCGAAATTCGCCGGAAGTCAATGGAAACACCTACTTCTGATCGTCAAATACCTAATTTGTCAGAAACTGCGACACTTTTCTTGTTGAGCTCACGCAACTTCAGTCAGTCCGGTCCTGAATGTATGCTAAGCGCTGGGACCGTGACAGACAGAGTTGTTTCACTTTCGAGCATCCCATAGTTCGCATTTCAAATTTTTCAAGCAGAGGTACAGCATTGACCTGCGGATTTTTTTTTTTGATGTGTCCAAGGCTTGTTCAAGATAATGTGCATGAGCACTTATTATTTTGTTTGCGTTTAGTAGAATTCCTTGATTCTGAAGCATACTATGTTAGTTTCATAATGAAAACGTTTTGTTGTGCAACTTTATGAAAGCTTTTAACTAGTTATTCAGCCGTATTCAGCGTTAAATGTTGTTTGATTACAAAGCCTAGACATCACCTTTGTGGTAACCTTATAGAAATCATGCCCCTTTTTGCCCCTTTTGACACTAGAATCTTTGTTTGCAGAATGGCCACCCGTGTACTCACGGCACTCCATATTTGACGTTTGGATACAATATCCACCAACTGAACGATTATTAGATGATAGAACAGCATTTGTAACGCAAGGAATTTAAGACAAAGAGTTACCTGAAGATGTAGTATTGAGGTTGCGGGAAAAAGTTAGTAAAATAACATTCGAACTTCAACAAAAATGGGAGAAAGCAAGGAGATATCGACCTCGGTTTTTAGAGAGCTGTGCTTCCTGATTGAATCGCGAAATTGATTTCTCAACTGTATTAAGTGTGCCCGGTCCTTCAAGCAGGGAAAATAATGTCACACCCGGTAGACCTAAGAAAGCTTTTGAAAACTGTAATCCGAAAGTTCAAACCCGCAAACTAAAATCTTATTGAGTTGACCAGTCCCGTAGAACTGTCCAAAGCTACGGAGGTTGAGGTTGTTCTTCGCAAGGCCGGAAAACGCGACTCAACATCTATTGTAAAGGAATTATGGTCTGCTTGTCCAACTCGGGGTACTAATGTAAAAAAGGCTCGAGGGACTTCGTTGGAAAAACCAACTAAGTTAACTGCTAATCAGGCCTTAGCTTTACTAGCAGATGCAACTGTCAAAGAATCAATACATCATACGTAGTCAGGCACAAGGAGTAAATTGTAAAATATATCCATCGTATGATCAGGTCAAACAGGCTAAGGAACTGTGTTATCCTGACAATATAACTGTTACGGAGATATATGCTGAAATACCATTGCAAAGTTACACTAGAATTTACCAAAGAATCTGAATATGCAATAATATATAGGGTGTTCTATTTAAAAAAATATACCTTTGATACTTTTCGTCTTTTGGGGATGCCCTGTATAACATGAAAATATTTTTAAAATGTAGCCTTAATGGGTCCCTATTCACTCGAAATTATTATTTTCTTTTTCATCAATTACTTTAGCCTTAATGTTCCGTGTCGAATAACGTGAATAACCCGGTCCTGGTATATGTACATTACAAAAGGTAATTTTTTGTAAATAATGTGAATAAATCATATTTTCAACATAAAATCGCCTGCTTGCAACAATAAACTGATTTATACCTAAAGAAATATATTATCAAAATGATTAGCAAATTAAGTGCCACCAGATTGATGAAATCTCCCACTGTGCGCTGTGTAACCGCGCTCGCGTGAAGTATATGAAATTTGGGAGCGGTTGTTAGCGGCGAAAATGCGGCGTTTTACCTGCCCGTGAAGTACAGGCCTAAACTATTCGAAAAGACCTCTAATGGCAGAACTTTCCTTTCCTGCGCATAATCTCAGACAAGCCATTACCTTGTCGTAGCCTTATTGCGCTGGGATATGCTTTTTGCCATTTTTGAACGATGAATAACTGAGTCCACACTGATTTTATCTACATGTTCAAATCTGTCTTTCTTTCCGGGCTCTACAGAGATACAAAATGCTGACAAACAAGAAAACCGTGTTGAACGCGAAACGAGCTTCTCGAGAGGATTGGTTTTACGCCTAATCAGTAATTACCTATGGAGCTGTGGGTTTAACACCCTGGATAGTAAACTGGCTATACACCAGGGTAATCAGACCCACGATGGTGTACAGTGCTATTGTATGATGGTGGCCTAAGCTTCATCAGAGTACAGCATCAAAAGCGCTCAAAAAAGTGCAGCGGGCTGCGTGTATGAGCATAGCAGGCGCCATGAAGGGTACACCAACTGCAGCTTTGGAGGTACTGATGAATAGCCCACCTCTTGACATTTACATAGAGGGAGAGGCAAAAACGGCTGCTTATAGAATGCAGTGCCATTGCAATTGGTTTTACCACCCTGACATGACAAATATCCCGATACTTGACAACCTGCGGTGCGACATACTTGAGATGCCACACGACAGAATGCCAAGAGTCGTGGACACCGAGATCCCGTATAAGGTCAACCTTAGCGACAGATCGGAATGGAGTCTAGGATAACCTCGACATATGTCGAATGGTATCACATGGTCCACTGATGACTCCAAAAATTCATCAGGTACAGGAGGAGGCATATACGGTGGTAGGCTTGGGGCAACGTAAGCATCCGCCTAGGTAAACTGGCTACGTTTTCCAGGCAGAAATAGCAGCAATTTTGGAATGCGGTAGAATATGCATTGACAAAGGTTACAGCAAAAAGACTACTTAAACACAGACAGTCGGGCGGCTCTGATGGCCTTGGCATTAACCACTATATTTCAAAAATAGTGTGGGACTGCCATAATACCCTAAAGGCTCTGGCGAAGACCAACAAGGTAACATTATCTTGTGTGCCTAGTCACATAGGAGTGGATGGCAGTGAGAGGGCCGACAGGTGTGCAAAGGAAGGGGCCAGAATCAGCATGTGGTATGTCATACAAGATGGTATGGACAGCTGCCACCAGTTGGGTGAAAATTGAGCACCAAGAGCGTTGGGACAGAGTGGTGAAAAATGTTCAGGCTGAGAAGACCCTCGTATTCTAATACCGCAGACGCTCTCATATTGAGCAGGGAGGAACTACGAAAGGCGGTTGGATGTATAAGTAGCCGTTGGACGTTCAGCGCACACCTGCAGAAGCTGGAGATTGAAGTGGTAAACCCATTGTGCAGGAAGAGCGGTGAGGCAGAGGAAACAGCTAAGCATGTTACCCTCGACTGTCCTGCCTTGAGTGAGAGCAGGAACTCTTATATGAATGTAGGCCAGAAGGGAAGACAGGAGAGCATAGTCCAATGCATGCCAAAGTTTGCAAAGAACTTAGGATGGGCCTCTGTTTGATCCCCCTGACTGCGGGTGCACAATAAGACTTAAGGCTGAGCGACAACTGCTAGAGCAACTGTAATCTAACCTCCGGCTGCAAAAAATCTTTTTTGTAAACAAATGTGAGATACTTCCGTGTATGAAGAATGACCGCCTTGGATTGTGAGCAGTTCCACGGTTCGATGGTCAGAGGGGCACTCTGTTTGATCCCCCTGACTGCGGGTGCACAATAAGACTTAAGGCTGAGCGACAACTGCTAGAGCAACTGTAATCTAACCTCCGGCTGCAAAAAATCTTTTTTGTAAACAAATGTGAGATACTTCCGTGTATGAAGAATGACCGCCTTGGATTGTGAGCAGTTCCACGGTTCGATGGTCAGAGGGGCACTCTGTTTGATCCCCCTGACTGCGGGTGCACAATAAGACTTAAGGCTGAGCGACAACTGCTAGAGCAACTGTAATCTAACCTCCGGCTGCAAAAAATCTTTTTTGTAAACAAATGTGAGATACTTCCGTGTATGAAGAATGACCGCCTTGGATTGTGAGCAGTTCCACGGTTCGATGGTCAGAGGGGCACTCTGTTTGATCCCCCTGACTGCGGGTGCACAATAAGACTTAAGGCTGAGCGACAACTGCTAGAGCAACTGTAATCTAACCTCCGGCTGCAAAAAATCTTTTTTGTAAACAAATGTGAGATACTTCCGTGTATGAAGAATGACCGCCTTGGATTGTGAGCAGTTCCACGGTTCGATGGTCAGAGGGGCACTCTGTTTGATCCCCCTGACTGCGGGTGCACAATAAGACTTAAGGCTGAGCGACAACTGCTAGAGCAACTGTAATCTAACCTCCGGCTGCAAAAAATCTTTTTTGTAAACAAATGTGAGATACTTCCGTGTATGAAGAATGACCGCCTTGGATTGTGAGCAGTTCCACGGTTCGATGGTCAGAGGGGCACTCTGTTTGATCCCCCTGACTGCGGGTGCACAATAAGACTTAAGGCTGAGCGACAACTGCTAGAGCAACTGTAATCTAACCTCCGGCTGCAAAAAATCTTTTTTGTAAACAAATGTGAGATACTTCCGTGTATGAAGAATGACCGCCTTGGATTGTGAGCAGTTCCACGGTTCGATGGTCAGAGGGGCACTCTGTTTGATCCCCCTGACTGCGGGTGCACAATAAGACTTAAGGCTGAGCGACAACTGCTAGAGCAACTGTAATCTAACCTCCGGCTGCAAAAAATCTTTTTTGTAAACAAATGTGAGATACTTCCGTGTATGAAGAATGACCGCCTTGGATTGTGAGCAGTTCCACGGTTCGATGGTCAGAGGGGCACTCTGTTTGATCCCCCTGACTGCGGGTGCACAATAAGACTTAAGGCTGAGCGACAACTGCTAGAGCAACTGTAATCTAACCTCCGGCTGCAAAAAATCTTTTTTGTAAACAAATGTGAGATACTTCCGTGTATGAAGAATGACCGCCTTGGATTGTGAGCAGTTCCACGGTTCGATGGTCAGAGGGGCACTCTGTTTGATCCCCCTGACTGCGGGTGCACAATAAGACTTAAGGCTGAGCGACAACTGCTAGAGCAACTGTAATCTAACCTCCGGCTGCAAAAAATCTTTTTTGTAAACAAATGTGAGATACTTCCGTGTATGAAGAATGATCGCCTTGGATTGAGAGCAGTTCCACGGTTCGATGGTCAGAGGGGCAGACTCCTTTTGAATACCGGTAAAGGGTGAAAAATCACCAACCGGACTCCGTGAACAAGAGGACGGAGGTGGCGCGTTAGGGCGGGATTACCGGTAGACGAATTGCCCTTTTTTGAACTGCGTCAAGTATGGTCAGGAAAGTGGGAACAGCAACTCCTCAGATTTGTGAATAATACTCCATGCTAGCTTTTACTCGGGCTTTGTTTTGGATTTGGATCAGAATAGGTAGCTGAGGTTCTTCCCAGCGGAATGACTCCTTAGCAGAGCCTCATATTTTTTGGAAGTAGAAGCTCACTTGAGCGTTTCTTGTTTGATGGCGTATAGTACTGGGTCTGCTGAAATTTCACCATATTCTCGAGTCCTCAAGCGTTCTTGATTTCCAGATTCTTTGACAGAGAAGCAGCCGCTGTCAGCCTTCAGCGTTCCAGCTCGACCATCAGTGGCGGCTCGTGGAGCTTGTTCAAGAGAAGGCTATACATACCTGTATATTAAAAAATCATTAAAGTGTGAACTACTTGGTATAATGCAAATGTCAACACCACCGAATGTACTTGAGGTACTGCATGTACGTTACATCTCATTTAAGTGGGTAAAAATATAATTGTTCTAAAAACAAGAGAGATGTACTAGCGTAGTGAATGGAATGCGATTGTACTAAAAATCTAGTACAATTATACTATTATGTAATGTACTAGGTACTAATGCTGTCGCGGATAGTCTCTGCTAATGCTCCAAAAGATCGTATTTCTGTGTATGTACGATCGCTGGGAGGAGATCATACGCCGTCCACAAAACAAAACAATTGTACAAATATGATTTACTGTTGGCAACATTATCATGTGTCATTCGCGTAACGGGATCAAGTTTGTAGAGTTGGATTTCCGGTTTAGACGTGGTCGAAACTAGACGTGCGTGGTAAACCAGAGCGATATATTGGGGTGGTAAATTACTAACACCTTCCTCTGTGTCTTCTATACCCTTCCCAGTAGTGAGTAGGTGAGTTTTAACCTCATAGGTATTATAAAAACAAATCAACTAGAGTCAAGGTACATATGAATACAGATTCAGGTGGGAGGGATCCCCCCCCCGGTGGAGTCCATTACAAATGATATGGAACAGGAGCAAGTTCGTGCCCATAATTTGTCACAAAACAAACTAGAATTAATAATTGGATCAAGAATTATCCCAAATGTTGAATCTCAAACCAACAGCCAGACCAAGGTCAACAACCAAAAAAAAACAAATTCTTTACAAAAACAATGACGCTGGTCCATTTACAGTTTTTGTGGAAGCTACTGAAGAGTCGGGTTTGAATGTAGGTAAACAAAGATATTTACAACTAGCTAAAGACGTATTCGAACTCAAACTAAAAAACATTAAAAGAATACAGATTAAAGGAAAAAACAGACTAGGTGTGGAATTTCTCAACTTCCAAGATGCTAATGACTTCTCTGTGAAAAGAATAAAAAATTATAACATATACATACCGTATTGTCAAGTCACATGTAAAGGGCTCATCCGACAAGTAGACAGCAATTTTTCGATGGAAGAAATATTAAAAGATTGCACATCTAAAGTAAATATAATTGAAGCTAAAAGACTGAATCGAAAAGTTGTTGTTGATGGAGTTGCCAACTATGTACCAACAGGCACAGTGTTGCTCACTTTTGAGGGCACAGTGAGACCCAAGGAGGTGAGCATCTACTACTTACTGTTTGCAGTTGATGCTTATATACCTCCAGTCACTCAATGCTACTCATGTCACCTTTATGGACATACGAGAACTCAATGCAGGGGAAAGAAAAGATGCTTTAACTGTTCTGAATTTGACCATAACAATGGGGATGACAGTGAATATGAGTGTGTCATTAGATGTTACCACTGTGAAGAGGATCACAGATCTAATTCAAAAAAATGTCTAGAATATTTACGACAAACAGAGATCAAAAAATTAATGGTCTATCAAAACATATCATATTTTGATGCAAGCTCGCGAGTCCCAAAAACATACAGTACAACCAGAGCTGTCATTACTTCAAGTAAAGTACTTGAAAAATGTATTTCAATTACTTTCTGGTATTTGAAGTACTGTACTTCAAATACATTTTTTTGTGATATTTGTACTTGATTCCCCAAATACTCTCTAAGAAGTATTTGTATTTGGTACTTGTAGCACAAAAAATATATTTCAAATACCTGGCATTTTTATTTGAAATACTAAAGAAGTAAAGTACTTGAAAAATGTATTTCAATTACTTTCTGGTATTTGAAGTACTGTATTTCAAATTAATTTTATTTCCCAAATGCTATAAGAAGTATTTGTATTTGGTACTTCCACACTCTCTGCACTGCGCAAAATGCCGGTGTGCCGTGCGGCGGCGCACATCTTAGCCGCCAGAATGCAGAAGGCAGTCATCCATGGGTCCCTTCGTCTGCTTAGGACGCACGATTCGCGGACCCAGTGATTGCTCACCTCACGGTGTGAGGAGTAGTCGCTGGGAAATGGAACAGCAGCCCGGTGTGTCGGAGCCCGGGTTGCACCTTTTTTGTTTTTGTTTTGTTTATATATATAATATTCTTATAGTATAAGTAGTTTTGTGATTCAATCACGTTCCATGTCTTTGTAGTGTCATTCAAACAAAAATCAGTTTCTATTTTTATTGAAATGTATACCGTTTTTCCATTCATAAGGTACTTTTTATTACTCAACAATAATTATGAAATACTTGAAATATCCATCGCCGTATTTGAAATACTATATCAAGTAATTCAAGTATTAGTATGGTATTTGAATTACTTTTTTAAGTACTTGAAATATTAGTATCGTATTTGAATTACTTTATTTGAAAAATCAAGTACCAAATTAAAGTATTTGATACTTGAAGTACTTTCAAAAATAAAATTACTTGGTATTTGTACTTTGACGCATGCGACTCTGGTAATTGGTAATTGGTATTTGAAATACTATTTACTAGTACTTGTGACAGCTCTGAGTACAACAAACAGAACGACATCCCAATCCACAAATAGATACAATGCAATTGACCCTAGCAATTTCCCACAACTAAACAACCAGCACTTACCCTCTACATCTAATAATATAAATGTTGCCAACAGGAGAGCATTTGACTTTGCTAACACATTAAAAACTAAAAGAACGTTCCAACAAGCTGTATCCCAACCAACAAAAAGAAGATTCACTCAACCTAACACTAGTTTTAACAGACAAGAACATAATCAGCAACTTATTAATAGTAATGGAAGACTACCCAACCTCAATCTGACAAACAAAACCACAACTCAAACCGCAACCCACCCTCAAACAAGCACACAAACTGAATTACAAGCGCCTGCTAGTGCCCATCATGACATAACAGGTAATAATAACGATGTAGTATAAACATTTGTTTCGCAATTCATAAGAATAAACACAAGTAATAAAGAAAAAATAAGGGACTTTATCCTCACTCATTTTGAGAATAATGATTTGAACAACGACTCCTTTTATTAAAATTATAAAACAGTTGCTGCCAGAATGCCAGAATCCAATAATATCAGAATTCTTCAATGGAACATTAGAAGCGTTTATAGTAATAGGGCTAATTTAATCAACCTGATAGTTAAACCATTGGTATTAGGTATGTAAGTACCTGCCTATTACGCGGATGCGGCAAACTGAATATAATATGTTGTTGTTATTTTGAAGTTAATACTGTGTGTTGTTTTATTCAAACGGTCATTCCGTTACTCCCGTTCACCAAAACTGCATAATACATTGTCTGGAATGGGTTGAAAAACAGCCAATTACGAATACAAAACCAAGAAAACAAATTAATGAAAATTAGTCATAAATAGCCAGAAACCTAACGTCAACAGACAGCAAATTTGATCACGAAAATAGTTAAAATCAATTATCAAACTTTGTGGGAGTTTAGAAGTATGTATTTTATTATTATTGTTTGCAACAAATAACCATTAGATAGTAATATAGCTAGTTTGCCCATTCCGTGGGACATGTAACACGATAAATCGGCAAGCGGGGTGCCTAATGAATTGGCAAAATTCGGCAAAATTTTGCGAATTCTCCGTATTCGGCAGGTGCGCAAAGTCGACGTAACAGAATGATATACAGGGTGTCCCAGAAGTCAACGTCAAGCCGCAACGGGGTGACAGGATTGTAACTATCATGAGAAAAATCAGAAACAAAATCTATCCCACGTATTTTGAAAATTATGAGCTTTTAAAGAAAACCTAGAAATTTGGCCAAATTATAACAATTTTTCGGTTATTGTGGTTAACTTTTATTATTTTTGTTCATTTAAACTTTGGAACCGTAACCCTAAATAGCATTTCTAGAAGCACAGTCAAAAATAATGACACAATTGCTCCAAGTTTTCTAGAATTTAAAATTTTCAAAGTTTGCTGACTTTGAAAGGCCCTCCTTAAAAAAAATGTACTAAAGTGCCTTGGCAAGTGCCATTAGAAGTTGGCGCATTGAATCAGGATTGTAAAATGGTACAATACTTGTTAGTTTCAAACTAAAAAAACGAGTAAAAAAGGAAAACCTCAAGTAACCCGATTTTTGCTAACCCATTTCACTCAGGTCAGATGTTCTTTATTCGCACAAGCTTCTGGTAGGTTCTTAATTTTACGGCAAAATGATGAGAGAAATGGATAATGAACATATCTGCTATGAGTGAGCGAAACAGGTCGTGACGCCACGATTAGTAAAGTCAACAAAAATAAGTAAAATTAATAAAATATTGAAAAATGTTGACTTAGTTTAGTTTAGGTTTATTGGAATAAAGGTCAGGCAATAAATATTCAAATTGTTTACCATCAGCCTCAATACACGCTCAATACACGCCCTACATCTTCTTAAAAAAGATCTACCTCTTATCCAGGCATATCCTCGAGAGTAGTTGTCCTCAGCAACTTGAGAAATTCGTGTACGCAGCTCGGCTACGCTCTCAATGGGCTTTGAATAAACTTTTTCTTTGAGAACATCCCGATAACAAAATTCCATGGGATTTAAATCTGGGGAACGGGCTGACCACGAGATAGTGCCTGAACGTCCACCTCCACCTCCCGAATATTTTTGGTCAAGGAAACCTCTTACTTGCACTGTGTAATGCGCTGGGCAGCTGTCTTGTTGATACCTCATGTGGCGAAGATCTGTTAAGCGGTCTACAGACGTTGATGCATGCTGCGATTCAGGTATCGACTTCTACGTTTCATAACGCAAGTAGCAGCGTGTATGATACTGAATCACGAATTTGGTATCAGTTGCGGCGTGCAGCGATTCTGGAATCCTATTATGGACGGTGAGCTATGTCGCCAAGCCGGTGATGCTGATGCAGTGATGCAGGTTTCAACGTGTATAGTATTGCGTCGATACAAAGATATAAGCGCACCCTACCATTCTTGTGTTGCGTGAAACGTGCATGAAATATCAAGTCGATTCAGGCATCGCAACAGGTTTCGATTTCAGTAAGAAATGATGCAAGTTTCATGAAATCTTAAGTCGATTGAGGAATCGCACCTTACATCAACGTCTGTAGGTCGCTTAGTGGTACGTCCTCTAACAAAGTTGGTAAATTTTATCGTAAAAAATGTAGGTAATTCGAGCCATTCAAATTCTCATGCAGCTCAAAAAGCCCAACAATTTTGCCGTTTAAAATTCCGGTCCACAGGCTTACTTTAAAGCGATACTGGGATCCGTCTTCTCGCATTAAGTGTTTCTGGCTAATAAGTAGATCTTTCTTAAGAAGATGCAGGACGTGTATTGAGACTGATGGTACATAATTTGAACTTTTATTGTAATAAAAAATGGAGTCAAGTTGATTGACTCAGTACTTCCCACACATTACGGTGATACCACTTTATTATTTTCCCATAGCATAAAGATTTAGTCTGAGATCCCCTTGCAACAAAATCATCGCCAGTACCCCCCCCCCCAAATTGTCGTATGCCGCCGCTAGGTCTTTCCTGCACAGGTTAATGAACAGCCTATTATCAATAAAACAAAGTTTTCACTTTTACAACCCCCGCCCCCCCCTAACCACCCCAATTTCACCCCCACCCAAAAAAGGTACAAAACGGTCAGGAACCCCTAAAACATCTAAAAACGAAGTTTGAGCTGTTTTCATATTTTTAGTTTTTTGATTATTGCTACGCTGCCACTAACACGATTTCTAACAAGCATACGCGTTTTCCATCCTCACCACAGTAATAATAATGTGTCAAAATTTCATTAGAATCAATTTAATAGTTTCTACGTTACAAAATACAAAACGATCTAAAGCAATAAATACTTGTATGTATACAGAAAATTCTAAGTCCCTTAATTTCGGTAATAGGCAAGGCAATGTTCAGATGGATCTAAAAAGGTGATTTATGTCGCTAGATCTTCCTTCACAGGTCAGTGGACAGCCTATTATGAATACAGCAAATTTTTCAGTTTTCCAACCCCCCACCCCCCCACCACCCCAATTTCACCCCCACCCAAAAAAACTCAGAAAATGATCAGGAACTTCTAAAACACTTAAAAACGAAGTTTGAGCTGTTTTTATATTTTTAGTTTTTTTATTGTTTCTGCGCCGCCACTGGCACGATTTATAAAATCCATAAGCATTTTCCATCCTCGCCACGGTAGTAATACTGTGTCAAAATTTCATTAAAATCAATTCAACAGTTTCTTCGTTACATAATATAGAACAATCTAAAGCAATACTCGTATGTTTACATCAGAATAAATTCAAAATCCTTTGGTTTCTGTAATAGCCAAGGCAATGTTCAGATGGATCTAAAAAGGTGATTTATGTCGCTAGATCTTCCTTCAAAGGTCAGTGGACAGCCTATTATGAATACGGCAAATTTTTCAGTTTTCCAACCCCCCACCCCACAACCACCCCAATTTCACCCCCAACCAAAAAAACTCAGAAAATGATCAGGAACTTCTAAAACACTTAAAAACGAAGTTTGAGCTATTTTCATATTTTTAGTTTTTTTATTATTTCTGCGCCGCTACTGGCACGATTTATAAAAATCATAGGCATTTTCCATCCTCGACACGGCAGTAATACTGTGTCAAAATTTCATAAAAATCAATTGAACAGTTTCTTCGTTACATAATGTAGAACGATCTAATAAAGCAATACTCATTATGTATACATCGGAAAAAATTCTAAGTCCTTTAGTTTCTGTAATAGGCATAAGGCAATATTCGGATAGACCTAAAAAAGTTATTCATGTCGCTAGGTCTTCCTTCACAGGTCAGTGGGTAGTCTATTATGAATACAACAAATTTTTCAATTTTACAACCCCCCACCCCCCAACCACCCCAATTTCACCCCCACCCAAAAAAAAGTAAAAAATGATCAGGAACCTCTAAAACGCCTAAAAACGAAGTTTGAGGAATATTTAATTTTTTTTGTTTTTTGCTAATTACTCCGCCGCCCCTGCACCGATTTTCAAAATTATAAGAACATTACCTACTACGACCCCCCAGCATATCGCTGCCCAAATTTTATCACAATCCATGCAGCGGTTACTGAGATTACGAGGACACAAAAACGCGTACAGACAGACCGACAGACAGACAGACCGACAGACAGACAGACCGACAGACAGACCGACAGACAGACAGACCGACGGAAATGAGTGACGTGGATTTTCGTTATGTAGACATCATGAAACGCCCAAAAAGTGTATTATCTCAAAATCGAAAATTTTCGCGATCACAATACTCCCCTCACCTATCGGTGTGGGAAGTAAAAATGTTATTTTCCTATCTGACTTCTAATCCAATAAACTTAAACTAAGCTAGGTCAAGATTTTTCATTATTTTATTAATCTTACTTATTTTTGTTGACTTTGCTAAAAGTGGCGTCACTATCTGTCTTGCTCACTCTTGGCAAACATGTCCACTATCCACCTCTCTCATCATTTTGCCGTAAAATTAAGAGCCTACCAGAAGCTTGTACGAATAAAGAACATCTGACCTGAGTGAAATGGGTTAGCAAAAATCGGTTTACTTGAGGTTTTCCTTTTTTTACTCGTTTTTTTCAGTATGAAACTAACAAGTATTGTACCATTTTACAATTCTGGTTACATGCGCCAACTTTTAATGGCATTTGCCAAGGCACTTTAGTACATTTTTTTTGAAGGAGGGCCTTTCAAAGTCAGCGAACTTTGCAAAAATTAAATTCATAGTTTAATAAATAGTCTTCATTCTAGAAAACTTGGGGCAATTGTGTCATTATTTTTGACTGTGCTTCTAGAAATGCTATTTAGGGTTACGATTCCAAAGTTTAAATGAACAGAAATAATAAAAGTTAACCACAATAACCGAAAAATTGTTATAATTTACCACATTTATAGGTTTTCCTTAAATGCCCATAATTTTCAAACTGCATGGAATAAATTTTTTTTCTGATTTTTCTCATGATGGTTACAACCAATCCTGTCACCCCGTTGCGGCTTGACGTTGACTTCTGGGACACCCTGTATAACATGAAAATATTCACACCACTTTACGTATAGAATAATAACATTTTGATTCCTGTAATTCCTCACCCTATGCGATAAAAAAATAATTTACTTGCGATTCTCACCTTATACAATTTATGTTGATGAACATTTTTGATAACTATTATAGCAAAGCACACACTAAAAACTAGCCTTGTATTTGAATAATATTAATCCTTTCCTCTACGACGTATGATGCCACTTGAATGCTCTTTATGGAAGAAACTCAATGAATTATCCAGTAATTCAGTTCATTGCCCAACAACAATATTAAACCATTAAGGAAGTACTGTATTGAAGCCATGACCGTATATCTATAAAAGTGTGACGTATATTTGCGACTTGTTTATAAACTTGTTTTGTAGTGTCTATCTTTCGCGTTAGGCATAACACTTGTACAGGAAATGGCTCATCTATTTTTTTTGTTACTTATAAGTGCCCTATGTCAAATGCTGGAAGAATTTCGTACATACGCGTTTTTCTTTGTATTAGGATGTTTTCTGACCTTGAAACTTATGTAGGTTAATACTCCAATCCAGATTGTACTGCAGGAGAAAGATTTATATCGGGTCAATGAAATTGATAGAATGCCCTTGTTGTCATGAATATAAATGATACAGTAAGGCAATTTGTATGTATGTTATTGTTAGCGTGAGGAATTGGTTAATTGCGAAGGTACTTTTTATATTAGCTATATATTTTTTATATACATGACTTTCAGACTTTACAGAATTTCAAAATGCATTTTGACTACTACTACTCTTTATGAACAATAAGACAGACAAAATGCATTTAGTGTCCGTACTATTAGGTAGGAAATCATACCTAGACAAAAAAACTGATTTAAGTCCAGTCACATAGTGCTTTCATAGTGCATTTTGTCCCATAAACATGGACAAAATGCATTTTTATTGGGATTTTATTTTCGTATATTATACGAGACAGACATGGAACTGAAACGGATAGCCTCAATACGTGAAAAAACTGGCAAACTAGTGATGGAGTCTGTGATTGCTCAAAAATGCCAGTACACATTAAACTGTTCTCATGATTAACTTAGCTTAACAGGTATGGCCTACAACTGAATAAGAGTGTGATAATCTCACATTGAAGGTTGGGGATTCCACAATTGTAACAAACACATTTGAAAGTGTAAAATTCGTTGGCATGTATCTGTTTTATAGATCCATGCCTAATTTGACGATTTCACTACCACTCAGTATAAGTTACATTCAACATTTCTCATGTGAGGTCTGTGATCGCTTGTTGATGGTTCATCATGCCCATGTAGCAAGCAGGTTGCAATATGGTGTGTGTTTCTGGTGTATGAGTACATTGTCAGATATGTTAATGTGCAAAAATTTACTTAGGTAGAAATACGCATTTCACCTAGTTATTCTACATACAGTGAGTTTTAAGTATGAAACGTCTCAATGATCTCGAAAACGGTTTACACGATTTTCATGAATGGGGGGGGGGGGGGGGTGGTTGCAATACGCTGCCTGCCGGTCTGTCTTACTGTGCGGCCTAAATCAGGAGTAGGACGTCGTTGGCTATCACCATTTTTAGTGACCAAAAAAAGGGGGGTGGTTAGGTTTCCGTTTCTCAAACATCCTGGATGAGCACTTGAGCAATAAGAAGCGTCACCATTAGAGCAGAAAAAGGTTTTGTGGCTATTACTCGCTATGAAAAAACCGAACAGGTGACAGTCCTACCTAGGGGGGACCTGTTGAATATTCGAAATATTCAAAGTCTGTTTTTATCTACACACCCCCAAGCACCTAGGGGGGCTCTTGAGCTCAATATATTTTTTGCTGGCTATTATCCATTATTTGATATCAAAAAATTAAGTATATCAAATATATTAATATAATGTTGCATGTTTTAATAGTGTTTATATTTTACATTATCCAGGAACTAAACTCAAAAAATATTCATCTTGGGTGTAAAGGTGAAACATAAAAATTACTTCTTCTCTGATTTCTGAGCAAAAACTGTATTCAACATAATACTCGCATGCCGACATAAATTCAACCGTTTCAGAATTTTCTTATTTTCATCAACACCAAAACAAGGAAATTTGGCATACCGCAAATTGGTACATCTAGCTTCTCAACGATGTATCACAAGTTAGTAGCACTATTAGAAATAACTGTTAATGTTGATTATTTGCCAATTATTTTGTGAGCAACAATTAGAACTCAGATAGTGAATACCTAGAAACCCTACAATAATTGACCATCTCCAAACTTTATTGAGACGGTTTCTTCTAAGCTCGTAGCCTAGTAATTGTAGCATAAAAGTTTCAACAGTTTAGAAATACATAAATCGCAATGATATTTTGTAACTTTCGGAGGGGGGGAGGCGGTATAAAAAATGAAAAAAATCAGAAGGGCGTAAGATAGTGTAAGTGCGGGAGCGTAGTTTTTTTATGGCCCTACAGCCTTTCCTAGCTTTCGGCTAAGGTTTCTGGCTTGAAATAAGGCTGTGGGCCATAAAAGCCTTTTTACATCCTTAATGCATGAATTTATTATGTTCCGCTCCATATGATACCTATCTCTGCATGGAAGCAATTCAGGCTTTGGTTTTTTTATTTTCAAAATGCTATGCTATACACGAGGTGTATAATAACGAATAAATAAACCTATTATTGAATTGCAGTTATCACTATTGCATGATCTCATGGAGTATTTCTTGCATTATATATGATCATAATTGCTAATGTGATCCTATAATCGTGGACTGCCGGACACAGCAGTGGCGGCTGGTGAGGTAGTGCCACAGTGCCATGGCACTACCTTATTTTTCGACAAAAACATATTTATCTATCTCTTAAAATTTTCTTATTCTATGTTAGTTTCCAACGACTTTTTCTGTTTTATATGAAATGACAATAGCGCCTCAGCGCATAAATGCTTGCACCAGGCAACACGTGGTATCGTGGCAATTCACACGATGAGAGCTGACGACACGACACGACGGCGAGATGACAACAGCCTACCGTGCCATTTCTTATAAGGCACAAACAGAGTGAGAGAAATCATATCACAAACGCTTATGAGTGATAGAGATAACGCTATGCTGGACGTTTGGATAGATTTTAAATACGAAAATCTGAAGTAGATAGTGCCAGGCACATTACCCATATTTCCATTCATGGTTCACTTTTTTGTTTTGTTTCAGCAGTTTCGATTTGTTTATGTTTGATGCTGATGTCGGCTTTTCTCGTTAAAGGTTTGAAATTTAGATATTATTAGTTTGAGTGAGATGTGCGCTGTTTCCGGATTGGTATCTCTTTTGTGTTTAATTAAAATATATCATTGGAGCGAAAATGAATAAATTTGGCGCATTAATAAACTCATTTAGTAATTTTCCTCTAGAAGAAAAACTGCAGATTAAGGAATTGGACGTCCGCCTGATTTAAAAATTGAAAAACTTATTGATAGTAGACAGAAATCGCGTTGTCGTAAATTTAATAAAACTATTTATCATAAAAACAATTGGATAACTGACTGTGAAGAAGTTAACAAACTGTTTTGTTTTGTGTGTATTCTATTTGAAGGCAAAAAAAGGCACGGATGATCTTATTCATATATGTGAGAAAATGAAGACCCATGAAAAATCTAAAGTGCATATGAATAATGTTTTCAGTTTATCGATGCTCGAACATAAAGACTCAGTTAAATTCGGCTTATCGGCCAGTTATAAGTCTTTTTTTCAGTTTTATATCGGTTCACTACCTCTCTAAGTTGGCACGAGCCGCCACTGGGACACAGTAGATGGTTCTGGCGTAAGAAATCAAAATTACACTCGTATTTTTTCCTTCTATAAATCAATGATGATCTACGTCACATAGCGAGTATGTCTTATAAAATAATTCTCGAATAACATTTTGCGAATTTTTCCATTGTAATCGTTCTGATAGTTACTGTGACGTTGCAGAAGTCGTGTTTGTTAAGAGCTCGTTTAAACTTTTTAACAGTACAATTTGTTATTTTCCATGCCTTGTATTGTGTTTATACAGAAATTTAATGTAATTCGACGTATTCCTGTCGAGGCGTCATGGAAGCAACACTGGATTGAGCTTTTATGGGGCCTGGGGCTAGTATAGTTTTAAGGGGCCCTTTATGAACAACATTCAAATAATATAGCCCTTGCGGGGCCACACTGAACCGCGGGGCCCGGGGCTTCAGCCCCTTTAGCCCCATGGTTGATCCGGGCGTACATGGAAAAGCTAAATTGCAACAAATTCTGTTTAATATATGTATGAACAAAAATCAATCGTTTTTGAGATTTTTCAATTCTAATACGCTTTACACCAATTCAATATCATCAATAGGTGAAAAGGTACGATACCTTAAAAAAACATATTGAGAAAAATAAAATAATTCTTATTTTCGTTTCAACAGAATCATATCTAGCTCAAAATATTGCCAAGACACTGCGCATACAAATCACTGGAAAAATGTCCCTATAATCTTAGATTCTCAAAAAGGTATAAATGTCGAATTGACCTCCTACATTCAGGAGCATAGTCAGGATTTAAATTCGGTGGGCTGAGACTAGTGGTATCGACCACCTATTACCCTCACGGTGATAAATCATTTTCTGGAGGAGGTGATAGTGAAAATAATTCGAGGCGCTGAAACATCTCAACCTCCGGTTATATAGGCTGTCAAGCTCCTCTGGTAGTTAATATCTGGTATTTAATATGTAGCATGTCTCATTTAAAAAAATATATGTTTGCGTCACCACGTAGTTATGGATCACCCTGTATAAATAAAAATATTTTCTTGCGCAAGGAGTGTATCCTTAGATACAACATTTATATACAACTTGTTTTGCTATATTTTACAGAGAAGGAGTTATCGACCGATCCGGTACTAAAAACTCGCCCTGTATGTAACATAAGTACAATTAATCATAACCATGCCATACATCACACACGCCAACTATGCAACAATTCATTTACTGCTATTTCAGAAGAAGCTTCTAACAAACCTCAAACAAAAATGTACAGTGCCGTTTTTTAGGACTGAATATGCCTTATTTGGAAATATTTTTCATGTTTGGTGACGTTTTGGCTTTAAACTTATTCGCAAAAATTATCTGGCACAAACTACCAAACTCTTGTAATACGATTCTCAGACGACGCTACAGTGCTGTGAAAGTACCGTTTGATGAAAAATTGTATGTCTATCCACACTGTATTTGTCTGTTTAGTGTTTTTCTACATAACATCGCATGGTCGTAATTTTACCAACCATGCGCTGAAGTCGCTGGAAATCAAATAATTATTAAAGAAAATTAAATATCTCGAAAACAGTTGAAAATCGGACACTTTTTTATTATATGACTCTCGCTTCTACGTTCGACCCCATTGTTGTGTTGTCATAAAATAGGTACTGATAAGGCAAAATATATTTAATTTGATTATGGAAAACTATAATGTATAGACATATTCCGCTGTTATAAAATTAAGTATAAGTATTATAGTTATTGCTATGTAAAAAGCTTGCTCGAGGTAGTCGAGGCTGAGCGGGTGCCACCGGGATGCCCTGCGGGCCCTTTCAGCACGCCACTGGCTACCATATGGCAGCTGCATCGTATAGTTGGTAGGACCTGAGGGCTCAAGTCCAAGGTCCTAAACTGGCTCTATATGGTAGTAGTGAGAACGAAGATCCAGTATGGCTGCTTAGGTTCAGAGGTTTGCAACACTTCGATAGCGGGTGTTACGAGGACAACCCCCACTGCTGGCCTGGAGGTACTTTTGGGTTTGCCGCACCTCTGGATAAACAAAGAGAGGCGATGCCGACCTTCCTGAGAATACTAAGGCTTGATGGGGGAACGTAGGTGGCACGAGAACCTCTACTTGGCCACAACGGAATAGAGCGATTCGTGGAGAATAATATTCCGGTATCATCTCTCGCGTATTCACCAACCCTACCCAATTGCGATTACAGTGCAACGCGAGTCTGAGTACGGCCGAACAGCTAAATTTACAAACCATATCCCGATACAGTTCGCCGGCACTGTACGCAGTTAGTATCCGTAAGCTCATTCGCACGCCATTTTGTGGCTGATCTGCAACAAAATTGTCTATAAAACGTTTCCCAAATTACAACGATATTTATATAAGAAGATTTTTAAATGTCAGCACAATGAGAAACACAAACGTAAAAAAAAATCGAAGAGCCGCCAACGGAATTTTGAATGCAATGCCAGCATTACTTTTGTCATTAAAAGAATAAACAGGTGCATCGCTAAAAATGATTCATTTTTGTTAGACGGTCTGAATGTTGTCATTCTGGTGAGTTTTTATTTTTATTTATCGTATGGCTCAAAAACATGACAAAAGTAAATATAGATTAAAAGAAAAACTATTATAACCTATACTAAAATAAAATATATACAGCTACAAACTAAGATACATAGTCTTTGGTATTTACAGGTTGATGTCAAGTTCTTTCAACCACTTCAGCGCCAACGGTGTGGCTGTGAAAAACTCTTCTCGCGATCCCTGAAACGCACGCAGTTCACATTCGCTCGTAATATGGTTTATAGTTTGGCGGGGCGCGCCACAGTCACATAAGGGAGATTGCACATAGCCCCACTTGTAAAGGGAGTCGGCACATCTGCCGTGGCCTGTTCGGACTCTATTAAGTTTTACCCACTCTTTCCGGGGTAGTTCTGATCCTGGAAGTAAGGCTGCCCCCATAAATGCGCATCGCGAGTGGTGTTCCGCAAAACCTTCCCACTGGGAGCGCCATTGGTTTAAGGAGTCGAAGTTATTGGTTTTAAGCCCTTCTGCATCCCTTATTGGTGGTTGTCGGGATTTGAGTCTGTTTATCTGCAACGGGGGTATTGCTCGGTGGATGGGCAGTTTGTTGTTGGCCGTAATCTTGTTATACTCCCTTAGAAGGGCGTCAGTCCTTCGCAGCTGCGGTGGGGCTATTCCAGAGAGTACAGGCGGCCATTGAGTTGGGGTTGTCTTAACTGCGCCTGTAATAAGTCTCATAGTGTGATTTAGTTGGACGTCAATTAGTCTGGTATGATGGCTGTTAATCCAGACAGGCGCACAGTACTCAGCACACGAATAGACAAGAGCTAGTGCACTGGTTCGTAGAGTTGGAGCAGTGGCACCCCACGTCGTTCCACACAGCTTTTGGATAATGTTGTTGCGTGTTCTGAGTTTTCCTGCAGTGTTTGCGAGATGTTTCTTATAGGAGAGGGTGCGATCTAACGTTACTCCAAGATATTTTGGAAAATGGTTATGCTTCAGGGGTTCGCCTGCAAAAAGTACCTGCAGTTCATACTTAGCTAGTTTGTTATTCAGGTGGAAGCAGGAAACTTCGGTTTTGTTGGGGCTCGGTACTAGTCTCCATTTCTTGAAGTAGTTGTTTAGAGCTAACAAGTCGTTAGAAAGAGTATGCTCAACGTTCTTGAAGCTCTTATCGGAAAAAGCTATGGCTATATCGTCCGCATAGCAAAACTTGTAACTGACTGTTTCTGGCATGTCAGATATATATAGATTGAAAAGTAAGGGGGCCAGTACTGAGCCTTGTGGAAGTCCGTTGTTCAATTTGCGCTGCCTGCTTGCTTTCTCGTTTAGGATCACTTGGAACTTTCTGTCGCATAACATGTTGTTTATGAGTCTTGTAGTGGTCTGACAGGGAATCACCTGCAGCAACTTATATAGGAGACCCTCCCTCCAGAGCGTATCGTATGCGGCAGTGAGGTCAACAAACGCCACTCCCGTCTTCATGTTCTGCTGGTAGCCTGCCTCTATATGCGTTGTGAGGGACAGTACCTGATCACAACTGCGGCCCGGTCTGAAACCAGCCTGCGTTATCGGGACCCGGTCTAAGATAGTCGCGCTCAATCGGTTGTACACGGCTCTTTCTAGTAATTTATAGGAGCAACTGAGCAAGGCTATAGGTCTGTAGCTGGCGGGTTTATCGTTCGGCTTACCGGGTTTTAATGTTGATATGACCTTCGTTCTTTTGAATTCCCGTGGGAGGTTTCCCGTATTAAGGAGGTTCGTGAAGAAGAGAGATAGCCACACTCTTGTTTGCTGACCTGCGTGAATGAGAAATTCCGGCAGGACGCCGTCGAAACCAGGAGCCCTTCCAGGCCTAACATCTGATATGGCATTATTAATGTCTTCGATCGAGAAGGGTCGGGAAAACGTTGTTTGGATAGGAGCGTTCCTCCTCAGTAAATTCAATCCCTTCTTCACGCGTTTTGTATGCTCTCTATCAGAAGGTGCTCTTGACGTTTCTACAATATGCCCAGCAATCTTGTCTGGAGTTACTCCCGACGGTGCCCGTGTGGATGGCGTGCTTGAGCCTAGTTTTCTAAGAAGGCTCCAGGCCTTTCGACTTGAGTGTTGGAAGTTCATTTCCGACGTAGTCTCCTCCCACTTACGTCTTCGTGAGCTGTCCAGGGCAGAGATGAGTTCGTCGGCAATATCTGGATTGTTGGTTTCCTGAAAGTCGCCGTATAGGAGTTCGCACCGCTCATCCCACCCAGGGATATATTCCTTCCTGTATCCCCTAGGAATGGTTCTTTTTGCAGCGCTCATCACTGCTCCAACGAAACGTTTGTAATTGTTTGATGTTGGCGGTATCCACTGTACCAGCCGGTCCAGCTCCCGTGAGTAGTTACACCAGTCCGCCTTTGCAAGATTCCATCGAGGCCGAGGGATGGATCGTATTAGGGGTATTTGGATTCCCACCTCTAAGAAAACTGGCCTGTTTTGGCTATGTGGGAAGGCCTCTGCGACTTTTCTGTTAGCTGGTATAGGGATCCCTTTCCGGTTGCAGCTCACAAAGCACAAATCAGGGTTACTTTCTGGGTTCCAGGCTGCTGATTGAAAGTGCCTTTATCTTTGGCATCAAATACAAGAAAGATATCATTATCATCAGCCCAGTCAGCCAACCTTGTGCCATTTTCGTCACAGTCGGGGTATCTCCACCGTTGGTGGTGGCTGTTAAAGTCTCCAATATATATAGCCGGATGCTGTTGTACTGGAAGTGGTTGTTCAGGCCACTCCGCTGCCGGTGGCTTATATACGTTTACAATTGTGACTTCTCCCACTTTTACTATTACGCTGTGTATGTTGTTATTTGTGTCATTGGAAATGAGTTGGGCATTGTCAATATTGTTGCGAATATAAGAGGCTACGCCGTAAGTATGGTGGTAAGTGGCTCCCAGTAATGTATAACCAGAAATGTGTCCCCGTCTGGTGAGTGATTCCTCACTGTCGGCGTGAGTTTCTTGGATCGCTATGACATCAACCTTATTGTCCAAAAGTAGTTTGGAGATGCATTCGCTTTTAGCTCTGCTTATGCTCTCCACATTTAGCTGACAAATACGAATTAAACTACCGATATTTCTAGTCTGTAAGTTTTTAGCACTTATGCTCGTCATGTTTTAACCAGGAAATCTCAAAAAAAAAAAGAGTCTAGTTGCCAGGTTCGCTCTAGTGTTCTGGTGAGTGAACAATAATATACACCGTGCTCCAGGACGAATCCTGAAACCTTAAGGGGATGATTTCTGACATTGGCTTATGTTTTTATATACGGGGTGGGCCAATAGTGAGTGGGCGGAATATTGTGCGCTTACCAAAACGAATTTCAAAAATCTGTCACCCGATCGTGGTAGGGGGCCTTGAGGGCTATAACCTTAAAATATTTTCCTTTAAATTTTGACGTTTATACAGGGTGATCCATATCAAACTTATAATTATTTGAATAGAACCCCCTAATATTATTACATATTTGGATTTGTTGGCGAATTTTAGTGTGACTTTATGCATCATATATGGAACTTTAAACGAACCGTTTAGGCGCAAATTACAATTTTTGGTATAATTAGGTATCAGAAAAAAATTGAATATCGCACCGATTACGAAACTTAGAAGGCCGTGTCTTTGCAGTGCGACTAAGCATGAAATGCGTCATCTTAGGTCAGACGTTCTTGAATTTTTTTTGTCCTTGGAGAAATCAGTAGATTAACTAAGGAAATTTCAATCATAGGTAACCTGATTATTTCAAATGGGAATGTCTAATTTTTTATTCCATCATTTAAAATCTGATAACCTTTCCAACAATGTTAATTGTCAATATAAAACTTTTTTAGTTTTCATTTTATTTCCAATTTTCAGTCAAATCGGTGTTTTTCATTTTTCCAACCTATAAGCAACCTAGCAGGCCGTTAAAAATAAACAAAAACCTGTTCAGATGGAAGAAATCAACTAATTTAGCAGAAAGATGCAACCAAACTAGAGTAATAAGGCAAGATTATAAAAATTCCTTACAACATATCAGCTGGAACCAGAAACAACAGCGACAACAAAAATGCTTATTTTTCACAGCTAGCTATTGGCAAATTTCCAATATCAGTAACAAATGAAAGGAAAAATACCAGCAATTGTTGCTGGCAATAGAATATGTATATCTTCAGAATAAATGTTCACTTTTAATGCCATAAAGAAGTAGTTATTTCCGTCAGAAGTCAGAAGTGACCAAACCTTTAACTAGAGCTCCTCAAATTCTTCAGTAGCTAGCTCTACTTAGTAGCAAAATCGCAGAAAATGAAAACTAAATAACAGTTTGTTATATTATGAAACATTATTTACTTGGCAGGAACATACATGAAATACACACAATTGCAACATGGAGCAATCAAACATTCTAAAAATCATTTCAATAGATGTTCAGAATGCTCCAGTTAGGGATAGTTACCTTTATTTTTGACTTAATAGAAATAACTACTTTTTTATCCCATTAAATTTAAAATTTTATTTTGAAGATGTTGGACTGTCGGCAACAATCGCTGGTAGTTTTCCTTTTGTTTCTATATTTTTAATCGTTTTTTGGAGAGCTGTCAAGCTCTAGGAGATCTCAATATCTAGTAGGCTGTGAGAAAAAAAGATTGCTGTCATACTCCAGCTTCTCATTGACATTAGATATCTTACTCAAGACTGCTATGAAGTAGTTTTTATTATTTAGTTTCGCCATACATAGTAATAATACATGGTGATTGAGTTCCTATTTTCTAATTCTAATACTAAATATACAGGGTTACAATGCATCTGAAGACATTATGTTAGCTATTAACGGTCTAACCGGAAGTACTGTCAACTTTTTTAATTTAAATGGGAGACCGTGTATATTTTTGCAGATTTTAATACATCTTTTTTTTCCGAATACGTCCATGGTGGGTTTAGTATTTGTTTCTGTGAAAATGGGAACGGTAAAGTTTTTTTATTTGTCTCACAAATTCGTCTGTGACGGTCTGCGGTCTTCCCGTTTGAGATATTTTTTTTGTATTTTAGTCACCGTCAAACATGTTATAGGACCCCTGTCGGGATGTAAATCATTAAAAATTGACACACTTCTTTGTGAGTTCTCACGCGATCGCCAAAATCGACTTTGAATGACCGGCATTTTAAACACCTGAAATGATAGAGAAGCTTTATCTTTCCCGTTTTTACAGAAACTAATACTAAACCTACTATGGACGTATTCGGAAAAAAAAGATGTATTAAAATCTGCAAAAATATACAGGGTGTCCCATTTAAATTAAAATAGTTGACGGTAGTTCCGGTTAAACCGAAAGTAAATTAATAGCTAACATAATGTCTTCGGATGCACTATACGTCACTACACTTGCCTGCAAATTTTCAGCAATATCATTCTTTCCGTTCCAAAGTTATTTGCTTGGTTCCATAGTTTATCCCAACCCTGTATTTATGGATCAAACTTAAAATATAAAATCGTGATTTGAGTTTGTTTTATTTCACTAATTATTTAAATTTAAATAGCGTGTATAGTGTAGCAGTAGAGAAGTATTATAGAATTTTTCAATTCCTAACTGCTTACAGTGCCGCCATGCTGTATCAGGATATGGTCTGTAATATTACCGTTCGGCCGTAATCGGAATCGGTTTGCACTGTAATGGGTTAGGGTTGGTAAATACGCCTCCCTCTCTGAAAGGGACAATTGGTTAAGGGGAAAAGTGAAAATTCAGCCCCATAGTGTGGTGTGTTTCACTGACAGATCGCGCTCAAAGGAGTCGGGATCCAGGGAAGCAGGCTTCTACCTGGAAGGAAAAGAAACGCAGTGAAGTTTTGCGCTGGGGACCTTCACGATTTTCTTCCGTACGTCATATTGACAAGTCAAACAGTGCTTAGATCAGCTCTGGCTGAAGAATTTTCTGATACACTTCAGAACCTAGCAAGCCACATGAAGGTGACACTGTTGTGGGTCCCCGGACAAATTAGTGTACTGGGCAATGAGAAAACGGATCATCTAGCTAGGGTAGGGGTTGGCAGGCCATGCATCGGCCCCGAACCAATGCTTGAAATTAGCAGGCGCCAGGTCAGCCCTGGTGGGGTTCTCACAGGACCACTGCCGACTGGAACAGCGTTCCATTTCCTGGGCAGATGTGATGTGTATCGCAACCTCAGGGTTCAGATATTCGGCACGACGGAGTTCGGAGAGAAGTCACTATGCTTAGGAAGATGGTCGAACATACTATACTGATTTTCTTCAAGAGGTCTGGTAGATTTTAGCTTTCTAGGACGTAGGCTTTTAATGTTTTCAGTGTTGGTTCCAAAGGCAAGGCAAGGGCCAAAGGTGGCCTAGTTTTCTGGCTTCGTCTTCTCATCACTACTAGTATTATTTAATTCAGCATCTATATAGATTAAGTTGAATCTATTCAAATACTTTGAGCCTTCAGAATCTTTAATCTGCCGCAGTGTATCTCATTTTCTTCTTTTTCATCAATTTTATCTGGTTTGATGGTTATGTCCCCGTGAACAGAAATCATATATAGGATCAGTCTTTGAAGTGACACCAAACAAAAACATTTAGAACTGAGCTTGAATAACCAGATTGAATTGAATAGTTGTTATGTAGGTGTGCGAAAACCCAGGGAGTAGGGGCCAAGGCTTCTCAAGGTCCCTCCCCTCATTACGTGCCTGAGCATATCACTTTTTTTTTATTTTATTTAAGCAGCTTCGACAGCTATGGTCATTGGCTGCATATGCCTCTTTTTCCAATTATATTTTGTGGTATACGTTAATCTCGAGGGGTAAACCGCTGACCCAAAATTTGTACACCAATGCCCATTTTGGGCATTACTCTGTAATTTTGATGCCTAATGCCCGCAATGTACCAGCAATGCACTTGCAATGCCCGCAATGTACCTGCAATGCCCACAATGCACCTGCACTTTTCGTAAATGCCCAACATTTTCGGGCTCAATGCCTGAAATGCCCAGTAACTCCTACGATCCTTCATATAAGTTCAATTGGGATTTTGACGGGCGTTTTGGATACAATTTTTTTCGTGATTAACGGGATGATCACTTATAGTTTTATAACAAAACTATTTTTTTTAAATTTTTTTGCAATAATTCAAAAGTTATAAATTTATTCTTGAATCCAGTACCGAAGACACGCCGATAGCTCCTGAACGCGTGTGACTTCAGAATGCTATCTTTTCTCTGTTCACCAACGACGTCCTAATTCGATACCTTTTACCATTATTTTTTATAAATTCCCAGTTGATCGTGAAAATAGTTACTTATGTAACTAATTTGTATTTGTTGCACAATATACAATATATCTTTTTGAATGTTTGAAATTAGATTACAAATTCCAATAATAAAGTATCTGATCAAATATATTTTTTTAGATGTAACGTTTTCGGCAGACCGTGGTTGCGCTACGTCTAAGCGTGTCAGCCTTCCGACCCGACAATGTCAGTTTTCAAGCGGTGTTGGTTCGAGCCCAGGTCTTGACAACTTTCTTAATTTTCTTTTACCAAAAAATGTATTGATATTATTTTTACACGCGTTTTTATTAGACTAGTGCAAAAAGTAAGTACCGGAGGCAGAGGAAAATTCCAAAAATCAGTAGAAATGAAGTTTGTCCGTCAATATCAGTCACCAGTTGCTCGGATTGCGATATCAAAATTGAACTTAATCCAGAAAAGTAAAATGATTAGTGATTTCTGTTATACTTGTAAACTGTCTAATAAAATTTGATTCAAGAACATATTTGTTTCGAACATAGAAAAAAATTGTGTAATATGTGCAAATAGTATAACGATAAATTTGTTGGTACAAAAAAATAAAAAAGGGTTGTTATAGCCTGGGTTCGAACACGTTGCGCTTACACGGTGTGCCACCACGGTGCTGCCGAAAAAGTTGCCTCAACAAAACATATTTGATTAGCTACTTTATTGCTGGAATTTGTAATCTAATCCTTCTGTTGTTATGGGCTGTTTGCTGTTCTATTCGGTTGTATTTCGTCCTTTTCTATTGTTTATCGCTGTTATCTGGTTGATTTCTGTGTTTTTGAGCTGTTTTCTGTTCTTTTCTGTTGTATTCGGCTGTCTTTAGTCGGTTTCTGTTGTCTCCCGCTGTTATCTGCCTGCTTTGTGTTGTATTGAGCTAGTTCTGATTCCATTCGGTTGTATTTGGTCGTTTTCTAACGTTTGCGGCTGTTATCTGCTTGCTTGCTGCGTAAAATGATTAGTGATTTCTGTTATACTTGTAAAGTTTCTAATAAAATTTGATTCAAGAACATATTTGTTTCGATCGTAGAAAAAAATTGGGTAATATGTGCAAAAAGTATAACGATAAATTTGTTGGTAAAAAAAGTAAAAAAAGTGTTGTTATAGCCTGGGCTCGAACACGTCGCGCTTACACGGTGCGCCACCACGGTGCTGCCGAAAAAGTTGCCTCAACAAAACATATTTGATTAGGTACTTTATTGCTGGAATTTGTAATCTAATTCTTCTGTTGTTATGGGCTGTTTGCTGTTCTATTCGGTTGTATTTCGTCCTTTTCTATTGTTTATCGCTGTTATCTGGTTGATTTCTGTGGTTTTGAGCTGTTCTCTGTTCTTTTCTGTTGTAATCGGCTGTGTTTAGTCGTTTTCTATTGTTTTCCGCTGTTATCTGCTTGCCTTCTGTCGTTTTAAGCTAGTTTTGACTCTATTCGGTTGTATTTGGTCGTTTTCTACCGTTTACAGTTGTTATCTGCTTGCTTTCTGTTGTTTTTAGCTGTTTTCTGTTCTTTTCTGTTGTATTCGGCTGTCTTTAGTCGGTTTCTGTTGTCTCCTGCTGTTATCTGCCTGCTTTCTGTTGTATTGAGCTAGTTCTGATTCTATTCGGTTGTATTTGGTCGTTTTCTACCGTTTGCGGCTGTTATCTGCTTGCTTGCTGCGTAAAATGATTAGTGATTTCTGTTATACTTGTAAAGTGTCTAATAAAATTTGATTCAAGAACATATTTGTTTCGATCGTAGAAAAAAATTGGGTAATATGTGCAAAAAGTATAACGATAAATTTGTTGGTAAAAAAATTAAAAAAAGGGTTGTTATAGCCTGGGCTCGAACACGTCGCGCTTACACTGCCGAAAAAGTTGCCTCAACAAAACATATTTGATTAGGTACTTTATTGCTGGAATTTGTAATCTAATTCTTCGATCATCGTCTATGGTGCAACACTAGTTACATAAGTAACTATTTTCAAGGTTAGCTGAGAATCTAGAAAAGATAATGGTAATAGGTATCGGAATAGGACGTCGTTGGTGAAAAAATAACATTTTGTCCTCACACGCGTTCGGTAGTTGTAGACGTGTTTCCGGTATTGGATTCAAAATCCATTTTTTCCAATTTTTGTTTGATATAACTTTTGAATTATTGCGAAAAGGAATAGTTTTGTTATAAAATTTATATATGACCTTACCATTTATCAAAAAAATAGCTTAGATGAAAACTCTGTAAAGTTACTCGAGTGATAGAATGAAGCAATGCAAGAAGTTTTGTAAAACTTTTTGTATTTCTCTATTCAAGTATATACCCCACGACGATTAGGACAAGCAATATATCGGAACTGGGCATTAGTAGCGAATTATAATTTCGGGGGTGTAAATTAGAGCAAATGTAGTATCTGTTCCTATTATTGTGTCACCCAATGAGGTATTTGTTTTTGATCACGTGACGTCCGATTAAAAAATTTTAATGGGACACCCTATATATTTGTGACTTTTTATGTTCCGATAAAACAATTCCAACAAACTAGCACACTTGGGGTCTAAAATGATTAACTCAAGAGCTACAGGTACTTACAGGATGGTACCACTACCACTTAAAATAAATAAATCCCCGAGTTATGTATGCCAATTTAATTAAACTTTAATACTTACTGTTTCCTCAAAAATCTTCCGTTATGCACCAGCAAATACAAGCACCGCACCTGACTACCTACTGACGACAGACACGACAGGCCACATTAGGCCAGTAGGGTACAGACAACTAAAAAATATACAAACATGACCCATTTTTGGTCTACGTACAGTCGGTCTGGGGTCAACCGGCACCTGTCACGAGTAAAATCTGGATACGCGGAAAGAGCCGAACTGCCATTCGGTATAAGCGACATATACTTTTAAGATTTAAATTCTTGCAATTCCCACATAAATAACCGCAATGCCTGTCTAAATGTCTGTATTTCTTAGCAATGCCCAAAAATCTTATGCAATCCACCGTAATGTCCCGCAATGCCCACCGCAATCTCCGCAATGCCCGAATTTTGTACACCACTTTGCCCCAGCGGTTTACCCCTCGGTTAATCTGTTTTAGGAAGTTAAACAAGGTTCTGACATTTGGGAGAGAAGAGAAGAGACAATATCTGGTTCAGTTCTAAATTCATTTATAGTCTTACTTTAAGGCAGCTATATAACGGACAGTCTGAGAGTAAGTGTTTTACGGAGAGTATTTCGTCACAGTTTGTACATATCGGAGTGGCGCCTCTTGTAAGTAGGTGGGAGTGGGTAAGGTTGGTATGTCCTAGGCGAAGCCTACAGAGGATAACCTGTTCTCTACGAGTTAATTGTTTTGGATAGATTGAACTTCCAACTGTAGGTTTTATATTCTTTATATGGCCGCTGTATTGGTCCCACTCATCTTGCCATATTTGGAAGACCCTAGTCTTGACTCTTTTTTTAATTCTAGTTTATGGAATCATGCAGAAAACAGGGTTGTATCAACAGAGATGGAATGCTCGTTTCCAGTATATCCGTAAGAAATAAATAACATTATTTTAAAACAAAAAGGTGCAGCTCGGGCTCCGATATTTCATTTCTCCTCACACCGTCAGGTAAGCAATCACTGGGTCCGCGAATTGTGCGCCTTCGGTGCTGAAAACTCAATAACCAACATCGTCTTCTGTTGGTGGTCGAGGACTATGTACAAGGTCTAGCGTGGGGAACGAGTAGTTCCAGTAAATACGGCATCTGTCGTTCTCCACAATGGACTCTATATCCCCTGGAGCGTATGGCAGCATCGGTGTCTCATCGACACCGTATAAGGGCTTTAAATGATATTAGAGTAGTCGTAGAGCCGCGTTGTGCTGATGGACGTAAGCCACCCTAGCGTAAACTAAACGTTTGATGAGTGTATGTACCAAATTAATGAATACTTTTTATTCTGCATTCTCCGATATTTATATTGAAATAAGTTGTTTCCATTAAATAATTAAAATAAACACACAAGGATCTTCTGAGCTCTCCTCAAATTTTGAAACTGATATTTTCCAGTTCATCCAATAGTATGTAAATGTAAATCTTCTTTTCGTGCCATCTCCTTTTCAGTGGAGGTTAGCGATCATCATCAGGTATTCTTCTCTGTTTTGTGCCAACCGTATCAGGCTTACAGCGTCTCTTATGTGGAACCAGTCTCTCAGATTCTTCAACCATGAAAACTTTTTTCTTCCGAGGCCTCTCCTTCCTTCTATTTTGCCTTCCATAATGAGTTGGAGCAGCTCGTACCGCTGATGTCTAAAAATATGTCCGAAGTACGACGCCTTTTTTCTTTTAACGAGTCCTATTAATTCTCTGTCTCTGTTCATTCGTCGTATCACCTCTTCGTTTGTGATGTGGTCAGTCCAAGAAATTTTTAATAGTCTTCTAAAAAGCCACATCTCAAAGGTCTCTAAGCGTCTCATCGTTGTTGTCTTGAGAGTCCATCCCTCCATTCCATATAAAAGGGTCGACAGTACAAAACAGTGAGTGGCTCTCCAGCGTGTCTTTAGGTTTAGTTCTTGGCATGACAGCAGCGGTCTGAGTCTGCAGAAGGTGTTCCGAGCTATTTCGATTCTTGACTTGACTTCACTGTCAGAGTCCCACTTATCATTTAACCAGCATCCGAGGTATTTCACCTTATCTACTCTTTCGATAGGGAGGCCTCCAATGTTCAGTTGTACGTTTAGAATGGGTGTTTTCGTTACGACCATCAGTTTGTGATGTAAATAGTGGTTTCCTTATTACTGTATGAAACACTAGTGCGTGTTAACTCAACTTAAAAACTAGGTCTTTTGGGTAAATTACATATTTTTCTCTTAATAGCACTTCATAATACACGACTGCTGAATATCTTCCACTTTCCATAGAGTAGATGGGAGTAGCGTGCTCGCAAAACCTTCTTGATACGATTTTATTAGTTTCACCTATAGAGGGTCTGTGGGTTTGTTTCAGATAAGTTTTTTCAGACGCAAAATTATGAAAATCTGTATCACTAATTTCCGCCGGTCTGTGTGACATTATTTTTGATGTTGCTTTATCTCAATAACCGCTACAAAATGATTTGATGAAAGTTAGGTGCAATATGCCGAGGGACTATAGATGGTAATACTGCTAATTTTTGAGAATCTATATATTGGCGGCGGAGTAATGAGCAAAAAACAAAAATTCCCAGAAGCACTAGGCTTCGTTTTTTGTGCGTTTTAGAGGTTACGGAAGGACGTCTTGGGTATCAGGAGTAGGACGTCGTTGGGTAATCACCAGTTTGGCGAGCAAAAAGGGGGGTGGTGAGATTTCCGTTTCTCAAACATCCTGGAGGAGCAGTAAAGAAGTGTCACCATTAGAGCAAAAAAAGGTTTTGCGACACCTACCCGCTATTAAATAACCGAACAGGTGACGACCCTACCTAAGGGGAAATATTCAAAGACTACATATCCCCCAAACAAGTGGGGGGCTTGAGCTAGATACATTTTTTTTGCTGTCTATTATCCATTCTTGGATATCAAAAAATAAACTATAACATATATAGAATAACCAAACGATATGAATGTAATGTTTCATGTTTTAATGGTGTCTATTGTAGCCTACTTGGGTGTACAGTTGAAACATAAAAATGATTTCTTCTCCGAATTCTGAGTAAAAACTGTATACAACATAATACTCGGATAAGTACATAAATTCAACTGTTTCAGAATTTTGTTATTTTCCTCAACACCAAAACAAGGAAATTTGGCATAAACTGCAAATTGATACATCTAGCTTTTCAACGATGTACCACTAGTTAGTAATACTATAAGAAATAATTTGTTAATATTGTTTATTTCTCAATTATTTTAATGAGCAACAAATAGTGGATACCAAGAAATCCTAAAATTTTTGTTTAAATTTGTTTCCATCCCAATAACTGACGATCCCCAAACTTTATTGAGACGGTTTCTTCCAAGCTCGTAGCCTAGTAATTGTAGCATAAAAGTTTCATGAGTTTACAAATATATAAATCACTAAGATATTTTGTAACTTTCGGGGGGCCCGGACCCATCTGGCTACGTGCCTGTCACTCGCCCTTCTAACCTCTACTACAGGTTAAAAAAATGTATTAAAATCACTGTATGCATAAGCTATGAATGAGTGTCTATAATCCTCCAACTAGTGCCCAAATCTCTAGATATTCGCATGTTGGTGCCATCAGTTGTGGTAACAAAGTACACACAGCAACCAGTACCGGATTAAGCTTTTATGGGGCCCGGGGCTATTAAAATTTCAAGGGGCCCTTAATAAATAAAATGCAAATACTATTTTTTATGGAACTATATTCCCGATATAACAAAAGAAACTACTATACACTTTTTTGCAGTACGTCATGAGTCCCGCTTATAGTATCAGCACTGCTCTCAATGTTTGCGTTTGCTTAGTAATCAGAAATCAGAACTATTTTCAGTGCAATCCTTCTCAAGCGGAGCGTTAGGTTTGCTTAAAAAACTTATTTTGGGCAATTTTTTCACTACTTTTAATTTATACTCAGCAGTTTTAAAATAGTCATTTCGAGTTATCTTGGTAAATTGTAGCCATATGTAGCACATAGACATAACACTAACAAACTTCATAGGTTACTTATTTTTCTTTTTTGAGCGTCGCCTTTGTATCGGTTCAACTTCGATTTATTCATTATAGTGGCACGGGCCACAGGTGCCGACATTTGAATATTTCAGTATCCAATGTTAAAATTATAAAAATGAATTATAACAAATCAAGTCTTATCAGAAATAACAGAGATAACATATCTACTCAAATCAAATTATAAAAGATAATTTACCTGGCAAAAAATTGAAATCTGATTTAACAGTATCCTTTTTTTTGCGATCTTGCTAATAGATACTGAAAAATTAGAAGGGCTACAGTGTGACAGTCAGAGGTATCGTTACTTTTGACTTTGACTGAAATGACTGTTGTTTTATATCATTATATGTGATATTTCGTGCTGAAGATATTATCCTGCTAGTAACTATCGCTAAAAGTTTAATATTTTTGGACATTTTTAATCTCTAATACATTGCAGTAGCTAGTGAGCTGTAAAAATTATACATTTCTGTCGTATTTCAGCTTCTCTTTGACCTTAGACATCTTATCGGCGTTGTTTCTAGTTAGAGTTCATTGGTTGTAGGGAATTTTTATAACCTTGCCCCTTTACTTTAGTTTGTCTGTATCTGTCTGCTAAGTTAGCTGTTTTCTTCTATCTGAACACGTTTTTGTGGCCTGCTAGTTTGCTTATAGGTAGCGAAATTGAAAAACACCGTTCTGATTGAAATCTCGAAATTAAGTTTCAGTCGATCTACTTTACCCTACTTCTCTACTTTTATTATTTATCTATTGACCTAATATTTCCTCTGTCACATTAAGTAAAAGTAGGGCCCCTGCGAGGCCCCTCTGAACCGCGGGGCCCGGGGCTCCAGCTCCTTTAGCCCCATGGTTAATTCAGGCGTGAGTCAGCAACATTATGTTTGCTCGGACTGCCCGGAGTTGGAAAAGGTATGTAAAGGTAGATTTCAAGGTATTAGAATTATTAGAAGTTTAGTATCTTCGCGTACCTAAAAAGAGTAACGGAAGAATTGACTGCATTAGGTCGTTGTACTGAATCCACTTTAAGGTGAGTGAGCTAAGACGAAGCATTTTTTGTAGCTAGTCTGTTTCTCAAAAAATTGGTAAAATGATTCGTAATCATTTAAAGAGAACTGTAACTATTTTTATTACGTAAATCTCACAAAAGCTTTATTGCCAATTACAAAATATGCGTGAAATGCATGGTAACACGTTTATCGCACATACTAAAAAATAACCTGATTGGAGAAAATTGCTGCTTTAGATTTATGGATAATGAATTCTACAAAATGAACCTAAAGTTTCTAAAATTATTTTTCATTAACACGTTGCTAGTAAGGCTAGGGACATAACTATGCTTTTCATTCCAACAAGTAAAAGCATTTTTGGAAAGCAAATGTAGTAATAGGACTCGAACCTGTTCTACGCACCGTGCCATAAGTGAGGCGATTTTTTATAGTGCATAAGTAGACCGCGAAGGCAAGCCCTAAATATCAAGGTACCGAGGCTGCTAGATAGATGTTAGGCTAGAGACAGTTAAAGCGATATTTAAATATATGAACATACTACTACTAGTAGTAATTTATTAGTGTTAATACACAAAAGTGCTTACACAGGTCATTGTAATAAATAGTATCGGAAAATACAAAAATTACAAACAAACATGAAGAAATAGTACTACTCTACTCTAATAGTAAGACTAAAATACATAAAAACGTTTAAAATATGGTACATAACATTCACAAACATAACAATTAACAAACAGATATCACAATAAGAAACATATACGAGTCACGAAAACAGACAGAAATCTAGTATAGTCAAGCTATATCACAGTGTCTTAATAGTCCTAGGTCATCATCATAGTCACAATGTCTTAACAGACATGTTGTGAAATCGTAAAATGCATTTACACATTTTAAGAGTTTCTCTTGGGATATCTTTAAGATCTTCCATTTGCTTTCTCCATCCTCTTGCCGTTGACCAGATGGTATCTACTGGTTCATCCGCCTTTAGGGGCAATTTCTCACCCCAAGGACAAGAAGGTGTCCTGACTCTTCTCAACTCGTCCACCCAAAGCTGTTAGTTGAGAAGAAGTTACTGTTTATACCGACAGTAGTTCGGTATTCCTTTTAGTCGCCTTTTACGACACGCAGGATATACGATGGGAGATATTCTAACCCGCCCGCACACGGGCCAGTCCTAGGTAATAAGTTGAAAAATTTTACTCCATACCATGTGTACCATTCCTGGTTCTTACAAGGCGATGGTGACTACGGCAGATGTTATTTTTATTACGTGTTTCATATTGTTACAAGTCTTGAGTTCGATTGGGCAAGAAAACACTTGGTACGTACTTAACTATTTATTTGCACTAACTATATACACTACGCCTACCTTAACAGTATAATTTATTTACAGTCACTGAGTCACTACACTATATTTGTCCTTCACTTCACTAATTTATGTCACTGTACATTTATTTTGCGCGCGCCACTGGAATACGCGTATTACTTCTCACTGCACTACCGTCGTTAGGAAAGCCTCTCAACATTCGCGACCGCTTTAGTTCTCGAACGAGACAAGGCCGGATCGGCACACTGCCCCCTCCTTAAGGCCGTTTCGTCCCCGAAACGTTCATGTCTGAGTGGACACAGAACGCCCTTGTTGCAGCCAAAATTTTGGTAAAAGAATTTCGATCCCCGTGAACCTGAAGAGGACTTCTAGCATGTTTCGGATGATCCGCCAATCCAGGCCGTCCCGTCCGCAAGCTAGCTTAGGAATCGCCAGTTTCAAAACATTTGCGGTTAGCAGCTTCTGTCTGAGGTTTAGAAGTGCCTCCCATACAGTCCGGTACGTTGGTTTCTGATAGGACTTCTCCTTCGAAATCAAGTAGTAGAGTCGCCTCTGGTTACTTCGTAACTCCAGCACGTCCACCCTGTCTCTTCAGCTCGTCCACTTGGCCAAACAGACGTTGGTATTCACTGCTTAGAGAGCAAATGTATGGCCCATAGTGAGTAGAGCAGCTTCTTTGTCTTGATCGCCATACATTTTGTTCAAAATCAAATTGCGAAGAAGCGAACATTTCGTATCAGCTGTATCCCCGATTTATCTGACTGTCCGCTGCTATTCTTAAATATCCCGAGGAAACAATGGACCGCTTTTGCCTCGTTTACCTTATTAATGTCAAGCGACTGCAGCACCTTCCGGACTATTATTGTTCTGAACGTCATCTCGCTCATAGCTTGGGGTACTCTCGATAATATAGATCGTACCTGGACACTGGATGGGTCATTTATAGTGGAATTTGCTGCAAATGTCTTGGCAAATACTTCGGCATTGTCTTTGGAAGCAGTTAGGACTGTTCCATCCGTTCATGTGATCGAAGGAAAGCTTCTCCTCTAGAAGCGACCCTCTATTTGATTGGCCATAATGTGGAAATTTAGACCGAGATGTTTTGAGGTATAATGAGATATTTTAGAAAACCTTTGCATTGGCAGCGCATCAATTAGCAAAATAAAAATAAAAGAAATTGAGAAATATGCCCAAATTTTATCTCTCCAAGTTGATTATCAGAAATATATTTTTTTGAGGTTGTAAAATAATTTGAATCTATGAAATACCTTCACTTGCTCTGAATTATTCATAAAAATATTTCTATATCTTTACACTTGGAAAAGCTTGTCGAGGTGATCTATTATCTTGATGGGCTATTAACCTCAATAGTAAAAGTCCTTCTATTGTTACCTATACTGAAGAGTACAAGTGCATACATTTGCGGATAACAATATTAATGATAATAAAAACTTGATAACTAAGTATGCCACAAAAATGTTGATAAACATATCATAGATAATGTGTGATAATTGGATAAAGAATTTTGATGACTGTTTTCTTTACCTTTCCAGATATCACATCAATGAACCTAACTAAAGGTATGCGGAGAGTAAATGTTGATTTGCGAACCTCATTACAATAAGAATGTGTTATACGTACGCTATTTATTGGCGACGTTGGTGTGCAAATAAAATCCTGTCAATGGAAATTTTTGAAATACTACGAAGCAATACCTTTTGTTTGACGTTAACATAACTTACATGTATCTACTCTGATTTTTACTTCCCACACCGATAGGTGAGGGGAGTATTGTGATCGCGAAAATTTTCGATTTTGGGATAATAAGCTTTTTGGGCGTTTTATGATGTGTACATCACGAAAATCCACGTCACTCATTTCCGTCGGTCTGTCTGTCTGTCTGTCTGTCTGTCTGTCTGTCTGTCTGTCTGTCTGTCTGTCTGTCGCTTTTTTCTAGCCTCGTAATCTCAGCAACCGCTGCATGGATTGTGATGAAATTTGGGCAGCGATATGCTGTGGGGTCGTAGTAGGTAATGTTCCTATAATTTTGAAAATCGGTGCATAGGCGGCGGAGTAATTAGCAAAAAACAAAAAAAAATAAATATTGCTGAAACTTCGTTTTTAGGCGTTTTAGGGGTCCCTGATCATTTTCTACTTTTTTTTGGGTGGGGGTGAAATTGGGGTGGTTGGGGGGTGGGGGGTTGTAAAATTGAAAAATTTGTTGTATTCATAATAGACTACCCACTAACCTGTGAAGGAAGACCTAGAGACATAAATAACTTTTTTAGGTCTATCCGAACATTGCCTTATGCCTACTACAGAAACTAAAGGACTTAGAATTTTTTCCGATGTATACATTTACGAGTAGGTATTGCTTTAGATCGTTCTATACTATGTAACGACGAAACTGTTCGATTGATTTTAATGAAATTTTGACACAGTATTACTACCGTGGCGAGGATGGAAAATGCGTATGGTTTTTATAAATCGTGCCAGTGGCGGCGCAGAAATAATAAAAAAAAACTAAAAAGATAAAAACAGCTCAAACTTCGTTTTTAAGTGTTTTAGAGGTTCCTGATTATTTTCTAAGTTTTCTTGGGTGGGGGTGAAATTCGGGTGGTTGGAGGGTGGGGGGTTGGAAAACTGAAAAATTTGCTGTATTAATAATAGGCTGTCCGCTGACCTGTGAAGGAAGACCTAGCGACATAAATAACCTTTTTAGGTCCATCTGAACGGTGATCTGAACATTGCCTTGCCTATTACCGAAACTAAGGGACTTAGAATTTTCTGTATACATGTACGAGTATTTATTGCTTTAGATCGTTTTGTATTTTGTCAGGTGGAAACTATTAAATTGATTCTAATGAAATTTTGACACATTATTATTACTGTGGTGAGGATGGAAAAAGCGTATGCTTGTTAGAAATCGTGTCAGTGGCAGCGTAGCAATAATCAAAAAACTAAAAATATGAAAACAGCTCAAACTTCGTTTTTAGATGCTTTAGGGGTTCCTGACCGTTTTGTACCTTTTTTGGATGGGGGTGAAATTGTGGTGATTAGGGGGGGGGGGCGGCGGGTTGTAAAACTAAAAAGTTTGTATTATTGATAATAGGCTGTTCATTAACCTGTGAAGGAAAGACCTAGCGGCATAAGACAATTTGTGGGGGGAGGGGGTACTGGCGATTATTTTGTTGCAAGGGGATCTCAGACTAAAGCTTCATGCTATGGGAAAATAATAAATTGGTATCACCTTAATGTGTGGGAAGTACAGAGTCAATCAACTTGACTCCATTTTTTTAGAAAATATCAACGCACCGTTAAAGGTAAGGAGCTTTTTGTAATACGAGTCAAAAGTTCCAAGTTTTGTCGTGGAAACGGGCGTGAATTGCATAAAATATTGTTAAAAATCTCACGAAAAATAATTTCCGAGATATTAGTTTCATGAACAAGTCTCAACGTGTATACAAGATGAGTCAGGCTTAATGCCTCGGACACTTGTGCCCAAATGATACCTTTTTTCAGAAAAATAACTATGTGAGTGTATGTAGGTCGAGTTGGACTACATTTTTGAAATAAGGACTAATACAGATAACATAAACATCTTATAAAAGCGTGACATATCAAAGTTATGTTTTTTTAAATGGAACAACCTGTGTATTATTGTAAATTTAGATTACTTGGTCAATTCTAGTGTGAGTTTACGTATCACACATGGAGCTTAAAGCGAACCGTTTAGGCCAAATCACAATTTTTGGTATGAATAGATATAAAAAAAATTTAATATCGCATTTTTCCCTTTTGTGAGGAATCTTTACCCTTCTTTAGGGCTCCTAAATAAATTTTATACGGGGCCCCGTCAAGGCACGCTACTCTTCTGGGCAGAAGTAACAATAATTCGGACTGGGGTTCTGCAGATTTTCCAGTACCCATAAGAAAGATGGCCGAACATGAACAATGAATTACAAATATGTTCGAATTATAAAACATAATTTACCTGGCAGCAAATAAAATCTGATTCGTCAGTATTCATGGTTTTGCAATCTTGCTAATAGATACTGAAAAATTTGTTGTACTCCAGCTGCTCTTTTACCTTAGATATGTTACCGCCGCTGTTTCTGGTTAGAGTTGATTTGTTGTAGGGAATTTTTATAATCTTGTTCTTTTACTCTAGTTTGTCCGTATCTTTCTGATAACTTAGTTGTTTTCTTTCATCTGAACACGTTTTTGTTCATATTTCATGGCCTGCTAGGTTGCCTATACCTACAAGGGAAATTGAAAAACACCGATTTGACTGAAAACTTGAAATTAAATAAAAAATATCAGAGATTGATATTCATAACCTTATATCATTAGAAAGGCTATGAAATTGCACATTTGATCCTATAAAAAGTAGGCATTACCATTTGAAATAATCCAATCACCTGTGATTGAAGTTTAATTAATTAATCTACTGATTTCTCCAAGTACAGATGTAACTCAAATTTGACCGTCTAACCTGAGTTGATCCATTTTATGCTTAATGATACGGCAAAGTCACAGCTCTCCGAGTTTTATAATCGGTGCGATATTTAATTTTTTTCTAATATCTATTTAAACCAAACATTGTGATTTAGGCCTAAACGATTCGCTTTAAGCCCCATTTGTGATACATGAAGTCATACTAGAATTGACCAAGGAATCTAAATATGTAACAATATACAGGGTGTTCCATTAAAAAAAACATAACTTTGAATTGTCACGCTTTTATTGGACACCCTGTATAAAAGTCATTATTTTCAAAATGTAGTCCAACTCAATCGACATATACTCGCATAGTTATTTTTCTGAAAAAAGGTATCGTTTGGGCACAAGAGTCCGAGGCGTGTTTTTACCTTCGCCTTAGGTATTGTTTGAACCCTCTCAGCTAGAGGAAGAAATTTACTATAGTAAATATTATTTTTCCTAGCAAATAATGGAAACCTGTAACAGACTTTCGAAGAAAGTCTTAAAACAGTCTTAATCTTCTCGTGCTAATTATTATTCTAATAATGTTATCATTATATTGTTGTTTTCTCTCCTTTTAGTCCAGTCTCTTACCCAGTATCAGTAAGACCTTCTTATTTCATTACTACAGGTTTTAACGACAGGGTGACACGTTTCAGCGATTCTTCTAGCCCTCTTTGTTGACATTTTGTTACAAAATCGGTACACACGTGTTTTTCTCTACTCTGCATTTTATGTGATGCTGCGGAATCAGCACATTTGAGGATAATTGGTTTCACGGGATTAACATTTCATCACTTACATGCTTGAGGGAAAAATATACAGGATGAGTTTTTAGTACCGGCTCGGTCGATAACTCCACTACTGTAGAAGATAGCGAAAAAAGTTGTATATAAAAGTTGTAGCCACGGATATGCTCCTAGTTCAGAAAATATTTTGATTTATACAGGGTGATCCATAACTACGTGGTGATGCAAACATTTATTTTTTTTAAATGAAACACCCTTTATATTCTCCATTTTTAGATTCTAATAATAATTACTCTTCTCACAATACAGGGTATTTCAAAAGTTATGACCATTTTTGTATCCAAATCGCTGTCAAACGAACGTAGGGTATATCAAAAGGTAATGAATCAAAAATTACTTTTTTCACATGGGAAGATTAAAAATATCCTCTAGTTTCAAAATCGGCTATAAAACAAGCTCGCGACGCATATTCGTATACAGGTTGATGTAGAATGCAAAATCCAGATTTCCTCATTTTTTTTTAAATGTAACCCCCGATATTTTATTATACCAAAGAATTGCTTTAATATGCTCAGGTTCTTCGTTTGGAGAAACACGAAGAAAATGATTTCCAACTTATGCAAAATGAGCTCAAGGAAATTCTTGTTTCGAACATGTTCTGAATCGCCTCAGGAACGATGTCCCTAGTCCACAATAGCCCTGTTTCGATCTTTCGGATCTCATATCAGGTTGACCTGGGTAAAGCACGGTATCAGGATGATATGAAAGCAGTCGACCAATAGCAGACGGTATTTCAAACAAAAAAAAAGTCATATAAGGAGGGTCTGATTTTCAACTGTTTCAGAAGTAAATTGAATTTTAGATATTTTCGTTAAAATGCAGACGTCCAAACGAAAACCTTAATAAAACAAAATTTTATTGTCGGATTTTGAAATGTTTGGTATTAGTCATTAGAAAATATGCTATCACGTCATTATCGACTAAAAGCAAGTGATGGCGAAGTAGTGTCAAAATCAGCATTTGTTTAAAGGTGACTTCAAGAAACGGTACAATCAAATTAATTTATCTTAAAAAATCACCAAATAATTATCCGTGCACTTTACGGTAACAACATTCTCATCTTTTTCTAGATATCCATTGGTACCACAAACTTGTTATAAATGTGAGAAACACAGACAAGAAGATTTCATTTAAGCTTTAAAAGCATAATGGATCTCCGAGAGCACAAAGCTTCAGCAGAGCGTGTGGCAAAAACTTCATGGAATTTCTAATTTATGTTATGGGTATTTGAATGTAATAGTACGTTACATCATGATTAGTCATAAAAAGTGATCAGTTAACCAAAACTTAATATTAACTTAATATTCGAAGTATTCCCCTTGTATAAAAAAACAGAAACCGCTTAAATCCTCTTTCGGACGTGCCCCGAACATGAACTCACTTCCTGCTCCCTACCTTGGCTCCATCAGACTCAATGAAAACGAATTAAAATTGAAATGTGTACAAGACGTACCATTATTAATCCGCTGGTCTGGTGCAGTATTGTACAAAACACACAGTCGAGCTAATGTAAACAGCATTTGCGCGGGTCTCAGATAAATACGGTGAGGTTCGATCAGCGATTGGTACTGTTGCTGGTACTATTGGTAACTGCGATGACTGAAGCCAAGGGTACGCAAACGCTGGACGATGTTTTGGTGAAAATCGGAGATTTCGGGAAATTTCAAATTTTCAATTTTTGTTTGGTTTCCATTGCGGTGATTCTTCATTCCGGGGTGCACAATGCTTATGTTTATACAGCCTTGGATGTCAAATACAGGTGAGTTATAATAATTATTATATAAGAACGGAAATGACATGTATAAATTATAAGACATCGCTACCCACATTGACGAAAGACAACATCACTATCACGGTGTGATGCATATCACCATCGAAGTAGTTTTGGTGACAATATTGAATTCAGAGAGTGACATTTCGGACGCGATATAATATGCTAATGGAGCAAGAGCAACACTATCAAGTTTTCTCAGTTAAGAAGGTTTATAAAAATGGCGTCAAGTGGCTTTACTCACTACTTCCACATATTTTTTCAACAAGTAAAGTTAGGTACCAAATTCATATCATATACATCAAAAACGACACCTGAAAACAAAGTTTCAGTATTATGATCGCGAAAACTTTCGTTTTTGAGATACTACGCTTTTTGGGGTATTTATTTACTGAATTCCTTCGGTCTGTTTGTCTGTTACCGTTTTTCGAGCCTTGCAATCTCAGTAACCGCTGCATGGATTGTGATGAAATTTGGGTAGCGACAAAAAATTCAAATATTCCAAAACTTCGTTTTTTAGACGTTTTAGGGGTTCTTAATCATTTTCTACGTTTTTTTGGGTGGGGTGAAAGTAGAATGCTTGAGGGTGGGGTTGTATATTAGACTAATTTATTTCACTAACGTATGTAATTTTTACATACGGTACATAAAGAAGAAAATAACAATACAAAAGCTCTACTTTACAAACTTTAAAGCATTTGGGGGGGGGGGGGGGTGTATTCTGATCGGGAAAATTGATTTTCAGATAATACGCTGCCGCTTTATGATATCTCCATAACGAAAATCCACATGACTCATTTCCATGGATCGGCCTATCTGTCCATCTGTCTGTCTATTGGCCTTTTTCCTAGCCGCGTATAGTCTTAGGAACTGCTGCTTGGATTGTGACGAAATTTGGGAGCGATATGCTATGGGATCTTACGTAAAAGTTGCAATAATTTTGAGTATTGGTGCATTGACGGCGGAAAAACAAAAAAGGATCAGAACCCCTCCAAACTTCGTTTTTAGGCGTTCCAGGAGTTCCTGATCACTATCCATTTGTTTTTGGGAGGGGGTGAAAATGGGATGGTGGGGATTTGAAAACTCAAAAATTTGTTGTATATATAAAATACTGTACATTGCGCTGGAAAAATTGACTATAACGATATATTGTGCTTTTGAGACCTATTCGATTGTTGCTTTTGAATTTTATATCGGTAACTCTTGCCAGTGGCGGAGGAGGAATAAACAAAAATGAAAAATCTCAAAATCGCTCAAAATTTGTATTTAGATGTTTCAAAGGTCCCTGACTATTACCTACTGTTTTGTTATGAGGATACTGCAGACATAGAGGAATTCCAAATAAATTTGTTTGTTATCATCAATAATGTATGGGAGAAGTACTTATTTTTACTTTGGTGCTACTGTCACGATTTTCAAAAACTATAATTCTTCCATCTTTGTCATAGTTATAGTACTGAGTCAAAATGCTTCAATGCCACTGTTCGAATAGCCAAACTTATGTCCGATAATTCAAACTTTTATACCAAGGTCTGACGAGTTGAAAATATTTTAACTTTTTATCCAATATTGTATGTAATTTGACTGCTGATAATTTCCATGAATTTGTATTTGAATACGAAAATTCAATAAATATTTTACTTTTATCTCTATTATGGATGAAAATGAAGAAAAGAGGAATAAAGCGAAGTTTTCGTTTCGAGACATTTTTAAAAACAGGAGGACTGTACCATAATTTATTGCAGGACATAAAACTAAATGACTCAGAAACATATTTTAATTATTTACGAATACCAAATAGTGCATTTGAATTGTTGCTTGAAATTATTGGTCCACAGTTTAGTAAAACTTATTGCATTCCCGAACCTATTTCTTCCGGGGAAAGACTTGCTTTAATTTTGAGGTATTTAAATTCAATAAAACATACTTAGATCATCAAATCATCAACAATTATCAAAGATATCCTCGATCGGTTAAATATTCAACCAAGCACCTAACGGATATTCTTAAGTAGGAAATGTTGGAAAGAAATCGAGGTATTTGGTGGACTGAATTTGCTCTCGAACAACCTCAAATTAGATACCTACAAATTTAAAAATGCTTGACAGCTCCTCGGCAACTGGCATAGGTACCCAGCTAAGAAGATACAAATTTCCCAAATTTTAAACCATATTTCGTACGAAAAAAATGGAGTCAATTTGATTGACTCAGTACTTGCCACACATTACGATGATACCAGTTAATTATTTTCCAATAGCATGAAGCTATAGTCTGAAATCCCTTGCAACCAAATCATCGCCCATTTCCCCGCAAAAAAACACCCAACACAAAAACTCTGGTAAATAGTTTCTTGCGTCTCCCTCCTTAGGAACTGGGACGCCACAGTTTTGATTCTGCATGCGATGCGAAACGCTCAGGAGCCTACAAACCGTCTAAAAACGAAGTATGAGCTGTTTCTATATTTTTAGTTTTTTGATTATTGTTGCGCCGCCACTGCCACGATTTTCCAGAAACTGACGTGTTTGCCATTCTCGCCGCGATAGTAATTCCTGTGTCGAAATTTCATTAAAATCAATTCAATCATTTTTCCTTTACGCAATATACATCATAGAACGAAATTAAGCAACACTCGTATGTGTAAACATCACAAAATTCTAAGTCCCATGGTTTCTGTAATAGGCAAGCCAATGTTCAGATGAACCTAAACAAATAATATACCGCTAGGTATTTTTTCCATAGGTCAATGGACACACTATTACGTACAACAGTTTTTTCAGTTTTACAACCCCCCACTCCCCAACCACCCCAAATGCACCACTACCCAAAAAAAAAGTAGAAAATGATCAGAAACCCCCAAAACGCCTAAAAACAAAGTTTGAGCTGTTTTTATATTTTTTGGTTTTTTTATTATTGCTGCGCCGCCACTGACACCTTTTTTCCAAAACATACGCGTTTTCCATCCTCGCCGCGGTAGTAATACTGTGTCAAAATTTCATTGAAATCCATTCAATCATTTTCGCGTTAAGCAATACAGAACGATATAAAACAATACTCGTATGTATCATCACACATTCTAAGTCCCTTGGTTTCTATTATAAGCGAGGCAATGTTTGGATGGACCTAAAAAGGTGAATTATGCCGCTAGGTCTTTCATTCACAGGTGATTGGACAGCCCATTATGAATACAACAAATTTTTCAGTTTTACAACCCCCCACCCCCCAACCACCCCAAATTCACCCCCACCAAAAAAAAAGTAGAAAATGATCAGGAACTCCTGAAACGCCTAAAAACGAAGTTTGAGGAATACCTATCTATTTTTTTGTTTTTTGCTAATTACTCCGCCGCCAATGCACCGACTTTCAAAATTTTAGCAGCATTACCTACTAGGACCCCACAGCATATCGCTACCCAAATTTCATCACAATCCATGCAGCGGTTACTGAGATTACGAGGGTAGAAAAATGCGACAGACAGACACACCGACAGACAGACCGACGGAAATGAGTGACGTGGATTTTCGTTATGTGGACATCATGAAACGCCCAAAAAATGGATTATCTCAAAATCGAAAATTTTCGCGATCACAATACTCCCCTCACCTATCGGTGTGGGAAGTAAAATAAGCTTAAATAGGATTCATGTGAATGGATATATATGTATACTATCAGTACCGAATACAAATCATACATTGGAAATTAGTTCAATCGTTACGTCGTAAAAAAAAGCTTTGACGCAAAAGGTTTGCAACCTCGGGGGGGGGGGGGGGTTGTCGCTCGAGGAGAGGGAGGGTGAAAACTGTGCTTCGCGATCGGTATAGTAGGTATCGATGTTGTCCTGAATATCGTATATTTTTAAGCCCAAATGTGTTATTTAAAAAAATGAAGATAATAGTGATATGAGAAATGTTATTCTCTTAGGAGAAAAAGTGTTACACAACCTTTTGTTGACGTTCTTCGACTTAATACGCGATAAAATTCTGATTTTAGTAACAATCACAAACCACATCCTAACTTTAGTGCACTGTAGAATGGAAACTATTTGTCGCACACGAAAAATGTAAAGACCAAAATTGTGAAGAATTTTATTGTCTCCATATATCATTTAAACTTTTTTTCTATAGCATTTACCACAACGGTGCTATTGCTCAAAAAGCTTCACAAAACACTTAAAACACTTTTCATCCCCCTCCCCCCCCCCACCCTCGAGCGGTAACCCTCAAATATCACAAATTGAATCTTAATTAAACAATGTGGGGGTAGTATCATTTCCAGTAAAACCATGCACAAATACCATATTTTTCGCAACAGCACATATCAGTAGTAGGTAGGGGTGCGTTTCTAAATGCCGTAATTTTTTTTAAACAAAATGCGTGAGTTTAGGCAGCTCCAGATAATAAAAAAATGAGAAGATATCATTCTTGTAGGGAAACAAAAATGTTACACGACTTTTTGATCAAGTTCTTCGCCTTCATCCACCCTTAAATTCTGATTTTAGTGAAAATCACAAACCAACCCCTAACTTTGACATGTGGGACGGAAATTATTGGTCGCACACGAAAAATGTAAAGACCAATTATGCAGGATTTTGTTCTCTCCATAAATCATTTGAAGCTTTTTTCGATATCACTTACCAAAACGTCGTTATTGTTAAAAAATCGTCGCGAGGCAGCGCTTTCATCCCCCCACCCCTCGAGCGGCAAAACCCCCGAGGTTGCATACTTAGGTGTAGGTTCAGGCCGCAGTGTTGCCAAGTCAAAATCAAAAAAATCTCTAGATTATGGTAAAAAAATCATTAGCAATTCACTAGATTAGATTTCCTTTGCTGCCTCTGCCACTGGGGGGGGGGGTAAATAAAAATGCCGAAATACATATTTAACATATCTTAACATATGTAAAAATCAGCTCAAACTATATAATATACAGAATAAGGACAGTAAAGGTGGCAAGCTAAAGTAGTTTCCAATTAAACTGAATTTTAGAGATTTTCATCAAATTGCATACCTCCAAACGAAAACTCTAATAAAACAAAATTTTATGATCAGATTTTGGAATTTTTGGTATTAGTCCTTAAAAAAACTATTACGTCATTATCGACTAAAAGAAAGTGATCATGTATCTATCTCACTTCGCGAGATACCTAGTTAGTGTCAAAATGAGCACACCCATGTGTTGAGTAGTGAATTCAAGAAACGTTGCAAAAAAATTAATTTATCTTAAAAAGTCACCAAATAACCGTGCACTTTGCGGTAAAAACATGCCCATCGGTCTAATTATCCATATCATATATTTCGGCGCTCGTAGTGAACGGACGTGTTTAGTATTGCTCCGAATTTAATTAATATGTAAATGTAACATCAATATGCCCACTGTACGATCAAACAGAAATAAAGGTGGTGGTGAATCAGATCCAGAAACACCGGATAACTTGAAGGATATATTACTTAGTGATGCATTCAAGGATCTAATTAGTGAAATTGTGCGCAGCGAAACTGCATTACTTCAAGATACAATTGCTGAACTACGATCGGAAGTGACAGCTCTAAGAGAATCTAACAAGGAATTGATTGCATTGCTAGTTAATAATGAATCCTCAACCAAAAGTATTATAAATGCTGAATCTACCATGGAATGTGGTGCGGCATCGGAAACATGGTCGACTGTTGTAAACAAGAAACCGAGAAATCCTATTGGCGATTCCAATTACCGATGAGGGCGCTGGCGTTTGTAAACAAATATGGAGGATAGCAGGTATCCTTCACGCTGTGATACGCTTTTGGAGGAAATGCGTGGCAATGAATGCTTGTATCATAGTCTTTTTTGGAGTGGCAAACATAAACACTACAGTTTGTATTAAACTTGCTAGCCTTTCTTGATTTGAAGCCTGATGTAGATGCCATATTCTTGACAATAGCGTATGAAGAAGGTCCGAAGAAATATTCTAACACACTATATACCAATTAAAAAAGCACAAACTCCAAAACACGACTGAACGAAGAAACATAAACGGCATATAAACGGTTAATGGCGTGTTAATTGTGTGGCGTCCGAAATTCGAGTACCTGCTTTGTCAGTGTAGATTTTTGCCGCTAGAGGTCTCATCGATTTTTGGAATTGCCAATAAGAACTAATACCGTTGTGGAAAACAAAAATCCTGTCAACAAAAACAGACAACAAAATTATGAATCATCACCTGAACAAATACCAGATGATAATATAAATATAAATGAGGAAACTACCAAGGAAAGCAATGTTTACCGTCATCCTAGAAATCAGCGTAAACCTAAGGCAGTTTATGGCAGCGGAAAGGATTGCAGTGCATTCAAGGCGGCGCAGAGGCGTACATGGATATATGTAGGTCGGGCTACACCAGGTACATCGGAAGGTGATATTAAAAAGATGCTTCAGAACAAATTTAAGGAAAGAGAATTCATAGTTGAAAAATTACCAAAATGGAAGAATGCGCAGACGGAGTCCTTCAAAGTCGGTGCGGATAAAGATCTGGAAAGTAATCTTTTTGATAGCAGTATGTGGCCACTGGGTACGCTGGTTAAAAAGTATATGTTTTTTCGAGAACAAAGAGATGCACATGAGCAGACATCAGGAAGATCATAAATGTAGAATGCAGAAGAAAAAAAGTGAAAAAAAAGAAATACCGTTAACCATCTATCATCAAAATATGCAGTGTTTGAGAAACAAGACAGAAGTGGTGGAAATAGAATTGGAAAAATATAAAGTTGACATTTTCTGTGTAACTGAACACTGGCTTACTGAGGACCAAATCCAAGCATGTACCATTCAGGGGTATCAACTTGCAAGTATGTATTACAGGTCAAGTTGTAAAAACGGAGGCGTAGGTATATTTTGTAGAAATGAACTGGAAAAATACGTCACAGAAATCGATGTTATTAAATCGCTCACCGAAAAAACTTTTGAAATTTGTGGTATCGAATTGAAAGCTAATGAACAGAAACTTCATATATTTTGCTTGTACAGAACACCATCTAGTGATTTTAAAAAATTCATAGAAGTATTCAGTTCATTTCTGGAATATAACTACAAATCCAAACATACTAAAGATGTTATACTTGTAGGTGACTGGAATGTAGACTTTTTATCAAATAGCTTAGAAAGTAATATTTTAAAAGATACTTTGTCCTCATTTGGCTTTCAGAATATTGTAAATGAATCTACCAGGGTATCACAGACCTCGGCAACTGCCATAGATTATGTATGTTTGAATGTGGAACAAAGTAATTATGATATAAGTGTAATTTTCAACGGTATTTCAGATCATTCTTGTCAACTATTGACCTTACGTAATTTTAAAAATGTTAGGCCAGGTACATGTGAAACAAAGTATAGTAGAATATTTAGCCAAACAAATTTTAAGAACTTCAGTGAATCATTACAAGAAGAAAATTGGGAAGATGTATATACAGCTAAAGATGTAAACGAAAGTTTTGAAACGTTTTTGGATATTTTTCGGTATCATGTAGATAGCTCATTTCCACTAAAGAAAGTTAAAACTGGGATACATCACAATAAGCCATGGTTGACCAAAGGAATTAGAATATCTAGCCAACGATTGAATGATCTTCACTTTTATTTACGACAAGGGTGGGTTAACAATCAATACTACAACTCTTATAAGAAGACGTATAAAATGATAGTTGTTGCAGCCAAAAGAATGTACAATGACAATTTATATCAAAATTCCTCAAACAAAAGTAGAACTGCGTGGCGCATTATTAAGGCATGTAGTAATCAAAATACAAAACAGAAAATAGACAGTCTCAGATTAAGTGAAAATAGTAAAGTTATTAATGACAAGAAAAGCATTGCAGATGAGTTCAATAGTTATTTTGTTAATATCCCATATTCCCTTATGGCGGATAATAACGTAACAGGTCAAACTAATGACTATGAACTTAGATCAAATAATATTTATGGCACCATGTTCTTAACACCTACAACAGAAATGGACATATTTAATATCATTCTGAACTTAAAAACATCAAATAGTATGGGATTTGATAACACTTCAAACAACTTAATAAAAGCGGCAGCTCACTTTATTGTGATCCCCCTTACATATTTGATAAACATGTTGCTTGTTGAAGGAATATTCCCTGAATGCCTAAAAACAGCAAAAGTAATACCGATTTTTAAGAAGGGAGATAAACAGCAAGTTAGCAATTATAGACCAATTTCAATTCTATCATCTATTTCTAAAGTTGTTGAAAGGGTAATATTTAACAAAATAGTGGATTTTTTGAACATAAATAGAGTACTAACAGACAACCAGCATGGATTCAGGAAAAACAGAAGCACTCAGTCTGCAATACTACAGTTTCTCACTAAACTTTATAAAGAAATGGACCAAGGTCATAAATGTACAGCACTATTTATGGACTTGAGTAAAGCGTTTGATTTGGTGAGCCATGATCTTCTGCAGAATAAATTGTATAGATATGGTTTGCGGGGTAAAGTTAAAGACTTGATAACATCATTTTTAAGCAACAGAAAACAAGTTGTTGATGTCTGTGGTGCACATTCTGAGGCTCTCCAGGTTGAGATAGGTGTACCGCAAGGTTCTATATTGGGTCCCTTGATATTTCTTATATTTGTTAATGATCTTTCTTACGTTACTGATGACTTAGTGATGTATGCAGATGACAACAGTTTCCAATGCCATGGTAAAACTCATAACGAATGTGTGCAAAAATTAAAATTGATGATAGATAAATTCAAACTTTGGTTCTCGTCCAACCATTTATGTTTAAATACTTCAAAAACAGTCTTTATGAATTTCACGCCACGTATCGGTAGTAGACAAGAAAGCTTTCTAGTTACTGTTAATAACAAATCGATACAGCAGGTTGATGCAGTAAAATTCCTAGGGCTTAATCTGGATAATTCTCTGAATTATACTAATCATGTAAACAGTTTATGTACTAAGTTATCTTCTATTTGTTATGTTGTTAAAAGGCTTACAGAAACATGTAATAGAAACATAGTTTTAGCATTTTATTATGGTCAATTTGTTTCAAGGGTAAAATATGGTATTATTTTCTGGGGTAGTTCAAATCTTATTTCTAGAATATTTATAATACAGAAGAGAATTATAAGATCAATTGCAGGTGCGTCTTCAAGATCACCATGTAGGCAACTTTTCAAAAAATACAAAATATTAACGGTTCCGTGTCTTTACATGCTAGAACTACTACTTTACGTCAAGAACAATGTCAGCATATTTCCTAAAAACTCTGATTTTCACAAACACAACACACGCAACTGTTCTGCTCTGACAGTTCCAGCACATAAATTAAGCATGTATGAAAAAAACCCTAATTACATTGGTTTGAAATTATATAATAAAATTGACCCTAGTATAAGAAATGTTAATTCCTTGAACTGTTTTAAGTCAAAATTGAAAGAATTCTTCATAAGCAAATGTTTTTATAATGTATGTGAATTTTTAGAAAGTGGACAAAGTGAATAATGTAAATAATTTTATTGTGTATGTGTATAGCTTATATTGCCGTTTGAAATTTTGTAGCATATTTGACGCTTCCTATACCATGTTTTTGGTCTCCTGGAATAAAGAACATTATTATTATTATTATTATTATTGGTACCATAAACGTGTTGTAAATGTGGTAAAAACAGGTAATAAGATTGCATTTAAGCTCTAAAAGTATAATGGATCTCCGAGAGTAAAAAGTTTCAACAGAGCACTCGGTAAAAATTTGGCATCGGATTTCTAATTTTTTTAAGGGTAACTTAAATAGTCTGCTGAATACATCATGATTAGCCATATCAAGTGATCGGTTAACCAAAACTTTGGTATAGGGTCTCAAAATAGTATAATTTTAAAAGAAAAATTCAAGTTTGAATTTAAAATGGATTCGTCTTAAAAAATCGTTAGATAATCAAGCAATTGTCATGCCATGTTATAATATCAATATATTAAAAGTAATAAATTATGAAACGCAAAATGCCAGTGTGGAAAAATCACTAGAATATGACATTTTAATAAAAGTTTTCACTAAATCACTAAATTTCAGAAAAATCACTACATCTCGTGAAATTTCACTAGACCTGGCAACAGTAGTTCAGGGGACCAATCTTTATCATTACACCAAATTTCGTTTCTTTCCAACCTTTTGCTGTCAAAAAATCCCTATCGCCTGGACTAAATCGTGTGCGTGTGAATTAAGTTTTAGAATCGAATTTTTTCGCGATTAGAATAGTACATATGGCGAGGATTGTAAAAACAACGGGTGTATGTGTTTATGAATAATTAGTTTATTAAATTTTATTACGGGCACCTGAATATAGTCTGAGCAATGTAAACCTAAAGTTCGGCAGTCAGGGAAATTAATTATATTATTTCAGTTAGATGTCGATAATTAAATTGCGGTATATAACATCAAAAAAACCCACATAAAAAATACTTACCTACGTGTATGTATTTAATTATATATAATTACGTCAAAATTTCCCCAAAGAATGTCCAAACCCATCTAAATTAAAATTAACATCATGTACATCAATAAATTTATTCGAAAAACTTCAAGGAGTGAGGGAAATTTGAAAGCGTCCTTCATATACCTTTAGTAGTAACACTGACTACCAAATTTAGTGAAAATCAATGTAAACATAGGAAGTGCGTATTCCAAGAGTGAAGAGTACCTAGGTCATATGAATGAAACCTTGCATGACCTATAAATTCTTCCGTGAACGTGCTTGACCAATTGATTTGTAAATCCATACAACGAATTCCAAATCAATTTATGTAGTATCTGTGAAGGAGATCATTTTGTATGAATTAATATTCTTATCAGGACCTTCGCCATAAAAAGAAATTCGTAATATTATTTTTTTTGCGAAGGTAGTATCCAGCAGGGCAGGGATAGCCTGACTGGTAGGGAAACTGTCTTATGCACTTTCATGGACATTGAAGGAGCATTTGACAATGTAACACACCTGGCCATGGTCCCGGCAGGTAAAAGACGTGCTCTTGACTCAGCGTGGAACTTCAGAGTGAAGAGTGAAGGGCCCTCTGTAGAGCCTCGTGGCGGACGGTCTCCTCCACGAGCTCGAAAACGCCGGCCTTCATTCAAGATTCAGGGCTTTGCTGATGATATATAAAGAAAATTCCTCAGCACAGCGATACTGACGTCATGAATGTCTGCCTGCAATGCATAAACAATTGGTATTGTCGTGAGGACCTGAACATCAATCGCTCCAACGTGGTTATTCCATTTACATGAACAAGGAACCTAGACTCTCTTTACAGAATGAAACTGGGATCAACACAGCTGGGAATCTCAAGTACCTACAGCCAAATACCTAGGCTAGATGCTTGATTCCAAGCTGACATGGAATGCACATCTTGAGAGCAGTCTGCAGAAAGCTAATTGGGTGCTGGTAGCATCCAGAAGACTTGCAGGCGCCTCATGGGGATTTCATTGGTTTTCTAAAGTTGCATGTATTTAAATACTTAATGAGCAGACTAGGTGGGTCTTGACATATGAGCCCAGATAACGCTTATTTTTTAGTTTTCGGAAAACATTTATTTGAAAAAGTTGTTGATTTTAGCGACTTCTATACACAGTTCAAAAAAGTATCTAATTAGGACTCACTCTGTATAATGTGATGAAAATAATGATTAATTGGAAATTCAATTACACGGTACTCAATAAAAATATATGAATGAAACTCGATCAACAAAAAACACAGACACATAAATACTTTATTGAACTTTTTGGAAATATATGTTTTTGTGCACGATAAGTTAGTTAGCTTCATGGTTACATAGCTTCATTCAGAGGTTAATCAAAAATTATAGATACTCTATGGAAATGAGAATATGTCGAAAGTATAGAGTTCTTTCTTTTATTGCAGTAGTATATTCTGTCATGTTTCACTGGCCCATTTATAAAACCCATATTTTTTATGGTCAGTCTTCCGCAAAGGCTGAAAGCCTATGGCACTGTAGAAGCACTGCGAGAAGATAAGTGTCGTGCACTTTAGAAACGCTGCACGTTGTAGCTGTCGGGAGACAAATTCCCCGGCAGCTCGTTCCACAGCGTCGAAGTTCTCCAAAAGTAGAAATGCTGGAGAAGACTTGTTCGGGGAGTAGGGACCTCGACCTGGTAAGGATGAGCTCTCTAGTGTAACTATTTCGGATGGCTTTTGGTGTTATTATCTGGGAGAGCTCACTTGAACATCTTCCGTGATAGAATCTGTAGGACAGGGACAGGTCACCCACCCTTCTTCGATGTTCCAGGTTGTGAATGTCCTTTGTGCGGTTAGGCGTAACGATTAGTCTAATTGCTCTCTTCTGGATGATATCCAGAAGCTTTAGAGTGCTTCGGAGCGCATCCCCACACATCGGAGCAATACTCCAACGATCGGATCTGCTCCTTGTAGAGCAGCAGTAGTTGCTCTGGTGCATATAGAACAAAAGCTTCTGGGATGCCATTTTAGCAATATTAACGACGTGGTCATGCCAGGACATGTTGTTGTTGATCCCCAAAAGCTTGACGGAAGGTGACTCGACTATTGGATGACCATCCATTTCCACAGTTGGTAAGCCAACGTGAGACTTTTTTGTAAGAGTTGTCGCCTGAGTTTTCTGTACGTTAAATTGTACTTTATTTACTAATCCCCATTCGACAATTGTTTTGATATCCACGTTGATCCATGACTCCTGGGCTGATACTGGCTTGCCTGATTCCATGCACGATATTAATGTACTGACGTTTGCGGAGCTGTAGATTGTCCAAAACCTTAGACATGATGCTGAGAAGAGCCACAGGTCTATAGTTGCTGGGATCGGTTTTTTGCCTTTCCTAGGGATGGGTTGTACGCAACCAATCTTCCATGCAGAGGAAAACACGCCTCGGTGATACGATAGTTTGAAGGGCTCGCAAGGAATGTGCAAGCTCAGCGACACAGCGTATATACCTGAAGATCAGCTTGATTTTATCGATGTTATCTACCCATATACTTGTATATACGTACGCAAAATAACTGACCGTCGGTGATTACCAAGGATGATTTTAATGTACATCACGGTTGGAAAGTAGCCTAATTGAAAATATTACTTGCCGTCATGTCATGCATTTTTAAAAGCAGTAGGGTATTAACCAATTTTAAAATGTAGAAATACAATCATTATTTTGTCACAAACAGGAAATGTATGTGAATGAATGAATCTCCGTATTTCTTATAATTTAGTAAATCTAAACGTAGCTATCAACGTCATTCAAATATAGAAATTAGAATATTACTTAATTACAGTGAGAGAAAAGTTATGAAGTCGTTGTGGATTGATCTTCCACTTCGTTTTAGTTTATCATAAATGAAACATCGGCTGATACCTATAGTAATTGAGGGAAGTGTTTATAAAAACATGGTTTCGTAAGTTTTACAGGGGAAGAATATAAGTATTAGTCGGAAATTAAACTTCAAGGAAAAAAGTTTTTGGTACGTAATGCGTCTAATATTTCAAAATATAACAAATAAATTCCAAACTAATAACGTATTAAAAAAAATAATGTAATAGGTCTGGACACATGCTACGTTTCCCTTGAATCTCGCGTCTATTGGTGGATCCTACATATATACTTTTTTCACATAAATACTGTACACTATAACAAATTAACTTGTGTAGCTAATATCAATATACAATAACATATGCACTTAGACACGAAGAACCAAGAATTAATATAGCTGATGTAATAACAATCAGCCCAGCCGACAAGTTTTCTCTTATTAGCTTCACCTGCATATTTGTATGCTCTTATGTCTTTAACCGACTCCTTTGGACTCGATTTTGCTCACTTTAAACAAACGTATTTATTTTAAACTTTGTACACTTATCAAGAACTGGTAACAAAACAATAATTTAATAAGTTTGTCTCATTATACTGATCAGGATCGGCAGAATTGTACTTTTGAGGGTTTTAGCTGTATTAAAAATGGTGAAGGTGATAAGTGATGCCTTTAATTTTTGAGAAATGGTGAAAGTGCTTAACAAATTAAAACTGAATTATGACGCTTCTGGTCTAGGTATTGAAACATATACAGGGTGTCCCACGACGATTAAGACAAGCAATGTATCGGAACTGGGCAGTAGTAGAGAATTAAAACTTTGAGGATGTAAATAAGAGCAAATGTTTTGTCTTTTTTTGTTATTGTGTTAGCCAATGAGGTATTTGTTTTTGGTCACGTGACGTCTGATTCAAAATTATTAATGGGACACCCTGTATGCCTTTCTGAGTTCCTCCCGATAAAACAATTACAACAAACTAGCACACTTGGGGTCTAAAGTGATTAGTTCAAGAGCTACAGATACTTAAAGGATTGTACCAATACAATTGATTATAACATATACCCCTATGCTAGTGTTCGTTCCATTTTTTGTCTTAATGGTAATGATACAATCCTGTAGCTCTTGAATGAATCACTTTAGAGCCCAAGTGTGCTAATTAGTTGGAATTGTTTTATCGAGAGGAACACAGAAAATCGCTAATATGCAGGGTGTCTCATTAACATTTTTTATTCGGACGTCACATGACCACAAACTGATACCTCATTGGGTAACGCAATAATAAGAAAAGATGCAACATTTGCTCTAATTTACACCCCAAAAATTATGATTCTCTACTACTCCCTAGTTCCGATATATTGCCTGTCTATTTGAGGGACTTTTCTGAATTGTTCGATGAGAACATATTTAAAAATGTTACTGCACTTTTAAGATTCCAAAAATTGTCCTCATGTAATTTAGTCTTCAGTCACTCCTGTTCAAAGACAGTACGCTATTTGGGACTTTATTTGGAAATCTTATAAGTTATCAAACACTTCAAAAACTGTAAGGATGTTGAATATTGAATACACACCCAGTCCCTGGGGCTGAAAGGTACATTTTTACATCAATAGATAGATAGCAACTGGCTATCTACTGACAATTCCATTGGCTATTATCTACATGAAGGGGATGCGTTTATTATTAACTATTAATTTCTGGTAAAATACTGTCATCAACATTTTAGTACAAATCGATCTGGCCCATAGGGAATGGTACCTATAAATGCATGGGAGAGAAAAAATTAACATAAGAATTATAAAAAGGTCACTGAACAGCCTTCAATAGTGATAAAGAGCGATAAGTTTCTATACGACCAATATTTCTGAAATTTTATGTACAAAGTGCAATGAACAACTACAACAGAGGAATATTAGGTTAGTTATCAACACAGTGACAGATCACAGACTGTCAATGTCGAATACGATCAGGCAGAATAGCCAATATCGAAAAACTAAATTACCAGAAATACGCCCGCCCCTACCGAGAAAATGCTGAACACATGGCCTGGTGACATTGTAGTATTGGTTGCATAAAATCACAGTCGTTTTGTTTTTTTGGGTTTTTCAAGGAGAACTCAAAAAATCCCAAAATTACCAGCAAAAATCAAATTCATATAACATCTGTGTAGTATCGTACATTGTTTGAAATAGATATAAATGTGTACAAAAGCACTTATAAAATTTCGCAAAAAATGACTTTTTTAAAAAAACATGTTTTTTATATGATATTACCACAACAAATAGAAGGTAGTATCTTATTTATCATACCAAAATTTCACAACAATTGGTTTTGTCTTTTTTACACTGTCCTTGAAACCAGTTATTCGAGCCGCAGAACACACCCTTAATCGTCGTGGGACAACCTGTATATCGAGTTATGATATTGCATTTATCAACATCTTCCATTGCCTTATGATTTAGGACTCTAGAAGGCTTCAGCTACTGTAATTACATTACAGCTTGGATATAAAGCGTATCATATCTCGTGGTTTTGAATGTGCTTTAATATCAGCTTCACCTGTATGTTTGTTTCTATGTTTGTATCCGACTCCTTTGGTCTCGATTTTGACCTACTTTAAAAGAACAGATTTAATTTAAACCTTGTACACTTACCAAGAACCGGAGTCAATACAATGATTCAATAAATTTGTCCCATTATCCTGAACTAAAAAATGGAGTAAGCTGATTGACTCAGTACTTCCCACACACAAGGTTTTATTATTTTCCCATTGCATGAAGGTATAGTTAGAGATCCCTTGCAACCAAATCATCGCCCGCCTGCCCTCAAAAAACATCCAACTCCTAAAGTCTAGTAAACAGCTTCTTGCATTTCCCTCCGTAGGAACGATCAGGAACCTCCAAATATATTTTTTGTTTCTTTACTATTGCTGTGCCCCCACTAACACGATTTCTAAAAACGTTACGTATTATCCATCCTAACCACGCTAATAATATTGTGCCGAAATTTCATTAAAATCAATTTCAGGTTACACAATACAGAACGATGTAAAGCAATACTCGTATGGAGTCACAGAAAAATCGGAGTCCCTTGATTTCTAGGCAATGTTTCGATGGACCTCCACCCCCCAACCACCCCAATTTCACCTCCATCCAAAAAACAGAAAATGATCAGGAACCCCTAAACGCCTAAAAACGAAGTTTTTTTATTAGTGCTGTGCCGGCATTGACACGATTTCAAAAAACCTGTGGCAAAGTTTCATTAAAATCAATTTCATAATTTCCACGTTACTCAATACAGAACGAGCTAAAGCAATATTCGTATGTATACCTATGTCAGAAAAATCCGAGTCCCTTGGTTTCTGTAGGCAAGGCAATGTTTAGGTGGACCTAACAAAGGATGTTATGTCGCTAGGATTCTCTTTCATAGGTCAATATTACAAATACAACAAATATTTCAGTTTCACAACCCCCCTCTCCAGCCACCTCAATTTCACCTGCACCAAAAAAGTAGAAAATGATCAAGAAATCCTAAAACGCCTAAACACGAAGTTTAATGAATATTAAATTTTTTTGTTTTTCGCTAATTACCCCTCCACCAAAGTACCGATTTTCAAAATTATAGGCAGCATTACCTACCCCTCATAGCATATCGGTACCCAAATTTCATCACAATCCATGCAGCGGTTGCTGAGATACGAGGCTAGATACTCGCGCACAGACAGACAGACAGGCCGACGGAAATGAGTGACTTGGACTTTCGTTATGTAGACGTCATAAAACGTCCAAAAAGCGTATTAAAAAATATTTTTTTCGCCGGTCTAATTGCCACGGATCTTTTTTTAACCTTCTTCACTTCCTTAAATTTACATTCCTAATAATATATATCCTGAAACGTATCCCGAGGTTAGTAAAAAAGCAGGAACTGCTTGTTGGTGTACCTAGCAAATGAATTCCACTTATGCCATGGTTTCTGTCAAACATTCTGTACTTCGATAAAGACTACAGAGGTGGCCAAGACGTTAGTAAAGAATTAATTTTTTCAATAGACTTGGTTTTAATTATATATCTTGTAACGGTTCACCCGTTTTCAAAATTATTTTTACATTATTTACTTGGCTTCCATATACAAATAGTTTACAACTTCCATTTTTAGCTACTGCTTCCTCATTATACTAGTACATTTTTATAACTATTTTGCTTCTCACCTCTACCTTTTTCCCATCTCCACTCCCTTGAGCTGCAAATATTGTTAATTGTACACACTGCGCAAGTGCGCACAAATTTTGGCTAACATCTGATGAGTGGGGAATATGCCCTCTCTCTCTCACTACCGACATTAACCTCTATAAAAATGGGTAGCGATAGATCACTCATCCTTTTTTAAAATAAGCAGTTAACAGCTAACGTAATTATGTCTCTCTAAGACAATCTTTTGTGTCTGTGCCATTATGTCTTAATCAAGGAGAACCACTCTTTTTTGTCGGGGTGCCACAATGAAGCCACCTTTTTGTCGGGGTGCCACCATGAAGACCACCTAACCTTTTTCTCGGGGTGCCACCATGAAGACCTAACTTCTTTTTTTGTTGGGGTGCCAACATTGTAGACCACCTTTCTTGGTCGGGGTGCCACCATGAAGACCACCTAACCGTTTTCTCGGGGTGCCACCACCAAAGCCACCTTCTTTTTCTCGAGTTGCCAAAATGAAGACACCACACCTTTGGGGCACCACCTGAACTCCTCAAAAAGCCAGCCTTCTCTGGAGCACCACCTTCCTTTCGGAAGGGCACTACTACGAGGACTTCCTTCTGAAGCTAAGTTCTTTTTAAAAAAAAAATTAAATGTACTGCATTCGTATACATACTAAAATAAATCTTTATTAAACCATTGTTGTCCTAGTTTTCATTTCTTGGCGGCTAACGAGACTCACACATTCACGCACACACGCACGCACCTACATACCCTAGTCTCATGCAAACCGATCGAGCTGCTGGTTGCTATGTGTAATAAAGATGTTGGCTGGTCGTTCATGACCAAACAACATTTTTATTGTTACAAATTGGCGCTGCCAACGTGTGGCCAGACATGGGTATGTCTGATGTTGTGCATTGTGAGTCTTGGAGCTGTCTTGAAGTGAAAATTGGACAACCTTTTTCAAAATTCCATTTCGGCTCATTGACTCAAAATTCCATTTAATAATGTTTTTTTGATGCAGTACTTTCATTTGGCATATATATTTTATTATTTAATTTTCTTTAACTATTATCAGCTTATTTTTTTTTGTAGTTTTCAGGGTGATTGTTGGTCCAAATTTTCTATTTTCAAAATTTTTCTATTGAGGTATATTTGAAGTTATTTAAATTTTTCTATTGATTTTTGTCTATTAGTATATTTTATTTATGACTGAGATTTGATTTCCTAATGCGTTATTTTTTTGTACTGTCTTGAGACATTTCGCGTATGCGTTAATTTATAAATCTGAGCGTATGTTGTAAATGTTTCTCTAAGATATCTGGCGTTTGGGTATTATTCACAGCTCATAAACATATACCTACAGTTTTTTGTATGGTTTGCTCTTTTTTGTAGCTACACATTTTGTGTGGTATTTGGACAACAATTCACTACATTTTTCTTTGGTAATTTGTTATTTAGGTACATTCATTTAGTAACTCATTTGTAGTTGAAATTTTCATAAGCTGACTTTAGTTTTTGTTATTTATAAAAGGGTGGTTATATATGTGCAATTATATACTTGCATATATATTTAATTTTCTTGGTTAACACATACATTAAGGCACACACACATGAAATATATTGATACTTCAAAAAAAAAATTTTTTTGAACTTTCATTAAGCAAATTCTAGTCTTTGTTTTTGTTATGATTGTTTTTATTCTGGAGTTTTATCGATATGTGTAGTTAATTTATCTGGCAAATATTTTGATATTAGAGCATTTTAGTCTCTGTTTTGTTTTGATTGAAAGACTGATATAAGGGCAGTCATATTTGTTGAGGCCAGATAAATAATTTTAATTTTTTTAGTATCACTCCAGAATACTAGTTTCCTTTTCGAGAACATACATGCCCAAGTAGTTTTTTTTGGTGAACTGTTTGATATTTTTAGTATTTTTTTTATCTTGTTGGGTTTTGACTTGTCCTTTTTCTACTTAACCTCACTTAAATGTAACAGTGCCTCTCACTAAACTAAATGTTAATGACTTGATGTCAAGTGAGTTGGCATATGAGATAAAAATTAGAGGCTTGGAAGTTCCTAGCACTATGGATGATAAGCGAAAAGTCTTGCGTGGTCTGCTATCACAAGAGCAGCACGGTAGAAGTTTTTCTGAAACTTCAGTTTTAATTCCCTTTGATGAGGATAAAGATGATATCATACTCTCTTTCAATAAACTTGAAGATATGATATCTCAATTTTCTAGTGGCTATGATTCAAGTGAACATCGCAGGATTTGTACTCGATTGTTGCACTTGGCAAATAGAATTGATCGTCTTGCTCCTTCTTCTGATGAGGAAGTGACACAAAAGTCTAGATTTAAAACACAGCTCGTGATTGCTGAATCAAATCTTTTGGCCAAGCTTGAACCTCCCACAGGACATTCATCACCAGTTCCCATGCCTGTGACTGTCAATCCAACACAACCTATGCAAACGCAACCTGTTACTACTGTAGTAGCTTCTTTGCCTCCCTTGGCAATGAATCCTCAGCCTTATTCTCCTGCTAGTTTTTCTCAACAGAAGAAAATTCCTATTTTTAAATGGGGGATTAGGAAGTTCAATGGCAAAACATCTGTCATTGAGTTTCTTGAATTGATTCAGTCTCTTATGGCTTCTCGAGGTTGTAATGAGATGGATCTATATGCTGCTGCAGGTGACCTTTTTGAAGGCATAGCGTGGACTTGGTGGCATAATGGTTCTGTTAGGGGTGCTTTTCATGATTGGGGTGATTTGGTGCGTCAATTAAAGGATGCTTTCCTTAGAGACAATTACGACATCAACTTGATTGATGAAATTCGTAGACGCAGACAAGGTCAACGTGAACCTGTCATAACTTTTATTGCTTTTATGGAGTCTCAGTTCAATAGACTCACTAGCAATCCATTCACTGAAAAGGACATGGTTAACATCATTCGTAGAAACTTGTTGCCAGATTATGTTAAGTCACTAGCACTTCATGATATCTTGACGTTTGCCCAATTAACTTCATATTGTAGGAAGTTAGAGGATTCCTTTCTGACATGTCAACCGGTCAGTAGATCCGATCATAGTAATTCTAACAATGATACATCTTCCCCTGTTCTTAGAAAACCAGTAGTTTGCTGGAATTGCGAAAAACTTGGGCATTCCTCTCAGCAGTGTAGATCTCCCCGTATTAAGTTTTGTTATGAATGTGGCATGAGAAATGTCACAAAATCAACTTGTCCCTCTTGTTCAAAAAACGTACAGAGACAGGAAGTTCCCGCTTTGACTCCTGGGCCTTCCCATGTACAGAACAAGGGAGTCACCTTTTCGGATCCCAATACGAAGGGCAAAGCCACTCCAGGGTTGATGATCAAATCACAGAAGTAGATAGTGCTAGGGATTTTCATGTTGATACACCTGACTTAGATTTTAGTAAAGATTTTTCAGACATAGATGCTAGGGAAGCACAAGTGACTTCTAATGTCAAAGTTAAAAATTCTGTTGAACCTTTATTTGTGAGTAAGAACAATGATAATCGTCCATATCTTTCAATTAGTATAGATAATGAAAATGTTACAGCTTTGCTTGATAGTGGTAGCAACGCTAACATTCTTGGGTCATCTGGGCTATATTTATTGAGAAAATTGAATCTCAAGATTGATTATAACACAGCTTTACAACTGACTACAGCTGATGGTCAGATTCAAAATACTTTAGGTTATGTTTACTTTCCGATCACTTTTAATGGTGAAAATCATAAGATTAAAGTTTTAATTGTCCCAAGCATTTCACATAAGCTGATTCTGGGAATGGAATTTATTTTGCAGTTTAAGTTAAACATAAAGTTTGGAAATTTCAGTTACGACTCTTGTACAGTAGATTCTCTCTTGTCATTTCCTACGCCAACTAGTATAACTCAGATTCGAAGATTAGTGGACATGTTGAGCTTTTATCGTCGTTTTCTCAAAGACTTCAGTTCAATAGCTTCTCCAATTACAGATCTATTAAAGAACCGAAAGAAAGGTCAGTCCATTACTTGGACACCCGAAGCTGCTGAGGCTTTTGAGAAGATCAAAGGCTTGCTGACTACTGCTCCCATTCTTGCTAGTCCAGACTTCACTAAGCCCTTTTCCATTGTTTGTGACGCTTCGGATTCTGGAGTTGGTGGTGTACTTTTCCAGGAGGAACATGGTTTAGAACATCCCATAGCGTACTTTAGTAAGACTCTCAACACGGCCCAAAGAAAATATTCCACCACAGAAAAAGAACTGCTTGCAGTTTTGCTAAGTATAGAACATTTTCGCTGTTATGTTGAACATACAAAATTTAACGTTATCTCTGACCATTCATCTTTGCAATGGATTCAAGGTCTTAAAAATCCTTCACCTAGATTGTCTAGATGGTTATATCGCCTTTCACCATATAACTTCAAAATTATCCATCGCAAAGGCAAAGAGATTCCTGTTGCCGATGCTTTGTCTAGAGTACATGAAGATATAGATGTTTCAATATTAAATTTAAATGAGTTAACTCCCGATAAGTGGTATCGAAAAATGATTAGCAAAGTCAGTAGCCAACCAGATTTATATCCATCGTTTAAAATAGAAAATAATATTCTTTACAAACACATTTTATCTGACGATCCTCTTTCAGAGACATATACTGATTGGAAAATAGTTGTACCAACGCCTAATAGGTTAAAACTTTTAAAATTGTATCATGATGATTCCACTTCAGGTCACTTAGGAGTTTTCAAAACAATGTCTAGGTTATCAGCTCTATATTATTGGCCAAAGATGAGACAATCAGTGAAAATATATGTAAATTCATGCAATAAGAATCATGTTAACATCAACCAGAATATTTTAGATCCAAATTTAGTACAAAAGATACCTGAGATTTATTCTAAAGTTCAAGACCGAATGCGACGTTCTTATGAAGTCAACAAAAATCGTTATAACTTGCGAAGGAGAGATCTTAGATTCAAAGTTGGTGATAGAGTTTTGAAACGTAATTTCATTCTTTCAAAAGCTGCTGATAATTTCTGTGCGAAGTTAAGTCCAAAGTTTATCCCCTGCATTGTTTATAGAGTAAAGTCACCTTTAGTTTATACATTGAAAGATTTGGATGGTAATATTATAGGAGATTTTCATGTCAAAGATCTCAAACCTGACAATAGTTTAGATAATAATGATACTTATATGGGTAATAATTCAAGTGATAGTTCTGATTCAGATGGTGATTGAGACTGGTTCAGAAAGTGATCAACACTATTCTTTGTTGTTGTTATATAATGATTAACAATTCTGATTATATCACAGTCCCAAAATTCATACGCCCTGCTGTACTGGGCGCGGATGCTTAATGTTTGAAGGGAAAATTTAATTCTCTCCTCAAGCATTAGTGTCCAAAAAGAATTAGCCAGCGCCTCTCAAAAATTCTAGGCAGCAGTAAGAGTCTGCTAATAGATCTCCTTAGGACACTTACAACCGTTGTTTATCAACCTTATGTATATCATAGTCCCAAAATTTCATACGCCCTGCTGTACTGGGCGAAGATGCGAGACGTCTGAAAGGAAAATGCACCGCCATTCTCACTTCAAGCGTCAGTGTCAAAGAAAGAATTAGCCAGCGCCCCTTAAAAATTCTAGGCAGCAGTAAGAGTCTGCTAATAGATCTCTTAGGACATTTAAGATCGTTGATTGCAACCTTCTGAAAAATTATAGTCCAAAATTTTTGATATACATACTATTGTGACAATTGTAATTTAACATCGATTTCCAAATTCTGATCAAACTTAAATTTAACCGTACTGAACATTTGTGAGCACATTCTTAAGTTTTTACTGATATTTTTGATAGTTCTTAAAACTTTGATTAATCGATTTAACTTGTAGTATAAATTTATTGCATTTCGTAGTATACTGTAACATATTTTCAGAAATATTATTTGTTATAGAATTTTTTCCAAATTTTGTGTTATAGAGACTGATGTAAGTCCTATGACGTTTCTTGGATCGAAAGCGCTTTTCTTGTATGCATTTTCTGTTCACTTGTCTGTCGTAATATGCATACTTATAAATCTGGCGTATTTCGGGCAGCTCTTGAAACCTCTGGCGTAGAAGAAACACTTTTGATATGGTACATTGTAATGAACTTTGTTTGTTGGTAGATTTCTGAAATCCTATGTTCATTTATGCCATGTCATGTCATTTCAACTTTATGTAAATTTTTAAATTTTTACTTATGAATAAGATCATCCCTGATTGTTGCTGTCCTCTTTAGTTATCCTGGTATGCGTTTCTATAAATCTGCAGCGTACTTGAAATAGCTTTTGTAGGTTTGCGATTTTCATGTGTGATTTGTTTTCATGGTACTTGTTCAATGTTCATTATAGTAGATTTCTTATGACTTTAAAATCACTTTAAAATTTACGGCTTTAAAAAAAAAATTCACTTAGCTCTCAAGAACGAAATTACCCCTGATTGTCTCTATCCTCTTTAGTTATCCTGGTATGCGTTTCTATAAATCTGCAGCGTACTTGGAATGACTTTTGTAGGCCTGAGATTTTCATGTTTAGTTTCTTTCATATGATCTGTTTATCACAGTTTAGTTTTTTAAAATCACTTTGAATTTATAACTTTACGATTTTCGCTTTCCACTCATAATTTGATGTGAGTTTGTTACAGTTTTAGTAATCTGATATTTGATGGATTGAAATCTTGGTAACATTTCTTGAAATTTTGCATTTAATCTTCGTTTTTTAGCTTACTTGAACCTTGTAATTTTTAATCGACTAAGATCCTTGTGCTTACATGCTCACAAATAGTTCAAGCTTTTGATTATTGTTATTGTATTGGCTCATGCAATCTTTAAAAGATTTTTCCTGATTAGATCTTAAACTTACACTGATGTTTGAATTTTTTTTTTGGAATCACTTTATTAATGAACATTAGATTTGTGGTAGTTATTTCACTTGAACAGTTTTGCTTACTTTAAATTGTCACAAGATGTATTTTCCCCTAAATTTATTTTTGAATCCAATTTGAGGCATAAATTTTCCCTGAATCTTCTTTTCGAATGTAATATGATGCATAAATTTTCCCTGAATTGATTTTTGAATTTGATGTTGTTAATCCTTTGTAAATTTATTCTTTTGAATCTATTATGACACAACACTTCTCTGAATTTACTTCGTTGTAGGTCACTTGATAAACTTCATGTATTTGACTTTGAAATGATGTCACTCAAGCACTTATGTTTGATTACTCTTTTCTTTGCAGTCTTAATTTAGACTGCTGGCGCCCAACATTTTTTTTTTGTTGATCACTGAATCATAATGCTCTTTATCGAATCAGAACATTGCAGGATTATAGCAAGATCTTTCATCGAATCAGAACATCACTGGATTGCAATTTTTTTTATTAAATCAGAACATTACTGAATTATAGTTAGTACTCAGAAAATATTTTGATCAAAATTTTAAATTTTATTTTGGGTTATCATAGAAGCACGTATGGTGTTACAATTTTTTTTATTTCGTATTTCATAAATATAAATAGTTTGGTCTTATACTTATACTTTAGAGATCTGAATTTTCTCTTAAGTCTGTTCAGTGGAATATTTTACAGGCTTTTGTTGAGAATATTAAGGGTATCCCAGTTTCTTTTGAGTATTACTCACGGTTATTTAGGGTATTTAGATTTTGTATAAGTATCGGTCTTTTAGTTATTTTAGCCGAGTCTTGAAACTCTTTGTCTTTTGTCAAAGTCTTGACGAGTTTTTTTTTAGGTCTTAAGTATATTAGGGTTTGATAGGTTGCGTACATTTGTTTTTTTTGCTTCACAATTTATTACCTTCATTGTGTAGTACATGTTCAGTGCAGCTTCACTGTACTTTTAAGCGAGTTGGTGCTATAACCATCCCTCTTGTTTGGTAGACTCGAGGCTATCTCTTTTTCTTCCCATTTCTCTTCCAACATTTTTGTTTTCTACCTGCGTCTTCTTGCTCTCTCATGCACCTTGATAGACTTTGTAGGTTGTAGACTACTGCAGATTCTTGAGATTTGCATGGGGAAGCACGAAAACATAATCTGATATTGTTCTCTGGACAAATGGTTGATTTTGATCCCTCAGTGATAACTTTAACTTTACTTTCTTTTAAAAAAAAATTCTCGAATGCTTCTCAAATTTTTTTCTTCGTTAAGTGGGGCCGAGTGTAACGGTTCACCCGTTTTCAAAATTATTTTTACATTATTTACTTGGCTACCATATACAAATAGTTTACAACTTCCATTTTTAGCTACTGCTTCCTCATTATACTAGTACATTTTTATAACTATTTTGCTTCTCACCTCTACCTTTTTCCCATCTCCACTCCCTTGAGCTGCAAATATTGTTAATTGTACACACTGCGCAAGTGCGCACAAATTTTGGCTAACATCTGATGAGTGGGGAATATGCCCTCTCTCTCTCACTACCGACATTAACCTCTATAAAAATGGGTAGCGATAGATCACTCATCCTTTTTTAAAATAAGCAGTTAACAGCTAACGTAATTATGTCTCTCTAAGACAATCTTTTGTGTCTGTGCCATTATGTCTTAATCAAGGAGAACCACTCTTTTTTGTCGGGGTGCCACAATGAAGCCACCTTTTTGTCGGGGTGCCACCATGAAGACCACCTAACCTTTTTCTCGGGGTGCCACCATGAAGACCTAACTTCTTTTTTTGTTGGGGTGCCAACATTGTAGACCACCTTTCTTGGTCGGGGTGCCACCATGAAGACCACCTAACCGTTTTCTCGGGGTGCCACCACCAAAGCCACCTTCTTTTTCTCGAGTTGCCAAAATGAAGACACCACACCTTTGGGGCACCACCTGAACTCCTCAAAAAGCCAGCCTTCTCTGGAGCACCACCTTCCTTTCGGAAGGGCACTACTACGAGGACTTCCTTCTGAAGCTAAGTTCTTTTTTAAAAAAAAATTAAATGTACTGCATTCGTATACATACTAAAATAAATCTTTATTAAACCATTGTTGTCCTAGTTTTCATTTCTTGGCGGCTAACGAGACTCACACATTCACGCACACACGCACGCACCTACATACCCTAGTCTCATGCAAACCGATCGAGCTGCTGGTTGCTATGTGTAATAAAGATGTTGGCTGGTCGTTCATGACCAAACAACATTTTTATTGTTACAATCTGTACTATCTCCAGATGAAAGGATGGACCCATTTCGGTAGGTAAGGTTTACTTATATTAGACAATGATTTAAGTTGGAACTTCTTGAATATCAATGCAATACCTACAATTTAATAATAATAGACCGTCTTTGCTTTATACCTCAGCAAAAAAGAGGCGAAGTGTCGCTAACATTAGCGTTCTTCAACTTGACCTGTAATTTCATTCAGTTTGTTAGTCTAGTTTTGTTAGAAGTTTCCATGATAAAAAATACATTTACCTTTCTGTTTTGTTACATCAATGTAATATACTAATAAATTATTTTATACCTAGTACTGATAGATTGGTCAACAGAAAATAAAACTTAACATGTAGGAACTTCCGAGTCAGTGAACTTGACCCCCTTTTTTATTTAATTACGAGTACTAATAGTTAAAAACCGAAGCTATACTAGTTTTTTTAAAAAATCTTTATCTCTTGCAATAACCTATTGCCTATTATAAGATGATTGATTCGCTACGGTCGCGGATAATATAAAATTTCTGGACGTTATGAACGGCTATAAGTATTTTACAAGAAATAATGAAAAAAAAAACATGTGCGTTGAACAGACTGTGATATTATTCAGTGCAGATTGAATTCAGATTATGTATTGTTATTATGAAAGACCTCACTGACAATTTAATCTATATATGTCGTAGGCTTTTAATGCACTCCGTTTTTCCATGAAAAACCTAGTCGTTTCATGAAGCGTTGCATGACACAAAGTGCCTAATTGAAGAGGTTGAAGCTTCATGAAATGCCCCAAAATTTAGGCATCGTGTGATCAAATGACTTATACGAGCTTGATATTAAAACCTATACTATACAGAGTGGACCACCTCAACAAGAGTTGACCACTCTAATCAGAGCAAATAGATTCTACGATAAAAAATAATATTGATAGAAAGTTGAAATACATTTATAATACCTTAACCAAACATTTCAAATAAGCATACATTTAATGTTGTAACTGCTTTAACTATACCTATGTAATACTACTAAACTAGAAAACACTACTGCTTTCTTTGGTGTGTCTTGATCGATAACCCACAAAATGTTGTTCAGCTTTTATGAAATTTTGATTCGGTTACATGTAGGGTTACCAAGTCCCAAAATGATTTTGCGATATCGAGATATTGAAAAAGCGGCAATTTGTCGGAAAAAGCGGGAAGCTTAAACTAATCCATATTTTTACTTATTAAAACATGTATATTGTTATAAGTATGTATTTGAAATAAAATAAAACATGTAACACGAATGTGCATCTTGTAATATTATGTAACTATCTTACATACTAACATACACATACTACATACCTACCATACCAATGAACAATCTCGTCGTAGACTACAAAACAACAGAATACTAAACCAATTTAAAAAAATACATATTTATATGCCAAACATAAAAAACTGACGTTACTAAAACATTTATTTTTTGATAAATTGATATTTCTCTTGAGATTTTGTTGCATGTAGAAGTCTTTTGTTTTTTAAAACCATGGGGTCGAATTGTGAACAAGTTTCAGAAAAATTTACTCTAATTTGAAGTTCAGATTTCAAGCTTTCAACAAGAAGGCGGTTTCTATTGTCACTCCATTAGAGAGAGACATTGACGAAACAAACTGAAAAACACTCATTTTGCTCAGAAAATTACGAACTTTCAAAAAGCGGGTAAGCAGGCCTTCCGCCTTCTATAAGGTTGGGAATTGGGAAGAAATGCCCAAAAGCGGGAAATCCCGCAAAAAGCGGGATACTTGGCAATTCTAGTTACATGAGTGCAGGTGATTTCTAAATTATAAAACTTTATATGAAGGGGCGTTTCTTTGGTCAAATTTAAGGAGAATATTCCATACATTTTTGTTGAAAATCCCTTCTTCTTCAAATTACAGCTATTTGAAGTTGTGAAAAAATTATTAGGGTACATGAGTACAAGGACGAAAAAAGTATTTAAAAATAACATCAGACACGCGTTCCTCACATCGGAAAGAAAACTTCTTTAGACGATATAAAATCTGTATTGAGAAAAATGGGCAATACTTTGAAAACTTTTTGTGATACAAGGTAAGGAACACTAGCATTTAGTTTATTTAGCAACCTAACCCATTCGAATTCGTTGGATTTAGAGCATCCTTTTGAAACGCGCATACTTTTGTCCCGGCTGACAATCCTCGTAAAACCGGTTTTGTAGTACATGTCATAAGATACGAGTACAGATTGATATACATGCTTAAAAAGCATGCTATTAAGGGGCCTGGGTAGACACCTTTATACGTATGTATTTGCCATGTAAAACACGGACTCGCAATTTCCCGCACAGCTCACTTTATTTTCAAACTATACACTTCATATTTCCGAAGGCGATAGTTAAGACCTTAATGAATGACAACTATTTTCGATTTTATCAAAAAAGTTGTTTAATGTGCAAAAAAACTCGCAGTGCAAAATCATACATTCTATAAATGCCTGTAATTTAACAACCAAACACGATATCAAAAAAAGGCTGAATAGATGCACAAGCGCAAGCTTTCTTCTTCAATTTGCTTTTTGAATCATTACTGTAAGTTTAAAGGTAACGCCAGGAGCTTGGAAATGCGAAACTCATTTTTATAGTGACCTTTTGACCTTACCTTTGGATTTTTGGACTTATCTCGCCTCATTTTAGACACACACACTGGAGAAAGGGAACAGGCGGCCACGCCTCCTCTCTAACACGGAAATACGTCTTATCTTGGATTCTCAGTTTCGCGCGCTATACCCTAGACCTTTAATGAGCAATGCTACTGCGTAGCATGTGTATACGCGCCTTTCTCGAAATAAGCATGCTAATTTCGAGCATGCTAAAGAACCGGCGGTCATACGATTAAATGGAAATGTGTCAGTGACAGTAGCATGCTAATTTTGAGCATGCTTAAAAAGCATGCTGTTTATGAGCATGTGTATCTGTAGCTTTAATAACCACTTTACATGGTCAAGAAATCGATTAATATTGTGACCATGAAGAAATTCGTGATGAAATTAACAAATTAGAACATGTTCCAGATTACTACATTTTTTTGGGTATTTGATTTGCGTCATATCATAGTCACGCATAGTGATCAGATTAACAGTGAGTAATAACAGTTGGCATTATTATAAATTCCCTACATAGAATGTTGGTGGAACTTTATAAATAACAATGAATTGTAGGATTCTTTCTATCAATTTCTTCGAGAATTTCTTTAGGGCACAAATTTGATAGATTTCTTGACCCTGTAAAGTAGTCTCTAGATAAACAGATCAAAACTAATATTCAGTTAAACTAAAGCGGTTTATTTGACTCTAGTTTCTCCTTTCTTTCACGCATTCTAAAAATGACATATTAAGCACATTTGGATAATTTTTTATGATGCATAGTTCACACTGAAAATGTATTTGCAAGTTTTTAGAGATGGTTTCGGTTCAAGATTTAACAATTTAAAATATTTCGATTTTTCACAAAATTCGGGGTTCACAAATTTTTCATAATGCAATGGTATCAATCTGATGACAAATGTTTGTGCGTTTGCAAGTGGCACTATTAATCTAATTGAGCAAAACAATCAAGAAGATATCTCAATAATGTCTGTCTCTCTGACCTATACTTTCTCGTAAGTCAAAGATTTAGAAGCAAATACGAAAAATATTCTTAACCCGAAAACTACATAAAATTGCATAACATATTATGGGGTGATTCAGATGCCTCTACACTAAGATTCGGGACACCCTGTATATTATGAAATGAAACTTGGTTTTGCTTGGTTGCTTTGCGTGTTATTAATTTTGGCTCTAATACGTCTCTTACATACACATTGCCCTTCGGCTTTACCCGATGGTGATATCGTGATGTTTTGCGTTTGTCACAAATATGAATATACACCCCGGGCAGGTGATGTAAAAAGTGCGTTAATTAATAACCTAATTGACTTTCTTAGGGAGGCGATCCATTGGAGGACATATAAATAACCTATACCGATACCTATACTTAGGCGGCGGACGAACAATATGTCGGAAACCAAAACTACGCAATTCGGAGTAAAACATCCTAAAAAATCCAGGAGTAAAACCGATTTTTGAGTTCCTTTTCGACTCCTACGAGCATTACCTTCGGCGAGGATGCACTAACCAGCAAAAAATAAAATGCAATTCCGCTCACCGATGAAGAACAACCAGCTACCTTTTAAAGCATACAACGTTATTAAGTTCAATGCCAAATTTTAGCACAGTGAAAGCTGATTGTAGATTGATTAGCGCATGTGAAGTAAATTCATTCCCAGGAACTAGGAAGAGGATTTTTTTTCAACACGCTCTTGTAAGCTTCACGTGAATATAGCTACCTATCTATGCATTGAAATAATTGAATGTTATCTTCATCCACTTTATAGCATCCGATTAAATTTAAAGTCTGCACACATATTACGAATCGATGACAATATGAAAATCAGTGAGTTTTTTTGACCAGTAACGGTTCATAAATTAATTAACATTTAACAAATTGTTGGGCTCATTCACCATTTCCCAAAAAGGTAAGGGAGATAGTTTAGCCAGTTCATTATGAATAACGCTGTATTCAAAGACCTGTAAAAACAAAAAACCTTTGAAGACCAAAAAAATAATATTTTTAGCAAGTTGATCTAAAAAGAATAATGTGTTTTAATTATTGACATATTGTGCAAAATCGACAGGCCAATAAAGCTCATAAAATTGATTTAAGTTCAACCGCTAGGTCGTGTATATAGAGATTTCCAATGTTTTGTGCGGTTTTAGATATTAGCATAAGCTTTGTTTTATTTATGTTTAATGATAGTCCATATGTTTCACTACTTTCCACCACTTCATTTAACAGGGACTGTAAGTCTTCAAGGGTTTGTGCCAACAAAACTATGTCATCAGCATATCGTATATTATTTACTGGTGTTCCATTGATCTTGATACCGATATTGCGATCTTCTACTTTTTCTAAGGCCCTGCTGATTATATCTTCCGAGTATAGATTGAATAGAGTTGGCGAAATAACGCATCCCTGTCTGACTCCTCTCTTTATTTCAATATCGTTCGATATGTTCTGCTCTACTCTTATCTTGGATTTTTGATTATAATATAGGGTTGATATTAATCTAACATCTCTGCGGTCTAGTCCCTTATCTTTCAGTAATTTAATTACATGATCATGCTGAACCCTATCGAATGCCTTATTATAGTCCATAAAATACGCATAAATATCTTGGTTCGTATCCAGACATCTTTGTGATATTAACACATCTGAATTTCTTTTTTTTCTCTCGCAGAAAGTCAAATTGCTTGCGGTACGGACTCCACCGATATAGATATTAGTATCCACATTTGTGTGAAGGTTCACAGTCTTCGTGTATCCCGATTTGTATAAATAAAAGATATGGACAATTATTCTAAACGCCACGCATTATAGCAATAATAACAATGCAATAACCCTGGTTGATGTGGGAAGTAAAAGTCAGTCAAATCGAATTGTCATTATTAACAGGTTAATTCTAGATCTATGATCCGCCTTATACTTAAATGAGATGATGCTCAAAAAAGTAAGGCTGATAGTGTAACCTTCACATCAAGAAAATCAAATTTACGTTTTTCCAATAACTGAAAAAAATAGTCCATGAACCTGTAGTAGTAGTGGTGATGGCGAGGCGAAGTCAGCCAAGCAGGCTAGCTTTGGCTAACGTGATCATACGTCCCACTTTGGGCGGGACAGTCCCGCTTTCAGACAGTCTGTCCGAGTGTCCCAAAAAGCGTGGCATGGTGCGCGGCGCAATTATTATAGCGCTGTGACTGAATAAATTCTCTAGAACTACAAAGCGTTTACGTCCCTATCAGAGCATTCACCAGTTGTGAAAGTTTCATCAATATTAATTTAGTACTTCACGAGTTATGGAGCAACCACACCACACACACATTTGGGCTGACTTTTAGTAAAGTAAAATATCAAGAAAACAGATTATCCCAACTTCCAAACCTTTTGCGATTACCTTCGCTTGATGGCGTGGAAAGTGAAAGTTAGCCAAACTCTCATCATTAAAATGTCTGGACCACTAATATAAAATGTCGGGACCACTAATATGACCCGCCTTATCCTTAGAGAAGACCTATGATGCCTGAACTAAGGCGAATTGCAGTAATCGTCTCCCTAACTTCGGTCCACTTGCAAATTATCTGATAAATACAGACTGGCAACTGTCCGCTGTCCCCAGTCAATTTGTTTCCTCACACAAAGCTACTTCCTTGTTTACCTCCCCACACAACGAACGTAACAAAAAATAACCTAGTTAACAATAGCAATCGGTCAAGGCATTTTATCATATTATCTAAGATCCTCCCAGTCATAACAAATTCTCACAATTTGCTTTTCTGCATAGTTTTCCATGTATCAATTAAGAAACGCTAATAACTACTATGTAGTTGTTTGCATTCACGGCTTTAATACTTTGGTATGTTTCAAGTGAAAAAGTGTTGCTTTAAAAATATTTTTTTTCTTCTAAATTTCTAAATTTAACGATTGCCGGGTACTTAGTGGAAAAAGTTCGCAAGAATTTTTGGAAGCTATATTGAGATGATCCTTTTTTCTTAGATTTTTTCCAAATTTCACATTTGCCGGGTACTAAGTGGGAAAAAGTTCGCATGAATTTTTAGAATTGTAGCTATATTGATATAATCCTTTCCTTTTTCCTCTCTATTGGTGTGCTTTTGATGTGTAAAGTGAAAAGATGGTTCAGTCGACAGAAAAATATCCATCTTTGGATAGTATCCTGCCTGAAATCGGTGAATTTGGAAGATACCAGATTACAGTGTGTTCTTTAGTGGGTTTTGTAGTAATACTACATTCCGCGGTACACAACGCGTTTATCTTCACGGCTGCAGATACTAAACACAGGTAATTTATTAGATAAGTTCAAAAAATTTTAAACTATATACCAAAAAAATTTCCCATTCAAGGCTTCACAAAAAATCATTTACTTGTTTCCATTTGTCTATCTGTCTGTTAGCCAGTCCGTAAATATGTGTCTTTTTTATTACTCTAAGATATTTCTTCCATTTAAATGATTTTTTACAATAGGCTACTATTATAACCCAAATTAAAAGCTTTGTACTTTTTCAAAATATGTGGCGAGATAATCGCGAAAAAAATATTATTCCTTTGATCTTTCTGTGAACGATACCCGGTAGCTTACTACTGAGGTAGGGATGAAAAAGGTTCTAGTTTTTGCGAATCTGCCCCCAGCAATAACCGAAATGATATACTCAAACATGCATGTCTTTTTTAAGCACAGTATAATAGGTAGCAGTTTACTAACCAATTAAACATACAATCTCGGCTTAACTTTATGCAAGCAGATAACTTTTCCATTTTCTTATAGTTATTATCATCCTTGATCGGATTTTTCATACAGTCTGTTTTTAATGTATGAAAAGGAAAAAAATCTGACCCAATATATGTTTAGAGAATGTACCAGCAAGTTTTATAGACGTAGAATCATGAGAACATAAAAATCACAAAACTAAAAGGAAACAACGTCAACATTCAGTGAATACTTTTCGGAGTCAGCTAGGATCAATTTTCTATACTACACAGAAAGTATAATAGCATTAAGAGAAAAGTAAACAAATCTGCCTATATAATAATAATAATAATAATTATAATAATATATAAAGTTACCGCGAGGGGTTGCTAGATCCTCTCAGTGGCGCCTCCCCAAGGTGGCGGATAGGGGAATGCCTCCCAGATATGGGTGGTACCGGGGAAATGAAATACCCGGGGCGGACCAAAACTAGCACAGTGGAATAGCGTCTGCATCCAGAGGATCGGCTATTCCACAATTAATAGGACACGACGGATCTCCATGTGAGGAGCGGTACTCCGACAGCGTCTGTTCTTTATGTTAGAAGCGGCTGTTTTCATAAACCCCCAGGAAGCCGCCCAACATCAACAGGCTATTCGGTGCGTGGCGACACCGAGGGGTATACCGAAGCCAAAGGATGCAAGTCGGTCGGCAACCTTCACAGGTCCATCCTCTGGAGGCAATTTGGACGGCTGCCTCCGGAAATGTCGGCTGCGGGCCCTAAGGCTAACCACCTGACGGGCCCTATCTTCGGGTTCGACCACCTCGAAGGAAAAGCACCCACACCGAGCCGGTTTCGGAAGCCGGCGTTGGGCAAGGTGGCGGTGCTTCGATTTGCCCTGATGACGACCCCCCCAATAACATGGACCGTTTTAGGTGGACGACGGAGCTCAAGGATGACCTGCTGAGCTGCTACGAGAGCAGTAGCCCGCGCCGTAGGGGATACATGTCCCGCATGTATGAGAGGTGGTGTGAAATGCACCCAGAGCATAGCACGCTTACCTCTCAGAATTTGCGAGATTATGTATCGTACCTCCGGAGGCAGGGATATGTTCGTGCTCCAGCTCAGCCTGCCCCTTCGGCGGACGGAAGGCCTGTTACCCAGGCTGAAAGTTCGCCGGTAAGGCCCGCTGAGAGGGAAATCGACCAAGTCGTCTCACCTGGGGATTTCAGGGACCGAAGGGCCTTGCATAACAACGGAAGGTCCTTGAAGCTGGCAGATTTAAAGAGAAAGGATGAGGTTGTTGGTGAACGTCTATCGGAGGCCTCTGACATTTGGAGCATCAATTGCGAAATTTACGCTGCGGCTCTGAGGCTGGCTAGACAGGGGAGAGTGAGAGACTCTCCTGTTGAGAGAGCACAGAGACGGGTGCGCCAAATGGAAGCGAAAATCCAGTTGGCTCGCCAGGAAGCATCCCGTATCCAGTGTGTGATGGAATATAGAGCGGCTGGGAAGCCATTTACGCGCCGAGTGCGCCAGATAGCCTACGGGTTGAGGCGCGACCATCATACACTCAGTCAAGCGGTACTGGTTGTTGTCAAGCAACACTGTCTTGACAGGATACGGATGCTAATCGCTGCTAAGCGATCGTTGGTGGCGCGGGCGAGAGGTCTGGAGCAGAACAGAATGTTCTACGAAAGACCTTCTCGCCTTTTCCAACAGCCGCCTCCAGCCATAGAGCAGCCGCCAACTGCTGATCGTGTGGAGGCCTTTTGGAGGGACATTTACGAACAACCCAAACCTCTCTCAGCAGACACTCCGGCTTGGCGCAGTTCGAGTCCGTTTGTAGGAGGACTCCTAACTTGAATGTACTGCGTCACCCGATAAACACGGAAGAAATTCTTGACGCCTTACGAGGCGCAAAGAATTTCGCAGCTCCTGGCCCGGATGGCATAAACACCTACTGGTGGAAAAAATTCCCCAGTTGCCACCGGCATCTAGCTAGAGTTTTTAACTCGTGGCTAAATCAGGAGCAGCCAATTCCGGCTTGGTTTGTCGAGGGTCGAACCGTGCTTCTCCCGAAGACCGGAGATTTGTCTGATCCCAAAAACTACAGGCCAATAACATGTCTGAACGCGTGTTACAAGCTCTTCACCAGAATCTTGTACATGCGTATCCTTCAAGCTGCGAATCCTGTATTTCTCGACGTGTATGAACAGAGAGGGTCAAAGAAAGGAGTAGCTGGCTGCAAGGAGAACCTGTTGATTGACCGATGTGTCACGCAGGACTCTGTGCAGTACAAGCGAAACCTTTCTATGGCCTGGATTGACTATCGCAAGGCATTCGACAGCACGTCTCATGACCTCATTGTGCGGCTGTTGGAATGTCTTTCGGTGGATAATCAGATAGTGGGATGCATCAAACAACTGATGCCGCTCTGGAAGACCCGGTTTACCATAACATCAGGTGAAACTCGGGTTCAGACAGAGTTGGTGTCATTGAAAAGAGGTGTCTTCCAAGGAGACTCCTTGAGTCCCTTGCTCTTTTGCATCTCACTTTTGCCTCTGTCCATAGCGCTGAGAAATACTAAAGGATACAGCTGTGGCACGCCCAATAACCGGAGGCACAAGGTCACCCATCTGTTTTATATGGATGACCTAAAACTTTATGCCTCCGGCCAACGCGAACTACAACAATCGCTGAGGGTGGTGCAGGAGTACAGTCATGCTATCGGAATGGAGTTCGGGACAGACAAATGTGCATTGGTTCATCTCAAGAAAGGACGAAGCGGAGATAGTGGAGATGAGGAACAGCTCGTTGATGGGAGCATCTTGCGACAACTGCATGCCGGAGATACTTATACCTACCTTGGAGTGGCGCAGCGTCATGTCCAAGAGGCAGCATTGGTTAAAGAGTGTCTCCGCCGCAAGTATTTGCACCGACTCCGGCAGATCTGGTCGTCAGAACTGTCCGGCAAGAACAAAGTCGCTGCCACAAACATGCTTGCGGTCCCATTGTTATTATACACCTTTGGTGCTATACACTGGAAAGTGAACGAGCTGAAGGAAATCGACACGAAGACCCGCAAAAGGATGAATATGGAGAGAAGCCTGCATCCTAAGTCTTCTGTCCCGCGAATATACCTCCCGCGACACCTGGGAGGGCGTGGACTATTGAGTTTGGAGCGTCTGCACAACAGAGTAGTACTGGCCACTGCCTGCTATGTAACGAACAGCACCGATCCCCTGATCCGCTTTGTGCGAGAGCACGAGAATGCGGGAAAAGGAGCCTTTCTTTTTAGCGCAGCGAAACGAGCAGCCGAGGAGCTCAGCCTCACACTCGACTTCAAGCGGAGGTGTCAGCAGTCCATTACGGAACTTGCTCCCGCAGAATTAAAATCCCACCTTAAAACTGCCGAAGTCGACTTCCTTTTAAGACTTCATAAAGATAAGCCAATGCATGGAATCTTCTACAAACATCTTATAACATCTTATAATGGCTTGCCAAGACGGTGTCTTCAACACCTTGGTGTACCGTAAAAGGGTTATGGGTGTAGATGTACCCGACACCCTTTGTAGAGCTTGCCGACAGGCGCCAGAGACACTTATGCATCTCTTGTCGGCGTGTAAGACGTACGCTGGGACGGCTTACGTCCATCGGCACAACGCGGCTCTACGAGTGCTCTACTATCATTTGAGGCACTCATACGGTATCGATGAGACACCGGTGCTGCCATACGCTCCAGGGGATATAGAGTCCGTTGTGGAGAACGAGAGATGCCGGATTTACTGGAACTACTCGTTCCCCACGCTCGAGCTTGTACAGGCAAACAAGCCCGACATAGTCCTTCTCGACCACCAACAGAAGACGATGTTCGTTATTGAGTTTTCGGCGCCTGCCGAGGTGAACATCGTCTCTAAGGAGGAGGAAAAGCGGACCAAATATCAGGAGTTGCTCGGACAACTTCGCAGGCTCTGGCCAGACTACACTGTAAGTCTGCTGGTTATGGTCATTGGATCCCTAGGTGGAATGAGGAATACGCTGCTCTCTGCACTGCGCAAAATACCGGTGTGCCGTGCGGCGGCGCACATCTTAGCCGCCAGAATGCAGAAGGCAGTCATCCTTGGGTCCCTTCGTCTACTTAGGGCGCACGATTCGCGGACCCAGTGATTGCTCACCTCACGGTGTGAGGAGTAGTCATTGGGTAATGGAACAGCAGCCCGGTGTGTCGGAGCCCGGGCTGCACTTTTTTGTTTTAAACACCTATAAAGTTATATCTTCGATAGTTGTATAGTGTCTCCATTTCTGATTCGTTAGTACTAGTGATACATTGTGGTTGGATATGCTTTAAGGGAAACTTTAATCAATATTCTCCCTAACCAGCCTAACCGAATGAGGTGCACTGTTTTTGCATTGTCTTGAAGTTGCATTACTGTATGTTATATAACTCGCTCTTGTGACAGGAAATATCATTATCTTGAGTTATTAATACTTATTTTGAATATATCAAGTATGTGCTGTCACCTCTGTGACCATTTTTGTTTTTGAGCACGTCTGCGTATTCCATAGACTGTAAAATGTCTAAATTTCGATCTAAAAGGCAACCGATGTAGTCCAAGATTGTTTTTTTAGTTTTTTTGGTTATTTGTCCACTAGACCAAAACTGATTGTCTAAATTCTAATGGACTGGTTTAAACTATAATCGTGAATGAAAACTATATACACTATTGAGTCGAATGAAAGATTCGGGTGCGAAAACCAACTAGTTTCTCGCTTACTTTTCAGTTTTCGGTAAAAAGTTATTTCAAAAAGTTGTTTATTTTGACGACTTTTATACACAGTTTAAAAAAGTATCAACTTAGGACTCACCCTGTATATTAAGTGTTTTCTAATTAGGAATTGACTAATATTAGGAGATACATAAAAATAATAAAAAAAGCCAAAACAAAAAAAATATATATAAAACTATTTAACTAACACATATTCTAAACAAGTGTAGCTCAAACGTATGTCACGCGGTACAAGGTATGAACTGTTGAGGCTCGTAAGGTAAAATTGTAGGTCGAAGAAGTATAGAGCGCCGAAGAATCTCGTGGTTGCACAATCTTCGAAAGTGGTTTCGTCTATCGTCAATTGAACTATTTATATCAGCAGTATCAAAAGTGAAGGTAGCCATTATGATCAGCAAACCTCTGATGGAGAAGCTGATACAAGAAGAAGACATACAGAGTTAGTCTAAAGCTTGGAAAGCCTCAATTATCTCGAATCCCGTTTGCACAATTTTCATGAATTTTGAGGGATAGGAGGGTTTTGCAATACGACCGATCTTGCGATGATATTTACAATGTTATCATATCTACCATTTTTCCGAAAATATAAGAAACTCTCTTATTTCAAATGGACCTCTTTGAAATCCTTGAAAAATACTAATTATTTTTTGTATAGCATTTACCATACCTAAACCTCATTATTTCGGAGTAACAACTAAATTTACATTGCATCCGCCCAAGTTAAGATAACTAAATAAGATGGATGTTTACTGTTGAAAATTTAGACATGTTGCAAAATGTAATGCAAAGTTTCAAGAATCATATGGCTTATTGTATTAAAGTAAACGGACAACTTTTTGAGCTACTGCTGTAACCACCTTCAGGTTTTTTGAAGCTAATATCTTATTTTAATTTGATCGGATGCAATGTCTCCAAAAATATAACGTTTAGTTATAGAAAATATACAAAAAATAATCAGTATTTTCCAAGGATTTAAAATATGTACAAATATACACGGCGATCTATATGAAATAACAAAGTTTATTATATTTCCGGAAAACGGTAGATCTGACAACATTGTAGATACCATAGCAAGATTGGCCGTATTGCAAAACCTCCCTTTTCTAAAAGTCACGAAAATTGTGCAAATCGTTTACGAGATAATTGAGGCATTCCATACTTTAGACTCGCTTTCTATTATGCATTACCTATATATTGGAAGGAGGGTGATCTGTTAAGATAACAGCTCATAGGCCCCATTGGGTCCCTTGTTCATCCTCCCAAGGGTCTCCCAGAACTGCAGAATGTAGCTCAGCCATGAAAGTCTAGCGTTCCCCCGTTCCCCCAGAAAGATTCTGGCATTGATAAGATGATAAGGCAACAATCACACAGTAGGTGATCAACAGTCTCATATTCATGTTCACATTCCCTGCACTGGGGTGTATCACTTAACTTCATATTGTAGGGAGTAGGGACCTTTTTCATCAGTCGCAATTCGGAGGTGTTGCCTGGGCGTGGACAGGTAATGAGAAGATGTATAGTTTACATAAATCAACAACAAACGCTCATGAGGATTGGGCCGTGACCAATTAGTGTCCTTTATTTTTTGAACATCATTATTACAGTGTAATGAATGCTCGATATTTGTTTTTCTAATTAAGACATCCGTGAGGAAAACATTACGTTATTATCTTCTAACACCGTAAATCATTAATTTGTGCGTGCGCCTTTTGTTTGCTAGACAATGGTTGTTTTCGGGATTTTCTGAATGTTCATAGATGTACTCGCGTATACACCGTGTCCCAGGACGAATCCTGAAAAAATAAATCGCGCTTAGGTTTCGGAATGTGAAGCCGATTATCAAAAGGAATTATTCTGAAATTCGCATTTGTTACAGATAAATCAACGTTTGAAGTTTGGTTGTAAAGATAACAGAAACGTGTGTGGCCCACTTTCACTTTCGGGAATTCCTTGCAAAGACGGAGAAGGTCGGATTAAGGCAGATACTGACTTAAGCCGAGCTTTGTAACATGTTCGTTGAGCTCGTTATGAGCATTACATTACAAAGCTCGTGTTTACTCGATGCAGCGAATGCTCATTTCGAATGTTCTGTTCAAAAATGCTCCACTTTTATTATAAAACGGCAATACTTACACTGAATGTGGATGCTCATAACGAACGCGACGTAAACTGGCACTCACTTGTGATTACTCTGAGATCCTATGATTACGATAGTGAGCCCCTCCAGAGCGAAATCCTGGCTACAGGCCTCCTGTTACTGAGTGATGGAAAAATTGTAGCAGTTTTTGCTAGGACCTGTGGGCTTTGTTTTCTCTATAACTCACTTTCTATCAACAATATGGTGTCTGGAATATTATTTACAATAGAATAACATACTGACGTTACAAAGTTGCTAACAATTGTCAGTGGCTACAATAAAATATATTTAACATGGTTAGCGCAAATAGTACTAAAAGATAATTATAACGGGCTTAGATGGTACGTTTGAGTCCTGGATAAAATATGTAGGAAGTAGGTAGGTAGAATGTTTTGGACATCAGTCATCCCACTCTTACCTCATTTGACCCCGTACCAAAAATTTGGACAATTATCATGATCCTTTGAAACGACTAGAAAACATTCTTATAACGTCTAATATTTTTTGATTATCTATCCGCTGTAATGACTCGCAAAACGTTGGGGGCTTTTCGTGCTTGTCGAGATATTATGTTACAAAAAAATACAATTAACCAAAGTTAATCTGTTTTTTAGAAGATATAATATTATACTAATACCGTTTTTAAGAGTCTTGCTCATGCACCTTAATTTTATCACCTCCCACTATTTTTTTAATTGCTAAGTGCTCAGTGATTTCTAAAGTGAATCAGAACAAACTTCATTTTTATACATTTATCGTTCTTCTTTTTTTTCACAAACACTGTATCTACTTTCAAAAGTACTAAAGGTTGTTCCTTTACTGCTACAGTAGTATATAAACGTTTTATTGTTAGATCAATCTTTTCCAAGTTACTGAAAGTCCAAGGCTATTTTGAAAACCCCACCGCCATTAGCTCGATCTTTAAAAACCTCGTAGGAGTAATCCCCTGTGAAAATTTCATCAAAATTTCATCAATATTGATTCAGAAATTTCCGAGTTATAGTCGAGTCAAGATTACTAGATAGGTAGCAGACAGGTGGACAGGCAGGCAGACCGACAGAAATGAGTGGCATGACGCATGATCCTTTAGGTGTAGATGTCACAAAACGTTCAAAAAATCTGGCGTTTAAATTCTAAATTTTTCGTTAACACAATATCTACTTTTCTCCTTTTATTGACTTGAGAAAACAAAAATTTTTGCAAGCTGAATACTTACTTTCCTCTCCTATGCATGGGAAGCCATGAAAGTAATTTGACGTTTTAAAGCGCACACTTTCCTGTCCTTTTTCTATTTTTCCACTTGTACTTTTGATAAACTCTTCAATACATTATTATCACTGATCCATAATAGTATATTGTTCAATGAGTAGTAATGTCGCTAATAATACGCGCGTGTAGATCTACATGTGAGCTATTACCATTACCGCGAGTTGTATACCATACTTTATCCGCGGCCCAAGCAACTAATAGTACGATTTAAATGCATAAAAGTAACAAACTGTTGACAACTTACCCTCACTTCTACCACTAAAATAAATACTGTACTGCGGTACTGCTGTCTAGTAGGCATTGTTCACACATACGGCTGTAGCGTGAGTTGTGAAAAATAATTCACGGTGTCTTTTTATATCTAGCTGGTATCAAAGAATTTGAATAGATTAGAAAAAGCCACGCCCATATTCTAACAGGCATATGAGTGTTTCCAAGATCCCGTTATTATCATTTACTGTGTTCACAAACACGATATTATTTTTTACAAAAACCTGCAGTGAATTTGTTGTTCTTGGGTTTTTAGGCCGGCGTCGTTTAGCGTTAAAGCTTGACGTTTCGTCACCACGAGTGGATGGCATCTTCAGAAGCTATTTCATTTCGGCGACTTCCAAAATACTGACGGCTGGTGGATCTGCACCTGTATTTGTACCAGCTAACGTGACGTGGCCCAACTAGGTAGCGTTGGTAGCCTCGCCCCTTCGCGATATGGTAGTGTCTTCAGGTCCTTTACAGGATGGGTACCCATGTCCGGTTAACTTTCTGTGGTTCTTCTTTCCTATTGAAATTATTATGATGTTTTTGTATTTCGATGGCTTCTCTGTGAAGTCTAGCATGCTATGAAGACGTTGCGGCAAGAATTTCTTCAAACTTGATCCTGTGACTTCCCTCCTTAATCGCATGTTCGGTTACCGCTGATTTGTCTGTATGGCCTAGTCGACAGCTAGCCTTATGTTATGCATATTCTTGTATTTATAGATCGCTTCGTTGTTCCTATGTATACACTCTCACATGTGCATGGTATGCGATAACCCCCGGGGTTGTGAGTGGGTCTCTTTTATCCTTCACCGTTCTCAAAATTCCTTGTAGACGTAACATTTTTCCTATTCTGTCTGTTATTCCAGGCACATATGATAGAAAAGCTTTTGCTAGCGGTTTAGGTTGTGGTTTTGCCCTATTTCTTCTCATTGTTCTTGTTATTTCCTTTTCTGTGTAACCGTTTGCCTTAAGAGCATTTTTTGGATGTTCCAATTTGGTGTCGAGTTCCCCTGGTTCGCACACTTTTCTAGCCCGTTCTGTCAAAGTTCTAATAATTTCGTACTTCTGAGATGAGTGGTGGTTTGATTCTTTATGTAAGGACCGGTCAGTATGAGTTGGTTTTCTATATACCTTGTGTCCTAATGTAACTCCTTTTCTTGTTAGAAGAACATCAAGGAAGGCGAGTTTCTTGTTTTCTTCTACCTCCATGGTGAACTTGATGTTTTCGTGCACGCTTTTCAAGTGTTCTAAAAATTCTTCTAGCTTTTCTCTTCCGTAATTCCAAATGACGAACGTATCGTCCACGTATCTGAACCATATCTTGGGCTTGTTTTCAGCGCTTTTCAAGGCTTCTGGTCGACCTTCTCCATTACAAAGTTCGCTGCTACCGGGCTTAGAGGGCTTCCCATGGCTACACCTTCAATTTGTTCGTACATGTTGGTGTCCCAGACGAAGTAGGTTGTTGTTAACACGTGCCTGAAAAGGTTTGTAATGTCCTCTGGAAATATGTTCTTGATGTGTTCAATTGCATCGTTTAATGGCACCTTTGTGAATAATGACACAACTTCAAAGCTGACCAGCATGTCAGATTTTTCCAGCTGTATATCTTTGATTTTCGAAATGAAATGGGCTGAGTCCTTGATGTACGAGTCGGTTTTTTCAACGTATGGCTGTAATAATGTAGTTAGTAGCCTTACACGGTACAGAAATCTGCAGGATTTAAATCATGTGGAATTGTTTAAAATAGTCTTTTAGCACTTATGCATTGTTGAAACCTAAAATTCACTCAAAACTATAACAACTAACCCGAAACGATCAATCAAAACAAAGTTGCTATTTTTATTAGGCCACTTCATGTTGTTATTTTTAGCGGTCAGTGTGCCAGCATTACCAAGCTGCCGCTTTAGGATTGTGGAAACAAACAAAATCCTTGCTTACTTCTAACCTATTCTAGTTCAATGGGTGGTATTTTTTTTTAAACAAACTTTTAACTCAACACAACTTTCGAGGTCTGAACGTTGCAGTAAATATTCCGAAATATGCGAGAATAATTTGATGTGATGAGGTTTCGATTTAATCAAATCCTGATCTATCAGTGGAATTAAATGCAGTAGTATCAGATGCAGGTAATTGAAGAAGGTCGACAATGGATCTATCGCACGAAATTCATCGTTTCTGTCACTTGATGGTGGATGGCCGTATACAAGGGGTAACTCTTCACGGACGATAGCCAGTTTTATTTGCCTTGTAAATATGTTGCAAATAAATAAACTAAACAGACCAGTAGGATCACTCGGCGTGCCGACTTGATGTGCGTCTCACAAATGCGAGCCGCCTCGATTTCGGAGGGGTGCCGTTCGTGCGGTCTCGTTTACTTACAGGGAATCCGAGGCTGTGCGTTGGGCATACGGGGGGTCAATAGAAATGAATTGTATAGTATAGATAGATTATAATTTATTATACAAATAAACCCTTCAACTGAATTGACAATACATACCATTAGTTCCTTGAAATATAAATGATAAGATAATGAGAACATATTTTGTCTATATCGAATAAATTATATACAACACCTAACAACCTTTTTAAAAAACAAAGAAAATGGCAATAAGGCAAAAAAGAATACGAATACTGGAAGATAGTAAATTTGGTTGCTAAATATATTCGCACTCTATTATAATATAGGAATACAAAATATTCATACAGTCACCTAAGCTAAGCTAGGTATGCGCTCTGAATGGAAAATGAAAAATGTGGGTGTTCTTTAGTGATTTCGAGTTATATCATGTGATTGCTGTAATTTTGCTATGAACATGTCCTATTTGTACAGCTTGCTTTCATATTTTTCATAACGTCTTCAGAACAGAAAATATGTCTGACCTTATGATATACGTATATGTATTTTAAGGTAAGGTTGTCATATTTATGGGTACTCACGAACCCTAATGCCCTTTTCCAATTTTCACATCTAGAAAAAATATTTATTTTTTAAATTTTATTGAGACAAATCTGCCGGTATAAGTTAATAAACTATCTTACCCAGTTTCCTCTTTCGGACATCGAAAAAACGATTTTCCCATTCCTTGTTTGATGTTGCAGCTATATACAGAGCATGTCGCCGGCATTTTTTTGTGAAATACGCAGATACGCGCAATACGCTCAATATACACACAAACACTACTTATTTAGGCATGCCCGATAGATCCGACCGATTGTGTCGCGTGTTAGGTGAAATGGTCCTGTAAACCACAGCTGTTAGCGTTCAGATACTGCTCGAGATCACCGGGCGCCAGAATTCGCCAGCTTGCGTAGCATCCGAGAGCAGAGCGGGAAAGACAACATTGGTGGCGGAGCTTAAAGTGACCCTACTTGTATTTGTTAATGTACGGTGACTAAACTAAACTAAACCTGTGCAAAAGCAATTTGATAATCGCTGTATAACGTAATGATAGTAAATAATAGTATATTGTTCAACGATGCGGTAATGACGGTAATAACTCACGCGTTGAAATTTGCAGCACGAGCCGGCGGAGAGTGATATAAATTAACAAGTGAGTTATCTCCATTACCGCGAGTTGAATACTATACTTTATCTATGACCGAATCTATGAATATTACGATTTAAATACCTACATAATAATTATGCAATATTATACGGCTGGATTGTGAGTTATGAAAAATAACACACGCTGTTTGTAGTAGCAGGTAGTATAATAGGTAGTATAAATGTTCAGAAGTAGTTTGGTAATGGTTGATTAACGTAATTGGAGTAGATAAAGCAAATTAAAATCATTCGTTTATCAAACCAGAAATGAAGTGAACGTAAACATGCTATAACATATAACAAAATCGATGTAATATCTTTGACATGGATCTATTAATTATAATTATAACATAAGTCTCTTTATCTGAAAAACGATAAGACATGTTTTTTAGGAAACAACTAGAATTGCCAGTACCTGTAAAAACATTAAACGCGTCAATAACGAGAACGAATTTTTGTGCTTGTATGCATACATATCGTAATTCGGTCAAGTGGTGTAAAGTGCTGTTTTTGGAGTGTGTTGGTGAAAACTATTATCTAAAGTTACAAGTAATTAAGACAATGAATGAAGAAGCCCAGTGATAAACAAATATGCCTCTACTTGCTCATTACTAAGCAAAAAGCTTGAGTATTTATACGTTACTTTTTATTGATTACAATCAAGGTTACACGAACAACCTTCCTGTTATTTTCGTTGAAAAAGAATATAGTTTAAAAAATAGAAAACGCGCTATTATAGCACTCAAAAGTGAAAAATAATACAGAATGCTTCTGTAAATCAACGATACAGCGCAATGGCACCTGATGGTGATGGCTTGTTAATTGGGAATCGATCAATCAATCACTTTATTTGCTGGATATATACAGTTTTAGCATCATCAACAGTAAGAAAATCTAAATGTAGGAAAATTTAAAAGAAGCTGCAGAAGTAGAAGACGATTACAATAAAGATCAGACTTAAAAAAATAGAATAAAAACAGTGTGGCATTAAAACACATTTACAAAATTTTTACATAAATATACCTAAGTTCAAGCATTAATAATTGTACGCTATGAGGTACTACACAAATTTCAACACATTACAGTTTAGGAACTCAGTCAGTGTATATGGATACATCTCTATTAGTATAGATTTCATTAAGCCCTTCAGTTTTGGCATAGGGAGCTTTTGCATATTTAAAGGCAGCTTGTTGAAATACTGAACTGACATATTGAGAAAACACTTATTGGTCAAGGTTAACCTATGTTGAGGAGCAATCAGTTATTGTCTGAGCCTGGTCTCATACCCATTAACATTGAGTATCTGAGGGGGCTTAAGTCCCCGCCCAAGGTACAATAAACTTAACAGAACGAACTATTCTTGGATTTTTGGGGGGGGGCTAATATCATTCCTGGGGGGCTTAGCCCCCCCAAGCCCCCACCTAACTACGCCTATGCTCATGAAAATCAACGCGGCGCATAAGAGATCCTTAACTTTCCTTAGCGTGGAGGATGCAGTTGTATGTGAATGGTGCCTGTACCGTCATTATGTCCATCATTGTGCTTACAGCATATTTTTGAATTGTAAAGAAAATTCCAAAGGCCCTCCATAAGATCCACTTCAAAAGATCGACGTCAAGTGACCCTTGTTCTCTGATCTGTGAGCGAGATGAATATGTTAGATTTTGACTTGAAACTCGCATTTCTGCGTATTTCCAATCAAAAAGCAGACCTCAAATAATTATTAAATCTAATAAGGGGTTGTACAATGCAAGCTTAATCTTCGGTTTAACGCAAGCCACCGTTAAGCCAAGAAGTTGCAACACGTCCGTTGTACAGGGTGTCCCATTTTGGGCACTTTTACGGGGTATCTCGGTTATTTTTGAAGATAGAGAGTTGCGGTTTTCGCAACAGTCTGCTATTTTTTTGTGAAACTAAAGATGTCGTCAACAAAATTATCATGGCCTTCTTGGTTTTTTGAGATACAGGGTGAAATCGAAAACCATTGATTTTGGGACCACCCTCGTATCTCGGTGGTCTTTTATCTTATTGAAAAGTTTAAAAAGAGCCTTATAGGATTTTTTCTGTAGAATCCAGTGGTGTAGTTTGATTTTTTCTTACTCTAACCATTTTTCAGTTATGAAGCAAACATATATTTTTTGTATATTATTTTAGTCAACCGGAAATTATTCAGGCTTTTCAAAAATATATATTAGTATGAATTTTTTCTGAAAACTAAGCTCAAAATTTTATTTTTTACTTTATTTGTAGCAGTAGGCCATGATTAATCTATTAAAAACAATATCCAAGTAAACAATTATTAAGATACAAGATACTCAATACTTTTAAACTCAATTATTTAATTGTATTTTATACGCTATTAATTACTATTTGCGATCATGTTCAGTAAACATTACTTATTGTATTAAATTACTTAAAACCAAGCATTATATCTAAAGAATATCAACACACTATTAAATTTGAATTTGAATCAAAACAAAAACTAAAAACATCGAGGAGATGTTGGTTCAAGTTGGAGAGTATTTTCTCGAATGCAAATCTATCACAATTTCTTATTCTTTTAATGGCATTTAAATGAATTATTGGTCTCCTTCGTGTTATGGCGATTAAGAATTCCCAAACTTGAATCCTGTGCAAATCATGAAGTATCTTAAACTTGTATGGATGGTAATTGAAGACACAAGTGGATAAAGGTGTCATGCCACAAAATAAATTCTGAGAAAAATCGATTTAAAGATTTTCGGTTGGAACTTCTTTATGCGCCACATTTGAGGCATATAGTTCAAGTATTTTCAAAGCTTAGTTGTGTATTTTCTTCGTCTGTTTTTTTAATTTGGAGACACTTCTATATTTCACGGGAAAATGGACTTGAATGAATGTACATGACACCTTTAGACATGAAAAATTGGCATAGCCTATATTAAAAGCATACGGAAAAAAGAGCTACGTACGCAAACATTGGTGTTTTTTATTGCAAAAAACACAAAACTTGAAACTAATCTAATCACTAATTGGTTTTTCTTTTTTTCTTTGGATGCCCTTCGTTGTCAAACATTTTTTCATAGAACCATATTTTATACTCTTTCTTACCTTGACTCCTTTATCCACTGTGAAAAGTAAAAAGTATTGCACGTAACAGCTTTATCAACTAAATATCGATGTTATTTATGAAAATAACATAACAAAGGGGCTTAGAATGAAATGGAAGCAATTTTAAACTTATTGAATCAAAAATACACATTTTTGAAAAAATGCTACATGACACCTTTATCCACTTGTGACTTCAAATGTATTTTCCTCTAGACATCACTGACTACATCTTAGTAAAAAAACTGTTTTTACAACAACACCCTTACACTAAAGCATAACAAAACAGTATGACACCTCAAACGGCTCAAACTCATGTGTCATGCTGCGAACTCTACAGAGAAACTTTACTCTTAACACTCTTAACAGTGGATAAAGGTGTTATGTTACCTTGACACCTTTATCCACTGTGAAAAGTAAAAATGATTGTACATAACACCTTTATCACCTAAATATCGATGTTATTTATGAAAATAACATAACAAAGGGACTTAAGAATGAAATAGAAGCATATTTTAAGCTTAATGAGCGAAAAATACAAAAATACACATTTTTAAAAAAATGTTACATGACACCTTTATCCACTTGTGTCTTCAATTGTATTTTTTTAGAATTATTTCTGCAGTTGATTTTTGTATCCCTACAGCTTCTTCTTTGTGCTTCCAAGATGATGAATGCGTTGCTTCTATGTAACCTAATACGTTTGTTTCCCTTTGCTCCCTATTCTCCTTGAAATAAGTTTTAGGACGTGGTTGAATAAAGGATCCGTACCTAACTATATTTATTTTTAGATGAGCAAATATATCTGCAAACGGTTGCTGTCTCTCTGGGTATCTAAGCTGCCGTTATTATAGAAAATTGACAATCATTAAAATGAAAACATAAAGAAAAAAGCTATATTTAATAAAAATATAATAAAAAGCTGACAGTCTCGCAAGTTTTTTACAGATTTGCTTTTTTGTTTTTAATAGATGAGTCATAGCCCACTATCTACTCAATATTATAATAATACAATATTCATCATTTTAATGAGACATTATTATTTGAAAAAATTTATTTTGACTTTGTTTTTCCAAATTTGAATAAGAAGTCTCTTAAAAATTGGAAAAATCAGATTTTGAGCGTAATTTTCAAAATAACTTAATATTGATATATATTTTTGAAAAGCTTGAATTATCTCCGATTGACTTTAAAAATAATATACAGGGTGTTCCATCTAAAAAAATATATGTTTGCTTCATAACTGAAAAATGGTTAGAGTAAGAAAAAACCAAACTACACCATTGGATTCTACAAAAAAAAATTATATATAACCCATTTTATAAATTTTCAATAAAATTAAAGACAAGCGAGATACGAGGGTGGTTTCAAAATCGATAATTTTCGATTTCATCCTGTATCTCAAAAACCAAGAGGGCCATGATAATTTTGTTGACGGCATCTTTAGTTTCACAGAAAAGTAGCACACTGTCGCGAAAACCGCAACTCTCTATCTTCTAAAATAACAGAGATACATCGTAAAAGTGCCCAAAATGGGACACCCTGTACAATGCTGGCTTAGCATCCCATTCCAAGCTTAACATAAGCTTACCATGAACCAACGAATCTTCGTCTTCTTCACTTCAGGTTCTAGGCACTTTGCCAGTTACGATACCTACCTTTTCCTCGGCCTTCAGATATTTCTTCTTCCAGAGCTTTGATTAAATGTGGCACTGGCTGGAATCCTATCTTCGTGCATTCGTTATGCACGTTATTTCCATTTAATTTTATTTTATTTTATTTCTTCGTTTATCTCTGTTTCTTAGTTTGTCTAATTTTGTGCAACATTTCGTTCTTCTTAGAAATTTCATTTCTTGTGTTCCTATTTTCTTCTTTTTCTGATAGTTCTGATAGTTCTGATAGTTCCGCAAATATTCGAGATTTTTTTAAGTTTTCGTTCTATGTCTTTGCTTCTGTCATAAAATACATAGCAGGCTAAATATTTGAAGTGTTTTACCTGTTTCAGTACTTCATCATTTACGACAATCTTTGTCCTAACTGGAAATTTACCTGAGAAAGCCATGGTTTATTAGTCTTGCTTGTTGATATTATCATGTATTTTTGAGATGTTATAGGGTGTAGACTTTTTTCTGTAGATCGTCTTCTGCTTCGTCTAGATGTATTAGCTGACTAGGTCATCGGCATACAAAATAAAGCTTAGTGTGATATTTTAGTCAAGATGAAGAGCATTTCGTTTGTCTAACTTCCTTATTTACTCATATTTCTCGAGTTAATTTTTCCTCTATATCTATAGCAGTTTTGTTGTCCCTGTATAAACTTTGTATTGCTCTTATTAAGAGTTTTGGTTACCCCTATTCTTTCATAATATTCCATAATTTACATCTGTTTACATTGTTAAGAGCTTTCACAAAGGTTGTGAGCTTACCTTACTGTGGTTGAAATACATATGATATGATGTGTCAAGCAGTAACCTTCCAAAAATTGCTTGTAATTTTAATAGGTTATATTTCATATTGGAGAGATTTTGGTAAGACTTAGTTTTAGCGGAAACCGAAATGGGGGCCGAGAGTGGTGTCAAACGACGCGGTTTGACGTCCTGAATCGAACGAGACCACTCCCAGACCGAGGAAACGTTCTGGTGAAGAACTACGGCATTTTGAAGTTTGGTTACCTAACCTAACTTATCTAAAAAACTTTACTTGTTGAGCTCAAAATGAGTGTTAATTGACTTGGCTGAACATCGTGGCTCGAATCTGACCACTTCCAGAGTGAGGAAACATTCCAGTGAAAATCTACGCCACTTTAAAACTTGGCAATTTCAATATCTTACCTGATATAACCTAACTAATACGGTTGAGCTAAAAAAGGTTGTCAATCAACTCGGTTTGATGTCTTGACTCGAATTGTATTAATTAGTAGACTGAAAAAACTGAACAGGTAACCTACCCTACTTACCTGGGAGTATGTTACATGGAGTATTCAAAATCTACTAAATTAGTAACGTCTGGGGGGGCCAGCCCCCCAATCCCCCCTATCTATACGAGTGCAAACCTAATCCAACTTCTAATACCTAATTTCTAGGAAAATTAAGAATTCAGATTACCTATCATAACTTTTTTATTTCCCATTTCTTAGTGTTGCTTCTGGTGTCGTTGAACATATATTTCGTGGAAAAAATATAGAAATTTCGTAGTCGTTTTTAGGTTAGGTTTGAAATTTCAAAGAGGCATAGATTTTTATCGGGCCGTTTTCTTAGACTGGGTATGGTCTAATCCCACTCAAGGCGTCAATCCGAGTCAACTAAGAATCCTTTAAACCCTATTTGACCTATTTGGACCTCAACAGCTTGACCGGTCTGGTTAAGTTAGGTTAGGTACTGAAACTTTAAAATGCCGTAGTTTTTCACCGGAGCGTTTCCTCGGTATGGGAGTTGTCTCGTTTTACTCAGGAAGTCAAAACGAAGTCTAGCAGAGATTTTTTCTAATTTAACAAAGAAAGGCACAAAGACAGAAAAGGCTGTTGCCTGATTTTGACACAAACTGTCACAAGTGACAAACCAGAAAAGGTAATTTTTTATTATGACAGTGCGCTTGGTGCCAACTTTAGTGAACTTCATTATCAACCAGCGATTGTACCACGGATATCAGCCTTAAGCCTGAACTTAGCTAAGCTGAAGTTTAATAAAGCTTGTGTTAAACAGGCATTTGCACAACCGGCCCTAGTGTGTTAAAATCAGCTGTATAATTAGATGATTTCCGAATGGGTTGCCTCTACCAATTATTAGAACATTTTGTATATACAGTTTTCAAAATGACAGTGTATAAAACTTCGTGATGCCAAAAACAATGATGAGAAAAAATGCCGGAAACTCTCGATGACGTGATTAGAAGGATAGGCGAGTTTGGACCATACCAAATGAGCGTAATGGGACTGCTAATGGTGGCAACTTGTATGCACTCTGCAGTACATATTGCTTTTGTATTCACAGCTGCTGACGTTGATCACAGGTACGTATTATCCGTTTATTGTACCGAGATTCAGCCAAAAAACGATTTGACAGGTACGATGGCCGTCTACCTACCAATAAGCAAATAGCTGGGCAATAAAAAGAGAAGTATGGCTGCCGTAGTACACGCCTTGGTCAAAATCAGTGGCGTGTCTACCAGTTTTATGCTATAAGCTATAAACTAATAGTCAGAAACATACGAGTATGTTTACATTTTTTGCGATCAAGGTAAAAAACCCACAAAAACTGAACACCTGCAATCGGCAAAGCAGTCAAAATGAGATCAATAGTTTTTTATTTTACGCCTATAAAATACCGAGGAATCTATCGCCACTACTGGTTTGCGAACCACGCCCGGTGACTCAGGTTCCACGACTGAGGCAGGTAGTAGGCAGGCGGACCCAGACGACCCAGGGGGAAATGATTTATGGCTTTTAAATCTTGGTAGAGTAACACGTCTGTATTGTAATAAATGGTAGAAATGAAGTGCGAATTTAGGACTCTGACGTAACATGGTACCAATATGAGTACGAGTATGAATTTAATATCAGATTATGTACCGGGTGTTTCCTCATACACCCCTCCTATCCTTTTTATTTGAAGAGACAGAAAAAACTTTTTGCATGAAGGTTTCATAGTTTTTTCTTGCCATTTAGAATTTGATACGAACAAAAAGAAAAAATAATACAAAATCCGGTTTTTCGTATAAAGTTGTCTTATTTTAAATGGGACACCCTGTATATTATATCACGGAAAGAAATATATTACTTTCTTGTTTTCAAAAATATATGGTTCGTTCACCTTATTTTGAAAGGTTTTCAAAATATTTAACTTCAAAGTTTCTAAAATGTGGAAGTAAACCTCAATCCACTATAGTCATGGCGGAGGAAAAGCAATTGAAAACTGTAATGCTTTGTATCTCTGACATTTTATCGAGGTAAAAAGCATCGCTTTGTTTACAAGTGCAAATAACTTGTTTTATTGTAAAAAATGCCATTATAATGAAAATAAAATTTGAAAAATCTCAACGTGCTTCTCGATGGCGCAGCTTCGCCAAATAATGCCTTGTACTCTTCTCTTGCTTGAGATATATTGTTATTATTTTTATGATATAAACGTATAATTTTAAGTTTTTGATTTTCAATATAATAATTGAAAGCATTTTTTTAGCTCTCACTGGTGAGAGCTTATGTAGAGCCTCTGTCTGTCCGCCCGTCCGTCCGTCTGTCCGTATACAAAAGATAGCCAAAACTACAGGTGCTAGAGAAAAAACTAGTCCGGGGATATCGCTTCCGGTTCCACAGTGAGAGCGCCCTTTGAATTTACTCAAGCAAATTCTTTCCTACTTTTTTACAATATAACTGGAAGTTATTTGCACTTGTAAACAAAGCGATTTTTTTATTTTCATTATAATAATTTAACGGCTTTTTTTGACAATAAAATTGGAAGTTTTTTTTTTTTACTTTACTAACGGCATCAACATCTAAGGTTATTAGCCGTAAATCATTTTGTTTCCAAGTTCTCAGATTGCTCAGGTGTGCATTTTTGGGTTCGCATAGTACAGGTATTCAGGATCTGAAGGCAGCATCAATAAGTGAAAGGGGGGGTTTATTTTAATTCTAAATTTTAAGATAGATATTTATAGTTTTTAGGAAGCATAATAGGTTTTTAGTGGCCAGTGTATTTGTAAAACATCCTTGAAGAGTACTTGGTATAGAGCATTGTGATCGGATGGAATCATATTTTGGACAAGTCAGAATAATGTGCTCAATTGTTAGAGTACAGTGACATTCTAAACATAGGGTTGGTCTGTGTCCTAGGAGAAGGTGGGATGAGGTTAAACGGGTGTGTCCAAGCCTTATTCTTGTCAAACAGACTTGCTCTCGTCTGCTCAATCCTGGCGGGTACTTCCATTTTTCAATAGTTGGTTGCAAGTTCCGTAGATGCCTAGTTGTTCGCACCCATTGACTCTGCCAGACTTGCATTAGACGTGTCTTAGATAAGGATTTAAGATCGTCAGGGGCAACTATGTTTATAGGAATTCCATCATAGATGGCGCTTCGGGCTGCTGAGTCTGCTTGTTCGTTGCCGGTAATGTCGACATGTCCTGGGGTCCAAATGAAAACAATCGTTTTTGCTTTTTGAGCGAGTTCATTACGTTGATCGATTATTTTTTGAACCAGTGGATGTTTTGATTGACTATTTTTAATAGCTTGCAGGGTAGTCATAGAATCTGTACAGATGAGGCAGGTATCATTATTATTAGTACTATTGTTAAGGCAATACTTAAGGGCCTCTGAAACGCCGTATAGTTCTGCAGTAAATATGGATGCAACAGGATTCAAACGATATTTGGTGATTTCGGTGGTGGTGATATATGCCGATCCGACTCCATCATCATTTTTAGCCCCATCCGTGTATATGATTTCTGATGGGTTGTATCTATTCAGGATTTCCATTATCACACGTCTATATGTGCTTGCCGGCGTTACGGCTTTTCTATAGGCAGAGCAGTCCAGAATTATGTTTGGTTTCGTTGAGGCCCAAGGTGGAATTTTGCTGGGGGATTTGTGATATGTGTCTGGGAGCTCCAAGTTTAAATCCTCTAAAATGAGTGCTACTCTAGCTCCAACTGACCTTGCCATTGTTGGCCGTGCACTGTATGTTTCGTGGCTATCCGTATTAAACATTATTTCATAGTTGGGGTGGAGAGGTTGGGCATGAACATTGATGGCGTAATTTAATAATAATTGCTGAATTCTTATAGTGAGTGGGGGAATTCCTGCTTCGCAGTATATAGAGTCTGACGGGCTCGTACGAAATGCACCCAAGCACAGCCTTAACGCTTCTCGGTGAATTACTTCTAAGGCGTTTAAATGACTCTTTCTAGCAGACGAAAAAGCTACGATACCGTACTCCATTTTAGACATGACTAGAGATCTGTATATTTTTAACAAAATCTCTCTATCAGCACCCCACTTTATGCTGGATATGCATCTGATGATATTGAGGGCTTTTTTGCACTTTAGAGCCAGTGCTTCGATTTGCTCGTTCCATAGCAGCTTTCGGTCGAATGTTACGCCTAAAATGCGGTGAGAATCTTTGACCTGTATAGGTTGCCCGTATAATATCAAAATCGGGTCTCTGTGGGGTGTTCTTAACCTGCAGAAGTGAATTGCAGTGGTCTTTGATTTGGAAAATTTGAGGCCATATTTCTCAGCGGTATCCACCAGCCTGTTTATGGCAGGTTGGAGTGTATCTTCTATGGTTTCGATTCGGTCTGCGGAAAAAAAGATTGTTAGGTCATCTACATACATGCACTTTCCGATCGATTCGTCAATGCATTGTAATAGGTTATTAACGGTGACTATGAACAAAATAACGCTTAGGGTTGATCCTTGTGGTATGCCATTTTCTTGAGTGTACAGGTGGGATACTTTATCTCCAAATCTGACCTTAAATTTTTGGTTATTGAGAAAGCTTGCAATAAATTTTGGTAACCTTCCACGAATTCCCCATTTGTGAAGGGTATCTAAGACTCCATGTCCCCATGTTGTGTCGTATGCCTTTTCCAGGTCAAATGAGATTGCCACTAGATGATTTCTAGTAGCAAAGCTAGTTTGAATGGCCGTCTCTAGATGAACTAGTTGATCTAAGGAGGATTTATTTTTCCGAAAACCTGTTTGGTGACTGGACAACAGGTTGCGTGTTTCCAATACCCACATTAGCCTTTTACTCACTATTTTTTCTAAAATTTTACTAAGACAACAGGTCAGAGATATTGGTCTATAGCTTGCGGCAATTGATGGATCCTTACCAGCTTTTGGGACTGGGATAATAATTGATTCTCTCCATTGATCTGGGTAGGTGTGCTGCTGCCAAATTTCGTTGAATAAATTTAAGACGAATTCTTTTCCTTCTACAGGCAAGTTACGGATCATTGCATAGTGAATAGAGTCAGGGCCGGGAGATGAGTTACCTGTTTCTTCTAGTGCATCTTCAAGTTCGATGGAAGTGAAAGGTGTATTAAAGTGTGAGATGTGGTCTTCAGTAAAGTCAAAAGTAGTATTTTCCGTCTGCTGTTTTCGTTGAAGTATTACGGGATCCAAGCTGCTATTTGAGGATATTTTCTCAAAGTGCTCACCAAGGGCATTGGCTATCTCTCTGCCGTCTGTGATCTCGATGTCATCTACCCTTAGTAGTGGAGAAGGAGCGGCAAAACGTTTTCCTGCGATCGTCCTAATTTTCCTCCAAACTTCTGTGGCTGGGGTATCCGAAGTGATCTCAGAAACATATGTGTGCCAAGAATCCCTTTGACCCTTCAGGATGAGCCTGCGTGCCTTTGCACGGGATAGCTTGAATTTAACCATATTAGCAAGAGTAGGGTGTTTCTTGAAGACATTGAAGTCATGCTTTTTGGTTTTAATAGCACTTGCAATTTCTTGGTTCCACCAAGGTACCCTAGGTTTTCCAGGCTGATTGTTCGTTCTAGGTATGCTCGCATTGGCAGCATTCAATATGTTACCTGTGACATTCTGGACCGATTCAGATATGGAGTCACGCATCTCCAGTGGTGAAAGTTGCTCTTGGTATTTATACCAGTTTGCTTTTTTGATATTCCATCTTTCTATTGCAGGTAGGCTTACGTTTTGTGCAGCACAATTGATTGCGATTGGTAGATGGTCGGACGAGTTATCTTCTAGAACTTCCCAATCAAAGAGATGCGATATGTTTGCGGAACACATTGCCAAGTCTATTGCACTAAAGTTGCATGACCTGGAGTTGATGTATGTGCCATGCCCTTTATTTAGTATCACCAGCTTCAGTTCATTGATGATTTCCTCTATTACTCTGCCTTTTGTGTCTAATCGTTCCGATCCCCAGAGTGGATTATGGCTGTTAAAATCTCCGATTAGGATATAAGGCTTAGGGAGCTGTTCGCAAATATTCTTCAGTTGATTGGGTTCCCAGTTTTGATTAGGTAGGTATATATTGCATATCGAAAACTTAGTAGTAGGGAGCTTCAGTTGTACGGCAACGGCTTGCATTTCCGAGACAATATTGACTTCAGAAAAAGGGATATTGTCCCTTAAGAATATAGCCACGCCACCTTTGGCTCGGCCTTGAGTGATAACATCTTTTCGTGTGCATGTGAATCCTCTTAAGTTGAACTTTGTACTGGGTGAAAAATGGGTTTCCTGAACGCATAAACAAAAAGGTCTTTTCTCCAATATTAACGATTTGAGCTCAGGATAATGATTAATACAACCGTTGATGTTTCATTGAATTATGGACTGCATATCTATTGGCTTAAATTGAATCGACAACAGGGAGAAATACACAAAAATTGAGTAAATATTAACATGGTGAATATATAAATAAGTATAGACAAAAATAAATAACCAAACGAATTAGTTGAATAAATAAGACAAACAAAATAAATAACAAATAAACAACTAAGTAATAAATAAATAACAAACAAACAATTAAGTGGGTAAGTTAAATAAATAGGTTAAATAAACAAATAGATAGATAAAAATAAGGGTAGATATATAAATCGAAATTGGGTGTACGAGTATGTCGTACAATATATACAATTGACTAGGTTTGCGGTGGTCTTATCACATTTCCGATCTCCACCGTCTCTGGTTGAGACAGGGGGATGGGTTGATCAGCTAACATGGTTTGTTCACTCGTTGCTGGCTGTTCCGGTTGACTTCGTGAGACACTATTAGTCTTTCGGGGTCTGCCTTTTTTCCAGCCCCGCTTGTTTCTTTTTGTTTCTGGGTCATCAGTTTGCGAAGAAGTCAGACTTTCGTCAGATAATTCTGATCCATCTACGGGGGATATAACTTTCCTTTTTGATGAACTGGATGCTTCTGACTGAGATCTAGTTCTGGGGAATGTTTGATCAGTCATTCTTGGCAGGGGGGTAACAAACTGATGGGAAGAGGAGTCTTTTTGTGATTTGTTATTCTCTATCGCTTGAGAGATCGAAGTTTTTATTAAATTCGTTAGGCGTGGTATAATTTTGTCTATGATTTCGTCATCTTGACGTCTTTGGGAGGCTTGCGCATATGATAAGTTCGGTTGAGGGGTGGTGAGTGTGACTTTCTTTTTGGCTTCAAAGTAGCTGAGTTTTTTTGTTGCTATGATCTTTTGTATAGCTGCTTCGATTTTATATTTGGGGCACAGTTTCGAAGTTGCTACGTGTGGGCCATTGCAATTTATACATTGTACAGGTTGGTCACATGGGTTTCCTACGTGCAGTTTCTTACCACAAACACATATCTGCTCTTCTTGGCAAGACATCGAAGTGTGTCCATAGCGCTGGCATTTGAAACATCGAACAGGGGCAGGAATATACTGGCGGACTTCCAGCCTATACATTGCGCATTTGATCTTTGATGGTAGTATAGGGGAGTTAAAAGTTAGAATGTGATTTGGTGTATCACGCCAAGCACCATCCTTCTTAACTTTGATTCGCTGTACCTTGATTACTCCTTCTGATTTCGGTTCCTCCATAATCTCAGCTTCTGAACAGTTCAGTAGGTCTTGACAGTAAATTACACCTCTGCTACTGTTTAGAGTGGGGTGTGGTTCAACGGTAACAGGGTTATTTGTGAAACGATCTATTTTCATTAACCTATGCGATTGAGCATCAGTTCGTGTTTCTACCAGCAAACCAGACTTAATCTTTTTAACAACGTTAGCTTCTCCAATTAAGCCATATAGGGTTTTAGATATTACGAAAGGATTAACTGTTGCAAAATTCTCATTATCTATCCGTTTTATTACCAAGAACCGGGGGGTAGGCCCAACCGTCTCTGTGATAATATTATTCTGTCCAGCGGTGGCTCTGCATGTAGCTCCGCCTTCAATGTCGTTGCCTACGCTTGAGGTGGTAGGCCCACCTTTGTTTTTTGTTTTATTTCCCATAGGAAGTGGCTGTGTCTTCATCCTTGCAACTCCCCACCCGCCATGGAGCCCGCATTGGGGGAGCCATGCCTGCTAGGTTAACCTAGGGACATGGTCTCCAGGGCTACCGCAAGGATATAGCTTCTGCACCTGGTCCAGAACAGGCCGTTGGCCACAAACTACCAACCAACGTCTGCCTTTCACAGATCACAGAAACTCGCTCTGCTAGCCCTCTGACGGGGTAGCGCAGCCGATTAACCGACGCTGAGCTAGGCGCGGCTGCCCGTCTAGCCGAAATCCAGGCCAAAGTGGTGTGTTGTGAAGCGATACGCAGAACATCAGGCGTATCGCCCACTCAACCACCAGGACCCCTTCATCCGGCGACACGGGTCGCGTGGCACGGCACAAACACCACGGAGACTTTCCGTATACCCCACAGCCAAGCCTCAACTCTGTGGGGCACCTCTTAAGGCGAGGCATCCTGCTGGGGCCCCGGGATCGCCACCCCCGTATGTAGCAATCAGCACATGTCGTAACATGGGCCAATTGTCTATACCCCCCTGAGGGTGAGATGTTTCTTAGATCCATCTGAGGTGACTTCAGGGTTTTGCAATGGTTTTCCCCGAAGTCACCCCATCCGGAAGCCCCCCGACCGACGACAAGGTCTTACATCTCCTACGGGGGGGGGGGGTAAAATTGGAAGTTATTTGCATTTGTAAACAAAGCGATGCCTTTTACCTCGGTAAAATGCCAGAATGACACAAAATATTACCGAAATTTTATTGTTTTTCAGCTGCCATGCGGCTATAGTGGATTGAGGTTTAATTCCACATTTTAGAAACTTTAAGGCTAAATATTTCAAAAATCTTTCAAAAATAAGGCGAACGCACTCTGTGGCGTTTGGCTTTTTCGGGATTGCTACAAATGTTAAAAGAACCCATTTTTTGGGATTATTCCCATTCTGTAAACAGCATTGAGGAGATTTGTTATGAGCTATATATTGTCTCGATCAATAAGTGGTATTCATCCGTTATATTTGCACATCAGAGTGTCAAGCCAAATGCGAAATACAAACGGCAAAGGTGCATCGTGCAGGGCCGCGCCAAGTGTTTCTGCCGCCCGTGTGCGAATGATAAGTGGCCGCCTCCTATTACCCCAAGCACAGTGAGAGACGGTAATAAAATTTCAGAGACGTTTACTTTTAAGTTTTGTTAAAAATTTAATATTTTTTTACACAAATACCACATAAATAAAAATCCTTAAAACTAAGCAACAAAAAAACGAAACATTTAATTATGTAATTAACCTTAAAAACAAATCTTCCAGAAAACAATATTAAATATTTTAAAACCTTAAGTTTAATCTTTTAAACTTAAACAGTGAAAAATCAAAACATAATTATGATGTACTCGAAACTTAAAAACAAAAGCTCCTACAAAATAATATAAAATATCTTTTAAAAACTTAAGTTTAATATTTAAACATAAACAAAAAACAAACAAAGCAGATAATTATGTACTTTCAACCTAAAAATAAAAACTCCTAGAAAATAAAATATGATGCACCTATCTTTTTATAAAATTTATAGAAAAGACACTTGCCTTGCTTTAAGTGCTATAAAATCCTTTATAATTTGGTCTGTATTTAGTTTTTCACATAATTCAGATTCAATGGAAATCAATGCCAAATTATTGAGTCTTTCCTGGTTCATCGAGGATCTTAAGTAATTTTTAATGAGCATTAGCTTTGAAAATGATCTTCCTCCGCTTACAGCTGATATTGGAAGTGTTGAAAGGACTCTAAGAGCAATCGAAATATTGGGGAATATATCAAATAAATCATTTTTAAATATGTGGGGCGGTACTTAACGGTCACAGGCGTATCGACCGGGAAGCGGGACATTCAGGTTTGAGCTGAGCGTAAAATAATGGAGTCTAAAAAAGACAGAGTTATCCAGAAGAACGAAAAATCATGGGCGCCGCGCCGCCGCCCTTTTAGGCTTGCCGCCCGTCTGCGGTGCTCACCGTGCACACGGGGTTGGCGCGGCCCTGGCATCGTGGATTAACAACTGGCAACACCTACCAACATTCACGTTACTGAGCAGTGAGTAATGTTTTGCAACCCTTACTATTTGATAGATCTATCCGTAAAAAGCACCGTCCAAAAGCTGAACACGAAGAAAGCTACCAGTCCCTACCAAATTCCTCCAGCCATTGTTCTTAAACCTTGTGTCGCTGTATGGAATATTGACTGCGTACAACCTATTCCTTGGAAAGACAAAAAACCGATCCTATGAAATATAGACCTCTGTGGCTCTTCTCAGCATCATGTCTAAGGTTATGCAGACTATCATCAACACACAGCTCCTGAAATACCTGGACAACAATAACATCATAAATGATCACCAGTATGGCATCCGTAATCACAGGTCTACGGGTGACCTCCTCGCCTACGTCACTCACTTGTGGAACAGAGCAATAATTAATTGGAAATCATGGCGAATCCCCTTGACATGTCAAAATCCTTCGATATAGTGTGGCATGAGCGACTTCTGGGCAAGCTTGCTGCTTATGGACCGTGGCTGAATAGGTTTTCGAACGACCGATATGTGTTTGGAGGGCTGTTCATCAGACGTATTTTCGATAAACGCTGATGCTCCTCAGGGATCTGTCCTATCCTCTACACTGTTTCTGCTGTACAGGGTGGCCTAATAAGAATGGACGCCGGCAATATCTCGGTAACCGTTAATCATATAACTTCGAGCAAAAAATATTATTACGTAAATCGGCTAAGAAAAATCGTTGTAAATTATTTTCAAGTTTCTCAAGTGGCCGCTAGGGGGCGCAACTGTTACGATCAATCAGAGAAAGGGCTTTTTCTCAAAAAATGTGCAAGTAAAGTTATATTATAAATTCTGCCATCATGTAGACAGGACAATTTTCGATTTTTTTTGTTAACAGTTTTTTGCTCTATCTTGTAAGATGTAGTAGTGGAGGAAGGTCAAAGATATTTTTATTTAAATGGTCATAACTTTGGTATAAGTTGACGGAATTAACAAGCTAGGTCTCATTTGGAAGAGCTATTCATGCCTAATAATTCCTTATATAAAAACTATCCAAATTTATCTTGACGTTATAGGGCGGTATTTGACATCATAACAATTATTACGCATTATTACGAAAATTTTAAATAGTATGATATATCTCTTGTAACATAGATATATAGAGGACGAAAGTCTTAAAAAGTCAGTGCAAGATTTAGCTTCCTAGCTATTTAAAAACCGGAAATATCAATAAAACAAGTGTTATGACAAGTGTGCTGTGAGATTCAGAAACAATTGCTGCCCTATAGGAATATAGCCTATGTCATATCGATTTAGTAATCGTTCTATAGATAATACTCAAGCAAAACCACTAGAAATCATATTTAAACTTTTTTAAATAGCCTACAGGTGGCGTAGTAGTCGCCAATAAGTGCTATTTTCAATTTTCTAAATAATGGAACATTTAAAAGAAACAAACAAAAGAAAATTACAGTATAAAATTGATTATTATATTTGTTATTATTGAACGTCAATTTGAGCTGATCACAAAGTGTTATATGAGCTCCACAAGCAAAGATAGTAAAAAAATAAATGTGAATAGATCTTAAAAGTTAAGACCAATTAACAGCAAAATAAAGCAAAATAAGATGGTCTACAACAAGGATAACAAACAAAAAATACATAAACCTAATTAACATGCGCATACCACACCTACTGTCAGTGAGTCAGTGTTGATGCCTTAGATGTTCGATGGCGTCGATGGTTTTAGATGGACTTATGCATCCATTCACGCGTGGATAAACCTGACAGTTAGAGCATCTAGAACAATGAAAATAGGTATAGTCTCCCCGTCGACCCTTAAAGAGGATCCTTTACTTCAAATCAAGTGCTATAAAAATAGGTTAAAATGTATTGTGACAGGTACATTAATGCCACAGGTAAGTAGGAGAATGTACGAATACTACATACATAAGGTATTCCCTCCTTGTTGCTTAGTAATTCCATAGCCATATCCTACTTTTCACTACTGTACACCTAGTTCCTCAGGGGGTTCCACCTGCCTATATTATAATTTATCTAAACTCTGATTACCTATATGTAAATTCTGAAATAATTATTGGTGTTTAATAAAGCTGTTCAGCTGAAACATTTTTTCTCTTCTTAAAGCCATTGAAATCAAATCCAAATTACAATTCAGAGCAAACATTTCCAAAAACACAACCTAAAGTACTTTCACTAACTGTACCTTCAATAAATAATAAATGTTTCGTTGTGTTGAGTTAGAAGTTTGTTTTCAAAAATTTTTTCGCCGTTACTTGGTAACAGTCCGATGCCGCGGGCTACTAAGGAACGACCTTTCGATTTTTATAAAATTATCTGATATATTTTCAATGTCTTAGGGATATTACTACTGATAATTTTTTCTATGGTCAGCCTCCCGCAAAGGCTGAAAGCCTATGGCGCTGCAGAAGCGCTGGTTCGGGGAGTAAGGACCTCGACCTGGTAAGGATGAGCTCGCAGAGCTTCTCTAGTGTTCCTGGTTCGGACGGCCTTTGGTGTTATTATCTGGGAGAGCTCACTCGAACACATTCCGTGATAGAATCTGTAGGCGTATCGATTAATCTAATTGCTCTTTTCTGGTTAGTGTCCAGAACCTTTAGAGAGGGTTTCGGAGCGCATCCCCACACATGGGAGCAATACTCCAGCGATGGTCGGATCTGTGCCTTGTAGAGCAGCAGCAGTTGCTCTGGTGTATACAACTTCCTACAGCGGAACAAAACTCCAAGCTTCTGGCGTGCCGTTTTAGCAATACTGACGACAATACATATCCAGTCGTGCCAGGATATGTTATTGTTGATGTTGATTCCCAAAAGCTTGACAGAAGGTGATTCGACTATGGGGTGGCCCTCCTTTTCCACGGTTGGTAAGCCATCGTGAGACTTCTTTGTAAGTGTTGTTGCCTGAGTTTTTTGTACCTTGAACTGTACTTTATTTGCTAATCCCTACTCGACAATTGTTTTGATATCTGCGTTGACCTGTGAGGCATGCTGCTGTCGCCGACGTACCGTCTCCTGTCATGATAGTGGCTTGCCTGGTTCCATACACGACACTAATGTACTGTCATCTGCGAAGCTGTAGATTGGATTGGATGTTATTTCCAGCAGCTCGCTGATGTACAGCAGAAACAGTGCAGGGGATAGGACAGATCCCTGAGGAACACGTTTGTTGAAAATACGTCTGATAAACAGCCCTCGACTACAACAAACAGAGATCGGTCGTTCAAAAAGCTATTCAGCCACTGGCGCAGGCCAGGTGGTAGTCCATAAGCAGCAAGCTTGACCAGAAGTCCCTCATGCCACACTCTGTCGAAAGCTTTCGATATGTCAAGTGCAACAACATGGGATTCGCCATGATTTTCTATTGCTCTGTTCCACAAGTGAGTGACGTAGGCAAGGAGGTCACCTGTAGACCTCTGCTTACGGAAGCCATACTGGCGACCAGTTTTTTTGCCTTTCTTAGGGATGGGTTGTACGCAGCCAATCTTCCATGAAGAGGGAAACACGCCTCGTTGATACGAAAGTTTGAAGAGCTTGCAAAGAATAGCTGCAAGCTCAGCGGCACAGCGTTTAAGGACAATGGCTGGAATTTGGTCAGGACCAGTAGCTTTATTCGTGTTCAGTTTTTAGAGTATGTTTTTAACATCTCGATGTTGAAATTTGACCTCTGCCATTCTCGAGTTCACGCTTATGGTGGTAGGCTGCGAAGAGGTTCCCCAAGATGTCTGTTTTTTCTTTAAGAGCAGAAGCGATGGACTTGTCCTCCCTGGTCAAGGGTGGTATGGACGAATAGGAAAAGTTCTGACTAACAGCCTTAGGACAGACCAGAATGTTCTGGACGAACTAGGACGTGAGAGGAGCTTGTCCTTAATTTTTTGGTTGTGTTCCTCCTTGCTGCTGTCAATCACGCGTTTACAATGATTTCTGGCGTCGATAGAACTGTGGCGGTTCTCGACATTTGGATTTTTCCTCCATTCTTTGTAATTCTGGTTTTTAGAAGTAACTGCATCTCTACAACGCTGATTGAACCATGGCTTGTTTTTGGAGGGATGCTTGACGACATGAGGAATATAGGCTTCCATGCCGGATATTAATATCTCTGTTATTTCTTGGGCCCAAGCTGATGGGTCTGGTGACCTGAAGCAGACGTCGCTCCAGGGAAAGGACTGGTAGTATTCCCTTAGGTCGTCCCACTTTGCTGATCCGTAATGCCAGACCCAGCGAGGCTGTGTATGGTGGAGATCTGGAGAATGCATTCTGCATAATTAGTGTATGAAACTCAATATCAAGTCGTAATGGTTAAAAATGTACGCATGAACTGAAGTACGGAATACCGAGAACCATTCTCAGTCCCATGACCAAATGATAATACTCACATAAGTCACAAAAAAATGCCATTAAGTCCTATATATAACTTCCTACATAACTTCCAAGCTTTGTTAAAATACATATAAACAGAGTCTCAGATGTCCATCATACATACCACACGGACCTTTAATGAACTCATATACAGTGCGACTACCGACAAAGCGAACTTCATGTGGAATGGTGGTTGAATTAACTATACTCGGTCCACCGAAGAAAAAGAGCGCAAAAAATTGTGTTCACGTGCTCTCGATATTTGCGAGAACTGTTTACACGCTAACTCGGTAACCACTCAGTGGTAACCACCGACGCGACAGTATAGTCTTTCCAGGAACGACAAATGGACGGTGTTATACAATAGTGACGTGAGCCACCGATCTGTTGTTTTGAGAAAATTAGTTTTGTATTAAGCTGCCGTCTGGACTGTACTAGTTAAAAACACTCTTATGTTAAAATGAAATTAGGAAAAAAATTACCAAACCAGACATATGATTTATTAGCAGGAATTGACCACCTATCTACCCAAATAAGCTGAAGTGCGCTGAGTTTAACAAAGTTGTTTTTCCCCAATCTCAGAATCTGAATCACGACCAGTTTTTCCAAGATGTTTTCAAAACCTTGACTTTGGAGATACCTTCAAATGAGAGATGTTTATTTGTATTTACATATTTACGTGAGCAGAAACCAACTTGCTTTTGCGTACTCATCCTACCTTCATATACTAATCAAATATTGAAAATACCCCTAACTGGTTTGTCGACGAATATACCTTCAAGGAATACGTTCAACCTAATCTTGTACAGTTTTGATATCATATTTCATCTAGCAATCTACACTAATGACTTATAGTTTTTCAATAATGGTGTACTTGTATATCTCACATATTGTGGATTATAATACTGCTATATCTATCCAGAGGAGAAACAGTGCAGAAAAAAATGTGATGTTCATGTTCATGTGTTTTCTATATTTGGCAAACCTGTTTATACCACAATACGACCGCGGCCATATTACGAGGAGGCGTCGACAAATAGCTGTGAATTTGATTTTTCAGGAAAGGTGGCCTGTTCTCCAAATTTGTCGATGCCAGGCGTGCGCTTAGGCATTGGCATTTCCAAGTGGTGTAAGCTTGCCTCTGACAAAGCCAGGAGAACTCACCCTTTGCCCACCTGCTTTCCCATTTCTCCGCTGGATGGATATTAATGAATTCCTTCATTAGATTATTGGTTTGATAATAAGGAGTAGGAGCTTGCCCATAGATGTCGCCAAAATGTGAACAGTGGTCCAGGAGATTTATGGTCAATGTAGAATGGAACGTCCAGGTTTTGGTATCAAATAAACGATTATCCAAAATTATGTTAAATTCCTTATGGCACAACGCCATCCACATCGTGTTCGTTTCAAGAGGCAGTCTGCTGTGGTGTAAGCTTGCCTACGGCCAGGCGACAAGAACTCACTCATCTTGCGCGTGATCACTCTTTTCCTTCGCTGGACAGAGAATAGTATTTTCATATGTCGAATACCATCTTTTGTCATGTATCAAGGATGTGCATTTAGAAATTCAATTAATCGATTCCACCTTCGTCTTTCTGACTTCTCCACGGCCATGTCCATTGAAACGATAGGAACAATTTTATTTAGTCAACGATTGTGTCAACAGCCCATTCATCAGTGTGTGGGTCGTGGGTCTTTTTGTCTACTAGAGGAAATATGCTAAAAGCACGTCCAATTCAGCTGATAACATCAGAACATCGTTCAAATCTGTTTATAAATTAAGCTCCACTTATATTATTAACAGACGATTACAATAGTTACATAAACGCGGCTTAAGATGCGATGCGAATTTTATTGGTATAAATTGTGGGATAAACCGACGATTTAAAAGGTTATCCTTCCGTTAATCGTTTGTTTTGCTTATCAAGATAGAAGCCGTACAATGAATGCCAAGGGGAGCGGGAAAATTGTACATCCTACTTTCCTATAGCATAAATACTATTATTTTTTGTTCATGCATGGATAGATGTCGAGACGGTCACTGCACTTGGCCGTGAAATTGACATTCGACTACTACTCCATTCATTAAATCTTATTTCTCGCATTCCAGCAAGGAAGTGTTTCAATCATTAGCGGGCTAGGAAAAAAGTTTCAATGCAAATTCTGAAACTTGTCTTGTGGTTGTCTCTCTAACATTCATTATTGGAACCGCATATGCTGTAGCCCCCAACAAAGAACAAAGTAATTTCGTCAAAATTGATATAGGTGTTGTTACCGGCTATAAAAATCCTTAATGCGAGGTCTAGATTTGGATCCTCTAAATTTTCAAAAAGTAGAAGGCTTTCCAGTTGTTAAGATTGAATAATCGACTACAGCTATAGATAATGATGAATTTTTCAAAAAAGCAGCAATCGATTAGTATTTTTCTTTATACTTTCAATTTTCTATTCCCTAACGTTCTTAAATTGTGCCTCAGGTAGTTTTTTTGGCGGCATTTTGCCTGAAAGCTACTTTTGTAAAAATTCTCATTCCACCAGTGGCGGTTCCTGAAATTTTGAGAGGGGGCACGCACAAAATTTAAAATACGGAAACTTCAAAATTTACGACATGAAAATCCTTTTAGCTGCACCCTGCACATAATACGAGTTTCCAGTTTCCATAAGGAAAAAAATCGTCTAGCTTGGAAATCGAACTTCCAACTCCTGTAATCAAATACCTCAGCGCAACCTATTGAAATGAAGCAGCTGTCTGCATCTGCTTCATTTAACTTTTATTTTGTCCTTTTAGGGCCGGTTTCTCAATGTCCAGTTAAAGTGTCAGACAGGTATCTGCCAGATAGCGTTGCTATGGATTGTTTAAACAATTTATCTAACAGTTGCTGTTATCTTGTAGATAAATATTTAAGTGGACATTGAGAAACCGGTCCTAAGAAAATTTGGCCAAAGTTCATATTAAGCAATGCGTTCACCCGATTATCCATTTTAAATAATAGGCTTGTAGCGGTTAGGTTAGATTCGCTAATGTAAACAACGTGTAGCGACTCAAACAAGAGATGACTGAGGCGCGTCAGCAGAAGCTTCTTCTCTTCATATATGACAGTCATGTAGTCCTTTTGTTTTCATTGGTCATTTTCAAATTTGATTGATGTGTGATTGACCAAGAGGAGCGCTCAGTAACGTACGATTGACCAATACCAGTGCTCTCGGTCCGCTACCCGTGCCTTGCTCTTCAATCATGTGGCGAGACACTGATTATAGTCCGAGCTTAGTGTGCTGCAAGTGCCAGTTTTTGTAGTCTAAGCACTGTGTGCTACCTACAGATCAGGCAACTGATCGTAGCTAGAAATAGTTACTTGCACTGCATACAGACCTACTAAAAACTCTTTTTACTTCCCACACCGATAGGTGAGGGGAGTATTGTGATCGCGAAAATTTTCGATTTTGAGATAATACGTTTTTTGGACGTTTTATGATGTGTACATAACGAAAATCCACGTCACTCATTTCCGTCGGTCTGTCTGTCTGTCTGTCTGTCTGTCTGTCGGTCTGTCTGTCTGTCTGTCTGTCTGTCGCGTTTTTCTAACCTCGTAATCTCAGTAACCGCTGCATGGATTGTGATGAAATTTGGGCAGCGGTATGCTGTGGGGTCGTAGTAGGTAATGTTCCTATAATTTTGAAAATCGGTGCATAGGCGGCGGAGTAATTAGCAAAAAACAAAAAAAATTAAATATTGCTGAAACTTCGTTTTTAGGTGTTTTAGGGGTCGCTGATCATTTTCTACTTTTTTTTGGGTGGGGGTGAAATTGGGGTGGTTGGGGGGTGGGGGGTTGTAAAATTGAAAAATTTGTTGCTTTCATAATAGACTGTCCACTGACCTGTGAAGGAAGACCTGGCGACATAAATAACTTTTTTAGGTCTATCCGAACATTGCCTTATGCCTATTACAGGAACTAAAGGACTTAGAATTTTTTCCGCTGTATACAGGCTGTCCATTTAGTGTGTAATTCTTCGATATCTCGCAAGGTATAGCTGATAGAAGAAAATCTCAAATACAAAAGTTATTTGGTTACTTGAGACGCGTATTCTAAAAATATTTTGAAATATACAGGGTGTTGCGGTAAAGTAGGATAGAGATCAACTTGATTTTTTTATATAGAACTATAACTTTCTCTCAAGTTCTTCTAGTGTCCATCATTGATCTCTATTCAACCCTGAAATATTTTTGGAATCGGTTGCGACGTTGCCAAGTTATAATTTATTTTCTATTAATTTCCGCATTTGCAAGGTCGCAAGTAATACGTCCAAATTGATATATTCCTTTAACTTGTCTCAATAATATTATACAGCGAGTTACTTGAATATTAAGCGGATATTATTCTGGATGCTGCCAGCAACTTGTATCTACAGGGTGTTTTTGGCAGAATTTTTAATTCCGGCAACTTAAAGGTCATTTTACTTTGTTTTTTTAAATGTAACACCCTGTATTTTTTATTTTAAATCGAAATATCTACTAATACCCTATCTCGCCTTGTAATATTTTTTTCGCGTTTTCGACGTTGCCAAGTTATAAATTATTTTCCCAAATTTTTAAACAAGTATCCCCGATTTTAATTTATTTTAAATAGAATCCTCTACTTATTTTTATTGCAATGTATTGCGCATGTCGAATTTAGTAAGATCTCACAATTTCAAAATTTTGTTTCTATTAATTAATGAGATACGGCAACACCGCTTTTTCAGTAAACGGTACCGGAACGCTTAAATATTTCCAAAACTGCCACAGCTGAAGAGATGAAATTCAATACAAACGTTTGTATTATTGATAATAGGCTGTTCATTGACCTGTGCAGGAAAAACCTAGCGTCATATGAGAATAATTTGGGGGGGGGGGGGGGTACTGGCGATGATTTTGTTGCAAGGGGATCTCGGACTAAATCTTTATGCTATGGGAAAATAATAAACTGGTATCACCGTAATGTGTGGGAAGTACTGAGTCAATCAACTTGACTCCATTTTTTTCTCTCTCGCTGAGGAGGGTGTGGGGCATTGCGCCTCAAGGAAGAACCACCCCTGTATTCCACAAATGAAAAACAACCTATACCTAAAGCAAATTGCAATTAAGCAACAGTACAACTTCCATGAACACGCAAAATAGAAGAGAGATCAGAGATCATAGGTGCATTACAATCATGATGCCTCGTGGTTATCATTTGTTCGCAATTTTTCTAGAGTGAAATATAGTTATTAGACAGTATTCGATAACATCGCCTTGCGTGATATCTTTGTTTTGCGCCCTAAACTTGCGCCCGTGACGAGCGCCTTCTTTGCTACTCCCTTGTTACGACACTGCCGCCAAGAAACAGCTTTTGATTTTTTTGAGTTGAAAGAAAAATTTGGATCACAAATGCGCAAACAAAAGACACCATGTACTGAAAAATATTGCTGAGGCTGCTACATGTATTAATATATTGCCCTCATTCCACATTATTAATCATGATGAACAGTATTTAAACATGAAACTCTTTTTTGAATTCTGCATGATCAAAAACCCCAAGTATCGAACTTTATTGTTACAACTGTGGCAGTTTTGAATATATTTACACGTTCCTGTACTTTTTAATGAAAAAGCGGTGTGTTGCCATATCTCAGTAATTAATAGTGATACAATTTTGAAATTTACACTACTAAATTCAACATGCTCAACTCATTGCAACAAAAATATATAGGCTATTCCATTTAAAATAACATAATTGTCACGTTTAACCTAAAACTGGTTAATCTGGCAACATTGCTGTTGACATTTTTGAACTCTGCATGTCAAAAACCCTCAGGTATGGAATTTTCTCGTTCCAGCTTAGGCTGTTTTAGTTAAGCGTTCCGCTGCTTATTACTATTACTTACTATTTATTGATGGAACGATCAATCGCGATGGAACAAACCGAATTTGCCATACTTTGATGACTTTTTCCATACCAGATGTCATAAGTACCAAATATTTTTCATTATTTCACCCTTGTTGGACAATGAAAGACTTGTTGCGCAGATACTTCGAAGGCGGTTTGACCAACCAGAAAAAAGAAAACTCAGTAACTCGGTACACATTACCGAAACAAGTAAAAATTATTCGCTAAACCTTTTAGCTTATGCATAAACATAATCTTGAAATTATAGAAATAAGGAGAACGTGAGAAAATTAAATCACTCAAAAAAGTCCTTTGTTCGTTATACAGTGTTTAATATCTGACTTGACACTTTTAAACCTCTAAACGATTGAAGCTTACTTCATCTACCCTCAAAACATAGTTAATAATGAAGATTGGAGGTTCATTTCAAAAAACATTTTTTTACTACGGCAATTAAAATTTGGAATTTGGTTAGCATAAAGAAATTAATAACGACTATGTAATAAATACATTTCGCTCTAAATTACATCGCCCACATCATGGGAAATGGTAACTGACTCAGTTTTTCTGTATCTCCTGGAAATACAGTAAGTTTTAAATAAGGTTGGTGAGTTTTGATTTCTGTGTCAAGTGCAACCTATCAATAAACTCTTTACTTACTTTAAACCTCTGACTATTCATAATCAAGTTATTGACAAAAAATTCATGTAGCGATAAAACTGAATTAATAAATGTTTTGAGAAGGTTTATCGGGACAGGTCTACCAAAGAAAAGACTGTCCAGTTATACAGGGTGGGCCAATAGTGCGTGGACGGAAGATTGTGGGCTTACTAAAAAATATTTCAAAAATCTGTCACTTGATTATGGTAGGGACCCTTGACGGCTATAACGTAAAAATATTTTCACTTAAATTTTGACGTTTTTACAGGGTGATTCATATCAAACTTACATTTTTTTGAATGGAATCCCCTATATATTATTGCATATTTGGATTCCTTGGTTAATTCTAGTGTGACTTTGTGTATCATGCATGAGACTTTAAACGAACCGTTTAGGCGCAAATCACCATTTTTGGTGTAAGTAGGTATCAGAAAAAAATTGAATATCGCAGCGATTATAAAACTTAGAAGGCCGTGACTTTGCGGTACGACTAAGCATGAAATGCATCATCTTAGGTCGGACGGCTAGATTTGAATTCTTTTTGTACTTGGATAAATCAGTAGATTAATTAAGGAAACTTCAATCACAGATAACTTGATTTTTTCAAATGAGAATGCCTATTTTGGTTTATAGAATCAAATGTAAAATTTGATTACCTTTCTAACGATATAGCATTCTCAATATCATCTTTTTTGGTTTTCATTTTATTTCAAATTTTCAGTCAAATCGGTGTTTTTCGATTTTCCTGCGTGCAAGCGACCTAGCAGGCCATGAAAAATAAACAAAAGCCCGTTAATATGGAAGAAACCAACTAACTTAGTAGACAGATGCAAACGAACTAGAGTAGCGAGGCAAGATCATGAAAATTCCTTACAACACATCAGCTCTAACCGGACACAACAGCGGCAAGATATCTAATGTCAATGAGTAGCTGGGGTATGACAGAAGTGTTTGTTTTTCACAGCCTACTAGCTATTGAGGTCTACCAGAGCTTGACAACTTTCCAAAACGATTAAAAATTTTGAAACAAAGGGAAAACTACCAGCGATTTTTGCTTACAGTTTAACATGTTTAGAATGACATTTCACATTTAATAGGATAAAAAATTGGTCATTTCCGTTTAGTGTTTAGTCAAAAGTGAAGATATCTCTAACTGGAGCATTCTGAACATCTACTGAAATACTTGCTAGAATTTTTTAATTACGCTATGTTGTAATTGTGTTTACCTCGCGTAGTTTTCTACAAACTAAATTATGTTTTACAATTCAAACAGACTGCTATTCAAGTTTCATTTTCCGCGATTTTGCTAATAAGTAGAAGTATCTACTGAAGAAATTGAAGGGTTCAGGTCAGAGGTATCATTACTTCTGACTTACGGAAATGGCTACTTTTTGATAGCATTAAATGTGAAAACTTATTCAGAAGACATAGATCTTGTACTGCCAGCAACAATCACTAGTAGTTTTCCTTTGATTAAATATTTTCTTACTGACTTTGGAAATTGGCTAATAGCTAGTAGGCTGTGAAAAATGAGCGTTCTTGTTTCTGGTTAGAGCTAATATGTTGTAAGGAATTTTCATTATCTTGCCTCGTTACTCTAGTTAGTTTGCATCTTTCTACTAGGTTAGTTGGTTTCTTCCATATTAACGGGCTTTTGTTTATTTTTCATGGCCTGCTAGGTTGCTTGCACGCAGAAAAATCGGAAAACACCGATTTGACTGAAAATTTGAAATAAAATGAAAACTAAAAGAGATTAATATGGAGAATGCTATATCGTTAGAAAGGTAATCAAATTTTACATTTGATTCTTGAAACCAAAATAGGCATTCAAAATCAAGTTATATGTGATTGAAGTTTCCTTAATTGATCTACTGATTTCTCCAAGTACAACAAGAATTCAAATTCAGCCGTCTGACTTAAGATGACGCACTTCATGCTTAGTCGTACCGCAAAGCAACGGCCTTCTAAGTTTTATAATCGCTGCTATATTCAATTTTTTTCTGATGCCTAGTTATACCAAAAATGGTGATTTGCGCCTAAGCGGTTCGTTTAAAGATCCATGTATGATACATAAAGTCACACTAGAATTGACCAAGAAATCCAAATATGCAATAATATATAGGGGGTTCTATTCAAAAAGATGCAAGTTTGATATGAATCACCCTGTAAAAATGTCAAAGTGTAAGTGAAAATATTTTTACGTTATAGCCGTCAAGGGTCCCTATCATAATCAAGTGACAGATTTTTGAAATATTTTTTAGTAAGCCCACAATCTTCCGTCCACGCACTATTGGCCCATCCTGTATACGGCACTCCTAGTCACTCTAGTTATCTATTTTTTGCGATAGCCTTAACATAAGTGCCAGTAAGTTGAAAGATTGACCAAATAAAAATGCGTACTCGATCAACTTGATTCCATGTCTTATCACAGCTACAGCGGAAAATCATTTTTTCAAGCAATGGAAAACTTCGTTCAATCACACGGAAATCTACTGTACAGATAATTTATGTGCAAGTAAAATTCGTTAAAAATTATGTTATGACAACGTCACATACCATCGTTTATTTTTTCATACACAACGAATAAAATGGTTATAGAAAAATCTATCGTTATTATAGTAATATAGGCTATTAGAGGATTTTCTAATAATTTTCATCAAGTGAGTGATCAGCTACTAGTGTAGCTATTCTCTTTAGTTGATACCTTCTCAACATGTATACCTTCAGAAAAGGTTCACTTAGGTACTGGCTTTCGGTGGTGGGTGGCTAAATGATGAAGTACCATTTACTACTTACTATCAATGTGTTGCGTATACATTTATTTTCATTTGTTGCAGATGTGAAATCCCAGAATGTGATGCATCCAATCCAACATATGAACCAGCTTGGCTACCTGATGCAGTACCTTATAAAAGTACCGGACCCACTAAATGTGAACAATATTTTTATAACTCAACGGAACCTCACAATGGTACCTGTTCCTTCAATGATTTTGATAGAAGCAGGATAATCTCCTGTAATTCTTTTGTTTACAAAACTGAGGAAAGGAGTATACTACAAGAGGTAAGCAGTGTCTTTTAAAATATACATGAATGACGTATGATGTTTACATCACGAAAATCTGTGTCAGTTATTTCCGTCGCGTCGGTCTGTCTTTAGCCATTTCTATAACAGCGTAAACTCAGTAACCGCTTTTCCAATTTTGGTGAACTTTGGGCTGTGATATGTTGAGTCGTAGTAGGTAATATTTTTAGAAAATCTGTGCAGTGGCGTTAAAGTAATTAGCAAAATATGAGCATTCTCAGAGCTGCTCCAAAGTTAGTTTTTAGGTGCTTTCGGAGTTCCTAATCTGTATCTGTATGATTCAGAGAGCAGTGGCGGACTTAGAGGGGGGCGCAGGCCTCCCCTAGACTCTAAAGGAAACACGGAAGTATTTATATAAATACTAAAAGTTAAAAGCTTTCAACCAATACAAAATAATAATATTTAGATTTCTTGTTTCTTCTAAATTTGTATTATTTTCAAGTGCGCTTGGCAACAAAGCAAACGCGAAGTCAGAGACAAATAGGCGAAATTCGGATGTGAGTCGGTTTCTAGGTCCGCCCCTCCCCCCTAGAAAAAATCCGCCCCTGTCAGAGACAAATTCAAAAAATTACCTTGATGATATTCGGTACGCTATAGTACTGTCCAAATGTTGCATTTGAAGGGGTATTTGTGGAATTCAATGCAATTTCGTCATCTCACTAACTGCTGCATCAATTTTGATGAAATTTGGAGTAAGATATAACATGGTATCGTAGTAGACTATGCTGATACATTTTTTAAAAGCGCTGCTTTGTTGGCGACGTATTAGCAAGTACCAAGGTCCTCAGAACAGACCCAAATTTCGTTTCAAGAGGTGATCATTTTGTATTTTCTGAAAGGTGATGGAATTGCGGTGGCGGGATGGTGGGAGAATGAGAAAATAAAGTCTTTAGTATTTGTAGCGTTCCACAGTGTTTGCAACGATACTTGCGCACATACTAATCAATTAAGTTAGTAAATTCCAAGTGATAGGTTATAGGAAAATTTCTATTCAAAATTCATGAAAATATGAGTTCTCCCTCCCCAACCCTCTGCACCAGCCCATGTTGAGCCCTCCCAGAAAAAACATTTCTTAAAATTTTCATGTTTTGTTAATTACTCCAACGCCACTACACTGATTTTCAGACATATAGGATATAGGTAAAGTTAGGTTGCATGTGAGCGGGACAATTATGCCTCCTCCACACCTGTTAACGAAGGCGATGGTCGTGTTGGATGAAACTTCCTTGAAGGCAGTATGTTTCAGTTGGGCGAATCCGAAACTCTGAAACCTAGCACTTTGCAATACTGGACAGGAGCACGATTTGTGCTCCGCTGTTTTGTCCCCCACATTAGTTTATTCTAGATTCTAGACCTAACTTTCGCAAGTGGTTCCTCAGACAACAATCTCCCGTCAACCGACCAACCAGAATGCGCAGATTGTATTCCATTGTATGATCCTCGGGGGGCTAACTACATAGAGGAGTGTAGTATGAACGCCTTCGAGTGTAGTAGTTCTGGTGTATCTTGCTAGAGCAGAACTGTTTTTCTCTCTGCCCGCTCTCTATGGGATGCTTTTGGCAGTGCTTTTCGCAATGTCCGCGAATGGCTCTGATTCTATGAACACAGATTTGATTCCTGCTCTTGTGAGTGTGTCGGCTAATACATTGGCGCTATGACCTGGAATACAAACAAAAGTTACTTTGTTCCTTGTTTCAAGTTGTTGAGAAGATGTATGCAGTTTCATATGAGTCTTGAGTCATCCTGTTTGGAGCTCAGAGCTTGCAGGACAGGCTGGCTATCTGAAAAAAAATATAGATTTGTTTGCCAGGGTTTTGTTCAACTTCCTGACGTTCAACTCTATGGCTATCAATTCTGCTGATTGTGGTATACCTCCCAAGGTTTACTGAAATTTTAACTCCTGGATTAGTACCAACAACTCCCGCCCCTGTCCCCAGTTCAAACATATAACAGCAGTATCCACTATGAGTGGGTACTGCTGTTATATGTTGTACATCAAAATGAGGTTACCTTCAAAATGTAACCACGACGTTATGCTATTTGATTATTTGCGAACTAATAATATTGCAGACAATCATAATTATTTCATTACAAAAACCGTTACGCGTTTCAGTAAAATATGTAGGTATATCGATATTTGTGGTTCGGAAGATATATAAACAGCTTGCGGAAAAAAACAATTAAGCTCCAAAGAATAATTCATCTTGGATGTAAGGTCATAGCGCTGTAATAATTTTTCTAATGAAGGTGGATGGTAAAGTACTAATACTGTAGGTTGATCTGATATCTGATCTAGTAGATCATGTTTTTCAACAAAAACATGGTTCAATTGATACATGTGCTAATTCATTATCTTTATTATTAAAATGTTTTTTTCCTCAACCTTGGTCATGCACGATATTGGTAGCGAGAAATATAATTTATGTTTTACTAATATTGTGTATAAATTTGTATGGGAAATTTCAACGCACGTGTAATTTCAGATTTATATAATTATTACCACGATAATTATAACGTGTTCCTTATGCTGGGATTAAACACCTGTTCTAAATGGTCCTTGCTCCTGTAAGCCAATGTTTTATGTTATCTGTTTGTTATGTTTTATGTTCAGCTGCACTTATTACCTCCTTAAAATTGAGTCCACCTCAAGTTTTTATTTCCTTCCTGAGTCCACCCCAAGTTTTTATTTCCTTCATCCTAGACAATTTTTCCTCCCAATTGATCTACTGAGAATTCGCCTTTAATTATCAACTGCAGAATATAATACTTTCATTACGTAGATTATTACCAAGGACAGTTGTTTTCCTAATTCTTATGAGGTGTAGCTGCTGTCTGTATGGTCTTTTCAGACCCATCACATACAAGTGACGTGTGAAAGTGTTATGGCCAGATAGCAGGCCCAAAAGTGACCTTAGCTTCTGTCTAGTAAGACACAGAACCGCCCCACCTTGGCCAGGGATCCTGAAATAACTTCTCTAGCTTGACGGAGATGTCCAGAGACTCATCTCCATCTCATAAGATGTTAATTCCACAACCATACCTCTGTTTTGCTTCTAATAGTACCTGCTGCCAACCCTACGGCCCCCAGGACACAGGAAATTATTTCTCCCTCGCCTAGCGAACGTGTCCGCCGTTTCATTACCACAAACTCCAACATGACTCGGCACCCACATAAGTTACACATGATGTCTTGCCGAAATGTTATCCAAGATCTTTCTACATCACAGAACGATCCTTGATGTAAACTTTTAAGCACATAGTGCTTTCAATGTTGACTGGCTGTCAGAGCAGATAGTAATCCGCCTCCTAGGCCCCTGAGTTTCGTGAATACGAGCGGTACAAGCTAAAATCACCTATATTTCTGCTTGGAATACCATGGTCCATGGTGTAACCTCCAAGAGAGAGGGAGAGCTTTGTTTTTAGTCCGCACATCCCAGCGCTGGCGCCTTCGTCGGTAAGTGCAATATGTAGGAGATATTATACCATTTCTCATAAGTAGGATAGGGTCATCCTTTGTATGTCTAAGGCATACCTTATCGAATCGCAAAGTGCAATTAAATGCATCCTCAATGTCTAGGGAAGCTGGTCAGTTCTTTTTTGTTCCAACGTCTTGTTCAGGCTACATACAAGCTGGTGAAAAGCAAGTTCGGCTGACTTACAAATATGATAAGCAAACTGGCAAGCATGAATGGCACACCCTTCCATAGGTCCATCTCTTAGATGTCTATCAATTAGCTTTTCCAAAGTCTTCAGCAAGAATGAAGGAAGGGTATCGGTCTAAAGTCTTTCGGGTGTGTATATCTGTGCTCGGTTTTGGTATACAAACCATATTGGCAAGCAGCCATCCAAGTCGTGGAATTATTTGTTCCTGCTCTTGTTGTAACATGGCCGGACTCACGACGTCCAGATCTGGGATTTTATATGGTGCAAATGCATTTATTGCCCATATTATTCTGTCGTATGTTATGATATCTTGTGCCATCATCCAGTCCTCTCTGGAGGCCCTTCTGATCTCCTTCTTGTACTTCTGAATCATCTTTTGTACCTATCCTATTTCGGAGAGCTTTTCCTATGCCTAACCTTTCTGAGAAGTCTATGCTGCTGTCTTTTTGTCTTTCACATTTTCGATCCAAAACTTAGCATTACCTTCTGCGCTAACCCCACATAGGGGGCAGCTGGTTTCAAAAAACTCCGTGAGGTCCCAACATAGAGATTCCACCGCTGCCTCGATGTTATCTCCATTATAGTCCATAGATCCCGGCCTGTTGGCCAAGTTCTGTTTGAATGATGTCCAATTCGTGTGCTTTGGGCTTCTAAAAAGAATCACTCCATACATCTTGAACAGGATGTGTCTATAATCAGACCAGAGGGATGCAAGAAAATTCTCCAGTCTCTCACATCATTGCAAATACCGAGTGTACTCAGTGTTTAATCGATGACCTCCTCTCCCACATTATTGCAAATAGTCGGATATTTAGAATTTCTAAGTTAGTAGAACTGATGATAAGGCATGCCTCATCTTCACTCTGCCAGTTGGTGTCGAAGTTGTCCCACAAATGGATGATGATGGATCCTGATCCTACCTCAACAAAGTATTACTGCCGATGTAACACTGTTCTTTAAGATCACATGATAATCGAATGAGATAGCAGAATATAAAACTTCCTGAACTATTTTCTATGAAGCCATTTACATAAAGTCATTAGCTGACAATTGCTTGCTCTAGCTCCGAAAGAAATAATCGTATTTTTTTTATTTGTCACCCAACGAGGAGATTCTTGCATTCTAGCTGGCGATAATCGTTTTCAACAGCCCTTATAAATTAACTTGACATGTAATTTTTTGTAATAACATGTAATTAGTTGTAGAATTTTTGTTCGCTCTCCATGCAACATATTTTTAAAAACGTTAAAGCTCAAAATATACTTGAAGGGTTTCAAGGAATCATTAATCAATATTTTGACGTATGTTCAATAGCCGTATATGGAACAGGAAGTTACCCAAGAATAATTAAAGAATCTCCTCGAGAATCTCCATCATTTATTTCAGAAACGTATCATCCCAAAATAGTATTTACGCCTTGCCCGCTGTAATACGAGAATATAAAAATATATATACAAGGTGATCAGTTAACTAACTTACGTGCAAATATGGGTTTGAGACCTTCGATGCCTGCCAAAGGTGTACGCTCCATCAAAATATCCAGCGGAGATGAGGAAGAATCACACTCAGTAGCGGTTCCAGTGGGTATACATAAAAACATTTAAACAGTCCAATCAAATGGAGCTCAAAAAGTAGGTTACCTGGAAGGTTTTGTTGAGGATTATTATTTTTACAGATTTTTAAAGTCTCCAAACTTCAGCTTTGCTGTCTGAAATCTTAACGTCCTAAATTTTGACTATGTTTCCTTTCTATCAGTCATATTTATGATAAATTAACCTAGCGGAAATTGTGTGGCTTTTAACCTTTATTTTTTTTAAACAATCAGTTTCGACATACGGGTGTCCCAATGTACATATAGTGCTTATTGATAAAGACTCATTTCCTCGACGTCATCAGGTATGCTCACTAAGACCAGTCCTTATTTAGATCCCTAATTATCAAATTTAGTTTATTTCTATTCCCTTGGTTGAGTATCCCTTTAGAATCGAGCGGAACCTCACGGAATTATATATAACATAGTCGTAAATAACACATTCTTGCACCTTCGTTGATTATCAGCACAGTTTGATGAAAGAATAATTAAATTTGTTAATTTACTATAAAAATTCAAACACTTCGCTTCGTTGAGCGCACTGGAAGAACTGCAGAATATCTCTCCACTTGACCTGGTAGTCCAAGCGGGGGAGGGACAAGAGCCTCTGCGTCGCGACTGTAGAGTCAAGGCAGTTGATCCTTTGTGAATCCTGGCAGGGGACGGTCTGTCATCTTCTCAAAACTGCAAAGCGATGACCCTGTCCTACATAATTATGAGGAGTGATATTATTTTTCCTACATATTGCTTTGACTGCAAATCTGCGGTGAAGTATCCTACAAGGAAGAGAAGAAGTCAAGCGACAGGCGGCCTTTCGAGGAGGGAGGGCGAGTTTGGTATAAAGACGGCTCACTTAACGACAAAGATTCAGGCTCTGGGGTTGCAGGCCAAACACAAAGCTCTCTGTCTCTCTCTTTTGGAGGATACACCAAGGGCATTTCAAGCAGAAATATACGCAATTTTACCTTGTGCTTCTCGTATTCACGAAATTTAGGAGCCTAGGAGGTGGATTACTATCTGCTTTGACAACCAGGCAGCATTGAAAGCATTGGGTGCTTGTAGATTTATATCAGGGCTCGCCCTGCAATGTAGACAGGTCTTGGATGACATTTGGGCAAGGTTTCAGGTGTCACTTATGTGGGTGCCGAGTTATGCTGGAGTTTGCGGTAGTGAAACGGCAGATGCGCTCGCAAGGCGAGGGTCAAGGAATTAATTCCTGAGTCCTGAGCCAGCTGTGGCGCTTGCAGTAGGTACCATTAGAAAACAGAAATGTGGTTGCAAAATCGCATCTTATGAGACAGAGAGGAATTTCTGGACATCTTCCTTAAGCTGGAGAACTTATTTTAGGACATCTGGCCAAGGTGGGGCGGTTCTAATGAACAGAACCCGGCTAAGGTTACTTCTTCACCTTCAGACGTCACTTGTACCTGAGGGGGGTGGCAAGCGACCCCAAGTGTGCATGCTGTGGCGAGGAGGTCCTCAGCGCACATTCTATGTCTCTATGAAGCTCTTAGGTATCACAGGCATAGTATACTAGGTTCAAAAGTCCTTGAATCTGAAGACAGACCTATAGTAAGGAGAGGTGTAGAAGAGCCCGCTTGTACACCTAAGCATTGGTGGCTCTTGTCACCAGAAAGCCCATCTCCTGTTGCCGCAACGCTTACTTCCCTGTATTTGCTTGAAATTCATCGAAACAATGTATTAAAAATAAACTATTAGTTCGTTACTAACTAACGATAGAGTATTGCATTGAAATGATCCCTAAGGAGAGCTAGTAATACAGCAGCGTCTCAAGTCTATGGAACAAATTGTAAAACAACGTATTTCGAAACAGTGTTTTAAAACAAGCTGTAAATTCTATTGGTCTGTTTTAAAACAATTTTCGTTTTTTACAACCATGTTTTCATTATACTTTAATGTTTTGCAACATATTTTAAAATAATATGTTTCAATAAACTTGTTTTAAAACTAAAGTTAATGAAACTTGTCGCATAGTTAGAATCACGATGTTGAATGAATGAATGAAAGGAGAAAGGCTTTCTGGTGACCAGAATTACCAATGCGGGCCCTTATGCACCTCTCCTTAGCTCCTTATCCTAGTACCCAAGGCCAGCCCTCATCGCAAAGATGGCCTTGGGTCCTGCGTATCTTATATATGCGCCGAGGCCTCTTCCTCCGTGCTACAGCGTGTACACGTCGGGTCACTTGCCACCCCCAACACATACAAGTGACGTTTGAAGGTGTATGCAGGCCAACAAGTAACCTTTACCGGCTTCTGTCCAGTGAGAGACAAAATCATCTCACCGTGGCCAGTGGTCCTAAAATAAGTTCTCTAGCTTGACGGAGATGTCTGGAGATGTACTGTCTATCTCACAAGATGTTGATTTTGTAACCACGCCTCTGTTTTTCTTTTAATAATACCTGCTGTCAGCTCCCCAGTCGGCTCAGGACCCAGGAAATGATTTCTCGAACCTCGCCTTGCGAGCGCGTCCGTCGTTTCATTGCCGCAAAATCATGCATAACCTGGCACCCGCATAAGAGACACCTAATGTCTTATTGAAAAGTCATCCAAGATCTTTCTACAAGGTAGAACGAGCCTTCATGTGAACCTACAAGCACTCAATTTCAGATATTTCAGACGTACATTTACGGCGCCCGACTATGTGGGAATGGAAGGCTGTCCTACAGATACGGCAGCAGGTCGGTAAAAACAAAAAAAAATCAAAATGCCATGGCACACGAAGTCGTACTTGTACAGCAACCGTCAATGTATTCCATGGGTGCAGTGAAAGTACGGCGACCGTCCTCAAAGGGGTAGTTTACCAAACTATCGACCGAATTTCCATTTTTTAGCTCTCGCTGAAGAGAGCTATAAAACTACAGGGGCTAAGAAAAACTAAATACAGATTCGGAATCAGCATGAAAAAACTAGTCCGGGAAAAATCCGGTTTTGTCAATATCGCTTCCGGTTTAAAAAAAATTAAATTTTTATACCAACAAATTTCACCGTGAGAGCGCCGTTTGGATTTACTCAAATAAATTATTTCCTACTTTTCTTTTCAGGCGGTTTCCTCCCCTAGCTAAGTACCTGCATCAAGTTCTTTCTGGCGTTGTCATGTCCTCGGACATTGTCCTACCCAAAATAATAATCCGCGAACCGACCCTGCTTTTTTGCTCTGGATTAAGGAGGAAACGAGTTTTTATGTCAGATAGTCTGCAATTTGCATTAATGATTAGTCCGTGTGCACGAATACTCGTAAGTGTGAATATCGCGCAGGCCGGATGTCTTTGACCCAGTTTGACCTGTTTGCGACTTCCTACGACCACGAGGCGGCGCGGCGCGTCAAGTGGCCTAGACCTTGGTGGCGCGGCTGGCCTGCACTATAACCACCGTACAAATTGAGCAATCTTTATCAGGAAGTTGGCGTGAAAACCACATTCACACGTGTATGGTCCAGTAATCTTAGGCAACAAATTCTCTGCACACAGAAAAATCTGTCGTTTTGTCGAAGACTTACGCTTGGATTCAGTGGGACGTTACACTCAGCTTTCCTCAAATACAGCGATGTTTTATCCAATGGGAAGTGTTTAGTTGGTAACGAATTATATCGTATTGTCGATTCAACTACAAGATGTCATTGGATTCCAATGAATGATTCAATCGCAGCCTGTCGTTGAATCGAACCTGTGTTTGGTAATTGATTCTAAACTACTTTCTTTTCCTTGGACCCAGAGATTTTATTGCGAGGACAGCTGATCGATTCGTTTGGATATTTAATGGTGTGGTTTTGTATGAAGTTATAAGGAGCATGATATAAGAATTAGACATAAGCCTGCACCAGTTGTTGAATTTTTACCTATAACTATATAACTGTCTGACTAATCTAAATACCTACATTCAAATGTGGGTGTTAGCTCTTCTAAGCCCCAATTTCTCAGTAGGTCCTCCATTTAATATATAACTGGACACAGTTAAATCACACAATTGCTGATGCAAAAAGCAAAAACACGAGATGACACAACACGGCTAACACCGAAACACCACAACGAAACAACCTCATCTATGTTGGCGGGTTGGCGCCGACAATAACACAAGATGATCCCGCTGTTCTTTCTTTTTACGTTTATTGAATCGGGACATCAGTCCCGCCGAATACTGAATATAGTTCAGCGAACAACAAGGGCCATTGAATTCGATATATGATGTTGTTACGAATACTACTTACTAATTTCTTTAACAGCATAGACAATGTTTTGAAAGCATGGGTTATTGTTCGCGTAATAGTTACCTTTTGAAACAAAATTAATTTTTATCAGATGAATTATCACGAAATGCTTTTGCGGTTTTATTTATTTATCGTATGGCTCAAAAATATGACAACAGTAAATATAGATTAAAAGAAAAACTATTATAACCTATACTAAAATAAAATATATACAGCTACAAACTAAGATAGTCATAGTATTTACAGGTTGATGTCAAGTTCTTTCAGCCACTTCAGCGCCAACGGTGTGGCTGTGAAGAACTCTTCTCGCGATCCCTGAAACGCACGGTGCGGTAATAATTTTTGTACATCGAATAGGTTGTATGCTTTGCTGAAATGAAACATAGGCTAAATTTCGAGAACAAAAGGATGTTTTGATTGTATTATGTCACTACTGATATTAGAAGGATTATACATATCGTTAGAGCGAATATAAAATTATTTTGAATTTATTGGCGTACCTGTGATTACTTCCAATATAAGGATTGAATGCTTTCAATGACATGGATTTGAAACAACTGTAAATATATTTCAAACGATGGAAAAACATCCAAATACTAATCATTAATTGGAAACGCAACAGTATTTTTTTCTGTGTGTTTCGAATTGAAAAGGTCCTGTGTGGCTCTGGGTGCTGAACCCTGTATTGCTCTTCTTCATCAGTTTTTTAACGTTTACTTCAACTACTCCTACCGGCATTAAATTACACTATTGACTCGAGCGCTTCCTTTAGGGGAAACATGAACAAAATGACCACCTTAAACAAAGTGAGCTCAAGGATATCACAATCCTTGTTTGGAACACGTCCTGAATCGCATTAGGCACGATATCTCTGTCGCTGTTTCGATCTTTCGAATCTCGTCAGGTGGACCTGGTTCCAGCCCGGTATCAGTCTCATGTGGAAGCAGTGGACCAACAGAACTACTCTGAGGTCTGAGGGCAAATACCCCTACCGGCATTGAATTTCACTATTGGGTCGAGAGCCTCCTTTGAGAAAACATGATTTCCACTTTACCCAAAGTGAAAAGGGCACATTCGGATAAAGCTGAAAAGTATATCATATTATGCCGTTCCTTTACAGGGTAATGATGAGCCTACTACGAATGGAACACATTTTTCAGTACCCCAACCCCCATCCCTAAATTACCCCAATTTTGCCCTGTCTAAAAAAACGTGAAAAACGATTAGCAATCCCAATATCGCCAGAGACGGACTGTGAGCTGGTTTATACTTTTAATTATTTTAAATTGCTGCGTCGCCACTGACACGATGTTTCAAAATAATATGCGTTTTCCATTCTTGCTACTGTGAAAATAGAGTGTTAAAATTTCATTAAAATCACTCAGTCAATTTCCAGCTTACACAATACAGAACGATCTGAATTAGTACTTGTATGTATGAATACATTATATATACATCAGAAAATTCTTTGTTTTCTGTAATAGGCAAGGCTATGTTTAGATGGACCTGAAAAAGTGTATTATGCCGCTAGGTCTTTCTTTCACAGGTTAATGGAAAGCCTATACTGAGTACAAACAAATTTTCAGTTTTACAATCCCTCACCCTCCCAACCAACCCCAGTTCCACCCAACCCAAAAAAAGTGGAAAAGATAATATTTGTATCTTTTTCTAATTACTCCGCCGCCCATGCACCGATTTTCAAATTTCTACCAGCATTATATTTTATGACCCCACAGCATACAGCTGCCCAAATTTCATTGCAACCCATGCAGTGCTTATTGAGATTACGAGGATAGAAAAACGCCAACAGACAGACCGACGGAAATGAATGACGGATTTTCGTTATGAAGATATCTTTAAACGCCCCAAAATGGTATTATCTCAAAATCGAGAATTTTCGCGATCACAATACTCCATTCACCTATCGGTGTGGGAAGTAAAAAACCATATAAAAGCTGAATTTACTTCTTTGAAGTACATATCTTGTATCATTTTGTCGCATATAATTTTAAATACTTCATTTCTGTAAAATATTTAGTAATTTTTATTCAGAAATAATTAATGGTAATACATTTCTTAACCGACTTTTGCAGTCCTGTGATAGCTAAAAATAAAATTTTCTTTCACTCTAGCCTTCGATTAACTTGTACTTATACTATATTTTTTATTTCTAGTACAATTTACAATGTGAGTGGAATCTTTGGAAGCTAAGTATGGTGGGGACAGTAAACAGCATAGGTCAGTTTTTCGGGTTATTTGCGGGAGGATTCATTTCAGATAAGTAAGTAATTTATTGATGTAACCATTACTATTGAAACATTTGACCCAATGTTGATGCTGATTTTTACGTTGAGATTTTTATTTAATCAATTCACATATCTCGTTCACACGATATGTTTTGAGGAAATATTTATCACATAAATGTATTTGAAACATGTTGTAATACATCATAAACAACACATTTGTATTTAAATTTATTCTTAAAATATATCAAACTGAAGCTTTTTTATGGTTTACCTCAGCATAAGTAGGAAAGCAGTTGACAGGTACAAAACTTCAACAGGCCGTTTGGAAAAAACTTGTCATAGGATTTTTAATTTCTGTTATGGGTACTTGAATGATGCACTGTTACATCATGATAGGTCATAAAAAGGGATTTGGTTAACCAAAAATTCGGTACATGTCTCAAAATTCGATAATTTTAGAAGAAAACTTCAAGTTGTAATTTAAAATGGATTCGTCTTAAAAAGTCAGTATCTTGTGTTCGTAGATCTTCAGTTACGTATGGACTCATCCGTCCAAAGAAAAAATTGCATCTTCGGCATCCATATGAAGCATAAATCGACAAAAACCCATTCTTCTGATAGGATTCCCCACCTCCCCGATGAGAGACAATTGAAAAGGTGGCAAACCTTAATCTGGACCCCCAAAACCAAATCCTTGATACGTACCTGAATGACAACTTGAATATTTCATTTAAAATTATACAGTTTTGTGACCCTATACCGCAGTTTTGGTTAACTGATCACTTTTTATAACTAATTATGATGTAATAGTACATTAAAGTACCCATAACAAAAATTAGAAATCCGCTGACAAGTTTTTGCCATACGCTCTGTTGAAACTTTGTGCTTTTGGAGATCCATTATGCTTTTAGAGCTTTAATGGAATCTTATTTCCTGTGTTTACCACATTTACAAGTTTGTAGTACCAATGAATAGTTAGAAAGATGAGCATGTTTTTACCGTAAAGTGCACGGTTTATTATTTGGTGATCTTTTAAGATAAATTAATTTTTTTGTTCCGGGAAGTCACTTTCACTGTCACTTTTCAACATATGTCGAATTGTTTGATACATGATCACTTTCTTTTAGTTGATAATGACGTGAAAGCATATTTTCTAATGACTAACACCATTGCTAACACCAAAAATTGAAAAATCGGACAATAAAATTTTGTTATATTAGGGTTTTCGTTTGTAGACCTGCATTTTAATTAAAATATGTAAAAACCACCACCTAGTCGGTGGTAAAAACCAATTTATCTCTGCAGCATTTGAAAATCGGGCACTACTTTATATGACTTTTTTGTTGGAAATGCTGTACAGTGTTTTCTGAAAGTATTGTTCACTCGTTATAGAACATGTTATGTATAACACTATACAGGGTGAGTTTTTAGTACCGGCTCGGTTGACAACTCCACTACTGTAGAAGATAGCGAAAAAAGTTGTATATAAAAGTTGTAGCCACGGATATGCTCCTTGCTTGGAAAATATTTAGATTTATACAGGGTGATCCATAACTACGTGGTGATGCAAACATGCATCTTTTTAAATAAGACATTATATATTATTCCATATTCAAATTCTACTAAAAATTTCCGTTCTTCCAATATAGAGTATTGTTACATTATACAGGGTATTTCAAAAGTTATGACCATTTCTACACCCAAATCGCTGTCAAATGAACGTACTGTATATCAAAAAGTGATGAATCAAAAATATATAGAGGTATGTAGCAGATAACAATTGTAAACGATAGAAACCGACCAAATACAACCGAAATTTGTATAAATATTGGAATATCTCAGAAACTGATGAATGCAGCCATAACAAGTGCTACACAAAGATGAAAGAGCATATTAAAAGCAATTCCCTGGTATAATATAATATTCGGGGTTACATTTTAAAAAAAGAGAAAATCTGGATTTTGCATTCTGCATTCCCTGTATACGAATATACGTCGCGGGCTTCTTTTATATCCGATTTTAAAACCAGAGGATATTTTTGATTTTTCCATGTAAAAAAATAATTTTTGATTAATTACTTTTTGATATACAGTACGTTCGTTTGACAGCGATTTGGATATAAAAATGGTCATAACTTTCGAAATACCCTGTATAATGTTATAACATCTTATATTGTGAGAAGAGAAATTATTAGTAGAATCTAACAATGGGATGATATATAGGGTGTCTCATTTAAAAAAATATATGTTTGCATCACCACGTAGTTATGGATCACCCTGTATAAATAAAAATATTTTCTAAGCAAGGAGCATATCCGTGGCTACAGCTTTCATGTACAACTTTTTTCGCTTTCTTCTACAGTAGTGGAGTTATCGACCGGGTCGGTACTAAAAACTCAACCTGTTGTATTGTACATATTTTATGTCTACCCTGTCAAGCCTCACGCTCAAGGTGGTTTATGTTAATTATTTACCCTTTTGCATCGTTGCTAAATAAATTACTATTATTGATTTAATGTAGCATCAGTTTCATTATTTTCTGATACATCCTCGTATACCACTAATAAAAAGTCTTATTTATTGAGTTTCGATTATTTTGTAGATATGGGAGGAAAGTAGTACTAATCTGGGGCATGGTACTTTGTGCAATTTGCGGAATAGTCCGAGCTTTCATGCCTACGTATGAATGGTTCTTGGTATTTGAGTTCCTAGATGCAGCATTTGGAGCTGGTACCTATATTTGTGGATTTGTCTTAGGTAAGTTTGATTGTAATTATACATATTTTCTAAATTTCGTCTGTTTGGTTCTACATCTATGTCGCGGAATGTCCTGGCCTAGTCTAATGGTAGATTATTTAACGAGATTAGAACCAAAATCGATACTAGTGAATAATCCATAACCACGGCGAACTCAAAATGTTGTTCTAATCGAGTACCTGACTGTATTTTCTCCACGTCCATTAGTGAATGAAACATTAAAACCACTTCTTCGCCATGAAATACACCACGATATTTGACACTCTAAATGTGGAACCATTAGACGTCTCTGGCTTTCAAAGTTTAAAACACATTCTGAACTACAATAAAAAATGTTAGATTTTTTATCGCTCAGCTCATTCCACAGCGTCGAAGTTCTCCAAAAGAAGGAATGCTTGAGGAGACTGGTTCCGGGAGTAGGGTCCTCGACCTGGTAAGGATGAGCTCGCAGAGCTTCTTTAGTTCTCCTCGTTCGGACGGCCTTTGGTGTTATTACCTAGGAGAGCTCACTTAAACTTCTTCTGTGATAGAGTCTGTAAGACAGGGACAGGTCAGCCAACCTTCTTCGATATTCCAGCCTGTGAAGGTTCTTTGTGAGGTTAGGCGTATCGATTAGTCTAATTACTCTCTGCTGAATAGTGTCCAGAAACTTTAGAGAGTGCTTCGGAGCGCATCCCCACACATGGGAGAAATACTCCAACGATGGTTGGATGTTGGATCTGTGCCTTGTAGAGCACGAGTAGTCAATCTGGTGTATACGGCTTCCTATAGCGGAACAAAACGCCAAGCTTCTGGGATTGCCCTTTTAGCCATACTGACGACGTGGTCGTGCCAGGACATGTTATTGTTGATGTTGATCCTCAAGAGCTTGACGGAAGGTGACTCGACTATTGACAATTGTTTTGATATCGACGTTAATCTGAAAGGCATATTGCTGTCGCCGACGTACTATCTCCTGGGATGATAGTGGCTTGCCCGATTCCAAGCACGACATTAATGTACCGTCGTCTGCGAAGCTGTAGATTGGATTGGATGTTATTTCCAGCAGCTCGTTGATGTACAGCAGAAACAGTGCAGGGGAAGTACAGATCCCTGGGGAACACCGGCGTTTATTGCACAGCCTTCGACTACAACAAACAGAGATGGATCGTTCAGGAAGCTATTCAGCCACTGGCTTAGGCCATAGAATAGTCCATGAGGAGCGAGCTTGACCAGAAGTCTCTCATGCCACATTCCATCGAAGGCTTTGGATATTTCAAATGCAACTACACGGGATTCGCTATGTTGTAAAATATTATGTGTTTATGTATATTTGTATTTTATTATATCATAAGCATAATTTTTTATAGGTTATAGTGCTTTAGAAAGCCCAATCATAGCATTTTTTCAGAAAACAAGTGACAGCGGCCTTTTCTAATCCTTTTATTTTTTTAATGAGGTAAGTAGTTCAGTAAGCGTTAGTGTACACGTACACGTACAGTGACTCCCAAATGACGAATAAACGAATATCCTTAGTTTGTTGTTATTACCATATTTGTCCAGGCGGACTAGCCTACTGGCGGTCAGTGATGCCAACCCTACTGAAAAATCAGTAGATCTACTGAATTCACCCTTAGTCTACTGATCTACTGATTTGTGTTGGAAATCTATTGATATATGGAATACCATTTTCAAATTAACTGAAAAACCGCATCACTACTGATTGTTTCACTAGTTTCATTTATAAATTTACTGAAATCTGTATGTAATTGTTCTGACACCTCCATTCGTCCCGTTTTGATTTTAAAGTCTATGGGCCACACACAGATACGGTAACCGGTAACGCTATCGCGTGTTTCGTGTTTTAACATCTTAGGTTTGTAAGCCGGGGTTGTTGGTTGTTTTTGTTATCTTTACTTTAAAAGTGTTCAAGTGTTCCGTTCACGAATACGAAAATAAAGATTTATTTCTGTTTCATTGTATTATTTTCATAAACAAAAAATTCCTAGAGCAACTTCACCCAAAAGAGGTCCTAAAATAGTCTAAAACCAGGCAAAATAGGAATATGGTGTCCAAAGGGGTTTGTGTGACGCTTGAAAAACGCTTCTCCGCTGATAACACCATTGAATAACTAGTTAGCACAAAAGCGGATGGCACTGAAGCGCTCTGAAAAAGTGTTGATTTCTTAATCATGAGAATTCTACTGATTTCTACCGATTTTCGTTAGCGTCATCTACTGAAAACTGTAAAATCCAGTTGGCAACACTGCTGGCGGTAGGAGTTTTTGACAGCAAAATGAGCAAAAGGTCGGAAAGAGAGAAGAATTGTTACTCTGAGGTCGGAAAGGATTGAAATTTGGTGAGATGGTAGACAGTGGTCGCGTCCCCTCCCCTGAAGGCCCTGATTGCCTGAATCTACATCTAATAGAGATGTGTAGTTCGCGAACGAACTATTTGAAAGAACTATTCTCCAGGAAGAACTAAACGAACTAGTTCGCTAACTAAAGAAGAACTAGTTCGCTAACTAAAGAAGAACTAGTTCGTTTCTGATACCGTTCTCGAAAACGCCACAAGAGCGGTGGCAGTTGACGAGCTGACACGTTGACCGATGCGGGCCCAAGCCATCGTCACCACTACTATTCGTATGCGAATACGTACATTGCGAACTAAGAACGATTATGAGGACTGAATAGTTCAGGGAACGGTTTGACCCGTAGACCGATAGCATGGTGCGTTTTTAACTTATTATTATTCCCAGTATTTTCGCGTTTTCAGGCGCTCTGTAACTAACTAAAAACGAAACAAAGGATTGTGATAATAGTTTAATCATTGAGTAACGTATTAACTAGTCTACATTGTAATTGTTAGAGATTTTGATTTGGATATAAGAATCTCTTTATCGGTCTTTTATTCTCGGAAATTTTCCTTCTGATAGAATGATACCTACCTGAAAACATATGTGAAAAATGTATCATTTAAAAGAATATTATTTTTCTGGACCGCGTTAATTAGGGGAAATGAGAGTCAATGTTTGATAAAGTATTGAGGTACGTGTGTGATCATTCTTGTGTGGTTTCATATTTATCTCAGATACAGTAATTTACAGTAGAAAACTCAAATTGTTGAAAGTAGTGTAAACATTTATTTTTTGAGATCATTATACATAAAAGTAAATAATCCGCCAAAAACCCTATAAATAAAATAAGTATCCGTTGCCCATTAGCTCGTTTGCTTGGCTTACAATTACAAACCTTACTAGTTCGTTCGCGAACTACTAAACGAGCTAGTTCGCCGAGGCGAACTAGTTCTTCCAAAAGAACGACTAGGCACATCACTAACATCTAAAACCTAAATTTGCCACTTCAGGACGGGCCGTGGGGGGTTTGCCGCTCGAGGGGTGGTGGGAGTGGGATGAAATCATGATACTACGACACTGACAGATATGATCACTTGGCGGACAGATTTCGAACCGGTCTGCGCATGACGTCACCGTGTGACAAAAGTGTATAAGCACATGGCGCCAAAGCATTGATTTTTGAAAGTTTTATTTCGTTTCTTGTTATATCTGTCTTAGATATATTTAATATTCATACAAAATGAAAATAGCTCATGCACAGTATAATATAAACGATACATATTGCTCTGTATCTGAATAAAAAATTGGTGAAATAGTTATACAGAGAATTGATATTAATCGACGCCTGACCCGTTTGCAGTAGTTCCGAGCGTTCTGAATTTCAGATACAAAAATTTGAATGTATGTACTCAAAAAAAATTTACATTGTGGAAAAAAAACAGAGCCAGAGCGGTCTGGACGTATTTTTCTAAAATTTCATACAAGAGGTTGATTGGAGTGCCTAGTGAAACCATCTTTTTGTGGGAAAATTTCTCGGGTAGGGGGTGGAATTTTTATATACCTACTCCATTCAGGAGTCTTTGATTACCGTTCTTATTTTTTATATAAATAGATTATGATGTTGCGTCACCAGCTCTTCAAGCCAATTTGCATATGTATTTACTGTATAATTCTCTTAATAAAAGGTAGACAAGAAATAAATAACATGATTTTGTCATTAGAGGTTTTTAAAAATCATGAACAAGCATAATGGCATTATGTTTATGGCGAATGAATATTGACTTTTTTCTGCTAACGATTGGTGGAAAAATACATTACCAAATTTTCTTATTTTTTATTTATTCAAATATATGTCACAACCGCGTATATGTTTAACATAAAATAAAAACATATCACAATACAACAATACAATGTCTTTCTGGGCATTGTATTTAACTAGTACAAGTGAATTCTCGTATACTAAAGATTACTAGCAATAACAGGTTTTACATCAATTTTTTTCAAAATGTTTTCACACGATGTATCTGTTTAATAATATGTTTGAATTAAAAAGTTTGATCCACTTGTAGTGATGGTTTCTGATGGCCTGGGTATAGAGCACATTATTTGTTGCGCTCTTGTGTTGTAGTTATGTATTGATTCTGTATATATGAGTCTACGGGGAAATATATTTTGGACAGGCAATAAGAACTGAAAAAGGGGTGAATAAGAGCCTATATAGAACTAGCCGTTCTCTATATGAACTGAAAATGAAATATCAAAATACCTTATCTGCAACCTGTAAATCTCCAACCATCTTTTAGCGCATTTTTATTTTATGTAGCATTTTTTTTATTCCAAATAGGAAAGGCGCTAGGAAAGCTGGATGCACCGTCGTAGGACCCTGTATACTTATTACTTTATACTATTTTACAATGTTAGTGAATTTCAGTTTTCTAATATTCGAGGTCTCTCTAATTACCCTATCAAGAATTCGTATTCTGAAATACATTTTACATCTAGAAAACAAGCTCATCTTTGCTTCAACATATACATTCTCTGATAATTTGTTTAAATTCGCAAGATAGTTTTTTTTTTCAATTTTCAAAGCGTTTCCATTATAGTTGGAAAATATATGGCTGAGCTCATTACATTTTGCCAAGAACTCATCTGTATGTTTTTGTAGTCCACCTTCTGTTAAATGGTTGACCCAACTGAGATAAGTATCTGTGCAATCTGGGATACAACCCAGATTCTCCTTATTATTCAACTTAAATGCAATGAAACATGCCAAATTTTCCAAACCATCCCAAGTAGCGGTAGTGTGACGAATAGTTTTTACTTTTTTATTATTACATCCCACAACCACACAATAAACCATTGTTCAAATATGTGTTAAACTCCAGAATCGCAATTAATTAATGTTTTATCAAACTTTACTACGGTAAACGAGTAAACTCAAGAAAATAAACTGAAAACGTTCGGCTATGCTATAACCTGTAACTAAACGAGTAAACAAACCCCGTTTGTGGCGTTTGTCACACGCTGACGTCACAGGTGGAAGCGAGATGGAAGACATCATGCGCGTGAGCATACCTTTTAAAGTCGTAGTATCATGGGATGAAATGAAAGACGAAAACTGTTATATTACCACTAGATCACTACCAACAACAGTACCAACCATGATACTATTACTCGAGAAGATAAACCCACCTCGCGCTTCAATTTCGTTCGGCACAGCGCATGACGTCACTCGGAGACAACAGTCGCGCTTGTCGGTGGGAAGAGCCACTGCTTCCGAGCACTAGCCGTTAGTATTTAAAATATTTTTCGGACTTATTATAAAAAGTCATCACACATATTCGTTGCTTTTTCGTTCAATACAATTTAGGAACAATGCTGGGATAGTACGGCTTCAAATAGAGTAAGTATTTTATAGATAAAATAAATTCTGTTTGTAAGAATACGATTCTTGAAAAATGTTCACATAAATATTTTTAGCAATGAGTATTTCAATTTCAGGATTACTATAAAATATGGAAAGTTATCAAAGTTCGAACCTTATTTATTTTGAAAATGTTTCAGCATTTCATACTAGACTTATAATTATTGCTCAAATACATGTATTTGTTTCTTATTTAAACCGAAGCAGTCCTTTTTGAAACAACACCTTGGTAGAAAAATATCAGTGATTTAGATTTATTATAAACAAACCCCTTAACAAATCAAACTTACAATAATAATTATACAGGGTGTCCCTGAATTTCCTTGACACGTACACTACATGGTCGATCATACCACGCTTTCAAAACTTTTTTTTTGTACTCCAACCCTTAGAACTCATCCTCAACTTTCAAGTAGCAGCTCATAATTTTTCCTATGCAAAACAAGTCCTTATTTTATTTAAAATCTTGTAGTACCTTTGATTTTATACAAAAAGCAATTTTTTTCGTGAAGTCATAAGCGTAAGTTAGATAAAATAAGGATTAGTTTGAGACACAATATTTTCGTAAGAATAACAGATAAAGAAGAAAACTAAGTGGGCCTTTCAAGGGTACCCAATGGCCTATCATACTATACTTTCGAAACATTTTTTTACCTCAACCTCCAAAACTTACTCCATACTTTTTCTTACAAGTAGCACCCCACAGCTTTTCCTGCATTAATGGGATCATTATTTTATTTAATATCTTATAATGCCTTTGGCATTTCAAACCATACACAAACCAATTTTTTGGTAAGCATAAGATAAATAAATTGGGTATTTGCTTGAGGCGTAATATGTTCGTAATAGAAAGCATTAAAAAGACATTTGTCATGTATTATAGGTCACTCAGTACCCTTAAAAATCCAACTAGTTTTATTTTTACCTGTTTTTTGCGTCAAGCAAATACTTATTTTATTTATTATATGCTTATGATTTTATGGAAAAAATAAGTTTGTGTATAAAATCAAAGGTAGGTACTATTTGGTGCTGTTTGTAAACAAAAGTTGAGGGTGAATTTTAAGGGTTGAAGTACAAAAACACGTTTTAAAACCATGGTATGATAGTCTCTATAGTACTTTCAGAAATTTCGCTCAGTTTTTGTTTGAACTTTTTTTTATTACGAGAATATCACCAGGTGTCAAGGAAATTCAGGGACACCCTGTATATAATTCAAGGTATAATCGTGTTTTCAAAAAAAAAAATCAATGTGTAAGTGTCAATAAAAGACTCTCGTAATGAGGAACACATTTATTAAATCCACTAAATAGGTATAGCGATTAGTTACAACTATTAAATCAACATTCAAAATTTAATATTCAATATTCTATCATCATTTTACAGCTTTTGCCATTTTTCTCGTCCTTACTTTCGATATTTTCTTGATACCTTTATATAACTTTCGAATTTTGAAATACATGGTCGCAAACTTTTTTGACCCTCAAAAAACCTAATACACAGCAGATAATTGTTACGGCAAGCCAGTCATTTTGTCACCAGGTGACGTCAGAGGTGCGAGAGAGATAGCGCTACGACATGCGCGTGGGTTTATCTTCTCGAGTAATAGTATCATGAGTACCAACTATGTTTGATTAAATTGAACGGGGCAGATCGCGTCACCAGAAGGACCGCGAAAAGTAAACGGTCCCTCACGGGACGACCCGGGCGACCTGTACCCCTACAAAAATTAGGGGCTAACTTAGGTTAGCATGTGAGCCAAGCATAACCAGGGCCCTTATATTTTCCTTACTCATTAGTTTAAGGCACGAAGTTCAATAGCTCCGCCATTCGTAGCCTACGAAATAAATGAACCATATAGAAGGAGGTTATATGTGGCGCCATCTGTTAATCACTGGGTGATGTAATTCGGATAAAGTCGGCGAGTGTGGTACGACATACTTGAATTAGTCTAAAGCCGGCGCCACATATGCGGGTATAGTAGAGCCCAGAGATATACCATTTGTGTACGTTTTGCGCTATATAAAAACTGCATTCCATCTCTTAGTACAGTTCATCATTTGGAATAGATACAGTTTTTATAATATTCAATGGTTACCATTATTTTACTTTCGTACTCGTAACCAATTCATGGAATGTGCTTCTAACCAATTTTCTAATATAACGTAACCTTTTAGAATGGTGAAAATGAAACACTAAGTTGTATTTGAACGTAAATCTGTCGGATGACGTTCACGATGTATATTTTGACTGAACTATGATAAGACCGACACATTTTAGGATTATTAGCGACTCCATCGATGAAGAGGACCGGACTTAGTCAAATTGTTTAGGCAGGTATTGCTACCGTTATTGATAGCAACGCCAATCTGCTTTTACTTTTGTGCCTTACTTTTCTGTCTGAATCGGACGTTTTTTTTGGAAGTGTGACAGCTAGAGTATGTTTCGGCCTTGGGAAGATAATGGGATTTCACAGCGATGTGAATTACCCTGCAGCAGTGAAGCTACGTCGGCGGTTTGTCATTACGGTGGTGAAAGTAGTGACTATAGTACGGACACTGATAATGAATTTGAACAGAGGGAGGTGGAGGTAGACCAATTAAAATCTCACAAAAGGTCACATCTTAGCGCAGATGCAAAACAAATAGTACTAAATGATAATGAACTAACGAAGGATCCGGAGAATGAAAATAAGGAGGGTATGATCAAAAAGACGTCAATTCTAACAGACGTTCCATATACAACAGTATGTGAAATTTTGAGAAATGGGCCACAAAAGAGGAAGCGTAGGTTTGATGCTGGTGTTTCAAAAGAACTAGATCCCACGATCACAAAATTATTGAGGAATATTGTGTACGAAAAGTACAAAATTAATGAACTACCCACAATCGAATCCGTTCAAAGACAATTGGCTAGAATGGGGTAACAGTATCCAAGGAGTACATTGCAGCGATGGATTAGGAAGATTGGGTTTAGGTACAGAACTGTGAACAAACGAATGGCTATAATGGAAAGTGCAAGGATTGTGGAATGGCGGCACGATTACTTGAGAGCAATACCGGAACGAGCAGGGGAGGTCAGTGTACTACCTTGACGAGACCTGGTATGATCCCCATGATACCGCGTATACTTATCTTACACTGCGGATCATCTGAGGGCTAGGTCGAAAACGCACTCAAATTATGCGGAAAGAAAATTGAGGACTGCAATATAGACTACCACAAAAACATGGACTCGGGAATATTTGAGCAATGGTTTGAGTATACACTTATTCCCAATTTAAAGCCATTTGGCGTCATCGTAATGGACAACGCAAGCTATCACTCCAGACAAAGGTACAAAATTCCGAATTCAGCGTTATCGAAGGCGGAAATACAAGATTTTCTCATAAAACAGGATTTGTACTTTGAAGAAACTTACAAAAAAACTGAATTATTGAAAGTCCTCCACACTGAACAGTTTGAGAAACAATATGTCATAGAAAGCATAGCTAAAAAGTATGGTCATGATGTCTTAAGGTTGCCTCCCTATTTTTGCATTTTCAGTCCTATAGAATTAATTTGGGGACAACTAAAACAACGAATCGAACATTAAAATTGAGTGTAGAAAGGAATAATTTACCATATGGTTTATACGGTTATATTGAAATGTCTCTACCATATATTTATCAACAGATAATAAAGTTTCAAACATCTTGTTCAACCAACTGATGTATGAGCACTTTATTGGATGGAACGAACATTTTCGTTGTTGCCCACTCCATCGAATTCGAACGCCCAGTCCGACCCCGTTTCCTTTCTCTGTCGGCACTTTTTGCGGAGATCCTCACTTTGTAAACAAATGGTATATCTCTGGGCTTTACTATACTTTCCGAATATCAATATTCGCCGATTTTTCAACCTTGCTCGCCGAATAGCGAGCACATATCGCCCTTCAGCCGAATAGCATATAATCGGGGTTCGTTGCTCGCCGAATACCGCATATGTGGCGCTGGCTTTATTAGCCGAATAGCAAATAATCGGGGTTCGTTGCTCGCCGAATACCGCATATGTGGCGCCGGCTTAAGATCCGAATATAAGACGACCTTCACCGAACTGGTTAATGGATGAAACGCATTTTGTATTAAATTTAATATGTTAAAAAACATATCGCAAGTGGGTTGGCTGAAAAATTTCAGTCCAAGATGGCAGGATATGATTCCTTAAATACTGAAAAATTAATTTTTTTTAAACATTTCACTGGTTTGGTTAATAGACAAATCACATACCAATCGAAAGTATGAAGCCCATAGAATATGCAAACGTTAGGTTGGCTACGTTTTTTCCGTCCGAAATATAGGGTAGGCAGGTATAAAGAGGTAAATCAATAATAGTAATTTCCACCGGTGTGGTTAATGCATGAAACTTATATCAAAATAAAGATAATTTTATTGCAAACACGTCGATATAGGGTTGTCTGCAAAAAATTAGTCTGGAATTCCAGTTGTCGAATTTTAAAGATCAAAATAATGCTGCCAGTGAATATGTGCGCCAGAGAGGTCCGAGCGAATTATCCCGTGTATTAACAAAGGACGCAGCATAGCAGCTGCGTGTAGCTCGGCCATTGAATGAAAGAGAGTGCGCATGTCATGTGTCCGTGAAATTGAAATGATTTATTTGAATGAAACTTAATCAAAAATGTATAAATTTATGAATCTACCATGTCATTATTTCACAATTAAAGAAATTTAAAAGATGTATTTACGAAGATAGTTTTGAAGGTTAAATTATTATGCACCGTATATTATGCCGTATTCTCACCGAGAAAGTTATTAAACTCTTCATTATATTTTTTACCCAAGCAGTCACTTTTTTGTAGCACGTGGTATGATAACCCACAAAATCGAGTGATGCATTGGTTAACTCAACGCCACTGTATTTAAAATTTTTCTTTTTACGAAAATTTAATTTCAATGAACAGTTTTTATATGTTTCATCGTTAAAATCAAGAACATCATCGTCCGAATTGCATAGAAAACACTTATGAGGGGAGTATTGTGATCGCGAAAACTTTCGATTTTGAGATAATACACTTTTTGGGCGTTTCATGATGTCTACATAACGAAAATCCACGTCACTTATTTCCGTCGGTCTGTCTGTCTGTCTGTCTGTCGGTCTGTCTGTCTGTCTGTCGGTCTGTCTGTCTGTCGGTCTGTCTGTACGCGTTTTTCTGTCCTCGTAATCTCAGTAACCGCTGCATGGATTTTGATGAAATTTGGGCAGCGATATGCTGTGGGGTCGTAGTAGGTAATGCTGCTTTAATTTTGAAAATCGGTGCATTGGCGGCGGAGTAATTAGCAAAAAACGAAAAATTTCAAATATTCCCCAAACTTCGTTTTTAGGCGTTTTAGATGTTCCTGATCATTTTCAACTTTTTTTGGGTGGGGGTGGAAATTGGGGTGGTTGGGGGTTGGGGGGTTATAAAATTGAAAAATTTGTTGTATAATAGACCACCCACTGACCTATGAAGGAAGACCTAGCGACATAAATAACTTTTTTAGGTCTATCCGAACATTGCCTTATGCCTATTACAGAAACTAAAGGACTTTTTTCTGGTGTAAACATACGAGTATTGCTTTAGATCGTTCTATATTATGTAACGAAGAAACTGTTGAATTAATTTTAATGAAATTTTAACACAGTGTTACAACCGTGGCGAGGATCGAAAGTGCGTATGGTTTTTATAAATCGGCCCAGTGGCGGCGCAGTAATAATAAAAAAACTAAAAATACAAAAGCAGCTCAAACTTCGTTTTTAAGTGTTTGTGAGGTTCCTGATCATTTTCTGAGTTTTTTTGGGTGGGGGTGAAATTGGGGTGGTTGGGGGGTGGGGGGTTGAAAAACTGAAAAATTTGCTGTGTTCATAATAGGCTGTCCACTGACCTGTGAAGGAAGATCTAGCGACATAGGTCACCTTTTTAGATCCATCTGAACATTGCCTTGCCTATTACAGAAACCAAAGGACTTTTCTGTATACATACGAGTATTTATTGCTTTAGATCGTTTTGTATTTTGTAACGTGGAAACTATTAAATTAATTCTAATGAAATTGAAATTGGGTTGGTTGGGGGGGGGGGGGGGGTTGTAAAACTGAAAAGTTTGTATTATTGATAATAGGTGACCTGTGAAGGAAAGACCTAGCGGCAAAAGATAATTTGGGGGGGGGGGTACTGGCGATGATTTTGTTGCAAGGGGATTTCAGACTAAAGCTTCATTTGCTATGGGAAAATAATAAACTGGTATCACCGTAATGTGTGGGAAGTACTGAGTCAATCAACTTGACTTAATTTTTTTATCACAATTTAATGTTTATAAATAACAACAATCAGTATAGTAGTAGTCGCACGCTTTTTCAATTCAGAAGAATTTCAATTTCACGGACACATGACATGCACAGTTGCGCACTTTCATTCAGTGGCCGAGCTACACGCAGCTGCTATGCTGCGTCCTTTGTTAATACACAGGATAGTTCGCTCAGACCTCTCTGGCGCACGTATTCACTGGCAGCAATATTTTGATCTTTAAAATTCGACAACTGGAGTTCCAGACTGATTTTTTGCAGACAACCCTACATCGATGTGTTTGCAATAAAATTATCTTTATTTTGATATAAGTTTCATGCATTAACCACACCGGTGCAAATTACTATTATTGATTTACCTGTTTATACCTGCCTACCCTATAGTTGGGATGGGAAAAACGTAGCCAACCTAACGTTTGCATATTTTATGGGCTTCATACTTTCGATTGGTATGTGGTTTGTCTATTAACCAAACCAATGAAATGTTTAAAAAAAAATAATTTTTCAATATTTAATTAATCATATCCTGGACTGCAATTTTTCAGGCAACCCACTCGCGATATGTTTTTTAGCATATTAAATTTAATATAAAATGCTTTTCATCCATTAACCAGTTCGGTGAAGGTCGTCTTATATTCGGATCTTCTACTAAATACTTGCGATGCCACCCGACAGAATGCCAAGAGTCGTGGGCACTGAGAGAGTCGACTTGAGTGACAGATTGGAATGAATGAGGATATTCAGGTACAGGGGAGGTATATACGATGGTAGGCCTGGATGGGTCATAAGTGTCTGCCTAGGTAAACTGACTACCGTTTTCAATGCAGAAATAGCCGCAACAAAAAGACTATCTATGTAAACACAGACAGCCGGCTCTGATGGTCTTGGCATTAACCACTATATTTAAAAACTAGTGTGAGACTGCCATAATACCCTAAAGACACTGGCGAAGACCAACATAACATTATCTTGGGTCCTAGCCACATAATGAGTAGGTGGGAATGAGAGTGCAGACAGATGTGCCAAGGAAGATGTAGAACTTCCTGTCTTCGGGCCAGAATGTAGTATATCACACAACAAGATACGGATAGCTCAGTTGGGTGTCAAATTAACACCAGAAGCGCTGGGACAGAGTGGTGAGCCATGTTCAGCCTAAGAACATGCTGAGGGGATACTTGTGTTATTTTAATACCGCAGATGCTATCAGATTGAGAGGGAAGAAACTACTAAAAGTGATTGGATTTATAACTGGCCATTGGACGTTCAGTGTATGTTCAGTGCACACAACAAAGCTGGAGATCGATGCGATAAATATTTTATTCAAGAAATTCGACGAGGCAGAGGAGTCGGCTAAGCACTTTATCTTCCCCTGTCTTGCCTTGAGTGAAAGCAGGAACTTCTATCTGAATGTAGGCCAGGAGGGAAGACAGGAAAGCATAGTCCAACGCATCTTAAGGTTCGCAAAGAATTTATAAGCCTAGAACTCGTGCTTTGGATTAAATCGTTTTTGAGTAGTAGAAGTCAATATGTCTCTATGGCTCATATACAAGATAATGTAATTCAGCAATTAAAATCAAATACTACCAGCATCAGTGTAGGCGTGCCACAGGGTTCTGTGTTGGGACCGATCTTGTTTAGTTTATACATTAATTTAGGTGAATGTTCCAGGGGCGTATCCAGACCTCAGTCTTGGGGGGTGGTAGCGGGGCATGAAGTTGTGTGTACTTTCACCATTTTTTGTGATACCTTCGTGAAGGAGTTTGATGCAAGAGAAAAGGAAAATGTTAATAGCATTAAAATAAAAAAAGATATAAATAGCAAGTGAAGCAGTGGAGTATCAGGTATTTTAGGGAGATGAAATAAAAAATCTATTGATGCATTAATCAATTTTAATTAAAAAATAATGTGTAATAAGTATCATCCGTGGACATTTTATTGGCACAGCATACAAAATTAAACGATCAGGAACACTCAGCAGTCAGGTACCCTAGTAGCCACAACACGTACTCCATTTTTTTTAATTAGTGTTTTAACTTTTCTAATCGGTGCAATTTTCAAAACAGGTAATTAATAAGTTAGGTAAATTTTTGTGACAAGCTATCACGTGGTATAGGACAACTGACTATGTAACAATGGAAATATATTAGACATGCATCACTGTAATAATGCAAAACAAAACCTTTTGTAATTTAGTTACTGCAAAAAAGATTTTTTTTAGTGCGACAATTGTTTAAATAAATAAGACAAATAAAATAAGTCAAAGTTGAATTGGGTTTTTTTTCGAAAACCTTGGGAGGGGTAATTACCCCTATTACCCCCCCCTTGTATACGCCTGTGGAATGTTCTGATTGTGCAAAGTTCATATTATATGCGGATGACACATCTATATTAATGCCTGATGTCTGTGATGAGAACCTAGTCGGTAGGTGTGATAATTTGTTATATGTATTAGATGAGTGGTTTTCAAAGCATCAGTTGTATCTAAATCCGGACAAAACATCAATACTGAGATTCCACAATGCACAAAAAATATTAGCTCCATTAAATTTAAAAGTAAACAATGAAACATTGGTACCGGATGATCACGATGATACTATTAATTTTAAGGCTCATTGTCATGCTGTCATTTCAAAACTGAACTCGCAGTCTTTTGTAATGAGAAACTTGAAAACAGTACTAACCGAGAGTCAGTTAAGAGCTATATATTTTGCACAAGTGGAATCCAGGCTGAAATATGGATTATGCTTTTGGGGTTGCTCAACATATGCAAAAAATGTCTTTTTAAGCCAGAAAAGAATTTTGAGATGTATGGCAGGTGTAGACAGCAGGCACAGCTGCAAAGATATATTTAATAAATTTAAAATTTTGACACTTCCCTCATTATTTATATTTGAGATGGCTACTTACACCTTCTCAAACAACAACAAATTTATTTTAAATAGTCAGATACACACTATTAATATAAGGCAAAGTGATCGCTTGCATGCACCTTATGCTAGATATAGGTTAAATAGTGTGTCACCAAATGTGTTGGGACCCAAGATCTTTAACTTGCTTCCGAATGACATAAAAGCTAGTCGAACTGTATATATTTTCAAAAAAAAGATTGAAAGATTTTCTTACGGAAAAATGTTATTATTTTGTCAGTGACTATGTTAGTTTGTAAGCTTTTATTATGTGACAAGTCTTATACATGTAAATTCATGTTTTACGGATAATAAATAAATAAATAAATAGATACTTTTGATCTGGGTGCACAATAAGCCCTAAGGCTGAGCGGTAACCATTGGGGTAGCTAAATCCTAACCCCCTCACTACTAAAAAATAAACTAAATAGTCGCATTTAGATCTGACACCGAGAGTTATGAAATCCATATCACTGCATGTTTGTTGAAAATAATGAAAAAATGTTGAGGCAAAATCGTAGAACAAGCATCACATTTGGAATAAATATTGGAACTTTGGAGTTTATAATATTAGAAAAAATTAAGGCTTTTTATAATTTGATAAATCTCATTTTTATGGTACCTATTCTGGTAATGACAAATGTTTTGTCTTTTTTGGAAATTGATTCAAAGGTGGTGCAGTCACAATCAAAGAACAAAAAATATAGATTAATGAAAACTTACATTTTTTGGGTCTGACTATACCAGTTGTGCGCTAATATTGCATTTAAACATTCCAAACTTCGCCGAATATGCTTTTTTAATATAGTTGAAGATTACTAGTAATAATCTACATTTTTATAGATTGTAAACTAGTGATTTGATTGTAAAGATCTGTTTTCTCTAGTGAGAATTTATTGATTAACACTTTTACTTGTGGGAGTGAGAATGTAATAAACATTATTACTACAATTTCAGAAATCATACTTTTTTGTGTAACTTGCAAACGAGCGGGAAGCATCGACTCAATCTGCTTGTCGTTTTTTTTTCTCACCTTTGCTGGTTAATTGTGTAGTAGATTCCAAGGATACAAATATTATGCTAGCGACCAGATATAACATAAATGATTATATCTTTCTCAAATGCTGCATTTAAGCATCCTATTAACTACTAGTTTTTTCTAGGAGTGGAATTAGTTGGACCTAAGAAACGAGTCTTAACTGGTATTCTATCTAGTTCGTGTTACACCTTTGGAGAAATTTTTACTGCAGTTGCTGCGTGGGCAGTACAGTCGTGGAGGTAAGATAATATAACTTGTATGTACACGTATAATCTGAAAACAAATTGGGCCCAAGGTTAGTTTGATGTTGCCACATTTTTCAGAGAATATTTTAAATTTTCGAGTCACTTTTAATCTAAGTATATTAACATCCCTTACTAAATCTAGTTAGCGTTTTTTTCTAAATTAGACATATTAGCAAATAAAACCATACAAAAATTGACATTACTAGGGTGGATCAGGGTACCTCTAGAAGTCCCGGAACCCTGGGAAAATAATTGTCTATAATGTGTTAATTTGGCAGGACTCAGGCATATTTTGTGTCTGTGTCAATGCATATCAACTTAATAAAATGAGCAATACCACTTCGTCCATAAAGGTCGAATAACTTTCTTGGAATTTAATCCCATTTTTTCCACATCGGGTTTTTGGACGTTTTTACTTCCCACACCGATAGGTGAGGGGAGAATTGTCATCGCGAAAATTTTCGATTTTGAGATATCACGCTTTTTGGGCGTTTTATGATGTCTACATAACGAAAATCCATGTCACTCATTTCCGTCGGTCTGTCGGTCTGTCGGTCTGTCGGTCTGCCGGTCTGCCGGTCTGTCGGTCTGTCGGTCTGTCGGTCTGTCGGTCTGTCGGTCTGTCGGTCTGTCGGTCTGTCGGTCTGTCGGTCTGTCGGTCTGTCGGTCTGTCGGTCTGTCGGTCTGTCGGTCTGTCGGTCTGTCGGTCTGTCGGTCTGTCGGTCTGTCGGTCTGTCGGTCTGTCGGTCTGTCGGCCTGTCGGTCTGTCGGTCTGTCGGTCTGTCGGTCTGTCGGTCTGTCGGTCTGTCGGTCGGTCGGTCTGTCGGTCTGTCGGTCTGTCGGTCTGTCGGTCTGTCGGTCTGTCGGTCTGTCGGTCTGTCGGTCTGTCGGTCTGTCGGTCTGTCGGTCTGTCGGTCTGTCGGTCTGTCGGTCTGTCGGTCTGTCGGTCTGTCGGTCTGTCGGTCTGTCGGTCTGTCGGTCTGTCGGTCTGTCGGTCTGTCGGTCTGTCGGTCTGTCGGTCTGTCGGTCTGTCGGTCTGTCGGTCTGTCGGTCTGTCGGTCTGTCGGTCTGTCGGTCTGTCGGTCTGTCGGTCTGTCGGTCTGTCGGTCTGTCGGTCTGTCGGTCTGTCGGTCTGTCGGTCTGTCGGTCTGTCGGTCTGTCGGTCTGTCGGTCTGTCGGTCTGTCGGTCTGTCGGTCTGTCGGTCTGTCGGTCTGTCGGTCTGTCGGTCTGTCGGTCTGTCGGTCTGTCGGTCTGTCGGTCTGTCGGTCTGTCGGTCTGTCGGTCTGTCGGTCTGTCGGTCTGTCGGTCTGTCGGTCTGTCGGTCTGTCGGTCTGTCGGTCTGTCGGTCTGTCGGTCTGTCGGTCTGTCGGTCTGTCGGTCTGTCGGTCTGTCGGTCTGTCGGTCTGTCGGTCTGTCGGTCTGTCGGTCTGTCGGTCTGTCGGTCTGTCGGTCTGTCGGTCTGTCGGTCTGTCGGTCTGTCGGTCTGTCGGTCTGTCGGTCTGTCGGTCTGTCGGTCTGTCGGTCTGTCGGTCTGTCGGTCCGTCGGTCCGTCGGTCCGTCGGTCCGTCGGTCCGTCGGTCCGTCGGTCCGTCGGTCCGTCGGTCTGTCTGTCTGTCGGTCTGTGCGCGTTTTTCTAGCCTCGTAATCTCAGTAACCGCTGCATAGATTTTGATGAAATTTGGGTAATGATATGGTGTAGGGTCGTAGTAGGTAATGTTGCTACAATTTTGAAAATCGGTGCATAGGCGGCGGAGTAATTAGCAAAAAACGAAAAATTTCAAATATGCCTCAAACTTCGTTTTTAGGTGTTTTAGGGGTTCCTGATCATTTTCTACTTTTTTTGGGGTGGGGGTGAAATTAGGGTGGTTGGGGGAGTGGGGGGTTGTAAATCTGAAAAATTTGTTGTACTCATAATGGGCTGTCTACTGACCTGAGAGAGAAAGACCTAGCGGTATAATACACTTTTTTAGGTCCTTCCGAACATTGCCTTGTGTATTACAGGAACCAAGGGACTTAGAGAATTTTCCGATGTATACATACTCGTACATACATACGAGTATTGCTTTAGATCGTTCCGTATTTTATAATGTTGATGTTAATGAAATTTCGGCACAGTGTTACTACTTTGGCGAGGATGGAAAACGCGTCTGACTTTTAGGAATCGTCTCAGTGGCGGCGCAGCAATATTAAAAAAACTAAAAATATGAAAATAGCTCAAACTTCGTTTTTAGGCGTTTTAGGGGTTTCTGGTCATTTTCTACTTTTTTTTCTGGGTGGGGGTGAAATTGGGGTTGTGGGGGGGGGTTGTAAATCTAAAAACTTTGTTGTACTTATAATGGGCTGTCTACTGACCTGAGAGAGAAAGACCTAGCGGCATAATACACTTTTTAGGTCCATCCGAACATTGCCTTGCCGATTACAGAAACCAAGGGACTTGAACTTTCTGATGCATACAAAATACATACGAGTATTACGTTGGATCGTTCTGTATTGTGTTACGTGGAAACTTCTGAATTGACTTTAATGACATTTTGACACAGATTTATTACCGCGACGAATACGGAAAGCGCGTATATTTTTTAGAAATCATTTCAGTGGCGGCGCGGCAATAATAAAAAAACTAAAAATATAAAAAACACCTCAAACTTCGTTTTAGACGTTTTAGGGGTTCCTGATCATTTTAAAAATTTTTTTGGTTGGGGGTGAAATTGGGGTGGTTTGGGAGGGGGGTTTGTAAAACTCAAAAATTTGTTGTATTCATGATATATTGTCCATTGATCTGTGAAAGAAGCACCTAGTAGAATAAAACACTTTCTTTGCGGTCGGGCGAGCGATGATTTGATTGCAGGGGCAGCATCATCTAGACTATAGTTGCATGCTGTGGGAAAATAATAAAACTGGTATCATCGGAATGTGTGGGAAGTACTGAGTCAATCAACTTGACTACATTTTTTGTGATAAATGGAAAGAACATACAAATACAGGGTGTCCCACGACGATTAAGATAAGCAATATATCGGAACTGGGCAGTAGTAGCGAATTATAATTTTGAGTGTGTAAATTAGAGTAAATAAAATATTTTCTTATTATCATGCCACCCAATGAGGTACTTGTTTTTGGTTACGTGACGTCCGATTCAAAAATTTTAATGGCGCACCCTGTATATTTGTGACTTTTTGTGTTCCTCCCGATAAAACAACTTCAACAAACTAGCATACTTGGGGTCTAAAGTGATTAATTCAAGAGCTAGAGGTACTTAAAGGACTGTACCACTACCATTATGAAACACTACCAAATGATTTAACTGTAGGGGTACATGTTACATTATAATCAGTGGTAGTGGTACAATACTTTAAGTACCTGTAGCTCTTGAATAAATCACTTTAGACCCCAAGTGTGCTAGTTTGTTGGAATTGTTTTATTGGGAGGAACACAAAAAGTCACAAATATACAGGGTGTCCCATTAAACATTTTGAACCAGGCGTCCCGTGATCAAAAATAAATACCTCATTGGGTGACGCAGTAATAATAAAAGATACTCTATTTGCTCTAATTAGGTATAAATTCGCTATTTCACAGTTCCGATCTATTGCTTGTCTTAATAGTCGTGGGACAGCCTGTATAAGTTTTATAACAGATCTATTTTTTTGCAGTAATTAAAAACAGCGCCCGAACAAAACGAAGCGCGGGTGCGTCAGAATGTTAGTTTGCACCAACGACGTCCTACTCCGATACCTATTATTGCCACTACTTTTTTCTAGATTCCCAGCTAATCGTTAAAATAGTTACTTGTGTAACTAGTGTATACTTGTTGCACGATAGACGATGAATGAAGCTTGCAGCTCGAGACGAAGCATACGATCGAAATAAATATGTTATTGAATGCTTGAAATTAGATCTTAAGTTTCAGTAATAAAGTACCTAATCAAATATGTTTAATTGAAGCAACTTTTTTGGTGCCACGGTAACTCAACCCCTAACCGCTAGGTTCCCACCCCAAAATTTTCTTACAAAAAAATTTATTGATATGCTTCTTGCACATGTTACACACTTTTTTCTACAAGCAAAATGAGTATGTTTCTGAATCAAATTTTATTAGACATTTTACAAGTACAACAAAAATTACTAATAATTTTACTCTTTTGAACCAAGTCAATTTCGATTTTGCAATCAGAGCAATTGGCGATTGATATTGATGGACAAACTTCATTTCCACTGATTATTTGAACTCTACTTCCCGTGTACTGTGCCTTTGGTACATAACATATTTATTTCGATCGTAGAAAAAAATGTGTGTAACATGTGCAAAAAATGTATCAATACATTTTTTTGGTAAAAAAATCGAAAGTAGTTGTCAAGTTCTGGGATCGATCCCGGACATTTTGAGGTGGAAACCTGGCACTTAGCCGTTGAGCTACCATGGCACCACAAAAGATGCTTCAATAAAACATATTTGATTAGGTATTATATTACTGGAATTTGTGATCTAATTACAAACATGCAAAAACTTATTTATTCCGACGACGACCTCCTTCGCCTTGAGGTTCCCTCGCAACTCCCCGGCTGAGTTGCTCCACCACCCCCTGACCAGCCCGTGAAGCGGCTCTGGTCAGGGCCTCTCGCGTACGCGCGACAGGCACGTGCCTGTATGTTGCTTGCGGGTTCGCGGTGAGGGGGCGGAGGACCGTTCCTCCGCGTTTTGCTCTGGAGAGCACGCGGTGTCGTCTCGTTGCCGATTCGCGGGGGATTTCCGAATCCCGGTTACAGGTTAGCCGCTTCGAGCGGTGTTTGGTTTGCAGCTGGTTCGCCCTTCGGGAGCACCGCTTGAGGCGGTACTCCCGACTGGCGCACCAGCCGTCGCCGTGTCCTCTGGTTTGACCTGAAAAGAAAAGAGAGTTAGTAGTATAGGAAAGAGGGCGGGGAGAATTAGGGGTTTTCGCCGTCCTCCTTCTCCTTCTGTTCTAGTTGGTCTTCTTTCTGCGTTGAGTGTAGATCTTGGTCTTCTTTCTCGTGATCTTCCCATTTCGTGAACAGCTCACCGCTCGCTGCTTCATCTTCTCGATCACGGGCGTGACTCGTAGATCCTGGGCACGTACCAGGGGGCGTTGACGGCTTGTCTTACTGCCATGTTGTGTTGGGCTTGTAATCTACTCTTGTAGCTTTCTGCCAGGTATCCCCAGGCAGTTGAAGCATACATGATGATCGGCAGTAGCACCATCTCGATGATCAGCAGCTTGTTCCTACGACTAAGTCTGCTTCTTCGTCCTATCATCGGTTGGAGTTGGCCTCTCACCCCTTTGATCTTCTGGATGGTCTTGTCCACGTGTGGTCTCCAGGTCATGCCTTGGTCTAGGGTCACTCCTAGGTACTTATTTATTCCGATCGTAGACTCCGTTTTGAGTTGCAAACTTCATTCATTGCCTATCGTGTAACAAATATACACAAGTAACTATTTTCACGATTGGCAGGACGTCGTTGGTGAAAACTAACATTCTGATGTCACACGCGGTTGGCTTTGTTCAGGAGTTGTCGACGTGTTTTCCATACTTCAATT